>CM042816.1:2946666-4420000 GCA_009982885.2 Hyles vespertilio
TCTACCGCAAAAAGTTGTGAGATGCATGTAATACCAAGTCGATTAAGCCATCGCATGAAAACATAATGTATCGTACAAGAATACATAATGCTGCTGGCCAAGTCGATCTATTTATTTAAAACGTATATATAATTTACTGGTGGTAGGTCTCTCATATGTGAGAGGCCATCTGGGTAGGTACCACCGCAATGTCTATTTCTCCCGTGAAACAACACTGCGTAAATGCACTGTTGTGTTTCGGATTGAAGGACATTGTAGCCAGAGTAACTACTGGACATATTGAGACTTAACATCTTATGTCTCAGGATGGCGAGCGCAGTGGAATGTTGCTACTGTTTATGAGCGGTCGTACCGCTTACCATCAGGCGAACGGCTTGCTCGTCTCGTCATTAATTGCAATAAAAAAAAAAAAAAAAAAACGTAAAGAATTTTTAATATTGATATGGTAATAACTAACGTAATAACTTTATATAAAAGGTCCCTTAAGGACTAAATAAATTAATCGACTTGGTATTACATGCATCTCACAACTTTTTGCGGTAGAAAACCTGAGCTGCGAGAATTTTTTACAGGATGTTTTTGATGGTATCTCACGTCTTTTTGTCTTTTTGAGTCCTACTTTTTTCCTTTTCGGTACTTCTTACTTCTAGAATATCACTAACGATTTTTCTTAAAGCCTCTGTCTTATGTATTTTTCTTATTTTTGTAGGTATCAATTTATCACAAATATAGCGGATTTGATTATTAATGTTCTTTCTTTCATTGTAATTGATATTTTCGAGTTATTTAATCTATTTATTTGCAAGTTTTTCTTCGTCATGTTTTTCTAGAGGAATGTTGTACAGTTTTATGGGCTGAATACACCATTACCCTCCCTATATCCCCTCCTGTTATGCCTCATGTATATAGATATCTGTCTACAACTATTATTCCATTATATACGGGTACAATGATTCATTAACTGCAAATGTAACTTTGTAATCCTATACATTTATATGGGATTACAAAGTTATTCACGCAGTTGGTCTATCTAGAAAACTAGACACAAATTATGAAATGTTTGAATTTTCCCTTACTTTAGACACTAAACACTAATTACATTCTAAATTTGGAGGTTCTATGTCTGCTAGAAGTGCCTTAGACTTTTGATGAGCGGTCAGTCAGTGAGTGACAAAATTAAGAAAGTTTGACTGGTTACAATTCTTAAACTACTGGTTCAAATTGAATGAAATTTTAAATATACCGTGTTTACACAATGCCTGCTTAGTAACTGAACATTCAGGCTTCATGCTTTAGCCACAACGAAGTTATAGGGGGTTGAAAATGGTCTGAATTGCTTCGAGAAAAGGATGTTACGGCCTATAGCTCGACTTGGAGGGGGCTCGGCCGCACCCCCAGATATGAATGGTTAATTGGGAAATAAAATGAAATGTATAATAATAACATTTATTTTACAATACTTACAAATCTATTTACAATATAAAACATCTGGGTTTTATTTTCAAATTCATTATGAACTATAAATTCATACCTTTAAATACACTACCGCTAGCCCGCACTAGGCCAGCGCGAGCGTAGTGGACTGTGTGGCTTAAGCCTAACCCCTCTTAATCATATTCTGGATTTAGGAGGAGGCCCGTACCCTGCAGTGGGTAGTGTATGTGCTGATACAGATACGTACAGAAAAGAGAGAAATAAAATAAAAAATGGGATCAAATACCCTATTATTATTTTAAATTCACGTGAACATGATTTTACCAATTAATGAAGATAGGCCTGTGATTTTATTTCCAGCTTTACTTCTTCATCTGTAGGCTGTACTGAGGTTAATGTGTCTCAAAATTATCCTAGACTAATGTAATTAATTATATTTATCACTTTGTATTTAATGGAACAACTAAATTTAGTATCACATTAATAACTTCAATTGACAAATTATTTATAAATAACTTATTTAGTTGTACTTAACTATTATTCCTATTTTAAAAGTACATATCAAATAATTATATACTTATTGATACATACGTAAAATACTTATTAAATACCAATAGTTTATTTATTCATTTATTTTTTTGCTATTGTGTACTACTGGTAACTCGCTTCATTAAAAACAAGACTGGAAAAAAACCTCTGGTATTAAATTACTCGTATAAAAAGTAAATATAATTTAAAAGTAAAAGTAAACTATTCACTGACATTACTGATTCAAACAGGTGGCGTTATTTCTTATAATTTCTAAATACAATTTATAGTATCTTTTATGAAGCCTTTTTTAATATCAGCACGATTATTTTCAACCATTTTGTTCTACTTTTTGATAATTTTCGAAATCTGTGTATTATTTTTACTTATGGTATAGTTATATCGACAGTGTTTTTACCTAATGTCTATCGTTAATCTCTTCGAGTTTCACTATACTTCCTGATTAAAGATTTGTCCTGTATTAGTGCATTAAATACTTCTCTCATAACGCAGTTTCATTACTATGAATATGAACTTCTTCGTGTTCAGGGCTATGTCCAAATTCTTCCACCATGCCCAAAATAGAAACATAGGCTCCAGATACCAAAGCTATGACGGAAATAATGGCAATAATAATGTTCTTCCATAAGACGTAGTTGAATTTACCCAAGTCCCTATTCCAGTTGTACACAGTATCCACTATTGCTGGGAACAGAAGACCCAGGGTCGAGAAGAAAATGGCTCCGACGAAGCTGATGACCAGCTCCAAGTTGGGAAATGCAGCTGCCACCGCAACTGTGGAAAAGGAAATATTTAATAAACGTTCTAAGTCGAGGTCCCTCTTATGCAACAGGCCATCTGGATAAGTCGTTTTGTGTATTTTTGCTATTAGGCAGTTATGTGTAAATATGTAAGCTTCGTTTTATTCCAGTTTCAAGGACATCATAAACGGTAATTACTGGGCATTAAGAGACTTAAAATGTAATTTCTTGGGGTGACTTAATGTCGTGAAACAAATTTATTTTATAGTATTACCAAACAACACCATGAATCACAAAGCAAAGCTTGGTATTCCACTGCGCTCACCATGCTGAGACGTAAAATTGTAAGCCTCAATATCTGTAGTAGTTACTCTGGCTACAATATCCTTCTAAATGAAAGATAACAGCACATTTACAAATTACACTGCTGTTTGTCGAGAGAAATCCTTATAGACATTTCGGTACTATCTAACCAAGCGGCCTCTCACATGTGAAAACCTACCATTAATGTGCAAAGAAAAAAATACCTATCATTTTTGTTTTGATCTATTTTAACTGGTGGTAGGTCTCTCATATGTGAGAGGCCGCCTGGGTGGGTACCAGCGCATTGTCTATTTCTCCCGTCAAACACCAGTGTAGAGGCACTGTTGTGTTTCGAATTGAAGGACATTGTAGCCAGAGTAACTACTGGACATATTGAGACTTAACATCCTATGTCTCAGGATGGCAAGCGCCGTGGAATGCCAAGCATTGCTTTGTGATTCGAGGTGTTCTACTACTGTTTATGAGCTGTCGTATCGCTTACCATCAGGCGAACGGCAGGCTCGTCTCGCTATATATAGGAATAAAAAAAATCCTTTTTTGAACAGCAATAAAAGCGATCAGTAGAGGGACTAGGGAGAAGTTCATAATAACACGGAAATATCATCAATTTATTTTTCAGACGCAATAGAATAATTCATTACGGAGTTTAATGAATGATTTGAATCATAAAAATCTACTGCTGGAATTCGGTCTTTATTGGTCATTGATTTGATCCTCGGGTTGTTTAGACCTCTCCAATTTCACTACATCACTTCATAGTCTCTTGTTTATCTATAGCCAACCCATTTGGGTTTTTATCGTTTCACCTGCCTGAGTCCCGAGTACATCATACGGTACGTATGTTTTTGTTCACGCTCTTTTATTCAACAGCTAATGACCTCCCCCCCTCCATAGTTATTTCTGCGTTTTAATACCAAAGGTTACACGACCATTTTGTATTTCTATCAGATCACATTTCGAATAAATCTAAATTCCAAAAAGAAATTGTAGTAATTAATTATTAAACATTTAAATTAGGTACCTGAAACTGTAACAATGATTGTCCTTATGCTGACTTGAATGACGTTTTCATATCTAAGTGGACCACGCTTCTTCAAAACCCTGTTGATCCACTCCATTGGTACGTAGAATTGCAAAGCGTACGACAGGTATATCACTAAAGCCATTAATATCTTCGCGCTTTGAGCCATTCTGAAAAAGAAAGAATAATATAATTGGACTTCCCAAGGGCCTCCAGTGTGATTGTGATGGCTTTAGTCTTAATCTAGGTCTGAGATCAATCGCGGATTACTGAAATCTCATAACAACAACCTTCTTAGTATTGTGCAGACGAGTCTTATTGTTATGTTATTACAAGAAAGTGGATATAATGACATTTATGTAAGCACTGCTAGAATTTAAAAAGGCACCAAATTAGCAAACAAGCATGCTTTAAAAAAATTACTATGAACAAATTATTTATTTAGTTATTTAGCTATATTATTGTGAAATCAAGTCAAGCCAACTACAATAACATCCTACTCAATGAGACATGATAACTCTTAAAGTTACTCCGTAGCGCATTTGGTTAAACGCCGGCTGTGAAACGAGAGGATGCGGGTTCGATCCCCGCACCGAGACAAATGTTTATGAAGCCCACAATTTGTCTCAAGGCGTTTGTTATACCGAGAAGTCCCTCGTAGTTTCTAATACCTCTGATACAAAACTTAGTTGGTCTTAATGTGGGGTCAGGACTGTGTATGTGACTGTTGGGAGTATTTATTAAAAATACTTACATCTCATCCTGAGGCAGATTCAGAGTGATGCTGCCCTTCACCAAGTCTCCATACTGGACGTAACCGAAGAAGCCCACGATACCGTACAGCGATATGACTATAACCATGGCCGTGTTTAGCACTCCTGGACAGCCGAGGAACATCTGCGGATTGGCCATCTCGTTCTCCACTGGCATCACCACACCGATGCCTTCCATCGCGAAGATCACGGTACTAGAACAACATAAACATACATTAACTCTCGCCTTTTATTCCCAAAAGGGATAGAGGTGCCACCAGGAAACCCACATTTCGCCGCAGAGGTGCGTCCGTGATACCCACGTTTTATCTTGGATTTTTCATCCGACGGTATGATAAGGGGCGAGTCAATCGCCATATCGGGCACAAACTCCTGACTCCGGGTGATAATGAATGGAAAAATCCAATATTACTTTGCCCGCCTCGGGATTAAGACCCGAAACCACAACTTAATAGTAACAAGAGATTCGTTTTGCATCCTGCTTCGGGCTATATTATGATGGTGAGAGAAATTCCGTTTAAGTCAAAGCTCTCAAAAAAAATCTTTTGTCATTGAACATAATTTTGCTGACCTACTGAATTGTTTAAGTAGGATATCCGCGACAAAAGGAAGTATAAGAATAAAACCTTTTTTTGTGAAAATGAGGGTTAACTTTATGACTTTGGGTACGCGGTGTTACAGTTTCAATCTATGGCAAGGCAATCATGCTACGCCTGACGGTAAAACACAGCAATAAAAATAATTAGAATCAAGAGATTCAGTTTTTAGGAGTAACAAGTTTTGTTATCATATTTTTTTCTTAAATTGCTTCTAGTTTGAGATTAATGACGCAGCCATTATAAATTGGATTTCGAATAGACCGTATTACAAGTTTCTTTGATTTCTTTTTTTTTCAAAATTTTTAAGTTCTGACTCCCTTTGCCATTGATTCCTAAGACCAGTTTGTTTGGCAAACTATAGTTTATTATTTCAATAAATATTTCAGTTATGTTTTTTTTAATGCCCTTTTAAAGAATCTGCATAAATAATTATGCATTTACGTAACACTTTATGTAAATTAATTCATACATAAATATTTACTTCAAAACTTGATAGTTTTCGGCAGACGTTTCTGAGAGTTGAGACGATATGTACCCGTCATCATGCGGGTATCTCGCGAATACTACATAACAAGCTTCTTAAAGATGCTTTGTTCAGTATCGTGGTATTTATATTGACGTCTCCCTTATGTATTATAATGAATCGGTATGTTAATTTTTTCAAATGAAACATTTAATATTACCTACTTGAAGGGTGAAAGAAAAAAAGATGAGGAAACATGCGTACCATAGAAATCACAACAAAATGTTCAATTTCAAAATAATTTTCTATTGTGAAGTCCGTCAACCCTCACTAGGCCACCGGAATAGATGGCCTAATTCCTTCTCGAATTAAATCTCGGCTGTACTCAGCAGAGAACGATTAAGGACTTAAAGAATAAATGGGACATTAAACTTCTATCTAATATAGTGCTGATCCCATGATTAACCCCTGGACCGTCGGACGAACCGCGCTCAGGTTCGTCGGACTTCAAGCAATAAACCAACCTAACGTTATTGAAATAGGGGCTATTTTAATTCAAGGACACAATATGGCGCTTACGACAAGCCAGGGGTTAACGAATTGCTGTGGAAAGTTGGCGTGTTAAAAGTGGAGAAATAAAATACGATTTAAAAATATTAACATTAAATATTCCCACCATTATTTATGCGAATTCGTTGATGAAGAAATCAAGACAGAACTCATTTTGAATACAAAATGGCTTACAAAGTTATGAAATATTTTCTGCCTTTACATTTCTCATTAATTTAATGAACCTTTGATACAATTTCCGACACTTTAAGACTTTGCCGTTGCAAAACTTTAACAAAGACCTGCAAGTCACGCTTTTAATTTCCTCATCCGGGAAAATGTTTAAAGGTTTTCTCTTTTCTGATGACAGTTGAGAAAGTCATTTTCATAGATTGAAAGTTTGATCGCAAAAATGAGAAAATTTACAACATAAATATTTAGTAGTGTATTAAATAGATATAGGGTACACATATATTTATGTTATACATTTAAGATGATTTGTCATGTATGTATATTATAGTTGTGTATTTGTATTTTTAATTAGTAATCTGTCTGTCTGTATCAGCCCATATACGTCCCACTGCAGGGCACGGGCCTCCTCTACAATCGACAGTACGATTGAGAGTGGTTAGGCCATATAGTCCACCACGCTGGCCTAGTGCGGGTTGGCGGGTTGGTTAATTAGTAATATTTGCCGTTTATTCTAAATTTTTTACACTAACCCCTCTCTCTGTTTCTTTTAATTTCATCCCATGGTTGTCTATAAGACATTGCTGTTGAGATAAGACCGTGATTTGTACCTTTTTTTTATTGCTTCTATTGAAATATTCTATTTAAAAATAGTAACATAACAGGTTACTATTTTTAGAATTATATAAGAATTAAAAAAAAAAAATACATGAATATGATAAAAATAATGCTAATACAATATAAGGAGTAAGTTGTAGCCGATGAGCTTGTATGAGGAGATGTATGACAGTGATGAATTCAAAAAGGTGTTGTATGGACCACAGCATTTGATTCTCAATAGATCTGGCATATTCAATTGGACAGAGATTTAAATTTGTGCATGTATAATTCTGTATATGTCAATAATGTGTGAACTTAGGGTCGTATTATCCACATGTATCATTTTTATTTATATTTACTATGTGAAATTATAATTGATGATTGCAGTAGGTCTCTTATACCGGGTATATCAAGACTGCTACCAGAAATGAAGCCGGATGGTATTTTTAGTGACTACAAACACAATGTAACTAAAAATTTCGCAAAGAAACGCGACAATTTTTTTTTATTATTTTTTAAATATCGTCGAGTTTGGGTGGTAAATTCATAGCGTTTGTTAAAATAATAATTTACCACCCTAATAAGACGATAGAGAAAGAAAATAACAAAAAAATTCGTCACAATTTTTTGCACAAAATTTAGTTGCATTGTGTCTGAAGTCACTAAAACTACCACCCAGCTTCGTTTTCGGTAGCAGTGAATGTTTATACTCAATTTTGGTATCCATAAAGTATTTCACATACCGCTCTAGGCTATTAAAAAAATAACGTTTGCCAATTCCAAATGCCTGTCAGTTTTTGCATTAAAACATAGGCAAAAACTGCACGAAATATTATGACCAAATATAAAATGACATTAATGTTCACGCGTGCACACGCCGTTGCATATCTGGAGTAAAATGGCAGGATTCCAGAGGCTTGTGTTGGTACACTACGGTTGACAAAATGTTTTTACACCGCGTGAATAAAATTCGCTGTTACAAATTACATGCATTAATCATTGTTTTTGACAGCCTCTGTCGCGCGGTTGGTTAGATACCAACCGTGAACGAGAGGAATCGAGAAAAAAATATTTGTATGTTCACAGATATTTGTTTCGGGTCCGGGTGTTTGTGAGACCGAAAAGTCTTGCAGTTGTTCCTGATACCCACGACACAAGACTCAATCGATCTTAATGTGGGGTCAGGACTGTATAATTCATTGTTGGGTGTATTTATATATTGTCATCAGCCCATTGCAGTCTACTCTGGGATATAAGTCTCCAATTGTATTCGATCTTCATAGCACTTGATTTTCCAGATCACTTAATCATCTCCACTCAGACGCTCTCGAAGATCATCACGTCACCTATTCTCAGGATATCCCAAGACGTGGTATTTGTAATCCTATATGTTCATGATATATTCCCAATATTTAATAACCTTTAAAATCTGCTTTATATCACTGTGTCTTCAAATCTTTTTGATGTTTTACCTTAATATCTACATGCGTAAATTCACGCCTTTTTCTCAAGAGTAGGCGTAGAGGTGCAATCAGGACTCTCGCCGTAATATCTAATAATAGAGTTTTTTCAAACAACATAAGCTATATGTCTCGTATATTGTCTATCGGAAACTATGATAAAGATTTTGATTCATCAACGACCAAAATAAATAAAAAAGACATATGTTTGTGTAACTGCAGCGATCGACCCTGCTATTTGTTCCTAGCTGGACTCGCTAACTACGTCACGTGCGATTTTTATTTAACGAAGTATCGAGACTCGCTTTAGAAGCCTCTAAAGTGAGTCTCGATACTTCGTTACGTAACGTAATTTGGGACAGCCGTCCCAAACAGGCGAAGTATGTGATTAATCAATGTTGTATGTGCGGTCTTAATGTCATGTTCTATTGAGGGACGTTATTTTTTTACGTCCATGTAGTTGCTAGAAGCCGTAATTTTATTTAACGATAAATAATTTTAACACATTTTGATATAGCTTTACATTTCTCTTTTAATTCCCTATTACTATTAAAGCGTAAAGCTTAGTAGTAATCCTTACTAGCCTTCACCACGCATTTTTACTAGCCTAAAAATGTGTTTTCTCATTAATATCAAGTGCATCAAGTTAACTAAACTTGTAAAATAATCTAAACTAAAATTATAGAGAGGAAAAAATTGATTATTTGTAAATTGTATTCAATTAATAAGACCGTGAAACTAATAGACCGATTTAAGAAATTCGTTCTCCTTCAGAATCCTATATTCACACAAGTGTGCGATAGAATGTTCTCGAAAATCGATTGGCACCCAGGCAAAGCCGAGGGGTGGTGCTATCATAAAATCATAAGATTAGGAAAACCAAACTCACCTGAAGAACAAAGGCCATTGCGTGATGCTAGCTACCATTTCCCTCTCCTCCACTGACGGAAGGTCCACAAAGACGTAGTACAGGGTGATCGCAAAGACCACGAAAATCAAGACATTGGCTATCGCGGAGAAGGGTACCAGGTACTTTAAGTTCCTGATTTGACATAACAGGACTAAGGGAACCAGAGTAAGCATGCAGTATGTTTGGATCGAGAGCTCGTTTTCTGGCATGTATCCGTCCAGGGCCTGAGGACAAAGGTTTTATTTAAAAAAAAATGAGATAAGAAGAGAAAAAATATTTTTTAAAAACTAGATAATATGTATAATAAAATTACCAGGATTAAAAGAAGTGACTTTACAAACTGGTAAGGATTGATATTTTTTATGAAGATTGAACGCAACCTTACACATTTTGATTTATTGTTTACATCTCAATCGTAAATTTTTTAATTATTAACTAATTCTTATATATTTGGTCTATGTAAACTGAGTGATAAAAATATGATGATATTATACATTATATTGTATGCGGTATGAATTAATGTTTCCAAAACTCTTTACATCATTTCATGGCTCCATATTTTTTAATAGTATAAATTATTACTTAATTATTCTAAACCACTCTCAATCATATTCTCGATAGTTGAGGAGGACCGTGCCTTACCGTGGGACGTATATGGGCTTTTACACTAGTATTCTAAATAGATTCCACTTTTAAAAGACAAATGTTGACAATTACACTACCAGTCACATTAAGCATCCTAGTTACTAAAATGCATGCTATTTCTTAAAGAATACAATTTTTTGCAACAATACAATTATGTAGAGTTGGTTGTAAAAAGCTTTCATGAAGAAATAATAGATTTCTGAAGCAAGAAATAAGAGACTATTGTTTTATTCGACATTTTCCTTCAGTTGCAGTAACAATGGTTATAATAGGCACTTACTTCCTTAAAAGAGGATCCGATGAACACAACGTAGACGCACAGTATGCTGATGTAAGCCATTACCATTGAGTAATCAACTAACGATCTGTGGACACATTGTATTGTATTAGAAACTGAAAGTATTGAAATTCTAGATCGTAGATCATCATGAAATATATTAGTGGAAACTAAGGATGATCTTTCAAACTGAGGTAGAAACTGGCATTACCATAGGGAGTTTCCAACAGACATAAAGAAAGATGAGAAATTATCTATACATATAAATACAATTGTAGTGTCTGTTTTAAAAGGGAAAATAAAAAAAAATGTCCAACTACATATCGTTATATACACGATACCTGTGCCGAAAATGATACTTAAAAAATATTTGTCTGTCTGTCTGTTTGTTCCGGCTAATCTCTGAAATGGCTGGACCGATTTTTACGGGACTTTTTTTGTCAGATAGCTGATATAACAAGGAGTAACTAAGGGTACATTTATTTTAGAAAAAATCTTTTATTTTAGAAATATAAAGTAATGTTGCAATGCACGCACGCAGCTCACGCGCATGCCAACACTGGGCCGTTACGTCGGGCATCTCCCACCACTTCTCCCACCAACGAATCAATATCACATTTACAAAATATTGTATATAAAGAAATTTTTCAGTAAAGCTAATACAAAAAACTGAAAATAAATGTGTAACGGAAGTTTACCACCGCTCGCTAAAAGATGGCGCCACCGTAGAATTAGATCGCGGTATAGCTTCGTTACAAAGGTTGATAGTTAAAATAAAAATTCAAAAACCAAAAAAATTACTAAATATACTAATTCACTTTTTTGTTAAATTCCATGCGGTCGAAGTCGCGGGCACAGCTAGTCTAACAACAAGAAATAGTCTAACTTATCATAATAATAAATAATATCTAATATTGAGGCCTATGTATGCATGGTAGCGATATTGAAAAAAGAGTGAATGCAGGAAATCGAGTGAATGGTGCGCTACACTCCTTTATGAGTAGTCGGAAGGTTTCCAAAAAGGCACGACTGGCTGTCCATGGAGGAGTGTTAATTCCAACGCTTATGTATGGTAGTGAAAGTTGGGTATGGCAAAAGAAGCATGAAAGTAAAATTGGGGCAGTAGAGATGAGATCGTTAAGGGAAATGTGTGGTGTAAGCTTGTGTGACAGAGTGCGAAATAGCGTGGTGATGAAAACTTGTTGAGTGAAAGAGGATGTAGTGACGAGAATTGAGAAAGGAATGTTACGATGGTTTGGTCATGTAGAGAGGATGGATGAAAGGATAATTACGAAACAAATACATAATGCGAGTGTGGATGGAAGAGTCGGTAGGGGTCGACCTCACCGAACATACACCATCCTAAATCGGTGATACCCTCAACAAGGGTCAGGTTAAAAGTACCCTGAACCGACGAGAATGCATGAAGACGTTGAAGAAAGTGGATGAAGCGAAAGTAGTATGTCAGGATCGAGCAAAGTGGCGGTCTATAGTCTCTGCCTACTCCTATGGGATACAGGCGTGACGATTATGTATGTATGTATGAGGCCTATGTTTTGGAAGATATATAGCAAAATATTCTAGCATTACTCTTCCAACCAACTCCACCAATGTTTGGTGTTTAAAGTTTATTCACAAAGTTGTCTTTATCGACTTACAGCCGCTGCCAATAAACAATCCCAATCCAAAATTTGCCGTTTGAGATTGACAGCTCAATCTTTTTTTTTGATACTATATTGCTTATAATCAATCTCAGTAGGGAAAAAACTAAGGCAACATGGTAAATGAAAAATCGAAAAGTAGAAATCAATCCAGATTGACTTCAATCTATTTTTTTCGATTCATTATTGGCATCGGCCGTTAGGGGCAAAAGGTAGTTTCAGAAAAACATGTCCGAATAAAATTTGAAATGCAAATATCGTGATATGAAAAATTGTTGAACTAAAACTATTTTTATTTCAATGACATTTTTTATATCTTAGCCTATTACGAAATACGAAAATTTCGAGACATTTAATAACTGTACTATATTTGAGATGTAGTATAATATGCTATATTTTCCATACAAATGCAAACGGTTTGGAAATCCCTAACGATATTTTGAACACAAAGCACAGTTATACTTACTTGACAAAGCCTCCCCATTTCTGCACTGGCTTCGGTCCGTAAGTAAAAGCCGCGCCGCAGGTATCCGCAAAGCTCATTGAAGGCTTTTTAGCGTCCACACATACTTCTTGTGAAACCTTTACCTGGAATACAGAAAGTTAAATGTTGAGTTTAATAAATGGAATTGAGAGCACATTATGGTTCATAGGTCTGTGTGGCGATCTATGGAGAAGCCTATATTTAGTAGTTGAATTCCTTTGGCTAAAGATAGGGATGGATGAAGAGAGAGAAAGAGAATGTTTGTTGTTACGTTAATTTTTTATCTAGTAAGTAAACTTTTGAGTCTTGAGTAGGCCCCCACAACTGGCCTAGCTGACATAATGTGAGTTTTCCGAGTTCAAAATTCTCGTATGATTCCACTGGGTGTGTAATTTTTTTCGCAATGGCAATAGGATACTGATTTTGAGTTTGGGATAAAGTAAGTTAATCTGAAGACCAGAGACTCCTGTATCTACTCCTTTGGGAATAAAGATGTGGCTTTTGTATGTAGTGCAACAGAAGTTAGCGTTTTTCACCGAGTAAATAATGTTACTCGTATAATACACACATTAACATGTTAAATTTAGTGTGTTCTATATCATGAGGCTTCAAATACAGCTCTGGGAAAATTTCACGAATTAAATGGAAAACTTCAAGACTGATAATGCCGAAGATTAAACGACAAGAAAAGAGATTGGCAGCAACGGCTAAAATACGTCATAAAATACAGAGAAAGATACATTAAGTCACAAATTGATCTATAATGTAATAAACTTATCTACCTCGCCAACACAATTCTATTACGGTGCGATAACAAAGATGAGGTCTCGGGTTCAAATTCAGCGTCGAACAAACAGGTAGGTATTAGATCTTTCTATTCATTAATAGTTTAGCGTCATAAATTTGTGCCCGATATGGCTATAGGCCGGTGCCCTTTCAAACCATGGGACGGAACACATAAGGCGAAATGTGGGTGTCCTAGTTGCTACCAAGTTACATCCCTGCCTACCCCTTCTGGGGAAGAAGAGTAAGTCTATATATGTATGAACAAGTATATTACATTAATCATATAAGGCCGAGCCGGTGCGGCCATGCGAACGTCAGTAATTAATCTTGCTCATCACATGTGAAAAATTTATAGCGACTTTGATGTGTTTTTGCTTATAATTTTTATTTTCTTTGATCCTGCATGTCAGATAAAATGAAAAACAAGTAATAAAGACGTAATTTATTCTAAACTTGCTTCTATTTCCTCGTGTGACGTTGATGGAAAATTAAATTTATCAAAGGCAATGTCAATATAGTGGGATATGAGCACAGAATAAAACATGGTTGCCTGGTGGTAAGGTCTCTTATATATTAGAGGCCACCTAGATAGGTACCAGCGCATTGTATCTTTCTCCAGCCATACAGCAGTTTAAATGCACTGTTGTGTTTCGCTTTGAAGGATATTATAGCCAGAGAAGCTACTGGATATATTGAGACTTCTTGTTTTAAAAATATAACTTATAGACTTGAGATTGTCACATCATGATTTGTTTCACTATAATATTTTCATAAATTCGTGTTTTTGATTATTGTTAAGATTTAATATTTTAAGTTTAACTCTATCTTTAGTAATTTACCAATTAATTATGAGCATGTTGTGTTCATTGTCCTGGAATACATTTAGAAAGTGTCACAAATGTATATTCCATACTAGTAACAATGTTATTGTAATTTCTGTTGATGAACCTTAATAAATAAAAATAAAAATAAATAAAAATAAAAATTACTATGCCTGAATGAAGCGAAGTCGCCCAGAACGAAGAATCAGTATACTTTTTTTCGCTAAAACAGTGAATAATTGCGAAAGCCTTATGTAATCCATCAATCAATCCATTACAGTGTAGGCAAATCGGATAGACCAGTCTACGCAAGCAGCACCCGTTCACGAATATGACGCATGTGCCAGCCATCGGCCTCTTCAACCATGCTACAGGGACGTGACCGACCCGGCACACTACGCCACCGCAAGCACAGACTTTGTAGCGAGCATGACATACCCAATCACTTACACAGCAAAACAATGGCAAAAGTGATGAGTTACTTAATTTAAATGATATTATACAGAGCACACAAAAACTTCCGCTCCGAGATACTACACATTGATTTAATTTTATTCTATTCCCAAGCCTTGCTATCATCTAGAAATTTATAATAGGTATGCTTTATTGCATAATTTTTGTTTGATAGTAGCTTTAAATTTTGTAATAGTTAAGGGTTTAATATGACTGGGAACTTTGTTATAAAAGTGTATACAGTAATTCTTAAAAGATTTGCTGATCTTTTAAGTACATATAACGAAAAATAAAGGAGAATTTATTTATTATAGATAATTGAATTGTATTTTTACTATTTGCCTTTACTAATTAATTCAGAGATCTGATTCCCAAATTGTTTCACAGGGAAAACCAAGATTCGAAATGAGGATTCACTAAAAAGGGTCCTGCTTACAAGAATTTCAATAAAACTAATTTATAAGTAATTCCTTGGGTTGCAGAACTGCTTTGTTTGGATGACAATTACAACGGCTGTTAAATTAAATGAATAAGGTTAAATCAAATCAACGGAGAAGACTTTAAGATGTTGTTTAATTAGGAATTTTAGTATTTTATTAGTTTTTTTATAACATTAAATGGCGAGACAAGCATATCATTCGCCTGATGGTAAGCGATAAATGGACAGTAGCACAACATAACACCATGACTTACAAAACAATGCTTGGCATGCCTCTGCGCCGCCATCCTGTGACATAAGATGTTAAGTCTCATTATGACCAGTTCTGGCTATAATGTGCTTCAAACAGGAACACAACAGTGCATTTACACTGCTGTTTGGTGGAAGAAGCCGACTTTGCAGTGGTACCTGACCTGGTAGCAACTTCACTGCATATATTTGTACAGGTAAATGGATTGAATTTTAAATACGTGGTTAACTATTTATTTTTATACTGGTCTTATTAGATATAATATTTAATGGGGGAACGATTAAGATTATCGTGTATGAATATTCTACCGTATGCTTTTGATTCTACGGTAATGTAATACCGAATGAAAAGTAACAGCAAATAAGGATTCAAGGATACATAACAAGGCTCTACCATTTTGTGACTTATTGTGACTATAATTTTTTAAATAAAAGGTTTACTTTCCAAAGCGCAAAATTCACTAACTGTTGTTTGTTTTAGTGTATTTACAATGTATTTACAAAGCACACTGAAAACATTTTGCTACCGCACAAAAAATTTACATGTCTGATTTAGAATAACATGGGAGGCTGTCGTGAAAACCGTTTTATTTGCCCGCCTACAACTGATGAATTTAATTTGAAAAATGTACACAAAATATGAAAAACACGATTAATTTACTATTTTTGTTATTTGACCGTATCAATGCTAACATGTGCCAATTTTGTTTGGCCGTATGAATATTTTGTGCTTGATGCCTACTTAGGCCATAAATATCCAAAACAACTTGAAAAATAATTTTATTTACAATTACAGCAGTATAATTTTATTTGTAAGTAACAAAACGTGATCACTGGTTTTTATAATATTTTTAAAGTAATTAACTTTAGTAATCTTTTTTTTACTGTTATGAATGCTGAAATAAGCTTGCCATTCGCCTGATTGTAAGCGATACGACCGATAGACAGCAAAACCAAGCAACATCATGAATTATAAAGTAATGCTTGGCACTCCACTGCGCCCATCCTGAAAGATGATATTTTATGTCCAACTGGAACACAACAGTGCATTTACTGCTGTTTGGCGAGAGAAACAGATATAATATTTTTTATTTGTATAAAATACAGCAAAATAAATTATAAATACAAACACGTGTTATTTTTTACAGAAAGATATCTGATTACGAGAAACACAATTGTATGTCCTCAATTAACTCGAGATGTTCATCACAACAACACAATTATGACGACCGGCGTAAATAGTTAGTTCTCGCTTGACTTGATGACCCAAATCGAAAAAATCATAAATCATATTTTTTCGGTATAACTTGTTTCTGGGTTAATATACAAAACTGAGATGCGACGTCGCTTTGAAAAAATACGAACTTTCACAACGCATCACAAGAATTTGCGAATAGGTTAGAGAGTAGACGTATATCAAAGGTGAAACTTTACTGATGGTAGGTTTCTCATATGTGAGATGCCACCTGGGTAGGTACCACTACAATGTCTATTTCTCCCGCCAAATAGCAGTGTAAATGCACTGTTGTGTTTCGGTTTCAAGGATATTGTAGCCAGAGTAATTACTGGACATATTGAGACTTAACATTTTATGTCTCAGGATGGCGAGCACAGTGGAATGTCAAGTATTTCTTTGTAATTTAAGGTTAGAAACATATTTTAAATATCGGATGTTTTGTCTTCTTCACTCAAACTAAATTCTTTAGCCATTTGAAAGGGAGAAAACATATGACGCGAGGACGAGTATTTTTCGTCGAACGATACAATTAAACCGCTTTAGTCTAAATCAAATACACACAGTCTGAATTCGAAAGGCGTTGAACTTTTGTTTATCACAATGAGTTTTCACAATTTTGTATTATATTAATTTGGAACTCCTGCCTGATGAAACCTTTTTCAACGGGCATTTGGACGCTACAAATTTTCTGTTTACAAACTACATAGCTGTTCCTAATTTAAATTTGTAGATTTTTAGATATATAGTTTTAGAGCCACATTGGGTAACTGATAACCTTTAACAGGCACTAAAATGAAATGGCGCAATCGGGAGGAGGCCTATGTTCAGCAGTGGACAGCAAAAGGCTGATGATGATGATGATGATGATGATTGTATGTAGAAAATCAGGAATGAGATGATGGCCGGGTAGTTATACTGAGTCAAGAAAAACTGGCACGATTATCGATACTGTCGTGTTTCTTTTACACATTTTTTTTTATTGCATTGAATTGCTAGGCGAGCAAGCCGTTCGCCTGATGGTAAGCGATACGACCGCTCATGAACAGTAGCAATATTCCACTGCGCTCGCCATCCTGAGACGTAAGATGTTAAGTCTCAATTTGTCCAGTAGTTGCTCTGGCTGCAATGTCCTTCAATCCGAAACACAACAGTGCATTTAAGCAGTGTTGTTTCACGGGAGAAATAGACATTGCGGTGGTACCTACCCAGATGGCCTCTCACATATGAGAGACCTACCACCAGTTAAAATATAATACACATAATTTAGGCATAAAAAAAAAACACTACAAAGAATTAAATTGTTTTCTTTCTTTCTTCTTTCGTTGAGTTATAAAGCATAGTGACCCTTTTCTTCTCAAATTGAGAAGATGGAAATGCATTTAGAATAAACTTTTCTAGATGAGTATGGACAATGATTATCATTTACCTTCAAATGAGCAATATGCCGGAGATTTGCAAAAAATCCATCCATCCATCCATCAGCCAAAGGAAGTCCACTGCTGAACATAGGCCTCCCCCAATGATTTCCACAGAGACCTGTTGGAGGCAGCCTGCATCCAGCGACGTCCCGCGACCTTTACCAGGTCGTCGGACCATCGTGTGGGTGGACGTCCTACGCTGCGCTTTCCGCTACGCGGCCTCCATTCGAGCACTTTCCGACCCCATCGGTCATCAGATCTCCGCGCTATGTGCCCTGCCCATTGCCACTTCAACTTGCTAATCCGGTGGGCTATGTCGGTTATTTTAGTTCTCCTACGGATCTCCTCATTTCTGATTCGATCTCGTAGGGAAACCCCGAGCATAGCCCTCTCCATAGCTCGTTGAGTGACTTTGAGCTTCCTAATAAGGCCCATAGTGAGAGGCCACGTCTCGGTGCCGTAAGTCATCACTGGCAACACACAACTATCGAAGACTTTCGATTTAAGGCACTGAGGTATTTTGGACGAGAAGACGGCGCGTAGTTTCCCGAACGCTGCCCAACCGAGTTGGATTCGACGATTGACCTCTCTCTCGAAGTTGGACCTGCCTAACCGGACCACTTGTCCTAAATAGACATATTCGTCAACAACTTCAAGAGTCGAGCCCCCAACACCGATGGGGGTGGGCACAACATGGACATTCGACATGATCTTCGTTTTGTCCATGTTTATTTTAAGACCCACCTGTTGGGAGACTCGATTGAGGTCTTCGAGCATAGTGCTAAGGTCTTCCAGTGATTCTGCCAAGACTACAATATCGGCGGCAAACCGAAGGTGAGTGATATACTCGCCGTTGATGTTGATGCCGAATCCTTTCCATCGCAAGAGCTTGAAGGCGTTTTCCAGCGCGGCAGTGAACAGTTTCGGAGATATGACATCTCCCTGTCTCACGCCTCTCTGTAGTGGAATAGCCTTCGTACTCTGATCTTGTACTCGGACCGACATGGTGGCGTTTTTGTATATACACTTCAACACTTCGGTGTACCGATAGTCGATATGGCACCGCTGGAGAGACTGTAGCACAGCCCAAGTCTCGATCGAATCAAAGGCTTTCTCATAGTCCACAAACGCTAAACAAAGCGGCAAGTTATATTCCTCGGTTTTTGTATAACTTGCCGAAGCGTATGGATGTGGTCTATAGTACTAAAGCCTTTTCGGAAACCGGCTTGTTCGGGAGGCTGGAAGTCATCAAACCTGCGTTCGAGACGATTTGTGATGACCCTCGAAAACAACTTATAGACATGGCTCAGGAGCGAGATGGGCCTGTAATTCTTCAGCAAAGTGTTATCACCTTTTTTGAAGAACAGTACCACCACGCTCCTGCTCCATGCCTCTGGCGTTGAGCCCTCGAGGAGAACGGAATTGAAGAGCCTCTGAAGGACTTTCAGTATCGGCGTTCCGCCCGCTTTCAGAAGCTCTGAAGTTATTCCGTCCTCGCCCGGCGCCTTGTTGTTTTTAAGTTGCTTCAGGGCCATCTCAATCTCACACAGGCTAATGTCCGGGATATCATCGCTAAAGTTTCGGATCAACTCGGCTCTCGGGTCTTCGGCCGAGCTAACAGCAGGTTTGGCAACCGAGGTGTAAAGCTGTCCGTAGAACCTCTCGATCTCCCTTAATACCTCTGCCCTCGTCGATACTACGCGGCCGTCTTCCGTCTTCAGCCTTTGCAAAAAAACCTAAATAGAAATATATTAGAGATTTTAAAACAATCAAAAGTCTATTATATAAATTACACAATTTTTTGTTCACCATTTTAACTAAAAATATTTTGAATTTTAGATTTTATATGCTATTTGCCTCATCAGCTTTGTGAGATTTTTGTTTTATGTAGTAGGTTTGTTTATCGTATAAAAAATTTACAAAATATTTTTCAGTCCGTTAATGTTTTCGAGTTATGGCCGTTGGTAAATAACAGATTGCAAACATGATGTAGCACGTGTAAATCTACGAGTAACCGTTTAAATAAAACTGAAGTGTCTGTTTGTAAAGTAAAAAAAATATTGTTTTACAGCTACATATCATTGTTTACACGATACCTATACCAAAAATGATTTTTTGTCTTTCTGTGTGCCTGTCTGTCGTTACTACTTACCGCTAGAGCGGTTCGATCGATTTCGACGGTTCTTTCACTGACAGATAGCTAATTTTCGCGTAAGTAACCTAGGCTTCTTTAATTTTAGAAAACCAATTAGCGTTCAGCAACAAAAATAAAAAAAATCTTAAAATTAGAGGTTGTTTTTCAAAGATAGTATTATAACACGCGGGTGGAGTTGTGTGCAGAGTTCATAAGGGTTCCATGGATACGAATATCCCCTTTAAAATTGAGTCTGATGGTAAACCAAGTCTTGAACAGGGCAAGGAAGACAATATTTAAATTGTTATCAATTTCGTAGATAAGTAATTTTATAATTTCACATTTATGGAAGGGGTGCTGGGAGGAGCGGGGGTATATGTGGGAATATAGGGTTGTTAAGGAGTTAATCTAAAAAAAAATATATTTTATCTTATCACAAATACATAATGAGGTTCGTTTTGCCTTGTCTGTTCCGTCCCATGATGTGACGGGGGACCCTACCGCCATATCGGGCATAAATTTCTGATACACTGAGTATCACTTTGCCCTCCACAGGATTTGACCTCGAGACCTCAGCCTTAAATAAAGCTACGTCGCCGAGGCAGACAAGTCACTGAATACTTAATTGTACGAAATAAGCATAATGAAAGTAAATTAATTGAGCTAAGTTAGACGTATTTTGTATGAGGTGAGAAGGCAGTGGCAAATTCAGTTTCCACTAGTGTGAAAAGTGCGAAATATATAAATTGTAACGTGGTTATATTATGTACCTACACCCCTATAGTATTATTCAGAATAAAATGCTAGAGCGTACTTAAATAAATGGTTGCTTAGGAATGAATACAACGGCCCTTGATCATCAATACAAAGTCACTAATGTTGACTATTTTTAATAAAAGGTGTTATGTTTCAATTTAGTTCGATTTCAATGTTTAATTGTAAGGGTAACTCTGAATTAGAAGGCCCAAATTTTTATTGGTACAAAAAAAACAGTAAAAATTTGTGAGGATAGATTGAAAAGCTGAATATGAACGTGATGCTCCCGGGGTCTACATACAATAATTAATATACAGGGTATCTCAAGACTGCTACCGAAAACGAAGCCGGGTGGTAGTTTTAGTGACTTCAGACCCATTGCAACAGAAAATGTTGAAAAAAAAAGCGACGATTTTTTTTTGTTATTTTTTCCTATAGTCGTATTTGGATGGTAAATTTATTTTTTCCTAAAATAATAGTGTATACCCTTTTAGTTATAAGGACTCTAAGGTATAAAAGAGTTTAAATTATTATTTTAGCAAAAGCTATGGATTTACCACCCAAAAATGATGATATTTAAAAAATCATTAAAAATAATTGTAGCGTTTTTTTGCGAAAATTTAAGTTGTATTGTGTTTGTACTCACTAAAACTACCACCCGGCTTCGTTTTCGGTAGCAGTCTTGATATACCCTGTATGTTACGGGTTGGATAGTTAGGTTTTCCTATTTTTGCTATGTGCCTCATTTTTTATTAAACCTTAGACGTTACTTGACAAAGCTGGCGAATTACAAGTTGGTAATCAATCTCCATATTCATTAATTATTTTTTTTCAAATTTCTTTTACCGTTGGACCAAGACTATCAAACTAAGCAATAGCATATATGCTATACACTATTTCCAAAATGTTGATTTGCCTTAGAATCGAACTTATGATTGAAATAAAACTATATACTTATGATTTTTAACAAGTTCTGCTCTAAATAAACCTATCATCCATTTGTGTCGATTGTATTGTTATATAATTACTGTGGAATTGTTGCTAAAAATAGAGGAGAATAACCGTTTCTAATTATCTGATAACTATGCAACGAGGAGAAAATTATTCGTGTTGGTTTATAATAGTTATTTTTTTTCTATCGCCTTATTATGGTGGTAAATACATAGTTTTTTCTTAAATAATAGTCTACACCCTTTTATTTTAAAGACGCTGTGGTACGCAACGCTTTAAATTATTATTTTAGCAATAACTATGGATTTACTACCCAAACTCGAAGAAATTAAAAAATAAAATAAAAAAAAAGTTGTCGCATTTCTTTGCGAAATTTTTAGTTGCATTGTGTTTGTAGTCACTAAAACTACCACCCGGCTTCGTTTTCGGTAGCAGTGAAATGAAATGAAATGTATTTATTGATCACGTAGGCAATTAAGGAGCTCTTATGACAAGTCAATACACATAGAACTTAATCTCTATTTACAATATATTTCCTATACTTATTATTACTTATTTTAATTTCTTGCTTTTATCAATTTATTTATTAATTTTATTTATATTTAAATTAATTTTATTTTTATTTATAATTAGTTTTATTTATTTATTTAGTTTTTATTCATATTTTATTTAAAGTATTAGTTTTTACTTTATAGTAATTTATTTGTCAAAGAAATACATTATTTACGTTAGTTAAATTAAATTATATTATTTGTGGACCATAATATAGTCATAATATAGTCTTGATATACCCGGTATATTTCTTTAGGTACTGTAACATTTCGATAGATACAATTTGGAGGCTACCAAAGACATGTAAGAAAACAAACTTCTTTCAAATAAATAAATATAACAAACTTATTTTCTGTGTCACCAGATGACCAATACTTTCAGACACTTTTGGCTCGAGCCAGCTTTATACAAGTCCAAAAAACACAATATCAAAATCAGGTTTATCAATAAAACCTCCCAAACATCTGGCTGATATCCAACATTTGAGAATTCGATACCGAAGCACGCTTTGTATCAGAATTTGGCAAAGAAATATAATATTTTCCGCTACTTATATGGAATTCCTTGAACTTGTATGTACGGGCGATATGGGCAGGTATTATTACTGTTTGTACTGAAATATATAGGTCCAATAACGTCTCCGTCGAAATATGAATATTTATTACAAAAAGTATGAATGATTATGAGTTTCAGTATCGATTCGGGGAATGCTAGAATTTGTGTTTGAGAAACAAACTCTTCTATAATATACTGAGCATATCAAGACTGGTACCGAAAACAAATCCGGGTGGTAGTTTTAGTGACTTCAGACACAATGCAACTACAAAAAAAAATGATTTTTCCTATCGTCGTATTCTTTTCAAAAATTCTATACACCCTTTTATTTTTAACGAGCTATGGTATTTAAATTATTATTGTAGTATAGACTATGGATTCAACATCCAAACATGACGATATTCGCACTGTGTTTGTATTCACTAAAACTGCCACCTGGCTTCTTTTTCGATCGCAGATTTGATATATACCCTGTGCAAGGAGATACAAGTTTACGGATTCTTATATTGATGATATCCTTATACAGATGATATAACACTACTTACAGTTTATTCGCACTTAAAATTTATATAAAGTATAAATTTAAGAAAAAAAAATCGTCACAATTTTTTACACAAAAATTAATTGCATTGTATCTGAAGTCACTAAAACTACCACCCGGCTTCGTTTTCGGTAGCAGTCTTGATATACCCTGTATGTGCCCATGCTTTACGATAGAGCAATGCTTTAACGTCATTTAATTAATTAGCAAAAAAAATAAATAAATAACTAAGATTATCATTGATTAGAAAATGACTTTGTGTCCTCTAAACACTCCAAAGAATTGGATTTGCATGACCTTCTGAGGAAAAAGGCAGATTATTAGACCTCTGATGGTAATTATTATACAATATTTATAGCAGAAGAAACACAATAGTCCGTCGCCTTAATTGCAAATTAACATTTTTATTTATGTATGCCCATGAGTACACACTTGAGAATTTATCATTTACTAGCGAAACGTCGCGTACCAGCTTCGCATGGGTGCAGATGTTTTATGATTCCACTCCATACCAGATACATGTTATTTTTCACACAAATTGGGACACCTGTATATACTTATAAAACGACCTTTCGAACCACTCTCTCGCTAACTATTAAAAAAATCGCATTGTAATCCCTTGGGTAGTTTTAAAGATCTTAGCATACATTGGGTCAGACAGACGGGAAACGACTTTGTTTTATACTATGTAGTGATATTTAAAAATATTAATGTTTTATTTTGTCTCCGACAAACGAACACATTTATTTTTGTTGGTTTTCGTGGCGCAGTTGGTTCGACGCTGGCTGGGAAACCAGAGAAAAGTCTCTCGTAGTTTCTGATACCCACGACACAAGACTTAATTGATCTCAATGTGGCGTCAGAACTATGTATGTATGTTGGGTGTATTTATTTATTTACTTACCAATATATGTACAGTGTGGGTGCATATAACACCAGCTAGTAAAGTTCCAATCGTTCCAGCGATCAAACCAGCGTTTTTGAATGCCGCTGGCATCGCAAGGAGTCCTGACCCGAGACATGCTTTGAGGAGATGCACCACTGATCCTATTGTTCTGTGGACAAAGGTATCACATTAGTTTCATTCTGAGATATGAATCAGTTGATTATTGCTAATCAATACTAATTATATCTTTATCAGCCCATATTCGTCCCACTGTAGGACATGAGCCTCTACAATCGAGAGCACGATTGAGAGTGGTTAGGCCATATAGTCCACCATACTGATAATAATGATATATTGAAATAAACCTATTATTTAGGGATTTTATCGCGAATTTAGTTTAATTTTTTACATTTTTGACTTCCAACTCCGCCCCGTGACCACGAAAGCTGTAAAGTAATCGAAACGTCGGGAAGTCAAAAATGTAAAAAATTTAACTAAATTTGCGATAAAATCCGTAAATAATAGTTTTATTTCAATGTGTAACATTCGCGTAAATCTAAGAAACCATTATAATAATGATATAATAAATGATACTTGATGCATGATTTGCCGCACCCTAGATGCAAAAAAAGAAAATTACACGATGCTTTTAAAATTGGAACAGCTGTAGGGACTCATTGAAAACTTTAAATGAAAATAGTCTCGTCTATTCCATTATTCCTGAAGCGCTTTTCAAAAGTTTAGGAGAGTCAATAGACGATTTATTGATATTAAAAATTATTATGATCGCATTCATCGTTTTTTATTTTAATATGAATAGGGAGAGATAAACTATAATTTACTATCTGTTTTAGAAAATTATGAAAAAAAAATATTATTAATTTGTAAAGTAGTACAGTTCATTAATTTTATCTCCAGAAGGCAACATTTGAAATTTACCTTCGATTTTAAATATAAACCGTATAAATCTTTTCAATAGATAAATCGTAACAGTGAAATTCTCGCACGAAGAATCACAATGATTTGACATTGACTCTTAAAATATTGTCGCCAAAGCCTTTGATGTCAGACACGTCTCGGTGTAATATTGGTATTTTAATGGAGCTAAGAATTTGTGTCTAATAATATTGCGATACGCTCGCTCTTTATCACGTGAGACGGAACAAAAAACGTGAAATGAAGGTGTCCTTGCACCTTTGCTTATCCTTTTAGGGTAAATGAAAGAAAAAAGAAAGAAAGAAAGAAAACTCATTTATTAGCCACAAATAAGATGACGCACACACTTGTTTAACATAAATTTATATATATAGCAAACAACAAAAAGACAGTAAAAGGGAGTTTGTACGTCGCATAAATGTGACACGTAGGTGACCACTCAGCTTATTGTTGCACTGCGACGCGAGCCACAGCGCAACGCTGGTTTTCAGTGGTCACCTTGAGTGACATGCGAACGCCAGCTTACATACTAACATAAATTAAAACATATTGTAAAATTAATGCTTAAAAAAAATAACAATAATAAAAAAAAAAAAAACAAATGCGTGATATTATGTACATATTTTCTTTTAAGTTCAAACTATTTAAGTTTCTTACTGTAACTGCCTCTTTTTACAAATAATAATGTTTATTATTTTCCTCTGATACATACTTTCCAATAAAGTATTGTCATCTTAATTACAAGTGCACACGTATCTATGCATCATAATAACTCCCACGAATATAAATAATTACTGTTAACATAGGTCAAGAAACAATTCATAAACATTCATCTGTAAATGGACAACATGTTGACAAGTAATTAAATACATAAAATATCACTATTTGTGTGTATCGGGTATTTTTATTTTACCATAAAGCGTGTGTGTAAATATATTTTGAAATACACGTGTCTTGAGCGTAATTAAAAAACAAAGTATACAACAATATTGTAAATTACACAATCACGGAAATACAAAGTAATAGTTGAATGCGAATACATAATTGATATTTCAACATTGACGCTTTGGTCGCGTTCAGTATGAATGCAACATGCTCGCGAATATGTTTGCATGCATGATTACTTGTAAACGCAGTGTGCAACTGTCACCGTAATAGAATTTTACGAGTATTTATCGATACTAATATTATAAAGCTGCAGAGTTTGTTTGTTTGTTTGTTTGAACGCGCTAATCTCTGGAACTACTGGTCCGATTTGAATTATTCTTTCAGTGTTGGGTATTCCATTTATCGAGGAAGGCTATAAGCTATATATTATCACGCTATGACCTATAGGAGGAAAGCAGTAGTGATATTTCTAGCAAATACGAGGAAATTTCGTTCGTTTTTCGTGGTCCGATTGGTCGATATTCTAAACTGATAGTCAGAATTAAACATTTTGACCGCCATTTTAAAACGTGTATGCACCCGGGCGGAGCCGGGCCCGACCGCTGTATTAAATAATTATGTAGATGTTAAGTTTGTCTAGTTTAGATATTTACGATTTTCAAATAACTAGGACAAAATGGTTGAGATAATAACTCCTAAATATAATTTAACTACCAATTTGACAAGTACAAACAAGACAAAATTGAATCTTTTAATCGTAAATTATAACGAGGCGATTTTCCAAGTCTGACTTAATCTTAAAGTAACACAAACTAGTATACAATTTAGGGCACAGGATTAAAGGAGACTATTTGATAACTGGTGTAAGGTTAATCTACCTAACAATAACGTACACTACAAATAGTTGTCATCCCATATTTTATGTAGCTAAATACACCAGCTAAATATTTTCATTATTTCCTATTTTTATCATTCCTAAAAGTACACTTCAGACTGCCCTCTCTTTTTATTCCTTCTCTTATGTCCGTTCCATGGTAGTCAATATGACATAAATATTATTATTGTATTAATTCACGTTTCACTTTTCTCCATGACTCACATTCGAGGTCCCTGAGGTCGGCAGAGAACCTTAAGCTGAGAATGCCCCTACACACAACGACATTTACTGATAAATCGTTTGCTGTTGAAGCTGTCTTATTATGGAACGCGCTTCCTGTTGTGGTTCGACGGGCACAAACCTTGTCATCTTTTAAAAAGCTGGTGAAAGCACACTACCTTTCCCACTAAACAGATAAATCATGGTATTATTTCCTCTTTTCGGATA
Organism: Hyles vespertilio; assembly: GCA_009982885.2. NCBI lineage: Eukaryota > Metazoa > Arthropoda > Insecta > Lepidoptera > Sphingidae > Hyles > Hyles vespertilio. The sequence continues at coordinate 2,974,271 of CM042816.1, forward strand.
TATTTTTAATTTGTAGTATAATTATAAATTATTATAGATGTTTATGTAATTATTTAAAATTGTATGTATGTATATATGTATATATTATATGACGTATGAGTATTTATTATGTCATTTATATGTATTTTTTATGATTATCTATTTTATAATTTATATCTATTGGAGCATAACTTATCTTTGTTTTACACTGCCCTTTCTTTTTCCTTCTTTTATATCCATCCAAAGGTTGTCTGGTAGAGATCGCTGATTAGCGATACGACCGTCTTTTGTACTTTTTATAGATGTTATTTTCTTATATTGTTATGTTCTTTTGTATGTGTACAATAAAGATTAAATAAATAAAATAAATAATAGTACACATAATATAATGTGTAGTATATGTCCACTAGGACATTTGAAATTCTACGAAAGGCTATTCGACATTAAAACATTGATGCTAAAATATCATAGGAGGTTACACTAAATATTGACTTGGTGCGGGGATCATGGCCAGATCAGATCAGATTTGGCTTTCACGTCTTTTCTAACCAACTTCATCATGGCCTTTAACACTGCCTCACAAAAAACTTTTCAATCATATTTTTATCCTTGCCTGCCATCAATAATGCATCTTCTTGTTTCCCGACGAGGTAATTATACACGGGGATATATTCTCATTAATTATTTACTTGCACTATTTGTATTACTTATACTATAATATTTTGATTTTGTTACTGCTACTTGTTACAAATAAATAATTTTCTTTCTTTCTTTCTAATTAATTTCTCTCACATAAATGAATAGTTACATACTACACTAAGATCTAGTCTGCACAAACAAACGGCCCCAAAACAAATACCTGTTGAACACGCAAATATTTGACTCCGTGAGGGGATCGGAACTGAGACGTCACATTTCACTGCCGGCGTCTAAAGCCATGTACTCACTAGCGTGCTGTTACAGTAACAGTTACCGTATTGCGACCGCCATTTGATTCATGGTAAATACCGACAATCTGCGGTTTGCTGTGAGCCGCTCATAGCTATCCCATAAATGAGTGTCAGATAGCTATTTTTATTTATTTTATTTATTTATTAGATTGATACACCATCGGTGCGCCACCGATAAAATGACATATTATTTTATTATAGGTATACAGCACTTTTATATCTTAATAAAAACATGACACATGAATAGAACCAGTATTTGATGCGTCACATTTTACTACCGGCGTTTAAAGCTGTGTACTAACGAGCTGTTACAGTATCGGTTTTAATGTGTAACCGTATTGCGAGCGCCATTTGATTCGCGGTAAAGACCTAAAATCGGCGTCTCCCTGTGAGCCGTTCGTATAGCGCTCGTTGCAAGCTCGTAAACCATGTACACACTATGTATGTATGAAGGCTGCTACCGAAAACGACACCGGATTGTAGTTTTAGTCACAATACAATGCAACAAAAAAAAATCACAACGAAACGCGTAAATTTTTGGATTTTTTAAATATCATAGAGTCTGGGTGTTAGATCCATAGCTTTTGCTAAAATAATGATTAAAAGCCTCGATATACCACAGCGTCTTTAAAAATAAAAGGGTGAATAAATTAAAAAAAAAATACTATATATTTAAGTACCACAACAATACTAATAAAGGAAAAAAAAACGTCGCTGCTTTTGCAAGATTTTTAGTTGTATTGTGTCTTAAGTCGCTAAAACTACCAACCAGCTTTGTTTTCGGTAGCAGTTTGGATATACCCTGTATTTCTTATTTACATACATGGTTTACAGTTTCGGTTACGGCTCCCTAGTGAGTACCCAGCTTTACCAACCGCGCTATGAAGGCTGTCGAATTAGTCGCTTATTTATGTACATTATGCTTCAATTAACATTTTACTTTGTTTATTAGATTTAAACCAAATACTCCAATAAGTTAGACGCTTCAACGTCACGATAACCACTTCACCCGCATGACTTGTTAATTTATCGCCTTGACGACCCAGATACAGAAAATCAAATAAAAGAGGTTTAAATTGAATGCTCGCTGTAATTCTAGATTGGAAATGATTTTTGATATCATCTGCAACTTGATATCCTCTGGGAAGAGGCTAATCATATATTTTTTTTCTATATATTAAAATTCCGTACAGTATTAGTCACACAAAAAAATATACAATGTGAGTAATCAGTGGCGTAGTTATATTACGGTGTGGTTTCAAAGGGATATTGCATTTTTCTATTCATTCTTATCAGCCCAGAGTCAGGAATTTGTGCCCAATATGGCGCTAGGCTCGCCTTCTATGAGACCGTGGGACGGATCGTACATGGCGAAAGGTGTGTGTCCTGGCACCTCTGCCAACCCTTCAGGGAAAAAGGTGAACTCACGCCTTCACTGTTTTTTTAATGTATTTATTACATTTGTGTTTATTCAGGGTGTCAGCTATCTTTAAGCCAAAATTAAACACAATAGGTCGAGTAGTTTTTGCGTGAAAGAATAACAAACATTCATATTCCATACATACTACAATTACAATAATGTAAGAATTATTTGTTAACAACTATGAGCCAAATAAAACAATGTTGTAGTTTTCATTTCTTAGAAACAAGAATATTTTTCTAATTTTCTTCTTCGTAGAAATATCTTAGTTAATATGACAATATTATTTCTTCTTGCTAGTAGTTTGAACAAGCTGTTCTTTGAAAATTAACATTTTCCTTTAACGGTTATAAACGAAATTTATTGCTATACAGGGTATATCAAGACTGCTACCGAAAACGAAGCCGGGTGGTAGTTTAAGCGACTTCAGACACAATGCAACAGAAAAAGTAGCAAAAAAAAGCGACAATTTTTTTTTTGTAATTTTTTTCCTATTGCCATGTTTTGGTGGTAAATACATTTTTTCCTAAAATAATAGTGTATACCCTTTAATTTATAAATACTCTAAGATATAAGAGAGTTTAAATGATTATTTTAGCAAAAACTATGGATTTACCACCCAAAAATGACGATATTTAAAAAATCATAAAAAATAATTGTCGCGTTTCTATGCGAAATTTTTAATTGCATTGTGTTTGTAGCCACTAAAACTACCACCCGGCTTCGTTTTCGGTAGCAGTCTTGAGATACCCGGTATAAACGTGGGAAAACTCATAAAGCATGAAGCAAAAATGTTGAATAAAATTTTGAAAATATCATGTTAAATAATTTTATTTCAAACTATTCTAAATTTTAAAACCTTTATTGTTAATTTCATTCATATAATTGATTTATATAAATAAGTAAATGGCATTATAATTGTGTAAAAACTGTATAGAATGAGTCGCGTTGACAGGATTATTTATCTATACAAAACAAAGATTATTAGATTTTCGTCTATTTGAGCACGTTAGTCTCAAAACCGACGGGATTAATTTCGCTAACATTTGGTATGAAATTAGCTGACATTCTGAAATTAAACAATATACTACTTTGTATCTCCAACAATTAGTGTTTCCAAGGGATGAGCAAGGAATTCAGATATATTTGTTTCCGAACTCGAATCATTTGATCTTGTCTTTTTTTTTATAACAATTAATGGCGAGACGGTAATTCCGTTCTCTTAATATGCCCAGTAGTATAATATACTCTGGCTACAATATCCTGAATGTACAATGTCCGAAACACAACAGTGTATTTACACACGGAAGAACTAGACATTTCGGTGGTACCTACCCAGGCTCTCTCTAACACAACACACACAATAACACATATAAGAGACCTACCACCAGTAAGTAAAGTGGAAAGAAGGGAGTGAGCCTTATCCCAGCACTGGAAATTAAATGGAATATATCAAATATAACTTAATATCAATGTCAATATCGCAAAAGAATAATATATTTGTGCGAAATATATTTCTAACATTTGTACAACACTTTACATTATTTTATCAGTAAATCTCTACGGCACTTCCGGTATTAACTAGTTACAAGCCACAATTATGCAAATTGTATAGCCTTTGTGAAACATTTACTATTAATAATGTACCATTATATGAGTATATGACAGTCTTAGAGGCTTAGTGATTGAGAAGCTGCAAAACGGATTCGATATCAATATGGTGACATATTCAAATTCATGGATTGATGTTTATACATATTTGCTTTCTATTTTATATTGATAAGTCCCTTTCAATTTTTCATGTAATACCACAAAACTTCGAAGAAAATTAGTTAAATTTAAATTAATTTCAGGTCCTTCCACTTTTCCCATTTCACCATTGGAAGAGAATTTCAAGATTGTTACATAAATTCTTAAACTGGAAATTGAACTGGCGACTTCTCATATCTCAAATTAAGATCTACTTTAGCGCTGTTACGACATTATTATTCATACGAGTATTCACAAACCAATGGCAATAAATTTACCAATCCTGTAAGTTGGCTTAAACAAACAGTTCATAGTAATTTCAAATTCAAAGAAAATATAGCGGTTTTCCCACCAATCACAAACATCGAACAATCCATTTAAATGCGTGTACCTTGTACCAGGAAATTAGCAAGGACGGCGAAATTAACATGCCTTAAAATCACATCAGTGTTGATCGACTATTGATATCCAAATTGTGATTTGTGAACCAAATTCCTACTCGTGCACTCTTGACAGTGTTCGTTGTCATGTTTAAACAAATTGCTGATCAGCCGTTTTTCTGACTTGATTTAAGTCATCAACTTTACCTACGTAGGTATGTACAGCAGTGGGCAATAAAAGGATGATGATGATAAAATCAACTTTAAAGATCCTTTGCCAACATAATGTAAATATCAAGCCCATGCTATGAATTTATCAGGCAAAATTATCGTTGGGATGAATAAATATCGGACGTCATCGGTCAAGGACGGAATCTTGTGGTAAGTAACGTTCCACAGTAATTAATTTACGGAATGTTTTTGACTGTAACGTTCTTGATACGTTTCTGAGCCGAAACCCTCCAGGTTTTTCTATTAGCACAAATCTAAACGTGATCTTAATTTGGCGAATCAATGCGAATACAATATTGCGTCATATTTGCATGGAAAATTCGTGATGTCAATGTCAGATTGAAGTATTGATCGTTTTATCATATTTTAGAATATTTCATGAAATACTTGTACTTTGGGATATGACAAAATAAAACTCCATGTACAACATGTCGGTGACATAAGTTCTTTTTTTTGGACCACATTCAAGATATCGCATCAGCAGCCCGTACACCAAGTATATAATATTAATTTATCATCACCCGTTTAGCCACAGGATAGTTTTCTTGTTTTTCATATTTAACCACCTGCTGTAACAAATCGGCTAGGTCATTGACACAAAAGTCAAGCGCAAAAGAATACAAGGTTTTATTATTAGTTGCATAGAATTGAAACCAATACTTAAATTCATCGTTTTATTTGATATTACATAATGACGTTGTAATTTAAATAATTTATAACACCGCCACTTTGTATAATTGAAATCATAAACATTCTTATTCATAGAATCGGCATTCGGATACATAATTGACATTGGCGGAATTCCTTATTACTGTATCAGCCCATATACATCCCACTACTACACACTAGGCAGGGCACGGGCCTACTCTACAATCGAGAGTACGTTTGAGAGTGGTTAGGCCATATAGTCCACTACGCTGGCCTAGTGCGGGTTGGCGGACTTACATACCATAGAATTTTTTATAAATCTCTATGGTATGCAGGTTTCCTCGCGATGTTTTCCTTCGCCGTTTTAGTGCGTGGTGATTGACTATCAATACACACATGACTCCGAAAAGTCAGAGGTGTGCACTGGGATTCGAACCCGCGACCACCGTGAACAAGTTAGCAGTTACCAACAGGCCACCACGCATACTTCCTTATTACAACAGTACATATTTAATATGTTGGGAAGAATTGCTTCCAATTTCGACAAATTCCTTTGCTGTCAATACATTAAAATTATACAAGGGGAAATCCAAGCTATTTGATCAAATATTTGAATTTACGTGAACTTTACGGTTGTATGTGCCTCTCTTCAGACATGTGAACGTTTAAAAGGGCCTTAACGAAATAAAATTACGTCAGGGTACGTCAAAATTCAATGAAGTCTTTTTCAATTGAGTTAAGTGGCGCAATTCTGAGGTTAAGAAATGTTTCATGAAGAGAATTTAATATTACGTTCACTGAATCAAATCAATGATGTAATAACGACATAATTATGTTATTCGTATATTTAAAAAAGGGAACTTTTGGGTGGTTGAGCCTTTCCGAAGATTGAAGTTATAGGACGGTAGAGAATTTAATAGTACTTACATTATTGAAAATGTTGATTAGACGTCATTTTTACTATAAAGAACTTTGTCAATCATACTTTTATATCTTGGTAATTATACAATTAAATTTTAACAGTTATAAAATGGCTCTTTGAGTAGCTCCTAGTACAATGTGTTGACTTCTAGACAATACACACTTTAACTATATAATTTAAAGTATTAAATTCCACTACGGGTGAAAATATGATTGAAACTTAAATATTATATTAAGAAGTAAATTAAAGTTTACACGTTATAACCTGTTTACTTTATTATCTTGCATATCTCCTACTACTACCTTTTTAATATTTTTTTTCCTATATTTTTGGAAACATAGATAAAAACAATCATAGAAGCAAATTAGATATAGACAGGAAATATCCACTATTTTATTTTACAATACTTACGAATTTGGATGTTCTAATTGTCGGTGCTCGAAGGGATTGTAGGGTTTCTCATCGGCGATTTTCGATGCTATGCTTAGAGATGACTGGAAACCAGGGTTGCCAGTTAAATCCGCTCTGCAACAAAAAAAATAATTAAAGCATTTCGGATATAATGGGGCCTCACACAAGAAATATTTTGGGGTTCTAAAACATACTAAAGGTCATATAAATACGTTGTACAAAGTCATTTTAATACGGGCCCGACAAAGTTATTAAGGGTGGTAGAGCCAAGCTGATGTCAGGCATGACTCATTATGAATGGGCAGGCGGGTTACTCTATAAAAACTACACGAGCCTCAAATGTTCGGATGTTCAACGTCCGGAGTAAGAAATAAGATTTCCACATCTAAAAATCAATACTATTCTGTATTATACTTATCATTTTCTCCGAACTTAGTCTATGATTGCGACGTACGATAGAGATATCTAAAATTTTGTGGAGTATCTAGACACATTATTGAAGTTTTACGTACGGCGTCCGAACATTCGAAGTTGGTATCGTTTTCATAGAGTAACCCCCCAGGCTCGTCTGGTGCAGTACCAATGTCTCACAGGAGATCGCCGTAAAAGACAGCTTTGCTGTCACGTTTTTTTGGTGATTGGGATTAGAAATGCCCCATGTCTCTTTCCATTTTCCATCCTTTTTTTCCCGATTCGATGTGGCTGTGATTCTGTGTGCTCATTCGCCGGACCTGTTGTATATTTAAAAAATGCACCTGATGGCATTTATACTACTGACTAGAAAAAGTCTCCAGTGACACGAGATAGCGATCACTCACCAGTTGATGTTTATTATGTAGGATAGATTATATCCGATGATTGTGTGATGAAGTATTAGTCATTGGTTCATAACCAACATTTTCTGACCTGAATCTGATGTTTCCTAACTGGTGACTTTTTTAAATGGGTCTAATAGTTTCAGAGCCTAAACAATGCATACAAAAACTGAAATCTTTGGTCTTCGTAATGTATTTATTTATTTATACTCTTTATTGTACATCTTAAGTTACATAATAAATAAAATATATCAAGCAAATATTCCATAGTACAATGGGTGACCATATCGCATTGAGCGATTTCTTCCTGGCAACCTTTGGATGAACAGGAATTGTTGGAGTAATAAATAGGGCTTGACGTGCAACAAGAGTACATTAACATATATATATATATATATATATATATATATATATATATATATATATATATATATATATATACTTATATATATATATACCGGGTATCTCAAGACTGCTACCGAAAACGAAGCCGGGTGGTAGTTTTAGTGGCTACAAATACAACGCAATTAAAAATTTCGCATAGAAACGCGACAATTATTTTTTATGATTTTTTAAATATCGTCATTTTTGGGTGGTAAATCCATAGTTTTTGCTAAAATAATAATTTAAACTCTCTTATATCTTAGAGTATTTATAAATTAAAGGGTATATACTATTATTTTAGGAAAAAATGTATTTACCACCAAAATAGGGCATTAGGAAAAAAATTACAAAAAAAATTGTCGCTTTTTTTTTCAACTTTTTCTGTTGCATTGTGTCTGAAGTCGCTTAAACTACCACCCGGCTTCGTTTTCGGTCTTGATATACCCTGTATATATATATACAACGTGTAACAGGATTAATTCACAACCTCAGACACCCCAACTTTAAAATATTATTGCAATCATAGTTTACGCTTCGAAATCGTACTACCATAATTACAAAATCTTTTATTTATGAAATTAGTTATACCAAATGTAGGCACATAACATGGTTACCTTACGAGTTACAAATAAGAGTCCACTACTACACACGCTCGCGGACACGCACACATGTACACAAGACCCATTCACACGAGTACCTATTACCTAACGTCGAACGCTGCGCCGGCAGAAACAGCTGACAATAAACGAAATACAAATTACCTATGTAACTGATTACTTGGTGGCTTGGTAAACAAATTATTATTAATTTAATATGTAAGCATAACATTTGTGTTTTGAGTTTTGACTATAAAATCTAAATATTTTACTTACAAGATATAATTCGTACGAACCCAACATAAGACAATATTTAGCATGAATCGGCTATAAAATATTATTAATTTCACTTCCGCTAAACTTAGTTCCTACAGGCCGGCAGGATACGGTCATTTATTTTGCATTACTAATGAATAAGATAATAAGATAACGCAATATCTAACAACGAAGACTAGATTGGGAATCACAACACAAAAAATACAACAAAATTAACTTACGTGTTACATGGCACTCATGTGGCGATTTCTTTTTAAAATGAGGTTAAATAAGTTCGAAATGTCCACCACCTTGATACACTTTGATGCACATTTGCATAATTGTTCACGTAATTTATGTAAAACTTCAGTGTCACTTTTCACTTTTAGGAAGGCTGCCCCTATTCTACTTTTTAGTTCCTCCACATTAGTACTTTCACTGAAGTATACCGATAGAGATTTATTACGTCCCCACAAAAAAAGTCAAGAGGCGTCAAGTCAGGTGACCTAGGAGGCCATTGCACAGGTTCGCCGCGACCTATCCAGCGCTCTCCGAACTCAGCATCGAGATACTGTCGGACACTACACTGGTGCCACTGGTGCCGTGCCTGTTGTTAAATGTACTGCCTGCCAATGATACATTATCACCACAGAGTGCGGAAGTTCTCACTATTTCAGTGTATTCAATATTCGAATACCGAAAAGACATCGCGCGCGAATGTTGTCGAAATATCTACCTTAACACTTAAACACAAGTAGAAACAGATAACTGCGGTGCACGACTAGATTTTTTTCACATTGTCGGTGCCCATTTAGGGATTGCAATAACGGGATATCCGACACACCGGGATTCCGCATACATTGTAGCAAAATTATAAACCGAATTTAATCACCATTTAAACGTTCCGCGTAATTTTTTTTCATAGAAATACCTACTTGTTGTTTCTTTTCATAGTGATTTTGTTACAATTTAATTTGTTTCATTTAAGTGCATGTATTGCGCGGGATTTGGATCGCCCGGTCTTGCAAATACCGGGAGTAATTTTTTTCGCGGCGCGGCGCAGCGCGTCCCTATAACCTTTTGATGTACCGCCGCGCGCGCCGTCGCGTCGCGTCGTTTGTCGGATGGATCAAATTGCATTAAACAATAGCTGCATCCTGCTCTATCTAGTTGTAGTTAATTAAATGTGCGGAAAAGAGAATATGATAGTTATTTATTTTGGTAGCTTATTACGTTTATTCAGGCCTATCGTTATGTGCGTTTGATTAATGATAGATTGCTTAAATAAACTTTATGACTATCGAAATAAAGTTCATTTTTGTTCATGATGTAGTTTATTAGAGTATTCGTTTAGTGATTCATTTAAAAATGATCTTATGTCCTGGAGTTACGTTTCAATTTCGTTTGTTCGGAGTACTAAATGAAAGAGTGTCTGTAATTTACTTGGTCTTAACTAATTATTTTGAAAAAAAAATACCTACCAAAAAAAATGTTAATATCGGTTCAGTAGCTGATTCTGAACGTACTACTTTCCGCTTTTACATTTAAATCTGTTACATGTTGTATATATATATATATATATATATAAGTGACACATACACATACATATAATATTAATTTAGATAAGTTACCACGCGGTAAAAACCACGAACTAATTTAGGCTCTTAAAAAAATACTTAACGCAGCAAATTTCAAACATTTAAAAGAACATAACATGCCATGATTACCTCCTACCTTGTACCTGCTTCACAGTTAATAACCATAATATTAACACATAATTGGCCTCGGATGACAAACTAAGCTACAAACCATTACGACGACAATCTTTTGAAATTACTATCCTACCCAAGATATTAAATTCTTAATAGCTCTGTTTTCTGTGCCTTATTTATATTGCTTTTACAGTATTCATCAATTCCGTTCATCGTAGCGTGAAGCTATGGCCTAATATTCTTGATTATATAGAAGCCATATGCGAGTTGGCGTATTTCTAACCTAAGTCTTTTGATTTCTGAGAAAAATAATAAAAACACCCAACAGCCGCATACATAGTCCGGACCCTACAATAAGATCGAGTTTTGTGTCGTGGGTATCAGTAACAACGAGACACTTTTCAGTCTCATAAACACCATGTGGCGATCGAATCCGCGGCTTCTTCTTTCATAGCCGGCGTCTAACCAACTGCGCCACGGAGGCTGTCTAAAAATTGAAATTGACATTAAAAGTCAGTACTCTTTCAAGCAGAGGTTTGGTGACGATAAAAATATTTAAAAATTTGTGAAAATATGATTGTGGTAAAAATATTAGTAATTATCTAAATATTAGTAACTATGATTGACGCTGGATCAGTAATCAGTTTACTTGATGGAAAGTACAGCTGCCCATGGCAATCCGTACAATAAAAAATTGTTGGTGAGATGCTTGTTTCAGATTATGAACAATATTTTTTTCTGCTTTCTGAGACAGAGTTATCTGAATGATCAAGGTCGTCAATTTTCGAAAGGCCTCTTATTCTTTTGTTTAAGGCCTTGTTTAATTTGTGGTTAATTCAATTTGACTTATTTCTAGGGTAATAACGTAATAACTAACATTAATTATTTTTCTTGACATTACTAACATAATTTCATTTATCAAGACTGACGATCCATACAGATTAACGTTTGAAAACATTAATTCAGGTGTAACAACGATTATGATCACTACCTATGCCCATTGATAGGCAAAAACTCCGTCACGGTCCAACGATGCTGGACGGAATAACACAAGGTCGCTGTTGAAAAGATTGATGAAATGGAAATCAGATCTTTTGACAATCACAAGTGAGGTCAAATCGTCATCGCTGCATGAGTGATTTAATTCTCTTAAACTGGTTTCCTAAACTGATTGAAATTTTCATGATTTTTATTGCAATTTATGGCGAGACGAGCATATCGTTCACCTGATGGTAAGCGATATGCTCATGAACAGAATCAAAACTAAACAACACCATGAATTACAAAGCAATACTTGGCATTCCACTGCACTCAGAATCCTGAGAGATAATGTTAAGTCTCAATATATCCAGTAGTTACGCTGACATTGTAGTCAGCGTAACTCTTTCAAATCGAAAAACAAACCACTGATTTAATACTGATTGAACTTTGAGATAATGCTAAGGAAAATGGTATTGAAGTACAGTCTAGATAGAATTGGGAGCTATACTTTAGTAAAACCGTTCAATGGATGCACTTTAATCAATGCAACCGTTGAACTGATAGTAGGAGTTACATATTGTCTATGAACTGAGTGTAAATATGGTTCGCATCTGAGAACGAACAAAGCGGATGTGTGGCTAAGTGTATTCCAGTAATATAAATATATAAATAAATTGTATAAAAGGTAAAGCACAGACATCTCAAGAGCTTACGTGATACAGAATAATATTTACAAGCAAATGAATACACAAAAATGGCGAAACGAGAGTATTTTTTACATTGAATTACGATAAGTATTTTTTCAGTTCGGCAACGTATTTGTTTCGGAATCACGTTAAAGGTACGTATGTAGGTCATATGCGAACAAGCAGTAATGGAATAACATTGTAAAGTATTTAAGATATTTTGTGTGGTTTGAAATAACTTGAAACCCAGAGGTTTTTTTTAATATCTCATAGTACATACATACATAAACTCACGCCTGTTTTCCTTCCTTTATGTTAGTTATCGTACCGTAGAATTTAAAGGAACACCTAAAAACACAATAGAACTCAACAAAAGCCTGAAGTTGTAGATACTTATTGCTTCACCGTATAATTCCAAAACTATACGATATCAGATAATTTTCTTATATTGGTTCAAGCTACAGTATAGGAATTTGATCGGTTTTAAATTAAAAATAAAATATCAATTGTATGAGGATGGTCTTTTGAAAAGTTTACAAAGGAGAACCACAAAGAGAACAATTATCGATCTATTGCGTATAATACAAGGTTCTACATTGACTTATTACATCATGTATTAGAGAGATCCTAAGCCATCTGCGGAGTTGAATGGCGGAATTAAAACTTTCCTTTGAAAACTTTCTGTTTAGTTCAAACTTCAAACTCATTATAGGGTTTATCTCGTTTATAACTTTACGTGTTATATAGTAGATAACTATTTGTAAGTTTTCAAAGAGCATTCTTTGTCACCAAACAAGATAACTACTGTAAACCCAAATTCACAGGCGGCCTGACTTTTAGGCACACTAATTGAAGCTCAGTGAGTGTTTAGGAATGTCCAATTTGTCTCCAACTACGTAACAGAACTTTTTTAACATGTAGCATAAAACTAGATATGCAGATATAATCTGTCCTACATAAGTATATCAAGGAGTGATTGCTATCTCGCGTGTCTGGAGATTCTGCTTGTTGTATTCTATATATCAGATGCATTTTTTGTTTACGACAGGTCCGGGCAATACTAACTTGACAAGTGATCACTGCCGCTCATAAACATCCATAACCATTGGATCATAAATATGTATGTAGCCGGCCCATCAATCAAATCCAATCGAAAAGAGAGCATGAAGAAAGAAGTTAGGGAAGAGAAACAGGGTTCGGCATCCGAAAATCTTATCAAACTGAACGAAATGCGAGAACAAAGCTGTCGCATCAAATCTATCTCCAATGAAAAATTGGTACCGCCTCGACCGACTCTGCCCATTCATGTTGAGTCATGACTAAAAACAGAATTTCTTTATCACCTATAAAATATATATATAAGTAATACGATCAACTATACTACCCTCGGTTACCCACGAGCTAGTCAAATCAAATAATGGCTAATGGTACAATATGGCAAGACACAATTATATCAGCTGGCAATAGATAGCCAGTTTACCTTGTGGCTACTTTATGACGGCTACACTGCTATTACCGTTAGGGACATTAAAGTAACTTCATCGTATATGTATCAGCCTATATACGTCCCTGTGCAGGGCAGGGGCCTCTTCTAGAATCGAGGGTACGATTGAGATTGGGTAGGTCTTATACGATTAGTTAGTTCACAACGCTGGCGTAATGCGGATTTTCAAATTTTTCATTCCATATAAATTCTTCCTAATTGCTATATTCAACGACGTTTTCCTTTACCGTTATAGTGCAATTCTCATACACACATGACTTTAAAAATTCCGCAACGACTGTAAATATATTGGCAGCCAATATATTTGAAGGACATTGTAGCCAGAGTACTACTGGACATATTGAGACTTAACATCTTATGTCTCAGGATGGCGAGCGCAGTGGAATGCCAAGCATTGCTTTATAGTTCAAGATGTTGTTTGGTTTTGCTACTGTTCATGAGCGGTCGCATCGCTTACCATCAGGCGAACGGCATGCTCGTCTCGCCATTCACAGAAAAAAAAAATAAAAAAAAAAACCACGTCTGGTTCTTTACAAATAAGTCACCACGCACTTTGTTCTGCCAGGCTAAAACAATGCTTTACTTTTCGTACTCATAATATATATTGAATGTATATCTTGTGTTCGCTCAATGGTTTTAATGCTTCGTCATTTCCAAATCGCTTATCATTGAATGGCTCAATAATCTGATCCAAAGTACACAACATAGAAACTGGTAAGTCCTTCTTCTGATAGCCCTAGATCGGATTAATCCTAATTGATTTTGCCGGTTTATTTTTCTTGTTACTTGCTAGCATGTTCGTACATTGGACTGCCGTATACACGATAATAAATAATAGATTTTCGGGTTCAACCCAAGATATCTTATAACAAGACTAATAACCAGTGTAAGATAAATCCTAGCTATACTAATAATATTTGTGTGGTAGCAAATAGTTATATTATTGCTTTGACAGCCGCATTTGTATCGCAGTCGGTTGACGCCGCTTGTGGAACGTGATACCGCGGGTTCGATCCCCGCACCGACACAAATATTTGTGTGAAGCACAGGTATTTGTTTCGGGTCTGGGTGTTTGTGAGACTGAAGACTCTCTCGTAGTTTTTGATACTCACGACCCAAGACTGTGTATATGTTGGGTGAATTTATTTTATTTTTATTGCAATCAGGATTATTCGTGACAACCTCCATATAGAAAAGGGTTTTATTTTCCAATTTTGTCTGAATTGGATTAACAAAATACAACACTATTTCCCTTCCAATGAAAGCAAACAGGTAGATTTTAGTGCAACAATATAGAAAAAATAAACGTTTCTTTTTGCACCTTTTACTTCATTCCACACTTTTATATCTATCTATCTAAGTTATTCATAGTATAAGAGCTATAGATAATTTCTATGGTGTGTAAGTCCGCCCACCCGCACTAGCCCAGCATGATTAACTTTGGCCTAACTGCTCTCAATCGAATTCTTGATACTAACGAAGACTCGTGCCCAACAGGCATGTTCACAACTGGATTGTTATCTTTAGTTACGAGTAAGTCCTAATTTAAAGGAATTTATTTATGAAGAGAATTTATTTATGTATACATATAAATAAAATTGAAGTGTCTGTTTTAAAAGTGAAAATAAAAAAAAAACCAACTACATATCGTTATATACACGATACCTGTGCCGAAAATGATATTTAAATTTTTTGTCTGTCTGTCTGTCTGTTTGTTCCGGCTAATCTCTGAAATGGCTGGACCGATTTTGACGGGACTTTTTTTGTCAGGTAGCTGATATAACAAGGAGTAACTTAGGCTAATTTTTTTTTAGATAAATAAAGTAATGTTGCTATGCCCAATTACTGTCCAGTACCGCGCGCAGCTCACGCGCATGCCACCACTGGGCCGTCACGTTGGGCGCCTCTCACCAACGAATCAATATCAATTTTACAAAATATTGTATATAAAGAATTTTTTCAATAAAGTTAATACAAAAAACTGAAAATAAATGTGTAACGGGAGTTTACCGCCGCTCTCTAAGAGATGGCGCCACCGTAGAATTAGATATGGTATGGTTTCGCGGTAAGGTTGATAATTAAAATAAAAATGCAAAAACCAAAAAAAAAAACTAAATAAATCAATTAACTTTTTTGTTAAATTCCACGCAGTCGAAGTCGCGGGCACAGCTAGTTAATTAATAAATTGGATAATTTCCAGGAAATTCTCGAGACTTATTAACCCTAGGATTATGACTAGTCATCTGAAGCACAGATGTAAACGGACCTAAATAAATAGCAGAAGGGTTCCCGATAGTTAAATTAGGCTGTCTATATAACACATTGCAATTACTAAACGGTATTGAAGAACATTCATGAGTTGAAATAGATTGTACAAATATTGATGTAGGACATTCATCTAATACATTTATTAGTACATTTTTTATTAGTACATACGTACATAAACCCACGCCTTGCTCCCAAAATGAGTAGGCAGACATGCTACAAGGACACACACTTTCGGCGTGTGTGTTTTTGATGATGTGATATGAAGCAAGCCTATTGCCATATTGAGAACAAATTCCTGACTCCAGGCCGATTATGGATAGAAAAATCCATGAATACTTTGCCTGACTCAGGATAAATCCAATTGATGATGAATTTATATTTATTTACTTTGTTCTTAGACATTTGACAACTAACTAAAGAGTTACCTCCGAATGTCTAATGTTTTAATATTTTAATTTTTTTTATATCAATATTTCAATTCGAGTTGCGGAATTCGATGTAATCTACATTATTGATATCAACACATTCAATTAAAAAATACTTCAAGAGTAGTGGCGGTACTTCAATACAAGCCCAAAAGCCCGGCTTGCCTTACTTAATACGAATATACTCAACCCTAAAGGCAAATTAGTACCATTCGTTTAATGCAAAACGTCTATCATTTTTAAATTTACCGCGTCGCGACGTGCCATTGGAGCCCCGCGCCTGCGACGGAGCACCCGCGCCCGCGGCGCTGCACCCGGCAACTCGCCTAAGCGAGGGCTGCGGTCAAAAACTAATATAAAATTAATTATTTCATTCTAAATCAACGCTGGCCCACGCGTGACGCAATATCTTAAAAAAACAGAACACACCAAAGTATTATCTATCTTTTTCTCTCTCGTGTGCTTTTGGCGTATATTGCCCTCTTAGTCGCACCTATGGGTGAATTGTTACTACCATGGCACTACGTACCTATACATATAGCTATTCTATAATGCCATTTGTACTAAGCAAAATGCCCGGCTTTGCGTAGTGAAGTTGTGCACATGACGCGTCACATTATGTTCCAAATTTATCGAAAAATATATATTTATTTATTTATACACTTTATTGCACAAAAAAAATACAAATAAAATGAAAATCACAATCATAAAAGTACAATTGGCGGTCTTATCGCTCAAAGGCAATGTCTTACAGACAACCATGGGATGGATTTGATAAAAGGATAATTAGAGGGTAGTCTAAAGTGTAAAGAATAGGAGATAAGATTTATGTTTTGCTATAAGTTATATTGGATAATATATAAAATACATTGATATTTTTTGAGACCGTATTATGATGTTTTAAATATTTTTATTAATATATAATTAGAATACTTAATTTGGAATTGTCCATTATTTATCTATTATTTAGGACCTGTGGATAGCTTCACGTTTATTATTATGTCTTTCGAGCGGACGATTAACCAATAATCACTGAACATCTACGTTTAGTTTTCGTTTAATTATAGTATTTTACGTTTATTACGTATAATAATGGGTGAAAATGTGCCTTGTGATGGTTTAAAATGTGTGCAACTGTTGATCGGCGAGGAAAAGGTAAATTCATTACACTTCGTAGACAAACAATTACTCGTATCTAGTCCAAAACCTACGCTAGATTGTTTGTGTATTTGTTGTTTATGTAAAGTAGTGAAAACTATAGAATACAATTTCATAGATCAGTGTTCATAACTTCATGGATTGCTGGATGTTCTCATACTAATAAGTTATACTGTTGGTGTTGCATATTTTTTTTCGAACGATATACTTATATTTTTGGAATTGTTCCGGCTATAGTGATTTAAATAATTTCACTGGTACTTTTATAGTAATTGACAAAAACATGTGAATGCATTAATATCTTTTCATAATTCCGGTAAACAGCGTATAGAAACCTCTTTATGCGTCAGATACATATGTGATGAGATTTCAAAACATTATGCTCGCGTAGGCAGTAATCGTAGTGTTTTTCAGATATTAGTTGACATTGTTTGCCATTGAGCTCATCAAGAGCTTCCTTTCAGGGCTCATGATGAATCAAAAAATCACATGCATACACAAAAACATTACATGAATGTATTAATAATAATTTCTGGCCGCGAAGTTAAACACGGCGCCGTACTTGTGCTATTGTAGTGCCGTTTATTAATTTACAAAATAATTACAATATAAAGTTACGTATGCATGCCCAAACGTAATTTAACTTACACATTTGTTTTATTCATCTATTTAAAACTAATGATAGACCCTTCAGTATTTTGGCAATATTAAATAGATGGCTGTGAAAATCGCGCCATCTACTAGATTTTTTTCGAAACAACTTATTGTAATAGATTTTTTCATAACAGTGATAAAGCTAGTTCTTATTTTATTGGTTTTTATTCTAATCTTATATAAATCGTGTGGTAGGTCTAAGACTGCCTCGATGGCGCAAAGTTGAGGTCTCGGATTCGAATCTCGGGTCGTTTTTTCTATATATATTTTTTTATTTATTAACATCGCATAGGCTCGCCCTCTATCGCATGATGAACACGTTCTTCTTTCTTAATACCATTTTGCTCCTGAACCAGTACATATTCTTACTGAAAAAGTATTGGGCTTGCCCTGGTCCAGAACCCTAGGCACGCCACTGTTCAAGAGGTATTATTACAATTTTATTGTCTTTCTTGACTTTCAGATTAAACATAATATGTATTTATTTAAACTTTCAATTATTAATTTTATGTCAAGTACGGCCAACAACAAGACACTGTAACAAAACATGAAATTATTGTATTTAATTTACCACGAATGGGTGGAATGAATTCTTAGAGGTAGGTACCTAAATGTACCGAATTTAGAACATTTTTAAAATTGGTTATAAAAAATGCGTACTTACGTTGAGGAAAAGTTATTGAGGTCAATATTATTCTTCTCGTTTTTCGACATTTCGATTGATTAATCTGCGAACAAAAGATCACATATTATATAAACAATCAATTAGATTATTTAAAGTATGGAATGTTTAATAATAAATAAAAATGTGTGTTTACTTTAAAATGTTATATACTGTTAAACTAGAAATTACGATCCACAAAATATCGCCTAATCTGAAAACTTCTTTTGTTACTTTCTCTTACATAGTGTGGAAGAGATATGGCGGCATTCAATAAAGCCGCATAAAGATATCAAGTCAGTAATTCGTACTGCAAAATGTTACATTATTTTCAACGGTATATCTTCAGCTTCTGAAAATAGTTTTACCGTATAAATGATGTGGAACTTTATTTAATTTTCATTATATTTACGTTGTTATAATTGACCACCGACTGAAATTGTGATTATTCAGTAATCGCACTAAAACGGTGAAGGAAAACATCGTGAGGAAACCTGCATACCAGAGCGATTTATAAAAAATTCTATGGTATGTAAGTCCGCCAACCCGCACTAGGCCAGCGTGGTGGACAATATGGCCTAACCACTCTCAATCGTACTCTCGATCGTAGAGGAGACCCGTGCCCTGCAGTGGGACGTATATGGGCTGATACATACAGTAATCCTACCTTTAGTTAAAATTAGGAATATTTCCACTTTGACTAGCTATGATTTTTTTATTACAATAAATGGAGACACAAGAATGCCATACGCCCGTGGACAGTAGCAAAGTCAAGCACCATGAATTACAATGCAATGCTTGGCATTTCACTGCACTCGTAATACTGTTGTACATGTTTTTAATCCGGCTACCTGCTGTTTTTACATTTACCCAATATCTTTAAGTTGCTGTTTGGCGGGAGAAAAAGTATTACGGTGGCACTTATTCAGACGGCCTCTCACATATAAAAGTACCACCAGTGAATTGAAAGTACTAAATGGTTTTAAAATTAGTTTTGTTCTAGTTACTTTCTAACATACAACATAATATGTCAATTTAATAAAGTTTCCTTTTTGGCATTACCTGTATTTCTCATATTATATTTCTAACTCGTCTTCATGCTTTTACAAGTAACTACATATGTACATCAAAAATAATATTTTAAAACAAAAAAGACTTCATGCAAACAAATACTAAAAATTGATTCGGCACAAAAAAATACTGTAATTAGCATTTTCTTTATTTTCGGCAAATTATTCACACAAAGCAGCAATCGTACAATACACCAGTTAAATGAACTGTAAATTAATTCAAATTCATTCGCCAACCTAAATTAAACTACTGATAGATAGTTGTTATTTCTGTATACTGTGTACTCGAGGAAAATACTACCTGAAAAAGAAAATATCATTGTATGGCGATCTTTGTTTTCAAATATTCGCTTGTAACTGTAAATCGTTTTAGCTGATGTCAACACTTCTTGGAAACATTTAAACATGATTATCATTTATAAGAAAAAACCGAGCGAATAGGTATCTATTCGTTCCTCGCAAAACGAGTGGACGTAAAGATCGACGACCTTTCAAGGCCTGAGTCCCAACCAAGATCAATTCTCAAGGACAAAGATCAATAGTCAATCGATTATTTCCTCCAACGACTATACATTACATATATTATACATTATATGAATGTACTCTCAACACTACATCGCGCAACCGTTCCTTTGAAACTGCATAAAAATACAAATCTTAAACCCTTATTCCCTTAAACTTATCTGTCAGTATTTCTACGTACAGTTGTTGATAAAACTTCGATTATTTTTTAATTTATTGCTGTTTTATATTCCTCGTCCTATCTGCATTTATTTTTGGCGCTATTCATTTGTTTGTCGTCAATTTTTCTATTTAAAACTCAGTGGATCTTATCTTATTGAAATTCATTGTGCGGTTTATGAACCAGACTGCGTGAGACTTGTTATAGACTACTAAACATGTTGAATAAGATGAATATAACTTATATTTCAATTCATCCTTCTGTACATATTAGTTGAATAAAAATATAGTCTTCATTGGCGGGTAAAACTAGTAAATTGTTTAGCAGACGGTTGGATTTAATAATATTTATTTATTAAACAAGTAAAAAACTAAAATAGCATAGTTATATGATCTAGGATGTATCCCTAACTATCAAAAATGCAAATCTAACGTCGCGATGACGAAAAATTATATTCTTATACATAAAAACGAAAATGCGTCTTTTACTGTAGTATTGTTTTAAATCTATTACATCTGATATTATCTTAATTGATAATAATCATGCGGATTGGTCGTCCGATTGTAGATATAATGATAAGATGGGAACTAACTGTCAAATATAACAACACAAACCTTGGCATGAAAGCTAATCTTGAGATATTGTCAAAGCATATGTTACGAAACTGTGTTTTTGTATCCATATCACTATAGATTTACGGGAAAGTTAGATAAAAAAATAATCTATTGATGTTGTAAAATTCCAACTGACCGATGTACTTAGTCCGGGTAGCAGTAATAGAAGGTAAAATATTCGGTTGTTTTTTTTTTATTGTAGTGAATGGCGAGACGAGCATGCCGTTCGCCTGATGGTAAGCGATACGACCGCTCAAACAGTAGCAACATTCCACTGCGCTCGCCATCCTGAGACATAAGATGTTAAGTCTCAATATGTACGAAACACAACAGTGCATTTAAGCAGTGTTGTTTCACGGGAGAAATAGAAATTGCGGTGGTACCTACCCAGTTGGCCTCTCACATATGAGCGACCTACCACCAGTTAAACCATTGCTCAAAATTGACTGTATGGCTATAGGTTTAACGTGAAATAATAATACATAGTCCCGAGCCCACGCTAAGATCGAGTCTCCTGTCGTGAGAGACACTTTCCCGTCTCACCAACACCCAGACTTGAAACAAATACCTGTGGTTTACACGAATATTTGTTTTGATGCGGGGATCGAACCCGCGGCCTCTCGCGTCGCAGCTGGCGTCTAACCACTGCGCCACTGTCGTTTTATCTTGGTATGCCTCTTAGAAACTGAACCATCCATGTTTTTTAAACTATATCAGTAAGGGGAAATCAGTATTTTGGAAAGATATAGAAAACTGTTTTAGGAATCTTAAAGTGCTTGTTTGTAACAAAGCACGATTTTCATTCATTTATTTCAGTCAAGGATTTTGTTTTGATTAGGATCTTGTGGTGTTTTGGTGGAATTGCGTCCCGCTCCTACGAAGTTGACAACAAAAGCTTGTATGTTTGAAATTTATTTTTGTTTATTTATATCACTGTAATATGGTATCATGAAAATGATAATTTATGATTATTTTGTAACACAACATATCTACGTCTAATTACATGAATCAGGATATCATGTCATAAAATAATAGATAGGTAGATATTAATATTTATATAAAATAAACTAAGTGGTATTTAAAAATACTAAGACGAACATTCTTGACTTTTTTACGGGCATGGTAAGAGCTCTTGAGTCCTGATTGTAAGGGCTATGTATCCAAGTATGCACTAATCAGAGACAGTTATTTATCCCTGATCGACAAAAATATTATGCAGGTCTCTTATAATTACATACCTACAATGAATAAAGGCGTTGTAAATATATTTGACCTACTGAGATATGACAGAGTATTATTTTTCTTCAATTATATTCAGATGCAAATGTGCCATCGATTTGTTAATGAAAAAGTTAATTACATATACGAATAATAGTGTGGAAAAATACAAATGTTTTTGTATATTATGGACATTAGTTTCGTATATTGTAGTGATTTTCGTACAAAGAATGTTTTAGCTATGCAAAATATTCATTAAGTTATGTCCGCCTTATATTGTTACCCTTTCCTGAACTTCGCTGGCGTGTTATGTTTTGTATAGTATCAGAAAGTAAGGAAGGAAGCAAGTTTCGAACAGACTTTTACAATTATTTAATGAAGAAGAATTAACAGACATAATTGTATTGAATTTCATGGGACTGTCGTCTGATGCCATTCGAGACTCTGCCTGGATGGCATCAGCGCTTATCATTAGGTGCAGTGGAGACATAATGCCGTGCCAGTGTAAAATAAATGTCTTCCTGGGAGATATTCCGCTTGAGCCCTACTACAAATTTCACGTGTGATCATATAGTCATAGAAAAAAATATATTACAATTTAAATGTAATAGCTACGCCGATACCTATCGTAAATTATTTTCGCTGAAAACAATCAGTATAGCCCAGATTCTAATATAGGCGAAATCTGATGGAACTTTTTCTTTATTATTAAGGCATTCACTGCATATTCACTTATAATAGGATTTTTTTATATAGGGATAAATATGTATTGTTTGACTGTGAGTCGTTCATGGGTGCGAATACCAAGTCGAGTAACTGACTTTGTGTGAAGATGCCTGTTGGAAAACTCTCATGAATGAATGGAATTAGTTCGTGACATACCATGTTTGGCTTCTTTCATATTTGGGAAAGAAAACAGACCAGCAAATTATTTGCAGAACCAGAGACACCTACCATTACTATATTAATAGTCAATTAATATTGAAATAAGACTATTATTTACGGATTTTATCGCGGATTTAGTTTAATTTTACATTTTTTGAATTCCCGACGTTTCGATCACTTTACAGCTTTCGTGGTCACGGGGCGGACTGAGGTATTAGTCATCCGCTCAGTGACTGTTACAATCTATACAACCACCTGTCAAGTGCCATATACCTCTGCAAGAACCGGGCGTATATAAAATAGACTGCGACTGTGGCCTCTCCTACATTGGTCAAACCAAAAGAAGCATAGGGACCCGCGTGAAAGAACATATAGCTGACGTCAAACATCGACGCTCAACGAAGTCTGCAGTTGCTGAGCACATAGAAGAAGGCTCCAAGCATTACCTTCGTTTTGACCAGCCCCAAGTCCTCGCGAAAGAACACCGTTTCCTGCCCAGGATGTTTCGCGAGGCTATTGAAATTAAAAAACATCCAAATTTCAATAGGGAAGATGGCTTGAAGCTTGCACAAGCATGGGATCCTATTCTACACTTAATTAAATCGGAACCCAAAAGACCAACTGCCAGACCTCAAGACACAGTGAGCTCCTTCTGCGTGGATCGGAACGCCAAAACAGATTAGTTATTTAAATTAACTTTTTAATTTAATAATTCAAAATTAAGGGTAGTTAAATTGTAACAGTCACTGAGCGGATGACTAATACCTCAGTCCGCCCCGTGACCACGAAAGCTGTAAAGTGATCGAAACGTCGGGAATTCAAAAAATGTAAAATTAAACTAAATCCGCGATAAAATCCGTAAATAATAGTCTTATTTCAATGTGTAACATTCGCGTAAATCTAAGAAACCATTAGTCAATTAATAGTTAATCAATACTCACTAAAACGGTGAAGGAAAACATAGTAAGGAAAACTGCGTTCTATGAATTTATATGGTATGTTAAGTCTGCCAACCCGCACGAGGCCAGCGTGGTGGACTATATTATGGCATAACCTCTCTCAATCGTACTCTCGATTGTACAGGAGGCCTGTAACCTGCAGTGGAACCTATATAGGCTGATACAATATAATGTGTGACTGACTATTTTATGTAAAAACATACATCAATATGACCGCGACTGTACATAAACTATTTCAATGGCTTAGATATGTGATTTATGTATTATCGATACAAATCCTCCGTTATACAAGTATCAGCTGTCAAGGTGCACACTGCAATGTTCTGCTTATACAGACAACCCGTTGGGCAAGCTACGCAATTAAATAATGCACTTTAAACGGCGGTTTGTATAACAAACAATCAAGTTTTAATACAATCTTTATCTAATGAATGTTCATTTATTTCGATGGCATGAGTTTGTTATATTATTTGTGCGACTTTTCTCAGATCTTCCATTAATAAAAAAGGATTTTTTTGGTGAATATGAAGTGATAAAAGCGCATTTCTGTCTTGTTAGGTTAGGTAGGTCAGGCGACATAATTATGCGACATTTTCGACGGTAATGGACCGCATGCTGCTGCCAAGACAACAGTCTGCCGATATTGCAGTTATAGTTTCTCAGAAAATAATTATAATAATAAAAACTCTTTATTGTAATACCACGCAAAAATACCACGACTGATACCCATGACACAAGACTCGAGCTTAATATGGGGTCAGGACTATGTATGTATGTGACTGTTGGGTGTATTGAGTTTTTAAAATGTTACAGTCAACAAGAAATAAGGACATTCTGCCAGACTTTATCCAAACAGCACTGTTTTTTCATCAGGTAAAGTCATTTTGTCAACAATGTACAAAAATATATTTCAGTTACAAATTTCACCGCAACTGAATTAAGATTGTTCCCGTTATGACGACAAAAGTTAATTATTTCCTATACCAGTTGATAAACAATGAGACAATTATTCAAGACGTGACTTCGCCTTGTTCGTTCGGAGTTTTACAGTTAAAATAGACGTTCCAAGAAATGTTAACGATGATTTATTAGTTCATAGTAAATGTTATGTTTTAGTTAAAGTAAATTTATTCGAAGATGTGTTAGTTATTAGAAGGTTAGGATTTGTCAATAGTGTTAATTGACAACTAATAGGACATTGTGAATACTCAAATACATATTTTTTGGATTAATTCGAGAAATGAGCAAATAACTCCAATGATGGCAAGTGATACCCGCTATATATGATATAACCGTCTACCATAATTCATTTTTATGTTGCAAATCAGACAGAAAAAATATAAGCAGTCAATAGGTGACCACTATAGGCATATTTTTATGATAATAAATAATAAAGATTATAAAAAAAATAAAGCACTATTCTGGTTGCTTAAAAATGTTTGATTAATGAAAGCTTATTAATGGATGTCAAAAATGACCAAAAATATAAAATTTCTTAATATGAAAAAATACACTCCAATTCGGCTGTTTATTTACTTTATGCTAATGTTAACATTTATACACATATAGTTTGAAGTCACCGGGTCAAGGCGGTTTTGTGTTATTCCCAAAATAGTTTTTTCCATAAAAGGAAATCACATACGATATTTATTGCTTCCAAAAGCGGTACGCATAATTATAAATGCAGTTTTTTTATAAGGATTAATATTATTAGTTTGAATTTAATTGATTGAGTATTTTGAAATAAGATACAGACTGGGTTTTAATCTTTCATTCTACACATATTAATTTGAATTTGTATATTAAAATACAATGCTTAATGACGGCGTGGGTTTAGTTATAAAACCAGATATTTGTATGTATCCAAATTTTGAATTTTCATGACTATATTTACTAACTCATATATTTTAAAGTTAAACAATCATTTTAAACTGACAGCATTAAATAACGCAAATAGAGCCAAATACGTTGATAATAGTCATTGACTTTTAAGTAATTTATCGTAAATGCTTATTTGAAACCTAAAACTAATCCATATTAAAAATAAATACTTTTTTATTATTTACAACCTTTGTGTCGCAGACTTTTTAAGTTGCTTTTTTTATTTGAAAGTGGAATGCATTTTTTATTGCAATGAATGGCGAGGCGAGCATGAATTCGCCTGATGGTAAGCGATACAATCGCTCGTGGACAGTAGCAAAACCAAACACCACCACGAAAAGCAATGCTTCGCATACTACTTATTCTGAGACCTAACATGTTAAGTCTTGATATGTTTTTTTTTTTTTTTATTGCGATAAATGACGAGACGGGCAAGCCGTTCGCCTGATGGTAAGCGATACGACCGCTCATAAACAGTAGCAACATTCCACTGCGCTCATCATCCTGAGACATAAGATGTTAAGTCTCAATATGTCCAGTAGTTCCTCTGGCTACAATGTCCTTCAATCCGAAACACAACAGTGCATTTACGCAGTGTTGTTTTACGGGAGAAATAGACATTGCGGTGGTACCTACCCAGATGGCCTCTCACATATGAGAGACCTACCACCAGTAAAATGTCCAGTAGTTAGGTTACAATATCCTTCTACCCGAAAACATCTGTGCATTTATACTGTTGTTTGGCTATAATATACATTGTAATGACATTGTAATCTCCTCAGGGGGCCTCTAACATATATGAAATCTACTAGTAATTTCATTTCATGCACGACTTTAATTTTGACTAGCATTACTTCTATACATAAACAGCAATCGTAGAACAAACAACAGCGAAAGAAACAATCAAATGTAATAAATTTTATCTAACGGGTCTGTGAACCATGATGCGTCCAGATATAATGTAAAATAATCAGTTTAGCAGCTCCCTTTATTTTTCTCCTAACCCTATCTTTTTCCTACCTTTGTCATACAAACACAATCGCTCAGAACATTATAGTTTGTAGCAGTGTGGCCATTTTAAGAAATAAACAAAATTATATGCTACTTATGTGATCTAGCATAGACATTTTTGACCGACTTCAAAAGAGGAGGTAATCAATTCGACTGATTTTTTTTTTGTATGTTTGTTACGCGATTACGCCCGCAATTGTGAACCGATTTTGAAAATTTCTTTTTTGTTGGAAAGCATGATATACAGGGTTGGTCCCACATAAAATTGGTGAAGACCTGATGAATATCTTAGGATCTGCCGACCAGAACTCCTCAAAATTAAACGGTCCAGCATTAATTCTTTTTGCGTTAGATTAAGTATAAGTATATTATTACAAAAGGTGGGTAAAAATGGGAAAAGGGTGGGGGTAGGGGGTGAGGGGTTAGAAAATAGGTACAATTGTTAATACTCAATATCTCCGGCAGTTCTTAACCGACTTAAAAATAACTTTTTTGTCAAAGAGTATTATATGATAGGTTAGACCAAAAAAAATATTGTGAAGACCTGATTAATATCTTTGGACCTGAAGGGCAGAACTCCTCAAAATTGAACAGTACAGCAATAATTCTTTTTACATTAGGTTCAGTATACGTTATTACTACTACAAGGGGGGAGGGGATGAAAAGGGGCGTGGGAAGGGGGGGGGAATATATACAAAGATAAATACTAAATATCTGCGACAATAAATAAATGATTTTAAATAACTTTTCTTCGGAACGAATTATACAATCGAAACGAATTATATAATTAACATAATGTTGGTCACATAAAATATGGTGATGATCTGATGAATAGGTACATATCTGGAGAGCAGACCTCCACAAAACTTTGCAGAAACGCAATGATTTTTCGTCCATTAGGTTAAGTATATGTGTTTTATAACGGGTAACGAATGATTACCACGCATAAGTGTACTCAATATCTCTAGCAGGTTGAGCCGATTTTAGTATTTTCTTTATCATAAAAACGAAATGACAGTGTAGCTTCCTTAAAAATCATAAAATATTAATTTTCGTTTTTGAAATTATAAAGGATCACAGTGGTTCATTTTTTTGACCGACTTCAAAAGAGGAGGTAATCAATTCGACTGATTTTTTTTTGTATGTTTGTTACGCGATTACGCCGGCAATTGTAAACCGATTTTGAAAATTTCTTTTTTGTCGGAAAGCATGATATACAGGGTTGGTCCCATATGAAATTGGTGAAGACCTGATGAATATCTTAGGATCTGCCGACTAGAACTCCTCAAAATTAAACGATCCAGCATTAATTCTTTTTGCGTTAGATTAAGTATGAGTATATTATTACAAAGGGTGAAAATTGGAAAAGGGTGGGGGTGGGGGGGTGAGGGTGTAGAAAATAGGTACAATAGTTAATACTCAATATCTCCGGTAGTTCTTAACCGACTTAAAAATAACTTTTTTGTCAAAGAGTATTATATGAGAGGTTAGACCAAAAAAAGTATTGTGAAGACCTGATGAATATCTTTGGACCTGAAGGGCAGAACTCCTCAAAATTGAACAGTACAGCAATTATTCTTTTTACATTAGGTTAAGTATAAGTTTATTACTACAAGGGGGGGGATGAAAAGGGGGAAAATAGAAAGGGGCGTGGTGAGGTCAATGATTACCACACATAAGTGTACTCAATATCTCTAGCAGGTTGAGCCGATTTTAGTATTTTCTTTATCATAAAAACGAAATGCCAGTGTAGCTTCCTTAAAAATCATAAAATATTAATTTTCGTTTTTGAAATTATAAAGGATCACAATAGTTCATTTTTTAGATACATTTATTCCAGTTTTCATAATATGATTACCTTTGGCATCATTACAATGCTTATGAAAACTAAAATGTAATAAATAAAATAATTTAATTAAAAATTAAAAGACCGACTTCAATGTGTACTACAAAGTAATAAATAATATATATTTCATTGTGCTAGTACACATTGATTAATTTTCTTATTGACTAGACTAGCCAATAAATCTTAAATACGTAATATTTTGAAGGCGGGTCGCCAAGTGACGAACACGACGACCTACACTTAATTTAATTTGTATAAAACATACTAGCGAAAAACACGCAATTTTACACGCAATATTAATTTGTCTTAATCTATATAAACTCACGCCATTTTCCCAGAAGGGGTATGCAGAGATTCTCCTGGTATCAACTAGGATACCCACGTTACGCCTTGCGTGTTTTGTCCCTCGGTGTGATTGGGGGCGAGAGTCTTTAGTCATATCGGGTGCAAATTCCAGTCCCTGTCCTGATAACTAATAGAAAAATCGCCCGTCCTTAATATATCAGCTCTTAATCAACATTGTTGAGCATCGGACGGAATCGGGGGAAACATACAAACTTAAAAACTCTTCCCATTCTTATACTTTCCTCACTATGATTCCTATCACTGTTAAAGTAATTGTATATAAATATGCAAGTGACTCCAATAAGTCAATGGTGTACCCTGGAGTTGAAACCCTTGACCACTGTATGTTTGATCGTATGCAATATATTAAAATTAGACCACACATATGACACATATTAATTTTATTAAAATTCCAACAAATGTACACGTAGGATCAATATGTTAAATTAATTTGTTTCTAGTTTACATATTATGGACCTAACTGAGCGCCAACGATACATGTACAAGTAGATAATATTCAATTGTGTTACATTACTTAAATTTGTTCTCGTTTGGCACTTGGCGACCCGCCTTCAAAATATTACGTATTTAAGATTTATTGGCTAGTCTAGTCAATAAGAAAATCAAGATGAAATATATATTATTTATTACTTTGTAGTACACATTGAAGTCGGTCTTATAATTTTTAATTAAATTATTTTATTTATTTTTAATTTACTTACCGCACCCGTGTAAGTATATAAACCTAACCAACTAAGAGCAGTCCCCATAGAAAGATTGACCTTATGTAATGGACACCGGAGCCACTTTAGTAAATCGCAATATAGTTACATCAGACATTTAATTAAATTTTAAAGTAATACATACATATATAAACTCACGCCTTTTTCCCAGAAGGGGTAGGCAGAGGTGCCAGGACACCCACATTTCGCCTTGTATGTTCCGTCCCACGATGTGATAGGTGGCGAGCCTATCGCCATATCGAGCACAAATTCCTGATTCCTCTGGGCTGATAATGAATAGAAAAATCCAATATCACTATGCCCAACCCGGGATTCGAACCCGAGACCTCAGCTTTGTAACCATACCTTAGTACAACTACGCCACCGAGGCAGTCGAGTATAATATGAAGGATATATGCATACTATATTCTACTGGTGGTAGGTCTCTTATATTTGAGAAGCCACCTGGGTAGGTACCACCGCAATGTCTATTTCTCCAGCCAAACAGCAGTGATAATACACTATTGTGTTTCGGTTTGTGGGATAGTGTAGCCAGAGTAACTACGGGACATATTGAGACTTAACATCTTATGTCTTAGGATGGTGAGCGTATTGCTATGTAATTCAAGGTGTTGTTTGGTTTTGCTACTATCCATGAGCTGTCGTATCGCTTACTATCAGGCGAAAACCATGCTCCTTTCGCCAGTCATTGCAATTTAAAAAAAATACCGTAACAGGCGTTTTGTGCCGCACTTTGTCGCGCATCAAATCGGTCATCGGCAAATTGTCTAGATAATCCCTTTTAACAAAATGTAATAAATATAGATAAACCCGATAATAACAATATTTTTATCGGTATTACAGCTTAATTCCGATAAACATGACATATTACATGAATATGTGACGTCAGACTTTCCAGTGTTGCAGTGCAAAAAAATAATTCTATTAATGTTTTCTATATTATTTACATACGATCTAATTTAATGGTTATTATGTTTAGAATAGGAACCAGTTCAATATCTGGGTTTTTAATCCAATCATTGAATCAATTAGTTATTTTTATTATTGCTAAATTGTGACCTCGACCCAATATTAAATTTTTACGATATAGATACTTAACACTTTTAAGTGGGCCCATAATTAAAATCTACTCAATCACCTGGCAGATAGTAACCCAAATGGTCTGCCTGCTACATACCCTATTAATATTTAATTTTGCCTGTAAAATTCAATCAAGGGTTGATAAAACCTTACCCTTACCCGGTTACCCTTTAGCTAGATCTATATACAGGGTAAATCAAGACTGCTACCGAAAACGATGCTGGGTGGTAGTTTTAGTGACTTCAGACACAATGCAACTAAATTTTGAGCAAAACTTTAAAAAATAATAAAAAAAAATTGTCGTGAAAATTTTCAAAATTTTTAGTTGCATTGTGTTTGTAGTCACTAAAACTACCACCCGGCTTCGTTTTCGGTAACACTCTTGATATACCCGGTATATTCGTTAGTGTTTCGTGAGAGAGTTATATGAGACATTGAGACATTTTCAAAATGCCTCCAACACCTACCTAGTCCAAATTACTTTCAGCTCCCCTGCTTTAAGGCGACTTAAGCTTTAGGATAGGTACTCGAAACCCATCATTTCTCCTTTTGTTTTTACAGTGTACAAATAAATAATGCATTCGATGTTTTATATGAACAATATAAATAATAAGCTCACTCAATGCAGATTGGTATTCTTCACATGCAATGGAAAATTAAGAATGCACTCCCTTTTATGGTTAATTATGGCAACTATATTGTACACATACGTACTTAATTTGGGAAAGTCTCTGTTTTTTTTTTTTCTGTATGGCAACTGATTCTGCTTCATTGAGAACAATACTGCCAATGTCAAGTGACTAAGTGACTCATTCATGTCAGTTTGTCCGTAACCTTTTTTCAATGTATGTCAATTAATTAAGAAATCGCTCAATTAGATGCCAATATGTTTATTTATCCGATAAATACTATGACTTAAGGTATTTGAGGTAACGAACTTGTTTAAGTTATCGTTGAATTTGCAAATAAGGACGACTTTCCGACGTACAAAAAAATAAACATTGATAGTGATGATATGATTGTGTCAAAGAAAGTTGCATGCAGTCCATACTTCGGAGCATTTTCTTCAAATACATATTGCGATATATCAAAAAATACACAAACGCATCTGCCTGGTTTTGATGTTACATTTAAGAATGGAAATCTTTATGGAATAAATACATATATAAAAAAAAATGTAGTGAAGAGATCTAGAGACAAAGATGCTTTAATGATTTGCCTTCGTATCACGATAAGGAAACCAGGCACTTACCTGATTCTGCAAGACGCAATTCAAATACATTAATTGGCTGAGATTGTTTGATTGAACAATTTAATATTACAGAGAAACTACGCCTTTGATGGCAAGTTAAACCCTTTACGTATTATATATATTAGTTATTTTCATTCTATCTCTCTTTCTTCAGACACAGGAAGTCCACTGCTCAACACAGGCGTCCCCCAAGGGCTTATTTTCATTAAATCTATTCTAATCTCAATTCTAAATATTATTTTATATAAAATGCGATTGAAATGAAACATTTATGTTCATATTTCAATTGAAATAGTTATTTAATACGATAATATAGTATCTGGTTTGCCTTATACTTCTATCTTCTTTTTTAATTGATATGATTGATGCCCGATGGTAAGCGATACGCTCTACTAATTGATTATTAACTACAGCATAATTATCTACAGCAAGTAATAAGCCAGACCTGATGAGTAATACTATTGAGCAAATTTTCCCGCTTCCGCAAATCCGCATATAAAATCAAATCTGATTCATATTTGTCAAATCATCTTTCCTTCCCAGTACCTTCGCATAGGTTGCCACGCACATATTAATGAAACACCACATTAAGATGTTCATAGTGAGGAAGTGACATTGGTATTATTAATGAGGTTTTCCTCGTTTCGCTATGGGAACTGACAGGAAACTGTAATGACGGCCTTTAGTGTAACAATTTACAATATTTTTTATTATAATATATTGCGGTTTTGAAGTTAAGAAGTATTTGCCAACCCGCACTAGGCCAGCGTGGTGGACTATATGGCCTAACCACTCTCAATTGTAGAGTAGGCCCGTGCCCTGCAGTGGGACGTATATGGGCTGATACAGGATACAAAGTAACAAGGTACTTATGTTTCAAAATAGGTTTAGTATGTATGCATTGTACTGCCAAAGCTGCCGCCTCATTGGGCGATTTAAGAGCGAGTTTAGTCAAACAAAAGACTACTTGACAGTCTTGTCGATCATGAGATAAGGTTTGATATCCAGGACGGGCTCTATAGGTTTCTTGGGATTTCTTAGTTTCAAGAAAATATTGATATCAAGCAACTGGTACTAGCTATAAGTCACGTTTACAATGACAAATACACTGTGGAAAAGTGAATAAAAATATGGTTACGGTAGACGGCAGTTTGTAAATTTACATTATTATTTATCACATCGACCTTTTGAGTAATAGTATTTTTGCTAAGTCGCTGGATGTAGGCATCCAACAGGTTTATGTGGCGATCTATGGGGGAGACCTAAGTTTTATTTTATTTATTTTATTTTATTTTATTTGGGAACAAACAGTGTTAAGAAATATACTCCAAAACAAAAACAAAGCACCAATTATATGATTCCACAGTTAAATATACATATAAAATATATACAGAAAATGCCCTAGTTCCAACATTACACGGTAATTTACATAGGTATGTACATTAATAATAAAGAAAATTGGAAAAAAAAAAACATCACAAAAAAAAAAGAAAAAGAAAATCGAGATTACAATTTACAATCAAAATTACCGATCAAACACTTAATAAAACCAATTAAGTCTAAAGCACGAATTAAAATACTAAATATAAAAATGACCAATCAGGATCTATGTACGTTCACGCAATACGGCTCGCGGATATAACAATCAGAGAACCAATGATTCGCTAATGTATTTTTAAAAATATGCGGTTTTGTGTAAAATAAATCAAGGTCTAAGAGATCTATTGCAGCGTTAATATATTTTGTTGCTCTGATGAAGAATGCATTCTGTCTATAATTAGTTGTACTTTGTGGAGTACATAGGCACACGGGTCGTCTGACATTCTTATAGGGAACTCTTATATTTATTTTCGACAGTAAATGCGGGGAATCTAATAGATTTTGTGCAATTTTTGCAAGTAATACAATATCTGCAACTTTTCTTCTTTCGTATAGCGGGAGAAAATGGTATCTGCGGCACCTTGCTTCATAGTCTGCGTCATAACAATGACATTTAACGATGTTTAACGATGTGATCAATGTGGATGTCGTATGTTAACTTGGAATCGTGCGTCACACCAAGATCTCTGATGGATTCCACATGCTTAAGAGGTTCTCCTTTTAAGGTATTTACGTTATTAAATGAACTTAATTTACGGGTGAATGACATAGAGTAGCATTTAGTGACATTAAGATCTAATTTATTGGCCAAACAATAATTCTTTTCTTAGTTTTCTTCTTTTTTTAATTTGTTCTGCGTAATAATAATCTTACGTAACATGTTGCTAATAAAAATTGTATTGTTCCAGAATATATTTTTTTTATTTGATTTGAATAACCGCACTTTAAAATGACATTTTATTTATTAACTAGCTGTGCCCGCGACTCCGTCCGCGTGGAATTTAACAAAAAAGTTAATTAGATTTCTTAAGTTATTTTTTTAAATAAAAGAATTTTTCTAAAACAAATGTAGCATAAGTTACTCCTTATTATATCAGCTACTTGACAAAAAAAGTCCCGTCAAAATCGGTCCAGCCATTTCAGAGATTAGCCGGAACAAACAGACAGACAGACGGACAGACAGACAGACAGACAAAAAAAAAATACTAAGGTCATTTTCGTGTATATAACGATATGCAGTTGTAATTTTTTTTTATTTTCATTTTACAAACAGACACTTCAATTTTATTTATATGTATAGATTTATGACATCAACAAAAAATTTGCAAGTTTAAGATATATGTACTTTGACCACATTTTATTTATAAATTTAATTTAAAAAAACATCAATTTCAAGACAAATATGAGGTGTCACTGTGATTGCAATTTCTTAAAGTAACTATTGAGTCCGGAGAAAGTCACAACAATTAACTATAGCGGACTGCAAATGACATCTCGAAGTTCACTACGGCGAACCATTAATTGCTCTTCAAGCTTCATAATATACAGGGTATATCAAGACTGCTACCGAAAACGAAGCCGGGTGATAGTTAAAGCGACTTCAGACACAATGCAATAGAAAAAGTTGCAAAAAAAAACGACCATTTTTTTTTTGTTATTTTTTTCCTATGGCCGTATTTGGGTGGTAAATACATTTTTTCCTAAAATAACAGTGTATATCCTTTTATTTATAAATAATATAAGATATAAAAGTGTTTAAATTATTATTTTAGCAAAAACTATGGATTTACCACCCAAAAATGACGATATTTAAAAAATCATAAAAAGTCATTGTCGCGTTTCTTTGCGAATTTTTTTGTTGCATTGTGTTTGTAGTCACTAAAACTACCACCCGGCTTCGTTTTCGGTAGCAGTCTTGAGATACCCGGTATAAACCGACAGTGAAGAAAATTACTCAATATTATATTGAAGAATATTAGTATTTCTACATCTTATTTATATTTTGTGATGCACTGGTTAACAGTTTTTGTGGAACACAAACAATGTTTGTTAATATCTAAATATGCATAGTATAAAATTATGAACTAGTCTTACATGTCTCCTTGCGTTTTATGTGCTATTCGCATCAATAACATTATCTTTTGATTTTAATCTCATCTCTTTCAATCTATACCCTATAAAATTGAACTGACATGAATGAGTCACCTGACACTGGCGGTATTGTTCTCAACGAAGCAGAATCAGTTGCCATATATACAAAAAAAATGGTGGTTAATAATGGTAGGTTATTTTTATCTTATTTAGTATCAGAATCAAAATATTTTGGATGTTCTACCTGGAATGCATTGTATTTTCAAGGTAAGTGTAGGATTTTAACGAGATTCTTTAAGGTTAGTATTCGCAATGGAAATAGAAATATTTTTTTAAGGTGTAAATGCACTATTTAGATCGTGACGAAGACGTGGAGGACGGCTGAAGTGAAGACGAGTTTTAAGACGACAATATATTTAATATTACCAAGACGATCTTTGTTTAATTTGACCCGATACAGAACTATTCCCACATATTTTTGGGGGCTCGTCCGGGATAGTTCCGTATTTGGGGTCAATGGTCAAAAGAAGAAAACAATACGAAGAAGATATTAATTTATCGTCCGGGATAGTTCCGTATTTTTGGTTCAAAAAGACGGGAACAACAACGTAAAGAAGAAGAAATTTCGAAGGAGAAGAATGGATGGACTAATGAGGAAATTCAGGTGGAAGTCAAGACCGATATTTAGTGGTAATGACGAAACCTACACATCAACAAGATGGATGCAAGAAATAGAAGACATTGGCAAAATCTTCAAATTAACATCCAGACAGACGCTGATTCTTGCCAAAAAATCATTGACAGGAACCGCCGAAAAATGGTTGAGAGCTGAGGAACCATTCACGACACTAGAAAATTTTAAAGTCGAAATAATAAAATAATTTTCGCCTAATGAAGAAGGTTATTGTGATGTGTTTGGTGATATTGCATCGGAATGCAAAGAACTATTGGGCGAAAACATTCAGACCACAACGAATGAGAAGTCGAGCTGCTTCATGGTTATGCGAACTCCGTGTGTCACGAAGTGCAAACCGAGTGCTTACGATGACAATGGTTGCCATGACAACGCGTATGATAGCGGGAACAGCAGCGAAGATGACATATTTGGAAAAATGCAGAGCCAAAAACAAGATGAGCTTATGTTGGCCAATGTCTGCAAAGACGAATTATCAGTTCAGCAACCAAGACGGATTTCTGTTAAAGAGGAAAAATTTTTTGACAAGAAGATAGCGTTGAAAGTGATTTTAAGGTGCAA
Source organism: Hyles vespertilio (assembly GCA_009982885.2). Classification (NCBI taxonomy): domain Eukaryota; kingdom Metazoa; phylum Arthropoda; class Insecta; order Lepidoptera; family Sphingidae; genus Hyles; species Hyles vespertilio. The sequence continues at coordinate 3,011,372 of CM042816.1, forward strand.
TTATTATCAAACGTGTCAACTTCAGAAAAAAGAAAGTTTGGAAGCAAGAACACTGGCAGATTCAGGATTTTATAGGACTTCATTTTGGAAAATTTATTAAAGATTTTGTACCAATTGTGAAACTGTTAGATGATGTTTTGAGATGGAAATTGTTGCTAGACCATTATGACGACCTTGTGGAAAACAGGCCTAGAAGAATTCAAGAAAATTGTAAAATTAAAAAGAAGAAAAGAAAGAAAAGATTTAATTGTTTTGTAAGAGGACTATTGTGTTTATATTGTTGTAAGATCTGTAATGTTGTTTAGTATTTTATGTTAAGATGTTTTAGTAACAAAGTAGATGAAGGATGTAACGTGGTTTGGGAGATTGTGTAATTTGAGTTTAAGTATGTTTTGCGATGTAAATAAGACCTGACTGAGGGCAGTCACATGTCAGTATGGCCGAGATGTAGGATTTGAATGTTATGATGAAAGATGAGTAGAATGGAACGTTGGGCGAATGATTGATATGGAACGTGGTCTGTGTGAAAGAGATGACTAATAAAAGTATTTAAGATGGAAAGAGTAAGAGGATGAATGATATAGATGTTGAAGTATGCAAAGACGGAATGGAAGAGAACAGTCTGGAAGACGTGGAGGACGGCTGAAGTGAAGACGAGTTTTAAGACGACAATATATTTAATATTACCAAGACGATCTTTGTTTAATTTGACCCGATACAGAACTATTCCCACATTTATACCAATCAACCTTACCTATACAAATCGCCTTTTGGTAGCACAGTTCTGTACGGGCCCTGACGAACACATTCTTATAAAGAAATAATGTATTTTTCCATAGAAGGCCCAATACTTTATCTTCCAGATTCATTTCAGATAATAGCACTCTATTTTTTCTTGACAGTATAATTGCTAGACGTGAAAAGAAGTAAGAATTTTTTGTATATGTACTATATAGAAAAAATAACTTTTAAAAATATAACACACATTGTGTTAGGGAGCCATGAGGCTTAGTAGGGAGTTACTTAAGCGTCGCCGGGCAAATGATATTCAGTAATTTAGACGATAAGAAAAAGAAAAGTTTCTATGTAGCTTTTCCATTCAGTGGCGGGAGAAGCGTTTGAATATTATCAAGATTGTAAAAAAATCATACTAAAATACTCAATAGTGAGATATTCATGTTTTGGAAGCCCCAGCGTCTCCCTGTTACCAATAGTATATTGTATTCTGTTATGTTAAATGAAAGTTTGTGGCTATCCGGAGATAAATAAATAAATAGACCCAACAGCCACATACATTGTCCACCTCCACACTAAGATCAAGTTTTGTGTTTTGGGTATCAAAAACTACGACAGACTGTTCCAAACATTCAGACCCGAAACAAATACTTTCGGAAAACGGAAACATTTTTGTGGTTCCGGGAACGATCTTTTAATGTATCTAAACACTATGATATATCTATAAGACAATTTATTAATACGAATTGTCCACCTAGGCCATAGGGCTGATTGACAACACAAGCCAAGTAACTCAACATTCTATATTTATTATCCCAACAGAAATGAGGAAAATTTAAATCATTTTCATTAGCAATTTGCAAAAATTACTTTTATTTTATTTTCCTCAATGCTCCAATGTTGTCATGGTTTAAAATACTATGTTTTTAATCAAGCAATCCAATTTATACCTGTTCTGTCGGTTTTAACCTTTTTTTATTTGTACAAATATTTTTCCGGGTGATATCAGTCTTTTTTACTACTCAATGTTCCTATACCTATATTTTCACAATTGCAATACAACATAATATCTCATTTATAAACAGATAATTTTATAGGATTAACAATTGGTATTCAAAAGGCATTTTAATTAAATCAATATCCCAGAGTATGTCTGACTTTTCGAAGCTATGCGTCAGTTCATTTCATCTTGTTTTAAATGTCAAGGAATTCAGAACGAAACCGACATACCTGAGAGTAGTTAACGAGAATTAATCATGTTAATTATACCTAAATGCCCCCCTATAGCGTGGATTATAGTTTAAGCCCTCTCAATCGAGCTTACTATTGTTGGGAGATCCTGTATCCAATAGTGGGCAGTTATGGGCTGATAATATACACACACTTTTCTTAATCAGCACATATACATCCCATTGCAGGACACGGGCCTCCTCTACAATCGAGAGTACGATTGAGAGTCGCTAGGCCATATAGTCTACCACGCTGGCCTAGTGCGGGTTGGCGGACTTTACATACCATAGAAATTAATGTAAATCGCTAGGGAATGCAGGTTTCCTCACTATATTTTCCTTCGTCTTAAGCGTGTTTTACATCATTGATTTCATCAAATCTTATAGTAGAGTCTCTTATACAGATACAATGCTAAGTGGAATACCAATCATTGCTTTGTAATTCGTGGTGTTGATGGTTTTGCTACTGTCTATGAGTGCTCGTATTGCTGGCCACCAGGTGAAGGGCATGTTCGTCACACCATTCATTGCTATAAAAAAATGCAAGCCGCTTCCAAAAAGTCACCTTGAAAATCTGGAAATCTTTGATTGAATTGAATGATTTTCTTAAAATTTATCGATGGATTGATTGGTCGCTATCTAGGTAGATAAGGATATCTTGCAACACAACTACCAGCTACTATCCAATCTATCTCACATTTTTCAGAAAACATTTTTTCCGAAATAAATTGAATCATCGAATGATGACCGAACGTAGGAATTTGCAAGATTAGCATTGGAGATATTTTCTGTAAAGATTTGTGGTGAATGAAATGCGATATGACTCATAGACGATCGGTTTAAGTTTTAGATTTAACAATAAGTATTGCTTAACGTAAACAGCAGTGCACGGTGTACAATGCGAACCTGCGGGCTGACAAAGTCGAAAAGTTTTCGAGTGGAAAACATGGGAAAAAACGCAAGATCATGCAATCATTAAATAGGTTTAAAACTCATGCTAAGTGTCCTGATGCCATCCATATACGAATAATATTTTTTATTTAATCATTATCACCTGATGATTAATGATCACTGCGGTCATTAACATGTGTCACGCTTGGATCATGAAAGTGTCTTCGGCCTATCAAATCGGGACCAGAACGAGAAGGGAAAAAGATTAGGAAGAAATTTATGAGAGGCATTGGGCATCCGGCAATCTCACTCGAGTGAAACGTGAATGTAATGCTGTCGCTTCATATAGATTTCCTCTGAGACAGTGTAACCTCGGACGAGCCTGGCCATTCAAGTAAACACAAAACAAAATATATTTGCAGGCCACTCAAACAACTTATACTGTACGCAAATTGAACCCTCGATTAGTTATGCTATGTAGACTTTTTTATAAATTCCATTTAAAATATCCGTCTTCATTGACAAACAATATTAAGGAACCATATACGTACGCGTAAAACTAATTATTGACATACCATAACAGTGTCACAATACAACTCGTGCGAATTGTTCAAAACGATGAGTCATACAACCTTTACGCCTTATTCATACTTCATTCACTGAATTTACGTGTTATGGTCAATCTAGTATCCGGAGTATGTGAGCTATCTAGTATAACTTTTGTATTAGTCCATATACGTCCCTCTGCAGGACACGAGTCTCCTTTACAATCGCAAGGACGATTGACAGGGGCTAGGCCATATAGTCCACCACGCTGGCCTAGTGCGGGTTGGCGGACTTTACTTACTAAAGAAATTTAGACTCGAAAAAACACTATGGTATGTAGGTTTCCTCACAATGTTTTCCGTCAACGTTTTAGTGAGTGATGATTGAATATCAATACAAAAATAACTCCGAAATGTCAAAGGTGGACGCTGCCTTTATAACGTCACTATATACAAAAGATCACGAGGAAAACCATGGTATTGGAAATCTGTAACATTATTACTATTTTCTTAAAAAAAGATGGGGACAAATTTACATTTTTTGGTGTATTCAGTATACTATCAACCCTATTTGGCAGTAGTAAGTATCTATAAACTGAAAGGCACCAGGTTTCATTGTCATATTGGGCTTTTTACTTTTGTATAAGAATTTCGGTCTAAAAAGTCTTATATGGATTCCCAGAGACGGCAATCTGCATTACAAAAAGCCCGCGCATTTTCCATGTGATAATGGCCTAGAGATGGATATCTATATTTAAAAATATGCTGACATAATACGATGACAAAAGACATCGTTATCGTCTACGTATGTAAGAATTTAATAACTTTATATTGAATGGAGATATCGTGATATTTTTCGATAAATTAATCCATCTTTTTTGGCGTGCTCATTATTAACGCAGAATTTTTGCTATCATTTTATTGGCAAATTAAATACAATTTTAATTGAAGGCTTGGTTTTTTTAAATTATATTCATTAAAGCCGGGTTTGTGGTTCACGTCAGCTGAATATCACATAGTGTATCATTTATGCTATGTTTTTTTTCATTTATAAAATAACAATGAACAAATCATTAACGTTTAAAGAACAATTGCTGTGCATAATTTTGAAAGCTAAAAATCTTTTTCTTTTGGATTTTTTTTGTTAAAAACAGGTTTTATGAAAATATTATGTTTTTTTTTTATTGCAGTTAATGACGAGACTAGCAAGCCGTTCGCCTGATGGTAAGCGATACGACCGCTCATAAACAATAGCAACATTCCACTGCGCTCGCCATCCCGAGACATAAGGTGTTAAGGCTCAATATGTCCAGTAGTTACTCTGGCTACAATGTCCTTCAATCCGAAACACAACAGTGCATTTACGCAGTGATTACGGGAGAAATAGACATTGCGGTGGTACCTACCCAGATGGCCTCTCACATATGAGAGACCTACCACCAGTAAATGTGGTCATTATGATAACTTTTTTAAATCATGGAATAAAGAATAATCCTTTTGAAAAAAATATAAGACGTATTACGTTTTATACGTAAACATCTCACGTTATACTCACGTTTCGAATACAAAATTAAAATAATAATACATTAAAATGTATTCTTCCTAATGTGAATTTTCTGATGGCACGGAATTAATTATTGTGAATATTTAAAACTGTGATATTAGAAAATATAATTTTAATACGCGGAACTAAAAATGGGATTTTATATTCTTATTGTAAATTGGCATATGATTAATGATATTAACTTAATTATATAATAGACATTTTGAATGAAAACTATAATTGTATATTGTTTTTTTTTTACTTTAAAATTATGTATCAGCCCATATACGTCCCACTGCAGGGCACGGGCCTCCCCTACAACCGACAGTACGATTGAGAGTGGTTACTTTTAAATGCTATAACATATTTAATTTCATTGGAAAGTATCAGTTAGTGACATTAATTTTAACATCAGAATTAACATTCATTAAATAATAAAGCAATATTGCCATGCTACAACTTTTTTGGTATGTGTAACCTATTTAAATTTTCAAACACTACACTTTATTATAATATAGCGAGACATTATCCAAAACAAATCAATTTTATAAAAACCGTATTGTGTACATTCTTTAAGAAAAACAACATTTGCATTTCATAAAAACTCCATCAATAAGTTATTAAATAAGGTGTTTGATGACGATATTGCAAATTCCAAAAAGTAATTTTAAAAATTAATTTACGTCCTCTGCATTAAAAAGAAATATGAGAAACACTGGCGAAAAATACTCTAGGCCAATCATTTAAAAATAAAAAAATAAAAATTACCAACCTTCAAATTCGAACCGAGAACACGTTCATAATTCAAAAACCGAACAAGTCGCTCATTGACGACTCGTGCTAACCGACTGAACCACACTGTTGCGCTTGAGTGTTTGTATTCTGTGACAAATTTATCTAAGCATTGCGTATTCGACGTTATCTTTATAAATACAAGGTCTGATTTACTTTAACACACCGTGCGGTCAAGGTCGTAGTGAAAACTGTATCATTGTTTTGTTATTAGTTAATCTGTTTTTAGAAAATTATTTATTAGATGTTAATAAAATACTGGTAAATAAACATTGATTTTAACATTAGTTTTATGATGTATGAAAATGTATGTTTGTTCGGTCACAAATGCATTTTTGTAAGGTGGCTTTGATTACGATACAAATCAGTACATATTCAAGCATCTTGATATAGGATTTTGACATAGAGTGTGTTAAAATAATTTTATTATTTTTTTCACAAAAGACGACAGAAAATATATTAATAAAATTTCTAAGTCACTTTATTTTATTAATACAATAAAATATTGACATATCTGGTTTTAAAACATTCACATTTAATTATAGAGTGACTCCTGCACACAAAGTATAAAACTAACCATACTTATCCACGCAAGTACATAGCGCTCCTTGATAAGGCTTTGAAAATTCAACTTCAGGCCGACATAATTGTATCGATACCAATAGAGATGAGCATCTCTATTGGTATTAATTGTCGGCTTTATTTACCACCAGTCGTAACTTTTACGATGCATTTATAAAAGCAAATCGGGTTGGGCCGCTACAGCAGAAAAGTAGGTAAACATTATAATATTTTTATATTGCCAAGACTGGTTTTAAATACTGGATTAAGTGGAAGGAACTAGCTCAAGGGCATTTCTGAACGCTTGATTTGTATAGGTCGTTCCGTGAGACAAAAACTATGCCTATTTAGTACTGGCTTGCGCCAAAACGGAAGTTATTTATTTAGAAAAATGTACAGTGATTCACAATCAAGCTAACTCAGATCAGTTGGGAAATTCCACTGTCAATCAATTGTCTAAATTCTTTTAAATAAAAATTGCGGATTTGGTTTAACAATATCACTTATTTAATGAATGAGTCACAAGAGATAGAAAATTAGATTTGTCGGTAACTTTGCTGTTATGATCTTTTAATCACAAACTTTGATGCAAAATATGGGGCGTTTGAAGTCAAATGATTTTTTTTTGCAATTTAGTACAATGAAAATGTAAAATATACTGGGTATATCAAGACTGCTACCGAAAACGAAGCCGGGTGGTAGTCTAAATGACTACAAAAAATGGCAATTAAATAAATATGTTACAAATTGTATAAAACAGAAAGCGAATTACGAGATACATGTATTTAAGGAATAAAGAATGGATTGAGAACCTCCGTGGCGCAGTTGGTTAGACACAGAAACGAGAGGCCGTGTATTCGATTCCCGCACCGATACAAATGTTTGTGTGATCCACGGGTAATTGTTTCAGGTCTGAGTGTTTGCGAAAACAAACAGCCCCTCGTAGTTTCTAACACCCACGACACAAGACTCGATCTTGTATGGTGTCAGTACCATGTTGGGTGTATTTATTTAATGGCTCGAGGTGACCAGTGCATTGGCATTCAGTATTAGGTAATAAGTTCTGAATCGTATTGCTCCAATAAAAGGCAGGTTGGCATTACCTTCGGGCAAGTGAGCAACTTGTCTCGTCTTCTCGCTAATAAAAATAAAATGCAGAAAGGTTACAATTCTAATTTTGTGACCGGATTTATTGCTGACATCAATTTCTGTGGAAAATTATTCAATTCTGGTATATAAAGTTATTTAGAATTTGTTAGGTTTTACTGGTGGTAGGTATGTCTTATGTGATGGCTGAAGGCTGAATCAGCAGTTTAAATGTACTTTTGTATTTCGCATTGAAGGACATTGTACGCAGAGTAACTACTGTACATATTGAGACTTTACATCTTATGTCTCAAGATGGCAAGCGCAGTGGAATGCCTAACATTGCTTTGTAATTCAAGTTTTTCTTGCTTTTGCTACTATTCATAAGCGGTTATATCGCTTATCATGAACGATATTCTTAACCTTCGTTTACCTAATACACAAATAATTTCTTATGCTGATGATACTTCTCTTTTAGTCCATGCAAAATCCTGGGAAAAAGTGTTCCAGTTGGCGGAAGCTAGCTTGCAAGAGGTCGTCTATGCTTTAAATCAAAATCTACTTACTCTCAATGTAGCTAAAACACAGGCTCTCACTTTCTTTAAAACCAGAGCTTCCAGCCCTCCCCAACACATGTCTTTGAGGCTTCACTCATGTAAGTCCAACTCAGCACCATCCAACAGCTGCGGATGCCCTTTCATACATCGTACACATTCCATCAAATATTTAGGAATTACTCTCGACGAAAATCTTTCCTTTAAACCTCATATCCAAGTTCTTTCCGATCGTGTAAGAAAATTTATTTACATAATGAGGAAGTTACGAGATTGTACTCCTCCTAATATACTCACCGTGGTCTTTCATGCTCTCTGTCAATCAATCATACAATATGGAATTCTGCTTTGGGGTGGTGCCGGCAAAGGTACACTAATTGTTTTGGAAAGAGCTCAAAGGGCGGTTGTAAAGGTGATGCTGAGGAAGCCATTCCGCTACCCAACAGATCTTCTATATAAAGAATCTTCAGTGCTTCGCGTGAGGCAACTATTTATTTTAGAGGCAGCCCTTAGTGTTCATCGAACACTATTGCTTAGGTCAGATTATATGTCACTTGCCTCGAAGCGCGTCTTTAGCATCCCTGAACCCCCACTCAAGTCCGTTATGGCTAGGCGCTGTCCACTTTATTTACTTCCGCATATTTACAATAAAGTCATAAAATTTTGCAATATCACCACTCTTTCCAACTATGCCGGCAAGTTGGTTTTAAAGAAGTGGCTAGTCTCTTTAAATTATGAAGAATCTGAAAAAATTGTATTTGGCTAGTGGTACTTACTCTTTCTCTCTCTCACTCACACACTCACACACACACATACATACATACTCACATTCACATACACACATACACTCACATACTAAAAAGCTTATCAAATTGTTCCGTGTACTTTTAACAGTAATTCAGTAGTAATTAATGTAATAAGTTGTACTAAGATTAGAAATTGTAGAATGTAAAGTCGTCTGTTTACTCGTAACGAGGTACCCAAGATACAAGCATGCTTAGTTTGGGTACCAATGACAAAACCAATTGAATGTTACATGTTGTATTAATGCCTGACAATTATAATTAAACTTAAGGAAATTATTGTAACTACTAATTGAAACATGAAATAAATTGAAATTGAAATTGAAATTGAAATTGAAATTGAAATCATCAGGCAAACGGCATACTCGTCTCGACATTCTTGCAATAAAAAATATCTTCGATTACATTACATTACATACATTTGAATAAATTATGAATGAATGTTATTTTCATCAACAGAGGAATATATTTTCTTTATTTTATGTTGGATAGGTTTAATTTAATGCGAATAATTAATGAAGGAATTAACAAAGATACTAATTGTTTTCTAGCTAAGCACAGAAATCAGGAAATTCATAGAAAATCTACAAATATTTTTGGTTATATGAATATTACAGAATTTATAGTTTGCATTGAAAACAAGTAATAGTTGTATTCTTTGTTACTGTTTTTTTTTTTTCGTATCTACAAGTTTACCAAGAAAAAACAAAGATTTGCTACATTAAATAAGATAGGCACAAACATTTCAGTTTATCAATTTGTATTCGACTGTTTAGAGCCTATTTTCCTGGTTGGCTACAAGCAGATTTTTCCTGGTGATGTTACTATCGAATATTTCCGCCATCATTATGACATGCTCAGGCTTGATATTCCTCCTTCTGACCATAGGATTTGATTGTCAAGGCTATTAATCTATTGGCAATAAACCTCGAGAGAAGAGTAAGAAGTACCAAATATTGGAACATAGCAAAACGTACTGGGTAGGTTGATGGGTAGATACGTTTCCTTTCGAGTGGAAAAATTATCACATTGAAAAACAACATGATGGGTCCAACAAAAATTTAAACTCTATATAAATATTGGTAAAAAAATGTAATAATAGTAGTCTTATCAGAGGATAATGCCCATTTTACTCGTACTATGAAACTTAACTTAAACATAATGGAGATCCAGGCCCGGAGTTCTTAGAAAAATGAACTTGAAGTCCAATAAAAATATATTTTTTGTATGAGTCTCTGTGAACAAATATAAAATTTGATGATAATTACTTTATTTTATAAATAATCTGTCGTCCTGCATAAAATATTGAAGGAAAATGTTGAAGGATAAACCATAAAAATAGTATGATTCATTTCAAGCAGTATCGGTATCGGGATGAATGATATTTTTTACCCATACTATGAATGGACATTCTCCTTTTACATTATACACAAAAAAAAGATAATTAACACAGACAAAATTAAACTTACTGGGATCAGGCAAATATAATGTCCTGAAGGTTTATATGGCTACCTTAAATATCTACTTTCATACGATCTTGGTGACAACCATTTTGAACATATGTGAGAATTATGTTTAGGTTAAGGATAATTAATGAGGAAAGAGAAAAAGTATAATCCTGACAAATGAAAGTCTCAGTAAAATTAGATGAACAAACTGAATGAGGAAACATTTACATTATAATTTATTTTACTTAAACAAGCATTACGATGTTTGAAGCTTTATTATTTTAGTCGGGAGTCGGATATTTTGCATTATTGAATACACCCTCATACATAAACCATACTTGATTCGAAGGTCGCTTGCCATTTGTATTCTGCTTCTTATTTCTGTACAATTATGTAACAGGGAGCAATCCTTCTGCTCTACCTGACCTTTACTCGGATTCCGGTCAGTAAATATGAAATTTGAAAACATTTTCATCTTTTTACTGATTTGTGACCGGCCAAACTTTTTTAAACGTTATATTACCGTCCCAAAATAGGTACGGTAATATAACAAAATGTGTATCGTTTGATTACATTTTGTTACTAGCTCCTTTTCCCAGTTGTTATTAATATACAGACATGAAACAGGAAAGCCTTTATGTGTGTGGTGAGACATTAAAGAAAACGTGGAATAACAGGCATGACATAAACATATTTCGGGAAAGTAATACTAAAATTCAGTTCAATATGCTATTATATCTTGTGTAATATACAGATTAGCAACTAAGTTTCGCTTCAATAGAACATTTTTATTGATAACTTTTTTGTTTACTTAACCGGAGTACACCAGTGTGAACTAAAAGCCTATTTGACTGATGCATTTCAGAAGCCCCGGACCCGAAATATTAAATAGCTTGCTTCAAAAGTTATTGCCTTTTGAAGCAAGCTATTTAATGTTTTTTTTTTATATTAGCCAATTTCTTATGAAGGGTTATCAACTATTATGATCGATGCTCGCTATTGGAGAGATACGAATATTTTACCATCAGCAATCTCACTGACTTATTCATAGTGAGATTAATCATTGTAAGCAAAGGTAATATGTGAGGAAGGATCAGGATTGGCTCTAAACAGCGCAAGACCCAAGAATATGCAGGGAATGGGAGGAGACCTTCGCCCAGCAGAGGGACATTCTCTCTCTTTGTAGCCACTGGTAATCCACTGCTGAATATAGGCCTCCCGCAAAAATCTCTACATCGATTTGTTTGAAACGGCCTGCATTCAGCGACTTCTTGCGTCCTTAACCAGTGGGATATAAAGCGCTGTTAATAATGAAAGCAAAGATACTTTACGTAAATTTTTAGGAATATGATTTTATCGCTTTTGTCAAGCCCTTCTATTCATGCCAAAATGAAGATAGACACAAAGAAGTTCTATCACCTATAAACACTACAATCTGTCGTCAAAATATTAAAAAAATAAACAAGTGTCATGAATGATACAATTGAAGATTGAGCACGTATTCTTATAATCTATTGTGGTCGCTACATGTTTACTAGTTTTAGCTGCATTTTAATAGTAATAGAATTAACCGTCTTTATGACGTGTTGAGCCAAAAGGTGCGTGTGAAGTGAGAGTGTGCACAGAAAGAAATACTTGTGATAGATAAAAAAAAAACTATAATTAGTATGGAAATACAAGTATCAAGCACTTTTGATAGAGTAAAAGGTCATTGCCCAGCCGTGGGAAATTCATTTGATACTACAGGTGGAAAAAAATAATTATTTGTTTGTTCTTTAATAAAATAGCATAAAAATTGCTAACGTGTTTTGGTGTTTAGTTTGTGAGTTATGACGTCAGCGTAATCCGATTCACTCTGTTTTGCCTGTGTAAGCGTAATACATTTATGAAGGTGTTGGCGGCAATGTCGTTGTATCGATAAAATATGGATTTACCAAAACATTTTATACATATATTTTTTTTTGATTGCAGTGAATTTACATTCGAATTTACCAATAATTTGTTAAATAGCATTTGCACTTGCCACTCATTCCTTCATTCTACTTAGGCGTTATTCCGGCCGATGCCAGGGTCCACTTTACAGCTGAGTCTTCTCCATTTCGTCCGGTCTTCAGCATTCTCAATGGTAAGGCCATTGACTCTCATATCTTTCTTGACTACATCTAGCCAGCGCGTTTTCGGTCTACCCCGTAGTCGAAGTTCTGCAATTTTGTATACTACTATAATTGCATACCACTAAAGGTTTAGAATAGAAAGTAGCGACTTATTAAAGTTAAATAATACTCCAGTATTAAACCGCCGACTCTCAGAAGCCCGACGAGAAGTAACAAATTTTGTTAATGCGCTTCGTTTGGTGAGATTGGTATTTTTTAAACGCTATTGTCAGTAATGTCTCGGCATAAATGGGCAGGTTCGTCTGGGCCGATACCATACCATACAAAATCGACGTGAAGTGACAGCCTTGCTGCCGCTTTTCGTGTAGTGAGTGAGATGGTCGGATGAGAAATACCCATTTCCTTTTACCATCCCTATTCCTTCCCGCTTTCCTCACGATTCTATAGGCCGGCAAGACATCCATGATTCTAGCGTTATGAATATGAATTCATGGGCGATAGTGATCACTTACCATCAGGTGACCTGTATGTTTGCCAGAATTATGCAATAAATAGAATCCAAAACACGGCTTACCCTACCCTCTCCTTTCTCCATCTTTTGAATGTTTATTTTTAAAACCCGACAACACTGTTATTATAAAAATTAATGGGTGATAGTGTTTGTCGTTCGTCAATTTGTGGAAATAATAAAAAAGTGCGAGGATATGTGGAATGCGTCGATATTACCTTAATTAAATTTTCTATTTGTTTCTTAAGCATACATTTTAATAATTTAAACATCTATTTACGCAGCTGTAAAGAACATGGTTTCCTGCGCTGAATATTCAGTATGATTTTCAAATAAAACTTGTAGAATTTTGGGTTCTTACAACGTAACTACCATAGAAATGTCATCCATTACTGGTTGTAGGTATCTCATATGTGAGAGGCCGCCTGGATCTATTTCTCTCGCCGAACAGCAGTGTAAATGCACTATTATATTACATAATACAGCCAAAGTATCCACTGGACGAATACGAGACTTCATCCGATGTTCCGAAGCGGTGGTAGCAGAAATTAACGGTTCAAATGATCTTGTGAAAGAGTATTTGGATAAAGAATATGTAGATTTTGATTTTTGATTATATGCAAGCATAGCTTTGTAATTTATAGTGTTGTTTGGTTTTACTATTGTCAATAGGCGGTCATATCGTTTACCATCGGGTAAATGGCAAGCCCGTCTCAACATTAATTGTAATAAAAGAAATCCTGTTTTGCATATACCTAGTCAGGTCATAAATTCTGTCACATGTTTAATATAAAATAATTGAAACAAGTTTATTCATTATGTAACCATTTATATACCAAAATGAACTTAATAAAACATAGATTCTTATGACACTAAAGTTTATTTAAAATGACCTCCATGATTTTGAATACAGGCCTTCAATCTGCGCGGCCAGTTGTCTATCGCAGCACGAACGAGGTCCATGTCAATATCGGCGGTTGCCTTAATCAAGGATGTCTTGAGTGACTCCAAATTGGGATGAGGCTTTGAGCACGCCTTTTCCTCCAAGTGTTGCCATATCTTGTAATCTAACTGGTTCAAATCTGGACTGGAGGAGGGCCAGTCTTCGTGCCGGAAGAAGTCGATTTCAAGCGCCGCCAACCAGATTTGTGTGCTCTTCGCTCTATGAGCTGGCGCCGAATCTTGTTGGAATACCCAGTGCCTGTTATTGAACATGGTATGAGAAACAGGTTCCACAAGGTTCGTCAAAACTGTATTTTGATACACAACTGCATTCGTTTTTACACCTTTCTCACAAAAATGTACCTCTGTTAAGCCCCAATAAGAAACTCCCAACCATACCATGAGTGAGGATGGAAAATGACCTCGTTGGACACGCGGAATACGGTTGCTCGCTTCTTCACTATTGTGTACGTACACCTTATCATTTTGTTTGTTGTAGCTCTCTTCTACGGTAAAAAATGTTTCATCTGAAAAAAGAATTTCCCGATATTTTTTTCCCGCGTACCGCTTCAACAAAGCGCGGCATCTCTTCAGTCTCAGGTCCATTAGAAGAACATTCAAACGATGTCCTGTTTTTCTTCGATATGCCCGAAGCCCTAAGTCTTCATTTAACACCCTTTTCACCGTGGTTCTGCTTAACCCCATCTGAAGGGCCAACAGTTTCTGCTTACGTTTGGGATTTCTTTGAATTCGCGCCTTCACAGCTTTTATCACTGCTGGAGTCCTAACAGAACGAGGGCGACCACTTCTTGACCTGTCATCTACACTAGAGTCTTCATTGTATAGTTTGATGGTACGATAAACGAATCTTTTGGTTATATTCAAATTTTTCAGTATGTCAAAAATTTGAATTGGCGCGTAACCGCAACGATGCAACGCAATAACTGCAACACGGTCTTCTTTAAGCGTCCACTCCATATTTAAAAATGAGTAAAATTCTAAAAACTATACATCTTTATTTTCATGAACAATTCGAAATTCGAATTTAATAAACTTTTTGGTGGCCAGCATTCTAAAAGAAAAGTTTTTACTGTGTGACAATACTTATGACCTGACTGTGTATTTAATATAAGTAAATAAATAAATACATCTATTATACATTTCGGAAAGCTGTAAATTATTTGATATGGAAAGGGATAATTGTCATTAAATTTTAATTAGAAGTATGAAGAGATAGGAGATTTTTTCATTAACAGGCAGAATGGGTGAGGCCCTAGGTTTGCTGGCTTTCATGGGTGACGGTTATCACTTAGCATAAGACGTACAGACACACCCTGACTATTAACGTCAGTTCAAGGTTAGAGTAGGTTGTAAAGACCACTGGGGTGCGATGTCGGAAACCTCCACGTGGTGCACCCTGGGCAACGTGGGTCATCGTAGTTGCAGTTCTGCAACTACTATGGCCGACGGCGAATATCCGACGGGGAGGGCAGGGGGTTTGGCGGTCGCTGTCTCTTGTGGCGGCCGCGTCCATCTGTCGTTGCAGGCGAGACCGTCCATTTGGGTCGCCCTCCGGTTCTGTCCCGGAGGAATCGGCGGGCCCGGTGTGCGCTTACCCCGCCGCCGGGCGGGCTGTGGAAGTGTCCCTCCCACGGTCGCCGTCGCATATCGTAATCCGGTTGTGAGGTTTGTGGTCATGTCTCGCACTCCTGCCGGACCGAGGGTCTTGGCTTAACCGCCCGGACCGCGAGGGAGGATGCCTCTATAAAAAGTATCCCGAATCCCAAGCGGCGGCGCACCGCGAGGGGATGCATGGCTGATGGGCAGTTCAGTCTCTAGTGCGACCCCCGCCAGAGTACCGGCCGACCCTCTGGCGGGTTACGCTAGGCTTACCCAGGTACAGGGGGCACTGCCTGGGTGGACCTTCCTTTCCCCCATACTCGTGGGAACAACATGAATACATTTAAAAATTTCAAAATCAAAGATTGTTCGGTAGTGGTGGAGAAGTTACCTGACTCGGACACTTCACAAGTGTCCAGTCGGGCACCTTCCTCAATGGGTCCGCCTGCGTTGAGGAACGCGCCATCCCGCGACTTCGATTCGGAGTCCGGGATGAGCAGCGACTCATCGCGGGCAAAAAAAAAGCCGCACAAGGCAGCGACGGACACGTCCTGCTGAAAAGCGGCAAAGAGGAAGTGATGGTGGCAGTACGGCGGAGACAGACTCCCGTGCTGCCACAAAAAAGCTTAAACGTAAGCCCCCAGCTCCAGCGGGGAGCTCGTGTGCGGACGATGAAGCCGTAGAAAAGGCGAAGGCGGAGTATGAGGCGGCGCTTGAAAGAGAGTGCATCGCAGAGGCCAAGGCGATGGAGGTGGATGAGGCCGATCTGCGGAAGGCCAAAGAGGCGCACCCCTGGACAAAGCCGGCGCCAAAAGATGCGCCGCCGGCCACGCGCAGCGAGGCTCTCACGCGAATGGCGGAGCGGCTCCAACACGTGTCCCGGACGTCCCGACACTTAAAGGGAACATACGTTCGGGACATCAACGAGAGCGTGTCGGAGCTGTTGGCATTGGCGCAGGAGCCGGTCCCTGTGGAGCTTGCCAGGGTCGAGGCGGAGAACCGGGAACTCCGCCAGAAAGTGACGGCGCTGGAGGCGGCCCTCACGACCCAGGGCAAAATGATTGCGGACCTGATGGCGACGGTCGGGTCACAGCAACGGCCAGCGGCTGAGCTGGCATCCGACGTTCCGGAGGCGGACGCCTTGAAGCAGTTGCTAGAGGTAGGTGCACATGGCGAAAGTCGACGCCAAACTAGAGGCGATCGCCATGCGTCTGCCTCCGGAGCCGATTCTCCGGCCTCCGCTGGCTGCCGACAGGGCCAGAGCTAAGGCAGCCCCGCAGTCACAGCCAGTGGTTGCGGGGACACCGGCCGCTTCATGGCCGGCCCTTGGAGCGGGAAAGCGAAAAGACGCCCCTGCGACCGCTGGCCGCCCCGCAGCAGCTACCCGGCCGATCGCGGCTAAAACGGTCCCGCCGCCAGCTCCTGCACGGGAACCGCGACGACGTGCCCGAGGCAATCGTAAACGCGCCCCGCCTCGGTCGCAGACACCACACCCGCCCCCACAACCCACCACATCCACGGAGATTCCGTGGACTGTGGTGGCAAAGAGGGGCAAGAAGAAGTCTCGGGCGGCCCAACAGCCGGCTCAGGCCCCACGCAGGGCTGCTCCCCAGCAAAGGCAGCGGAGAAAGTGGTGAAGGCGGGGCGCGTCCTCGTCGGATGGGTGGCAGCGGGAGTACGCCTTCTGGAGGCTCGCCCAATGCGCTGCTTCCGTTGCCTCTATAAGGGGCACGTGCGCGTACAATGCACCGGCGAGTGCGACCGCAGCGGGCTCTGCTACCGCTGCGGTCAACCGGGACATAAGTCCCGGGAGTGCTCCGCGGACCCGCACTGCGCAATTTGCGCAGATGCCGGGAAACCCGCGGACCACCGGGTGGGCGGCAAGGCCCGCGCTGCCTCCTCGGTCCCGCACCGTACACAACGCGGTGTGGGAGCCGAGGTTGCGACGCGGCCGCAACCGTCCCGCCCTGAGGCGATGGAGATCGCCCATACATAAATGGACTTAAGTTTCCTCCAGGCGAACATCAACCACTGCCAAGGAGCACAGCACATGCTCGAACAGTCCCTGGCGCAGTGGTTGATTCACGTGGCTGTGGTCGCCGAGCCATACTCTGTCCCTGCCCGCGACGACTGGGCAGGGGACCTTGATGGCTCGGTGGCCGTCTTCACCCAGGGCGCCGCCGGCTCTCCGCCCTTCGAAAAAGTAGCGAAGGGTGCGGGATGCGTGGCGGTCCGGGTGGGAGGGGTGTGGATAGTGGGAGTCTATTTCTCTCCCAACAGGTCCCAGGTGGAATTCGAGAGTTTCCTCGCGCGCCTGGGGGCCCTGGTGCAGCATGATAGCCAGCCTCGCCCCGTGCTTGTAGCCGGCGACTTCAACGCCAAATCCTCGGCTTGGGGTTCGTCGGTGACCGACGCGCGGGGCGAGGCCCTGGAGGAATGGGCGATCTCCATCGGGTTGGTCGTCCTGAATCGGGGGTCGGAGAACACGTGCGTGCGGCACAACGGCGGTTCGGTGGTGGACGTCACGTTCGCCACCTCGGCCCTTGCCCGCCGTGTTCGGGACTGGAGGGTTTTGGTTGAGGAGGAGACGCTGTCCGATCATCTCTACATTCGGTTCAGCGTCTCATCCTCCCAGGTCTCCACCCGCCAGTCCGGTGGTGGTCCGACTGCCCGATTCACGGGTGGCCGACGTTGGGCCGCGAAGCGCCTCGATGTGGAGGCCGCGAAGGAGGCTGCCATTGTTCAGGCGTGGCTCCCCGTACCGGACGGACCGGTGCGGGTCGAGGAAGAGGCGGAATGGTTCGGGGTGCCGATGTCGCGAGTCTGCGACGCGGCCATGCCCCGGGTCACCCGCCTCCCAGCGTACAGGTGGTCGGCCGAGCTCACAGAGCTGCGCGCGGCTTGCCAGGTCGCGCGCCGCCGACTCGCCAGGCACCGTCGTCGTCGGACCCGTAGACCCGGCGACGATGAGCAGGAGCGGCTTCTTCTCGACCTCCACAGAGAGGCGAAGAGAGCGCTGCGGGTGGCCATCGCGCAAGCGAAGGCCGCGGCGAACGAGGAGTTCCGGAGGTCTCTAGACAGAGATCCATGGGGGCGTCCGTACCGTGTGGCGATGCGGAAATTCCGCCCATGGGCGCCCCCTCTGACACAGAGTCTCCGGACCGATCTAGTCGAGGATGTCGTCGCGGCCTTGTTTCCGGCCACCGAGGAGTTCACTCCTCCACCGATGGCGCCACGTCCACCGGCGCCATCGTCGTTGGTTTCGGTAAGGGATATCCCGGAGGTTTCGCCGCAAGAGCTAGAAGCGGCAGTGCTTCGGCTGCGGGGCAAGAACTCGGCCCCGGGTCTCGACGGGGTGCCCGGTCGTGTCTGGGTGCTGGCCGTCGAGTCACTGGGTACGAGGCTCCGCGGCCTTTTCTCCGCGTGCCTTGAGCAGGGCATCTTCCCGTCGCGGTGGAAGACGGGCAAGCTTGTCCTGCTCCGCAAGGAGGGGTGACCCGCAGATTCGCCCTCGGCCTACCGGCCGATCGTATTGCTCGACGAGGTGTGCAAGCTCTTCGAGCGCGTAGTCCACGTGCGCCTCGTCGAGCATTTGGAGGGTACGGGCCCGGATTTGGCAGACTGCCAGTTCGGGTTCCGGCGGGGCCGGTCGACGGTCCACGCGATTCTGCGGGTGAAGGCACAAGCGGAGCGTGCGGTGTCCCGGGGTAGGGTCGTGGTGGCGGTGTCTCTCGACATCGCCAACGCGTTCAACACCATGCCCTGGGCCTGCATCGAAGAAGCACTGCGGTACCACGAAGTGCCGCCCTATCTTCGGCGTCTGGTGCACTCGTACCTTTCTGACAGGTACGTTGTGTATCCGGGCGCCGACGGGTGGCACCGTAGGGAAGTGTCATGCGGTGTTCCACAGGGCTCGGTTCTTGGGCCGCTCCTGTGGAGCATCGGCTACGACTGGGTGTTGCGTGGTACCAACCTTCGGGGCGTCGCTGTCGTCTGCTACGCGGACGACACACTAGTGACAGCGACGGCCAGGACATTCCAGAGGTCCGCCCTGCTCGCCTCGTTCGGTACTGGACTGGTGGTGAGCAGGATTCGGCGACTGGGCCTCACGGTGGCCCTCGACAAGACCGAGGCCGTGTGTTTCCACGGTCCTCGGTGTGGGCCTCCGCCTGGGGCCCACATCACAGTGGAGAGCGTGCGGATTCCCGTCGGCTCGAGGATGAAATACCTCGGTCTCGTCCTCGACAGTCGATGGGATTTCCGCGCGCATTTTGCGGAGTTGTCGCCGAAGCTGGTGAGGGTGGCGGGCGCACTGGGGCACCTGCTGCCCAACACTGATGGTCCTGGCATCCCTTGCCGAAACCTGTATGCTGGAGTCGTGCGGTCCATGGCCCTCTACGGGTGTCCCGTTTGGGCCGGGTCCCTGGGTGATCGTTGCGTCCGCCTGCTGCATCGTCCGCAGCGCATGGTGGCGCAGCGAATAATCAGGGGCTACCGCACGGTCTCGCACGAGGCGGCCTGCGTATTGGCGGGAACTCTGCCCTGGGTGCTGGACGCTAAGACCCTCTCGTCAGCTTTCTTCCGGCGAGAGGAGGCGTCCGGGCGTGGGCAGAGGTTGGTCCCCCGAGAGGTCGAGGCCATGTTGGCCTCCCTCCGCAGGTCCGCTGTGGAGGAGTGGCGTTCCAGGCTGGAGAACCCTAGTGCTGGTACGAGGACCGTCGCGGCAGTGCGACCTGTCCTCGAACAGTGGCTGGACAGGCGCCACGGTGCGCCGACATACCGGCTGACGCAGGTGCTTACCGGGCACGGCTGCTTCGGTGCGTACCTGTGTCGCATAGCCGGAGCGGAGGAGTCCGCCGTGTGCCACCATTGTGGCAACTGCCGTGAGGACACGGCCCAGCACACGCTAGAGGAGTGCCCAGCCTGGGACGAGGAGCGCAGCGCTCTCGTCGCGGTCATCGGAAGTGACCTTTCGCTGCCGGCCGTGGTCGCCGCCATGGTCGGCAGCCGGAGGTCGTGGCGAGCCATGCTCTCCTTCTGCGAACGTGTCATGTCGCAGAAGGAGAGCGCTGAGTGGGATCGGGAGCAGACCGATCCCGCTCGTCGCCACAGGAGACGTAGGAGGCGCCGGGACAACAACTAACCCGGCGCCGCAGAGGCCACGCGGGGCCGCCGTCCCTACCTTGGCGGCCCCCGAGACGTGACGCTACAAGCGTCTCATGCCGCGTCGCTAAGCGGCGGTGCACAAGAGGCGGTCCTGGCGCGTCCGCTCAACGGTAACCCGGGGCCGTCTCTGTAGTGCACCGATGGTGGCCGACGCGGGGTTTTTAGTCGGTATTTCGGCGCGTATTGTGGTAGGGACCCGACCCAGCGGCCGCCCGTCCACATCCACGGGCGGCACAACATCTCGCTGGGCTCGGAAGGCGCCGGTGAGTCCGACACACCCTCGCCCCTTCGGGGGTGGGATGGTCCGTAAAGGGATTTTCCCCGCGAGAAAAAAAAAAAAATAAAAATAAAAAGGTTGTAAAGACCACACTAAAATTATTTTTTCCATAATTCATTGTCTGTGGTGGTCGCTTATTGCCGATATGCGTATTATATTCTTCTTTGTCAGTATCACTCTTGATTGACTGCGGTGGCGTAGTTGTGCTACTTTACGGTTTCAAAGCTGAGGTCTCGGGTTCGAATCCAGGGTCGGGCAAAGTGAAATTGGATTTTTCTATTCATTATCAGCACAGAGTCAGGAATTTGCGCCCGACATGGCGATAGACGACGACGATAGACATGGCGATCGTGGGACGGAATATACAAGGCGAAAAAGTGGGTCTCCTGACACTTGCTTAACCCTTCTGGTTACGCTCAATTGGTCCGCTACCTGGAGGATCACTCGTTGATCAGTGACCGACAATACGGATTCCGTCATAATCAATCGACGGGTGATCTTCTAGCGTTTGTCCTGCATCGCTGGGGTGAAGCGATTGACCGGCGTGGCGAGGCTCTTGCTGTGAGCCTCGACATTGCCAAGGCGTTTGATAGGGTCTGACCGTGGTCTTCTGTCCGAGCTTCCGGCATACGGTCTACCCGGCAACCTGTGTTCGTGGATTTCCGGCTTTCTGCATGGGCGTAGAATACGTGTAGTCGTTGACGGATACGCTTCGGCGCTCATGTCGGTAAATGCCGGAGTTCCTCAGGGCTCGGTGCTGCCGCCCACGCTGTTTATTCTCCATATCAATAATATGTTGTCGCTAGGTAACATTCATTGATACCGCTATGGGCCTCCGGGTTGCCGGGTCGACACTGTGAGAGGACGCGAAGATCATGACATTGACCTCACATGGGTTTCCAGGAATATGGTTGAGTTCAATGCCAAGAAAACCCAGGTGTGTGCGTTCACGTGCAAAAAATCCCCGTTCTCTCCCCTCCCCATTCTTCAGGGTGCTCCCCTCTCAATGCGGAATGACCTAAGTATCCTTGGTGTGGATATCCGCTGTGATCTCAATCCAAGGAATCACATCGAGGGCGTAATAACTGCCACATCAGGCAGGGTTGGAGTCCTGAACAGGGTGCGTCAGTTTTTCATGCCCGGTCAGCTTTATATAAAGCGCAGGTCCGGCCGGGTATGGAGTACTGCTCGCACCTCTGGGATGGGTCCGCCCAGTACCTGCTCGATGCCTTGGATGGATTGCAGCGGCGGGCCATCCGCATTGTGAATGATGCAGACGTTACGAGCAACTTGGAGTCGCTACAACTCCGGAGAGATGTCGCCTCTCTAAGCGTGTTCTACCGCCTGTATCACGGTGAGTGCTCTGAAGAATTGTTCCACTTGATCCCCTCCTCTTCATTCCTAACCAGAACCACGCGTGCTGGCTTGCGAAGCCATAGCTTGACGGTCCACACCATCCCGGCGCGAACCAAACGGTTCTCGAATTCGTTTTTGTGCCGCACCGTCAGGCTGTGGAATTGTTTGCCGTCTCACGTGTTCCCTCCTTCCTACAATCCTGGGTCCTTCTGCCGTGGTGTGAAGAGGTACCTTAGCAGGCCGGCATAATTGTTTCCATTGGCATGGGACTGCCGTCCGATGCCAATGGATACTCTGCCTGGGCGGCATTGGCACTTACCATCAGATGCAATGCCGCCACTATGCCAGGCCATTATAAAAAAATAAAATAAAAAAAAAATGTGTAGAAGGCGTGAGCTTATATACCGGGTATCTCAAGACTGCTACCGAAAACGAAGCCGGGTGGTAGTTAAAGCGACTTCAGACACAATGCAACAAAAATAGTTGCAAAAATAAGCGTCAATTTTTTTTTGTTATTTTTTTCCTATGACCATATTTGGGCGGTAAATTAATTTTTTCCTAAAATAATAGTGTATACCCTTTTATTTATAAATAATCTAAGGTATAAAGGTGTTTAAATTATTATTTTAGCAAAAACTATGGATTTACCACCCAAAAATGACGATATTTAAAAAATCATAAAAAATAATTGTCGCATTTCTTTGCGAAATTTTTAGTTGCATTGTGTTTGTACTCACTAAAACTACCACCCGACTTCGTTTTCGGTAGCAGTCTTGAGATACCCAGTATATGTATGTACTTTTAATAGAGCGGTAGTGGTCATCATTTTAGGTGTTGGTGGCAAGATCCACAACACGTCGCCAATCTTCTCTGTTGACTGCCTTCCTCATGCATTCATGTAGTAATGATGAGCTATTTACTTCTGCTTTTATCTGGTCAGTCCACCTCAGGAAGAGAATGAGTATAGCGTCCTCTACACGTCAACTGATATATCTACAGACGTCGTCTTCTGATACGTGTTGCGGTCGTCAGTGCAACGCATGATTTAAATAAAACTAGTGGTCGCCTAGTGGTCGAAATTCGACCAAATCAAGAAGAGAAAAAGTTTTTACCTGTATAATGATGTTGTTATTCTGATAATTCGTGCACATTTAAATGTACCCTACGTATCTCTCAAAATCACTTATTTATCCTGAAGTATATGCAATTACTGAAATCGTAAACTACAATAATTGCTTTGAACCAGCAATAGCAAATTATATTTTTTTTGTACCTGAATGTTGTTATTACAGATTGCTGCTACAGAACTTCCTTAATGCATATAATGATAGCCCGTATCCATTTCAAAGTATCTTACTGCCACACAATTTGTATAAGCGCTCAGTATTTCACGTAGTATTCGTCAAATAAAACTTTTCTGTTTGACATTGAATAAAACCACAGTAAACAAACTTTTCTGTTTGACATTCAACTATGTCTATAATAAACAAAAGGAACAATTTGACCAAAGAGTATGTATACGTGTACAAATGCGTGTGTCAAATGCATGCTGGTTTGTGTAATGTTTTATTTATTGATTTAACTTTTACTTTTTATGCATTATTATTAAAATCTTTTGGAACGTAGTTCCTTATTTTTATGTTAAATGAGGCAAATAAAACCTTTTTTTTGATATGTCTATGTCAGAAGAACAAAATGAAAAAGAAATGAAAAAATTTGACACCAGAGTATGTATGCGTATACAAATACTTGTGTATGTGTGTGTGAAATAAATGGTAGTGTGTGTAATGATTTGTTTTTTGATTTAATGTACTTTATAAGCATTATTATCGAAAAATATTAGCGTTCTGCACTTCTCCTACACATAAACTATAAGTGTGCCAAATTTTATGCTCCTGCGTCCGCGCAATTTTCGTAAAAAGGGGTCCAAAGTTTTTGCATCACGTATTAATATATAGATAATAATAATAATTAAAATCTATTATTAATATATCCACTTGACGTTCGCAACACTCATCCTAAAACAACGTCTGCAGTTGCATCTGTTGACATGTAGAGGCATATGAATACGAGTATGACGATGCTACCACCAGCAATACTTGACACCGTCAGTCCGTCTGCCATCATTAGCCAAAAAAATAAACGTTACCTTGGAATCTTCACACATGCCGGAATAGCTTGTGCGGACATTATGACAACAGTAAATATTATTCAGACGACCACAGTGAAGTAAACAGTATTATCTACACATTATTGTGTTTTCAAATTTGTACAGAGCATTGTCCAAGCGTTGGAAAATTTTGAGAAGCACTTATGAGATAACTTCGTATTTAATGGTAGTAGTTTAAAAATAATATTCTGAAGATATTTTATGTTTTTACTATTACTGAGATATAATATCTCATTAGGATGAATATCAGCTATTATAAGTCGAGAGTCTAAGCCCAAGGCAAATAATATTGACTTTTAGAAGTTGGGTGTGTATTATATTAAAAACCATCTAGGTTTAATGATGAAGACAAACATTGCGAGGATATCTACGTACATGATATATCTAGACTGCGACCGAACACGAAGCAAGGAGCTGTTGTAGTGACTTTAGACACAATGTATCTACCATCCGGCTTCGTTTTCGGTAGCAGTAAATAGTAAAACCCATAGTAGTGCCAACCCGCACTAGGCCAGCGTGGTGGACTATATGGCCTAACCACTCTCAATCGTACTTTCGATTGTAGAGTAGGCCCGCGCCCTGCAGTGGGACGTATATGGGCTGATACCAAAAAATATATATTAAAAAGTATTTTTAACCTATCCAATTGTCCTAGATATAAAACTATTTACTCAGAGCGTTTATAAACAAATATATAAAATATACATAAGCATGATAATATAGAAACCAATGAAGCACATTACTTACATATTGTTGTAGACGCATTTACTAAGTAAATATGATTGCGTAGCATTGCTATATTATATTCAACGTTAGCAGTATACAATATACGTGCATAATTTATACAAATATAATAAATTAAATCAATTCTCATAGCGGTAAATAAACATAAAAAGGTAGTATGTATTGAATTTAAAATATACAAGTGCAAGACATCTAACGTACAACACCTAAGTAAATAGCAATGCAATTTCTTTCTATGTGTCTTCTTTTTCATTGCAATGTATGGCGAGACGAGCACACCATTGCCTGATGGTAAACGATACGACTACTCATGAACAGTAGCAAAACCAAAAAACACTTTGAATTACAAAACAATGCTTGGCATTCCACAGCGCTCACCACCCCGATACATAAACTTTAAGTCTCAATATGTCCGGTAGTTACTCCTACAATGTCCTACAATCTAAAACACGACAGTGTGTTTACACTGCTGTTTGACGGGAGAAAAAGACATTGCGGTGGTACCTACCCAGGCGGCCTCTCACATTGAGAGACCCACCACTAGTAAAAGTGTCTTATTTGAAGACTGTTTATAGACCTGTTTTGGTTATTGAATGTTTGTCTTCTTCTGTATCAGCCCATATACGTCACACTGCATGGCACGGGCCTCCTCTACAATCGACAGTACGATTGAGAGTGGTTACGCCATATAGTCCACCACGTTGGCCTAGTGCGGGTTGGTGAACTTACATGCCATATAAATTTTTATAAATCCCTATGGTATTCAGGTTTCCTCACGATGTTTTCCTTCGCCGTTTTAGTGCGTGGTGATTGACTATCAATACACACATGACTCCAAAAAGTCAGAGGTGTGCCCTGGGATTCGAACCTGCGACCACCGTGAATATGTTGGCAGTCGTCTAGTCCGTTTACCACCAGGCCACCACGCACTTTTTTGTCTTCTTCGGTCACACTGAATTTTAAGTAATTGGAAATTGGTATTGTATATTAATTTATTATTATTTATTTAATCCTTTTTTGCACTGTACATAAATGCTATGAAGATATAACACAATAAAAATAATAGTACAAGTGGCTGCCTTATCACACTAGGTAATTTCTTACAGGCAACCGTGGGATGGATATACTAACAGGAGATAGAATGGTCACACGTAATAATATATACCTATACCGGGTATCTCAAGACTACTACCGAAAACGAAGCCGGGTGGTAGTTTTAGTGGCTACAAACACAATGCAATTAAACATTTCGCCTAGAAATGCGACAATTTTTTTTATGATTTTTTAAATATCGTCATTTTCGGGTGGTAAATCCATAGTTTTTGCTAAAATAATAATTTAAACTCTTTTATACCTTAGAGTATTTATAAATAAAGGGGTATATACTATTATTTTAGGAAAAAATGTATTTACCACCCAAATATGGCCATAGGAAAAAAATAACAAAAAAAAATTGTCGCTTTTTTTTTGCAACTTTTTCTGTTGCATTATGTCTGAAGTCGCTTAAACTACCACCCGGCTTCGTTTTCGGTAGCAGTCTTGATATACCCTGTATATATACCTAGTCAGGTCATAAATTTTGTCACATTTTTAATATAAAATAATTGAAACAAGTTTATTCATTATGTAACCATTTAAATACCAAAATGAACTTAACAAAACATAGATTCTTATGACACTAAAGTTTATTCAAAATGACCTCCGTGATTTTGAATACAGGCCTTCAATCTGCGCGGCCAGTTGTCTATCGCAGCACGAACGAGGTCCATGTCAATATCGGCGGCTGCCTTAATCAAGGATGTCTTGAGTGACTCCAAATTGGGATTAGGCTTTGAACACGCCTTTTCCTCCAAGTGTTGCCATATCTTGTAATCTAACGGATTCAAATCTGAACTGGAGGAGGGCCAGTCTTCGTGCCGGATGAAGTCGATTTCACGCGCCGCCAGTCAGTCTTGTGTGCTCTTCGCTCTATGAGCTGGCGCCGAATCTTGTTGGAATACCCAGTGCCTGTTATTGAACATGGTATGAGAAACAGGTTCCACAAGGTTCGTCAAAACTGTATTTTGATACACAACTGCATTCGTTTTTACACCTTTCTCACAAAAATGTACCTCTGTTAAGCCCCAATAAGAAACTGCCAACTATACCATGATCGAGGATGGAAAATGACCTCGTTGGACACGCGGAATACGGTTGCTCGCTTCTTTACTATTGTGTGCGTACATGTTATCATTTTGTTTGTTGTAGCTCTCTTCTACGGTAATTTTTTTTTCATCTGAAAAAAGAATTTCCCGATATTTTTTTCCCGCGTACCGCTTCAACAAAGCGCGGCATCTCTTCAGTTTCAGGTCCATTAGACGAGCATTCAAACGATGTCCTGTTTTTTTTCGATATGCCCGAAGCCCTAAGTCTTCATTTAACACCCCTTTCACCGTGGTTCTGCTTAACCCCATCTGAAGGGGCAACAGTTTCTGCTTACGTTTGGGATTTCTTTGAATTCGCGCCTTCACAGCTTTTAGCACTGATGGAGTCCTAACAGACCGAGGGCGACCACTTATTAACCTGTCATCTACACTAGAGTCTTCATTGTATCGTTTGATGGTACGATAAACGAATCTTTTGGTTATATTAAAATTTTTCAGTATGTCAAAAATCTGAATTGGCGCGTAACCGCAACGATGCAACGCAATAACTGCAACACGGTCTTCTTTAAGCGTCCACTCCATATTTAAAAATAAGTAAAATTCTAAAAAGTATACATTTTTTATTTTCATGAACAATTCGAAATTCGAATAAACTTTTTTGTGGCCAGCATTCTAAAAGAAAAGTTTTTACTGTGTGACAATACTTATGACCTGACTGTGTATATGTTACTGTAAAAGCTCGATCTGCAGTAAATCCTAAGATATTCCAGTAAAATCTAAGATCTACCAATTCCTAATGGTAAATGTCCAAAAAGTTTTGCGATTCGAACTCTTACCACCATTCCGTTGGTAAATCTTAGGATTTACATTAATGGCACGGTAAATGTTATGTTGTGATATTGACAGAGCTAAAACTGACCTAAAAAGCATTATTGCAGTTGTGATAGATGTAAAGGACAATGAGTTTTACCAACTAGGTACCAAAATGGGAAAACTAAAACAGCTTAACATCAAGAATCAGTTCGCCGCATGCTCTGAAGATTTTATGAAGATAGAAGAAGTTCTTACGGATAAAAGAGTGAGTCTTCGAGAAGTTTTCGGAAAATTGTCGTTAACTGGAGAACAAGGATTCAAAAAATGTAATTGTCAAAAAAAATGCGGGCGGACTTTAGTTCAGGGCAGCACGAGTTGAGGGCTAAAAACGATCACAGGTGATAGGGATTGAGTTCCTGATTGCAACGTTATCACTCCTATTCAAAGAAAATGCAACGTTTTCGAGAAATTAATATAAATAGTTCCTAACCTCAAATCACATATTCGGTAAAATGGAACGTTTTTATGGGCGATTTACAAACAAATCATATCAGTACTAAGTCAAATATATAGTCTATGGTGTAAAAATCGGTGAAACGGAACGTAAAAAACCGTAAAAACTATGTAAGTCGATTCAGGTGTCAATGTCAACAAAAAATTAAGAATGTTTTGTTGATGGTTTTTGTCGGATTTCGTATCTGCGTTATACCAATATTGATTTGTTTGTGTTTTAATGTGTTATAATAATATGTTTTATAACGCCTTAGAAATTATGTTTAGAAGGAAGTTAGTGCACTCACTTTATGAATCAGTTAGGTCGAATGTGCTCCAAAACCGACTCAGGGCACCCCGACTTCACGTAGTCTTTTGGCTACCAACCCTAGAGTGTATATAAAAAGCCGGAGGCGCGGAGCGCGAAGGGGTGGCACTTCCCGCAGCGCCGGAGACGTTGCAGAAGCAAATTTGTATTGACAACAAGTGTTGTACTCCCTCCCCCCCCTCTCCACACCCCGCACCCCACCACATCGTGCTACCCTATTCTAAATTTTACCCAAAATAATTATTAAGTTAGACTAGCTTATGTAAGCATTATGTTTGTATTTCGTTGTTAAATTCCAAATAGAGAAGTACTGATTTAGTTATCTAACTAGATAAATATGATAGAGATTGTGATATTCAGAGATATACGTTATGTGTTTTTTCAAAATAATTTAAATAAGTTGGTATTAGTTTGTACTTATTACTATCATATAATACTGTGTACCTTTATAATACTGTGTACCTGTTTTGTCTAGTAGTTCATTAAAGAAAATAATTATGAATTACTCATTGTTTTATTCTTAAACCAACATCTACCAGCTGACAGTGGTAAAACCTAGCATATACTGAATTCGAATGGTAAAAGCTCGAAAAAATTGTCGTATTTTCAGAAATACTTACATTTACCAACTCATGTCGGTAAATCCTAAGACTTACACTTAAATCTTAAGATTAACCGTAGTTCGAGCTTTTACAGTAACATATATACACATATACAATCATACCTATAATACATACATATACATAACATATTATATATCTATCCTAAAATAATACCAAAATGAGAATGGACAAATTATTCTCGGCTACATTCTTGTTGTGAGAGGAAATGTTCTTTAACCTTTCTTTTAAATGACATTATTTATTTTCTTTATTTTTCTTCCTTTCGTTGCATTAAACATACATATTATACATTACATAGTTAACTCTGTTTCTGTCATATAAGATGGATTTAAATATTTAAAAAGCGTTTAAATCCATTTTGATGGTATTTGTAATAAATTAAACAATTCCAATTAAATCTCTAATTTATACAGTTTTAGTTTGTTAATAATTTCATCTGGTTAGACTTAAAATATTTATCTTTTAATTCCAATTAGTCGCAGATGTCAGTTCAATCCCTCTCTCGATAAATTAAAATGAAATATTGCGTTGAAAGGTCCAGAAAGTGCTTCAATTTAAAGTAAAAAAGATTTATATTATCACCCCGACCTTAATTTGTGTTTTGTACATTTGTCAAGAAAATTCGTTTTCACTTCCCTATTCAATGGTAATTTACTTAATGGTATGTCAAATTAAATTGAAATTTAATTTAAATTATAAGATTTTTTTCAAATTCTTTCATGTAAAAATGATGTATAGTTTAAAATAAAAAAAATGAAAATATTAATAGGGATCCCCATACAATTTATTTGTTTATGTATGGTTCGCTATTATTTTGAAACGACGAATAAATCGAATTTGTGTGAAATCTATAAACCCGTATGTGGATAGTACAATAGACTGAAAAACCTTCTCAAATGTAGAGGAAGCGTTTGTTCAGTGAAAGTACGTGCAATGCAGATCACATGATACGAATTCATTATTTGACAAGTGCTGTCTCGTAAGTAAAGCGCGCTTTGGGTATTTATTAAATGAAATGAAAATAATTTATTAAATCCATTAAGATATTCTACTTCATTTAGATTCAGTCATTTTTTATCTACCACCCGGATCGTAAAGCGGTTTTCACTAAAGAAGAACGAACAAGAAACTCTAGTTTTGCTCTTTTCAAAACCAGTTTACAATTTGGTGATTGTTACAAAAGTTACAAGCAGTTTAAATTTTATTTCTATTTCTACTGCAAAATATAAGATGAAACAGCCTGTGTTGCGCAGTTGGTCAGACGCCGGTTGCAAAACGACAGGGTTCGGGTTCGATCCCGGCACCGAAACAAACATGTGTGGGATTCACAGGTATTTCACAGGTAGGTCTGGGTGTTTGTGAGACCGAAAAGTCTCGCAGTTCCTTATACCCACAACACAAGACTCGATCTAAGGTAGGTTTAGGAATATGTAAGTGACTATTGGGTGTATTTATTTATATAAACAATGTAGTAGTGCCTGTAAATAAATTGAAACAGTGCGAGAAACCGGCGTATTGGAAACAGAAGCTTGTGGAACAAATTGACTCAAACCAGTTGGGCAACGACATAGATTTATAGGTACATATGTTTAACGATAGTGTCAATTACAATAAAATTGAGTGGTCCCAACCAAATCATAAATATCATGTTTATTTTGTTAAATATTTCATGTCAATCAAGATATGGATTAGGGAGACCAGATAGTGTCTTAAATACATATCTGATAAAATGTTTTTGATAAAAAGATTTTCCTGTCACTAAGCAACCTCAGCAAAATCTGTTTGCTTGGAGTACCAAAGTCAATAACCCGTTTAATTCATTATCTTAGTTTTACCCATAATTATATTGCATTCAGCATTATCACGATATCATAATTTGTGTTTACTTTTAAATTGTTATGTTTTATTAATAAGATTTGCAGTTTTTGCATGATTTAGATATATTATATTCCTATTTTTTTTAATTAAAATGATATCTAAACTGTGAATTTCCGTTGATATTTTAGCAGATTTTAACTATTTATTTTTACTTATAGAACCTAATAGAATATCAGCACATTTTTTCTAGTTGCTTGTTCATCTCATACACATTGAGCCAATCGATTGCCTGATATATGGATGGGTAGCACTTCTATAGATTGCACCATTTTCCAGCTCAATGGATATTAGAACTACTATTCTTCCTTCCTATGTCTCAGATTGAATAGTAGACACTCTAGGCAACTCCTTTATTCAGAGAAAACTAAACCAAGCGCACTTTGCTCTCTTCCTAAACAGTGTCATGATTCACCCGTGACACATCACACTCATACCATCACGTTTAAGTCGGTGACGCTGGCTTAGGTTTATTCGGAAGCATACATTGCGTTTATTCTTAATATTTGACAAAAATAATTCGATATACTTACGTCATGCTGCATGACCAACCGGGTACGGTAATATACAATTGATCAATACCGCTGAATTTTGTTTAATTAGTGCTGCATTATACAGGGTGACATTGTATACAGGGTATATCAAGACTGCTACCGAAAACGAAGCCGGGTGGTAGTTTAAGCGACTTCAGACACAATGCAACAGAAAAAGTTGCAAAATAAAGCGACAATTTTATTTTTTTATTTTTTTCCTATGACTGTATTTGGGTAGTAAATACATTTTTTCCTAAAATCATAGTGTATACCCTTTTATTTATAAATAATCTATGGTATAAAAGAGTTTAAATTATTATTTTAGCAAAAACTATGGATTTACCACCCAGATATTTAAAAAATCATAAAAAATAATTGTCGCGTTTCTTTGCGAAATTTTTAGTTGCATTGTGTTTGTAGTCACTAAAACTACCAACCGGCTTCGTTTTCGGTAGCAGTCTTGAGATACCCAGTATAATTTGAAAGCAATATGAGAAGATTTTTTGTCATAAATCGTGTTTTTCGTTTTCACGATTTTTCGACTTCCCATGTAGATAAGAGTATTTTTACCGCTTAGATGAACTTTAGTTCGGGTAAGGGTTAAAAAAAAAAACTCAGTATCTATAGGGTTAGATCAAAACCCTTGAAACCTAAAATCGTGATTTTTAACAAAACTATCAGGCAGTTTTTATTTAAATTTGGCACAATAGTACCTAGGGGAAATAAGGAACATGTGTTTTAAATTAAATAACATAAGTCAATATCACTCTGTATAATTATACTCGGTTTGAAGCCTCATTAGTTATCAGCCATGTCCTCAATTGCTTTCTCAATGCCCACAAATCGATAGAATCTGGTGGTGGTAGATCTCTCATATGTGAGAGGCCTAGGTAGGTACTATCGCATTATCTATTTCTGCTGTCAAAAAGCCCTGTAAATGCACTGTTGTGTTTCGGTTTGAAGGACATTGTACCTACAGTAACTACAGGACATAAGAGACTTAACATCTCAGGATGGCGAGAGCATTGGAATGCCAAGCATTGTCTTGTAATTCACGGTGTTCTTTGGTTTTGCTACTCTCCATGAGCGGTCGTATCGCTTGCCGTCAGTCATTCAGTGATTCATCTAATAAAGACATGAATCCAGAATACCATACATGCTTAATCACTGCCATCTATCATGTCAGTACATCATGATTATCTCAAAAATCTCTTCAAGTCAAACAATTAAATGGGTATGTGGTGCACAAATAATATGATGTACACGAATGACTAGTGGCTACACTTGACCTGATTTTAGTTAAACATTATCTCAGATTAACAGATTAAAACCAGTTCATGTGAAATATTTAGAATGCCAACGTTAATGTAAACAAGTCTTAAAATTTTATACTTTAAATAAACTTCGTTTAAGAGGGGAGTCTTTATGAAATGGCCTTTTTTACAACGTTTTTTCTTGGTGACCTTTATTATTAGGTCTTCAAAAAATATATATGTTGATCTCCACTATATGAAGCATGTCCCCTTCTTTTCAGAATTCTCAAAAGTTTATTAAAAGTACTTGAAATAAAATTTGCAAAGTGACCTCTGTTTTCGCATTTACAACGTTTTTCTCGTAAACTATGAGCACCAGAATTATTTTATTGTTATCAGGGTTTTAAGAAATGCAAGACGGATGGGGCCTTCTTTTTATTTTTTCCAATTTCTGTCTCATTTATTTTTAACGAATTTTTTCACATTATCAATACTCTAAATCGCGAGCACGTCCCCGCTGTCGCCCAACAAATCAGTGCGGGACGAACCGCCGTGCTAAACGGACCTATGTCGCTTGTCTCCGCAATATCAAAGTAAATTGAATATTGCTATTTCGTTCGACATATTCATTGAGTACGGCTAGGGGCGGTCTAACCGTAGTGAATGATTAATTCACTATTCGCAACCGTGGCGCAGTTGCCTGGATGGCTACTGATAAAAGGGTGGCCGTGGGTTCGATTCCGCATCGTAACAATTGTTTTTGTTTATAAATTCATCTAACTCAATATTTTATAGAAGAAACATTTCATTTTTTGCATTTTTGTAACGTGTATTTTTATTTTTTTTTTTATTTTAGATTTTTTAATATTTCGATTTTTGTTTATTATGAATGAACCCAAAAATTACTTAACCGACCGACTTAATCTTAAAATTTCACCATTCGAATCCAACATTATCCTGTAGTAACATTGGCTGTATATTTGGCTAAAGGAGTTGAAATAAGGGTTGAAATGAAAAATAAAAACCATTGGATATATTTGTTTTTTAATATTTATTAATGTAAATTAAATAATAAATCTTGAATAGTTTTTATTTTTTTTTTATTTTTTTTATTTATTTTAAGAAGGCTTACAGACTAATTACATTATATAAATTTACTCAACTAAGTTGTCTAATTGCTAATGACAAGCCACCACATATAAATAATAAACTAATGTCGACATAATTGAAAAAAGAAAAAAATAAACAATATAAATAAGGCTAAGAAAATATATATATATAAAGAACAAGTATAAAAAGTTAAAATAAAAAATACAGTTATCACAAAAAAGATTGTAGCTGAACAAATAACTATATAGTGTAGGTATTGAGTACAGCTGTGAGTAGATGCCGTTAACTATACTCATTTATCAAAAAAGGTTTTAGCTAATAGTTGTCTTGCTGTGCTTGCTTTGGTACAAAATAGGTCAATATTAGACTCGTGAGAAATTATATTAAAATTATGTGCACTGCGCAGGAGAAAAGAGTTACGCCTGTACTTTGTTGTTGCAAAAGGTACTTGTAGTAATGGTCTTTGTCGAAATCCGACCAGATTAGTTCGAATTGTGAGCTTTGCCAAAAGATCAGGACAGTCAATCGAACAGTTTGCAATATTTAATAAAAAACAAAGATCATTAATGTTCCGTCTGTAGTCCAAGGGTAAGAAATGGTACTTTTTGCAACGATGGTCATAATCATCGGACCATTGTTTCGCCTTAAAGTCCAGGTAACGTAAAAATTTCCTTTGGACGCCCTCAATACGAGACTTATAGATCCCGTATTGGGGGTTCCAAACCTGGGATGCGTACTCCAAGTGGCTGCGTACGATTGAACAGTATAATATTTTTATTGGCTTAAGAGAATGAAAAGATGCCGTTGCTCTAGTAATGAATCCAAGACATTTTGATGCATTTTTTACAATATTCTCAACGTGTTGATCAAATAAAAGTTTGCTGTCTACTGTAATACCTAGATCCTTAATAGAATTTACTTTATTAATGCGTTGGTTATTTAATGTATACATTACACTTATTATTGATTTCTGACGTGTGAAAGTTATATGAGAACACTTTGAGATGTTAAGTTGAAGTTTATTTTTTATACAATATAATTCGAATCTGTTTAAATCCTCTTGTAATTCATGTGCATCAGAGATAGTCCGTACTACTTTATGAACCTTCATGTCATCAGCGTAAAGCAGAATGTACGAGTGTTGGAAACAGTATCTTACATCAGCTATAAATAAGGTAAATAAGAGGGGACCTAATATGGAACCTTGAGGTACTCCCGAGGGAATAATGCTCCAGCCAGAAGTGTACCCATGAAGTACCACGGCTTATTTTCCATTTAAACCCTTATTTCAACCCCTTCAGGGAAATATATAGCTTCTGTTATTCCCGGATAATTACCATTCGAAAAGCGAAAGAATTTTTTAAATCGGTCCAGTAATTTTTGAGTTTATTCATTGTAAATAAAAATCCAAAAATATAAATGTATCTATCCTCTTTATAATATTGTTGTTTGTTGTTTCAGCCCATATACGTCCCACTGCAGGGCACGGGCCTACTCTACAATCGAAAGTACGATTGAGAGTGGTTAGGCCATATAGTCCACCACGCTGGCCTAGTGCGGGTTGGCAGACTTACATACCATAGAAATTCTTATAAATCGCTATGGTATGCAGGTTTCCTCACGATGTTTTCCTTCACCGTTTAGTGCGTGGTGATTGACTGTCAATACACACATGACTCCGAAAAGTCAGAGGTGTGCCCTGGGATTTGAACCCGCGACCACCGTGAACATGTGTGGCAGCCGCGTCTAGTCCGTTTACCAACAGGCCACCACGCACTTATAATATTAGAAAAGAAAAACAAAAATACAAATATTAAAAATCTAAAATACAAAACACGCCAAAATACAAATGTTTCGAATACTAGAACGCCATTCAAATAATAAGTTGCTATTAACAACGCACGGCTCACTTAGCCAGTACATTTAAGCGGGATTTACGTAGTTAAGTGCAAGATAATATTTAAGTTGCGTTCCAGCATTCTGTTGTGAGACAGTTATCCTGGGTCGATGCCCATTGCTTATAGATATATTATTACAGGAAGCAGCGCCAGATCTAGATATTTTTAGAGGCGGGGCAAAAGCTGGAGAATGCCGCCCCCGCCTTCCTATATTTTTATCTTTATCATCATCATCATTTTTACCAACCAGACGCCTACTGATGACACAGGCCTTCGGGAAAGAACGCCATTTTACCATAATTTTAAGCAATTTTACACGATTTATATTAGCTTCACTTGCATGTAGCTTTAGTTTTGAGGGTTAACGTCACTCGCGTCCGTAGGCTATGACTCTAGTTTCACTACACGTGACCTCTGGGTAGTGCCAAATGAATGATACAGTTTATAGTGGTGGACTTAAGTGTCCGCCCGGGTAGCAATCACCGTCCACGGGGCGTAAAGACCGCCATAGTGATCCCCGTAAGGGGACCGCGTTCCGGGACCAGCCCGTTTTATTCCGGTTTTTCGAGGGGTTTGAGTCCGGGCATGAGGTTATACCGTGTGGCTATTTTCGGTCGCTGTCGAAGGGAGGAGTGTTGACCCGGCGACCCGTAGAAATGGTTGTCCGCTGGCCGCCCTTGGTACACTTCAGGGGCCTAATCGTGGCTAACTCGATGACGAGGGTCTGGCATTACTCGTCGGCAGATTGGGATGGTATGCGAAATTATTTCTCATCCATCCCTTGGAGGCAGCGCTGCTTTGAGGGTAAAGATCCTTCAGCGAGTGTTAACGCTATTACTGATGAGATTAGGCTTGGGATGGAATACTGCATTCCTTCCTCTGAGATCGCCAGTAAGGGCTGGACGCTCCTGGCTCAATCGTGCATGCGCCGATGCTGTCGGTGACAAATAGGCGGCATATCGCGCTTGGATCAGGGGTCACGCCATGAAGGATCCCAATATCAGTTCCCTCAAAGAAGCCTACAACGAGCTACCAGGGTCTGTAAGAAGGCCAACGTTAGAGCGGATGCCCAGCGTATTAGCAGGGTTGCGGGCGTGCGTTGGCCAATCACCCAACTAGCAGTCATACTTATTGGAGTTTGGCCAGGGCCGTTCAATCTAACTTCTGCCATCCAGCGTTGTCACCGCTCAGGGTCGCTGGCTTACAAGGCGCGAGAAAAGGCTGCCTTACTGACAAATCTCTTTGCGGCTATTTCCCACCTCGAGGACCGTAGTTCTCAGATGCTGCCTAAACTGCCCGATTGCGGTTTCTCAATGGCGGATATCCGCATTAGGCAGTGTGATGTGCGGCGTGAGCTACGGTCTTTCGATGTGCAAAAAGCCAGTTTTAAGAGATTGTGCAGCTGAGTTGTCTCCTGCACTGACTCTCCTTTACCGAGCGTCCTACCGCACAGGAGTTGTGAATGAGTCTTGTAGGGAAGCCAATGTGCAACCGATCCCCAAAAGGGTGATCTATCAGACCCTACCAACTATCGCCTTATCGCTATCACCTCAGTGATGTGTAAGGTCATGGAGCAGATCATAAACGCTCAATTGATCCGCTACCTGAAGGATTACTCGTTGATCAGTGACAGATAATACGGATTCCGTCAAAATCGATCAACGGGTGATCTTCTAGCGTTTGTCCTGCATCGCTGGGGTGAGGCGATTGATCGGCGTGGCGAGGCTCTTGCTGTGAGCCTTGACATAGCTAAGGCTTTTGATAGGGTCTGGCACCGTGCTCTTCTTTCCAAACATCCGGCATACGGTCTGCCCGACAATCTGTGTTCGTGGGTTTCCGGCATGGGCGTAGAATACGTGTCGTCGTCGACGGACACGCTTCGGCGCCCATTTCCGTAAAATGCGGGAGTTCCTCAGGGCTCGATAATGCCGCCCACCCTGTTTTTTCTGCATATCAATGATATCTTGTCGCTAAGCAAAATTTATTGCTATGCCATATGGAACATATATAGAACACAACCACATAATTTATTCGTTCTTCTTTGTTCGATTAATCAACTAAAACTAACTAGGAAACACAAATTGAATATTTGGAACTAAACATAGTCGTTGAGATCGGCGAAGGATTTTCCAAATATTGCTTCAACTCTTTTGCACGCGCCCCTATCTCATATTCATTAATAAACGCGCCCCGCGAAAAAAAAAAAACATTCTGCTATGTCCGTGTAAGTGGTGTTACGTTATTGATGACTTGTATAGTTGTCTCCCAAGATTCGATATGCCGCCCCCTGAACTTGCCGCCCGGGGCACAGACCCCGTCTTCAAATCAACATGACTGCCGTTTTTTAACTGCTTATCCAATCCCATCCTATACCTATTATCCTGTCCCATTTTATCCACCTTATATTCTATTCTATCCCATCTGTCTACATTTAAATCATTATTTTGCTACGGAGATATTATAACACTGTTACTACTCCGACGACATTCATTGAAATCATCTAATATATATTATGATAGCTGACCCGGCGAATTTCGTATCGCCACATTTTTTGCCATCAATACTATCTAAAGTCTAAGATTTTAATACCTGGGTCATACACAAAACGAGGCGAAAAATTGTATAAAAAATCATGGTCGGGATTTTTACGAAATCAGTCTCATTTAATATGATATTATCAGAATATTAAAATT
Organism: Hyles vespertilio; assembly: GCA_009982885.2. NCBI lineage: Eukaryota > Metazoa > Arthropoda > Insecta > Lepidoptera > Sphingidae > Hyles > Hyles vespertilio. Next base: position 3,050,218 of record CM042816.1, read on the forward strand.
AAAACATAAAACAAGATCGTTTCCTCGATTAGGCTAAAAAATGAATTTATAATAATTTTTTTTCGAGCACAGAAGGGTGTTGTGTTTACACAAAAGAACAAACATATCAAAAATAGTTACAAAGCAAGTGTCTCCATCGCTGAATTTATTTTTTGTTTTTTCGATGGTGCAATTGAGTTATCTGAATCACTAAAATTAAAGAATGATGAACGGCATTCACATAATTCGCTATCATATGGAACATGGTTTTATTCCGATACTGAGTAATAATTTAATATTATTATAAGCTAAATACATTACTATCGAGCCCACAGCACTCCACGTCTACGTTTACAGGCAAGCAAAATACTGCTTTACTTGTTAAATCATTATTACTTATTTTTTTCTGTAGACATTGTCTTTCGTGTGGACTTATAAATCCACAGAAAAGATGTCCACAGAAAGGACATTCTTTAAAAAAAATTAGCAATGCTAATTTAGTTTTAAGGGGAGGCAAATAGGTAAATTTATTCCACAACTACTCCCCTTAAGCTATTTCGGCAGCATGTGAATTAATAAAACTAATAATTATTTACTCAAGTACACAAGGAACAGAAAAGAAGCACCGATCTTTGACAATAACACTATTAAAGATCTCAATATCTTAATGAAGAACCTACGCTGGGCTCAGTCATTAAATCCAATGTGACCGATGCCACCCGTCAGTGTGGCCAGTTTTTTTTTTTTTGTAAAATATTATTTTATTCAGGCCAATTTATTCGGTTGAATTTAAGGTCCACAGAAAAGTCGCAGTACCGTGTAACCAACAGTTTATTGAAATTTTTGTGGAGTCACTTTAACATATATTAATTTACTCAGTAAAATTTTAATAGTCAGTATATATACTAATGATATTTAATATAACTTAAATAGATAACGCATATCAAGTATGAGAAATATCTATCAAAATATGCCAAGTGCGTTTACGAACAGTCCACAGAAGGGGACATTTGAGGAAATTTTTGTTGTTATATTAATCATTTCTGAAGATAATTCATTATTTGGTATATGTCTTAATAGTAATACTTGTAAGTCATTTACCAAAATTAAGTCAGAGAATCAACCAGAAATTTGAAGATAATATTCATTCTGAACATGCGTATGTGTATGACCCACCTAATTAATTTATTGCATTGTAATGAACAAAATTTTTCGTTTTTCCTTCCGGAGAGAAAACAAATAGTGCTGTTATTATATTAGGTCATATAGTCCACCCCGCTGGCTTAGTGCGGGTTGGCGGATTTTATTTAACGTAGAAATTAATCCGAAAAGTCAGAGGTGTGCCCTGGGATTTGAACCCGTGACCATCGTAAACTTGTTGGCAGTCGCGTCTGGTACGTTACCAACGGGCAACTACGCGCTTCTGTGAATTACTTTTATTTATTTAATAAGACTATCTATACGTATACAAAATAATAAAACCTTCATACTGCCTTACCAGGTGACGTAAGTAATAAAACAAATATTTAAAAATATAAATATATGTGGTCGGCCGAGCTCACAGAGCTACGCGCGGCGTGCCAGGTCGCGCGCCGCCGACTCGCCAAGCACCGTCGTCGTAGGACCCGTAGACCCGGCGACGACGAACAAGAGCGGCTCCTTCTCGACCTCCACAGATAGGCGAAGAGAGCGCTGCGGGTGGCCATCGCGCAAGCAAAGGCCGCGGCGAATGATGAGTTCCGGAGAACACTCGACAGAGATCCATGGGGGCGTCCGTATCGCATGGCGATGAAAAAACTCCGCCCGTGGGCGCCCCAGCTGACTCAAAGTCAGATCCTGGCGGCCCCCGAGACGTAACGCCAAACGCGTTTAAAGCCGCGTCACTGTAAGCGGCAGAGCACGAGGAGGCGGTCCTGGCGCGTCTGTTGAGCGGTATCCCGGGACCGTCTCCAAAGTGCACAGATGGTGGCCTACGCGGAGTTTTTAGTCGGTATTTCGGTGCGTAGACTACGATAGGGACCCGACCCAGCATCACGACTCGCTTGGCCGGAAGGCGCACCGGTGAGTCCGACACACCCCCGCCCCTTTGGGGGTGGGATGGTCCGTAAAGAGATTTTCCCCGAGAGAAAAAAAAACAAAAAAAAATAAAAGGTTAGGTTAGGTTAAGTATTATAGAATTTAACGCTATGATTGTTACCTGTGATAAAAAATATTACTCTCATTTGAATAACGTGTTTTATTACAGAAACCATTATTCTTATACATTTCCTAATACGATATTGGAATTTTATACAATGCCTAGGAAATGTATACATTTTCCAGGATATGTATGTATAAAATAATTGGGGCATTCCACGCGAAGCGGACAGGTAAAAAATCTCGATGTTTCTGATTTCAGAAATATTTGAGTATGTTCTACCTATATATGTCCTTGATTCGTGTATCAAATATTTTTTTAATATAGTGACTGGTTAAAGAATTAAGGACCTTTGAAATTTTGGCCAACTGGTGGGCTGAACGTTTGTATCATTGGGCGAGAAAATCAATTCCACAAACGCACATTTTCTATGCTCGAAAAGAGTCATTCAAAAGAAGATTTGAGTCGGCAGCGACAATACCAGGCACAAAAAATATCATGCCTTCATTCCTACTACTGAAGGTGTTATAGTAACACGCACAAGTAACAGTGTGAAATTTAAAGTTGTAAAAGCCTGTAAATAAATTTGTAGTTAGTCACATAAAAATAATTCGTTTTATTTTAAATATTATATCAAAGTACTAAAGAAATAATGTCTGCAAGCTCACGCACGTGACGGGCGTTTGGCGCGGTGCGGCGCATATTTCCAGTATAGCTCGTAAACCACTTCCCAACCCATAATAAAAATTGGCAAGGATGTTCTATACAATACTAGCTATTTTCATAAAAAATATAAAAAAAATCGAAATGGTCTAAGTTTGTGAAAATCGAAGTTAAAAAAAATAAAATAAAAAAAATATGGAAAAATACAATTTATTTTCGTATCCAAAAATGCAATTAAAAAGCTCATTAAATGAAGTTTTAAATCCAGTGGTTTAATTATTTTAATCAATAATTTTATGACTAGATAATCGGCTTTGAAGTACTGTATGCCTACCAGTTGGCCAAAATTTCAAAGGTCCTTAATTCTTTAACCAGTCACTATATTAAAAAAATATTTGATACACGAATCAAGGACATATGTAGTTAGAACATACTCAAATATTTCTGAAATCAGAAACATCGAGATTTTTTACCTGTCCGCTTCGCGTGGAATGCCCCAATTGAAAGAATATTTTATACAATATTGAAAGAATATTTTATACATTTCCTAAAAAGCTTCGGAATTGTATACATTTCCTAGGAGCTGTATACAATTCCTAGACTTCATACATTTCCGGGCACATATACACAATGTACACATTTTTTGAATTTTGTTCTATTTCGTCAGCCGACAATGGAAAGATAGATCATTTTACTTTGGTTGGTAGTTGAAGCTTGGCCGTCTTTTACGTCTCCCGTGAACCAAACAAAGATCATCCTATATTGGCTGGAAGCATCACGCTTGAACGATATCCAAAAAAAGGTTTTTAGTATCTTCCACAGAAATTTTCCAATTTTTCTTACCCATAAAACCTTCCCAGGACTTCCACGAATATTTCAAGACCAAAATCAGCCAAATCGGTCCAGCCGTTCACGCGTGATGGCGTGACCAAGGGAAATAAGGATTCATTTATATATATATATATATATATATATATATATATATATATGTATTTTTTCTTTATTATCCTTATTAGTCAATTAAATCCAATTAAATCACAATTAAATCAATCATGTGAGACGCTCTTCAATAATAAGCCCAATGCCTAATTCGCTGGACATGGTAAAGCACGCTATTTGGTGTTACAGATAGACATTTCGATCATGACTGACCTCATACCAGCTGTTTAATTAGAAAATCGTGAATAATCAAGATGCACTTAGGATTTGGCTTTTTAGGCTTGTATGAAATATACGGTGTTATATGCTCAAACTTTAGACAAGATAGGATAATATTACATATATTTTTGCGAATTAAGACACTGTTATCATATTTTTATGCGGATTCGATCCCCGCACAGAGACAAATGTTTGTGTTAACCGAAAATATTTATTTCGGGTCTGGGTGTTTGTGAGACCAAAAAGTCACTCGTACATGTACATGACTGTTGGGTGCTATTATTCATTTATATCAGTTGAACCTCTGTTCAAAATGCCACAGATTTGAAAAGCAACATAAAAGTTCACCTTTTTAATTATCGATATTATAAAATGACCACAGAATCTGATGAAGGGCATCATTAAATATTATAAGCACAATTTCGAGAGAGCATATACCGATGATAACAGAACGGTTGCGTTTCAATTTAAAGGACATAAAAGTGATTTTGAAATTATTTTTAATAACGAGATTCAACAACGGCCTTACATGGTAAAGCACGCTATTTGGTGTTACAGATAGACATTTCGATCATGACTGACCTCATACCAGCTGTTTAATTAGAAAATCGTGAATAATCAAGATGCACTTAGGATTTGGCTTTTTAGGCTTGTATGAAATATACGGTGTTATATGCTCAAACTTTAGACAAGATAGGATAATATTGCATATATTTTTGCGAATTAAGACACTGTTATCATATTTTTATGCGGATTCGATCCCCGCACAGAGACAAATGTTTGTGTTAACCGAAAATATTTATTTCGGGTCTGGGTGTTTGTGAGACCAAAAAGTCACTCGTACATGTACATGACTGTTGGGTGCTATTATTCATTTATATCAGTTGAACCTCTGTTCAAAATGCCACAGATTTGAAAAGCAACATAAAAGTTCACCTTTTTAATTATCGATATTATAAAATGACCACAGAATCTGATGAAGGGCATCATTAAATATTATAAGCACAATTTCGAGAGAGCATATACCGATGATAACAGAACGGTTGCGTTTAAATTTAAAGGACATAAAAGTGATTTTGAAATTATTTTTAATAACGAGATTCAACAACGGCCTTACTCATAGACAATTTTAAAACCTATACAAGACATTCTGAACTAAACTTGTCATAATTTGAGCAGATTATCTACGGTCTTTTGCCGCGCTAGTTGGTGGTTATCATGCTGTTGTATTATAACAACCACGCATATGTTATATTGCAATTTTTCTCTATTTTACGCATTGTTTGTGATATGTTTTCTTAATATAAACTGTTCTTGATATTTTGACAAAAGCATAACAACCACGCATTCACATGCCGAAACAGTAGACGATCTATAGCGCCAAAATTCTTTTTAATTCTTTTCTGACCAGACACAGAAAAACACTTTACACACAAAAAGAACAAAAAAGCATACAATATTTTACAAATAAAAATAAAGAGTGAAGTCGGTCTTATGGGTCTTATCGCCGCAGGCGATTTCTAACAGACAACCTTTGGATGGATATAAGAAAAGGATAAGAAGAGGGGGCAGTATAGAATTTAAAGAAAACTTTCTCTTATAAGGAATAATTTAACAAATTATTTATAATGTACATACATTATGCTAAATAATCATATACAGATACATAATTAAATACATACATATAATGGATACTTCTATAGATAAGTTTACATATATAAATACTATAAATTACCTATTGAGACAAAAAGAGGAAATAAAACAAAAAGAAGAAAACATAATCGTACTAGTATAAAAAATAATAGTGACTGGTTGACACAATCATACCATAAAATGCTTCACCAAGCTCAGAGACCTACGGCCTTATTCATAGACCATTTTAGTTATCTAATGTTTTGTTTTTTCGCTCAAACTGTATTCAAAAGTTCGTTCGATAGGGACGACAAATTCGATAACTTAAATTGGTTTAAAACTGTATATAAATTAGGCGTTTATATCTTGAGGTGTCACGCTATTCAGAATTTAGTAAATTTTTATTTTCTGATTGATGTTGCTTCTATTTATGGACAGGCGTAACGCTGAACACTTGAGAAGCAATGTTCTCGTCTTATCATTCCTCTGATGGGTTATATAAACAGAGATGTACAAAATAGTTTTAAAAAAGCATTTAAATACAAAATGCAAAATACTTTTCAGATTTCCTATTTCAAATGCAAAATACCAAATAGTTTTACGTTTTGTATTTCAAATGCTAAATGCAAAATAGGTGTTTTCAAAATACTGTTTCAAAATAAAATACCTTTAGACCCAATTGAATGATATTTTTATTTAATTTAGGTATTTATCATGGGAAATGGAATAGAAATACAATGCCGAGCCAAATAGCACTTTTTGCGTGTCATTTTGGTCATATTTATCAGTATGTGTATCAAAAAATTCTGTTGTTATTAATAATAATAATAATACTCACTTGAAATAATGTAGAAACTAGACTAACGAAAAGAAAAGGAAAGACTAAACAGTCTAAACATCAATTTTCTTTATTTAATACGCTTTTTAACAATACCAGTTGTTCGAATAGATCATCACTAGTTTTTCTTCTGTGAGGTCTCATAATCATCCCACCATACGAAAAAAGTCTTTCTACTGGTGAACTAGGTAGGGATGTGTTGTATTTTAAAAATACTTTTTTATTGTGGGATATGCGTTTAGCATCTCCAGACTTGTGCACTCATCCTTCAAATATTGTAGGATTTCTAGGTCTATAGTAGTATTGGCACTACCATCCTCACTGGTTGCAGAGGAGTCTGAATCCTGAAACATGTAGTAAGACTCATTTTTTTCTTTTTTTTGAGTTGTTGATGACGCGAACAGCCGAACGCACCCTTGGCGGCATTATAATCATCATTCGTTCATTTCATTTTGTTTGACTGGTCTGGTAATATTGACTAAACTTAGTCACAAAGTATTTTCCATTTTGAAATGAATATTAAAAATGCAAAATACATCTCGAAAGGTATTTCAAATAAAATACAAAATGTTTTTTACTAAAAGGCATTTAAATGCCAAATACAAAATAGGTATTTTGCATTTTGTATTTGCATTTTAAATGGAAGTATTTCAAATAAATCGCATCTCTGTATATAAATAAACATTATATTTAAATGGAAAATATATAAATATTAAAACATTCACTATCAGGTTTATTTTGGCGACAAATTATTACTTTCTCAGAATTCCGTCTGCTCATCAAAATACGACATCAGTTTATGTCACAGCAATAAAAACACATGATTTAAACAGAAATTCTATGAAAGTTATGTTTCTTCAGAAAGTTTTATGAAAACTGTTTAGTACCAAGTATTTTTATTTTTATATCAAAACAATAAAATGCTCATATATTTACTTACGTATGTAATTACGTACGTAACTTTGAATGTTCTGTATATTTTATATTATTTATAATGAGCCTGTAATGTCCCACAACAGAGCAAAAACCTCTCTTTAACGTTGCATACTTGAGAAAATCCATTTTCCTGGCAGTACATCTTAACCTAAATTGTTAAGGACACACTCGCCATAAAAAACACAATTTACTGTTCGGTCAAGGAAATGCTTAATAAAATCATCTTGACTTCATTTTTTGTTTAAATACTGCGTAGTAGATTATAATCCCATCAAAAACATCCTGTAAAAAAATCCAAGTCTCGCAGCTCAGGTTTTCTACCGCAAAAAGTTGTGAGATGCATGTAACACCAAGTCGATTAATTTATTTAGTCCTTGCTTAAGGGACCTTCTGTATAAAGTTATTACGTAAGTTATTATCATATTGTGGCGGTTGCAATACGCCAACTTAGATTTAGCTTTTAAAGCGGTTGCAATACGCCAACTTATATTTAGCTTTTAAAATAACACGCTTATTATTTGTAATTTGAATATTATTTAAACACGCATTTCATTTTAAAATATGACTGCAGATGTTTAACCATAAAACATCTGCGAGTCGTTTTATAAAATATGAATTTTGGTGTACCCTATTGTATAATATTAGTTAAAAAGATGCTGTTCTAAATTATTGTTTCCTAATTGTAATGACCCGTTCATGCCGGGGCAATAAAACTATATTATTATAGTTAAGTTCTTTAGTGGCGGCAATCCTTTGCAACAAATTTATGTTTTTTAGACAATAGTACACGTGTTTGGGTAAACCTTTCGGTTTGGACAATAGCCCAGATGTTTGGGCAGACCTTAATTTTTAGTTGAAAGAATAGAGCCTATTTTATGTCTCAAATATATTTTCTGTAAGATTTATCCCCACCGATCCTCATTCGGGTAGTCCTATAAAAGGGTCGGTTTATTTGGATGGAGAGGACAGTCTGCCATCTCTCGTCACGAACACATCTCGCTCCGAATCGCATAGTTATAATCTTACTCTGTCTGTGAATGTATTAAGTGTTAATTTATAAAATATACGATAGCTAATTCCTGAAAGTTAGTGCTCATTCTAATACCTACACTTATAACCACCAAAATATCAATATTAAAAATTCTTAACATGTTAAATAAATAGATCGACTTGGCCAGGAGCATTATGTATATATTGCACGATACATTATGTTTTCATGCGATGGCCAAGTCGATCTATTTATTTAATACGTTAAGAATTTTTAATATTGATATGGTAATAACTTACGTAATAACTTTATACATAAGGTCCCTTAAGCAAGGACTAAATAAATTAATCGACTTGGTATTACATGCATCTCACAACTTTTTGTGGTAGAAAACCTGAGCTGCGAGACTTGGATTTTTTTACAGTATGTTTTTGATGGGATCTCACGTCTTTTTGTAGAGTCCTACCTTTTTCCTTTTCGGTACTTTTTACTTCTAGAATATCAATAATATAATATATTTTTCTTAAGCCTGTCTTATGGATTTTTCTTATTTTTGTAGGTATCAATTTATCACAAATATAGCGGATTTGATTATTAACGTTCTTTCATGGTAATTGATATTTTTGAGCTAATAGTCTATTTATTTGCAAGTTTTGTTCGTCATGTTTTTCTAGAGGAATGTTGTACAGTTTCATGGGCTGAATACACTTTTTCCCTCTCTATACCCCCTCGTGTTATGCCTCATTTATATATATAAATACCTATCTACAACTATTATTCTATTATATACGGGTACAATGTTTCATTAACTGCGAATGCAACTTTGCAATCCTATACATTTATATGGGATTACAAAGTTATTCACGCAGTTGGTGTATCTAGAAAACTAGACACAAATTATCATCCATCCATCCATCAGCCAAAGGAAGTCCACTGCTAAACATAGGCCTCCCCCAATGATTTCCACAGAGACCTGTTGGAGGCAGCCTGCATCCAGCGACGTCCCGCGACCTTTACCAGGTCGTCGGACCATCTTGTGGGTGGACGTCCTACGCTGCGCTTTCCGTTACGTGGCCTCCATTCGAGCACTTTCCGACCCCATCGGTCATCAGATCTCCGCGCTATGTGCCCTGCCCATTGCCACTTCAACTTGCTAATCCGGTGGGCTATGTCGGTTATTTTAGTTTTCCTACGGATCTCCTCATTTCTGATTCGATCTCGTAGGGAAACCCCGAGCATAGCCCTCTCCATAGCTCTTTGAGTGACTTTGAGCTTCCTAATAAGGGCCATAGTGAGAGGCCACGTCTCGGTGCCGTAAGTCATCACTGGCAACACACAACTATCGAAGACATTCGATTTAAGGCACTGAGGTATTTTGGACGAGAAGACGTCGCGTAGTTTCCCGAACGCTGCCCAACCGAGTTGGATTCGACGATTGACCTCTCTCTCGAAGTTGGACCTGCCTAACCGGACCACTTGTCCTAAATAGACATATTCGTCAACAACTTCAAGAGTCGAGCCCCCAACACCGATGGGGGTGGGCACAACATGGACATTCGACATGATCTTCGTTTTGTCCATGTTCATTTTAAGACCCACCTGTTGGGAGACTCGATTGAGGTCTTCGAGCATAGTGCTAAGGTCTTCCAGCGATTCTGCCAAGACTACAATATCGTCGGCAAACCGAAGGTGAGTGATATATTCGCCGTTGATGTTGATGCCGAATCCTTTCCATTGCAAGAGCTTGAAGGCATTTTCCAGCGCGGCAGAGAACAGTTTCGGAGATATGACATCTCCCTGTCTCACGCCTCTCTGTAGTGTAATAGCCTTCGTACTCTGATCTTGTACTCAGACCGACATGGTGGCGTTGTTGTATATACACTTCAACACTTCGATGTACCGATAGTCGATATGGCACCGCTGGAGAGACTGTAGCACAGCCCAAGTCTCGATCGAATCAAAGGCTTTCTCATAGTCCACAAACGCTAAACAAAGCGGCAAGTTATATTCCTCGGTTTTTTGTATAACTTGCCGAAGCGTATGGATGTAGTCTATGGTACTAAAGCCTTTTCGGAAACCGGCTTGTTCGGGAGGCTGGAAGTCATCAAACCTGCGTTCGAGACGATTTGTGATGACCCTCGAAAACAACTTATAGACATGGCTCAGGAGCGAGATGGGCCTGTAATTCTTCAGCAAAGTGTTATCACCTTTTTTGAAGAACAGTACCACCACGCTCCTGCTCCATGCCTCTGGCGTTGAGCCCTCGAGGAGAACGGAATTGAAGAGCCTCTGAAGGACTTTCAGTACCGGCGTTCCGCCCGCTTTCAGAAGCTCTGAAGTTATTCCGTCCTCGCCCGGCGCCTTGTTGTTTTTAAGTTGCTTCAGGGCCATCTCAATCTCACACAGGCTGATGTCCGGGATATCATCGCTAAAGTCTCGGATCAACTCGGCTCTCGGATCTTCGGCCGAGCTAACAGCAGGTTTGGCAACCGAGGTGTAAAGCTGTCCGTAGAACCTCTCGATCTCCCTTAATACCTGTGCCCTCGTCGATACCACGCGGCCGTCTTCCGTCTTCAGCCTAGACAACTGGCTTTGCCCAATAGACAAGTCTCTTGCAAACACTTTGGAGCCTCCGTTTCGCTCAATTGTCTCCTTAATGCTCACAGTATTGTGAGCACGGACGTCGTGTCGCAAGGACTTCCAGATTTGTCTATTGAGCCGCCGATATGCTTCGGCGTTAACGGAAGACTGCAGCGCTAAAGATCGACGTTCGGCCATGAGGTCAAGAGTGTGGATCGAGAGTTTTTGTGGTCTATCTCTACGGCGAGGTCTAAAATACTTAGATCCCACCGTATGGACAGCTTCTACCAAACCGCTGTTTAGCTCGTCCACTGCAAGGTTTTCTCCTAGACAATCAAAGCGATTTGTCAGCTCGAGTTGAAAGCTCTCGGGGTTTTGGATATGGGCGCGAGTAGGTCGGAGCGTATATATTTCATCAAGCGACGCCTTTCCGATTGGACATTGATATTCAGTGTGCCCCTAACCATTCGGTGATCACTGCCGGTTTTCACCCTGTTGATCACAGAGACATCTCTGAATATCCGTCTATTCGTCGTCAGGATGAAATCTATCTCGTTTCTCGTAGAACCGTCAGGACTCAGCCAGGTCCATTTCCTGTGAGGCGGCTTCTGGAAGAAAGAGTTCATCGCAAAGAGTCCCTCTTTCTCCAGAAAGTCGGCCAGCCTCTGACCTCTGGGGTTCCGTTGCCCATGTCCAAATTGCCCCACTTTCAACTCTGACACAAATTATGAAATGTTTGAATTTTCTCTTACTTTAGACACTAAATACTAATTATATTCTAAATTTGAAGGTTCTATGTCTGCTAGAAGTGCCTTAGACTTTTGATGATCGGTCAGTCAGTCAGTGAGTGACAAAATTACGAAAGTTTGACAAGTTATAATTCTTAAACTACTGGTTCAAATTGAATGAAATTTTAAATATACGGTGTTTACACAACGCCTGCTTAGTAACTGAAAATTCAGGCTTCTTGCTTTAACCACAACGAAGTTATGGAGTGTTGAAAATGGTCTGAATTGCTTCGAGAAAAGGATGTTACGACTGTGCCGCTTTTTAGCTCGACTTGGAGGGGGCACTGTCGTGCCCCCAGAAACATACGAGTAATCAAGAGTACCCTACATTTACGAGAAAATATTCACATAATATGACATCAAAAGTTTACTGGTGTTAGGTAAATAAATAATTATAAATAAATACACCCAACAGTCACATTACACATACTAGTACATAGTCCTGACCTCACACTAAGATCGAGTCTTGTGCCGTGGGTATCAGAAACTATGATAGACTTTTCGGTCTCACAAACACCCATACCCGAAAAAAATACCTCTGGTTCACACAAATGTTTGTTCCGGTGCGGGGATCGAACCCGCGGCCTCTCGTTTCACAGCCGGCGTTCAACCAACTGCGCCACGGAGGCTGTCTTTCATATGTGAGAGTAACATCCATTCATTTCTCCTGCCAAACAGCAGTGTACATGCACTGTTGTGTTTCGGTTTGAAGGATATTGCAGCCAGAGTAGCTTATGGACATATTATTTTTTTATTGCTGTTAATGACGAGACGAGCATGCCGTTCGCCTGATGGTAAGCGATGCGACCGCTCATGAACAGTAGTAAAACCAAACAACACCTTGAATTACAAAGCAATGCTTGACATTCCACTGCGCTCGCCATCCTGAGACATATAGATGTTTAGTCTCAATATGTCCAGTAGTTACTCTGGCTACAATATCCTTCAATCCGAAACACAACAGTGCATTTGAACTGCTGTTTGACGGGAGAAATAGACATTGCGGTGGTACCCACCCAGGCAGCCTCTCACATATGAGAGACCTACCACAGTGTATTAAGACTTAACATCGCTTTTTTACGAATCTTTTATGCATGTTATGTGTCTGCAGCCACAAAAACGACCACTTTAATTCGTTTTCGGTCATAGTCTAGATAAACACGGAATAAGATATACCTAACATTTTGCTGCCGGTATATTTGTATCCACCTGGATCCGCGTTTACCGGACTTAAAACAATGCGTGCAAAGGTTTCTTAGATTTACGCGAAAGTTACACATTGAAATAAAACTATTGTTTACGGATTTTATCGCGGATTCGGTTTAATTTCTTCTTTTTTAACTTACATTTTTTCTTTGACCCTGTGACCATGAAAGCTGTAATGTAATCGGAACATCGGGAAGTTAAAATATGAAAAATTGAAGTACATCAGCGATAAAAGCCGTAAATAATAGTTTTAATTAAACATTCCATACATCACATTCCAGGATCAACCTATGGATCATCTTTCAAACCGGCACGACCATGTGGTGCGGTATGCGTACAGTAAACCCCCGATAGAGTATTCACCGGTTTAAAAAGGTATTTCACACCGAACTATACAAATATGCCTGATTCTATCCTGGTTGGTATTGACAATTGCTGGCTTTTGAATATTAAACTGCTTTGGACATACGTCCGCGTGTATTGAGTACTGAGAGAGACTATAAATGAAGAGTAAAAAAATAAATCAATTGACCTAAGGCATCGCTAAGATTTTAAATATTGTTGATCAACCAGCTCTTGTAACTTAGCTTTAGTATCAGAACTGAATTAAAGTTCGTCTACGACCTTTTGGCGTCCAAATACGTAGTTTTCATGCTGTTGTCAAAATATTGGGAATAGTTTTCTCTCTTTACGTTGCATTGTGGTGCATACAGTCGGTGAACTTTTCTTTGGTCGTCTTTAAGTAGATCTTAAATTAGGTTAGAATCTCGGAATTCGAGATACCCAGCTGTAAGTCTGTAAATACTTGTATATTGACACCCTTAAAGTTGTCTCAAAACCTACATATGGTTTATCGATACTTCATCAACTATACATGGCGCGTTTTCGATCGGAGGCACCGGTTGACCTGAAGTGATGCTGTGACCGCGCGCTCTCCACCCTTTACCGCGAAAACGGTTCACCGTATAAAAAAAAATTTAAACAAAATTTGTAGATAATTTTGTATTCTACAATATTGACATTAAATACAAATAGCAAAAAACCCATATGAAATGAGATATTTACAAAAAAAGCGCAAAACACCGATGTTTGTGACCTTTGACCTTGAAATTTAATAGTTGCGTACACCCTACCATATGTAGGTTTTAAGACAACTTTTAGGGTGTCACTATACAAGTATTTACTGACTTACAGCTGGGTATCTCGAATTCCGAGGTGAACTTACTATAATGACTGGACTATGAAGATACAGTCAATGACGCAAATAAATACGACAAAATGATATTGAAAATTACATAACCAATTTTTGGTTAATTTGACCCGAGGCGGAACTACTCAACATTTGTACCTCTATTAAAGCCATTAACAGGCTGGCTGATTGTACTGATCGAATACCTATAGACACGCTGTTAACCCTGCTATTGAGTTTACTATTCCGCATTATAAGCTTATCCATGATAGGAGTACTAGATAGTGTATATGTGAATGCCTAGTATGATCATTACTTCAATTTAATATGTCATATAGGCAAGCGCAGTGTCGGACGCCCACCTAGAAAATGTACGGGCGATCTGGTAATGTTGCATGCTGGATGCAGGCCCACATCCAACAACAAAATCCTTGGGGGAGGCCTATGTTCAGCAGTGGATTTCATGTGGCTGAAAAGACAGAGAAAGAATGTGTCATAATCTTTTTATTATTTCTTATTTGTTGAATCCTGAAACCAGCTAATATAAACTTAAAACTCATTAAATGCCACCGCGAACAAATAAAATTCATTTTTATGCGCTGCTGTAGACAGATATAGAAATGTATACCGAAACCTTTTCGATCATTTTAAAATGAAATCGAGTGTCAAAATTAAGTCCGAAGATGCTGCTAAAATGGGATTTCATTACAATATTTTTTGAAACGGAACGTCGAGCAAGACTTTGAGTGAGGTCTCTATATTAAGTACACTAGTTTGACATGCGATACGTAGAAAGGGAGATAAGGGTTCTGTCACCAGTAATGACAAACTTATTATATTTCAATAGGTACATTTGCGCCTGCATTAATCTATAGTAATACTAATACGCGTTTGAATGCGCCAATCTTAGGAATTACTGGTACGAATTGAAAAAAAAAAGTGTTGTATAGGCAATATGTCAAAGAAGGCTTTTGACCCGGAAAACCTTTTTCACGCTGGCAAAGTTGCAAGCAATACTGGTATTGAAATAAATTAACTTGATTTATGTTAAAATACAGGATCATAAATATTATCAAATACTTTTCTTTGGATAGTAATAGAATCAGCAGGTTCGTGCTTATTAGACATTGTTTTACAATAGTTCCGGCAAACGAGCTAACAGTTCACCTGATGGTAATTAATTACTGCTGTCCATGAACATCTACAACCACTGGATAAATAAATCGAAATTGGGAAGGCAAGAAAAAAAAATGGGCATCCGGCAATCACACTCACCGAAAGAACGTGACAGCAAAACTGTCGCTTCCAGACGGTCTCCTGTGAGATAGTTGTACCGCTCTGGATGAGCCTACCCATAAATGCTGAGTCGTGATTGACAACAGCGTGGCTCTACCAGTTTTTAAAACAAATGGGAACATAATTCCGTATTGTATGATCTAACTGTAGGTGGATTAAATCTTGTTTAATTTTGGTGATTGTTTGTGCAGTTCACGCAGTTCATCATTATCGACTTCTACTGTAGAACAATCGTTGCGGAACATTCGTTGTTCCTGAGAATCATAATTTTCGAACAATATTTGTTTCTCACATTATTCTGAGCAACATTATATTCATGTCCATCTACATAAATATATTAACCATCACACACAATGAAGGAAAAATCGTTAGAGTGACCAATCAGGTATTTGCCGATGCAGGTGCCGCCAAAAAAGTTCTGTGTACACACGTACACAGTACACGTCCTCGATCCAATTCATAGCACGGGCCTTCTCTACAATGGAGAGGATTTATGCCATGTAGTCGCATAATATAAGTGATGACATTATTTAAATTACATTGCGCTTACCATCAGGAGACTTATTTGTATATTTAGGAGACTTATTTTATATATTTTGTGGTATTTCGTCCCCATTTTAATTTATATTTAAATTTACTCGAAGTTTCAAAGAATTCTTCAAACCAACCAATTGTTCTATTTTTCTGAGGACATTCGGGGAATCAATAAAATCCAATTACATGTAGCTGTGAACAATGCACATGAAGTTCTAGATTATTATTTCTGAGAATTGTGTATTTTTAATTCATTTATCACCATATCAACAGCACTAACAATACTATAATCATTTAGGTTTAAATAATAAAAGCATGTACACGTACGGGCAAGCATAGCGTCGGATGTCCGCGTAAAAGGTAGACGTACGACCTGGTTAAGGTTGCAGGAAGTCGCTGGATGCAGGTCGCTTCCAACAGGTCGAAATGACGATCCTTAGGAGAGAGAGAGGAATAAAAAAAGCTTAATAAGGGTCTCCAATGTTAAGTAACGAATAAGCACTAAGCGTGCTGTGTAAGAGAAAATACTTTTAAGTAAAATACTGGATTATGCAATATTGTGGTTTAGAAACGTACAGATTTGTATTCCATCTGATATTGTGCAAATCAGATGACGGGTTGTCGATAAAATAAATCAATGGTCGACAAAGATAAAATTGAGTGCGTGGTCGTTTTATCCTTGCAGGGGATTCGTATCAAATGTTGAAGATACAATCTTATTGGAGCTAATTGCCGAGTTGTAAATGGTGGATTTCTAGAGACTCATTATTAAAATTTTATAGTACCCAAAGTTAGTTTCTCAATATCTAAAGTTAGTTAACTGACTAGTTATAACGATAAAGGGTGCGTTTCTGGGAATTTTGAAAGTGTCAATGCGCTTTAGACCACAGTGATTGATTAAGGCCTAATTTTATTTTCGAAAGGAGTCAAGATGGCGATCTATAATTACGTCATAATCTTATGTACAGTCAGCGACATAAGTCGCTACACATTCACGAGATTTAGAATTGTCTTATCATCCAAAATAATAATTATTTTCAATATCGTATGGCACATCTCGGCATAGATGACTTTACTTGGTTATATTTTACGACTACAGAGTAGTACGTACAAATTTTAATTCATGAAAAGCTTATAAAAAAATGTGAAGTGTTCAACGACTTATGTCGCTGACTGTACATACATCGAAAACCCCTTAAAGATATCTTTTTCAATGCCATTAGAGGACATACAATAGAATTCTATCAGAAAACACAAACCAATTTTGATTTCAAAAACGTTTCGTAACATACTATAGAATAAATATTTACACCACTATCAGCAGATTGTAGAGGAATATTATGATGAAAACATAAAATAGTAAACAATTAAAATATGAATGAATTACTCAATATAACAATATTTCGTAAGCTTATCCGTGTGTAGTAGTTATCAATTACAACACAGAATCAAAACACTTGTAGAATGATTGAAGCGAAGTATGATAACAGTCTTTCACAATGATGTTCTGTCAGTTTACAAGCGATTTGAAAACATTAATCAGAATGGAATGTAATTATCTATTTACTACGTTTTATTTAGTTGAGTATCGTTTGCGTCTTAACATTTCTTAAAATTATTCTTTATACTGGCCTGTTGAAGACGGGTCTAAGCGAAAATCCATTACGATCCAAATAGGCGATCTCGCGGCGAGAGAAGATCATCCCTTCAATGCCAGCGCTACTTTAACTTTATTGACGACCTTTATAATAAAGACTCTTTGTCAAAAGCGCTTTTATAGTATTAAATCAATATTAAATCATTTAATTACTACACAATACTTATTTTGTATTGCTATTGGGCTATGCTTGGTATTTATCTATGAGATCGAATGAGGAATAAGGAGATTCGACGGAGAACGAGGGTTATCGACATAGTCCTTAGGGTTAGGCTAGGTGCCCGGCTGTCAGCCGGCAGTCTAATGTAGCATTCCATAGCACGCAGAACTGACGGTCGCTGGGGCCAAAAGGTTCGGGAGTGGAGACCACAAACAAGCAAGCGAAGTTTTAGACGCCGATCGACGGACAGACGACCTGGCTAAGGTTGCAGGAAGTTGCTGGATGCAGGCCGCTTCAAACAAGTCTAATGTGTCATTCCACAGCGGAGCTCTATGTACAGCAGTGGACTTACTGTGAATGAAAGGCGAGTGTGAGGGAGACAGAGTTATTTTGGCGTCATTAATAAAAAAAAATGTCTTAATTAAAAAATGATAATTATAATTAAAATAAAACGAATGTTGATACGTTTAATACAGAAAAATACTCACCGGCGAGTTAAACCAACCTAATGTTATGGATCTAATTTGTTCTATGAAGCGAGATATATAATACTTACATACATAAACTTACGCCTTTTCTCAAGAAAGGGTAGGCAGGGGTGCTACCAGAAATTCTTACTATTAAATAAAGGACTAGAACTTGTTGAACTTGTGTCTCTTAATTGATTATGTTGTGGGCGACTACCTACACTTTCTTGTAATCGGTTATATTTAGTATACGTATAAAGTCTGGCGGCCTTATTTATAGACAATTTTAAAACCTTTTTTATTTATCGACTATTTTCCCTTCTCATCATCATCATCATTATCATCATCTCGGCCAGAGGAAGTCCACTGCTGAACATAGGCCTCTCCCAAGGATCTCCTAATTGACCTGTTGTAAACGTCCTGCATCCATCGTCTTCCTGCAAACTTAGCTAGGGCGTTCGTCCAACTTGTAGGTGGGCGTCCGGCGTTTCGTTTGCCTGTAAGTTTCCTCCACTCTAGAACCTTCCGGTCCCAACGTAAAAGTCTTCAATGTCATTATCATTCATTGTTCATCATTGTCTTATTCGCTCAAACTAAATTCACACGTCGTTCGAAAGAGACAAAACATTCGACAACTGAAATTGGCTTTGAAAATGTGTATGAATAAGGCCGTAAGTATTCTTATCAACTATCATTAGCAATTCTAAATAAAAATATTAGCCGCCTGATAAATAACGCTTAGCAATTCCTGCGATGTGCGCAACTTCGTTTTTAAAGGCGCCAGTTACTATTTATGGAAATCCTTTTCACTACATAGTATAAAACAATGTCGCTTTCTCTGTCCCTATGTCCCTTTGTATGCTTAAATCTTTAAAACTACGCAACGAATTTTGATGTGGTTTTTTTAATAGAAATAGTGATTCAAGAGTCTTTACGTACCATAGAAATTCTTACAAATAGCTACGGTATTCAGGATTCCTCACGATGTTTTCTTTTACCGTTATAAGGCGTGGTGATTGACTATCAATATACACATGATTCTGAAAAGTCAGAGGAGTGCCCTGTAAAAATAGCATAATATTTTAATTTAAATACAATTTCCAAAATTTTAATATCTAAACAATGAATATTTGCATTCAAATACAGCGCATCCATTCTTATTAGATAACTCATTAAAATGATTGATGATTCAGAAATTCGCATTTTATAAGGACTCATACTCCCGTCCTTCAATCTTTGGCTGCGTCAATAATTGTCCAAAATATTAAATCTTTAAAAAAGTACGTGTATTTGAACTAAAACAAGAGATTAAAGGTTGTTTAAATATTTGCCCATTTATCTAAGTGCTTGCCTTTTTTCTTGCAATACACATTCACGGCACAGAGCTGTCAACCGTAAAGTTTGGTCGATAATTTATTAGATTATATTCACAGGTTACTTGGCACAGACGGTGAGAAGCGAGCTGTGAAACGAAAAGCCGCGGCATTGACGCTGCAATGAGGAGCTTGTTAATGGTATCACCAATATTGGAAAATTTCCTTGCTATTCAAGTTCTGTTTCATTCATTGATGACTGTGAAACGAGAGGCCGTGGGTTCAATCTCTGTAGCATTTCACCATATTTATGTTTTCACCAAACTAGTTTTGTTCTAATAAAATATACTATAAGTATTTGAGCCTTTGTAGTCAAACCTTTTGCATGCATTTTGAGCCAAAAATATTTTCATCATGACGCAAAAACGTTCTAGACAACACACAGTTTAATATATTAACCAAAAAAAAATTTTTCTTAAAAAAACCTTTATGTATTCACTTTAAAAGCATTTGAAATCCACAGGCAAGAATGGAAGACAATTGCTGAGAAATTGTAACTTCACTTCTGCTGCAAAACATTTTAGTATTTTAGCTCTGAAATGTTTGAATGAATAAAGTTAAAAGGAAGTGATGAATATAGGTAGAAAGTGATTTAAAAGTATGTGCTGGATAAACCTTGACAAGTTTTAATTAAGATGCGAAACGATTTTTAGTGTACGTGTCGTTTATTCCTTTACTTTCTCTCTTCTACAATCAAGATTACGACTGAGTGTGGTTAGGCCATATATGTCGTCCATATAGTAATAAGTAAGCTTCTTAAATAAGAACTCATTGAATTGTGTCTCTTATTTAAATTCCGACAAAACACAAAAAAATGAAACGCTTATCAAGTTTAATCACTCACAAAACCCTCTAATCTGATAATTCCGAACTACTAACCTACTTACATCTTGTAATTAAACGCTAATCCGCAAAGTAAATGCTGCTTTACGAGTAATACCAGTTACCGAATAACTTTCGAGTAGCGAATTTTTGCAACTCAGTATAATTAATGATGTTTATATTGCATAATGAGTAAGTGGAGATGCCCCAGCCTTTTGACGGTAGCATCAATATGCCGGCTCGGGTCCATACCATTATGTAATAGAAAATATGTGAAGCATTGCTGTCATTACAGACAATTTTTTATACAGTCAGTCCGGTGAACTAACAAACAGGTCACCTGATCTGACCTGGTAAGTGATCACTGTCGTCCGCGAACATCCATATACAGGGTATATCAAGACTGCTACCGAAAACGAAGCCGGGTGGTAGTTTAAGCGACTTCAGACACAATGCAACAGAAAAAGTTGCGAAAAAAAGCGACATTTTTTTTTTGTAATTTTTTTCCAATGACCATATTTGGGTGGTAAATGCGTTTTTTCCCTAAAATAATAGTGTATACCCTTTTATTTTTAAATAATCTAAGGTATGAAAGAGTTTAAATTATTACTTAAGCAGAAACTATGGATTTACCACCCAAAAATGACGATATTTAAAAAATCATATAAAATAACTGTCGCGTTTCTTTGCGAAATTTTTAGTTGCATTGTGTTTGTAGTGACTAAAATTACCACCCGGCTTCGTTTTCGGTAGCAGTCTTGAGATACCCGGTATATTGCCGGGATTATCCTATAATTTTTTTACTATTATTATTTAATTGTGTTTCTGCGCATTCCCGAATTATTATTTTTTTGTATCTACCCTTTCTTATTTTAGATTCGTTTTTGATATAAATTGTTAACTGGACTATTCTTTATGCATGTCGTATTTATTTTAAATAGTCGTACAATTAGATATTGAAATATACGATACATATTATATAAGTAGAATAATTTACGACGATCATGTAATATTGTAACAATTGCTGATAAACCAATCATCATCATCATCATCATCATATCAGCCACAGGAAGTCCACTGCTGAACATAGGCCTCCCCCAATGATCTCCACAATGACCTGTTGGAAGCGGCCTGCATCCAGCGACTTCCTGCGACCTTAGTCAGATCGTCCGTCCACCTTGTAGGCGGGCGTCCAACACTTCGCTTGCCTATACGTGGCCTCCACTCGAGAACCTTTGGGCCCCAACGGCCATCGGTTCTACGAGCTATGTGCCCGGCCCACTGCCACTTCAACTTGCCAATCCTATGGGCTATGTCGGTAACCTTGGTTCTCCTACGGATCTCCTCATTTCTGATTCGATCTCGTAGGGAAACACCGAGCATAGCCCGCTCCATGGCTCGTTGAGTGACTTTGAGCCTTTTAATGAGGCCCACAGTGAGAGGCCACGTCTCGGTGCCGTATGTCATCACTGGTAACACACAACTATCGAAGACTTTCGATTTTAGGCACTGAGGTATTTTGGACGAGAAGACGTCGCGAAGTTTCCCGAACGCTGCCCAACCGAGTTGGATTCGCCGGTTGACCTCTCTCTCGAAGTTGGACCTGCCTAACCGGACCACTTGTCCTAAATAGACATATTCGTCTACAACTTCGAGAGTCGAGCCCCCAACTCCAATGGGGGTGGGCACAACATGGATATTCGACATGATCTTCGTTTTATCCATGTTCATTTTAAGACCCACCTGTTGGGAAACTCGATTAAGGTCTTCGAGCATAGTGCTAAGGTCTTCCAGCGATTCTGCCAAGACTACAATATCGTCGGCAAATCGAAGGTGAGTAATATACTCGCCGTTGATGTTGATGCCGAATCCTTTCCACTGCAAGAGCTTGAAGGCATTTTCCAGCGCGGCAGTGAACAGTTTCGGAGATATGACATCTCCCTGTCTCACGCCTCTCTGTAGTGGAATAGCCTTCGTGCTCTGATCCTGTACTCGGACCGACATGGTGGCGTTGTTGTATATACACCTCAACCACTTCGATGTACCGATAGTCTATGTGGCACCGCTGAAGAGACTGTAGCACAGCCCAGGTCTCGATCGAATCAAAGGCTTTCTCATAGTCCACAAACGCTAAGCAAAGCGGCAAGTTATACTCCTCGGTTTTTTGTATAACCTGCCGTAGCGTATGAATATGGTCTATGGTACTAAAGCCTTTTCGGAAACCGGCTTGTTCGGGAGGCTGGAAGTCATCAAACCTGCGTTCGAGACGATTTGTGATGACCCTTGAAAACAACTTATAGACATGGCTCAGGAGCGAGATGGGCCTGTAGTTCTTCAGCAAAGTGTTATCACCTTTTTTGAAGAACAGTACCACCAAGCTCCTGCTCCATGCCTCCGGCGTTGAGCCCTCGAGGAGAACGGAATTGAAGAGCCTCTGAAGGACTTTTAGTACCGGCGTTCCGCCCGCTTTCAGAAGCTCTGAAGTGATTCCGTCCTCACCCGGCGCTTTGTTGTTTTTAAGTTGTTTGAGGGCCATCTCAATCTCAAACAGGCTGATGTCCGGGATATCATCGCTAAAGTGTCGGATTAACTCGGCTCTCGGGTCTTCGGCCGAGCTAACAGTAGGTTTGGCAACCGAGGTGTAAAGCTGTCCGTAGAACCTCTCGATCTCCCTTAATACCTCTGCCCTCGTCGATACCACGCGGCCGTCTTCCGTCTTCAGCCTAGACAACTGGCTTTGCCCAATAGACAAGTCTCTCGCAACCACTTTGGAGCCTCCGTTTCGCTCAATTGTCTCCTTAATGCTCACAGTATTGTGAGCACGGACATCGTGTCGCAAGGACTTCCAGATCCGTCTATTGAGCCGCCGATATGCTTCGGCGTCAACGGAAGACTGCAGCGTCAAAGATCGACGTTCGGCCATGAGGTCAAGAGTGTGGATCGAGAGTTTTTGTGGTCTATCTCTACGGCGAGGTCTAAAATACTTAGATCCCACCGTATGGACAGCTTCTACCAAACCGCTGTTTAACTCGTCCACTGCAAGGTTTTCTTTTAGACAATCAAAGCGTTTTGTCAACTCGAGTTGAAAGCTCTCGGGGTTTTGGATATGGGCGCGAGTAGGTCGGAGCGTAGACTTCATCAAGCGGCGCCTTTCTAATTGGACGTTGATATTCAATGTGCCCCTAACCATTCGGTGATCACTACCGGTTTTCACCCTGTTGATCACAGAGACATCACTGAACATCCGTCTATTCGTCGTCAAGATGAAATCTATCTCATTTCTCGTAGAACCGTGTTACGTTGATTAAATAAACTAAAAGTCAACGAACAAAAAATTATATACATATAACAAAACGACTAAAATTACAATGTAGGTCTCTAGGGCCGGTTTCGTTCGAGGGTCATTTATACTAGGCAATAGTATTTTCCCGCTAGTTTACTCCCCTTGGTTATCGCGCCGACGACACGTAGTTGGCGGCGGCTGGTCAGGTGGGTAGGTCGGCCGGTGCAGACTTTCAGCGGCGAGATGATCCACAGCCAAGCAGCTCTAGCACAGCTTGTAAGCAGGAACAAATAGCCCGTACGAATATTTTATCCGGTACGGAAAACCCTGGAAACCACGGTAACGGATGTTTTACAAACTGTCCACTTTAAAACTTTGACTGCAACATGGGCGCTAACGGTCTAACGTGACTCCCGTAGGAAAAGCAAACTAAGCGTGGAGACGAAGACGGTATTAACTAAATGTCAATTCAGATGAGGCAGTCAAGGCAAGGCGAAGCAGAAGGACATAATTAACACCGCATTTAGCAAATACAGAAAGCAAATTAAAAAATAACAGCTATTATTAATATTGGCTTAAGCACTATAACTAATCAGAGACAATGTAATATAAATTTACCGTTTGTTAATGCGAATCACACCATACGAAATTTGAAAGTCATGACAAGGTCGTAACGACATTCAAGGTGCTTTGATATACACTTACGAGAAATTATGGCTAAGCGAGTATTAATATATTTTAACAACTTACCCAATTATGGGGTTCACAACAATAAGATATTAGTTTATAATGATAAAAAAATGAATAATTTAGTTAAGCGGCAGACGCACGCGTCGACAATCTAGTCTCGCACTTGTAGTGAAGTTGAATGACGAAGCAAATGTCGTGGCTCTCAGTCCCCGCTCGACGAACCGCAAACCGGTTTTACTCGCGCAGACACAGGTCTTTTAATCCTTGATGTTGACGGAGTTATAATCACAAATTACGTTTAATTCTTTTAAAAGCGATAGTGGTAATAATAATGAATAAATAATAATTAGTTGAGTTCTATAAAGTCATAAATATTAATTATGATCACGGACACGTGACAACCGTCAGGACTCAACCAGGTCCATTTCCTGTGAGGCGGCTTCTGGAAAAAGAGTTCATCGCGAAGAGTCCCTCTTTTTCCAGAAAGTCGGCCAGCCTCTGACCCCTGAGGTTCCGTTGCCCATGTCCAAATTGCCCCACTTTCAACTCTGCATCGCTTCTCTTGCCCAACTTTGCGTTGAAGTCCCCCATAACAACATTGAAGTAGGTTTTGAAAGTATGTATGGCCCGACTAATGTCCTCATACATCTCCTCTACTTCTTCATCTGGGTGTGTCGAGGTCGGCGCGTATACCTGTATGACCTTCAACGAATATCTTTTGGATATTCTGAGTATAAGGTATACTACCCTGCTCGACACACTTTCGATGGATACGATGTTGTTGATGAGAGACCTGTGGACGAGAAATCCGACACCTCCTCGGGACTGTTGGTCGTCCCCCCGGTAGAAGAGCAGGTTACCAGACTTCAGGGTTATCGTATCCTCCCCGATTCTTCGGACTTCCGATAACCCCAGAATATCCCAGTGTAACCCGCTCAATTCTTCTTCCATTTCGACAATCTTCTCGTCTGTCCTCAAAGTGCGTATGTTGTGTGTTACCAGGGCCAGTCGTCGTCGGGGGTGGTAGCCGGGGCCAACCCGGGGATTCTTAGCACCCCCTGCCCCACCGTAACCATGGCTGCTACCATCGCCAGGAATAGTGGGGCTGCCGGGGACTGGGGGCCTGGTCAATTTTTGTGTCGCCATTGAGGGGTATTTGCCAATACTCGCCACGCTTGGCAGGCGGGTTGGCGAGCGCAGGAGGGGACTCGCGCTGACGACGCTGCTGCCCATCATCAGCGGGGGAAAGGAAATAGGGTTTGTGAGTAGAGGATATAATGGGAAAGGAGAGTATGGCCTGTAGGAGTGGATACTGCAGTCATGGAAGGGAATGTTTGTAGTGACTGCAGTAGCTCGGGGGGCCGAGGTCGCGTACTCGTAGCACCTATTCTAGGTCAAGCCATGACCACTAGATAGGAGCACCCCTGACCTGACTAGATAAACCAATAAAGTAAAAAAAAACCTAACCAAATGGACGACGTCAAGGAAGGTATAAACCCAATAGTCAAAGATGTCCGAAGTTGATGAAGTCTGAGTAGTAACGCTGATCTTGATTTACTGGTGGTAGGTCTCTCATATGTGAGAGGCCATCTGGGTAGGTACCACCGCAATGTCTATTTCTCCCGTCAAACAACACTGCTTAAATGCACTGTTGTGTTTCGGATTGAAGGACATTGTAGCCAGAGTAACTACTGGACATATTGAGACTTAACATCTTATGTCTCAGGATGGCGAGCGCAGTGGAATGTTGCTACTGTTTATAGCGGTCGTATCGCTTACCATCAGGCGAACGGCTTGCTCGTCTCGCCATTCACTGCAATAAAAAAAAAAAAAAAAGCAAGAATGGGGCTGATGAAACAAACCACAAAAATAATCTTAACTCAAAAATTCTGAATGAAATCAAAGCATTATATTACATTCGATGACATAGCAATGTAAATCTTGTACCACCGAATTCGGAACAAGGAAATACATAACAAAAATGAACGTGGAACGTGATGTTCTGACGAAATTAAAGTTTATTTATGTAAGAAAGTTATACGGGGTTCCGTTCAACGTACTTTTCCTCGAATCAAACACTTAACAAGGTTTCGCTTGAAAGCATACGTTTGATCTAATTTATTGTCGCTGACAGTGGTGATTCGGTAATTTTGCAATGTGTGTTGTAACAAAGATACGGTAAGCGAGCAATATAAAAGTAAGGGTGAAAAGGATATCAAATGGCGTGATATTATTTTTTTCCAATCGGAGCTCTTTATGGATGATTCTGGTCTTTAGCTGAGTAGAAGTATTATTTTTATATAATATTCAATATAAATGAGGTCTCGGGTTCGAATCCCGGAACAATCGGGCAAAGTGATATTTGATTTTCTATTCACTACAGCCCAGAGTCAGGAATTTGTGCCCGATATGGCAACAGGCTCACTCCCTATCACACCGTGTTACTAAACATAAATGGCAAATTTGGGTTTCCTGGCTCGTCTGCCTACCCCTTCTGGACAAAATGCGTGAGCAATTATTTGTTTCGTGTCTGGGTGTTTGTGGGACCGAAAAGTTTCTCGTAGGTCCTGATACTCACGACACAAGACTCGATCTTAGTGTTAGGTCAGGACTCTGTAAAAATGTGCCTCTTGGGTGTATTATTTAGTACATCTACTTATGTTGTTAGGAATACAAAAGAGTGAAGGCACGAAAGGCAGCTTGTCAGAAATCAACCGTAGGAATTTATTTTTAATAGTCTATCCATAAAATTTGTTAGCTGTTTATTTAGAAATATTTACAATATTCGACAAAGAATCCAAAAGCTTCTTGATTGTTCTCTCAACAAATATATTCTCGTCTACCCTTCTCAATGGGTATTATAAAACAGTTGTTTAAAAGGTTTCGCCGAGAATTCTATTGTTATTTCATTAGGTGTTAAGTGCTATTATGAAACCTTTTTTCATTTACTTGATTAATGGAACACAAATATCCAATTAACGAATACGTAGTATTACCACTTTCATTTCTTAAAGGTTAATCTATACATCTATACATATAAATAAAATTGAAGTGTATGTTTTAAAAGTGAAAATAAAAGAAATTGTCCAACTACATATCGTTATATACACGATACCTGTGCCGAAAATGAATTTTTTTTTATCTGTCTGTCTGTCTGTCTGTTTGTTCCAGCTAATCTCTGAAATGGCTGGACCGATTTTGACGGGACTTTTTTTGTCAGGTAGCTGATATAACAAGGAGTAACTTAGGGTACATTTATTTTAGAAAAGTTCTTTTAGTATTTTAGAAAAAAAAAGTTTTTGTTAATTTCCACGCGGACGAAGTCGCGGGCACAGCTAGTTGCTTAATAAGGTTATATTGGTAGTATAAGGTTATATTGGTAGTATTTTCTTATCAAATGGTACATCAATCACGACGCACAAGGCTGGAAAATCCATTATATACCCGCGGGTCTATTACGATAGTTGGCCGGATTTTAGAATCAGACTCTGTATTATATCTCCTGTTAATACAGGGTATATCAAGACCGCTACCGAAAACGAAGCCGGGTGGTAGTTTAAGCGACTTCAGACACAATGCAACAGAAAAAGTTGCAAAAAAAAGCGACAATTTTTTTTCTGTTATTTTTTTCCTATGGCCATATTTGGGTGGTAAATACATTTTTTTCTAAAATAATAGTGTATACCCTTTTATTTATAAATACTCCAAGGTATAAAAGAGTTTAAATTATTATTTTAGCAAAAACTATGGATTTACCACCCAAAAATGACGATATTTAAAAAATCATAAAAAATAATTGTCGCGTTTCTATGCGAAATTTTTAGTTGCTTTGTGTTTGTAGCCACTAAAACTACCACCCGGCTTCGTTTTCGGTAGCAGTCTTGAGATACCCTGTATATCCATCCCATGGTTGCCTGCAAGAAATTACTAGTGTGATAAGGCTGCCACTTGTACTATTATTTTGTTGTTCATATCTTCATAGTGTCTGTACAGTGCAAAAAAGGATTGAATAAATAAATGATAAACAAATTATACCCTGTTTCGGGTTGACCGACATAATAATTTTCTAGGTACAAGTAATATTTTAGCACCGGGCAGGCATAGGGATGGAATATCGGAGCTTCACGTCCTGAAATATCTAGTGCCGGCCAAAATGCGTGTGATGATCACCGAGAGGCTGTAATCAGTATGCTGACGTATTTGTTAGAGATCCAACACGGCCGTAATACCCATAAGTGTGGTTGGATTGCCAGTGGTATCGACCTAACACTTCCGGCATCCCTCGAGGTTCAAAACGGGAGCAAAACACTATTTTTTCGGCACAAAAGGAATGAGCGATGTCGTTTGTAGTCAGCATAAAAATCGATCTACATATGGACTTCAATTCCAGAACTTATCATTTTCATTAATTCTAGATGCCCAACAACCAGCAAATTTATTTAAGATTCATTAACAAGCTTTTTATGGAATCATATAAATAAATAAAATAAATAAATACACCCAACAATCACATACATAGTCCTGACCCCACACTAAGATCGACTCTTGTATCGTGGGTATCAGGAACTACGAGAGACTTTTCGGTCCCATAAACACCCATACCCGCAACAAATACCTGTGTTTCATACAAATATTTGTTTCGGTGCGGGGATTGAATTTCTATTTTAGAAATTTTATTTTATTTTATTTTAAAGACCAGCCAACAATTGTTTACACTGAAACATGTCTTATAATATACCTATGTGATTAACAATTATTTAAGCGTAACAATCTCTTACAGGCTAGTTCAGCATGCACAAAATAGAACAAAATAGGTAACTCACTAATGTAAATTATATTTTAGAAAATATTTTTTTTTTTTCAATTAAACCGAAGAAATCAAAATAACAGTTATATATAAATTCAATATTAGGCAAAAATGTTTTTTTAAAGCGAACATAAAGAAAAAATAAATATAAATTAAAATTAATATTTTTTTGACTAAAACTCTACAATTATTTTATAAAATCTGCTAACACTGTCAAAATGCAAGTTCACCATATCACTGCAATCGTTCAAGATCCAGCAGAGTCTAGGTATGGTGAATTTGCTCCTAGAACCGTTCTTCGACGGGGAGGACAGAGCGGTGTGATTTTATTGCGTAAATATCCCGCAATATATAATATAAATATAATATATTGCGGGAAGGGGCATTGAACTTTATTTGACTCAACAAATTTGGGCATTTGATTTCATTTCTGACTAGTTTATAAAGAAATAGTGCATCACTGAGGTTATTTCGGCAGGACAGGCTGAGCATCTTGAAATACTGCAGGCGGCTGTTGTACGTGGAAAGTTGTTAGCTTTGACCTTTGCAGTATGCCAGATGCCACAAGAATCGCTTTTGGACTCTTTCTAGGCGTAGAGCATGTGATGCAAAGTGTGGCCGCCAAACAACACTGCAGTATTCCAAAATACTCCGTACTAAGCTGTTGTAAAGCATTAATACGAACCCCAGCATTCTATTTGCCTTTTTTGTTATAGCTTCCATGTGTGGGATGAAGGTAACTTTTTTCAAAGATTACTCCTAGATCTCTGAATGTTTCCACTTCCTGTATTTTATTATTGTCTAAAAAATAAACCTATCCATATAATTATGTTTCATAGAGAATTTTACGTGGTAGCATATTTTATTGTTCATATCTTATTTAAAATTTGACTCCATTCGATTATTCGTACACCATTCTACAAGCCGATTAATATCTCTTTGCAAGTACTGTGTATCTTCAAATGACTTAATTCTTCTCGCAATTTTTAGATCGTCAGCGTACAAATAACATTCAGAGAATTGAAACCAAAGAGGAAGATCATTAATGAAGATATTAAATAAAATAGGAGCCAAATGAGAGCCTTGGGGAACTCCAGATGTTATGCATTTGATTTTGGATTGATACCCATTTGCCACCACGTAAAACTCTCGACCCATTAAATAAGATTTTAGTCACTTCAGTAAGTGCCCAGAAATGCCATATAACGCGAGTTTATTTATCAATATGGAATGGCATATTCTATCAAAGGCTTTGCTAAAGTCCGTATAAATAACATCATACTGATCACCTGCGTCAATTGCTTGGACAAGGGATTCTGTGAAAGTCAATAAGTTTGTGGAAGTAGACCTCGGGGTGACAAGACCGTGTTGATGATCGCTTAGGTACAACTTTAAATGACTCTGTATATGAGGACAGATAAGGGATTCAAAAATCTTTGCGAACGACGACAAAATTGATATAGGTCTGTAATTGGAAATAATTTCCTTTTTATCCGACTTGTAAAGTGGAACAACTTTAGCTTTCCTCTACATTTGCGGGAAAGTTCCCGTGGCTAGGGACGTGTTGTAAATGATTTGAAGTGGGGAAACCAATGCAGATGCACAAGCACGAATAAAAATGGGAGGGATGCCATCTGGACCACCTTTATTGATATTAACGGATAATAGTTTTATAAGTATACATTCCGTACCTAAAACGTTAGCCCTTAGTGTGTGTAAGACGGCGGATTCAAACTTGAACTCTGTATCGTTGTAGGAGTTGTTGTAGACCAAAGAAAAGTAGTTCATAAAAAAAATTGCATATTGTCGGTCCTTCAGACGAAGTTGTTTGCCCATCGGTCATAGTCAAAGGATACGCGCTAGTTCCCCCACGTTTGGTTTTAATATATGAGTAATTCCAAAACAGTTTCGGGTTCTCTATTATATCAATTTGTATGTTTTTTATGTAGGTATTGTATAACCTTCTCGATATATTTTGACATCGTTTCGATACTAATTTTAGTTCCAATCCATCTCTATATAGGGTTTTTGTATTTTTTGAAGCGCAATCTTAACCTATTCTTTTCTCTTAAGCAACGTTTAATTCCATGTTAAACCAAGGATGTTGGCGGATCCTAGATGATTTACGAATAGGCACATACTTATCAATGGCTATGTTTAAAACTTCATAGAACACATTTTACAACTTATCTATGTCATTATTTCCCTCAAAAAGATGATTCCAGTCTTATTCGTTCAAATAATTTGTAATTTTCTCGTAATACGCTTTAAAGAAATTAGGTCTTGAGATAATATTATTATAGGGAAGACAGTCAGACAAGTGAGAATGAGTCAGTGAAAATGAGATTTCCAAGGGTGGGTGAAATTTATTAATATTCGATAATGAGCAACTAGATTCAATCACATTACATAACGGAATTGTTGATAACACTAAGTCCAAAATACGCCCATAACAGTTCTTAATTTATTGTGTAAGGCAAAGTTTATTAACATTCATAAAATATAACAAGTATTGGCATGTTTGCGGCAATATTTTATTTATTTATTTATTTAAATGCTTTATATACAAAGTATAAAGGCGGATTTAATGCCTGAGGCATTCTCTTCCAGTCAACCTTTGGGTGGTGCAGAGAAATCAAAGTAATAATAAAATTCTGCTGCATCTCTAAATAATAATAAAATAAAAATTCAGGTGTAAGCTAATAAATATCAGAAGAATATATTATATATACATAAATGTATATGATTGTAGTCTGTATATTATATAGATAAATATAGATACATACATACATATACCAAATTACATATATTTTATACTTATAGATACATATGTATAAACATACTAAGATTATTCTGCCAATTTATCAAGTAAATGTTATCAGACTTTCGCTTTAAATGTCAAATGAGTACTAGGCGACCTGATTCCACAGAAGAATTGACTGAACAAAGAAAGAAGAATGTATGAAATTAGAGGCGTGGGAAGGACACTGTAGAAGGAGATGATTAAGTGAGCGAAGATTCCTATTATGGTTACTCCGTAAGTAATTAAATTGAGACGACAAATAAGAAGGTGGTGCAGGGGACATAATAATGGAAAAAAAAGTTGTAAGGGCGTGTAAAGAACGACGTTGACGTATTGGTAACCATTTTAACTGTGAGCGGAACGAAGAAATATGATATTTTCGGAGATTAAAAATGAATCGAATGCAGTTATTAAGAAGCCGGTCGAGTTTATTGAGGTGTTCTGCATCCAGATCAAAATAGCACACATCACCATAGTCGATTATAGGAAATATCAAGGCTTGCACAAGTATTGTCTTGGTTTTCACAGGAAGGAAGTTCTTCAAGCGATAAAGAACACGTAGAGTACCCGTAACCTTCTGGCAAACTGCATTAACTTGAGCATGCCAGTTCAGAGAGGAATCGATCAGTATGCCTAGGTCTTTTACTGCTGAGCTCCATTCAGTAACTGTGCCATTATAAGTAAGAGGAGGGATAAGTGAAGTGTCCAACCTACTCACCATTCTTGGACTACCTACAATAATTGCCTGACATTTACTTGGGTTGACGGCCAGACCAAAACTGTCGGCCCACTGTTTTATACGGGCTAAGTCTTCGTTAACTTTGTCTATGGCTTCAGTAACACAGTCAGTTCTCCATGCCTTTTCTAATATCGCCAGTCACTTTGAGGAGCGCAGAGGTAGTGCTGTTTCCAGGTCTGAATCCAGACTAGAGGATTTAATAAGTTATTAAGATTAACAAACCTGGACAGCTGCTTGTATACACAAGCCTCAAGCACCTTGGACATAAAGGGTAGTATGGATATAGGACGGAAGTGGTTGGAATGACATAAGCTTTCCGCCACGAAGACGGATATACACCAGTGTCGAGGGAAGTATTAATTACATATTGACCCCGTCATATGTAATCACCGACGATCATATTGACCCGGTCATTCCTGATAAGAATAAATCCGGGAAGGGGATAAGCGGTAGAAGCTAACTGAGGTTTGAGCCAGCTCTCAGAAATCAGGACGCAATGCACGTTGGCATCAGCGAATGTATCCGAAAGGTCACTAAAATGACTTGGTAAACTTTGTGCGTTAATGTGATAGATAATAAGTGTCTCAAATTGACAAGAAAATTTTTGTCGCACCAAGTCACCAAGCCCATCATGTAACGAGGAAAAACTGTCGTCACTGGTCGTAGAAGCAGAATCAGTGGCAGTTGTAAAAGAATCAGTATCAGAAGACATAATAATAATAATAGCAAGGAGCTGCACGGTCGGTTCTATCGAGCCCTTCATGGGCCTGATGTGGACCGACTAGCGTCTGTGTCTTGGCTGCGCTTCGGTAACCTCTTTGGGGAAACCGAAGGTTTTGTCTTTGCAATTATGGACGAAGTTATTAAGACGAACAACTATAGGAAATACATCCTGAAGGACGGTACGGTCGACATCTGTCGGGCATGCCACCGTCCTGGCGAGTCCATCAGGCATGTTATCTCCGGTTGTTTGTATCTTGCTAACGGCGAGTATTTGCATAGACACAACCTAGTAGCCAAGATCATACATCAGCAAATTGCTCTTCGATATGGACTGGTGACTTCTGAAGTGCCATATTACCAGTATGTTCCTCAACCAGTTCTTGAAAATGGTCATGCAACGTTGTATTGGGATCGATCTGTTATCACAGACAGGACTATTGTCGCCAATAAGCCTGATATTGTGATAATAGATCGATTGGCGCGCCGGGCTATACTTGTTGACGCATGACGATAACCTCGTCAAAGCTGAAAAAGATAAAATGTCTAAATATTTAGATTTAGCTCACGAGGTTACCGACATGTGGGATGTCGATTCAACAATTATTGTCCCGATGGTCGTTTCTGCTCATGGGTTGATACCAAAGAGCCTCGACCAACACCTACAGAGGCTCTCAATTGGCTGTTGGGTCAAAAGTCAAATACAGAAGGCAGTATTATTGGACACGGCACGCATTGTGAGGCGGTTCCTCACTTTGTCTCCCTAACCGCCGGTGGCTTGGGTCTTAAGCCTCACCACCGGAGGGTAAATAAATTATTTTTTATATTTTTATATGTATATTTTTTATAATTTATATATGTAAAAATAGAAAAAATATGTTAAATAAAATAAAGATAATAATATATATATATATATATATATACATATATATATATATATATATATATATATATATATATATATATATATATATATATATATATATATATATATAATAAGCGCAGGTATGGAGTACTGCTCGCACCTCTGGGATGGATCTGCCCAGTACCTGCTCGATGCCTTGGATGGATTGCAGCGGCGGGCCATCCGCATTGTGAATGATGCAGACGTTACGAGCAACTTACAACTACAACTACAACTACAACTCAACTACAACTACAACTCCGGAGAGATGTCGCCTCTCTAAGCATGTTCTAGCGCCTGTATCACGGTGAGTACTCTGAAGAATTGTTCAACTTGATCCCCTCCTCTCCATTCCTAACCAGAACCACGCGTGCTGGCTTGCGAAGCCATAGCTTGACAGTCCACACCATCCCGGCGCGAACCAAACGGTTCTCGAATTCGTTTTTGTGCCGCACCGTCAGGCTGTGGAATTGTTTGGGACATGGGACTGCCGTCCGATGCCAATGGATACTCTGCCTGGGCAGCATTGGCACTTACCATCAGGTGCCATGCCGCCACTATGCCAGGCCATTATAAAAAAAAAAAAATACAATACTAAAATGTACCTTCGGTTTGCCGACGATATTGTAGTCTTGGCAGAATCGCTGGAAGACCTTAGCACTATGCTCGAAGACCTCAATCGAGTCTCCCAACAGGTGGGTCTTAAAATGAACATGGACAAAACGAAGATCATGTCGAATGTCCATGTTGTGCCCACCCCCATCGGTGTTGGGGGCTCGACTCTTGAAGTTGTTGACGAATATGTCTATTTAGGACAAGTGGTCCGGTTAGGCAGGTCCAACTTCGAGAGAGAGGTCAATCGTCGAATCCAACTCGGTTGGGCAGAGTTCGGGAAACTATGCGACGTCTTCTCGTCCAAAATATCTCAGTGCCTTAAATCGAAAGTCTTCGATAGTTGTGTGTTGCCAGTGATGACTTACGGCACCGAGACGTGGCCTCTCACTATGGGCCTTATTAGGAAGCTCAAAGTCACTCAACGAGCTATGGAGAGGGCTATGGTCGGGGTTTCCCTACGAGATCGAATCAGAAATGAGGAGATCCGTAGGAGAACTAAAATAACCGACATAGCCCACCGGATTAGCAAGTTGAAGTGGCAATGTGCAGGGCACATAGCGCGGAGATCTGATGACCGATGGGGTCGGAAAGTGCTCGAATGGAGGCCACGTAGCGGAAAGCGGAGCGTAGGACGTCCACCCACAAGATGGTCCGACGACCTGGTAAAGGTCGCGGGACGTCGCTGGATGCAGGCTGCCTCCAACAGGTCTCTGTGGAAATCATTGGGGGAGGCCTATGTTCAGCAGTGGACTTCCTTTGGCTGATGGATGGATGGACTAAAATGTAAATGAATAAATGTGGTCCAATGAATTAGTCTCAGCACCACCCGCCAGCGAAAACATATACACATTATTATTAACATTAAGATTACTGAACACAGAGTATTAAAAAAAAAAACAAACAAAACAAGGAAAAAATAAATAGCACTAATTTATGAATCTAAAATGGAATTTAAGTAGCAAAACAGAACTTGTAATAACAAAAAGAAAGATTTCTAAACAAAACAAATAGTCTAGTCGACAAGTTGAAAATGGTACAAAATAGAGATACTGCTCTTAAAATTATGTGCGACAGCTCATTGGATCCGGAATGACGTCTAGAAAAATGTGCCAAAAGCGTGTATTAGCACATAAAAAATTGCAAAAGTTATAAACAATTAAAGATGAAAAAAATTGGCATTTCGTTTTTTGCCAATATTTAATAAACCATTAATATATAAGAAATTTCAAAAAAAGATTCTGAAAGAGGAGGAAATTTCCAATAAAAGCTCCTAACTCCCGGAACTCTATCTCCATTATTTATAGTTTTAATTTAACGCTGAAAATATTTATACACTGTTTATAAAAAAAAATTAACAATATTACTTGGATTTTTTAGGTTTTGTTCAAGTAAAAATATTGTTATAGACAAAGTATATTTTTTTTTAACTTTTATGGCACGATCTTGTTAAGTATGTATGTAAGAAAGGCTCTACGAAGCGAAATTTTTTTACGACCATTATTCAAACATTTTTTTTCACTTACAATTAAGACGGTAGTTCGAGAAAATTTCGTTAGTTAACAATTGTTTAACTTGTTGAAAATTAATTATAGTGTTCAGAAAATAACATATTTTTTTCAAATTTAAAAAAAAATTCAATACCTTAAATAAATTAATTAATGTGCCGTACTCGCTTTTGACGCCACGCGCGCATCCTAAAAATGTCACGCGCAGACCTATTTTCAGCGTAAAATTAAAATTATAAATAATGGAGATAGAGTTCCGGGGGTTAGGAGTTTTTTATTGGAAATTTCCTCCTCTTTCAGAATCTTATTTTGAAATTTCTTATATATTAATAGTTAATTAAATATTGGCAAAAAACGAAATGCCATTTTTTTTCATCTTTAATTGTTTATAACTTTTGCAATTTTTTATGTGCTAATATACGCTTTTGGCACATTTTTCTAGACGTCATTCCGGATCCAATGAGCTATCGCACATAATTTTAAGAGCAGTATCTCTATTTTGTACCATTTTCAACTTGTTGACTAGACTAAAATGTGTCAACCGGCAAACGTCAACAATGTTATCGTAAATTATAATAAAAAAAGTAGGTATACGAAAAGATAAAAAATGTAGGTACATTGATGCGTTTGCACGGGTGTTAATACAGAGTAGTCACAATTCACGCGATTAAATATTACGTAATGTGTAAAGTGTAAACAAAAAGGTGCAAAAAGACAATTATTGATCGCGATTTATTAACTTAAAGTAAATTAGTAAATGTAATAAATAACTATAAACTACCATGTTAGAGTGTCGTGAGTTATGTTCGAACCGTAGTAATTATCGCTGTTTTGTTACCGCCGTTGAGACCGCGGGTCTGTTGTTTCTGACCACTGAAGAAGTTTCCAATGTCCGGGGATACCTCGTCATCAACGGATTGAGCTCGTCTAATGTAAATATCTTTATACGGTTACCATCAGAAGTCTTTATGACAATTGTACCGTCCTGGGTCCAACACGATCTGACGCTAAAGTATTGCCGTGCTTTACTGAAAACTTGCTGCCGTGGTTTGGTCAGAAACTCCTTCACTGTGATAGGAGAATCCTTCAGCTTTGCCTTAGCCCTCCAAACCGAAGAGCGATGTTCAACACCACAGAATCGGACAAGTATTGGGCGACTGTGATCCTTGCTTTGGGTCCCAATTCTGAGACATGCCGTTATGTTACAGACAGAGAAGTCTCTTAAGCCCAGCGTATTGGTGACTATATTGAGGACAACACTTCTACAGTCCTCTTTCGGATCTTCTGCGACACCCAGAAAAAGAAGTGCCTTTCTTCGATGCCGTGTTTCGATATTTTCTATCATCGGAGCACACTCGCATATCTGATTTCTCAGCAGACGAAGCATGTCGAACATCAGTTTTCGGAATGTGCGAAACTCCTCAGCCACACGAGCCACAGTGTCCTTTGCTTGACTACCAGACTGCAACTTTGCTTCTAGTTAAGCCATCCTCTTTGAAAAGCTGTCCTGTAATTTACTCTGGGTCTCCTGGTTATCAGATAATTGCGCCATTTTCTGTATTTTCTGCCTCAATGTAGGTATAAAAAGTGTAGGTGCGGGCTAGCAGGTGGTGTATTTGGAGCTATGTTGTCACATACAGAGCTGCTAACTTTAGTACAATGCACTTATGATGCGAAGAACTAAATGCACGCAAAGTATACCAAATAAATAGTGTATTACAATTTAAATTAAAATACGATACTATAAATACGTCTATCTTATTTAACACCTACCGAAAAATGTTGCAAATAATATCTTTTCCCCAATTTATATTAGATAAATTGAAGTCACCGACAATGCAGATAGGCATGCCTGTTGTCTCAAATAAAATGTTACAGTTATTTGTAAAATTAATTATTGCGGAACGACATATGAGGCATATATACATTCAGGCGGAGGAAGATATACTGCACAGAGAGCCATCTGACGCGATGTGGTTCCGGCACACTATTATTTAACCAAGTTTCAGTCAAAATTATTATATCGTAATCCACACAAGCTAGATTACAATACAATTCGTTCGTTTTTGTTTTTAAACCCCTGCAATTTTGGCAATATATTTTGAAATCATTGAATGTTAAAGAAATAGTTGATACATTAACATGCTACATATAAAGAAGGTAATATTATGAAAATAACAAAATAATACATTAACACTAAGCAATTTTACCAAGGCAGCTAATATTCTTTATAATTTTGTATTCTGCACCATCAGTTTTTCTAACAAATATTCTTCCATTCCTAACCCAAACATACTTATATTTCATTTCCTTAGCTTTAATCCTGGCATCTGCGTGGAGAGCCCTGTTAGCAGGCGAAAGGTGTTCCACTACGTACACAGGCGATTTTTGACCAGAGAGACCAAAGTGAGCACAGTTAAGTTTATCCTGGGGGTTAGCGTGATTAAATTTAGTGGCCGATGCTATCAGCTTATCGCGTACCCGAGGCGATGCGAGCTGAGCAATAATAGATCTCAGGCGTTTATTAGTAGGATTTGATTTGGCTATCCGCGAACAGTGTAATACATCCTTCTCGTTCAAATCACAATTTACTACTTTAGCTAATTGTGACATGATATTATATATGTTCTCGTTTTTTTTTCCGGCAAACATTGTACTTCGACATTGCCGGATCGCGACTGTTGCTC
This sequence comes from Hyles vespertilio, assembly GCA_009982885.2. NCBI lineage: Eukaryota > Metazoa > Arthropoda > Insecta > Lepidoptera > Sphingidae > Hyles > Hyles vespertilio. Next base: position 3,089,374 of record CM042816.1, read on the forward strand.
CATATTATTGACTCGTGACTGAAGATCACCAATCAGATTTTTAATTTCCGTATTTTCTAGTTGAAGTTTCATAATTATTTCATCACTTTTTTGCTGTTTCTTTTCAAACTCCTCGAATTTCTCATTAATGAAGGACATCGATTTAATAATATCTTTAATTTCTTCTTTAACTGGTGTTAGTTCTTTCTGTATAGTAGTCATCAGGCCTACATTAAACTGTTTCAACATCTCACTGAATTCAGATTTTATTGACTCTTGTATGAGGTTACGGATCTCGTCTTATTCTTTAAGGGTGATGTCGGGGAGGGTGGCTGAGTAGCGGGTCTCTTACTGCCCTTCTGCGTAGACACGTTACGTAAGGCACGCATATTAAGGCATGGAGGACAGATCCAGGTCTTATTTTTCCCAGATGTGTTCGGGGAAGACTCTTGTGATGTACACGAGTGGTGATATGACTTTCCATATTCCGCAAATTTTATATGATTCTTTCCATCTTGAGCACTCGCAGTCGCGTTGTTGCAACTTTCGGAGTTACTAGCCATACTTTGAAAAGTAAAAGTGGTGAAGTTACTTTTCTTTTTTAATATTAACGGGCTCCAAGAGACAATGCAGGATAGCTACAGTGAAACGCGCCTTTCGAAAAGTGAAATGTCGGTGAATATTTTATTATTTTGGCTCGATGAAGTATACTGCACTGAATGGTAGTCGTAGTACCATCTAGACAGGCTGCTTTATATAATTTAATATAAGCTACTTGTATATACGAGTATGACAGAATCATGATATTCCGATTACACATCACGGTACAGTGATTCACGGATCGCCGGATTGCGGGATGCCCATTACCTCTTTCCTTCTCCCAGTCTTTTTTCTTCCCTCTCTTCTCTCAATTTGATGGGTCGCAACATATCTATGATCCAAGCATTGTGGATGTTTAAGGGTGGCAGTAATCATTTACCATCAAGTGAACTGTTTGCTCGTTTGTCAGACCTAAGCAATAAATAATGAGTTTCAGATTAGAAAATGGAATAAAATAGATATATTTTATTGTTACAAAGCGTGGGTTGCTGTAGGATAAGTATTTTTTACTTTTTAGTTTGAACTTTATGAAAGTGTGTTTTTTTAGTTTTTCAACTATAATTTAATTGCTTGTACTAAAAACATCTATCTACGGCTCTCTTATCAAAGAAAGACAGACAGCTGCGCGCAAATAACCAACTTTTAATATTGTTTTAAAAAAAATAATCTTTTTGATGATTCTGGATAAGATAATGTCAAATACTTTTTAAATTATTGCGTTGTCATCGGTCCTGGATGAGTATGCAAAGTTTGAATTAAATCTGATCGTTCAAAGTAGGGCAAAATCGAGCTCTATATATCTACCTTCATATGTTCATAAATCGAAGCCCTTCAAAGACAATATAAAAGTCGAAGTGGAAGAAGTTTCACCGCGTTTCCATCATGGGATCTCGCACAATAATCTTGACCGTGCCCACATCCGTATATTTATATCACGCCATTTTTGTTGCGCAAGCATACTTGTGTTGTGCCACATAACATAATTGTAATAACCGCATGCAACTCTGGATACTCTCGGGACAATTTTGTCATTAGTTGGACTACTGGGTAATTATAAATACAATAATCACATGTATACAACAGACGTTATATTGACCCTTCAGAAGCCACCAAATTATTGTCACACAAAGTTTTATGAAAGATGTGAGACCCGAGGGTAATATATTGCAAATAAAGGTTTTTACATTTGCCAATTTAGGGTTAATAGCGACTCCAAGCCAGATTTGTGTCAATTTTGGCAATTTAAATTAATTCATAAAGAAGATTTGAATACGAAAATTTATCAAGAAATTAATACAATAATGCTCTCTAGAACTCTCTAGTTCTAGAACTAAACTGTTTTATTCGCATTGTGCAGATTCCATCCAAGTTACGCCAGGATTTGTGGCTTAGAAACGTTAATTTGTGAGAGTAACTGGACTACGAATTAATCGAATGCTGTAGTATTACATAAGTTAACTATCTTTTTCAGAAGTAGGTACTGTTAAAAACACTGAATTTAAATTTATAATGTTTTTACAAAAGTATTAATTGTCTAGTTTATATTTTAAAATTAATATTACATTAATATGCGCTCGTATTACCGCTGGTATACTTTATAGATTGGCAACACTGGATGAATGGGATATAACATACGAGCGCAAATGGAGGAACAATCTCTTTTTTTGTTTTTGTTTTGTTGATTGCATTGATTGTGAACTGTGGTTGAGAACGAATAGTCTAAGACATTAATTGTATTGTGTATCTTTAAATAAATCTGTTTTGTAAAGGATACGTCGTTTGTCTTCTGAGGAAAATTAACAGTACCGAAAAAAATACTGCGGGGCACGGGTCTCTTTTAGAATTGAGAGTATGAATTAGACGGGTTAGTCATATAGGATCTAGAATCAAAAGTATATATTGTATCTTCATCAATATCACCATCCTTAGTCAAATGAAGTCTTCTGCTGAAGACAAACCTCCCTTATGGATATCAACAGCGACTTGTGATCAATTTTATTTTTCATTGCATACGTACAATTTAGGGCTTCTAAATAAATATACGTCATTCTAAGATAAGGAGAGAAGATGATTGGTAGAATAATAAAACTTATGTATTGGTACCAGAAAATAACATTCCAATGGAAAGTCATGTCTATCAAACAATGAAGTTTCAAAGTAGAGCATGACTTGGTCAGTTCTGGACTTCAATATCGGCTTTGATCCTACTGTGGTTGTATAAAAATTTACATCAGAGCATATCTACCTATTTATACATTGTAGTAAGTCCCATTGTTTCGTTAGATATTGGTCTACTAGACAAGAGGGTGTAATGCAGATTGTATCGACTAGTATACTCTCTTCAGATATTCCAGGAATGTAGGAGCCCTCAATGCATATTCCTTAACCTTTAAAAAGTTAAATATTAATAACCGTATCATTAGAAAGTTTCATTACCTGGGCTGGAACTCACGACCTCTGTCTTACCAATTCGTTCCCAACTATGCCATCAGTCACTCCATATCAACGCACGATTTTGTACAAGCGTGCAATTACTGCACAAATATTCAAAACCGGTTCGTGTTGCAACCTGTCGAAAGCCTGTCCCCTTTCGGCCGCCTTTCACCTTTGTGTTTAGTCAAATGGCTTTTGTCAACGATGTTCAATGCACTTGGGTTAATCCTTGTAATGGTTCTGATCCAAATAAAATTACTTTGTCCATTTAAATGACGATTATTAAATTTAAATTGAAGTTTAAAATTGGAAATTGGAAAAGGAGAAATTTCGTTTATAGCGTTGTGATTGCTTTCGAGGCCTGTCTAGACACTCCTCAATAATAAGTCCATTGTTCGTCATATTTTCCTAGACGATATCCAGCCAGCGTTGCTTTTGTCTAGGCGTAGTTCTTTCTTATGTTTTCTTTCTTTGACGCCTGTCTGAACCATGTTTTTATAAATACTCAGAAGAACTCGCAGTATGTAAAATGTAAATAAAAGCAGAAAGTGGGGATGATAAAAACATGTTATTTTTTAGTAAAAATTCCGCTTCTTTTTAATTCTGATCGAATGTGTATTAAATCAAACATAAGAGAACTTAGGCTATTTCTATATTTTATGACCTTGCTTGTCAGTACATAGTTCAGTATAAGTTTACCGTGCGATGAAGCCGTAGACTGAATGTAGTTTTGTACCTACATTATGTGGGTAGAACGCTAGACTATGTAGGCTGCAGAATAAAGTGTTCAATTGTTCGAGCAAACTTGATTTACTTGATTCTATAAGCTGTCAGATACAGTAAGGCCAAAGTTGAAGGATCACACTTCGCTTTTGACTTGGGGTGGATAAAATAACACACGGTTTTCACAGGGTGAAAACCGGCAGTGATCACCGAATGGTTAGGGGCACCCTGAATATCAATGTCCAATCGGAAAGGCGTCGCTTGATGAAATCTACGCTCCGACCTACTCGCGCCCATATCCAAAACCCCGAGAGCTTTCAACTCGAGCTGACAAATCGCTTTGATTGTCTAGGAGAAAACCTTGCAGTGGACGAGCTAAACAGCGGTTTGGTAGAAGCTGTCCATACGGTGGGATCTAAGTATTTTAGACCTCGCCGTAGAGATAGACCACAAAAACTCTCGATCCACACTCTTGACCTCATGGCCGAACGTCGATCTTTGACGCTGCAGTCTTCCGTTGACGCCGAAGCATATCGGCGGCTCAATAGACAGATCTGGAAGTCCTTGCGACACGATGTCCGTGCTCACAATACTGTGAGCATTAAGGAGACAATCGAGCGGAACGGAGGCTCCAAAGTGTTTGCAAGAGACTTGTCTATTGGGCAAAGCCAGTTGTCTAGGCTGAAGACGGAGGACGGCCGCGTAGTATCGACGAGGGCAGAGGTATTAAGGGAGATCGAGAGGTTCTACGGACAGCTTTACACCTCGGTTGCCAAACCTGCTGTTAGCTCGGCCGAAGACCCGAGAGCCGAGTTGATCCGACACTTTAGCGATGATATCCCGGACATCAGCCTGTGTGAGATTGAGATGGCCCTGAAGCAACTTAAAAACAACAAGGCGCCGGGCGAGGACGGAATAACTTCAGAGCTTCTGAAAGCGGGCGGAACGCCGATACTGAAAGTCCTTCAGAAGCTCTTCAATTCCGTTCTCCTCGAGGGCTCAACGCCAGAGGCATGGAGCAGGAGCGTGGTGGTACTGTTCTTCAAAAAAGGTGATAACACTTTGCTGAAGAATTACAGGCCCATCTCGCTCCTGAGCCATGTCTATAAGTTGTTTTCGAGGGTCATCACAAATCGTCTCGAACGCAGGTTTGATGACTTCCAGCCTCCTGAACAAGCCGGTTTTCGAAAAGGCTTTAGTACCATAGACCACATCCATACGCTTCGGCAAGTTATACAAAAAACCGAGGAATATAACTTGCCGCTTTGTTTAGCGTTTGTGGACTATGAGAAAGCCTTTGATTCGATCGAGACTTGGGCTGTGCTACAGTCTCTCCAGCGGTGCCATATCGACTATCGGTACATCGAAGCGTTGAAGTGTATATACAACAACGCCACCATGTCGGTCCGAGTACAGGATCAGAGTACGAAGGCTATTCCACTACAGAGAGGCGTGAGACAGGGAGATGTCATATCTCCGAAACTGTTCACTGCCGCGCTGGAAAACGCCTTCAAGCTCTTGCAATGGAAAGGATTCGGCATCAACATCAACGGCGAGTATATCACTCACCTTCGGTTTGCCGACGATATTGTAGTTTTGGCAGAATCGCTGGAAGACCTTAGCACTATGCTCGAAGACCTCAATCGAGTCTCCCAACAGGTGGGTCTTAAAATGAACATGGACAAAACGAAGATCATGTCGAATGTCCATGTTGTGCCCACTCCCATCGGTGTTGGGGGCTCGACTCTCGAAGTTGTTGACGAATATGTCTATTTAGGACAAGTGGTCCGGTTAGGCAGGTCCAACTTCGAGAGAGAGGTCAATCGTCGAATCCAACTCGGTTGGGCAGCGTTCGGGAAACTACGCGACGTCTTCTCGTCCAAAATACCTCAGTGCCTTAAATCGAAAGTCTTCGATAGTTGTGTGTTGCCAGTGATGACTTACGGCACCGAGACGTGGCCTCTCACTATGGGCCTTATTAGGAAGCTCAAAGTCACTCAACGAGCTATGGAGAGGGCTATGCTCGGGGTTTCCCTACGAGATCGAATCATAAATGAGGAGATCCGTAGGAGAACTAAAGTAACCGACATAGCCCACCGGATTAGCAAGTTGAAGTGGCAATGGGCAGGGCACATAGCGCGGAGATCTGATGACCGATGGGGTCGGAAAGTGCTCGAATGGAGGCCGCGTAGCGGAAAGCGCAGCGTAGGACGTCCACCCACAAGATGGTCCGACGACCTGGTAAAGGTCGCGGGACGTCGCTGGACACAGGCTGCCTCCAACAGGTCTCTGTGGAAATCATTGGGGGAGGCCTATGTTCAGCAGTGGACTTCCTTTGGCTGATGGATGGATGGATGATGGATGGATAAAATAACGTCACGAACAAATTTCTAGGAACACTTCATTTTAGTTATGTTATCTTAGCAAAGGTACTAGAAAATACTAGGAACAGAATATGACCGTATAGTTCATTAATGATCTATTTTGTTAAAAACAAAAATAATCCAGAGTAGCTCAAGTTGAGAAAATTATAGAACTATGTGTAGATTATGGCATGTGGGGGTTGCTACTACACCCCCATTTTTGGATTTAATGTATTCCATATCCGCTTTAGTGCCTCTTGCAAAGCGTTTGTAAAAAAATATGGTGATCAGTTATGAGGTTTAAATGTGAAAGCATGACTTACAACTTACTCTCGGATTTATAATGTAAGGTGTTAGAAATCGGGAATCAAACGCCGGTACATTTTGAAATTAATATATTTGTCATATTCATTTCTAAAATCCAAATATAATACTAGATAATAAGCACGTTTTATCATAACTCTTTGGCTCGAAGTGAGTGTCTAAATGGTGGGCTTATTGACTTGACGGTTTATAATCTTGAGGCTCTATGCTAAGGTGTTCCAGTCTTACGGCCTTATGGAAACACGCCCATGAAAGAGTATGATATTAATTAATATTTACAAACCACATTTAGATTATAACTTATGAGACAGACAATCACTAACTATATCTAAGTGAGGATTTCTTTATAACTGTAACGCAATGGTGAGAATTTGACTAAAGTTATATTGATTGCATAATTAAAGAGCTGTTTTAACCCGGGTGGTCTCGCTGTATCAGCGAACGCCGATATGAATCAATAATTACGACGTCACATTTGACCCAGCCAATGAAAATGCTATAGCTATATGCTTTCTCTTCCTATTAAAAATTCTTTTTTATTTATTTGAAATATGATTCTCAGGATTTATGAATTTTGGTTTATTTAATTAAAATACGGCAAAATAGGGTGGTCTTAAGCAAAAAACTTTTTAAACTAATATTTTTCCTCCTAGGAATTGCTACAGGATATTCCCGATCCCGTCGCTTCTAATTGTCTAAGATCCCACTGCATTCTTCCTTGCTTTTAAATTATTTGATGCATTCTTTCAGCTCATATTCGACAGCGTAGCAATACCAACATAGCAAGTCTCGTTTTCTATAAATCGTGTATTATTTACTATGGTCGGAATTCGTTAGGTAGTAAAGATGAGACGTATTTACGATACCAGGTTTTAAAACCAGGTATTCACTTCGAAGTACGGCGCCCTGGGGCCCTACTATATTCATCCGAAACGAAGTTCGAAACTTCGGACGAACGAAGTTTGTGACGATACTCTGTAAATGTTCGGATTTATATAACGTACAGTCAGCAACATAAGTCGCTGCACACTTCACATTTTTTGATAACCTTTTTATGAATTAAAATTTGTATGTACTACTCTGTAGTCGTGAAAAATAACCAAGTAAAGTCATCTATGCCGAGCAGTGCCATACGATGTTGAAAATAATTATTATTTTGGATGATAAGACAATTCCAAATCTCGTGAATGTGTAGCGACTTATGTTGCTGACTGTACATCGTAACCATAAGTCTATGGTTACGACCATAAGTCAATAACGACCATAAGTATATATAAGTAGATTCGTATCGTATATAAACTTCGATCATCCGAAGTTTCGAACTTCGTTTCGGATGAATATAGTAGGGCCCCTGGTACGAGCAGAAAATACCTACTTACAAGTATGAAAGTATTGCCATACGTCGATGCGCAGAGAGCTCTGGAAACTACACATGAAAATACTTGCATAGGAAAACGATCCATAAATTAATATAAATAAGAACCATAATCGTATCTGTCAATAACAAATACTTTGATCTTCAAAGTATTTTTTATTCATACTATTTTGCTCCTTATATATCATAGAATACGGGTTGAATTCCTATGCAAGTATTTTCAAATTTTGAAGCCGCTATAAGTCGGTGCGCGAAGAACTTGGAACACTATACAAAAAAATACTTCCATAGAAAAAATATCCATAACTTCGTATAAATAAAAAATACAATCGTATTTGTGAATAGAAAATACTTTAAAATTCAAAGTACGCCTTATTGGTTACTGAATACGGATTTAATTCCTATGCAAGTATTTTATAGACGCCGCGCCGCGGCTGGGACGCGAAAGGTTGCCGACTCATACTAACAAAATACTTTCAAGTATTTTAGAACCTGGTTTTGAACCATAGTATTTTTACGTACTCATACTTAGAAGCCCTGGTACTTAATTTTGCAAGTATATCTCATCCCTCATTCGTAGATCTTCACGCACGCATGAGTTCCACGCAGGCATGGAACCGCGCGTGGCGGAACCTAAACCAGGGCGTGTGCCCTCTGGTTGTGGTCTTCTATGCAATCCGTGACGACGGATTGATCCTTGTTGTTATCGGTATATACGATTTTGACGTCACATTCTTGTTTTTTAGGTCGCTCTTGCGGTTCGAGTTGAAGAACTCGAGGATGTTCGGTGAGGCCGTGTGTGTCGTCGAAGTGTGGGTATCCCCGGTGCCGTCGTGATTCTTATTGTCGTCTGGGCGATCTGGTCCCAGCCAGGTGGATCCCGTTGGGGAAGCCCGGCTAGGCGATCAGCGACCGGACGACGTAATCACGAGGCCCGCAGTTCAACCCGCTCCTTCAGACGGCGGTAGAGTTGAAGTTGTTAGCGGAATTGTCTTCCGCTAGGAGGTCACGTGGAAGTGCCGGCACAGGTTGTTCCGGCGGGCGAGCATGAAGCGGCGCCAGGTTCTGGAGATGAGGCCAGTCCGAGGCGTCGGCGCGTTCAAACATTTTCGTCGAAAGACGTTGAACAAAGTCGTCCAGGTTCTCGATGCGGAGATCCCTCTGGATGGTGGAGTTTCTCACGAAACGCGGGGCGTTTACGATCTTTCGGAGCGTCTTGGTCTGGACGACCCGCAGTTTTTGACGTGCGGTAGCGCCAGTGAGCGCGTACCAAGCGGGTGCCGCGTACGTTAGGCGTGAGCGTATGTACAGCTTGTACACAGATATCTTCACGTTCAGCGGGAGCTTCGAAGAGAAGACTGGGCGAAGTTTCGCGGCGGCGATCTTCGTCTGGTTGGCGATGGTTTGGGCGTGCTTGTTCTTGTGAATGCTGATCCCGAGATAGCCCAGGGAATTCGTTGATCTTGTATCGTGATGTATAGTGATCTCGTCGGGTTGTTCCTCGCTATGTGATGGGAACGCTTGATCAACAGGGCCTGTGTCTTTCCGACGTTCACTGTCAGCTTCCACTTGGAAAGCCAGCCAGGGAGTTCGTCCAGGTTGCGCTGGAGCTTGGTGATGGCGTGCTTCGGCGACACGGAGGATGTGTACGGTGGACGTCTTCCCTCACAGGAATGTCGTCGGTGTAGCAAGAGTACAGGACCGGAGATAAGCAGCTTCCTTGAGGTACTCCGGCAGCGATGGTGCGCTCGCCGGAGAGCTTGCCCTCGATCATTACGTGGAATCTTCTGTCTTCTAGGAATGACTGGATCACTCTGGTGATACGACGGGGCGAGTCGGACAGGGCTACCTTGTGTACAAGGCCGCGGTGCCAGACTAGGTCGAACGCTTTCTCCATATCCAGGAATACTGCGACAGTGTTTTCACGCCGTAGTTTGGCCATCGTGAAATCGTGCAGTATCCTGGTCAATTGCAGCGTGGTGCTGTGGTCTGATCTGAATCCGAACTGTTCTTGTCGTGGTGTCAGGAACGGCACCAGACGATGTAGCAGGAGTTTCTCGAACACTTTTGAGGTTGTCGATAGGAGTGTGATGGGTCTGTAGCTTTCCGGCTTCAGGGTGTTCTTGTTGGGCTTGGGCAGCATGATGACTCTGCCGGATTTCCACCGTTGAGGAAAGTGTCCCGTGCGCATGATACCGTTGAAGAGCCGCGTCATCGCGGCCAGTCTTCTGTGGCAGGCGACGGAGCGTACTGTTCTTGATGCCATCCGCGCCGGGTGCTTTCCTCGGCTTCGTCTTGAGAATCATCTTCCGCACTTGCCCAGGCGAGAAGAAGATTGGATCCTCTTCGGGAGTCACGACTTCCGTGAAGTAGTCCTCGAGATGTCGTTCTACTTCTGCTTGGTGTCCGGTGTTGGTTGTCGGATTCGGTTGAAACTGGCGTTCAAGATGTTCGGCGAAGATCTGTGCACGGTCTTCGGCGACGTATCTCGGTGTCCCGTCGCTGTGCAGAAGTGGGCGCACTGGTTCTGGTGTGTTGGTTACGTATCGACATAACCGGTAGAGGGCGGGCCAATCGTCCCCTGTGGAGTCGACGTAACTTTCCCAGCGGTCGGTGTGGTAGGCTTCGAGTTCGGCTTTCACCTGCTCTATAAGACGATTTAATCTCGTCTTGAGCTGTGGGCAGCGGTTGTGTTGCCACTGTACTCGGACTTTCCTCTTCTCATCGATGAGATTTCGAATGTGTCGGGGGAGGTCCGGCATTCTGTTCACGGCCTTCCGCGTAGTCTTTGCCGCTTCAAAGGCTTCTTGGATTCTGGTCGTGAGCTCGTTGGCGAGCATGTCCACATCTGCGGGGCAGGTGATCGGTCGCGTCGGTGTGCAGGCCTGCAACTCTTCTGCGAAAGTGTTCCAGTTGATGTTGTAGCGTGGTGCCGGCGGATTGACTCTCACCGGTAGTTCAGGAACGACGACTAGTACAGGCTGATGGTCAGATTATAGGTAGTCGTGTAGAACTTCCTGCGTCGGCTGGCTTCGGAGTCCTCGGTGTATGATAATGTCGATGGTGGACGGGGTGAATGCACTGCCCGTTGGGTAGCGCGTTGGCGCGTCCGGTCCTTCGACTGCATATCCGTGAGTCTGCGAGTCGTTAAAAAGCTTCCTTCCGTCCGAGTCCGCGTTGGATGTCGGGTCCCATGTTGGATGCTTGGCGTTGAAGTCTCCGGCGATGATGGTCGGGTTTGGCGAGTCGAGCAAGGCGCGGATATCGGCTCTCGCCAATCTTGATCCCGGTGGCTTGTAGGCGGCAAACAACCAGTGTGGGTTGCCTGCGATGCACACTTCCACACCAAGTCCGTACATCGAACGGAGCTGTAGTTGCGGTAGTGCTTGGTGAAGGAGTCTTCTCTTAACGGCTACTGGTAAGCCTCTGTAGGGTCTGTTGTTCGGTGAGAGTTCGTCTTGCCGGTAAATAAAGTATCCTGGGAGTCTGCAGATGTCCGTAGGTCCAGGTGCGTTTCATTTATCAGCACAACATCGATGTCCTGTTCTCGTAGGAGCGGCTTGAGATGAACGATCTTGTTTCGAAGACCGTTGGCGTTCCAGTGTAGTATTCTCAGTGGTCTAGACATAGTGGGCTAAACGCTGAGCGATGATGGCGGAGATGTCTTCTCCGCCCTTGAAGGCAGTCAGTATCTTAAGGAGAGTACTGATCTCTTCAAGTTGGCTTGTTGTTCCTGTAGTTTGTGCAGGAACCTCGTTTCTTGCGGTGGGCGTGGTCTTAGCCGGGGCTGCCGAAGTCGTCTTTGTTGTCGGCGCTGGTGCCGTCTGGTTTTTCTGCTGCTTCTTCTTCTTTCCCCCCTTGCCTCGCTTCTTTGCGGGCTGGCGTCTTTGGTGGGGGTTGTTTGCGGCGGCCATCAGCGTTGTGTTGCCGGTGGCCGCGGTGGTGGTGTCCTCGACGATGTTGCTCGTCTTGTTTGTTGTCGGCAGGCGTGTGGAGATTGCCACTGTGCCTTCCTTCTTGTTCCGGGCCTCTCTCCGGAACACTGGGCATGCAGTGTAGCACGCCGGGTGTGCGCCACCACAGTTTGCGCAGGTGGCGGGTTACTCCTTCGGGCGCGGGCAGTCTCGGGCGGTGTGTTGTTCACCGCATCGGACGCAGGCCAGTTGCCTGTGACAGTTATGGCTTGAGTGCCTAAACTGTTGGCAACGATGGCATTGAGCGGGGCCTTTCTTGCCTCGCCATGGCTCCACCTTTATGGAGGGCAGCGCCATAAGTTCCGAGATTTGGAATATCTCGGAGATGTTCGATGTCCTCTTCAGGATGAACAGGTAGATACATCCTGATCTACCTTGTCGTGCTTTGATGGGTCTGACATACTCCGGTGTGAAACCCAGAGTTTCCAGCTCCGTCTGGATTGCGTCGACTTCAGTGTCCACTGGCAGTCCGCGGATAGCGACCTTGACGCTCTTCTCCGCCGGCAGCGAGTAGGAAAACCACGAGATCTTCTCTGTTTTCTCTAGCTCAGCTAAGTACCGCTGTACCGTGCAGTATTCGTCTTCCGACTTCGGCAAGAATTTGAGGCCTTTGCCGAGGTGCGTGTGGGCGTTTGGTGCGTGGCCGAGCTTGCGCTTCAAGGCCTGCGCATGGTGTGCCCAATTTGGTAGCGATTCCACGATGAGTGGTGGATATCGCGGGCGCTTGAGCCGGCTTCTGGGCTGGCGTCTGCACCGGCTTGTTAGTCGGCGGCAGCGGCAGCGCGGGATCTGTCTGCACCGTTGTTGGTGCAGCCTTCAGCGTCGGTGTCGGTGAAGAGGGCGTCGAGTTGTTAGTGGATGACAACTTTGCCCTCTTTTTGGTGTCTCTGCTGCACGTCGCGGCGCCGTTGTCGGTGCCGGCTGACGTCCTGCGGCGGCGATGGGTATTTCCTTCATCTTCCGGGCTTCTGGGGCGCCTGATTGAGGTCTGTGTGACCTCCATCGGCTCCGGTTCTGGGTCCGCTTCCTCTTCGGATGAGCTGGTGTCGTCCGAGTCTTCCTTCAGGCGGTCGAGTGTGCCGCGGATGGACCGGTCGATCCATTCGACCATCTGCAGTTGCAGCATGCCGCACAAGTTGTTTATCGCCGTCTCGTTTCGCATGGCCTCCTGGAAACGATAAGGGCGATTAGCATAGTATGGGTGTCGGCCCACAAAATGTCGCACCATTGATGCCAGTGGGTGCGACGGCCGACAGTTGGGGTCGGGGGAGGCGGGTTGGCCCAGCGATACTACTGGGGGATTGGGGCTTCGGGCAGGTCCGAACGCGACGGCTTGCGAGAAGCCAGGCGGGACGCCCTGCGAAATGCCGGGGTTTTCACTCACGGGGACGGAGCGGGGCAAAGTGCCCTGCTGTACTCCGTTCGAGCCATGAGACTCAGAACGGGGAGAGTGGTGAGATTGGTCCTGAAAAGGACCATTGGGTTGGCCTCGTGAGAGGCCGGCAGATGAGCCCTCCGTGGGGAGGCTCATCTCTCCTCGTTGCGAAGCGCCGCGACCCTCTGGCGAACGTGCGAGACGTCCGACAGCAGTCAAGCGACTAATCCCCCGCACCGAAGCGCGGTCCGTTCGTCGACTCGGCAGGTTCCGAGAAACCTGTGAACCGATAAACGGCGGGATTAAAATCAGGTCCGAGCGGTAGTAAACGTGTGTTCACTACGCTTCTCAAGCTGATCCGACTGTCAGATACAATACTATTTCGTCCTTTTATTTACGTCTGTTTAACATAACACATCATTACACGATTTTTGTAACACAAAGCATTTCATGAAATATGGAAATACTAAAATGACCGGAGGTAAAGTAAATATTAATCTTAACATATTTAATAAGAAAATTAAAAATTAACTACTGTTATTGTGAAGATAATAATCATGTTAGGACACAATGTGTTTTATTTTTTTAAACGAATTTAAACACATGAAAATGAACACATACACCGATGGTTTTTTTTTTTTAATTTAAGTACCTTAGATATGTCACATTATGTTACTTGTATCGAATAGGAGCGATGAACCCAAGTATCTGGTAGGGTATTTTTTAGTAGCCCATTTTGAGTGACCGTTTCTATTTAATAAAAAACTTTTTCAAAATTGTATTTGTGACCTCTATGAAGTTGTTTTGTAGATATATTCGTATACATACTTATTTTCTTACGTGAAGATTGCATTCATTGTAATATTTTGTTGAACTAGCCTACGATCAGTGGATAAAACATATGTTATAGAATTTCCATCACGACGAACAGAGAAACTTATGAAATATAGAAAAACTTTGACTTATAGTTAAGTGGATACTGGAATAAAAAAAATCACTCATTAAGAGGATAATTAACTAAATAAGTGTATGGTAGTCTGGTAACAAGCCGGACGCAAATTGTCAAAACAGTGGTCGCGGGTCAAGTCGCAAATCTCAGATCCATATCTGTGACTGTGGGGCTAAGTGAGCATTTTTAGCCAATTACCGCCCAATTTAACAGTGAAGGAAACATTCGTAAAAATACCTCGATAAGAAATCTAAAATTATTCTATCAGAAATGAAGTTTGCCAACCCGCAGTAACTAGCGTGGTGGACTTAGGGCGAAGCCTGATGAATAAAATTGTACTTACTTACTTTATCAGCCCATATATGACCCACTGCAGGGCACGGGCCTACTCCACAATCGAGAATACGATTGAGAGTGGCTAGGCATATCCAGAATTATTATTAACTAACAAGAAGCACAACAAACAAATCGTATGACTACAACCGGTTCTCAAATTGCCACAGTAGTATCTAATAACTGTTACATTGATGTAATATTTCTAATATTATTAGATCATTTGCGCCAGATATCTAGTTATAATACGTAATCGTGAATATGTAATGATAGTGAAGCTGCTTTCGGGTCAAGTGTACGTATTACGTATTGTATCAAGTGTCATCGACATTTTAAGTGAAGTACATAATAACGATGAAGGAAAACATAGTACGGAATCCTCTACTGGTTGGAGATCTTAATAACATTTTATACAATCTACCAAAGTCTGGTGTGGCTCAATTGTACTACAGTACGATCACAAAGCTGAGGTCTCGGGTCGGGCAGTCGGGCAAAGTAATATTGGATATTTCTATTCACTATCAGCCCGAGGTCAGGAATTTGTTCCCTATGAGGTGATAGGCCCGCCTGATACTATTGAAACGCCACGACACGGGACCCGACGCGACGCGACACTATGTGTCAAGTCAAATTGGGTTGTACTAATTTCTAAGCTATGTTGTATTGCGTTTAAAATAAAATATGAGTAGTACGATTTGATGGTGTGGATACAGCTTTTATATCACCAACAGGGATGGTCCATGCAATTAAATACTTAACTTTGATTAAAATGTTGCTTTTTGCAAACTATGGAGATAAAAGCAAAGTTTTTAATGACGTAGTTTTTGGTATTTTTAAAAATAACTCTCCAATGGACAAACAAGACCCAGTACACTGAATTGACATTTTATAATTATGTCTGTATCAGCCCATATACGTCCCACTGCATGGCACGGGCCTACTTTACAATCGAGAATACGATTGAGAGTGGTTAGGCCATATAGTCCACCACGCTGGCCTAGTGCGGGTTGGCGGACTTACATACCATGACACATTACATTTTATAATTATGCATGTATTATAATAAGAATGGATACGTGGTGCACAAGTTATTTTTTAAAAGGTAAAGGTCAAATTTTTGAGAGGATTTATCTAATAGTGAACTTTCTGTGACTGACGCTAATTAAGATTGTTTTGTAGCGTAGGTGTGGCAAACGAACAAAAATATTTTTGTCCATGACCATTAAAACACTTGCATCGGAAAAACGTTGCAGGTATCCGAAAATGTGGGGAGATAGGGAAGTAAAAAATATGAAGGTTATTAAGCCACTGGCAATTTCACATACACCAGCAAAGTTGTTATTTATTTAATTTCCATTATAATATGCAATTACCGAAAAATACCTTAACATGCGTCTGCGTTATGGAATGCATAACTGCATCCCAGATTTCAACTTTCTACGTCAAACATTTTAGGACAATAGTTGATGAATCACTACAACTTTTTGAGAATTTCTAAAACATTTTTATTTACGTAAGCTCTCCAAACTTCTGGAAATAAATAAAACTGTGAAGTTACAAAAACTTCAGAGGCCCATAATTGTAATGTTTTGCCCACAGTAATATTATTTCTGTTTGGTTGGAGCGTTTTAAAAAGACAAACAAAGAACTAAGATCCAAGACAATTTCATCCTCTATATAACATTTCATCAAACCCGCAACTGGACTATTATGTAACTTGTAAAAAGAGTGTTTCCAACGCTAATTATTATTAATATATTATTAATTTACTATTCTAAGTAAACTTAAGAAGATCCTCAAGGGATTCTTTTGATCTTGTCTAGACAGTATTTCTCGGATTATACTAGTCTGATGTCTTGAAAATTTCTTACTTTCTTCAACCTAATAACACTGTTCTATTGTATCAGCCCATATACGTCCCACTGCAGGGCACGGGCCTCCTCTACAATCGAGAGAACGATTGAGAGTGGTTAGGCCATATAGTCCACCACACTGGCCTAGTGCGGGTTGGCGGACTTAAATACCATAGAAATTTTATAAATCGCTATGGTATGCAGGTTTCCTCACGATGTTTTCCTCCACCGTTTTAGTGCGTGGTGATTGACTATCAATACACACATGACTCCGAAAAGTCAGAGGTGTGCCCTGGGATTCGAACCCGCGACCACCGTGTACATGTTGGCAGTCGCGTCTAGTCCGTTTACCAACAGGCCACCACGCACTTATTACTACTTACTTTTCTTATTATTACTTACTGTTCTATTACATAGTAATAAATATTATTCAATATTACAGCTATTTCTTTTTATGTGTAGGTAGAGTTGTATGTAGTGACACCCAGAGATTTTATACTGTCTTTCTTCCTAACTACTTTACTTAGACTGGCAACACTAAATTGTAAATATCTGCCGAACTGAGAACCTCTTCCATTTTTGTTGGTTAAAGTCAGTCAAAGAGCAGCAATAACAATGTGTACAGTTACTAAAAACAGTATTGTTGTACGAATGTGTCAACTTTCTCCCAACCAAATCTTTAATCAATAAAGAGTACAGAATGAATGTCTTAAACGCACGCTTACGGTTTTCTAAAGCAGATGAGTTGTAATCCATCTGTTTAAGTAGACAGTGTTTTTCTGGGTAATCTTCTGCGTTGTTTTTCATTGCCTATATCAACTTGATCTTACATGTGTTTACAGGAAATATTTGAGTTTCCTGAGGAAGGAGTAATTGAAAAGAAAGAGATGGAAGACAGAAAGGATTAGGTAAGGGTTAGGTTTTTAACAATCTCACGCACCGAACGATCCTTATCAGCAAACCGTAGCATTACGTCAGTATTCTATGAGACAGTCATTCCACCCAGGTCAAACCGACCCATTCTTTCAATAGTCCTAAATAACTACAGTATTGCTTTACCATTTTACTTAGAATATACTAGATACAGGGTCCGGAACAAAATCACGCGCCAAAAGTGGCCGAGGTTATTTACACTTATACATTTGAATTTCGAACTACGAGATGTAGCAAAAAGTCTTAAATTATGATCAACTTCAGATAACAATAAACCTTATTCTTTTAAATTAATATTTATTATGGTTTTGACCATACTAAAACCAATAGAAGCACAAGCTCATTTGTGTTCTTATTTATCTTTCCGTTTTTAGGTTTACTTATAATCTATTATATATTTGATCGAAGAGCATAGCGCAATTTATGTTTCCTTCTAATAATAATTCATTCTTGTTTATATAGTTAGTTCACGTCGCTTCAAACAGCCAATGTAATATTCCAGTACTTATCTCCTTTGATGATGATATTCTGTGTGTAACCCGGAAGCAATTAAGACACAATAGGAGGTATATTGTATATATTTGGTACTAAATTACATGGTAATTAATATAGCGATTGACTATAAGAATAACTTGCAAATAAGTTAGAGAAGGATTAGAACTATTTCTATCGTCATTTGTGTAATGTTTGCAATAAGAAAAACATGTATATTTTATATACGTTTATTACAAAACTGACACTAGTTCATAATTATAAATTAAACTAAGCCGCCAGTACAATAAGCGATAAAAACTATTTACAATATCTGGGGGCGCGGCCGAGCCCCCGTCCAAGTCGAGCTATAGGCCGTAACATCCTTTTCTCGAAGCAATTCAGACCATTTTCAACCCCCTATAACTTCGTTGTGACTAAAGCATAAAGCCTGAAATTTTAGTTACTAAGCAGGCATTGTGTAAACACGGTATATTTAAAATTTCATTCAATTTGAACCAGTAGTTTAAGAATTGTAACTAGTCAAACTTTCTTAATTTTGTCACTCACTGACTGACCGATCATCAAAAGTCTAGCAGCACTATAGCACTTCTAGCAGACATAGAACCTTCAAATTTAGAATATAATTAGTGTTTAGTGTCTAAAGTAAGGGAAAATTCAAACATTTCATAATTTGTGTCTAGTTTTCTAGACCAACTGCGTGAATAACCCTATGAGTGCTCCATGTCAACTAGTAGTTGACTTTTATACCATGTCAACTAGTAGTTGACTTTTATACCATGTCAACTAGTAGTTGACATGACATGGCACGTTTGGATGCATTAGAAATCCGTTAAATATGGTCGTTTCGGTCGCACTAAGGGCAATTTGTATTACTATTTTAACCTTGACGGGCATGAGCGGCGGTGCGGATAACTTTGTAATCCCGTATAAATGTATAGGATTACAAAGTTACATTTGCAGTTAATGAATCATTGTACCCGTATATAATGGAATAATAGTTGTAGATAGATATCTATATATATGAGGCATAACAGGAGGGGATATAGAGAAGGAAATGGTGTATTCAGCATGTCACATGCCCTTGCAAATAAATAGACTAAATAGCTCGAAAATATCAATTACAATGAAAGAAAGAACATTAATAATCAAATCCGCTATACTTGTAATAAATTGATGCCTACAAAAATAAGAAAAATCAATAGGACAGAGACTTTAAGAAAAATCGTTAGTGATATTCTAGAAATAAGAAGTACTGAAATGGAAAAAAGTAGGACTCTACAAAAAGACGTGAGATCCCATCAAAAACATCCTGTAAAAAAATTCCAAGTCTCGCAGCTCAGGTTTTCTACCGCAAAAAGTTGTGAGATGCATGTTATACAAAGGCGATTAATTTATTTAGTCCTTAAGGGACCTTCTATATAAAGTTATTACGTTAGTTATTACCATATCAATATTAAAAATTCTTTACGTTTTAAATAAATAGATCGACTTGGCCAGCAGCATTATACATAAATTGTATGATACATTATGTTTTCATGCGATGGCCAAGTCGATCCATTGTATGTATGTAAATTCCTTACTGGTGAAGAGAGGTCCTTTGTCCGAGACAAACAGTTTTGGTATACCCCACCTAGCAAATAATTCACTAAATTTACCAATGGCGTGAACAGCAGCAGTGTTAAAAACCGGAAAAACTTCTAACCATTTATTTCTAGCGTCTACTACCACTAGATGCATTCTTCCGAAAATTGGCCCTAAGTAATCCACATAAAATACGGAACCACGGTTGGGCCGGCCAAGGCCAAGGAACAGGTGCGTGTCGCGGGGGAGCATCTGCTTCCGCCGCGCATATGGGACACTGTCGGCACATTTTTTCCAACACCTCATCAATACCCGGCCGCCAAACATAGCTACGCGCTAAACCCTAAGTCTAACCATGTGACATTCTTGTAGTACGGAAAGTACTCTATTTCCACACCCCTCCGGAACTACAATACGATGCCCCCACATAACAAAGCCAAGTTCTTCATATATTTCGGATTTACGATTATAAAAAGGTCGTAATGTAGCCATTTCATTAACTGATGGCCAAACATTTCTCGTAAATTTCAGAACCCTGCATAGCAAGGGATCACGAAGTGTGTGATGTTTAATATCATTATGATCTAACAGCATTTCGGTCTCTGCAAAATGCAAGTATGTTTGCTCGGGCATTACCTGTGAATTCCCCATTTTTACTGGTAACGGTAGACGTGACAAACCATCGCGATTATTTTTCGAATTAACATACTCAATATCATAAGTGTACCCTGACATTATGACTGCCCAACGTTGCAATCTACTCGCTGCCATTATTAGAATTCCATGTTTCAAACCAAATATACTAATTAATGGCTTATGATCAGTGCAAAGCGTAAAATGCCTACCATACAAAAATTGATAGAATTTTTGCATACAGAAAATTATTGCCAAAACTTACCTGTCAATCTGCGAGTAATTCTTTTGATGAGATATGGAAGACGAGATGAATCAACTTTATTTGAGTGCTTATAAACCGGTGAGCATATCTTTGATTTATGGCCATGAAATTGTAATGGAAATCGACACAGGTTCTGCTAATATGAATATCTACAGTAATAATGTGCTGACTCCACCGGTATGGTACCATTGCTTCAGCCTATATACGTCCCACTGCTCGGCATGGGTCTGCTCTACAATAGAAAATACGATTAAGAGGGATAAGGCCATAATATAGTCCACCATGTTGGCTAAACATTCTTAAACATCGCTATTGTATGCAAGTTTCCTCACGGTGTTTTCCTTGGTGATTTGAGTGTGTTTGTAATTTAAACCCGCGATATTGTAAATGTAACACTGCTTCATAGACAATCGACGTGAAGTAATAGTTTTGCTCTTGCGTTTCGATCAGTGCGTGAATTGGTGAGAAACCTTACAGCTAGCAGGATATTTACCTGGATAACCACCATACAAGGTGGTGGAAAATATTTAGCACATTTATACATTAATAATATTGTTTTTTTTTTTTTTTTTTGTTACACCGTTCTCTCTTTTCCTTTTCTTAAATCCTATGTCTACTACATATGTATACTATGTCTATGTTCTAAGTCTGTAAGACATTGCCTAGAGCGTTAAGGCTGCCATTAGTACTTTTTTGTTTCTTATACCTTTGTTTTATTTTTTGCGTAAGTACTATACAGACTAAATAAATAAATAAACCTTTGTCAAAAAACCGAGCTGTAGTTTGAAGAGCCAAATAAATAATTGTTATTAATTAATTTGCTGGCAAATATGCTGATTACCTATTACGTAATGCGGTAAAACACATCCTATTGGTCTGTTGAAAGGAGATCGGTCGATTTCCTAAGGAAATTGGGCCTAGTAGTGAAACTTGACGTACACAAATGAGACCTAGAATTAAATAATAAAGATTCAATATCATTTAAATATAATATAATCTTTTTGAGCTACGATATGGGGTATTTAAGATATATCCTCTTAAAGTTTTACAAAAACTACCATATTCTACTATCTTCACATATATCTTATTTGGACAATATTTTATATTTTCTGTAACCATGTAAATAATATCGTTTAATAATATTATAAAATGGATTACATTATTATAAACACGTTAAATACTTTTCGATATAAAGTAGATTAAGAAAGCATTTCTGGGGGTAGAAATATCCGTTTCAAAAGTAGGTAGGTAATTCTAAAAACGGAATGATGACGGTAAAAATGTTGGTACCCTATTGATAATAAAAAACACATTTTTATAATAAAAAGTTCTATTGAACTTGTTTCTAAGCAATATCTCATGTACCTGGTAGTAACAATACATTGTCGAGGTGCTTTGCAATAGGTGCGATATCATTTTGGTACCTAGCCCAACCAAGGTACCACATAATAGTCATTACATGTGCAGAGCATCCCACTGTCCTTTCGATTGCAATGCAATTACAATAATATTGTATTATTGCATTGTGGCCATTTTAAGAGTTGTCGATCTGAATATGTATAAACAAAACATATTTTTGTTCTGTCCTAACCAATAACGTACTAAGTGATCTGGCATACTATTTATCTCATTAAAATCGATTGATGTTTTAGAATCCTTTATAATTGTAAACATGTCCTGTACACGTTAGAAATAAAATAATATAATTAATATTATAGAGCCTTTCCGTCACAAAATCCAATGAGGTATTGCGTAGATGCACTGAGCAAGCTCTGCTATTTTTGGGAAAATAAAAATTATAATCTTTTTTAGAGTAGCCAAGAGTTGTCGTAAATAGTAAACTCAAAATAACCAACATCACAAAATAACATTCCTTTCGCGACCAAGCACAAAGAATAGAATTTGACAAACACTGAATGAATTTGACAGATGTCAATTCTGATATTATTGCAAACAATACAAAAGTGGTAGAGATTTTATATCCTTTTTTTTTACAAAATCTGACCCCCACGGTGTAGGATAAAAATAAATAGAGAAATGAATCTAAAAAAAATACGGCTGATTTTTTAATTATTCTTAATTTCTTGTCCGTAGTTGGACCAAATCGACTGATCTTCTTTATCTACATGAACTTGCACAGCAAATTGGTATAAGCTAGTAAACAATATAATCATTATTTTATTACAATGAAATGCGAGACGAGCATGCCAATCACCTGATGGCAAGCGATACGGCCGCTCTTGGACAGTAGCAAAAGCAAACAACACCATGAATTACAACGCAATTCTTGTAATTCTACTGCGCTCGATATACAGAGATATACAATAAGTCTCAATATGTCTAGTGGTTACTTTGGTTACAATGTCCTTCAAACGGGTACACAACAATGCATTTACTCTGCTGATTGGCGGGATAATAGACATGGCGATGAACTTTCAGGCGGCCTCTCACCTGTGAGAGACCTACCATCAATAAAATAAGTAACCAAACATCATAATATGTATAGAATATTTCCGAAGACATACAGGTATTCAGTTCTCTAGATTTATGTAAGTAAATATAAATATTTTTAAGGTAATAAAAAACTTTTAAAAATATATTTCTTATCGTATTATTATCGTCATGTTAAAAGCTGTTTGGGGCAAAGACAGTCAAAGCGATTAGCATTAAATAATTTTATTGTTTTCTCAGTAAAACATTTATTTGATGAGAAGGCAGAGAAACAAGACAGAATGAACCAGTAGACATGTACAGGGTTCCGTATTCACTCTTACATCAATATAAAGTTAAAGAAATAAAAAAGTATATTACATCTATGTTTATTTGTGCTTACTGTGTCCTTGTTTTCTATTTTATATCAAATATGCAACATGAAGAATGATTCATCAATCAACTGCTCAAAATCAAATTAACTTGTTAAGATAAAAGTCAATTTCTGAACCATATACATCCACTAAGGATTTCCACAGCAACTTCAACTCACATATCTATATATATGTATGTGTATGTATATTTATATTATTTATTTTAATTTACTATTACTTCATATTCACCTTAGACTGTCCTCTCATTTTCCTATTTATATAATATGCATCCAAAAGTTTCCCAAAAGTAGTAAGAAAAGGCCGCCTCTTGTTACTGATTACTTTAAGATTTGTTGACTGTAATTGTTTCTATATAGTGCAAAAAAGTCTTAAATTACTAAATAAACTTATAGAAAGCTGCCTCCGTTCAGCAACTTCTTATAACTTTCATTACGTCGACTTTCGATTCATTCACTTCATTAAAAATATTGTTAAAACAATTCTCTCTCTCATCTCTCTCTACAGAACCCTGATAATTTGGAATAAGTAATTATAGGTGTGAGAATCATGGGAATACACCTTCATGTAATAACAAGTTGTTACGTAAATTGTTGTGCAAAACGGAACGTGTGGTTTTATCAATGAGTTAATATTGTCCTCAAATGGGCTTGTAAAATGCTTTCTTGTTAAGTCATCTTGTTGGAATTCTTCAATTGCTTTATTTGTCGAAAGTGTGCATGGCCATTTTAATACGTTTCCATAATAAAACTTTCTTTGATGATATTGTAGAAGGCAAAAATTTCATTTACTTGTTGAGTTACGTCGTAGATTAATTTTGTAAATTCCGAAGACCAAGCATAATAAAATCATAAAAATAATAATCAGTGTCAAGTATCGAACTAGTAACTTCTGGCGTACAATATGGACACTTAAGTTGACATTTTGTTTCCCAAGCAAAGTTCGAACACATAACTCACATATATACTGGTGGTACGTATCTCAAATGCGAGAGGCCGCCTGGGTAGGTAGCACCGCAATGTCTATTTGTTCCGCCAAACAATAGTGTTAAATGGACTGTTGTGATTCGTATTGAAGAAAATTGTAGACAGAGTAACTACTGGACATAATAAACTTAAACATTTTATGTCTTAGGATGACGAGGGCAGTGGGATGCCAAGCATTGATGTGTAAATCGTGTTGTTGTTTGATTTCGCTATTTGTTCATAAGCGGTCGTATCGCTTTCCATCAAGCGAATGGCAGCCTCGTCTCTAAAAGAAGCATATAAAAACACAATATCCATACTAATGGCACTCACAGATCGCCAAGGTTATTTCCGCCGTACGATTTGATAGAGCCAAGACAAATCCACGCCATGATAGCTTTTAATCCTAGTAGTTTATATAATACATGAAATATTCATAGAAAGTGGATTGCCGTCATAATATCCGAAGTCGGCTGAATAAAACAACTCTTTAAAACATATTCTGTGTGTGCTATACAGTGAGTTCACTTTAAAAACATATTTATATGTAAATATGCCTTTTAAAATAACCCTTTTGCGGCAAAAGTTTTCCTAGTAAATCGTTCGGAACACTTCTTGTTTTCGCAAAGTATCGAGAGTCGAGGTGTTCAAATATTGATACAGCCGAGATGTGGGAAGGTTGGCGGAAATGAATATGTTACGTTAAATACAATATTCCCAACACGTCTGTTTATTTTACTGGAACTTTAGCTTCCGAGTTTATAGATTTCACTTCAGTGATAATTAAAAGTCTTACAATGTCTTAGATAATCTCAGTAATTGAAAAAAAAATATACATTTATAACCAAATCAAACATAAGATAAAACTGAATTAAATTAAATAACTGACTTTAAATTAAACTATAAATTGCCTGTAAAGTCGGTTTTACGGGCGAAGATTTTACGTGACAACGTCTTTTTCTCGGTAGAATATTTATTGATATGAATATAATTAAATTGCACAATAGGAACAAGGAATTGAATGAAAATAAGAATTGCACAAATTTTAACTATAGAAATATATTTTGTTTACTAAAACATTGTACATGTAATGACGAATCTAAGCACTCCATATTTTCACTACAGACACAGCTGACGATACTTTAACCACACGTGTGAACTTGTATTGTGACGCTTTCTTGTTTTTCCAACGCCAAGAACGTTCGAGAAAGACAAAGACAGAGACACAAGCATGCGCCGATTCAATGCGCCTAATTCTCTAGTGCTGCGCGCGCACCGTTACGTTACCGGGCGTTACACTTTTTCATAAGTGACTCCCAGCCGCAACCTAATTTAAGACGTTGTCACGTCAATAAATTTGAAATTAATTAAAATTTGTAATTGTAAATGATGAAGTTGAAAATTAATATTTTAGGGGAGAGAGGGAGGAATTTGGGGATTTGGTTGGGGCCAATCTGTAGAGCTCACCGAGCCGGTTCCAAAGATACCAAACTCGGTGGGTCTACGATCTATATTGGCCGAGATAGGATTGGGGGGGGGTGAGGTAAATTTTCGGGGTGGGGGTAAGGGAGGGGGGGGGAGGAAGGTTTCGTGGGGAGGCTAACTTAAATTAATTTTTTGGAGGTAAAATATTTTTTTTGGGGGGGTAATTTTTTGCGTAATTTGGGATTTCTGGCGGGGTCAATTTGTAGCCCTCACCAAGACGGTTCCGAGGATACCAAACTCGGTGGGTCTACGACCTATGTTGGCCGAGATAGGATTGGGGGGGGGGGTGAGGTAAATTTTCGGGGTGGGGGTAGGGGAGGGGGGGGTAGGTTTCGTGGGGAGGCTATACTGTTTCCATTCGTTTATTTTATTTTTGACAGTTCACGCCTATAAAGTACGACATTACAGTAGAACAATATTTTGAAATAAAGTAGATACTTTCTTGACGGGTAACGCCCACTTAGAGTTGTGCCATTCGTAACGAATGACCACAGATAACAAAAACGATTTTGAATAGAATCAATCAATCGGAATCATTTGAAATAAAATTACATTAAAATGCTAATGAAAACAGTTAAACGTAATATAGTACCCAATATTAGGATCGAATGTATTTGCTGCAAATTAATTAATATGAATAAAGGTATACGTATTGAAGTGACTTTTAATAAGAGTTTAATTTAAAATAATTACAATGATTACAACGAAAATAAATGTTTAGTACCTACTTGTAATAAACAGTTAAACCATGTTGGAATTCATAGTACTTTAAGGATTAAATAATTAAAACAACTAAAAGGTAATTTGTTAATATTTTTATTTATAAACAATCGTCTGTTTCGTCGGAATCGGCGTCGTCGTCACTCGTATCCCCAGTAACACTAATTATTAATGAGTGCATGGGTAAGTTGTCAAATGCGACAGGAATTCACGGGTAAAACAATACGGAGGAATATAAATACTCAACTCGACGTATGAAAAATGTGAATTAAAATTCAGCGAACGGAAAACACTAGCACGGGCGCGGGCGTCTCGTTGTGAGTGACTACAAAATGGCGGCGCGCGTCACCTGTCTGCCCAGTGTTGCCGTTTCACAATTTGTTTTTAACAACATTACTATTGCCGACGGAAGTGATAAGAATATTAACTTAACATGAGTAAATGGTTTATTTTAATATAATTATTAAATCAAGTAACTTAAATATCCCTGAAGTTTTATAAAACAATGCATGGAGCAAAAAATAAAATATGTATTAAATCGATTAAAACTTGTTCAAAAATAAAATCGTTTGTTATAAAAAATTGATTCGATAACGCATCAGGCCATCACTATTTGATTCAGTACTCGATGTGTCAAAAATAAAATAACGAATGGAAATATAATAATAGGCACTATTTCGGAATAAGGGTGGGGGAAGGCAGGGGGGGGGGGCTATGGGACAATTTTGGAAAAAGTGGGTGAAACTGAAAAATAATTCTCTAGTGCTGCGCGCGCACCGTTACGTTACCGGGCGTTACACTTTTTCATAAGTGACTCCCAGCCGCAACCTAATTTAAGACGTTGTCACGTCAATATAGGTTGGATGACTCCGTGTATATGTTATGGGCCAAGTGATTAATAAGGCATTATTCATAATGCCCGGGCAATATGAATAATGCCCAATAAGAGCGGGCAATGTGATTATAATCAATCAATATATCACATTGCCCGGGCATTATGAATAATTCCAAGTGCCTATTGGGCAGAGTGATGTAAAGCGAATCAAAATCAAAACAATGAGCCGAAGTGGTAGAATTTAGAATAGGGCAGCACGAGGGGGTGGTTGGGAGGAGTGGACGGGAAGAGGGAGTGTCGCACCTCCCCTAGTACCACTCCCATGAATAGGTAACGCACTATTCCTGAGAAATATCTATTATAGCAACCTAACCCTTAAAACACTTGTTGTCAATACGAATTAGCTTCTGCATCGTCTCCGGCGCTACGGGAAGTTCAGCCCCTTCGTCCTTGCGTAACAAAAGATAGGCACCCATTACAGCGGGCGGGGGCTG
Source organism: Hyles vespertilio (assembly GCA_009982885.2). NCBI lineage: Eukaryota > Metazoa > Arthropoda > Insecta > Lepidoptera > Sphingidae > Hyles > Hyles vespertilio. The sequence goes on from CM042816.1 coordinate 3,116,883, forward strand.
GTCTCCCTCCGCGCCTCCGGCTTTTCATATACACTCTAGGGTCGGTAGCCAAAAGACTACGTGAAGTCGGGGTGTTCCGAGTCGGTTTTGGGGCGCAGTCGACCTAACTGATCCATAAAGTGGGTACACTAATTTTCTTCTGAAGATAATGTTTCGGACGTTAAAAAACCAACTAAACATAAGCAGATCAATTCAACCTTTCTAATTTATGGGTCTATCGCATATGCGACCACAGATTCGACAATGCGGCAGCGCGACACCTAAAAATCACCTATTAATCACATTGCCCGATCATCATGTAGCCATATTCATAATGCCCGGGCAATGTGATAAATAGGTGAGTTTAGATTGTAATTAATCACTTAGCCAGATATGGCTCGGCAATATTCATACTGACCGGGCATTATGAATACTGCTCGCATTAATCACTTGGCCCATAACATATATCTAAATTTTATATTAATCCTTACAGCGAAGTTGTTGTTCCGTGCTACAGATTCCCTGACGGCTTAAGTTATTGTACGAGTATACAGGGTGATATTGACATATATTTAATTTAAACCACATGTTCTTAGCACCCCACGTAACATGGTACCAAGTTTAAAAAAATACTGCCTGATAGTTTTGTCAAAAATCGCATTTTAGGTTTCAAGGCTTTTGATCAACCCAAAAAAACCGAGTCTTTTTAGGACTCAGGTAAGTTCCCGAATCGAACTGAAGTTCCTTTTAGCGGCAAAAATACCCGTACCTATAATAGATACCCAAAAATCGTTAAACGTGAAGTCACGATTATTGACAAAAAAATGCCATATTCTTTTCAAATTATGTGCAATGACGCTTGGGTAATGAGAAACACGTAGGTTAAATTAAGTACCATGTGTAAGTAAATAAGTACCAATATCACCCTGTACATCACAAAATATATACAATTACATCGCTACAATCAGTGCCCATTTTTACTTTATCGTCACGCTACACAGAACAATATGCTGAAGGCAAAATAGTAATAGTCTTGGTCATCAACCTCAAACGACCCAGATTCCCAAACCTGAAAAATCCATACACATCAATAGTACAAACCATTAAGTTTTTCCAATGTGCGATGTAATGGTAAAAGTAAAGTAAAAAATTGTTCTACAAAATAATCAGCACGTCATTTGGATTGCGTCACCGGTATACTAATGTTAAATTGTAATGAGCACGTTTATAATATTTTTTATGACCATATAACATACTTTTACATTCGTCTAGCATACATAACGTTTGTTATTCGACTGCCATAGAGCGCTTTCAATGTGTTTTTAGTTTTGCTTTTAGTATTACGGGAAAAATTGTTGTTTCCTGTGCAATATTTGATAGTTCCCTGATGAAAGTGATGAAATCACTTTAATGTGTCTGATATAAGCAGTGAGCTTCTAACGAGAGTTTATTTTAAATGACACGACGGTACACAAATGTTTAAACACGATGATATGGTGACTGGTGGTAGGTCTCTCATATGTGAGAAGCCGCCTGGGTGGGTACCACCGCAATGTCTATTTCTCCCGCCAAACAGCAGTTTAAATGCACTGTTGTGTTTCGGATTGAAGGACATTGTAGCCAGAGTAACTACTGGACATATTGAGACTTTACAGCTTATGTCTCAGGATGGCGAGCGCAGTGGAATGCCAAGCATTACTTTGTAATTCATGGTGTTGTATGGTGTTGCTACGGTTCATGAGCGGTCGTATCGCTTACCATCAGGCGAACGGCATGCTTGTCCCGCCATTCACTACAATAAAAAAATAAAAAAATAAGTCATAAAAAAATTGTTGTCTTTGCGAAATTTTTAGTTGCATTGTGTTTGTTGTCACTAAAACTACCACCCGGCTTCGTTTTCGGTCTGAGTCTTGATACACTCTATATGCGGTGGTTGCAACCCTAGTGCAATCCGGTCTTCGGTATCTAATTTCAGTTACTAGATGATAAGTAAAAGAACGACCCAACACGCTTAACATAGTTCCACAGGGTTGCTAAAAAAAGTTCATTTGTAATTCCAATCGGAAAATCGGGAGCCCGGAATGCAAGTTACATATATCGGTCACCTGAGCAGAACATCTATCTTGGGTACGATGTTTACTATTCCAAGAAAAATATTTCCTATTGCGTTCCTTGCTGGGCATGCGACTGCCTCTTAATTCCATGCCCACCTAGCAATCTTGATATTGCATATCTAAAAATGTCAATAAATAAAGCTTGTGTTTTTTATTGAGAACTCTCGGAACAGTTCATAAATTTCGGCAACTTCATGATATTTCCTTAACACTAGAATCGAAAAATAGTTGATTGCAAATTTTCAAGTAATTAAAAATAATCAGAAGTATGTGCCCGGAGACCAAATCAAGATGCGAAAACATCATCTCAGTCGTATGTTCCGCTCTCATTAATATCGTATACTTCAACAAAACAGATGAAACCGGTTACATAAAATTTTACATAACATATAATAACAATTTTAAACGAAGCGACGGTGAAAAATAAACGTCTGTTTAATTATTTCAATACGTAAAACATTTAAATAAAATTAATAATATAAATTATTTTATTTTATGAGGAATGAAATGCTCCAGCAGGTAATAAATAGCACTTTGGTTAAAAATCATAATCATTTTATTGGGTCTGCTGCTAGATATTGGCATAATATATATTAATATTAATTTTGATTTATTTGATTTGTTTCTCACCTGCATACTACAATACATTTTGGTAAGTGCTATAGCCAAGCTGTTTTCATTCATGACAACATTAATGGTCGGGTTCGTCCGGGGCGGTACCACTATATCACAGGAAATCGACGTGAATCGACAGCTTTCGCTAGCTCGTTTTTTTTCTTTGAGTAAGGTTACGTTTTTACAATACCCTATACCTTCGATAATTTTTTCAACTTTGACAAATCACAATAGTTTAATAAAGTTTAATGATGTTGGTAGAAAAATAAATGCTATTTGAATCGGCAATCTATGTACAAAAATATATAGTAAATAATTAGACCACTTAGGAATAGACTAGTAATATCCTAATATATATTTTAATGAGTAAAACAAAACATTATAACTGAAGCATGTTAAATAAACCAACAAATTGCATAAAATTTTTGTTTATCTACGATTTTTTTAGGAAAAATTTATTTGAACTTATTTTATTCAATTAAGGTAAATTAATTATTATTATGGTATTATTTTGTTTCTGCATAATATAATAATTTGAATGTCGTTAGTTTACGCCTAGTAATAACAAGATACACAGTAAAAACACCATTAAAACTAAAAGTTTCTATCAAAAGTTCATTAAATTAACTTGCATACATATTTCGATAATTATGTACTATTAATTTATTAAATAGATTAACAACGGCTGCGGCGCAGTGATAGAGAACTAGCGGTAATAATATCAACGGCTGTTTGATCTTCGTTTCAAGACTACGTATTCCAGACCTCAAGATATTTGTTTCGGGCCTGGACGTTTTAAAAGTGAAAAGCCTCTTATATTTTGTGTTTCCCACGACATAGCACCTGCATTTCAGTGTGGGGTAAGGGCTATGTTAATTTTTAGTATTATTAATTGTGAAGTCATCATATTAAAATCTGTAAAAAAAAACATACGATTTATCTTAACCTACCTCCTTGTGCGTTTCTAAGTGGGTATATGCAATCACGAAACCTTTAAAAATAATAATTTCAGATAATATTTTATGTCTTCTTGCCTCCATGTATGTTCACGATGATGTTTTATATAATTGAGTTAAATCATGCATCTGGCATTTTAAAGCCTTTACATTACATTGTACGTAAAATATAAATAAATTCGTACATATTTTTGTCTGGCTTGTCTTTATAACATAAAAAATGTTGGATATAGCTTATTTGGTCTTTTGAGGAGAAATCCTTCACATGCCGTAGTAGCAGGTACGGTTTTATCGCCGAGTCAATTAAAAGAACTTGTATATTTTCATCTATACTTTATTTTACACACTATCATTTATTTTACAAATGATAAACGCGTTGATAATTTTTTTTATAAAATCAGCCAGTGCACCCAATGCTATCGCATGGAGTTTGTACTAAAATATATAAAACTATGATGCCGCTGCACGATCTTATTCATAGACAGTTTAATGTTTCAAACCTAGTTTAGCTATCGAATGTTTTGCATTTCATGCTCAAACTAAAAATAAAAGTCGTACGAAAGGGACGGCATTTTAATAAGGCCTTTAGTGTTTGAACTAACTTTACTCTTACTCAGTTTTGTTCGTGATTTTCGTTTTTGAACTCAGCAGCTCTGAAATAAGAAAAGTAAATGTAGACATGTCATATCTCAAAGGTGTGTCAGTCAATACAAAATAATATGTCAACCGTACAATGCAGCCGAAATTCACCTTTACTTAGTTTTTTTTTTTGTTTTGTGTCTAAAGTCATTGAAACTACCACCCGCCTTCGTTTTAGGGAACCGTATTGATATATGCTCTAAGCGGCGTATTTAAAATTAAACAAAAGAAAACAAGCAAGTAAATCATACAATCGGTACCTAATACTCACATATTATTCAAACGAGTACAAAAATCTAACCTACATTTAAAAAAAAACATCCGACATACAAACATTTCCCAAAATTCTATATACAAGTTGCACAACACGTTATATAAGTGATCTGAGCCGTTTCTCCGAAGAGCCTGGTGGAGGCGACGTCGGAACAAAATTTCCGCGCATGCGCAGTCGTATCGAGTAGTTACTACCAGCGCCGCGCGCGCCAAAGTGAACTGAAAAGTGTGTGTTGTGACTTGTAAAAATAATTCTTAGGTAAGATATATTATTTTTAATAAAATTTAACTTGTTAATTTTTGGATATTTTAAATTATAATAATTTTTAGCTTCGTGAATTTCTAAAATATTTATTGAGATTAATATAATAATTTAGAAATATTAGTCGTAATTACATATTTTTGAGTTGTATTAAATTATTGACTATATTTGCGATGCTATTAATGTTAGTATATTTATAAATAATGAAATATTTTTTCTGTTTACGAAGCTAACTCTACCATTTCAGATGAACAATATTCTTGGTTACAGAATACTTTGAGATTTTCTATAATTGTATAATTGCAGAATTATTATTATAAATATGTATATAAGAATAGATAAATCACATAATTATCATTAAATAATATTCAACTTATTTCATAACACTGAACTACAAAGAAATGGGAATACGACAAACAATTACAACAACAATCAATCTAGAGCAGTTGCTCTCTTATAACTTAACACACGGAATATCATACACATTAATTATTAATAACACACAGTTACATTATTTAAAATACCAAAACTGTCTCATCTATATCAGTCCAGCAAACCTGAAATTTGAAAATAAATCTATTCATGGATTAAATTTATTTATATTTTCTTTTCGATAGTAGTAATATTATACATTTTTAAGCAGTCAGGTTCATAAGCTGTACGTCTATGAATACGAAAAACATTTTGCCGTAAAAGCGTCTAGTTTCCTAGTAAGCAAATAGACATCGGCAGCCTCTATTGCTTAGTTGGTTAAAAAACGGATGTGTTGTGAAAGAATACGAGTTCAATCGTCGCACATCGACTGCTATCCTACTAAACTAATAGGTACCATTTGAAGTTTCATACTTTTCAATTTGTAGATGGAAAACAAACTATTTCAATATATTTTCCCGTAAAACCATGGAATTGTGGTTTTACGATGAAGATGTTTTAATTGTGTGAGTACAGGCAAGCGAAATGTCGGATGATGAATAAGTAGATCCCAATAAATCTACGATACCAAACTGAAAATCACCTTAAACTTCACAACAATAATTTTAAAGTTTAAGCAACAACGATACTCTACCATCATGCGTCATGCAATTACAGTGTGCCAAAGCTTATCTTTCCAAAATATTTTTATCAGATTCAAAAGCCAAATGATTTTCATGTTTTCCCGACACTACATATGTTGTGTTAGAGCATGTGGAACAATGAAAGTTCAAGTAACCCAACATCTAAATTGACATAGACAATAGGTTAACTATGCTCCAGAAATTTCCAAGTCCATGAGCGATGACTTTATAATCAGGCGGGCCGTGTCCAGCTTAATCATTAATGAAAATATAAATTCCGAGTTCATTGTCAAGGAGTGTTCATGCCAAACCCGTTTAATTCTTACAGCCAAATTAGGTAAAGAGAATTTGCGAATTTCTCTTTTTTAATGCATCGATTTCGTTGCGCAATGGCCTTAAGGTTCTCAATGACGTGTTCATGCAACATGTCAATGTTGCAATGCTGAATCTTTGTGTTCGATTAGTGCTTTTGACATTAAACCTTTCACGGAAGTTCCCAGTGCCAGTTTGTCGCGAAATAAAATTGCAAAAGTTGAAATACAATTACGCTTCGGACCTTCCAACGAAAAGTAATTTACGATGAAATATTGGAAACTTTGAAAATGGAATCAGTCGTTCGATTTCAGATAGTGAATTTTTTGGAAAACTGTCTGTTTTATAGATGCAAGAGATTACATACATACATAAATTCACGCCTTTTTTGTATAAGGTTTGGGCAGAAGATCTTTCGTCTTGTCTGTTTCGTCCCACGATATGATAGGGGTCCAGCCTATCGATATACCATTTACAAATTCCTGACTCCGGACTGATAATGAATTAGAAAATACAATATCACTCTGCCCAACTTGGGATCCAATCTGGAGAAATCAGCTTTGCAATCATACTGTAGTACAACTGCCCCTCTCTGAAGAGATCAGAGAGCAGCTATGATTTAAATAATCTGTTTCAAAAATAGAATAGAAGAAAGAAAAGAAAAAGGAATTCGATTTTCAAATCCACAACAAAGCACCATCGAGGACCAGAGCGTAATCACTGTCAATTGAAATTTCCAGAATAATGTTGTTCCGTGTTCAATAGGGGGCGATATGGTGGCAATTTATGTCATCTTTATTGTCCCATCCATCATCATCATCATCATATCAGCCACAGGAAGTCCACTGCTGAACATAGGCCTCCCCCAATGATCTCCACAATGACCTGTTGGAAGCGGCCTGCATCCAGCGACTTCCTGCGACCTTAGTCAGATCGTCCGTCCACCTTGTAGGCGGGCGTCCGACACTTCGCTTGCCTGTACGTGGCCTCCACTTGAGAACCCTTCGGCCCCAACGGCCATCGGTTCTACGAGCTATGTGCCCGGCCCACTGCCACTTCAACTTGCTAATCCTATGGGCTATGTCAGTAGCCTTGGTTCTCCTACGGATCTCCTCATTTCTGATTCGATCTCGTAGAGAAACACCGAGCATAGCCCGCTCCATGGCTCGTTGAGTGACTTTGAGCCTTTTAATGAGGCCCACAGTGAGAGGCCAAGTCTCGGTGCCGTATGTCATCACTGGTAACACACAACTATCGAAGACTTTCGATTTAAGGCACTGAGGTATTTTGGACGAGAAGACGTCGCGAAGTTTCCCGAACGCTGCCCAACCGAGTTGGATTCGCCGATTGACCTCTCTCTCGAAGTTGGACCTGCCTAACCGGACCACTTGTCCTAAATAGGCATATTCGTCTACAACTTCGAGAGTCGAGCCCCCAACTCCAATGGGGGTGGGCACAACATGGATATTCGACATGATCTTCGTTTTATCCATGTTCATTTTAAGACCCACCTGTTGGGAAACTCGATTAAGGTCTTCGAGCATAGTGCTAAGGTCTTCCAGCGATTCTGCCAAGACTACAATATCGTCGGCAAATCGAAGGTGAGTAATATACTCGCCGTTGATGTTGATGCCGAATCCTTTCCACTGCAAGAGCTTGAAGGCATTTTCCAGCGCGGCAGTGAACAGTTTCGGAGATATGACATCTCCCTGTCTCACGCCTCTCTGTAGTGGAATAGCCTTCGTGCTCTGATCCAGTACTCGAACCGACATGGTGGCGTTGTTGTATATACACCTCAACACTTCGATGTACCGATAGTCTATGTGGCACCGCTGAAGAGACTGTAGCACAGCCCAGCTCTCGATCGAATCAAAGGCTTTCTCATAGTCCACAAACGCTAAACAAAGCGGCAAGTTATACTCCTCGGTTTTTTGTATAACCTGCCGTAGCGTATGAATATGGTCTATGGTACTAAAGCCTTTTCGGAAACCGGCTTGTTCGGAAGGCTGGAAGTCATCAAACCTGCCTTCGAGACGTTGTGATGACCCTTGAAAACAACTTATAGACATGGCTCAGGAGCGAGATGGGCCTGTAGTTCTTCAGCAAAGTGTTATCACCTTTTTTGAAGAACAGTACCACCACGCTCCTGCTCCATGCCTCCGGCGTTGAGCCCTCGAGGAGAACGGAATTGAAGAGCCTCTGAAGGACTTTCAGTACCGGCGTTCCGCCCGCTTTCAGAAGCTCTGAAGTGATTCCCTCCTCACCCGGCGCCTTGTTGTTTTTAAGTTGTTTGAGGGCCATCTCAATCTCAAACAGGCCGATGTTTTTTTTTTTTTTTTTTTTTTAACTTTTGTAGGTTAGACGTTTGACTATAATCTCACCTGATGGAAAGTGTCGATATAGTCTACGTTGTTACACGCCTACCTAGAAGGTGCCTATTCACTCTAGCCTTAAAGATACCCAGGTCATAATTTTCAGGAAACACTGATCGTGGTAAGGCATTCCATACCTTTGCCGTACGCATGATGAAAGAGGACGCAAATCGTTTCGTGCGAATCGATGGTAAATTAACGACATAAGGATGGTAGCCAGCTGTTCTTCTTGTCGTTCTGGAGAGGAATGGTGAAGGTGGAATTAAATCATGCAATTCCTCTGCACACTCACCGCAATGCATCCGATAAAATATCGTTAGGCTAGCAACTTTCCGCCGGTGTTCGAGACTTAGAAGTTTTGCCTCCACCAGGGAGTCGTTACCTATAAGTCTTTTTCCGCGACGTTCCACAGAGTCCAATGCTGCCAGTTGGTAGTTTGCTGAGCCATCCCAAAGATGACAGCAGTATTCAAGGCCAGAGCGTATCTGAGCTTTATAAAGACTCAAAAGTTGCTCCGACGTGAAATACCTTCTAACCTTAAAGAGGATGCCAAGTTTTTTTGCAGCATTTTTAGCAATGGACTCAATGTATTCACCAAAATTTAGGTTGGAGGAAACATTTACACCCAATAGTTCGAGATGGTTTGATATTGGGACGGCCACTCCACGGAATGTTGGAGTCAAGGTGAAGGGGCTCCGTTTAGCAGAAAATAAACATGACTGCGTTTTGGTGGCATTAAAGCGAACTAAATTAGAATCACCCCAATCAGAGACTGCCTCCAGGGTTATATTAACACGCTCAACCATAGCTTCGCGTAATGATTGTGTCTCTCGCATCTCGGAATGTGTGTTGGACATATATCTCTCAACAACTGTACTATCATCAGCATATCCAAAAATGCCTGGGAGCAGTAACAAGTCATTTATATGTAGAAGAAAGAGTGTTGCTGAGAGAACCGACCCCTGAGGGACTCCGGCATTAATGGGTTGTAGATCGGAAGAGCAGCCGCTAACAACCACACGTATTGATCTATCCCTCAAAAAATCAGCAATCCAGGAGCACAAACCGGTAGGAATTCCGTACGCAGGCAGCTTGCTAAGTAAACTTTCATGCCAAACTCTATCAAAGGCTTTGGATATGTCCAGGGAAACAGCGAGGGCTTCACCTTTATTCTCAATAGCTTCGCCCAAAATGTGAGTGGCGTAAACAAGAAGATCACCAGTCGACCTATTTCGACGAACGCCAAATTGCCGGTCACTAAGAAGGTTATTTTCCTCGAGGTGTGCTAGAAGTCGATGATTTATAACACGCTCCATGATTTTGCAGAGTATGGAAGTAATTGCTATTGGACGGTAGTTATTTGGGTCGGCCCTGCTACCTTTTTTGGGTACTGGTTGAACATTTGCTAGCTTCCAAAGCTTAGGAACAACAGCCATTTTTAAAGAAAGGCGGAACAGGCGCGTTAATACCGGAGACAACTCAGGCGCACAATTCTTGAGAACAGTAGCGGGAATCCCATCGGGGCCACTGGCCTTGCTCACGTCCAGAGATCGAAGAATTTTGAGTACCTCTTTATTATGTATCGAGATCTTTGGCATAAACAGATCACAATGAGGTAGAATTGGTGGGATAGCATTCGCTGCATCCAAGCGTGAATTCTCCGCGAACAAAGATGCAAAAAGATTTGCTTTCTCCTCAGCGGTGTGGACAAGACCCCTGTCTGGCTTTATAATATGTCCGGGATATCATCGCTAAAGTGTCGGATTAACTCGGCTCTCGGGTCTTCGGCCGAGCTAACAGTAGGTTCGGCAACCGAGGTGTAAAACTGTCCGTAGAACCTCTCGATCTCCCTTAATACCTCTGCCCTCGTCGATACCACGCGGCCGTCTTCCGTCTTCAGCCTAGACAACTGGCTTTGCCCAATAGACAAGTCTCTTGCAAACACTTTGGAGCCTCCGTTCCGCTCAATTGTCTCCTTAATGCTCACAGTATTGTGAGCACGGACATCGTGTCGCAAGGACTTCTAGATCCGTCTATTGAGCCGCCGATATGCTTCGGCGTCAACGGAAGACTGCAGCGTCAAAGATCGACGTTCGGCCATGAGGTCAAGAGTGTGGATCGAGAGTTTTTGTGGTCTATCTCTACGGTGAGGTCTAAAATACTTAGATCCCACCGTATGGACAGCTTGTACCAAACCGTTGTTTAACTCGTCCACTGCAAGGTTTTCTTTTAGACAATCAAAGCGATTTGTCAACTCGAGTTGAAAGCTCTCGGGGTTTTGGATATGGGCGCGAGTAGGTCGGAGCGTAGACTTCATCAAGCGGCGCCTTTCTAATTGGACGTTGATATTCAATGTGCCCCTAACCATTCGGTGATCACTACCGGTTTTCACCCTGTTGATCACAGTGACATCACTGAACATCCGTCTATTCGTCGTCAAGATGAAATTTATCTCATTTCTCGTAGAACAGTCAGGACTCAACCAGGTCCATTTCCTGTGAGGCGGCTTCTGGAAAAAAGAGTTCATCGCGAAGAGTCCCTCTTTTTCCAGAAAGTCGGCCAGCCTCTGACCCCTGAGGTTCCGTTGCCCATGTCCAAATTGCCCCACTTTCAACTCTGCATCGCTTCTCTTGCCCAACTTTGCGTTGAAGTCCCCCATAACAACATTGAAGTAGGTTTTGGAAGTATGTATGGCCCGACTAATGTCCTCATACATCTCCTCTACTTTTTCATCTGGGTGTGTCGAGGTCGGCGCGTATACCTGTATGACCTTCAACGAATATCTTTTGGATATTCTGAGTATAAGGTATACTACCCTGCTCGACACACTTTCGATGGATACGATGTTGTTGATGAGAGACCTGTGGACGAGAAATCCGACACCTCCTCGGGACTGTTGGTCGTCCCCCCGGTAGAAGAGCAGGTTACCAGACTTCAGGGTTATCGTATCCTCCCCGATTCTTCGGACTTCCGATAACCCCAGAATATCCCAGTGTAACCCGCTCAATTCTTCTTCCAGTTCGACAATCTTCTCGTCTGTCCTCAAAGTGCGTATGTTGTGTGTTACCAGGGCCAGTCGTCGTCGGGGGTGGTAGCCGGGGCCAACCCGGGGATTCTTAGCACCCCCTGCCCCACCGTAACCATGGCTGCTACCATCGCCAGGAATAGTGGGGCTGCCGGGGACTGGGGGCCTGGTCAATTTTTGTGTCGCCATTGAGGGGATTTGCCAATACTCGCCACGCTTGGCAGGCGGGTTGGCGAGCGCAGGAGGGGACTCGCGCTGACGACGCTGCTGCCCATCATCAGCGGGGGAAAGGAAATAGGGTTTGTGAGTAGAGGATATAATGGGAAAGGAGAGTATGGCCTGTAGGAGTGGATACTGCAGTCATGGAAGGGAATGTTTGTAGTGACTGCAGTAGCTCGGTAGTATGATTTAAATAATCTGTTTCAAAAATAGAATAGAAGAAAGAAAAGAAAAATGAATTCGATTTTCAAATCCACAACAAAGCACCATCGAGGACCAGAGCGTAATCACTGTCAATTGAAATTTCCAGAATAATGTTGTTCCGTGTTCAATAGGGGGCGATATGGTGGCAATTTATGTCATCTTTATTGTCCCATCCATCCTTGCCACAAAAGCTCCATATTGGATAGCGTCTTGTGACGTAGGTGTTCCAAATTACGAAGGACATTTCCATCCCACAACGCTTAGGCATTAATCAGAGTTATTTGATTACATAAATCTTACTGAACACGGCAAAAATCCCATAATATTATTACATACATTGCCAAAGACATATCCTTTCTTTTTGTTACTTGTGAATAGCATGTTTTAATATGCCAGGTTTTATTTTAATTACTTGGAATAATATAAAAATCCTCTATATGGAGAAACATCCGATAGTAAACATATCTTCCACAAAAAAATGTTTTGAGCTTTTTTTGTACCAATTTTTGACAAAGACTCGTTAGTGTGAGTTTCACACTTTGGGTCAAGAATTTGGACATACATAAAAATACTACAATTTACGCCACGTGATAGAAAAAAAGAGTAAGTAGCCTAAGAAGGTTAGATGAGCTAATAACGATATTGTACCGTATAGGCTTCTTTCAATAGTTGACTGTGGAAATCCCAATATTTCGTATTAGCATTTTGTGGCTGAAAATAAAAATAATGAGGATATTAAATATAAGGAAAATATTTAGCAATTGATATATTACAGATTTTCTTTTACTCTACTCTACTGAAACTACTCTGAGAATATTTTTTTCCTTTTTTACAACATTTTCCATTGCTGCTCCGCCCCTATTGGTCATAGCATGATTTTATATAGTTACTACCTTTTCTCGATAAATAGGCTATTCAAACCTAAGATTTTAAGCTGTGTATTATTAGTACAGATAGCTGAACCTTCTCTCATTACTAAGTCAAACAATCCATGACCTACGACAACGTTTAATAATTTTGTTTACATTTTATATCCATTTATGCAAATTTGGCTGTTAACAGTGTCTTAGCAATTGATTGATGATACTATTAAGATTGAATATATTTAAATAAATTTAACTTGAAATTTGTATTGGTTCATTGACACTGAGTTGTGAGATCAGGGTTACTGGGGCATTTTGTGACGGTCTAATGTTGCTGGTTAGTGGAATCCGATCAAATCACGATTACATTTGAATTCTTCGTTTGAATACTATCATACACCTATAAGGGGGTTTCAGGGCTTTTTAAGAGTTTTTGTCTCAGAGAGAGAGAGAGAGAGAGAGAGAGAGAGACGTCAAGACGTCGGTGTTTCAAAGATAATTATTAAGGGTCATAAAAACCGACCTTGCCTGGGTCATTAAATCCTGTTTTCTTTTTTCTTGGAGTCATAGTCGATCTTAAATTAATGGAGTAGCAGTGGATTTATATTTATTATTTCTAATCTCTTAGGAGCCATTGTGTCTACGGAATGTTGCGCGAGACCAATTCACAATGGTGACGATTTTGAAAGAATATTATTATTTTCTATTAATTTTCATTCAGATCGATAATTCATCTAGATGTCTGCATTTACCATCAAGTGCCAAGCTGTCTTGCCTTGCAGGTATAAGGTAGATGTTAAATACAGAAAGTAAAATTAAATTATGATTCATCGTAAACGTAAGGAAGTGCCTGAGGTTGCGAGTGAAATTTTTACTTCGTCTCATTTTTTATGGTAAACGATTATAAATGTGATATTGGTTGATTTATAACATGACTGGATTTAATCAGCTTGGTTTTTCGCCCGAATTAAATTTCTGACTTTTCTCCATTATGTAACGATAAACTGATCTCACATGTTTTAAATCAAGCAAAAAATGTTACTTAAATTACGTTTGTATCACAAACATATATAATCTTTTCTAGTAATAGCCTATCTGCTCTGATATCAACATGAACACAATGGTGAAAATCTGGTTATAGTGTTCCTGGCAAATGTATCACAACTCGGGTTCTGGAGAGTTAATAATGTATTACTTCTTAGATTTACGCGAATGTAATACATTGAAATAAACCTATTTTTTAAGGCTCACAAATAAAAGTAATTAGCTTTGGATTTAATAATTGAAAATTGAGGGTAGTTACCAAGTAAAAGTAAAAATCATCGAGTGAATGTCTAATACCTCAATTTCGTTACCACGAAAGCTGTAATGTACTCGAGAAGTCGAGAATTTAAAAAAGGCTAGATTAAATAAATCTGTGACAAAAATCGTAAAAAATAATTTTAAAAATTTCCCTGATATTTTATGAAGACTGTATTGTACTTAGCATCAATTGAATTGTTATCTCTTAATTCATATCAGTACAATAATAATGTAAAATTGCATATGAAGAATGCAATGCTGACAAATCTACACCTGGCCTTTGCGAGCTTTTGTGAAAGTATTTAGCGGCACTAAAGCTTTCATTAGCTGCGTCAATCATATATTTGTATCTGTCATCGTTAACGGCTACATTGTTGTGCACACAAAAGCTTTTAGAGCTTTCATGCGTTATTCTAGAAGTCACGTTTGGTTTTGTGATAGAAAAATGGCGTGTCGAAATAATGCAGTGTTAGACGTAGAAAAATTGTTATACTTCAAATTGCAATAAATCTTAGTGTTCGTAATTAATAGAACAAAGCGTGGTGAAAGTTCTTATAAGCTCCATATCGTGATTAATTTTATGTTGGTAGTTAAAAGGTTAACGGTTAACGCACTTTAACGGTGAAGGAAAACATCGTGAGGAAAACTGCATATCGTTTTTTGTATCAATTTCTATATTAAGTCCGCCAACACATACTATACCAGCATAGACTATATGACCTAACTACTCTCAATCGTACTCTCGATTGTAGAGGAGGCCAGTGTCCTGCGGTGGGATGTATATGGGCTGATACAGGTATCAGAAACTATGACTAAATACTAAGATTTTCGGTCCTATAACCACCCGAGCCCGATTAAATAATTGTATCACAAACATTTGTGTCGGTGCGGGAATCGAACCCGCGGCCTATCGTTCCACAATTGGCGTATAATCAATTGCGCAACGGAGGATGTCAACTAGAAAATATTATTCTCAAGCACGTATTTTTCTTAAGACTGATAAAGAATGAATGAAAAACTGTAATGGTGAAAACAATAATGAAAAAGCTACATATTAAGTGTAATAAGGTCCAGCCACTTAAAATATAGAGAAATATAAAGGCGTTCAGTGAAATTTATATGACTAGTACTGACTGAAAGGAAAGAATATTTACAAACTGGTAGAATTTACTTCCATGACACCAATACTTTGGATGACATCGACACATATTTGGTTCCATCCTTTGACGCCAAAGTTGTTGGTAAATATTTTATTTTACCTTGTAAATAAACTTTTGGCCATCAACCGTGCTGTCTTTTAGTCATTCGGCCTTAAACTATAGCTAAGACCTATGAAGGAGATCTGAAAATCTTTACTTTATTGGCAATTATTCTTGCAACTTTCGTATATCAATTCAAAGGTTTTGACAGCTTCTATACCAACTTGCAATAGAAGGTAACCTATAACTCGTTGAACATAATATACATAATCTCACTACTTTTGCCCAGAAGTTGAATGCAGAGGTGCTAATAGGACACTCACATGTCGCCTTGTATTTCCCGTCCCATTATTGGGCACAAATTCCTGACTCTAGGCTGATAAGGAATAGAAAAATCCAATATTACTTTTACCCGACTAGGGATTCGAAACCCAGACCTCAGTTTTGTAACCGTACCGTAGTATAAGTGTGGATAATAAAATCATATTAGCCTGTATAATAAAATTACTGCTACTACGGAGAGAACTCCGTACATGGCCTACATACAGCAGTATGAAGAAAGTAGAAGTTCTAGCTTAGTTAACCAGATTAGTCTCGCGCGTTGGTAGACTCCACATATTTGAATACCTATAGTTGTAGATATTCTGTGGTATTCAGGTTATGCCAGTACATTTCCTTTGTCCCTTGAAACATAGATTGCTTAAATATGAATGCAATCGCGGTTAAAAAAAAACTAAATTTATTTTAACGAAATTTCAACTTAATTTATTTTAGTATTTAAAAGAGGCGTCAAAGTTAAAATATACTGCGTTGAATTTTTAATTTAAAAGCTTTGTAACTAAAGGAACTTTGAAACAAAAGAAACAATTGACGAATTTTGACACCCATCAATACGAACTATATTTTTTTTATTGCAATTAATGTCGAAACGAGCATACTGTTCAAGCTGTAAGCGACACGACCGCTCATGGACAGTAACAAAACCAAGCAACACCATTATAAAGCAATGCTTGGCATTCTACTGCTCACCATCCTGAGACATACGACGTTAAGTATCAATATGTCCAGTTTGACTAAAATTTTTTTCAAACCGGAACACAATAATCCATTTATCTTTTGGTGTCCCTTAGAGACATAATTTCGTTTTCAAAGCCCTCATTTCACATTCAACTATCACCAACTTCATGTTCCAATATACATTATTATTTGTACACTACTTTCTTGAAATAATTGCAGTCTAGCATCAAACTCTCTCCATTCAAGTATTTATTACATGTTAATACATCCGACAATAGCATATCGACAACTGCATGATTAATGCATCGAAGCGCTTCTCCTGTATTGTAAGACGATGTCATGACAATATGGATGGAAGCTAAGCTGTTCGTCGCTAGAGATATTTCATGCATATTTATGGTACTAGGAAAATAAATAAATAACGCCCAATAGTCACATACATAGTCCACACTATGAAACTTATGTGTAGAAAAAGATGCTTTGCTATTATGGAAAGTTATTTTTATTTCTTTCTTTAATCGTTTTGTTGTCTAATTCTGTCCATGCAATTACTACAAATGAGTATATATATATATATATATATATTAGAATCTAAAAGATGACTACAACTCAATAACTCAATCCTTTCAACCAAGATATCAAAATTTTATTTTTTGCCTTTCGTAGGTATCTATCATTTGAACCCATATCACTTCACTTTAACATACTTTTATGTAGTTCTTTTGTTGTTATATTCAGACGTAAAATGCCTCAGCAATTTCTTTTATGCAGAATGGGTTCTTTAGAATAAACCTCTTAGAGTGAATATTACTGATAATATTATAAAAATAGGAATATTTTATTAACAGCTATCATTTTTAACATGATTTATGTTATTTTACAAAAAATAGATGAGCTTAAAGGCATAAATAGTAATAAAGTATGGACCTGTGTGCAAAGAAACTTTAAATTCATAATAAAGAAGAAAACTTTTGTATTGAACAAAATTGCCTCTTTAAACGAGATGTTTTATTTTTTTTGTTCACAAATCGCGAAAAGTATATTATAATATTAAAGAAACAATACAATTGGATTTAGGCAAAGAAAAACGAAAAGTATTACGATAAAAGAAATTTCTTAAATAAATAATAAAAAAAATTGTTTAAAATCTTTGACTAAAATATAATATAATACAAACTATTTTAGCATTATTACTCCAATTTTATGAAGATGTGGTTTCAGATAGCCCTGTGTCAGTTTGGCCAATTCATGTTAATAATATCAGACAGTCTTAATAATCATCAATTTTGTTCATTAAAATAAAACTATTTCATACAACGGTGAGTGCTCTGAAGAATTGTTCAACTTGCTCCCCTCCTCTCAATTCCTAACCAGAACCACGCGTGCTGGCTTGCGAAGCCATAGCTTGACGGTCCACACCATCCCGGCGCGAACCAAACGGTTCTCAAATTCGTTTTTGTGCCGCACCGTCAGGCTGTGGAATTGTTTGCCGGCGCACGTGTTCCCTCCTTCCTGCAATCCTGGGTCCTTCCGACGTGGTGTGAAGAGGCACCTTAGCAGGCCGGAATAATTGTTTACTCTGCCTGGGCGGCATTGGCACTTACCATCAGGTGCAATGCCGCCACTATGCCAGGCCAATATAAAAAAAAAAAAAATGCTTCTGCATCGTCTCCGGTGCTACGGGAAGTTCAGCCCCTTCTCCCATGCGTAACAAAAGATAGGCACCCATGCTCACCTCGGCAGCTTCGGCTTCTATCCTTCATTACAGCGGGCGGGGGCTGCTCTCCCTCCGCGCCTCCGGCTTTTTATATATACTCCAGGGTCGGTATCCAAAAGACTAAGTGAAGTCGGGGTGTCCCGAGTCGGTTTTGGGGCACAGTCGACCTAACTGATCCATAAAGTGGGTACACTAATTTTCTTCTGCCCACCACGTAAAAATCACCTACTAATCACATTGCCCGATCATCATGTCATAGCCATATTCATAATGCCCGGGCTATGTGATAAATAGGTGAGTTAAGATTGTAATTAGTCACTTGGCCCGATATGGCTCGGCAATATTCATACTGCCCGGGCATTATGAATACTGCCCGCATTCATCACTTGGTCCATAACAGATCAATTAAATATACCAAACAGTCATATACAAAGGTCTGACCGCACAATAAGATAAATTACCTAAGCTTTTGTTGTAGGTAGGTATCAGAAACAATGAATAAGACTTTTCGGTCTTACAAACACCCGGGCCCGATTAAATAATTGTGTCACAAACATTTATGTCGGTGTGGGAATCGAACCCGCGGCCTATCGTTTCACAATCGGGGTATAACCAACTGCGCCAAGTAGGCTTTTAACTAACAAATATTATTCTCAAGCACGAATTTGTCTTAGCCGGATAAAGAATGAAAATAAATGATATATACCGGGTATCTCAAGACTGCTACCGAAAACGAAGCCGGGTGGTAGTTTTAGTGGCTACAAACACAATGCAATTAAAAATTTCGCTTAGAAACGCGACAATTATTTTTTATGATTTTTTAAATATCGTCATTTTTGGGTGGTAAATCCATATATTTTGCTAAAATAATAATTTAAACTCTCTTATATCTTAGAGTATTTATTAATTAAAGGGTATACACTATTATTTTAGAAAAAAATGTATTTACCACCAAAATATGGCAATAGGAAAAAAATTACAAAAAAAAAATTGTCGCTTTTTTTTGCAACTTTTTCTGTTGCATTGTGTCTGAAGTCGCTTAAACTACCACCCGGCTTCGTTTTCGGTAGCAGTCTTGATATACCCTGTATTATTATAAATTTATAACACAACTGAACAAAGATAAAACGAGTATATGCTACGTCGAATCTTTTAACGAACTTCAGACAGATGTTCATTCTCATAATAGTAAGAAATATAACAGATAAGTTTATGCATATATTCCTGATAAGGTAGGAAGGGTTGTCACTAGTACCATTCACAGTTCACAGAGCTTATTTCCGTTTTTTTTATGTATCAGTGAATGCCAAGACAAGCATGTTCGCCTGATGGTAAGCGATACGACCGCTTATGAACAGTAGCAAACCAAACAACACCTTGAATTACTCGCCATCCTGAGACAGATATAAAGTCACAATATGTCCAGTAGTTACTCCGGCTACAATGTCCTTCAATCCGAAACACAACAGTGCACTTAAACTGCTGTTTGGTGGGAGAAATAGACATTGCGGTGGTACCCACCCAGGTGGCCTCTCTCATATGGGAGAACTACCACCAGTAAAGGATGTAATAGGACTAGCCTATCATTGCCTGGGCTGAGAACATTGTGGCCGATGAAGATCAGACATTATAATGCATCAACACGTTTTTATCATATCCACAAGACCAAATTAAAATTAGGTAAAGAAAGATTTCAGGGCGACATTTTGGGGTAGGTGATCAATTGAATTTCACTTTTTCTTAGAATACAAAATTAAATATAACGTTTCTATAGTAATATAAATGTAGACGTTAAGTAGTCCATTTTTCGTATTACGACGGAACATTCCTTTGTATCCCACATTTGAATAGCTATTGGGAAATATATTGTGAGTTAAATATAGAAATCCCAATAAGCGCTTTAGTTTCTAAAGACCATAATGGACATGTACGTGTTTTTTTTTATCGATACAATATAATTATGTCAAGACTGCCTCGGTGGCGTAGTTGTACTAGGGTACGGTTAGAAAGCTGAGGTCTTGGGTTCGAATCTCGGGTTGGGCAAAGTGATATTGGATTTTTCTATTCATTATCAGCCCAGAGTCAGGAATTTGTGTGTTTGTGTGCCATAAGGCGATAGATCACATTGTGGGTCGTAATATACAAGGCGAAATGTAGGTGTCTTGTCACCTCTGGCTACCCCTTGTGGGAAAAAGGCGTGAGTTTATATATGTGTGTGTATATGTTAAGCTATAGGAATTTCAGTGTAACCAGTCCGAATAACTGTACCAATTGTATTGTTTAACTGAAAAACGAGTAAACATTTTTGAAGCGTGTCGGTTAATATATTTTACGCCACGACACTGAATTTTCAATTCCGCTTTTTTCATCCATTTATCAAAGGCTGCAACAATCTAAATATAATATATGATGTATAGTTATAATACGATATTTTTCTCTCATATACAAATTATTACTATGTGAGGCCGCCTAGGTAGATACAACATATATTTCTCCCGCTAAATATATGTGTAAATGCACTGTAATTTTTCTGTTTGAAGGATATTGTAGTCAAACTAAATACTAAATTATTGACACTTAAAATCTTATTGAATTAAAACTTGTGTACGGATTTTGTCGCGAATTTGGTTTAATTTTTACATTTTCTTAACATCTTAATATGTCTCAGGATGGCAAGTGTAGTGGAATGCCAAGCATTATTTTGTAAGTCACGGTATTGTTTAGTTTTTTTACTGTCATAAGTGCTCATATAGCACATATAACATTAATGATTACAAACTCATTGTACAGCTGACAATGTACGTAAACTTTTAATCACTAGATCTATTCGTACAATAATCAGAATAGTGGTTGGTACTATCACTATTCAGTACTAGGAAAATTAATGTATTTTAGGTGAATTATATCATATTTAAACTACATAATTCGCGAGGAAATGCTAAATGCAGCATACATAACATATTGTTTTTGCATAAACGAAAATTAAGAATGATTTGTAAGAAGTGAAAAATTTACATTATAAAGCTTTGGCTATTATAAAACATTAAAAAGTATATCACAAAAATCTTACAAAGTACTTAAAATGTTACTACAGTAATCTTCACTGAATGAAGTCAAGTACTTTAAAGTTACGTGACCGTAGCCGAAGTATCACAAGACCCAAAATTCGCAATTCATCTTTAGTTTATAAAACTATTATATAACCCGTAGTATTACTTAATGCGGAACCGCGAAACGGTACGTGGTTTAAAGTGCTGTTACTATCCTTTTCTCGCACGTAAGTTGTTGTATATCCATCTCATCCGATTTCACTTTCTCTTCACTGACCGACGCCGGATGATCAGCTGTTACAATGGACCGCCGTAGATTTGTGTCAAGTAAGTTGTTCAGCTGAAGCACGAAGTTACGTTTTGTTGATTGAAAATTGTGAGCACAGGTTGTTGGATATGTTAAATTTAAATTTATTAGTTACTAGCGGTCGAGCCCAGCTTCGCCCGGATTCAGATAACTTTTGAGTTCAGTCCACTTCAATAACATATTATTTCGCGTACTAACTATATTTCCCGCGCGCCGTCGATTATATTTCCCGTTCTTTTATATCCGGTTTATGTCCCATCTTATCTCGTTTATATACCAAATTTCATCTAAATCGGTCTATATATATTTATATTCCTGAGCCATCCCACGGAAACACTACATTTTTTCGGGATAATATGTCGCATGTCGCTTGCAAGTTCAAACGGTCTATGTTTAGTAGTGGACTTTCTGTGCCCAATTAAATAGAGAAAGAGAGATTCATCTTTAAAGACCTAGATTCGACCGAGGTAAAGCAATGTGAAGTGCGCGGTGGCCTGTTGGTAAACAGACTAGACGCGCCTGCCCACATGTTCACGGTGTCATGTCATTTCATGTCACTTTTCGGAGTCATGTGTGTATTGATAATCAATCACCACGCACTAAAACGGTGAAGGAAAACATCGTGAGGAAACCTGCATACCATAGCAATTTATAAGAATTTCTGTGGTATGTAAGTCCACCAACCCGCACTAGGCCAGCGTGGTAGACTATATGGCCTAACCAATCTCTACCGTATTCTCGATTGTAGAGTAGGCCCGTGCCCTGCAGTGAGACGTATATGGGCTGATACAGAAAGCTATGCTTTTCGATAACATAAATCTAACTATCAAGATGAAAATACTTGGCATTCGTGACCTAGTAAACGATACAATAACAGCTTTCATGGCACAATGAGTACGAAGCCGATTTGAAACGAGATGAGTTCGATCTCCGCATCAAATAATTGTTTTGCGTTTTAGAAATGCTTTTACAAGCTTCGCCAATATAGATTTATATACGTATGTAATGGACTCTTTTAATCCGATTTCCCAGTACTTAAGAACTTCGAATTGATTTAAAAAAAATCACACTTATTAAGGACCGACAGTAAATAATTTAAAAAGTTTTTTAAAATATATCTTTACCAGAAATTTCAGAATTAGATTGTTTGATGTTTTTAAGCGTGGGTAATTTAGAAAACTCAAAACACGCTCCTAAACTAGCACAGATCTTTGAAATATATCACGTTGAAATCAAATTGATCGATAAAATTATTTTTAGCAACATAATAATTTCGAACATCTGCAGTGCTGATTCCTAGACAACAACGGTACTCGGTTTCTTGTGATATTATTATCCTTTCTAGAAATCAGATCAACATGTAATGAGGACAGGCAAATCTACGTAACTCACTTTCTATTGAAATATTCCAAGGATTTTCACGTATTTATTTGATTTTATGATACAAGGTCTAGTTTAATATAGGCAAATTTGATACGACAGAATAAAAATAGAATTGAAGAAAACTGTGATATACCAGTACAAAAATACGAGTAAAAATATGTATATATATATATATACAGGGTATCTCAAGACTGCTACCGAAAACGAAGCTGGGTGGTAGTTTTAGTGGCTACAAACACAATGCAATTAAAAATTTCGCATAGAAACGCGACAATTATTTTTTATGATTTTTTAAATATCGTAATTTTTGGGTGGTAAATCCATAGTTTTTGCTAAAATAATAATTTAAACTCTTTTATACCTTAGATTACTGATAAATAAAAGGGTATACACTATTATTTTAGGAAAAATGTATTTACCACCCAAATATGGTCATAGGAAAAAAATAACAAAAAAAAAGGTCACTTTTTTTTTGTAACTTTTCCTGTTGCATTGTGTCTGAAGTCGCTTAAACTACCATCCGGCTTCGTTTTCGGTAGCAGTCTTGATATACCCTGTATTTATTTATTTCAAATTCAGTGAATCCATAGCATGTTAGTACGATGTTTTTGCTGACTATGTGTTAATAACAAAGCTCTTTTATTTCATGAATAATTATGTGGTAGACATATAAAGTTATAAGTTGCTTTAACTAAAATTGAAATGTGGTGGTTATATCCTTGTATTAGTAACACTAATTTGCCAAACTTCTCTGATTCTGTATCATAGCGGTTCAGGACTATGCATGTGACTGTTGGCTGTTATTTATTATCATTATTTATATAATTATCATACATAAATTAAATATACCCAACAGTCATATACATAGGCCTCAGCCGCACATTAATATCAATTAAGTATCTAGTATCTAGTATATTTGTATCGTAGTTATTATGAGTAAGTTAAAACTATGTCTTTTATTCAAAAGTCCACAATATTTATTGAATAAAGCTTCCGTAGGGAATGCTATTGTTTTAACTACATTCGCTGGTCAATTTACCACAGTTATGTTGGAAATATCCCGGAAATACATGTTGCGGTTTTGTGGTCGCTCCTATTATATGAAATGTGATAAAGTTTTCTCATTCAAAATGATTAATTGCAACAGTTGTTGTAAAATATAAAGCTAACGATACACTTATTGATTTTCCCTTCAGAGAAATAAATACAAGTCGTACAGCGCATATATCTCTTATCCCACGTTAAGATCAATTATTAACAGCCGTTCTCAATAATCTATCTATCTTTAACAAGAGATTTTGTTGGATATTTATATGCATTTTATGTTTCAGTTAACAAAGATAAAGAGGTAGAAACGTTTTCCATATATTTATAGATATCTAAATTATAATAATACCGGGTATCTCAAGACTGCTACCGAAAACGAAGCCGGGTGGTAGTTTTAGTAACTACAAACACAATGCAACTAAAAATTTCGCAAAGAAACGCGACAATTATTTTTTATGATTTTTTAAATATCGTCATTTTTGGGTGGTATATCCATAGTTTTTGCTAAAATAATAATTTAAACTCTTTTATACCTTAGATTATTTATAAATAAAAGGGTATACACTATTATTTTAGGAAAAAATGTATTTACCACCCAAATATGGTCAAAGGAAAAAAATAACCAAAAAAAAATTGTCGCTTTTTTTTGCAACTTTTTCTGTTGCATTGTGTCTGAAGTCGCTTAAACTACCATCCGGCTTCGTTTTCGGTAGCAGTCTTGAGATACCCTGTATATGAGTCTATTTTTATTTCATGAAGCGTAATATTGTACCGACATAGCCATGGTAGATATTTTAACCCCGTGTTAAAGTTAGATAGGATTTTGAGAACGGCCGTAAGTGTTGTGTTGAACGTACCAAAAACTACAAAAATCGCACTCGGTGTCACCAACACCCAGACCCGGAACTAATACTTGCAGATCACGCAAATATTTATCTCGGTATGAAGATCAAACACGTGGCCTATGCTTTAGGAACCTTCAAGACCTATAATAAATAGTATAGTAAGATTAATAGGCGCTAAAATCCAAACGATTCATTATTCAATTGCACGCTCGTATCTGAAAGTTATTTTTTTGTTTATATGGCTGTGCGTTTATAACTATAATTTACAAAATTGTAAAATTATACAAACACAATGTACAACTATTTGTTTTTCCTCAATTAATTGCGCAATCTTCAATATTTTAATCCGTACCGAAAACCGAACAATAATACATGATCTGTGATATTGCAGTATATTATTGTTCACCTAGGCACCGTCATACAGATAACTATCACCTAATTGGGCCATGTAGGCTGTCATGTTTCTACCGTGATTTCACCACGCACAATGTATGATAAAAGAGTTCTAATAAAAAAAAAAATAAGATGCTAAGTGCAATCAATATTAGCCTTTATCACCCTAAATTATGATTTAAATTTTCAAGTGGTTTAGGTTGTCTATACCTTGTAACACAAATATTTTTCTATATAACCATTTCACAGCTCGAATTTTCAATTGTCAGATAAAAATATCCGTTACAAAATAAGGTTTAATTTGTTTGGTTTCTTCTTATTCGTTTAATATAAATCTGACGTAAATGGACATAAAAACAATTTGTGGCTTATTTATACATGATAAACATTCATCGTATTTCACTTACATAAGCATTCGATGGGTAACAATATTATTGTCGTTATTTCATCTGTCTCTTCCTTGTACACTTTCCTCCTTTCTTCAAAGGTTTTTATCAGCTGTCTGATATAATTCTATTGTTTCGATCATTGCTGCGTCAGTTTTGTGTTCCACAGTTTTTGTGTGTGTTCGCAATGCATTGTTTACTACATTTTGATAAGTTGCCTATGAAATATGCTGGTGGTGTGATATTTTTTATGAAATAATGAAAAATTCGTCATAAAGACTATTGTACCAGTGTCGTGTTTTAAATTATTTTTTTTATACTGCTTAGCAACGGTAAACGACTCTCTATTACAACGGGACTCTTTTATTGCATTATGTCCTTAAATATTTCAAAAGTACATACATACCAACTTTTTATTTGTATGAGGGTAGCCAGAAAGTATCAAATAGTAACATACGGTTCTGTGATACTTCTTTCGTCGCTTCGACGTACATTTTATTTCACGCACGTCCACTAATTTAAAAGTACTCTTGCCCTTTTTACATTAATATTTATTTCATCTACGTACATTCGTCAGGCATTCCCTTACAGCCTCTCCATACATGAAATATACATTAATAGTGATG
Source organism: Hyles vespertilio (assembly GCA_009982885.2). Classification (NCBI taxonomy): domain Eukaryota; kingdom Metazoa; phylum Arthropoda; class Insecta; order Lepidoptera; family Sphingidae; genus Hyles; species Hyles vespertilio. The sequence continues at coordinate 3,143,043 of CM042816.1, forward strand.
ACCTTCATTAATCCATACCGAAAGTATTTATTTACTGAATAAAACATGACTCGGGTTCATTTATTCAAAGGAAAGTCAACGCACGCTTCTCTTTTGTTAGTTGACCTTCCTTCAGTATTGTTAAGGTATATTTACCGTTTGACTCTCACACTCTCACTTATGACTTCTAAATGTACCAGCTTAAGCACTGTTTAATTTTGTGCTAAGTACTAAAGTGGGTGCTAGTGTATTATAGTGGTACAGTAAAGGAAAACATCGTGGGGAAACCTGCATGCCATAGCGATTTGTAAGAATTATTATGATAACAAAAGTCCGCCAACCCGCACTAGACCAGCGTGGTGGACTATATGGCCTTAACACTCTCAATCGTACTCTCGACTGTAGATGAGGCCCGTGCCCTGTTCTGGGACGTATATATATTGATGCAATACGAGATAATAAATAATATAATCTTCACAAATTAGAAACACATGTGGTTTAGAATCTAACTCTCAACGAAAGTTGATAATATCAGGTTATTGTTAATGTTTAATTATAACCGAATATTTATAGTTATTTTTTTGTGCTTTAATTCATGGCTAATAGAAAAGGGCAGTCTATTTTAGAAATTATTTCAAGATAGATCTTAAACTGGATGATAAGTTTGGTAAAGTTAATACTGCGTTTATGTTTCCGTCCAACTCGAAACAGTTGAATTTCTAATGCACTAAATAGTTTATTGTAATTGCAACAACCGTGGCCTCGCATAAATGGAAAAGAAATCCAATATATAGAAACTTTTCCTGTAATTTAACACCTTTGTATTTTTAAGCGAAATTTATCTACGAATATTAATAGTATATAAAAATAGGAAATAAAAATCATCATGTACCAGCCCATATACGTCCCACTGCAGGGCACGGGCCTCCTCTACAGTCGAGAGTACGATTGAGAGTAGTTTGGCCATATAGTCCACCACGCTGGCCTAGTGCGGGTTGACGGAATAAAAATCAGGTAGGATATAAAAAGTAGTGCTGTTTAAAAGTATGGCTATGTTATTTATCGAGCGGTAAAATCTAATATAACCCGAAAGTAACATGTAAGACAAAGTGTTTTTACACCTTTGTTGAATATTCTCTTGCGAATTCTGTCAATATTTTCCTTACAAATTCAAAACACTACCACTATTCTTTTATTTCTTTATTCATTCTAGAAAATATTACATTTATAAGAGGATTAAGGATATTGATTGATTAAAAATTGACAACGCTAGATCTTACATCTGTTATTGAAATTGCGATTACAATGCCGTTGTCCTTTGTTTCAGACTAAACAACATCGCATAGTGACGCAGCAATGGCGGACGTTTTAGTCAATTCAACGCAGAGTGTTATAAAAGACACATATGATTACTACCTCTGGACTTTATCATTGTCAGGTAACATTTATATTCACGTTTCATTTTGGTATGATCGACAATAATCATGTTTATGTTTTAATTAGATCTACAAACAATTGTAATTGTTTGGGAAGCCTCATTATGAACGGATATAAACTGATTACATTTGATTAATTGTGATCTCGAAATTAAAGCCACAATATAATTCATGATTTTAAATTGTAATAATTCACACTCAGTCAATCTAACAGAATCTATGACGTAGGATAGAGAGCGAATAGACAAGCGAATCAGGTGGAATTCAAGTTCATTCATTCATTTACTCTCACCTGCGTACCACCACAAAGTATGTGATTTATGTTTTATTTATTTTATTTATATATGCTTTATTGTACACCCAAATGAAAGACGCAAACAACATACTTAAAAATTAATTTAAAAATTTTATAATTATTTATTAAATCAATACACCATCGGTACGCCACCGATAAAACATGTTATTTTAAATGAAAAGAAATGTATTACAAAATAAAAATAATAATAAGAAACTAGAAACAATAATTATAGTATAGAACAACCGGAGATAACATGAGGATTGACTCGCTCGGATGGTTTCATGCACGACAAATGTCGACCGTACGTCTTCAGGATGTATTTCCTATTGGTGTTCGTCTTAATAATTTCGTCCATTATTGCAAAGACAAAGCCCTCAGTTTACCCAAAGAGGTTACCGAAACGTAGCCAAGATACAGACGCAGGACTGTCCACATCAGGTCCATGGAGGGCCCGTCAGAACCAACCATTCAGCTCTTTGCAAAGAGAAAGAAACTAGAGACAATAAATATAGTATTACGTAAATGGTAAAATATTCGAAAAATGCAACATAGTTACTATTAAAACAAATAGAACATACAATGAGGTAGAATGAGTATATAAAAATGTCGCAAATAACTACTGAAATAGCGGTAAAGTAAAATGTTAATAAAACAAATATTGTAAATCAGAGTAAATATGTGATGGATTGGGAAAAATACTCGCAAGCAGGGTTGCGTGATTCAATATATGAGTAAAAGCTTAGATCTGTCATACGTGTCACGTTTGGCAGAGTTACGTTGATTGATAACACGGCAGATTTCACATGAATTGATGAATACATACATATGATAATATGCTATGAGGAACAGGCATTCATAGTCGAGATTATTTAGGTCATAAATGTAATAAGAATACGGCCCAACGCTATGCCAGGCACTAATTCTAGTTTCAGAAATGTCATTTATATCTGGCCCGGATATACCTAAACACCTAGGTAAAAGAGGGCCTTAAAAGTAAAATGTAAAATATAATAGTATCATACAAAACAAATTTCCTTGTTGAGATTAGGTATTTAATGCTTAAATTTTAAAAACATCATGCCCATCCCAATCAAAACCCTTTCAGAAATATTTCATGCTTTTAAGGCGATCGATTTATGCAAGACTGCGCGGTCTCATGAGTTTATTTTGTTGCAGATAATAGAACAAAAGGATGGCCATTAGTAGACTCTCCATTACCAACAGTTTTCTACACATTGGCCTACCTATTCATAGTATGGATCGGCCCTAAGCTCATGAAGAACCGAAGACCGTTCCAGCTAACTTGGCTTTTGGTTCCTTACAATTTAGCTATGGCTGCCCTTAATGCGTATATAGCTGTAAGGTTACTAACTGCCTCGTTTAGACTTAGATATAGTTATATATGCGAACCGTGCCGGCAGAAATATGATCCTGATGAGTTACAAGTAAGTGTTATATTTTAGCTTCCAATTAAGTTATAAGCAAGAAAGCACCGAACCAAATATTATTGGCTTAAATATTTGGGAGAATCGTATGCCTATACAGTATACAGTATTTATATTCTTTTCGAAGAAATTAGCCTTATCATTTCACTATAAAAAACAGGCCCCCGACAAAACTCTTTAAAATTATGCAACAAATGCTTTACTTCCCAGTACCGTTTCCAAGGTCGCTCTTTGCACCTACGACATAAATAAATAAATTTACGTAGTCATTTTCATTTTCAATATTTACTTGAAATAAACATAAGTTGAGTTCAACCTTGGTCTGAGAGTCCAAATAGAGTTATTTTACTCGCAAACAATTAAAAGTTTCTTGACACAATACAACGGAAACAGGATCTTAAAAAACATTCAAAAGTGTTTTCTCAAGGAATTTCTAGATTGAAGTGGATGAGAATTTTAAAGGAATAAAGAAAAATAAAATTAGATAAGACACTAGGTAATCCTTGAGTAGTTGGTTTATAAATTTTAATTGGACGATTCAACATTCACTTCTTCATATAACTAGTTTAATTTAATATAATTATCTATATCAATAAAACGTGGTAAATTCTTGCTAAATGTTGTATTTACGGAAACATATTATTTGGATATCCGTTCGTATATTTCGTTGATTGAATCGCCTAGTTTGAAATAATTAGCATCACTCGATTCTATGCATTGTGTAGAATGTCATAATATTATAAAACTTTAACTAATCTCTCATATCTATGCTCATATCTAAATCTAAATTTGACAGTCTCCGTGGCGCAGTTGGTTCAACACCGGCTGTGAAATGTGAGGCCACGGCTTTGCTTCTCGTACTGAAACAAGTATTTATGGGATCCACATGTTTCGAGTCTAGGTGTTTGTGTGACCGAAAAATCTTTCGTAATTTCTGATACCCACGACACGAGACTCGATCTTAGAGTAGGGTTAGGACTATGTATGTGACTGATAGGTGTATTTATTTTTTTCCTTGCAGATAGCCGACGCTGTGTGGTGGTACTACTTCTCTAAGCTTCTCGAGTTTTGTGATACATTCTTCTTCATCTTGAGAAAGAAGGATGAGCAGCTGACATTCCTGCATGTCTACCATCACTCCACCATGTTTTCCTTTTGGTGGATCGGCATCAAATGGGTACCCAGTGGATCTAGTAAGTGCTTTGTCAAATTACTTTTTTGGGATCGTTTTACAAGAATGTAAAACGATCCCAAAAAAACAGAAGTTTTTATTCAAGAGAAAATCGGTCAAGGTCCCTTTTAGATAGGTACCGTGGAGGAGGCCGAAAGGGTTGTGATACTGTTCCTTAAAAAATCGATCTAGCCGGGTCTCTAACAAAATATTCACTAGCATACTAACTAAAACCTAGCAGTGGCCGTCACGCGCATTTCGGAGGGCATTTAATATCTCCGGATGAGAAGCGACCCGATTCATTATCGGTGTTCGCACGGCGCTGATCCGTTGGACATGCTATTGATACCAGCCCAAAAATTAAATAAGGAATTTATTTCTATGGCATTTGAAGACCGCTAACCGACATTAGGCAAGCGTGGATTATCATAGCCTAGACTCTCTCAATCGGTTGTGCGATTTTAGATGGGTACAGTACGGTTTTTTTTTTACAATTAGAATTGTTGCAGTCTACATTTAGGTCCCAAAGAAACGAACGCCATTTTTTAGAGGTCAATCCTGAAAACAGATTACTTTTTATTTTAAATTACATAATATTCATTGTATATAAGGCGGACCTAATGCTAGATTACCAACCCACAATAGGCCAGCGTGGTGGACTATATGGCCTAACCACTCTCAATTGTACTGTCGATTATAGAGGAGGCCCGTGCCCTGCAGTGGGACGTATATGGGCTGATACAGAATGCTAGATGACTATCAACCTACCTTTGGGCGTTGTAGAGATGAGTTGTTTGGCGAACAATTTTTTTTTTAATTAATCTATGTAAGCAGTAAACAAAAGACGCTAATAATAATATTATTAATGTTTTACTTTACGACCACAAAAAGTTAAAAAGTTCCTTTACTCTAATATGTAGAATCTGGATCTGGATCTGGATCAGCCCATATACGTCCCACTGCAGGGCACGGGCCTACTCTACGATCGAGAGTACGATTGAGAGTGGTTAGGCCATATAGTCCACCACGCTGGCCTAGTGCGGGTTGGCGGACTTATATATAGCGATTCATATGAATTTTATGTAGAATAGTGGAACAGATTTCCAAACGGCAATATTTTTATTTCAACTGCATGTTAGTGGATACCGTATAATAGGTATTCTAACGTTTGTCATTTGTTACTGACAAAAGCTTATACGGGTCGCTATATCTTCGGTTATAACAAAAAGATTCTATTGAGTGAGGTGGGATAGATTGATTAGGAAGGCGGGTCTTGGCGTAAGTAAGAATGAAGCTGGATTGCAAAAAAACAGCTAGTCTTATAATAGTAAGTTAGTAGATATATTTGAAATGTTAGTAATAATTATATTGTATGTTAAGAACATGTTCAGAGTAGTCGCGGGTTCAAATCCCAGGATGCACATCTGACTTCTCAGAGTCATGTATGTATTTTATATTTTACGCACCAGGGGGCAGGAAAACATTTCGATGAAACTGTATACCATAGCGATTTATAAAAAAAAGTCCACCAACCCGCACTACTTTTTGACCGAATCCGTTCTGAATTCTGTTAATTTCCACGATTATATGAAAATTATCTCTATCGAAGCCAACAAATCTCTCGGGTGCATTATGCAGATATCTGCGCAGTTTTCAAAGCATTAATGTTGTGATTTTGCTGTATTCTACGCCTATGTTTGAAGCACGTTGGAATAGACTTCAATTGTATGGGACCGACGCGAGAAAAAGCATATGCTGATACTGAAAAAGACACAAATAAATTAAAAGTTTATAAAAGGCAACATAGCGGCCGGCATAATTGTATCAAATAGCATGAGACCGTTGTCTGATGCCATTCGATACTCCATCTGGACGGCATTTGCATTTACCACCAGGGGCCCTACTATATTCATCCGAAACGAAGTTCGAAACTTCGGACGATCAAAGTTTTTAATACGATACGAATGTATCTACTCTGTAAAAGTTCAAATTTGATAACGTACCATAATAACTACCATAAGTATATGTAGGTACATTCGTATCGTATATAAACTTCGATCATCCGAAGTTTCGAACCTCGTTTCGGATTAATATAGTAGGGTCCCAGTGCAATGAAGTCACTGTACCGTGCCATCATAAAAGAAAAGATTATATGGATACTACCCATTTCCCTATCCTTCTCTGTATTGCAGGCATGGTTACACTTAATTGGCTATCTTTGAGGCGGAAACTTTACTGGTGGTAGGTGTCTCATGTCTGAGAAGGATTCTGGATGGGTAACACCGCAATGTCTATTTCTCCCGCCTAACAGCAGTTTATTGAAGTACATTGTAGTCAGAGTAACTACTGGACATACTAAGACTTTACATCAAGGTGTTGTTTAGTTTTGCTACTGTTCATGAGCGGTCGAATCGCTTACCATCAGGTGAACGGCATGATCGTCTCGACATTCATTGCAATAAAAAAATAAATAAAAAACGTTAAAAATTATGTACTACTGCATGCTGCTACCTAATAAAGTTAACAATACAACAGTGTTGGCATATATACGTGTCTCAGCAATATATGGGAGAAGTCGGACGTCCACCAATTGTTCTCAGCTCCACCACGTTGGCGACTATGCTATATGAATAGGACTCAAACTGGCAAGGCATTCGTTTATTAAACACAACGGATCCAATATGTTTTTTTTTTATTTATTTTTTATTGCATTGAATGGCGAGACGAGCAAGCCGTTCGCCTGATGGTAAGCGATACGACCGCTCATAAACAGTAGCAACATTCCACTGCGCTCGCCATCCTGAGACATAAGATGTTAAGTCTCAATATGTCCAGTAGTTGCTCTGGCTACAATGTCCTTCAATCGGAAACACAACAGTGCATTTAAGCAGTGTTGTTTCACGGGAGAAATAGACATTGCGGTGGTACCTATCCAGATGGCATCTCACATATGAGAGACCTACCACCAGTAAAATTCTTCCACCAGATGTCGAAATTTTCTATGCCAGGCTGGGTGAAATAGTTTTATTGTTAGTAGTATTCATGTAGAGTTTACTGTTGTTGTGTTTTTGGATAAATATTTTTTTTTTATTTAATTTGCATTGTTTATTAGAATATTATTTGTATTTTTATTACATATCTATATTATAAGCTTTATATGTTACACAAACGCCTTGTTTGTGTGTGGTTGAACTGTACAAAACTGTGAAAAAATATTGATATCAATAATTCAAGCAAATTCTCGAAAAGATTAAAGAATTATTAGTCTTTTCCTGTTTGCCGTTGTTTTCTACTTTTAATCCAAATTGAAAGTAATATGTACAAAATATGAGGAATTAAAATATACATCCCAAAGGCAGACAATTTCGTTCCTATTCAAATTATTTGAAATCAAACTTTATCGCGAAATAATTTGTATCAGAAGCCCTATTGATATTTATTCACAATGAATTGCTGCTTCATTGAAATATGAGAAATCAATCATTAAAAATATCAAGAACTGTAAAATTTCAAAGTAAATAGAAATTGACAAAGGCAGTCGAATATAGCGAAAAATTAATCAATATCACAGAAAAGCTTGTTCAGAAAATGTCGAATGAAATTCCCGGCTCCCCAATTCTGCAGTTGGAAATTCATCAGTCGTCTTTTTGTTTCGCTGTGTAGGTAGAAAGAGAACAAAGTTGAAGTGTGCTTAAAACTCTAAAATGGATATATTTTATGCTTCTGTACCAGTAAAGAAATACTAGAGTTTTATATTATTTTTTATGGTGAATTTGTAAACTGTTAAACGAAATATTTGACGTCCATCTACAAGTTGGATAGACGACCCTGGAGGAGTGAAATGAAAGAATTGCAATAAGCCAATTTGGTTTTATTTTTATTGCAATGAATGGCGAGACGATCTTGCCATTCCCCGTCGGTCCCGAATTATGTAGCAATCGGGGTGGGGTCATTTCTTTTCAAAACGACGTAAACTACTTTTGGTTAATACACAAGACAAAGAATATATCCCTGTTAAAACAATACATATAAATTAAGATAAACGTTGATTAATATAAAGGTATCTTTCAACTGTTCTTTAATCAAATGCATTTTGTTGCAGCGTTTCTACCTGCTATGGTCAACAGTGGCATCCACGTGCTAATGTACACGTACTACGGTCTGTCGGTCTTCGGACCTGCCGTCAGCAAGTACCTCTGGTGGAAGAAATACCTCACCATCATGCAGTTGGTAAGTTATCTATTTTAAGTTCTGTTGCAGCAGCAAATTATTCATTGAGGGTAATGTTTTAAAAAATACTTGCCACTACGCTAGTACGGATAGATAATGGGCCTTAATCTCTTGTTGGAATTAATATTCCATATAGTAATCTGTCAAACAATGCTTGTAGCCTTTATTATTTAAGAGTCGTAAAATTAACAGCAAAATCATTATGCAACATGGCAGATATGTCATACTGCTTCAATACCATTTTAAGGTTTAGGAGTCCTTTATTCTCGTAAAATTACAGAATATCCACTACTGAGAAATGTATATTGTAAAACGTTTGTGCATATTTGGGCGAACGTACAAATTCAGTAATTGCATTGATTGGTCAAGCATGCTAGTATGGAATAAGGGCAGGCAGATGAAAAAAAAACACGTCTTTGAAAACCGAATACGGGTGGCCCAGGGTTATAATTTGCGAACATGACTTATTTGCATTCTTGTTCCAAATAGCCTATCGTTTATTTCTATAAAACTTACTATATTAATTAAACACGCAATTTTTAGTGAATTTCAATCGCGTGTCAGATATTGCGTGTTATTCAAATGATCAGTTTTGCAACAGTTTATGGAATCTAAGACATTTAAACAGAACGCGAAACAGTATTTTGCAATTCTGACCTTGTCAATGGCAGGAGCAAAGTCAGGTATTTCACAAATGTGTTATAAAACTACTACATAGTATTGTACTACATTGTAACATAAATCCCAAGTCACATACCTATAGACATAGTCTGACCACACAGCGAAATACCAATTCTTGTGTCATATTCAAAACCATGAAAAACCTTGTGGCCACACAACACTCAGGCGGCTTACTCTATACTCAGACACAAAGTTTTGAATGTTCGGACATTCAACGTCCACATATAAGATAAAAGTTTCCACTTCTGAAAGTCAATACTATTCTCTAGGAAACTTATCATTCGTCCTAACTACGTTACGATGTACAATAAGGGATTCGACACTTTGTAAAGTATTTAGACATGTTCGTACATTGAAATAAACTGTTATTTACGGTTACGGGGTGGACCTAGGAAAGCTGTAAAGTAACAGAAATTTCTGGTAGCAAAATAAAAATTAAACAATATCCGCGATAAAATCCGTAAATAAAAGTTTATATTTCAATGTGTAACATTCGCGGAAATCTAAGAAACCATTACATATGTGTACAGTTTTACGTACGATGTTCAAACACTCGTCATCGTGATGGAATATAGACTAGAACCGAATTTTAATGGGCCACCGAAACACAACATTAGTGTCAATTGGGGGTATTTTTTCGACCTTCAAATTATCTATCGTAGATCCTTTCCAGTTATTAAAACCAGTGTCGTTTATTTTATAGAAATAATTTACTTCTATAAGAAAGCAAATTTCCTAAAGATAAACTTAACTGCAATAAAATTACTTTCCATTACAACTCAATTTTCTCAAACGATGGGGAAACCAAGAAGAACGTGATGTAAGATGATTTTAAATTTATATTCTCTCGTCGCCATTTCATTGGGCAAACTCCAATTAACATGAACGCATTATGCGTAGTAATTTAAATAAAATAAATAAATAAATAATTTATTAAGCATATGCCGAGACGGAAACTGTAATGACCCTTAATCATAGTTATAGTTTAGAAATACAAATCGATAATTTGGTTATGAATACAGATTACTAAAATAGAAACAAAAGTCTGGAGTAGTTTTTTAGATTGGTGGTGATTGATGTGGTTCGATTTTTCATTTTTTAACTTCCCGAAGATGCGATTATTTTACAACTTTCGAGATTCACTCCGCCCTATGACCAAAAGTCTACAATTTTGTACCAGGTAATATAGAACTATCGCAAATCTTGTATAGTTAAAATTGAGTGCATTGAGTAGAGTGCGCATTGTAGTCTAGAATAATAAATATCATAAAAGTAAATATTTAATTTATATACTTCTTTCAGATCCAGTTCACATGCGCCTTGCTGCTTGGAGTCAACGGAATCAGGACCGGCTGTGAGTTCCCGCTGTGGATGCATTATGTGCTCATCTTCTACATGATCTCTTTCATCATTCTCTTCGGCAACTTCTATATGAAGGCATATATCGCTAAGGTAAGCAAACAATTGAATTGAAAATTGTGAAATTAACTGATGGCTAAGTAGTTTCTCCTTGATATAAAATTGGGTTCTTTAGCCGAAGAGTTACGGAGCATTATACATAGTATCAGGGAACCTTTTAATGGTTCGTAGCCTTAAGACCAACTTGCGTAGGATGGATATCTATAAAATTATCTTCAATCGTTGCTTAGGTGAATGAGAATTTCCTTTCACCAACAAAAATTGTACTGTACCTTCAAAGAAGCGGATAAAAATAAAATACCAAAATATATTCCACATTAGCAGTGTAGAAATAAATTTTCATGAAAACGTTATATATGAAATTAATTAAATATGGGTCGTCTCCGTTTCGTACCCTCATTTCAAGCCTATAGGCAATAACAATATTCCAAACCCTGTTAATATTAATTGTACTAGTACCTCGATTCTATTTTTAACTCCATTGTAAATATGTTAGGGGTACTTTCATAGGCATAATTCTCTCGGCGATTATATTGATAGTGGTGATCAATTGATCAATAGGCTTATTAAAATTATTTTATACACCGGCTCAAAGACTTTATTTCTCAACATTCGATATAATCAAGTCAACTTTTTCGAACCCAAATACAGAATATTTGCTGGCCGAATATACACAATCCAACTGGTATTCTTTCCATTTAGTTTTGGTAGTAGCTGCCCACCTGGGTACGAATAAATTACTACCAGGTGTAGGGTCTTTAATAATCTCACACATCGAATTGAATACAGCAGACAGTTAATGCATTTCGATCTACTATGAAACGGTATGTCTCTACCATCAGTAACAGATGTACGATAATACTCACGCAATTTTTTTATAGTCTAACTATATTTTGTAGACTATATTAATGGTGCCTTCCTTTAATATTGTACAGGCAGTACAGTTGTTATACAAATATATGTAAATTTCCAAAAATAACAATCTAAAATCTTGTTAACATTCATGTAATTCCGGAGATATAACAGCCACGCTGTTTTTATAGCGCACTAAACTTTATCTAATATAACTTTACAACTGAATATTACTATACAACAGGGACATGTGGAAGGAAATATGGAACATGCCTTCAAAGAGGTTAATAAAATTCCCGATACACTTTGTAGGCGTCTACGGAAATTGAGAGTACTGTACTACAAGTATACACCATATACCAATATCTGTATAGTACAGTTAGCCGTATGTCAGATTTTGATCCTAATTTATTTACTTCTTTATCACTTTATTGTACACTAGATACATGAAATAGAAACAATTAACTTGAAGCAACTATTCCTTATATCAAATCATCGCCTCATTTACCAAGCATCGTCGTCAAATGATATAATAATACAGCATATGTATTTTTTTTCAAAAACATCGTTTTAGTTTTATGCGAACAAAACTTTAGCTTTATAAGTATTTCAATTTTGAAATCAAACTACTACTTACGGATTCTATCGCTGATTTGGTCTAATTTAACTTCCCTAAGTTTCGATTACTTTACAGCTTCCGTGGTACGTATTTATTTTTTACATTCTGTCAATGAAAGTTTTTTTTCACTGCGTAACATTCACGTGAATCTAAAAAAACTATTACTAAACTTTCTTCATTGGCGGATTAGGCTTCGTGATAGTATTTATTTAAAATACTGTATTGTAACCATGATATTAAACCGCAAAATACAATATCACAGAATATACCTTTCAAAATGAAAATCAACTGAGGCGATAAACTCGTCAATGGAATCAGCCCCTTCAAACCGTGATTTTGTTATTGTTATTCGTACGGGCTGATCGAGTACCCACAATATTGGAAACCATTTCGATGATATGTAGGTAGGTCTTGTCACTTTTACCTTCGCGCTATCAGATTTATGACTGTTGGTTTCAATAAATTGGATTTGGAAGTGTTTCGAGCGTAGGCCTAATCCGTCGACCAGTTTCGGTATATCGAGTAACCTGAATTTGTTCAATACTTTTCTATATATGATATGAACATATATCTGCCTGTAAATGGCTATAAATATGAGAATGATTTTGGTAAGAGCTGGTTCTTTCTTAGGAGACAAGCACAAATATGTCCGCCCCGTGACCACGAAAGCTGTAAAGTAATCGAAACGTCGGGAACTCAAAAATGTAAAAATTAAACCAAATCCGCGATAAAATCCGTAAATAATAGTTTTATTTCAAAGCACAAATATTTTCGAATTGTTGGATAAGTTTACTGCTATTATTAGCTGGAAAATATATTTTAGTCGATATCAACCAAAAAAAGGTACACTAGGTACATTCACTGCTGTGTTTCGGTTGATGGACATTGTAGCCAGCGTAACTACTAGACATATTGAGACTCAACATCTCATGTCTCAGGATGGCGTGTGCAGTGGAATGCCAAGCATTGTATGTAATTCAAGGTGTTCTTTGGTATTTATATTGCCTATGAGTAGTAATATCACTTACCATCAAGCGAATGGTATGCTAATCTCACTATTAACAGCAATAAAAACTATGGTAAAAGTTTCCACAAGATTTCTGTGAAGTCTACAAACAACATTCCATGAGTTTTTGCTATGTATATCTTTATTGAACAAGCTTAATGTTTAATGTACTGTAAAGTCAATCAGAATTAATTTCTCAGTTTTTCGGAAATGCACAACAATATTCACAAATGATCAGTTTTTATTAAAAGTCGGATTATTTATTAATATTAATAGGTCGTACTAAAATATGCCCTTCCAAAAAGGATTCATAAATATTAAACATTTAATTCCGTTACAGATATTAGACTATTCAATTTAAAGTAGAATTTCTGATCTTTGTATACATAACATTTTTAAATATTAATAGAATGTTGACGGCCCACTTTCCATCCCGTCTCATTGTGGAAATACGAAAGCGATGTAAATTGGTTTGTATTTTATTTTAAGCTCTGAGACAAAGTGGTTGTACTTTAAGTATAGACAAGGCGACCGTACAAAAAAATTGTTTAGTTCAGAAGAAAATCCTCGTCATATTGGATCAAAGTTATTTACGCTAGGAATCGTATTGTTCTGCTGTTGGTAACAAATGGCTATCAGTAAAATACAAATAATGTTGTTCTTTATCTGATAGATTAGTTACAAATAGCTGTCAGGGACTTTATCAGGAACTAATGAAACTGGCCCTAAATGTTACAAAACGTCTCGTATAAATCCACTTATGTTACAGACGTGTTTAATTGAATCGATTAATAGACGACCATCTCTAGCAAATCGACACTTTTGTAGATTGTAGACAGACCATGGCCATATATGCAGTATAATTGTACTTTTTTCGCCTTATTCATCGACAGTCTTAAAATTCATTTTAAATATCGAATGTTTTGTCTTCTTCGCTCAAACTAAATTCAAAACTTTCTCCGAAAGGGACAAAATATTCGATAGCAAAATAAGTTTTAAAACCATCTATAATTATGCTTCTGTTTAACACCGAAACAAATATATGTGGGATTTCTTCGGGTCTTTGTGTTTGTGAGACTTAAAAGTCTCTCGTAGTTTCTGATGCCTGCGATACAAGACTTAATTGGTCAGAATGTTGGGTCGGGACTATGTATGTGACTGTTAGGTGTATTTATTATTAATTATAAATTGTACCAGGCAGTCAAAAAGTTACGCCCATCTCAAGTACTATAATCAACCTTCAATATAAAATAATTAAACAATCGAGGTCGCCGTACGTTGCACTATCTCGGATGTAATCACAGCATTACGAGTGTTACGTTATGTTGCACAACGCCAGTTCCGAGTGAAAGCGTGCTGAGATCAAGTGCCATTACATGACCATTACTTTCTTGTTGCAAAAATACCGCAGTGTATGCAAAACCGGATTTTTTTTTGTGACATTGACACAGGCTAAAGTTGTGGTTGGGTTTTGGAAACTTTTTCGATGTGAACCTTACACATTTTGTTGTGTACTTTGGTTTTTATGAAATACTTTTTGAATATGCTTTATTCGAATTTAAATTTTTCACTGCGATTATTGGAATGTATTTATCTTCTTTCTAATACTCTGAATGATCTTAAGGAAACACGAATAAACGATTATAGAATAATTACAAAAGTCACCAGGTGTAGATTTTTAATAGGAAAATGTAGATAACTTTGAGGGAGCCCTAAGTTCGGCAGTAAACAATCTTTCACTACGAATAAATATAAACATGAGTTCCAATTATGTATACTACATTATGGTATTTTTTTAATATTTTTTATTGTGAATAGAACGAAGTGTTATGTATGTGATAGTCGAAAGTAGAGCAACAGCGCCCAATTTATATTTTTGTTGATGTAACAATTACAAGTTATTATAAAGATAAATATTTGATTACAGGGCAGCAAATGCATGGAGGTGCGGTACGGGCAGTGTTTGGACGACGACAACACAATTGCAATGAAGAAACTTAAACACAATTGATGATAATAATAACACTTAATTTATTGCACTAAGCGTAAGGTACATAGGTGCTCTCTATATTGTAAGCTTTGTAAACACGCGTAGGAATATATTTTTGTAAGGATTTGTGTTTTTTTTTATCCCTTTAGATGTTGAGATATAATAATACTGACATTAGTTTGACTTGAAAATAACCCTTACCTCTTCCCTTTTTTTGTTCCATTTTTAAAAACAGACAGAGCAACAAATACATTAAAAAAAACCTCCAATGGCGAGCATCAAGTCGACAGCGTCGGATTTCAAAGCTGTCTCGGGTTCGAATCCTGGGTCAGGCAGTGATATTGGATTTTTTTAATTATCAATCCGGAGTCAGGGAACTGTGCCAGATATGGCGATAGACTCGCCACCTATCACATCGTGGGACAACGAAATACAAGACGAAACATGGGTGTCCTGTTTACACCTCTCCCTACACCTGCTAAAACAAGGCGAGAGTTTATGCATACAAAAATAGCCGTCGTATAGCTTTAAGACCTAAGCCACCGATGGTTAAGGATCCAAATTAAGATCCCACGGGTACATGCCAGGTCCAGCAATACTGAATAATGAATTTATTAAAATTCCAGTGTGGGTGTCGAGTTATTGTACACAGATACTGCTTTAGTCCCTATGGGTTTCACGTTGATTAAGCATGGTCATCACGAATTCGCCCACATTTGGCCGATGCTGTTTCAGTTTGATTATTATATTGTATACACTGTATGTACATATTCAGGATGGATCATACATCGAACAAGTGGTTTGAAATAGTTCATACTGCTCGTACACGCCAAAGAAGTAGCTTGAATATGAAAGTGATAGTTTTGGATAAAAAATTAAAGCCAGCCAGGTTGTAGCTTCATAAAAGATACTTTTTGAAAAAAAGAAAAAGAAAAAAAAAACGGATTTTATGGCGGATTTGGTTTACTTTTTACATTCTTCAATCATCTTGGTTCTCTGTAGTATCACTTGGCTCGGAGTTTTGTCCTTCAGAGAAACTCCGGGCATAGATCTTTCCATAGTATGTTAAGCGACTTTAAACTTATGGATTAGCCTCACAGTCAGTGTCCACATCTCGGTACCGTAGAGTTGTTGTTGCGTTTATTTATTTATACACTTTATTGCACACAAAAAGAAATACAAATAAAAAAAAATCACAATCATAAAAGTGCAATTGGCGGTCTTATCGCTCAAAGGCAATGTCTTACAGACAACCATGGGATGGATTTGATAAAAGGATAAATAGAGGGCAGTCTAAAATATAGAGAACAGGAATTAAGACGGAAAAATATAAGAAACACAAATAATTACTAAATAATAATATAAAAATATACATACATCAATACATACATATATAACAAATATACATACATAAATATATATTTTTTCTTCGTTTTCGGTAGCAGTCTTGATATACCCGGCATAGGCTAATACACACATATAAAATTACTTCACGTTTTGTTTACAACCTCCGAAACAAAAAAAGATGTATGTAAAAAACCCTTGATAGTATAAATGTAATTTCCTTATATTTGTATAAAAAAGGAATACTTATTTTTATTTGAACGTGGGAACCTCCAAATGTGGAAACCAATTGCTTAAAATATAAATCATATTTCTTACGAAACAATAAAAACAAAGTATTGTAACGTGAAGCAATGTCGCTTTAAGAAAACACAGCCTGATGTTTTATCGTCCATAAATTCTAGAGTATAAGAAATTCTTCAAGCATTTGTTGTGATTCTTACGATTTCGTTCGGAAGCAGAAACATGAGATATTTATATGCAAAAAGTCTAGCTTAACACATGATATTAGGTTACATTTGACTATGAATTTATGTCCGGGGTAGGTAAGTTTTATTAAAATAATAAATTCTTTATTATAGACTTACATTATGTTTTCAGCCATATAATTATGATATTGAATTGTATTTTCAATTGGTTTTAATCTTTTGAACGCTTCTCTAGTTACATAAAATAAATAGATTCATATGAATGAATCAAAAATAAATGTCCAGTCCGTAACCACAAAAGCGGTAAATTAATCGAAGTTAAAAAATGTTTATGTAAAATTAAACCTAATCCTCAATAAAATCCGTGAATCTATTTTTAAATGTGTAATATTTGCATAAATATAACAAAAAAATAACGGTAGTTTAAAGAATGCAATGATTTGAAATCATTTTTAACAGACCATTAATTAAACAAATATAACACTTTTTTTTAATCTTCACAAGATTTTGAATAAAATGAGTTCCGGCTATGAAACCAGAGGCCGCGGGTTCGATGTCCGCAGCGAGTCATTTGTGTGATATACAGGTATTTATTTCGGGTCTAGGTGTTTGTGAGACCGAAAAGTCTCTCATAGTTTCTGATACTTCGACACAAAACTCGATCTAGTGCGAGGTTGGGAATATGTACATATATGACTGTTGGGTATATTTTTTTATTATTCATGATTTTTACTTGTTAACTATGACGAAAAAGAAACACCATTTCCTTTATTTATACTCGTACATTCAATTAATCACTGCATAAATCCAATCCATAACAAACTCAATCTGGATTTACTTTTTACATTTTATTTATATTTGCTGACACTGAGCTCTGGCCATGTAAGCGACTTTCTGGGCTCTCTGGACCACCTCAGGGCATCTCTTGCGTCTGACCAGTCTGCAGTCCTGGAAGAAACCCTCGTTGCGAGGGAAACCGTTGCTACCATCGCTGAAGGTCACCAGACCTGAAAATATATACTTTTATTATGATTGGCTCGGTGGAGTAATTGTAGTACCTGGCAAAGTGATATTGGATTCTTCATTATCAGCCCGGAGTCATGAATAATAATAATAATAATAATAACAGGACTTAATTATCAACACCACTACACATTACAAACCGGAGAACAAATAAACCCTCTTACAGAGCAGGAAACCTATAAATACTTAGGGTATAACCAAACGACACAAATTAATTTTAAAACTACAAACATAAACTCAAACAGCAATTTCAACATAGACTAAACACTATTTTAAAAACGCAGCTTTATGCCCGAAATACAGTAAAAGCAATTAATACGTTTGCCGTACCAATACTCACATACTCCTTTGGAATAATAAACTGGTCTAAATCTGATTTAAAAAACTTACAACGCTCAATAAACACCTCAATGACTAGATTCCGTAAACATCATCCCAGATCATGTATACAAAGACTCACACTACCAAGAAAAGAAGGAGGTAGAGGACTTATTGATATTGTTAATCTCCATAACAGACAAATTACAACACTGAGACAATATTTTTTCCATAAAACAGCATCCTCGTTACTTCATAAATCTATAGTAGAAAACGATAACAACTTCACTCCGCTTAATATGCAAGACAGAACAGAGCAAAGAAATGAGCGACTGACAGACGACAGGACAAAACTAGAAGAATGGATCCAAAAGTCTCTACACGGAAGGCACCGCCAAGATCTGAGCCAACCAAATGTCGACAAGGAGGCGTCGAACGCGTGGCTCAGCCAAGGCCAACTCTTCCCTGAGACTGAAGGATTCATGCTTGCCATACAAGATCAAGTAATAGAGACAAGAAATTATCAGAAACATATAATAAAAACCCTTAGTTCCGACATATGTAGAAAATGCAATAGTTCAGCAGAAACAATCCAACACATAACCGGAGCGTGTAAATCAATAACCCAAACAGATTATAAGCACAGGCATGATCAGGTGGCTAATATTATCCACCAGAAGCTAGCACTTAATTACGGATTGATTGATAACTCTCAGCCCTATTATAAATACAACCCCGAAACAGTATTAGAGAATACAAGAACTAAATTATATTTTGACAGAGCCATCCTTACAGACAGAACCATTCCCTACAATAGGCCAGATATTACTTTAGTGGATAAAATTAGCCAAACCGGATACCTCATAGACATAGCCGTCCCAAACACACACAACTTACAGACAACAATAGCAGAGAAATTGACAAAATACACCGAGTTAAAAGATGAAATCACCCGACTCTGGCACCTCCGTAAAGTTAGTATAGTCCCTATTGTTATTTCCACCACAGGAGTAATACCCAAACAGCTACACCAGTCATTGAAAACTTTGAATCTCCCTCCCAAACTTTACCTTCTACTACAAAAAGCGGCCATCCTCAATACATGCCGTACCGTCCGAAAGTTCTTACAGACGGAATCAGATTTACCCACTACCAATATTTTAAGATTAGCTGCAGCCTAAGGAAATTCCTCTGATGCTCACTTGGCTTAGGCCCGTGAACATCAGTCTACCGGAGTAAATCCGAGTAAAACAAATAAAATAATAATAATAATAATAATAATAAAACTCTTTATTATTACACCACAAAACAAGAAAATAAAAATAAGAAGCAACTGTACATTAGGTGGAACAATTGGCGGCGTTATCGCTAAAAGCGATCTCTTCCAGGCAACCATTCAAGCAGGTAAAGATACCAGGAGACATTGGCGGTGCTTTATGTTTAGAAATAAATGCATAAACTAACATAAACAATACCTACATATATATTAGATATTTCTAGATTTATATATATTAAGCAAACAATAAACTTACATAAAATACATAACAAATACATACATATACTTAATAGTGTATGGACATTATACTATTGCGAGAGATAGTAACCCTTTAACTGGAGTTTGAAGGTTTCCAGTGAGGACGAACGTTTAATAGAGAGAGGCAGTGCGTTCCACAACCGTACTGCTTCTACTGTAAAAGAGCGATCGTAAAACGACGTCCTATGTGCTGGAAACTTTAGTATAAGATTCTCTGACGACCTAAGAGAATGAGAATTAGCAGTATGTAAGAAACTAAAGCGTTCCTGAGGTAGCGCGGAGAATGAATATAGGCAAATAAATCGTATTTCTTTCTTTCTTGGTTTTATTGACATATGTATTTCGTCATCATTATAAACATATACAAAATATATAATGTTAAATGAAAAACAAAATATTAAAAATATTTTTGATTCCAACTTTAATCTACTTTGGGAACGCATTTAAACCATAACATCAAAATAATTAAGTAAGAGCCCCCGCGATCCTAACATCGTTACGTGTCACAAAGGAATACTTATGTTAAGAGTTTTCTTTGTTGAACATTCTTAATGGTGGTATAATAGATTTATATTCAGTCCAGAAAGCAGAAGAATTTTAGATTCTTTTCATAACCGTGCCGCATAAAAATTGATGGCATTAAATTAGCCCTATAGATTTATGTCTATTCATTTTGCCAAAAGAGTTGTCAATATATAACCGATCTTAACGAGATCACGAGAAAATTAATAAAACTGATAATATAATAAAATTGAAAATCATAAGCGCCATTCATTTGTAAGATAAAACTAATAAAAGTATGTAAAACTTTATTAAAAACCGTCCTAATTGCGAACCGGAGTTCTGCCCCAGGGCTCTGTACCTAACAATATCGTCACTACTGAACGCGGACGAGCTTTGCTACTCTAGAAACCAGGAATCTTATTTTATGATAAATCAAAAACAGAATAAAATTTCACGAAAGAATACTGTTGAATACAATAACAGTTATCTTTTAGATAAAAATATGCTACGTTACATCTTTTCTTGTTACCCGTTGCTGTTCCTTGTGCCTTCCGGCGAAACTAAATTATCTCACCACGCTCCCTTTAAACGAATTATAAGATTTTTAATGTAACTACGAGGGATATTTATTTATTCAGCTGTAGCCTAAACTCGCTAAAGCTGCGTTTACGTGCGAAGATATAGCTTATGGTATTCTTTATTTTTAAGTAAAATGTAACAAATATATACCTATTACTTCTAGTAACGCATTGTTGGCAACTGTGAATATGGTATAATAAAATGTTCCCCCTATTAATAAAAATAGGTCGCGGGACTTCTCTGGATACAGGATGCCTCAAACAGCTCACTGTAGAAATCATTGGGGGAGGCCTAAGTTCAGCAGTGGACTTCCTTTGGCTTATGGATGATTAATAAAAAATCATACTTACATTACGAAACTTACTGCCCAAATTCATGACTCTATGTCAATGGGAAATTCCCTTGAGGTTTTGATCGACAGGCATCAACAGTAGGTCAACGGACGCTGGGATACTCCTTTTGGGATCCTTGTCGCGGTTCCGAAAAGTTTGCATACAATTTTTTCTCCCACTAATAAAAGAGAGCGATTAATTTCTATTCTTCCTCTCTAAATACGTGAACTAAAAAAAATGATGGACTTCCCAATTAACATACACTCCCAACAAAGAATATATTCGTTCATTACGGAATCAACTAGCAGATGGACGCAATATGTCTCGAGTGAAACGAATGATATCAAATAAAGAAGCAATAACGCTGTCTAGATCTGGAACCGTCGCCATTAGTAAATAGGCTGCTCTTAGACATGTGTGCTTTCGGGGAAAGGAATCAAATTGAATAAAGTCTTTGTTTTATTGTTGCTTGTTACTAAGAGTGTGGATATTGGAATTTGTCGTTCAATTCATTACGTAAATGACAAAACAATTTTTTTTAATTATTTGGAAAACAAAAAGGGCAATATAGTTAAGAAAGTAAGAAATATAATTGTATTAATCATTGTACATTCTACTAACATTTCACAGATCACAATAGAAAACAGTGGCAAAAAATGTATTAAGTAGGTAGGTATACATTTTAATATAATTCGTGTTTGTCATCAGCACATGAACAATTTTCATTTTAATTAAAATTAAATTGTTTCTAAGACTGAATACACAATAATAACATTATCTGAGGAATAGATAATAATATTTATTTGTTCATACATAATATGATTTAATATTTCTACTTAATGGATGCAGCAGAAACCAAAGCGCCTGCAGCTTCAAACAAAATCGTCCGAGCGATTGTTTTTAAAGCTTTCGCAGGCGTATGGTATATTATGAAGTTTATTTATAAACTACTTATATCACTACTACAGACAAGCAAAGAACGCAGAGGCCAAATTAACTTATAGTACTGCCCTACCAAGTCACTGCAAAGCATTTGATGGTAAGCGCAGTCCAGTCTTGATTCCTTTATGTACCAATAAATATTTAGAAATAAATACACCCAACAGTCACATTCATAGTCCTGACCCCACACTAAGATGGAGTCTTGTGTCGTGGGTATCAGGAACTACGAGTGACTTTTTGGTCTCACAAACACCCAGACCCGAAACAAATATTTGTGGATTACACAAATATTTGTTTCGGAGCGGGGATCGAACCCACGGCCTCACGTTTCACAGTTGACGTCTAACCATCTGAGCCACAGAGACTGTAAAAAAAAGAAAAAGGCTGAATTTGAATTTAATTCTATATAGACTTTTATAGATGTCCGATGGCTATCATACACTGGTCGATACAGTTGTGGTGGCATGTTTGTATCCAAATATTCACTAGTGTACCCAAAATGCGGTTCCAATACTCTCGCAATATCTCGCTATAAACAAAATGCCTCAACATTGCTTCATAGATTTGTGTAAGACAGGGCTACCACAACGATAATATTTGCAAACTATTGAAAACCTATTTGCAATTAATTTCTAACAACTGCGCAACTCCTCTTCTTTAAATGTGACAACTTTAATTTAAATGAAAAGCTTTATAGTACAAAAGGGACAAAAGCAAGTTATACATAGTTTAACACTTTTTAACAACTGACATTGATCTATCGTTACTATCCTTCAGGAAAAAACACGACTTAGGTAAGGCAGTTCACTCGATCCAAAAAGGAGCCATTTATTAACGTTAAAATATTTGAAAGAAAAGGGATTCTTTCAAGATTTTACGTCGGTACATTATTAGAAATGTGTCTTTTTACTGTGTTATTTGACTATTGGTTGGTAATCATTGGTGGTGATATATAATATATTATATATATTACTAGCGGTCGGGCCCGGCTCCGCCCGGGTTCATACGTTTTAAAATGGCGGTCAAAATGTTTAATTCTGACTATCAGTTTAGAATATCGACCAATCGGACCACGAAAAACGAACAAAATTTCCTCGTATTTGCTAGAAATATCACTACTGCTTTCCTTCTTTAGGTCATAGCGTGATGATATATAGCCTATAGCCTTCCTCGATAAATGGACTACCTAACACTAAAAGAATCATTCAAATCGGACCAGTATTTCCAGAGATTAGCGCGTTCAAACAAACAAACAAACTCTGCAGCTTTATAATATTTAGTATAGATTGACACCGAAGACTAACTGAAACGTAGTGGTGCAGGTTTGATCCCCACACTGAAACAAATATTTGTTTGATCCACAGGTATTTGTTTCGGATCTGGGAGTTTGTGAAATCGGGCAGTCTCTCGTAGTTCCTGATAACCACGACACAAGGCTTAATAATTCTTAATATGGGACCATGCACGTGACTGTTGGTTGTATATTTATTTATATTGCAAACAGGTTTTTTTAACATATCTTACAATATGAGCTTTGGTGATGGGACTGCCGTCCGATGCCAATGGATACTCTGCCTGGGTGGCATTGGCACTTTCCATCAGGTGCAATGACGCCACTATGCCAGGCCAGTATAAAAAAAAACATATAAAAAATAATATAAAACAAAATTAGATGAATATAAAGTACTCTTCAAAGTATACACACTATACTCCATTGGTTTAGGTACTTAACTAAATGTAAACAAACCATAAAAAAGGTTATTTAACGTTGCCATTTTTCATTTCTAAATTAATTGAAGACAAAATTTTTTAGGAGATCACTTGAGTCTTATTTATTGGAGAACTAGATTTTTGCAGCATCTTTGTCCGACTGTCGTTTTCTGTTGCTTTTTCTTTAACATATTTCTTTTTCTTTTCTTTTTTTTTCTTAATTTTAATTTTTCTTTTTTGTTCACTTAAATGTGTTATCAGTTAACATAAATTGTATAATATCATCTGGTTCCGAATTCCTAATATTCCACAAAGCCATAAGCGTTTTAGATGTGTAAGAAATTACCAGCATACTGCTATGCTTGTTATTTATTTTTATCCATAAAGATCCGTCCGTTATATCCGTTACCTTTTGTTCGTAATTGTCATTATTCCATAACATAACTTAATTTCGTTTCAGCTATGCATTGCATGCTCACTGTATGTTAAAATAAGTAAATTAGTCTTGTAAGTGAAATTGTAAAATTTCATAAGACAATAAAGATTCTTTAAACCGAAAAAAATTTTTACGTAAATGTAAAACTACATTGCATGTTCAGATTTATTATAACGATTATAATTATGAATGTGTGAGCTTGAAAACAATTAAATTATGTAAGATCATAATTGAATTATCTAAATAAAATTATCTAATTCTACATAATGCAATCTGTCTATAGAAAAGACCCAAACAGTCAGGCATCCAAAACATTTTCATAACATTTGTATCAGCCCATATACGTCCCACTGCAGGGCATGGGCCTACTCTACAATCGAGAATACGATTGAGAGTGGTTAGGCCATATAGTCCACCACGCTGGCCTTGTGCGGGTTGGCGGACTTACATACCATAGAAATTCTTATAAATCGCTATGGTATGCAGGTTTCCTCACGATGTTTCCTTCACCGTTTTAGTGCGTGGTGATTGACTATCAATACACACATGACTCCGAAAAGTCAGAGGTGTGCCCTGGGATTCGAACCCGCGACCACCGTGAACATGTGGGCAGCCGCGTCTAGTCCGTTTACCAACAGGCCACCACGCACTTAGACACACTTACACGCACTTACACCGCACACTTACTTTCATAACATTTACAAGAAATATTATGCTAAATTTAGAAATACGACTTTACCATAATGCGACCATTTAAATGAAAGATAATGCGTTAGGTCGGATAACTAAGCATCATCATATGTTATCTATGGCAGCCAATTTTAATTCATTGCGTTAATGTATTTACTGTTTTCGTGAAGTGGTGAAGTGTTTGGAAGTGTTCATCGTTGTTCCTTACTCTGTTTTAGTTATTATTTGTTATAAGCTGCTGTTAATTGTTGTTAATACTTGTTACTTGGTTGACTAAGAAAATATTCGTAAATTGGACATTGCAATAAAATGTTGAACAACCATACGTCACGTGTTCTGGTTTGTTTACATTTAGTTAAGTACCTAAACCGATGGAGTATAAGTACTATAAAAAAAAAAATAGTATCCATACATACTAAGTCTGCGGAATGGATTAAAATAAAAGTATAAATACTCTAAGTCACAAATATGTTCCTACTTGTGGAAACTTTTAATTGCCTTTCTTTAGTTATATTATTTCTTAAATTGTTGTTTTTAAGCAAGTTGTAAGTTTTCCTAAAATAATTAAATAAAAATCCGCATAACACTTCATGAAACTGCTGGGCTAACAGTGGCTTGAAATTTATGACCTGATCTAGACAGACGTTCTCAAAAAATATTTTGAAACAACCGTTATTTTTAATAAAATTAATATAACAGACTTTGGAGAAATCTTCGCTATATAAAAGCGTTAATTCAAATATCAAAACTTGGAGAGGCGAAACTTAATTTTTCTAATTTATCATCGTTTCTGAAAAGCAGGCCTGAAAGGGCTGTCGTTGGCCGCTTTTATACCCAAAAGTAGATTTCACTGGATAAAATTTCGCCTACAGGAATTCCACCAAAAATCTAGGCTTTAATTTAGGTTTGCGTCATATTACAGGTAATCTTTATTAAATTGTATACATATAACATCAGCATTTTATTTACCGTATATTTTTTGACGATATTTATACATATGTACATACATAAACTTTTTTCCCAGAGGCAGATGTGCAGCCAGGACACCCACATAGCGCCTTATTTATCCCGTCCCACAATGTGACAAAAGGCAAATCTATCGACATAAATTCCTGACTCCGAGCTGCTAATGAATAGAAAATTCCAATTTCACTTTGCCGACTAACCCGATATTATTCATGATAACTATGATATTACTATACGACATCTATTATATGCAAAATACGTGTATGTTGTGATTTTTTTATTGGCAGGGATGATTATGTTTTTTTTCTGTATTGTTCCAATTAGGTATATAATATAATTGGATTCATTTTAAAACTACACCATATTTCATATTAAACTCTTTGAAATTGACCCTACAACATCATCAAACTACAGATATGCTCTAGATTTTATCTGTATCTCTTTAAACTTAATTCTTAATCACTTAGATTTTGTGCGTTGGTATCAGGTAAATATTTTACAAAATGATTCTTATATTCCTTTTACACTGACTTATACAAACACAACTGAAGAATCCATACCAACCTAAGCCCCAAACCCTTCCCCCACGAAATTCTCCTTCGAACTTCATCCCATCAGCTCGCCAAAACACGCCATGACCGTGGAACCAGCCTTGCATGAACTCCCCTTCATACCTGGAATCAACAAGATCACATATCACAGGTAAATACGTATACTCATACGTAAAACTGAACTATATTCTTCAGACAATTACTTGATAGATATTGCCGGCAAAGGTTGAAACAAATATTTGTCGGTCATAATTAGTATTAAAATATATTATTATTCGTAGGAGGATTGATGATGCATGCTTAAATGCTTTTACCGGAGAGAACCAGTCGGTAATTAATGAAAAAGAAACCAGGTAATCAAAATGGTTTAATAGCCAATAATACCGTAAGCAGTAGTCAATGCCAAGATTAACTACTTTTGTTGCATTTTTGAACCCTTATAGCATCGATTTGGACAGTTGTAGAATCTAAATTCTCAGGATGAGCTGCATAGATAGTATTATTGTTATTATGTAATTATTATTAAAAGTATTAATGTTATGACTGGTGGTAGGTCTGTCATATGTGAGAGGCCATCTGAGTAGGTACCACCGCAATGTCTATTTCTCCCGTGAAACAATACTGCGTAAATGCACTGTTGTGTTTCGGATTGAAGGACATTGTAGCCAGAGTAACTACTGGAATATTGAGACTTGACATCTTATGTCTCAGGATGGGGAGCGCAGTGGAATGTTGCTACTGTTTATGAGCGGTCGTATCGCTTACCATCAGGCGAACGGCTTGCTCGTCTATAAAAAAAAATGTAACTTAGTGCTCTGATACCAGGTTTCATCTGCCTACCTCATCTACTTTAGAATTTATTAATACCAAAAAAAGACTAAGATGTAGACCAAGGTTTTATTAAGAGCTAAAACTTGTAGAGTCAGGTTCATAGTTCTTAGTGTTCTTATAACTATGTCACTAAAACATTAACGATACAGTCAGACTTATTTTTTAATACTTGGTGACCATCAGACCTCATGATCTGCTTCATGCACAAATATGGGACTCCGGGATCTCACAAGGAAATCACCAAAGTGACCTAGTGAATCTTAACGCCATACTTTATATAAAATGTATTTGATGGCATAATTATTTCTCTGAGAAAATTCCTTTTGAAAGAAAAATAGAACATTCCCATTCCTCCATTGAATTATAAAAGGTCAAAGACAACATTTTTATAGTCTTATAGAATTACAATTCGCCGTCATTTGTTCATCGCCGGCCTTTTGAATTCCACCGTTGCTAATTTACTTTGCAGAATCAATAGTCCTTTGGAATCATAAGTACTATATAAATTTATTTCATGTTTGTATTTTAGTACAACTGCAAAACGTAGGCTGGTGGCTTAAGTGAGGATCACTTACACACTAGATCAATTACAGCACGTTGCTAGCTATGAAACATAAATATAATAGACAGAAGATAATTTATAAATATGACGATTAGTTGATTAGACAAACAAATCTTACTTATGTCAGTGTTCTACAACATTGGTATGCATCGTGACGAACAGTTCAATTTTACTGGCAGTGGGTTATATGTGAGAGGCTGCCTGGGTAAGTACCACCGCAATGTCTTCTTCTCCCGCCAAACTGCAGTGCAAATGCACTGCTGTGCTCCTTTTTGAAGGACATTGTAGCCAGAGTAACTACTGGACATATTGAGACTTAAAATCTTAAGTCTCAGGATGGTGGTCGCTGTGGTGTTGTACGGTTTTGCTACTATCAATGAGTTGCTCGTCTCGCCATTCAATGATATTGATAAGAAACCCGACTTATTACAGCGAATACTTCAAACAATTTACAAAATATTACACAAATTATGTAAATAGAAAATTATATCGCTCCGTAAATACGTATCTCATGATATACTGGAACAGTTCTCATCAGAATTTTATTATGAATTTACAACCTTATCTTCCAAATGTAAACAAAAGACATCGTTATGTTGCTTTGGACACTGGCTGTGAAAGATGAAATCCAAAGGTTTGTTGAAACCGAAAAGTCTCGTAGTTTCTGATCCCCACGACACAATACAATCTTTTATATTGGGAGATGTAAAAGACAAACAAGTCGCAAGCTTAGGGGTATAGGTCACGCCTGACCATACCCAGTAATACCATTCAGCACTTAAAGTCAAAAACCTTGACATTATGGTCAGGGCGAAGATCGCGTAAACTGTTCCGACGTAAGTGATACAACGCTGCATTGCATCTTTAGGGGTGCGTTCCTGAAATTAGTCGTCGCTATCAGAAATTTAGTAAATAATAAAAAAGGATAAAGATATATGTTAACACCGATAAGACAACATTTATTAAATGAAGTTAATTTAGAAATTTAATTTACCGCTATTTTTGATTCTCCAAATGTACTGAAGGACCTATTCTAAGTTTTAAATGGTTACCAAGCAAATGTATTCTTATATTTAAATCAATTATCCTGCAACAATATATTTCAAACCGGAACACAATAGTTCTAACAAACTGCTGGCTGGCAGAAATCGAATAAAAATATCGCACAATTGTATAATACATGCAAAACACATATCTCTAATACCGGGAACAAACATAATCTCGTACGCACTATCCGTCTCTGCTGAATAAATAATTATTTTATGGAACAGTGCTTAATTACATTGTTTATTATTTCTGCTTTTTCTTTCGCAAATAAGTGTTTACCTTGTACTGTCAAGAACTTTTAATCGCATTCCGTAGATATGGAATTTGTCATTGCTTTGAGAACAAAAAAGTTTTTAATTAATGTTTCACAGTTCATATTAGTCTAATTCATTTTATCTGTATTGAATTCCAAGATATGCCCACAAAAAAAGAATAAGGTCAAAAAATAATAATAATAGGGTATATATATAGAGTTAACTAAAATTAAAAAATATGTATCCATGAAATTATTACAAGGGTCTTTAATACGAGGATCTCAGTAAGGTCTTTTTTTTATAATTACTCGAATATGGAATCACTGTTATTTATATTTACTACAATTTATGACGTCTTGACAAAATCATTTTTTTAAACAGATTTGAACCAACAATGTCAACGAAAGGGGCGAGCAAGATGCGTCGAGATTTGATCAACGCTGAAATATCCAACCTAAGGGATCTGTTACCTTTACCACCGTCAACTAGACAAAGATTATCGCAACTACAGCTCATGGCACTAGTCTGTGTATATGTGAGAAAAATGAACTATTTTCAACAAGGTAAGCTATATCTATATATCAAATAATTTTGGAAATTGAACAACGTTTTAATTAAAAGCTATTAATGTAACAGTTGTAAAACCTTTTATGAGACTCCTTTAAAAGAGGTGACCAAGACACTTATAATGAAATATTTTAAACGGCTCTTTTGATTTTGGGTGTGATGTATTTATCTTTTATTGTGGGATTACTTTTCGTGTTTGTTTTTCACGATAAACTATTCATTAAATAAACAATAAAGCTTTGGTGTTCGGAAATTCGAAGGTCAACTGATAAATTATATTTTCGTGGTCTCTTTGAGCCGGAGTAACGGAGTAAAATCGGAAATGTCAAGTAACAAATATTTCGGGTCTCTCTCTCGTTAAGCCCTTGATTAATGTTTTTGCCTTGTGACACGAAAATATAGAATTTTAATAATAACGCTTTGGTGCTGATATTCGGTTAGGCCGATGCAACAAGTGTTTACATTTGTTATTTGAATTGTATGTATCATGCGACACATATCAGCATTATAACAATGAAATGGTCCGATTTCTAGATGAGCAATGGAATTTAAGTTCGAACTCTATTATGCCGAAACATGTGTATTTTAATTTGTCGAAAGTGTATTTTCAGGTAGGCTGAATATTATATTTAATTATTATTATTTAACGTGCAACAGTCTTAACTATTAGTTTATCCTTCTTTTTCAAATACCAGAGCTACGAATAGACATGATATGATGATAGACATTTTAAAATGGAGATATTTTTAGACTGACATATTTTTATCTCGGTAAATTGCCTGGAAACGGAAATGAAATCTATTCGATCAAAGGCACAGGTAAAAGCTAGCAGACCGTAATCAGAGCAAACTCATTCCGATTATTGTCAGACGCACCAAAATGAACTAAAATCAGCTTTCAAATAAGGCTGTTAAACATAATACAAGGTATATACAGATGGCGGCTGAAAATGAAACATGGTGGGAGTTTTAATGAATACAGACACAGAACTAAAAATGTCACAATTTTTTTTTTTTTATTGCAATTAGGTAATCACGAGACTAGCAAGCCGTTCGCCTGATGGCAAGCGATACGACCGCTCATAAACAGTAGCAACATTCCACTGCGCTCGCCATCCTGAGACATAAGATAGTCTCAATATGTCTAGTATGGCGAGGAAGGAAGTCTCAATATGTCCAGTAGTTACTCTGGCTCCAATGTCCTTCAATCCGAAACACAACAGTGCATTTACGCAGTGTTCACGGGAGAAATACACATTGCGGTGGCACCTACCCAGATGGCCTCTCACATATGAGAGACCTACCACCAGTATATAGTATATACAGGGTATATCAAGACTGCTACCGAAAACGAAGCAGGGTGGTAGTTTAAGCGACTTCAGACACAACGCAATAGAAAATGTTGCAAAAAAAAGCGACGATTTTTTTTTGTTATTTTTTTTCCTATGGTCGTATTTGGGTGGTAAATACATTTTTATCCTAAATAATAGTGTATACCATTTTATTTATAAAGACTCTAAGATATAAAAGAGTTTAAATCATTATTCCAGCAAAAACTATGGATTTACCACCCAAAAATGACGATATTTAAAAAATCATAAAAAATAATTGTCGCGTTTCTATGCGAAATTTTTAATTGCATTGTGTTTGTAGCCACTAAAACTACCACCCGGCTTCGTTTTCGGTAGCAGTCTTGAGATACCCGGTATATAGTGATGCTTTGAATATCGTGTTTGGGTCGTAATTCCATTGATTTTGCAAACAATTTAGTTGCATTTATATATTTTATCCTTCTATACAAGTTAGGATTAAGATAAAAGAAAAATTAAGATAAAAGTAATAGTGATAAAAATAATAATATAAATATAAGTGGCTGCCATATCACACTAGGTAATTTCTAACAGGCAACCATGGAATGCATAAATAAACAGGAGATAGAAAAGATGCATTGTGTCTGAAGTCACTAAAACTACCAACTAGTTTCATTTTCGGTCGTAGTCTGGGTATACTCCTTATTTGCAATCTCGTATTAGTTTCAATCATAAAGAAGTAAAAGTCTTTCCTAGTTTCTGGTACTTTCCACAATACTTTTAGCCTAAAATATAACAGGCACTACCCGTGTAGTTTTAGTAATAATATTATATATTGTTTTATTTTGACTTCACAGTTAGTATTAAAAGGAAGTGGGACGTAAGATGCTTGAAATTGCAATTTATGTTGTATGGAACAACTTACGATCACTTTCATCGAACTAAAATAAGTGCGGCAAGCTATGTGGGGCATAAGGACGAAGCCACATGATGCGGTGACGCGACAGTGCGGTGCGGCGCCGCACCGTAGTCCGTAACGCATTCGGAGTATAGGATGCCACACGGACGATTCGGTGCCGCAGCTCTTCACACGCACATGGCATCACACCCCCCGCCTCGTCACTCAGGTCGCAAGTATGACGCACAAATGGCGGCAACCAAACGCATCTGCAGACGTCGTCTTCGTATGGGTGTTGCGATCGTCAAGTGAAACGCACGGCTTGACACAACAATTGATTGATTT
This sequence comes from Hyles vespertilio, assembly GCA_009982885.2. Taxonomy (NCBI): domain Eukaryota; kingdom Metazoa; phylum Arthropoda; class Insecta; order Lepidoptera; family Sphingidae; genus Hyles; species Hyles vespertilio. Next base: position 3,175,339 of record CM042816.1, read on the forward strand.
TATTTATTATTATCATTTTATTTAAACCGTGCGTCCCACTTGAACATCGCACCCATCTTGTTTAATGATTGATGTGTAAAGGAGTCATAACTTGGTATTGCAATTTGCATGTAGGATGACGCAACGGCACATCACCGCCACGCTGTAACGACGCACCGCATGTAACCGCTTCGTGTGGCTACGCTTTTATTGGAAGCCTACCTTCAAGCTTGTATGCGTGGGTTTATGCTTGTATAGAAACATATTAACTTAAATCAAAAGCAAAAGAGAAACATTTTATAATAATTTCCACCGTCTACGATATTTATAAATTGAAGTATGTTTTCTGTGTACAAACAAATACCATCAGTAATTGTTTTTCAAATCATAAATATTCAGTTCTAATTATCCTTTGTTTCGTAAATAGTTTACTTTGAATTAATTAACAATATCTTTTATGTATTTTAAGGATCTATAATATTTTGAAAAAATATTTAGTTCTGCTTATAACCTCGCTAAACGCTTTGCAGCGCAAAGCGATCTGTGGCCCAAACCCAACACGAGTCTCTGACTCCTCTGTATGAGAAGGAGACTGGGGACGGTCAAAAGCTGATCTATTGGCTGGCGAAGCCTTGGGAAAAAACGACACTGCACATGACTAAAGGTCGACGTGTAAAGTTAAGTTTGTATAAATTTAAATACATTTAATCTTACATCACTGAAGTGTAACCTAGATACCTCTTGATCCAGCAATCCAACTGTCCGATAAACATTTTTGGATCAAACAGTATTAATTAGCCTTCAGCGTTCGTCTCGTTTTTGTCACAGCAAATGATCCGAACTCTATTCGAATGAGAAAAGATTGAATGCCGTCAGAGATTGATGACTTTTTCAATGTTTAGCCTTTTGCACAGCTTAAAGTTCTTGTGTTTTAATTTATTTGAAGGGTTACGTAAAACGGAATTTAGGTTTATTTGCAGTTCAGACTTCTATAGTTTTTTTTATAAATGTACATAAAGAGCTGTACTTTAATTTTTATTTGATATTGTTTTTATATAACCCATATTATGAGAATAAGAGAATAATAATAACTCTTATTCACAATTAACAATTAACATCTGGTACATTATTCAACGAGTCTCAAACTAAGCATGCAAGCTTGTGTCTTGAGACTCGAGAGTGTGGGGTTATTAATAAGAACTTATAGTAAAAGCTTAGAACAACTTAATTAACTATTATACATAATAACGAACTTCACTTGCGTGGGAGTGTGTGTATGTGTGTGTGGGTGTGTGCGTGAGTATGTGTTTATGTGTATGCGTGTGTATGTATGTGACGTGTGTTTGTTTGGGAAGTATTATTTCAATAAGTCTTCTGTGGCAGCGTAAGATAGTACCAATAATGTATTTTTAATAAGGTTTTTAAGAGAGTGTCTCGAACAGCCCTTGAAATGCAGTTGTCGGGAAAGCCGGTTATATATATGAAGGTGCGCATAACACGGACAGCGTCTAGCTAATTCTGATTTTAAGCTGGGTATTTCGCATCTGTACACTCGTCTTTTTTCAATTATGCTGTAGTGCGGGTGTTTTGTCACATTCTGGTGCGCTTTAATGATAGCAGAGAGGAAGCAAAGTTGTCTAACCCGGAGGACTTTAAATTCTTTATATATATCATCGGTAGGATATAAAAAGGTTTCTTAAGGCAAACTTTTATTAGCGCTCGTTGCGCTCTTTCCAGTTTAATTAAGATGGTCTTGCCAACGAATCCCCATACGCTAATACAATATCGTATTATCGATTCACAGAGTGCAATGTATATTGAGCGTAGTATGTCATGTATATTATGTACGTTGCGTCTGTGACTAATAAATAGCCTTGCTTTCTTTCTATATTTTCTTGAGATATAAGGTAAAAGCAGTTTTATTTAGATAGGAGTTAATGTATTTTAATCGTATTTAATAAGATTTTGACTAATTTTTTTAATAGGTAGAAATAAATTTGTTTCTAACTCAATAATACGTATTTTTCGTCTTTACTTTATTATTTGTTCTTCAATTTGTTAAAGAATATAAACTATAAATTGAAGCTGGCCGTTTCTTAGAATGTTCTTATTTTATACTTAGAATATTGTATTGACAGATTGTTGGTTTTGTTTGCTATGTGTGTTTCGATATCTTTGACTAATAAAGTAACATGATGTGATTTTATATTTTCAATTAAAATAACCATTGTGCTGTTGCTCTGCTACAATGGTTATGGGCCCAGGCTAACATTTTTGCCCAGACCAATATTAAAAGAGCTGCGACGATGAATTCAATGATGAAGTTCGAGCCGCTGGCGAAAGAAAATTTTGAGAGTTGGCGAATGCAAATGCAAGCCTTTTAATAAAAGACGGAGTTTGGAGGTATGTCAACGGAAAGTGTCAACGACCTGATGAGCAAACGAGGCAGAGAAATGGGAAGCAGAAGACGAAAAGGCCAAAGCTGATATAATTCTTTCGATCAGTGCAAGTGAGTTGCGGCATGTAAGAGGGTGCACAACTTCACGAGATATATGGTTGAAATTAGAGTCTGTTTATGCTTCGAAAGGTCCTGCAAAGAAAGCCACATTATTAAAAAGACTCATGTTGCACAAAATGAAAGAACCTGAAAATGTTCGAGATCACATGGATGCATTTTTCGATGCTGTAGATAAATTGACAGACATGGATGTAGTAATACATGATGACCTATTATCGGTTATGCTGTTGTATAGTCTACCAGGTAGTTTCGAGAATTTCAGGTGTGCTATCGAATCTAGAGATGAGTTGCCCAAGCCCGAGATTTTAAAAATTAAAATTATAGAGGAGTGCGAGTCAAGAGGGCATGACGAAGTACGAGAAGGAACTACAGAAAAAGTATTATTTACTAATCGGAAAGGCAATCCACCAATTCGGACTGAAACTGCAAGAAAGAGATTTCAGTTTAAGTGTTTTAAATGTCATCAAATTGGACACAAGTCTTCAGAGTGTACAAGAAAATTTAAGAATAAAGCACATTACGTAGATGTTGATGAAACTGTAATGAATCTTAATGTTTCAGGTGCTGACACCAATACATGTCTAATAACAAACATTCAAAAGGATGATTGGGTAATCGACAGTGGGTGTACGTCACATTTAAGTAATGATGCGAGCAAATTCGGGAACACTTTAGTGAAGACAAATTGTAAATTAAATTTGGCTACAAATACAACTGCAATTGTAACAGGTAAGGGTACCGTAACATTATCAGCATATAACGATCATACAAAAAGCGTAATGGAATTCCGTAATGCGTTATTTGTACCGGAATTGCGAACTAACCTTATTTCAGTTTCTAAGATTACCGATAGCGGCTATGACGTCATTTTTACCCGGGATGCTGCTAAAATTATTGATAAAAACGGGGAAGTTAAGATGACAGCTTATCGCAAAGGTAATTTGTATTGTGTGCAAAAATATGAATCTGCATATGCTATAAGTTCGGACATTGGCTTACGCGTTTGGCATGATCGATTAGGGCATCTAAATGGAAAAGATGTAGTTAAACTTCTGAACAAGTTAGGTGCGAATATAGATATGAAAGAGGTACGACAGTTACAAGATTGCGATATTTGTGCTGAAGGCAAGATGACTGCACTTCCATTTTCAAATTGTTCTGAATCCTGTAAGGAAAAATTGAGAATTGTTTATTCCGATATAGTAGGCCCTATGAAATGTCAATCAAGAGAGGGTGCAAAATATTTTATTACTTTTATAGATGATTGCACAAGATGGTGCGAAGTTTATTTTTTGTCATCAAAAAGTAAAGCTTTGGATGCATTTAAAATATATAAAAGTAATGTTGAGAAATTACAAGATCTTCAAATCAAATTTTTCCAGAGTGATAATGGCGGTGAATACTGCAACAGAGAATTCGATGAGTTTTTGCGTCAAGAAGGAATTTCAAGGAGGTTAACAGTTGCTTATACACCGCAGCAAAATGGAATTGCCGAGAGAATGAACAGAACGCTGGTGGAGATGGCCAGATGCATGTTATTGAACTCTGAACTTTCAAATTGTTTTTGGGCAGATGCAGTGGATACAGCTTGTTATATTAGGAACCGATGTCCAAATAGTAAACTGGGAGGTAACATTCCTTATGAGAAATGGTTTGAAAAACAACTATCTATTGAACATCTCAGAAGATTCGGATGCAAAGTGCACGTTCTCGACAAAAATCCGAATAAAGATAAATTTGTTGCTAGAGCTAGACCAGGCATATTTATTGGTTATCCAAAACTGAATAAAGGATATCGTGTTTGGATACCAGCGGAAAATAAGTCTTTAATTACAAGAGATATAAAGTTTTATGAAGAATGGCAGCCTAACACTAAGGTTCAAGAAGAGAGTGATTCGTTAAGCAAGAATAATAATAAAGAATTTATTGAAGTTATTTTCTTCAAAGAAAAGGAGCTTGAAGAAACATATAACGAACAAGAGATGCAAGAAGTTTGTTTAGATAATAATAGAGAAAACACAGATATAGATAACCGTAGAGAAAATTTAGACACAGAGGATTCCACTGTAAGAAAACGTTTAAATAGTGTTGATTCATATGAACTACCCTCAACATCACAGAGAGCCCGTGGACGTCCAAAATTATTACGCACTGGTAATGTCGGTCGTCCCAAAAAGGTCTTCAAGACGGTTAAAGTAAAAGAACCGCAACATTTCGAAGTGAATCAAGAGGAACGGGACGTTAATTTTGAAAATTCTGACGATTCTTTTGAAGATTGTAATAATTTTATAGGAATAGCCGAAATTACTCTGAAAGAAGCATTAAACAGTGAAGAAAAAGATCAGTGGGAAAATGCAATATTATCAGAGATACGGAGCTTGATACAGAAAGGCACATGGGAACTAGTGAAAAGGCCGGAGTATAGAAATGTCATAGGTTGTCGATACATTTTAACTAACAAACTTCAGCTTGATAGAACAATGAAGAAAAAGGTCAATAATAGGTATTTCGGTGTATTTAACTACCTAGCTTCAATTTAAAGGGGCGTGTTAAAGAATATAAACTATAAATTGAAGCTGGCCGTTTCTTAGAATGTTCTTATTTTATACTTAGAATATTGTATTGACAGATTGTTGGTTTTGTTTGCTATGTGTGTTTCGATATCTTTGACTAATAAAGTAACATGATGTGATTTTATATTTTCAATTAAAATAACCATTGTGCTGTTGCTCTGCTACACAATTAACCAACTTTTAAAATTAATTTGTGTTCCAAATTGCCAAACGTATCTTGTTTGTCATTATTTAATATTATTTATACGAAATAATTAATTATTTAAACCTGCAACTTTGTTTAGTTTTTGGTATGCAAAGTTTTACGAATTAGATCCTAAATATACATTTATTACATTGATTGATTTATGGCAACATGTCGAAAGTAAATAAATATAGGAGAAAATGCCAGTAATAATTCAGACGCAAATTATCTCGTGGTATCCAACGTTCTGTTGTCTTCAGGCCGGCTCCTCGTCTTTACGATTTAAACTATTAATTATATATTCACTACCATTTTTCCAAAGATAAACTTTAGCGTTAAATTTATTAATAGTGCCATACCAAATTAAAATAACTTTACTAAATAATTATAATAATAATAATAACACCCAACAGTCACATACATAGTTCTGACCCCACACTAAGATCGAGTCTTGTGTCGTGGGTATAAGGAACTACGAGAGACTTTTCGGTCTCACAAACACCCAGAACCGAAAGAAATATTTGTGGGCCGCACAAACATTTCTCTCGGTGCGGGGATCGAACCCCCGGCCTCTCGTTTCACAGGCGGCGTCTAACCGCCTGCGCCACGGAGCCTGTCAAAGTTATTTAGTTCTTCTAGTCAAGTAATAATAATAATAATAATAATAAATCTTTATTTAAATAAAACTTAATTACTTACTTAAAATCTATTACCAGGGGCTCCCAAACTAGGCACAGCCTGTGTCTTGGGATACCAACTTATAATGTAATTTACACAATTATACCATACAAGTGGAAGAAAAGCAATACATAATACATATAAATCACAAAGTTAATCAGGCAAATTAAAAATATTAATATATTCTAGTAAATATTGAAATAAAATTAGGAATTAAGACATGTTATTTTTAACGTATATTATCCAAAAGTGCTTCAGTGTCTTCGTAACTTAGACTTTGAAGCCAGTCACGAATTTTATTTTTTAATTTGATGATTGGACACTTTTTTATATCTATTACTTTTGAGACCCTATTATAGATAGATAAAAGGCGTAAAACGGAAATCTTGAGGCAAAACAAGAGTATACTCTCGGTAAATCTAAGCTATAAACTCTTCTCTTCAATAGATCATTATAAATATTAGAGTTAATTACTGTTTTGTGAGTGGAGAAACAGGCCTTTAGAATGTAAAGTTGACGTACACTTAGTACCTAAGCTTCGCTATAGAGTTGGGTCGTGGAAAATTTAAATGGTTTTAGCAGCATAACCTTAAGTACACCACGCTGAGCTCTTTCAATATTTAGCATATATGTCTTAGCGGCATATCCCCACACTCCAATGCAATATGTGATTAATGATTGACACAGAGCGAAGTAAACAAGCTTACGAGTGTCCACACTCGCAGACCTGCGTAAGATCTTCATTATGCCAATGTTTTTGCGTACTCTGTTTGCTATAGCATTAATGTGGTTTACAAAGGTAAGTGTATCATCCAGGATGAGTCCCAAATATTTGATGGTTTTCGTTCGGTGTATTAATTTGCAATCGCAATTTTCCGGGGAGCTGTAGTCACATGTGTGAATTTTAATATCTAATAAAGATGTTGGTTGAGTTTTAGCAGTCTTGTGAAAACACATATATTTAGTTTTTTCTGTATTAAGTGTTAGTAAGTTTCTCTGCAGCCACTTAGAGACAAGACGCATACCACTTTCTGCCGTGGCACGAGTGTCTTCCCAGTTTCGCCCATAAAATAGTACAACAGTGTCATCTGCATAGCTTACCACATCGGCAGAGGCCAAATTAATGTCATGGAGATCATTGATATAGATAAGGAAAAGAATGGGGCCGAGAATACTGCCTTGCGGAACCCCGAAAGTAACAGGAAGCGTTGAACTCCTTAAGTGCCCGACTTTTACAAGCTGCTGCCTGTGTGTTAGATAGCTGCGAAACCAGCTGAGAGCAACGCCGCGGATCCCAAATTTCTCAAGTTTCCGCAGCATAATTGGGATTGACACTGTGTCAAACGCTTTAGCGAGATCGAGAAATACAGCGTAGCAGTTACGACCGTTATCTATATTAGACGCAATGCGGTTTACTAATAGTTCCGCAGCATCTTCTGTCGACTTACCTCTTCTAAAACCGTATTGCCTTTGCGAGAGTAAATTATTATTCTCTATGAAATCAGTCAGGCGTTTATTAGTTAACTTCTCCAAGACTTTTGAAAAAACACTAAGTAATGAGATTGGCCTATAATTACTCGCATTATCTTTGGGGCCATCTTTGTGGATCGGAGTTATCGACGCGATTTTCCAAGCTCTTGGAAAGCTACCCGAAATAAAGCTGAGGTTGAAAATATGCGTTAGTGGTATAGTAATGTATTGTCTCATAGTTTTTAAGAGGATATTAGAGAAGCCGTCTAAGCCAGGAGCACTCACACTATTTAAACTGCATATCAAGTTACTAACTTCTGACGGGTCCGTGGGAAAGAGGAAAAACGAATCGTTTAGGCCGTTTGCAGTATTAATTTTGGAAGCTAGATTGGTTTCAGATTCATTAATTTGTACTAAAGACTTATATGCCAACTTTTGTCCAACTGAAACAAAATATCTATTACAGTCATTAAGTGTGTTTTGCGGATCTTTGGAGTTAGCTATTAAACCATTAGGTGAATTATCTTTCTGCTTTAGACGACATATTTTCCTGATGGTAGTCCAGAGGGCTTTAGTATTAGTTGCGTTTTTTTTGCAGTTCTTTACTTTCGAAATCGTTTTTTACTTTTTTGAGCAGATTATTACAAAAGTTTCTGTACCTTTTGTAGGAGGTTGTAAGTATACGGTCTTTGGGGTTTTTTCTTGCTAACAAATGAAGTCGGTCTCTATGTCGTATGCAACGGAGTAGGCCTGCAGTAATCCATGGTTCGATGTTCGTTTTAGATTTGCTAAGTTTTTTTATAGTTGTGTGCTTCTCTATTATTGAGGATAGTGTATCTATGAATAGTTCTGTTGCGTCGTCTACATCTTTAATGTTCAATACTGGTGTCCAATCTACTTTCTTCAATTCCTCCGTAATCGCATCGAAATTTGTAATCACTTTTTCTCTTTGAGGCTTCTCCTTGTCGATTTTATTAGCTAGAGCTAGAATGACTATCTTGTGATCTGTCACATCAGTATCACAAACGGCAGTTATTGCAGGAAGCTTTGATTTTAAAAACATGTGATCAAGACAAGCTTCATGTCTAGTAGGTAGGCTAATGGCAGGTAGCAGACCTTGTTCAGCGGTTCTGCATAAATACTCCGAACAGATATTGGTATGTGTAGCCAGTATGTCGATGTTAATATCACCAGCTAAGACAATATTAGGATCATTTTCCATAGATTCAAGAATTCTGTCCAGTGAATTAAGGAAGGCACTAGTGTTTCTAAAAGAAGGAGAACGATATATTCCCAATATTGTAATAAAATTAGGAATATTGATAACCAAGCAACAGGCTTCGTCCAGACAGGGTTCAGAAGCATTAACCATCCAGCATTCTTTAACGTATATAACAACGCCGCCGTTTTGATTTAGGTTACGCTGTGAAAAATATGAATTATATCCCGGTATATTACTAATTATTGTTGAAGAATCAAGCCAGCATTCAGTGAGAATAATTACATCACAATCAATATTAAGTCGATGAAGAGCTATAAGGAATTTTGAAAAGTTTTTTTTTATACTTCTAATGTTCAGTGTCAGCATTTTGAAAGAGTATTTTTTTGTGAACATGCTGTTGCAGTTTTCCAGTATATCTGCATTATGACATTGAATATTAAACGCATTATCCAATTTATAGTGTAGATCTATTCGGTCCATGTTCTATCGGTTATATATACTGCATAATAGGAGTAGAGAGAGTTTTTAAATGTCATATTAAAGAGAAGAGTTGCAACCTGTTTATCCATAATAATAACATGACTAGGATTATCATAACTATATAAATCATCCATTAAATTAAAATCTGACGTTACACAAATGAGAATTAACAGATATTTTTTGCAAGAAACCTTATATAATAGACACGTGAACTGAGTATTGGAGTAATACATAATCGTGCTTATACAAATTATGACAAATTTCTTTATACTGACTACCGAGGTTATGTTTATACAAATTAGAATGTGAATATACAAATTAGTGAGTAAGAATTTAGAAATTCACAGTAACTTTACACTACCAGTAAATTTATTATGCTTAAGACAAATCCGTCGTAGAAACTAAAATGAGACGGGTGGAAATGAGTTACTGAAAGTTTCAAGAGTAGTTTTTAATTATTTAATACTAGCGGCCCGGCCCAGCTTCGCCCGGGTGCATGTAGATTTCCCTACAAAATATGCACGTATTATACACAGAAACCTTCCTCTTGAATAATAAAAATTTGTTAAAAAAAGTCGAAATATTCAATGTCGCTTGCGTCCACTGCGTAAGGAGCCGACCGCGCGCTTGAGCCGCGCGGGTACCTAGTTCATAATGGTGCACCCCCTTCTCCCGCACTGCCCCACTCTCGTCGAGTTAGTTACTCGATGCGCTGCGTGGCGGCCGCCGCCGGCATGTATTTATATTTTAATTTCATATCTTTTGAATGGAATGTCCGATTTCAATAATTCAAAAGTAATCATTAGGTATTGAGACAGTCTTGAATATTAAATTATTTATTTGGATAAAAATTTATAAATGGTATGGATAACACGGTTTGATTTTGATCGGCATTTCTATCAATTTGTTAAGAGCGTATACACCTTGCGCGCAAAGTCAACTATAGGTATTTCTTCGTTAATTTCACGCACACATAAGCGACCAAAGCTGTGTGCGTAGAGCTGCCGCGTCGGCTCGCTATATAATCGGCTCAAACAACTTTGATCCGTGCGCTTCAAATATTCAATTGAAATGTAACTGTAATATAATATCATAAAAATATTTTATTTGCATTATAAGTAGACAAATATTACTGTGCAAGCAAAGAATAATACAAATTTTGGATACTAATCATATTTTCGTTATTATTACATTGTTAAGTTGCATTCAAATCAGTGTTCAATCAGTATACACTACGGACGTTTTATTAATCATTTCGTGTTCGAACACATAAATAGTGTTAGGGGCCTTACAACCCCTTACAATTACGAAATATATTTAATTTTATATTACAATACATAACATAATTTAGCCTCGGAATTACATCCCATTATATTACCTGAAACATAATTTATACTCACTACAAAATCATTGTAGGTAATAAAAATAATTAAATATTTTACTACCAAAGTACTAAGATGTGGTAATCGCATTCCGCGCGTGGCTATTTTTACTACGCGCGGCATAATCGACTGCAGCCAGGCCGGAGCGACGAGCGATACGTCCTCCCTCTAGAAGGCCTTGCGGCGGTCTGATTTGATCCACGTCGGACAGCGGTGTTTTATAGTGGTTTTTAAAATATTTGTAGAAAACATGAAAACTAATTTTGTTGAAGTATAAAATGGTAATTTATTGATAAGATGTTCTTCTATTGTAATATGCAATTGCTATAAAAAATTATGTACGATAAGTTGGTGAAAAAAAAAAATGTTCTTGACGAGAGTTTCTGAATAATTTCGCATTGTTTAAATTTTTATTTTTCAGGAACTAAACACAAAAAGATTATTTTTCTCAGCAAAATCCCTCCATAAGGATCTTATTAGTCTGATAATATTTTTATTTTTATCTTATATTTAGTGGTTTCGGATATCTTAAGCTTCTAAATTGCCATTTAAAGCCTAAATAACGAAACTTGTGTTAAGTAATCCGTATAGTACTCACAAATTATCCATCAATCTATAATGTTTTCCACCAAAATCCCTAGATGACAACCTTTTCTAAAATTAGTAATAATTATTTATCCTTTAAATTGTTTATTGGTGGCTATTAACTCATTTGAAAAGTCCTGTTTTTAAGCCAAAAAGCGCGTGCAGGGTATAAACGCTCTTAAATGTAAAAAAGTAGTTATAGTGACGTAACTACAATAGTTAGACATATCGTCTCGCGAAGTTTTTTGTAGACATTAATATATTTTATAATATAGTCGAACATTTTTTTTCCCCTATCATTAATACTCTTCGCAGCGTATGCGATGAATGACATTTTATGGCAAATTTTTTTTACACCTTCGGTTGGTTTTAATAGGAATTTCTAAAGATTTCTATAGTTATCTAGTACTAAATATATCCTATGTTACTCAGTGATAATGTAGCTTTCTAATGAAAAAAGAATTATTAAAATCGGTCCAGTACTTTTTGAGTTTATTCGTTACATACAAAAATACAAATCTTTCCTCTTTATAATATTATATAGTGTAGATTAAACTAGAAGTAAACAAATTAGACTATCGTAAAAACCTTTTACAAATTTGTCTAGATACCAAGACTCTCTTTATAATTCATTATTAATATAAGCCAATTCGATTAATATATATATATATGGGCAGGGCACATAGCGCGGAGATCTGATGACCGATGGGGTCGGAAAGTGCTCGAATGGAGGCCACGTAACGGTAAGCGCAGCGTAGGACGTCCACCCACAAGGTGGTCAGACGACCTGGTAAAGGTCGCGGGACGTCGCTTAATGCAGGGTGCCTCCAACAGGTCTCTGTGGAAATCATTGGGGGAGGCCTATGTTCAGCAGTGGACTTCCTTTGGCTGATGGATGGATGATGGATGATAAGCCATACAAATATGTTAATGACTATAAAAACTTTAATAATAATAATACGTGTATTCATAAGAATCATAAGCTCACTTTTCCCAGAAAGTCTTTTTCCCAGAAGGGGTAGGCAGAGGTGTCACAATGAAACGCACGGTTCGCCTTATATATATATATATATGTGTGTGTGTGTATATATATATATACATAGGCGATATCTGGCCCCCTATCACATCGTGAGACGGAATATAAAAGGCGAACCGTGGGTTATATATATATATATACACAGTCAGGTCATAAGTATTGTCACACAGTAATAACTTTTCTTTTAGAATGCTGGCCACAAAAAAGTTTATTGAATTCGAATTTCGAATTGTTCATGAAAATAAAAATGTATACTTTTTAGAATTTTACTCATTTTTTAATATGGAGTGGACGCTTAAAGAAGACCGTGTTGCAGTTATTGCGTTGCATCGTTGCGGTTACGCGCCAATTCAAATTTTTGACATACTGAAAAATTTGAATATAACCAAAAGATTCGTTTAACGTACCATAAAACCATTCAATGAAGACTCTAGTGTAGATGACAGGTCAAGAAGTGGTCGCACTCGGTCTGTTAGGACTCCAGCAGTGATAAAAGCTGTGAAGGCGCGAATTCAAAGAAATCCCAAACGTAAGCAGAAACTGTTGACCCTTCAGATGGGGTTAAGCAGAACCACGGTGAAAAGGATGTTAAATGAAAACTTAGGGCTTCGGGCATATCGAAGAAAAACAGGACATCGTTTGAATGCTCGTCTAATGGACCTGAGACTGAAGAGATGCTGCGCTTTGTTGAAGCGGTACGCGGGAAAAAATATCGGGAAATTCTTTTTTTCAGATGAATTTTTTTTTACCGTAGAAGAGAGCTACAACAAACAAAATGATAAGGTGTACGCACACAGTAGTGAAGAAGCGAGCAACCGTATTCCGCGTGTCCAACGAGGTCATTTTCCATCCTCGCTCATGGTATGGTTGGGAGTTTCTTATTGGGGCTTAACAGAGGTACATTTTTGTGAGAAAGGTGTAAAAACGAATGCAGTTGTGTATCAAAATACAGTCCTGACGAACCCTTGTGGGACCTGTTTCTCATACCATGTTCAATAACAGGCACTGGGTATTCCAACAAGATTCGGCGCCAGCTCATAGAGCGAAGAGCACACAAGACTGGCTGGCGGCGCGAGAAATCGACTTCATCCGGCACGAAGACTGGCCCTCCTCCAGTCCAGATTTGAATCCGTTTAGATTACAAGATATGGCAAAACTTGGAGGAAAAGGCGTGCTCAAAGCCTCATCCCAATTTGGAGTCACTCAAGACATCCTTGATTAAGGCAGCCGCCGATATTAACATGGGCCTCGTTCGTGCTGCGATAGACAACTGGCCGCGCAGATTGAAGGCCTGTATTCAAAATCACGGAGGTCATTTTGAATAAACTTTAGTGTCATAAGAATCTATGTTTTGTTAAGTTCATTTTGGTATATAAATAGTTACATAATGAATAAACTTGTTTCAATTATTTTATATTAAACATGTGACAGAATTTATGACCTGACTAGGTATATATATATATATATATATATATATATATATATGTTATGGGCCAAGTGATAAATGCGAGCAGTATTCATAATGCCCGGGCAGTATGAATATTGCCGAGCAGCGTTGCCAGACGTCCCGATTTTGGCGGGACGTCCCGATTTTTTAATTAAAATTAAAAGTCCCGCGCGGGACAGGCTCAGTCCCGCTTTTCGGGGATAAGTCGACTGTGCGTGCAGCGTGCCAAACGCCATATTCTTCTAATGAATAGTAAATGAATCGAACCCGGGAACTCTTGCGTGGTAGTCCGGCATGATAACCGTACGACCACGGAGGCAGTTATATATAAGATTCAACTATTTAACGATAAGGTAAATCTGATTGAAAATATCATATTTTTATTAAAATACATTTTCTATGGCTATTCTTGCTATCTATTGTCATGTAAACGTAATTTAGACTAAAATAAAAAGATAAATATTTAAAAACTTCTCATTATATACGTTTTTTTACTGTGTCCCGCTTTCAACGAAACAATCCCGCTTTTTTCACTCAAATAGTTCGAAAATCCCGACTTGGAAAAAAAAAACTGGCAACGCTGTTGCCGAGCCATATCGGGCCAAGTGATTAATTACAATCTAAACTCACCTATTTATCACATTGCCCGGGCATTATGAATATGGCTACATGATGATCGGGCAATGTTATTTATAGGTGATTTTTTACGTGGTGCGCTGCCGCATTGTCGCATCTACGATAGACCCATAAATTAGAAAGGTTGAATTGATTTGTTTATGTTTAGTCGTTTTTTAACGTCCAAAACATTATCTTCAGAAGAAAATTAGTGTACCCACTTTATGGATCAGTTAGGTCGACTGTGCCCCAAAGCCGACTCGGAACACCCCGACTTCACGTAGTCTTTTGGCTACCGACCCTAGAGTGTATTTAAAAAGCCGGAGGCGCGGAGGGAGAGCAGCCCCCGCCCGCTGTAACGAAGGATAGGCAACCACGCGAGCCGTAGCAGCTGAGGCTGGTCGCCGGAGGCGACCAGCACGCCCAAGCTGCGGAGGTTAGCATGGCTGCCTATCTTTTGTTACGCAACGGCGAAGGGGCTGAACTTCCCGTAGCGCCGGAGACGATGCAGAAGCTAATTTGTATTGACAACAAGTGTTTTAAGGGTTAGGTTGCTATAATAAATATTTCTCGGGAATGGTGCGTTACCTTTTCATGGGAGTGGTACCAGGGGAGGTGCGACACTCCCCCTCCCCCTCCACTCCTCCCAACCCACCCCTTCGTGCTGCCCTATTCTAAATTCTACCACTTCGGCTCATTGTTTTGATTTTTAATCGCTTTACATCACTCTGCCCAATAAGCACTTGGCATTATTCATAATGCCCGGGCAATGTGATAAATTGATTGGTTATAATCACATTGCCCGCTCTTATTGGGCATTATTTATATTGCCCGGACATTATGAATAATGCCTGATTAATCACTTGGCCCATAACATATATATGTACACCCCAGCCGTTTTCGACTTCAGTGACAGGGCTTTTGTTTTAATAAACATAGATACATACTCAATAATATGTAAATATATTTAGTGTTTATTCCTTGTGGCTGATGTATCCTAGTTCCGCTTTCATGAGCGGGCGCAAACAAGTCATACTGGATTATTCAGACGTAAATAAAAAGTGGCAGCCGAAGTGGAAGAAGAAAATTTAATAGATTTATTCGATTCGGGTTTTTTCTTTTATTCAAATTATTTTAGGAGCATTTAGACAAAAAGTCTATGCTAGTTCGATCATAGTCTACAATTACATTACAACCTTAACGGCTCACATATAAAATAGGATATATGTATGTTATATTTTTAAAATGTAATAAAATTATTAGAAGATATTATATAAGATGCATATATAGGTATATCTGTAGCAATAACACATACATATGCATACCAGTTTTATTATACGACGAATATTAAGGGCTGTTTATTTTGAATAAAGAAATAAAGGATATCTGACTCAGAAAGAGGTGAGTCAGGTCTCGGTATGTAAATTAGCGATTTTTGACCAAATTATCGCATTTTTTTCAATCTTGGTACAATGTTACCAGGGTCAATATCACCCTGTATAACTTCATAGGCTTTAATAATTATAATCATGTGCTCATTTTGGTCTTTGGCTGAATATATACAAAAACAAAAATAGCTGAAACTTACTTTGCGCCATCAGGAAATGCCATCACACCAAGTCCAGAGCATAGTCCTCCTATCATGGCCCCATCATACCTGGTCCCGTCAGGCAGCATGAGATGGCCCATTCCATGCTTCTGGCCTTTTGCGTTCCATTCACCCACATACCTCGTCCGTCTTCATATTTATACGCTCCTGTCTTCACCACGCCTGGATCTGCCACTGGAATTTCAGGGTGAGTATGTCACTATAACTTAAATATCACTAAATCGAATTTGATGGATATTTTAGGTTCGAAAACTTATAGTTTTTATAAGAGTCATTATAGTTTGTAACTATTACTGATGAAAATTTAAAAAAAAAATATAATAAACCAAAATTCATATCCAATAACAATTTGTGTTGAAACTAAAAGTTATTAGGATGGATGACGCTTAAATTTGCAGAATTTTGATTTATAATCAAATTGGCTTTCAATTTGCAAATGCTGATTAAATATCTTAGAATATTTTTTATTTTTAACTAAAATATTACCGTCCACCATTCTTGGATTGTGAACCAGTACTGTCCCCATGTAGGGTTTCATTGATATTGTAGCGAAGCCCTTATGATAATCTAATTACTAAAGGTTTATGCAGACGAGGCTAAATAAATTGTATTTTGTTTTATTTTGTAACTCTTGATTGATAAAAGTTTGTGGTGGCCTGTTGGTAACGGACTAGGCGCGTTGCCAGCATATTCATGGTGATTGCGGGTTTAAATCCAGGGACCCGTCTCTGACTTTTTGAAGTCATGTGTGTATTGGTAGTTAATAACCATGCACTACAACGATAAAGGAAAACATAGTGAAAAAACGATATCATACCAATTTGTAAGAATGTCTGTGGTATGTAAAGTCTGCTAACCTGCACCAACGTGGTGGACTATAATATACGGAGAAATACCAAATATTACAGAAACCAATAGATCCTAAATAATTGATATACATTAATTACTATGATCTAGTCTGATGATCTAAGATCTTTTCAATCGAACCAGCGTTTTACAAAATGTTAATGTTAAGTCAAGCGTTAGTTTTAGGGTGAAACCTAGTGGTAGGTCTCTCATATGTGAGAAGCCGCCTGGATAGGTTCCACCGCAATGTCTAATACTCCCGCCTATCAGTCTAAATGCACTGTTGTGTTTTGTTTTAAAGAATATTGCAACCAGAGCAACTAATGGGCATATTGAGACTTATCATCTAATGTCTCAGGATGCCGAGCGCAATGGAATCCCAAAGATTGCTTTGCAACTCATGGTATTGTTTGGTACTACTGTTCATGAGCTGCCGTATCGCTTACTTATCAGGAAAATGACAAGCTAGTCTCGCCATACGAAGAAAAAAATAATTGAAGATACAATCGGAAACTAGAGAAAGGGATTCTAATTGGGACGTTACAATTCATGGCGCCACTAGTTCAATAACGCCATTAGTAATGGAGCTACAAAAGTGTCGGAATGTCGTAAAGTAGGAAGTGACAATTGACACTACCACTTCATAGTCGCTTATTGAATACAAGATCCAGATTATCACAGTATGAACTCGGGATGCCTAGATGTTGTGGAATTTTCCAGTTATAGTATGCAGATTTCATGCATTTATTGATGTCCTTGACCTAGTTAATGTTATGTCTGACTTATTTAGATGCTATTTTCACATTATTAAGGTTCAGATTTTTTTTTCTACGTGTGTAATAAATAAAACTAATAACACCCACCAGTTACAGACAGATATAGTCCTGATCCCATATTAACCCATTAGTGCATAAAGTTTATTTGGGCCTCTTTATCATGACAAAGCTAATTAAACTATTATTAAGAATGTCTTCGACGATTAAATTTCATAAAATATTTAGTTTGTATGACAGTTCTGATTTTATAGCACGTCCGAAAAATCGGACGTTATGCACGGCGGACACAATTGAGGTTAAAAATAGATTCAATAAAAGTATGGATTTTATGATAAAATTTATTATAAAGAAATAAAACAAATGAATTATATTTTAATTTATGACATGGTATGTCATGTGGCATTTTGGGTGAAGACCCACATCACATTTCTGACATTGAAATTTAGTTTTTCCTTCACATTGATTTGCACACCTTCGTTCGGTATTTATTGGGACCAGCCAATGATTTTTATATATTAAACTAAATTAATATATATTAAACCAATATATTAAAATAATAAACCATGAAAAAAATAATTTATTATTCCAAAAAATACCATTTTATAGAAGTCCGATTTATCGGACGTCATACACTAATGGGTTAAGATCAATTAAGGCTTATGTCATGGGTATCAGAAACTAGGAGAGACTTTCGGTCCCATAAACACCCAGACCCGAGACAAATATTTGTGGGCCACACAAAAAAGTTGTTTCGATCCGAGGATCGAAGCCGCGTCGTCTCGTTTCACAGCAAGCGTCTTATCAACTGCGCCACTTACCATATTATAATAATATACCGTTATCGCCCGAATACTGGAACGCCATTTAAATAATAAGTTGCTCTTAACAGCGCACGGCCCACTTAGCCAGTACATTTAAGCGGAATTAACGTAGTTAAGCGCAACTTATATTTAAGGTGCGTTCCAGTGTTCGGCCGTATATGTTTTAAATAAAGGCCAATTAACGTCTAGGCAATCGGTAAAAAATCACATTTCTTCCGCCAAACAGTAGTATATGATCTATTGTGTTTCGGTTTCAAGGATATTGTGGCCAGAGTAACTACTGGACATAATGAAACTTAACATATTATGCCGCAGAATGGCGAGCGCAGTGAAATACCAAGCATTCCTTTGTAATTCAAGGTGTTGTTTGGTTTTGCTACTGTTTATAAGCGATATTGTCGCCTACCATCAGGCGAACGGCATGCTCGTCTCGCCTTTCATTGCAATAAAAAATAAAAGGAAAAAACATTGAAATCCATTCAGTAGTTTGAGCGCGCTTGGACAATGCCAGATCCGTTTTGTTTAGTTTGTATAGATTTTGTTTCAGTTTTCCAAGTACATTACGCTGTACAATAGAAGCAGTTTTTTTTTATTTCAATGGTTTCGTTATCACGTAGGTAGATAGACTGCGACCTAGTTATATGTTAGGTTTACGAACAAATATAGACAATATTTGTTCGATCTTGAATTGTCTACCTCGGTGGTGTAGTTTTACTCCGGTAATTACAACGCCTAGATTTCGATTTCGAATCCCGGGCCGGGCAAAGATTTATTGTTTTTTTTCTATTTATTTATTTATAAATTCTTTATCGAACACCTCATACAATATCTGTATCTGTATCAGCCCATATACGTCCCACTGCAGGGCACGGGCCTCCTCTACAATCGAGAGTACGATTGAGAGTGGTTGTGTGGCCATATAGTCCACCACGCTGGCCTAGTGCGGGTTAGCGGACTACCATAGATTTTTTTATAAATCGCTATGGTATGCAAGTTTCCTCACGATGTTTTCCTTCACCGTTTTAGTGCGTGGCGATTGACTATCAATACACACATGACTCCGAAAAGTCAGAGATGTGCCCTGGGATTCGAACCCGCGACCACCGTGAACATGTTGGCAGTCGCGTCTAGTCCGTTTACCAACAGGCCACCACGCACTTCAACTTCAAAAACAACTGTATTACTTAAAATTCTTTGTAATGATGGAATAGAACGAAATGAAGGTATTGTTTTCACAGACTATCTAATTGTTTACCAACCTTAGATAATTTAACTTCCAAAATATATTCTGAAATAAAGTTATACAAATTTTGCTCAAGTATTTTGGCAAGCTAAAGTTGACTTTCGGATAATACTGTTATAATTTAAGTTTTCAATTAAGTTAGTCTTCATGTCATGCGTCATAATTATGAACACTTAAAAAGTTGTTTACTATATTTAGTGAAATATAATTCAGTTTTAATATTGAAATTATTTAGTAAGATTTTAAAACAAGTGAGAGGTTTGACTAGGAAATTAATATTATAATATAATATTTAAATTTAATTTTATTGTTTATGTAAAGGACTTGTTTGAAGAGATAGTTACTACAAGGTAGTTAAAAGTGCTACTAGCATCGCCAAGTGTATTTCTGTCACAAAATGTAATTTGGAATATCGCCATGCAAACAAACTACAGTCTAGGACAATTCATATTATACTATCCCATTAAACGGAATAATTATTTGATATTTATATAGGATTTGAATGTTATGAAGAAAGATGTGTAGAATGAAATGGTAGACGAACGACTGACATGGAACGTGGTTAGTGTGAAAGAGATGACAAATATAGGTACTTAAGATGAAAAGAGTTAGAGGATGTATGATTAAGATGTTGAAGTACGGAAGGACTGAATCTAAGAAAGAACAGTCTGGAAGACGGTGGAAGACGTGAAGGACGAAATACGTATGCAGTGAAGACGATTTTTATTTCACATAAAATATATCGAAGAATATTGAAACCATCCTAGTTTGATTTGACCCGTAGCGGAACTATTGCCACATTTATTATGTACAAAAGAGAAACAGGAAAATAAATAATCCCATATTTTATATCAAGTAAGTAAAAAAGTAGGTCACATTGCTGACTTCACATGGCTTTGGAAATCCAAGGCAAATATTAAAATAAAACCAACTGAAGAAATCATAGTCATCACAAGAAATACTTAAGTCTTTTTAGAAATAAATAACGTACTAAGAACGTAACCATAATTCATTACTATTTTATTTAATGTAATGTTTGAAATAGAACATCAAAATAGAACTTGAACAAAATTAGTTAATTTGAAATTATTTACATTATTTAAGCACATTGATATCCTTTGTCATTAACTTGAAACAATTTCTGCTACATTATACAAGTATAAACAAAAACGTCTTAATAACAGATATGCATTTTATCATACTTCGTGTGATCCCAAAGCAAATCAAACACATTACTAATAAAAATATTATGAAGCATTCTAGACGCTTCTTCTCTTAACTTAAACCACTATTACCGCGACAGAGCGATCGTTATTCGAGATTAAATATCACTCTCCTCGGACCACATGATACCAGCGGCATTTCCTTGGAGATAAGAGATTTTTACTCCGGATCATCTCTCAGCATTTCTTTTACCGTATTCATGAGATGTACTTTCCGGGAATTCCATCACCTTGCAAGAAAACAAAGTAGAAGGTATGTCTAAAACTATGAATAAATTTATTTTTGTTCCTGTCTTTATTCGAAATGTTATGTGGCTGCGTTATTAGAACACATTTTTAGTATATTACAACTATTTAGCCAACAACACTATAACAACTTAATAAACTTGAGCGCCTTCAAAACTTTTGTATTAGATTCTTATTTGGTTTACGCAAATATGATCATGTTTCGGAATTCCGTGCTAAGCTCATGTGGTTGCCCATACGACTGCGTCGGAATGCTCATACTCTCTTTCTTCTGTACAACATATTGTTTAATCCTCTTACCCCCTCTTACCTCAAAGATCGATTTGTATTTCTCCACGACTCACATACTAGATCCCTACGGTCGTTAGAGAGTTTGGAGTTGAGAATGCCCGTCCACACCACCACTTTCATGGTTTACTGTAAAGGGTGTTCGATTATGGAACGCATTACCAGTTGTGGTAAGACGGGCACGATCACTATCATCATTCAAAAAACTTGTCAACGATTATTACCTTTCTCACTGAACTGACACGTTGATGTGGATAGCTTTCCTATTTGCATGTCTGGAACTTTATTATATATATATATATATATATATATATTTATATATTATGTATATGTATGTATTTTCTGATGTATGTATTCTTATGAACTTATATATGTATGTATATGTTTATATTACATAATATGAGTATTCATGACTTTTATTACTTGTAATTTTTAAAATTATTTTAATTAGTATATTGCAATTTTTTTCCCTTTCTAGGTAGGTTCTATCCTTTACACTTTTGACTGCCCTCTGTTTATCCTGTTCTTAAATCCATCCCATGGTTGTCTGTAAGACATTGCCTTTCGGCGATAAGACCGCCAATTGTACTTTTTATATATGTAATTTATCTCTGTATTTGTTGTCTTTTTGTGCAATAAAGTGTAAATAACCTCATCATCATCATCATATCAGCCACAAGGAAGTCCACTGCTGAACATAGGCCTCCCCCAATGATTTCCACAATGACCTGTTGGAAGCGGCCTGCATCCAGCGACTTCCTGCGACCTTAGTCAGATCGTCCGTCCACCTTGTAGGCGGGCGTCCAACATTTCGCTTGCCTGTACGTGGCCTCCACTCGAGAACCTTTCGGCCCCAACGGCCATCGGTTCTACGAGCAATGTGCCCGGCCCACTGCCACTTCAACTTGCCAATCCTATGGGCTATGTCGGTAACCTTGGTTCTCCTACGGATCTCCTCATTTCTGATTCGATCTCGTAGGGAAACTCCGAGCATAGCCCGCTCCATGGCTCGTTGAGTGACTTTGAGCCTTTTAATGAGGCCCACAGTGAGAGGCCACGTCTCGGTGCCGTATGTCATCACTGGTAACACACAACTATCGAAGACGTTCGATTTTAGGCACTGAGGTATTTTGGACGAGAAGACGTCGCGAAGTTTCCCGAACGCTGCCCAACCGAGTTGGATTCGACGATTGACCTCTCTCTCGAAGTTGGACCTGCCTAACCGGACCACTTGTCCTAAATAGACATATTCGTCTACAACTTCGAGAGTCGAGCCCCCAACTCCAATGGGGGTGGGCACAACATGGATATTCGACATGATCTTCGTTTTATCCATGTTCATTTTAAGACCCACCTGTTGGGAGACTCGATTAAGGTCTTCGAGCATAGTGCTAAGGTCTTCCAGCGACTCTGCCAAGACTACAATATCGTCGACAAATCGAAGGTGAGTAATATACTCGCCGTTGATGTTGATGCCGAATCCTTTCCACTGCAAGAGCTTGAAGGCGTTTTCCAGCACGGCAGTGAACAGTTTCGGAGATATGACATCTCCCTGTCTCACGCCTCTCTGTAGTGGAATAGCCTTCGTGCTCTGATCTTGTACTCGGACCGACATGGTGGCGTTGTTGTGTACCTCAACACTTCGATTTACCGAAAAACCTACGTAATTTCAAAAAATGTATCAAATTAAAATTTGACCCCTTTTAGTTACCACGGCTTAGATCCCGCGGATACTCTGTCTTATCTTTACTAATATTAAAAAAAGGTCAGATCTTTTGTTTCCACTGAATAGGTTTGGAAACTACTGGACCTATTTGAAAAAATATTTAACCATATGAATCCTATATTATTCCTTATGAACATAAGCTATATAACATTTAAAAAAGTGCCTATTTCCGGGTAGAGAGTGAGAAATGAAAAAAAAGATAAATAATAATCAGCATAAAACCTGCCAAACACATTAGATCCGAAAAATTGCTGATTTGAAAACTGCCGGTACAAAACAAATAGTTCTAAAAATACGTACATACATAAACTCACGCCCTTTTCCAAGAAGTCATAGGTGGTGAACCTATCGCCATATCTGGCACAATTTCTGGGCTGATAAGGAATAGAAATATCTAATTTCACTTTGCCCAACCTGTTGTAGCCGTACCCTAGTAAAACTACGCTACCGAGGCAGACGAGTCAGTTTTTAAAAATAATATATGAGCAAACTGACTCCAGGGATTTACTATAGTGCTTAGTACTAAAAACAACACAAATAATGAGCAAACTTTTAAATAATAGGGCAATGCATGTGTGTTTATAACACTTTGTTGTTCAAAGTGCATTTGTAAAGCAAACAACCCATTTATTGAGCAACTTCAAAATAGCATTGTTTATATAGCGTATTAATAAATATATATATATCAGCCATTGTGGCCATCGTAAATACTGGCCATAATGAGACTTTAATATCCTATGTCTCATGATGGCAAGTGCAGTGGAATGCTAATCATAGCTTTGTAATTCAGGATCTTAATTTGTTTTGCTGTTCATATTTAGTGGTCGTGTCCCTCACCATCAGGCGAATGACATGATAGTATCGGCATTCATCACTATAAAAAATGTCATTTTCTCCCTCATCGACAGAATAATATGTGTATATTGTGTAAGTATATTTACATGTGATATTTACTTATGTATGTATGTTTATGTATGTCGCAGCATGGTCATGAGTACGGATTATTTAATATTATCATGAGTACGGATGTGAAATAGAAAGCGCCCCACCCGCTAGATTGACGACTTCACTTCGATGTGGTACGGGTGAACTTCAGTGCGCTTCGACAGAATCAGGATGTCATCGCTGGAAGGATCATTCAGTTGGTGATAACCGAAGAGTGAAGACGTCTTGGGTCTGTCCTACTATCTTAGTGCTTAATGTTTGTGTTATTAAAAAGTGATTATAATATTTTCCTTGTGTTGTGTTTTGCATACTAGTTTAATCCTCCTCCGACATGTATATATGTTGAATATAGACACTACTACAATATCTACAGGTATTATTCGTACACCTAATGCTGCCCCAACTTTCGTCCTTTTCTCTTATATCCATCAAATGGTTGTCTGTCAGAAATTGCCTTGTGCGATAAGACCGCCAATTGTACTTT
This sequence comes from Hyles vespertilio, assembly GCA_009982885.2. Classification (NCBI taxonomy): domain Eukaryota; kingdom Metazoa; phylum Arthropoda; class Insecta; order Lepidoptera; family Sphingidae; genus Hyles; species Hyles vespertilio. The sequence continues at coordinate 3,199,715 of CM042816.1, forward strand.
TTTCTCTAGTTTGAATTGTTTCCTTTTGTTTTATTTCTGGTGTACAATAAAGCTTATATAAATAAATAAATAATAAAATAACCTAAAATTGACGGACCAGGATCGCATTTGAACGATTTTTATAAAATAATGACATAGTGACTACAGTGCACCTCATCTTAAGTGCAAGGAATCCTGAAATGTGACGGTGAATGATGGTTCCTTTTATGAAATAATCTGAATATCAAGGTAGATGTCTAAATCCTTGGGGGAGGCTTATGATGAGCAGCGATCTTCCTGGGCTCAAGTTTTTAAATTTTAACATAATTATAAGAAAATGACGGAATAACGCTAGTGCGTTAGTTAGTGCTGAAGAAAAACATCGTGAGGAAACCTGCATACCTTAGGGATTTGAAAAATAATGCTTTGGTATCTAAAATCTGCCAACCCGTACTAGGTCAGCGTGGTGGACTATATGGCCTAACCACTCTCAAACGTACTTACGGCTGATAAAGATACAAATAACAAGATCATCATAAACTTAACGTTATAAATATCACTACAAATTATCAAACAGGCTTTATAGAAAATCTAGCAAAACTGATAATATAATAAAACTATTTTGCTCATCAAATATAACTTTGAGCATAGGAATTTTGCCAATGTTTAATTTTGAACAGTATTTAATTATCATAGCAAAATATTTATTGTAACAAACATTAATTTAAAACAGAATTAAAATTAGTTGTGGAATGACTTAGATATTAAATTTTTAAGTGTAGTGGGGACACTCTTTCTCTTTTACACCCACACTTATAGAAGATATCGTCATATTACGATAGTTGCGTCCTTTTCTGTTGCTCCTACCACGAAATTTGAAATAATTCTAACTTGTTAATTATTAAACGGATTAAGAAACCTTTCTATTTACGATTTTGCAAAACGTGATATCTTCTATATCAGCTCATATACGTCCCACTGCAAGGCACGGGCCTCTTCTACAATCGAGAGTACGATTGAGAGTGGTTAGGCCATAGGCCATGAAATAGAAATTCTTATGAATCGCTATGATATGCAGGTTTCCTCACGATGTTTTCCTTCACCGTTTTAATGGGTTGTGATTGACTATCAATACATACATGACTCCGAAAAGACAGAAGTGTGCCCTGGGATTCGGACCCGCGACCCCCGTCAACATGTTGGCAGCCGCGTCTGGTCCGTTTACCAACTACCAAGGCCGCTACGCACTTGATATGATTAATAATAAAAATTAGGTCAACATCCCTATGGGCCGAAAGTAAGCTCATAATTATGGAAATACCAGAACTCTAGATTTAGAATTAATAGAAACCTTTGAACCCATGACATTACCTTAAATTCCAATATTATACTTGCAAATCTAAAGCGACCTAAACTAATGGTTTCTTAAATTTACGCGAATGTTACACATTGAAATAAAACTATTATTACGGATTTTATCGCGGATTTGGTTTAATTTTTACATTTTTTGAATTCCCGACGTTTCGATTACTTTACAGCTTTCGTGGTCACGGGGCGGACTGAGGTATTAGTCATCCGCTCAGTGACTGTTACAATTTAACTACCCTTAATTTTGAATTATTAAATTAAAAAAATAATTTAAATAACTAATCTGTTTTTGCGTTCCGATCCACGCAGAAGGAGCTCACTGTGTCTTGAGGTCTGGCAGTTGGTCTTTTGGGTTCCGATTTAATCAAGTAAAATTGGATCCTATGCTTGTGCAAGCTTCAAGCCATCTTCCGTATTGAAATTTGGATGGTTTTTTAATTTCAATAGCTTCGCGAAACATCCTGAGCAGGAAACGGTGTTGGACTTGGGGCTGGTCAAAACGAAGGTAATACTTGGAGCCTTCTTTTATGTGCTCAGCAACTGCAGACTTCGTTGAGCGTCGATGTTTGACGTCAGCTATATGTTCTTTCACGCGGGTCCCTATGCTTCTTTTGGTTTGACCAATGTAGGAGAGGCCACAGTTGCAGTCTATTTTATATACACCCGGTTCTTGCAAAGGTGTATGGCACTTGACAGGTGGTAGAAATTGACTAATCTCTTGGGCGGCTTGAAGTATGTTTTGATAGAAGCACGCTTCAAGATATAGCCAATCTTGTCCGTGACACCTTTTATGTATGGCAAGACAACCGGGACCCGTTCAACTGTGGCAGGTTTCACTCGGTTTCTGTGACGGCGGCGTGGAATTTGGAGCTTGTTGTCTCGCAGTACTTGCTTGACGTGTTGCAGCTCAGTCGCCAGGTGTTTCTCGTCACAGATTCCTTGTGCTCTCTGAAACAATGATTTGCCTACGGTAGCTAACTGTTTTGGATGGTGGTGAGAATCACCGTTCAAGTATTTATCTGTATGGGTCTTTTTCCTATACATAGTATGATTTAAGGACTGATCAGGATTACGGATTACTAAGACATCTAAGAAGGCAAGAGATTTCTTATTTTCTAACTCCACAGTGAATTGAATTTTATTGTTAATGGAGTTAAGGTGATTTAAAAATGCAGTTACTTGGTTAGATGGTAAAATTGTGAAAGTATCATCTATGTACCGTTTGTAAAATCTTGGTGAGACTGGGGCTGTACTAAGGGCTCTTCTTTTTTCGCTAGAGGGCGTTGCTCAGTACACACTCTGTTTGAAATAGCTCTAGAGATTTTGTAAATTATATCAGTAAAAAGTAGAATTGTCATGAAATTTTGTGGACATTAACATAGTAATGGTACAGTGCATATGTACGAATGTTATCTTGGCGGTTCAGTGCTAATTGAGTGACTTTTATGAAAAAATGATTCGAAAAAACCGTTACAGTGTTGTGCCGATAAATCTGTGTTTCCGTCATTTATCGCGGTTTCTGATACTTTCGCTGTAAATGGCCTGCTAAAGTGTTATCTAGGTTTGCATAGGTCCACAGGGACTTGCTTATCGGTGATAAAAAGTGCAATGTTTGGTATTTGTACACCATTTTGACGTGACAACGTCTTAAATTAGGTTGCGGCTGGGAGTCACTTATGAAAAAGTGTAACGCCCGGTAACGTTACGATGAGTCACCGAACGAGAGAGAGGCCTGCCGAATGCCTTGCGTCTCTCTCCCACTCAATTTAATTATATTATTTTTCAGTTTCACCCACTTTTTCCAAAATTGTCCCATAGCCCCCCCCCCTGCCTTCCCCCACCCTTATTCCGAAATAGTGCCTATTAGCCTCCCCACGAAACCTACCCCCCCCCCTCCCCTACCCCCACCCCGAAAATTTACCTCACCCCCCCAATCCTATCTCGGCCAACATAGGTCGTAGACCCACCGAGTTTGGTATCCTCGGAACCGTCTTGGTGAGGGCTACAAATTGACCCCGCCAGAAATCCCAAATTACGCAAAAAATTACCCCCCCAAAAAAAAATATTTTACCTCCAAAACAATTAATTTAAGTTAGCCTCCCCACGAAACCTTCCTCCCCCCCCCTCCCTTACCCCCACCCCGAAAATTTACCTCACCCCCCAATCCTATCTCGGCCAATATAGATCGTAGACCCACCGAGTTTGGTATCCTCGGAACCGTCTTGGTGAGGGCTACAAATTGACCCCGCCAGAAATCCCAAATTACGCAAAAAATTACCCCCCCAAAAAAAAATATTTTACCTCCAAAAAATTTATTGACGTGACAACGTCTTAAATTAGGTTGCGGCTGGGAGTCACTTATGAAAAAGTGTAACGCCCGGTAACGTTACGATGAGTCACCGAACGAGAGAGAGGCCCGCCGAATGCCTTGCGTCTCTCTCCCACTCAACTATGATCGGTCTGCCGCGCGCGCAGCACTAGAGAATTAGGCGCATTGAATCGGCGCATGCTTGTGTCTCTGTCTTTGTCTTTCTCGAACGTTCTTGGCGTTGGAAAAACAAGAAAGCGTCACAATACAAGTTCACACGTGTGGCAGACACAGCTGACGATACTTTAAGTATCGTCAGCTGTGTCTGTAGTGAAAATATGGAGTGCTTAGATTCGTCATTACATGTACAATGTTTTAGTAAACAAAATATATTTCTATAGTTAAAATTTGTGCAATTCTTATTTTCATTCAATTCCTTGTTCCTATTGTGCAATTTAATTATATTCATATCAATAAATATTCTACCGAGAAAAAGACGTTGTCACGTAAAATCTTCGCCCGTAAAACCGACTTTACAGGCAACCATTTTTTTTTTTTTTTCTTTTTTTAACGAGAGTAAAGCTCCTTTAGCCTTCCTTCCGATACTCGGGGGTGGATCGGAAGGGGCATGTCGGGGTCTCCGGCCTTCCAGCCTGGGACGCGGGGACAGTAGTCCGCACTGCGCAGATGTTGTATCCAGGCTGGGTCCCTACCGAGATCTAAGAAGATCTTTTGCCGGCATACCGACTAAAACCTCTCGGTGGCCGTCTCGCGCTTAATGGATGACAGGCGATGTGGACAGGCGAATGGCGCCCATTTAACTCGCCGTGCCACCCGACGCACTGCCAAATATGGCTCCTCCCAGCTTGGGGGGGCGCAGATGCCCCCACTTTCCCTACTTCGGACGACCATGGTGAGATGCTCGTCCGCGACAGATACGAGGCCACACGTTCTGCCGCCCATCTCGGAGCCACTCCTGACATGAGCGCACAGCCCCCGCTGTGTGCTTAGCGACCCCGATGACCCCTATTAGTCGCCTTTTACGACAGGCAGGGGATACCGTGGTGGAATTCTGACGCCCCTTGACCACTGGGCGGGGCGCCAGGTCAGCCATTGTCATTTACCCGGCGCCTCCTTCTCGGTTGGCGGCGGCGGGCGGGATCGTTCTGCTCCCGATCCCGCTCCGCGCTCTCCTTCTGCGAGATGATGATCTCACAGAAGGTGAGCATGGCCTGCCATGACCTCCTACTCTCAACCATGGAAGGAATCACGACCGAGAGTGAGAGGTCCACTCCGATGGCTGCGCGGAGAGCTGCACGCTCCACTTCCCAGGCTGGACACTCCGAGAGAGTGTGCTGGGCTGTGTTTGGTATTTGTACTTAACTCAACGGACTACAACTAGTGCCATCTCTTGAAGACCGTTACTACAACCAATCAATTGCAAATTTCTCCTTTATTAGCGCCATCTACATTTATTACTTCAAATCTCAAATAGCAATTCATCGATTTGCTGGACATAATATATTGATTTATGAACTCAGAGAGGGCGCTATTATCCAAGAATGTCTTGCAGTGCTTGTAACAAGACTATACGTGAAGAACGCAACTCAGACAGCATATCATCCATTATCTGCTCATCGTGTCCTTCGAAATATCACCTGAGCTGTCTTAATTTACCAAAAGACGAGCTTAAGCTTGCTCGTTCAAGCGGGCTAAATAACTATTGCTGTCCAGTCTGCAAAGCTAAGACTAAAGAACGTTACTCAGATTCCACTCCAGTTCGACCAGCAAGCCGCAGCAACGAGACGGTGGTCAATGTGTCAAAACAGACCGAGGCGTTCCGTGAAGCAATGGCTGCTCCTCCAGAATCGGTCCCTTTTAGCACTCTGCAGACATTCACCCAATCTCTGCAACAGCTTCAGAATGCTTTCGACGCCATGAAACACGAAATGCGCAGCTTTACCTCTTCACTCAACTCTACCTCTGAAGACATGGAGCAATTTCGCAAGGATATACTGGAGATCAAAAAGGAATTAAAAGAGCTGGATCGCTACAAGTCCGAAGTAAATAATTTGCGTGCGGAAGTCCAGGAACTGCGGGCTGAACTTGATTCTAGACAACAGCGGGACTTCTTGAAAGACGTCGAGATAACTGGAATCACAGAACACCAAGGAGAAAATCTAGCACAAATAGTCACTACCCTTTCCGTTAAGCTTGGGATCAGCCTAGACAGCCGTGACATCGAGGATATCAAAAGGGTTGGTATGCGCAGCAAGGATCCTGGGTTCGACAAACCACGCCCCGTAATAGTCACTTTAATTCGTCGTACTCCGAGAGATCAACTGCTGCGCGCTGCTAGAGTTCGTCGTGGCATCACCACCGACATGATTGATGTAGCTGGCAGTCCTCGGCGAGTATATATCAATGAGCATTTGGTAAAGGCAAACAGGGTCCTTTTTAGCAAGGCACGATCTATCGGTACACAACTCAAATTTAAATTCGTATGGACGTCAAACGGATCTATATTTATGCGCAGATTCGAGACGAGTTCAGTACTGCGAGTTACTTCGGAAACAATCCTGGATAATCTGGTAAAACAAGTCCCGGTCACAAACTCTAGTTCAGGAAACACTCCGCCTAAAAACCAGTTTTCCTGGGAATTTTAGTTTAATATATTTAACAATTGCTACAGGTTTTAAAGTCAAATTTGATGGCAACACCTGTTTATTGTGCGTTTTGCTCTTAACTTTTAATTTTGAGACTTATACACATATAACTCTTTCCCTTTCAACTTTGTTAGTGCGACTTATTTTTAATGGCAAAACCTGTTTATTGTACGTTTTGCTCTTAACTTTTAATTTGAGACTTATATACATATAACTCTTTCTCTTTCAACTTTGTTAGTGCGACTTATTTTTAAGCCACTATGGGTAACTTAGACCTAGCTTCGCGGTTGGATCAGACTCGGGTGATTCACTGTCAGACGATTAACGCTCTAGAGGACTGTGGAAATATTCTCACTGATGAATTCAAATTCAAAGTGCACACTTTTAACATAAGGAGCTTAAACAAAAACTTTGATTCCTTTCTTATTGGATTGCGACGCCTCAACATCATATGTGATGTTATTATTCTTACCGAGTGTTGGCTGGATGGTAACTCGGTCATAGGTAACATCCCGGGCTACTCTTCCTTTTCCACCAAGCGCAACCTAAACCAGAACGGTGGAGTTGTTGCTTATGTTCGAGACATCTGGAATGTGAGTGTCATCGAGCCTGATTTTCAAGATGCGTGTGGCTTACTGATTAATGTTGCAAACTTTGCTGCTGTCTTGGGAGTTTACCGCTCTCCTTCTTTCAAGAATCTGAATAACTTTATGCTTTCACTCGATACAATATTAAAAGAAATTAAAGGTAGCCCATATATTGTTCTTGCCGGTGACATTAATATCGACATACTAAGCACAGACTGCAGGAAGCTAGACGCTTCGGAATACTTATGTGTAACTGCTGCACATGGTTTTCTTCCAGCTATCACCGTGCCTACCAGGCTCAATTCTTGTATAGACCATATTTTTATTAAATCTAACCTACATGCAGTTGGTGCAGTAGGTGAAACTGATATCACTGACCATAAAATGGTATTTTTGGACCTAGCAAATAAAACAAATAAAAAAAAGCCCCTGAGAATAAAATCCAAATCAACATTGAAGATGTCAGGGAAGAATTAACGCACATAGACTGGGCACCTGTATTTGAAAAAAAAGAAGTTAATGAAGCTACCAGTTCCTTTTTAAGCATACTATCTTCTACAATACTCAAACACACCCGAGAAGTAAAAATCAGCCGATCTAAAGCAACTATCGAACCCTGGATCACACCTGGATTTCTCAGATGTATCCGTCACAGGGATCGTTTGCACTCATTAGCCAGAAACCAACCGAAAAACATTATAATTACAACATCATATTCTAGATATAGAAATTTCTGTAATGCTTTGCTGCGAAAAGTAAAATCTGACTACGAGAGCAACAAACTTGAAAAAATAAAAATAACTCGAAAGCTCTATGGAATACTATCAAGAACATCTGTCACTTCAAGCAAACACATGTCCCTGCAACAGAATTATTGAACATCTCTGACAATTTCTCTGAATCTCTTCTTTCGTGTAATAATTTATTTGCATCTGTAGGGATGAAACTAGCCAACAACATACTTACTGAAACTAATGAAACTGAAAATAATCTAGCATCGAAGGTTAACGTAACTAAGGGTCCGAAGAACTCTTTTTTCTCTCCCCTACCGACCCAATTGAAGTAGACAACTTGATAGCAGGCCTAAAAAACATAGTGCACCAGGGATAGATGGTTTTACTAATGACTTTATAAAAATAGTCAAAAAATACATAGTCTCTCCGTTAACACATATCTTCAATTTGAGTTTTAGTACAGGACTTTTTCCTGAAGCCTGGAAAGTTGCTTCAATAACGCCTGTACATAAGGGTGGCTCGAAAATTGCCCCAAATAATTACAGGCCCATTTCTCTTCTCAGTGTATTCTCAAAAGTGCTTGAAAACTAACCAACAAACGATTGACAGACTTTTTAGAGAAAATGGTTTACTTTCGGAATGCCCAGTATGGTTTCCGAAGTCGGAAGTCAACTGAAGACGCTGCTCACAAACTTATTAATCACGTGGCTACCCAGTTGGACAAAGGACAAAGCTGTGTCGGAGTTTTTCTTGACTTGGCAAAAGCCTTTGACACGGTGTTTATGCCTATTCTACTTAGGAAATTGGAAACGAATAGGAATTCGGCTCTCTAAACGAGAGCATTAGTGAAAATTGATGGTTGGAAGAGTACCGCGATTCCTACGTTTTATGGAGTTCCCCAAGGCAGTATTCTGGGCCCAGTATTGTTCATTATTTATATGAATGACATTCATGACCTAAAATTGGAATCAGCTGACATTACGTGTTACGCCCGATGACACAGCAATTGTTTTTAGTGGCCAAAACTGGAATGATGCTATGCAGATTGCAGAAAAGGGGCTGCATGTAGTCTATTTAAATGGCTTCAGGCCAATCTCTTGACTCTGAATAAAGACAAAACCAAATATATTTGTTTTCACAAAACAGCAACATCTCAGCCACCACCTCAAATGCCTGATCTCAAAATTCATTCATGCAAATTAACACTGGCCACTTCATGCAATCGCTCTCAGATTCAAAGAACCAAGGAAATAAAATATTTGGGGTTAATTCTAGATGAACGTTTAAATTTTGCAGCACATATTCAAACTCTTGTTGGCAGGATGCGGAAGATAATTGGCATCTTTAAAATTTCACGTAACTCGGCCAGTGTACATATTCTTAAGTTAGTGTATTTTGCCTTATGTCAATCTCTTCTGACCTATTGCATTGGTGTGTGGGGTGGGGCAGGGAAAACATTGATGCTATCCCTTGAAAGAGCTCAACGTGCAATATTGAAGGTCATGTTGCGTAAAGACTTTAGATATTCAACGGATTTATTGTATAAAGAAGCAGGTGTTTTAAGAGTCCGACAATTATATATCCACAAAGCTTGTGTTTCAACTCATAAGTCTATAATTAAGTCTGATGAATATAAATCACTATTAACTAAAGAGTCTTCAACCTTTCATTGCCGTCAGTCAAATCTAGTTTTGGAAAAAAGTTTCAATATTTTGCTTACCGCTCCATTTACAACAAGGTTAATAAAATATGCGAAATTAAAAACTTGTCAGTAAATGCGTGTTCAAAAACAGTCTCGTGTTGGTTGCAAAGCATTGACTATAGCGCTACCGAAATTATTTATAATCAGTGATCCTGTCTCAAACATCAACTTTCTGTAAACAGACTATTGTACTTTTTATTTGAACTTTTTTTTGATGTTTTCTACTTTAAATAACTTTGTGTACTAAATAAGAAACATTGTTTTTTCTTTTAATTTTTATTACTGTCTAAAAAAGATTATTGCTATCTTGTAACTCAGAGTTTTGGTTTCCCAAGATACAGGCTTCGCCTAGTTTGGGAGCCCCTGGTAATATCGATGTATGTAACAACTTCTTATAATTTTATTTGAATCTGTGTATGTTTAATCCTATGTAAATCTGATTTTTAAATAAACAATTTATTATATTATTATTATAGTTGAACGGGTCCCGGTTGTCTTGCCATACATAAAAGGTGTCACGGACAAGATTGGCTATACCCTGAAGCGTGCTTCTTTCAAAACATACTTCAAGCCGCCCAAGAAGATTAGTCAATTTCTACCACCTGTCAAGTGCCATATACCTTTGCAAGAACCGGGTGTATATAAAATAGACTGCGACTGTGGCCTCTCCTACATTGGTCAAACCAAAAGAAGCATAGGGACCCGCGTGAAAGAACATATAGCTGACGTCAAACATCGACGCTCAACGAAGTCTGCAGTTGCTGAGCACATAGAAGAAGGCTCCAAGCATTACCTTCGTTTTGACCAGCTCCAAATCCTCGCGAAAGAACACCGTTTCCTGCTCAGGATGTTTCGCGAAGCTATTGAAATTAAAAAACATCCAAATTTCAATAGGGAAGATGGCTTGAAGCTTGCACAAGCATGGGATCCAATTCTACACTTAATTAAATCGGAACCCAAAAGACCAACTGCCAGACCTCAAGACACAGTGAGCTCCTTCTGCGTGGATCGGAACGCAAAAACAGATTAGTTATTTAAACTAATTTTTTAATTTAATAATTCAAAATTAAGGGTAGTTAAATTGTAACAGTCACTGATCGGATGACTAATACCTCAGTCCGCCCCGTGACCACGAAAGCTGTAAAGTAATCTAAACGTCGGGAATTCAAAAAATGTAAAAATTCAACCAAATCCGCGATAAAGTCCGTAAATAATAGTTTTATTTCGATCTAAACTAGTCTTCCTGTAGGATGGTTGTGGTTATTTGCTGAGAGCACTACACCTTGTATTTGTGGTTCAAAGGAAACTATGAAGCTTCATTCAATGCATTTGAATATTGGCATTGGCATATTGGCAGTTCTTCGAACAGTCTTTGACAATACTGTTGAATATGGCAGATACTAATCCTTTACTTCTGTTCTGCAATTTTTCTGTGAATTTTCTTATATTTCTTTTGAACCTTAAATACTATTATTTGAGTCTTTAATTAGAGCATCAAAACAATGCCGTGTTTAGTGACAAAAAAAGTGGCCTTTACGAAAAATTCTGCTCGGACGATATTAGGCTAGGCCAGTTTCATTATGTTTAAAATAAAGCTCGTAAACAAGTAGTTTTGTTATAAACATTCATGGAATTCTAGGTCCAAATCCTTTCAGCACCCACATTCAATTAACCAATTTTTCCAATTACTTTTAATCAATGCTACAATTAATTGTTCTGGAACCCAAATTGTACGACGAGTAGATACTTTATATGCAAAATACGGGCTAGCCATACAAAAGAACAATAATTGAGTTAAAGGCAGAGTGGTTCCGACTTAAAGAAGTATTGAGCATTGTCCTAATATACATTTATTATTTGAATGAAAGCCTCTGTACAGTTGCTTGAACGCCAGCTGTGAAACGTGAAGCCACGGGTTCAATCTCCGCACCGAGGCATATATATTTTATATTGTACTAGCGGCCCGGCCCAGTTTCGCCCGGGTACAAATAGATTTCTGTATAATAATATGTACGTATTATACATATAAACCTTCCTCTTAAATCACTCTATCTAGTAAAAAAACCGCATCAAAATCAGTTGCGTAGTTTTAAAGACTTAAGCATACAAAGGGACATAGGGACAGAGAAAGCGACTTTGTTTTATACTATGTAGTGATTATACCGGGTATCTCAAGACTGCTACCGAAAACGAAGCCGGGTGGTAGTTTTAGTGGCTACAAACACAATGCATTTAAAAATTTCGCCTAGAAACGCGACAATTTTTTTTTATGATTTTTTAAATATCGTTATTTTTGGGTGGTAAATCCATAGTTTTTGCTTAAATAATAATTTAAACTCTTTTATACCTTAGAGTATTTATAAATAAAAGGGTATATACTATTATTTTAGGAAAAAATGTATTTACCACCCAAATATGGCCATAGGAAAAAAATAACAAAAAAAAATTGTCGCTTTTTTTTTGCAACTTTTTCTGTTGCATTGTGTCTGAAGTCGCTTAAACTACCACCCGGCTTCGTTTTCGGTAGCAGTCTTGATATACCCTGTATAATATATGCACAAGTATTTGTTTCAGGTCTGGGTGTTTGTGAAACCGAAAAGTCTCTCGTAGTTCTTGACACTTATAACACAGGGCTCGATCTTAGTGTCGTGTGGAGTCAAAACTTGATTCATTATTAGACCAGAGTCGATAATTTTTAAAACCAATAAAAATAATAGTAGGATGAAACCCATTAGAAAAGGAGGGGGATAGTATAAAAATGAAAGGAAAAATAATTTACGGGCGATCTGAGGCCGGGAAGGGGATGGGGGTGGGTTTTTAAGGGTAAAAAAACGGTTTTTCTCGATTTCCGGCAAAACTAAAAGTCCTATCGAAAAAAGTCAAATGGCAAAGTTGTAGGTAATAAAAAGATCTAAAACTTTTGTATTTACACTTTTTTCACAAAACCTCAAAGTTATGTGAAAAATTCAAAAAACCAAGTTTTTGGTTTTTTATTTTTATCTTTTACAAAAAAAATATTTTTTTTACGAAATTTGGTGAAAACTTACCTTTTTATGTCCCAAATACGTTGTAATTTATTTAATTAAAAATATTTATTTTTCGCCTTATTTTGAATTAATATCGAAAAAGCACCCTAATTTTCAATCGAAAATTCACCTGTCAAAATATCAGCTTTTTTCAAAAACTTGGTATGTTTTCTGTTCGTTGAAATCTCTACTTTCCGATGGTGAAAAATATATGTATGTTACTATAGTAAATCTTCTCAGAAAATGCAAAGCAAAGCTGCTTTTTTATTTCATACACTTGCTTATCATCTGCCTTATTGCAGATGATACAAACAGATTCATCCATACTGATAATCTGAAACACAAAATCGAATTAATAATGCCTTCACTATGTTATGGTGAGTATATACCCATGAAAAAAATATATTAAAGAAATAAATGTCAAAATGAATAAAAAATATATTATGAATATATTAAAAAAAGCAGCTTTGCTTTGCATTTTCTGAGAAGATTTACTATAGTAACATATATATATTTTTTCACCATCGGAAAGAAGAGATTTCAACAAACAGAAAACATACCAATTTTTTGAAAAAAGCTGATATTTTGACAGGTGAATTTTCGATTGAAAATTAGGGTGCTTTTTCGATATTAATTCAAAATAAGGCGAAAAAATAAATATTTTTAATCAAATAAATTACAGCGTATTTGGGACATAAAAAGGTAAGTTTTCACCAAATTTTGTTAAAAAAATATTTTTTTTTGTAAAAGATAAAAATAAAAAACCATTAACTTGGTTTTTTGAATTTTTCACATAAACTTTGAGGTTTTGTGAAAAAAGTGTAAATACAAAGTTTTAGATCTTTTTATTACCTACAACTTTGCCATTTGACTTTTTTCGATAGGATTTTTAGTTTTGCCGGAAATCGAGAAAAACCGTTTTTTACCCTTAAAAACCCACCCCCATCCCCTTCCCGACCTCAGATCGCCCGTAAATTATTTTTCCTTTCATTTTTATATTATCCCCCTCCTTTTCTAATGGGTTTCATCCTACTATAATTTTTTTCACTTTTTATTATTTTTAAAGGCTTCTACCCTGGTCTTTATTATGAATTTTGATTGGTAAAGGAAAACAAAACTCAAGAAAATATTGCTTACTTAGAAATCATGTATGCTTCGTTTAAAGTTTTTAAAATCCGAAACAGTTATGAAGGTTTTTTACATGTATATAATTCTTAATTTCAATAAAACATAAGCATCCGATTTTCAGCTCTATTTACTTTCTCTATTTACGAAAAAAAGAGTGTAGAGGACGAATACAGTTACAAAGGAAGAACACTGATGTTATTTAAAAGGCCTCACTGTGTTTAGAACGTTTATTTCATGCAAATTGTTCCGTAAATACAAAATATATTGTTTAACTTTACTTATCCTGTAGACTTAGCAGTAATTAAGCCTATTTCATTTCGTAGAGTAATTTAATTGTAATATAAATTCCTTTTGTTGTCTTGTTTCTTTTAAGTTGAAACTAATCAACTTTTTATTATTTCGTACTATAGAATATTTACATTTTAATTATTTTGTGTGTGTAGCTAAATATCTGCAATTATTGAGTCGTTTAAAAAACTACAATAGACTTGTGGATCACACTTCACCCAAACCAAAAACCAACAAGCAAGTAAGACTTCTGTAAGACACAAATATTTGTCCTAGTACATCATTCTATTCAAAATCTCATCCTTTGTTTACACTATTGATCAAAACAATTAACTTTCTGGTATTGAACATTTCATATCATTTCAATACAAAAGATGTTTGGATTTCACTACAACCAGTCCCAAACATGTGCCTCTTAATCATTCCACATTCAATTCTTCCTTCCAAGAATATCAAAATAAATCATAATGAAATTACCCTTTAGTAAAACACACACTATTTATATTGGTTTATCTAGAAAGCCAGATACACGTTCAGTCCTCGTGACAGTCTATCGTCAATTAGTGTAGTAAGCGAAGTTAATAGCAACCAGTGACAGCGCTGCCGACATCCTTATTGGAGCGGCGCTTGTGTAATTGTGCGCCATTGTTCGGAGCACGTCATAGCAAAGAGTATTAAGTAGATGGGATAGTCCGTGTAGGCGCGCATCTGTATCTGTATCAGCTCAGACTCGTCCCACTGTAGGGTACGGGTCTTTACAATCGGGAGTACGATTGAGACAGGTTACGTCCACCACGATGTTTTTGCAAATCGCTATAGCAGGTTATGTCATGGTATTTTCCTCCACCGTCATAGTACATAGTGACTGATTATTAATAGTGACCCTGGGATTTGAACCCGGGACTAGCAGTCGCTTCTGGTCAGTTATCAACAGGATATCACGCACTTTTTATCATGCAGTTTACATATATTTGCTTCAATATTAAATTATGCTTAAGAATCCGATGCAACGTACCTGAGAGCCCAAAATGTTTTGTTTGGGTATTGGAAACCTACCTACCCACCGACGAAGACTATTAAACCCGTAAACCTTGTTCAAGGTAAAAAAAAATCCTTAGGGCTTTGTTTGCTTTAGAGTTAAGAACAATACTAATGGGTAGCAATTAGTTTAGGAATTCTCGGAGGATTAATGGATAGGACTCTAAGCTGTAATTTGTTTGTAATCTATTCATTTTTTTTTTAATCTTTTTTGTGTCAGTAAAGTGGTGCAAAAGCCAAAATATTTTAAATTTAAATTAAAATAACCCAATTTCTACTTCGTCTTTAACTGGAAATGTTTAATTCTATAAATTATAAATCCGTAAAATCAAGTTATATTGAAAAAAAAAAAACAAAACAAGTCCCCTTCTATATTCATCTATGATCTAACAACACGCGTCAAATGTATACAAGCGAACGCCTTTTGAATGACAAACGTCGTCAATCTAAAGCTTCCTGTAGATGGACATCCTAAACAATTTACAGCGCTCTAAAAGCGGAGCAAGTTCAGGGACGATGCATTGTTAAGCGATTAGTGCTTGATTTACTATAAACAACTTACATTTGTGACGTAGGACTGTGCTGTTTTAAATTCAGCGGATTAGGGACGTGAATTGCTGCATTTATGAGTGCAGGTCTCAAAAATAGCCATCAACTGATATATATGAATCTATAATTCTTGGATCTTGGTGCATCTCATTTTGAAAGGCCTGAAGCCTTCCAAAATGAGATGCGAAGGGAAAATAATGAGAGCAAGATAAGGGGTATTAGGTCGACGGCCATCTTACATATGGATAACAGCAAAATTAATTATAATATGTCAAGAACAGCAAATATTTCTCAGCTAGTAAGTGACTAACGATAGTCACAACGTCTAAAACAGTTGCGTTGCCAAATATTTAAAAAGTGCATATAAATGCTATACTTCACTAGCTGACTAGCTGAAAATATTTGCTGTGACATATTAGACTTAATTTTGATGTTATCGTTATGTAAGATGGCCGTCGACCTAATACCCTTATCTTGCTCTCATTATTTTCCCTTCGCATCGCATATTGAAAGGCCTGAATTGCACCAAGATCCAAGAATTATAGATTCATATACATATATCAATACTAAGTAGTTTGCTATTTTGCCAACGATTCTAATGATGCAAAATATCTACAAGTCTTATAATCCGAATTTATATGAATATAATTATGACACAAATTTTAATGATGTCAAGTTTGTAATTGCTGTCAACGTTCACAAATTTAGCAAAATGTCGCCAAATTTAACCTCTGGCAGAGTAACTGAAAGAACCAAACTTCACAGAGAAGTTATTACACCAGTTTGTATGAGACAGATGTGAAAAAGATTTGCTCATTCATAATTACGCCATCAGGTTACCAATTCTTTTTAAATGTTTTCGTCCTAAGTGAATATGTATTGTAATTAATTAGTACTGTAATAAAGTAGAACGAATAGAAGAGTGCAGCTGTTACAGAACAACAATTACATAAACACAAAGTAATATTAAATATACACTTAGTTCTGTAAAGTGTAATTATATAGGTATTAAAAGCATTTACTTACCATGCTAGTATGCACTTTTCAAGATGAGGATTACAAAACAGTGTTTGTTTCTTTTTAATAAATTTTACCAACAATACATTTTATGCATGCGTTAACATTTATTAATTCAATTCAAATAAACTTACATTATATACTTTTATACTGTTTCTTAATAGATTTAGGGCAATTTCACTATCAACAAAAATATTACAAACTAAAAGTAAAAACTTAAAGAAAAATTATAAAACATAATTTGAATCAATTAAAAAGCAATAATCAAAATCTACCGTTACAGACGGTTACCACTCGTTACGATTGTGGTGAAGGGTGGCCGGCTGGTGGATGGCAGCAGGTGGTATCGATCGCCAAACCAAGGTCAAAGCATAGCACAGTGCAAACACAATGAATTTGATATTAACAATACAAACAGTGCAACGACCTCTGAAATTTAGAGTAATATTTTTGTTATTATTACTGTTTGTTCTAATATTCTGAACTGTTCTCATATTACTGTTTGTTTTTCAGATTAGGTAATCTATTATTTTTCCTCTGATTTACATTTGATATTCCCAGTGGCATTTATTTTCCTAAAAGATTAATTTTCGCGGTTAGTCCTAAAATAACAGTTTTTTTTGTAACTGATAGCTATAGAAAATAATAATATAGAAATTTGTATGTCAGTGCAAAGCTGAGAGATTTCCAAGCCCTAGCGGTTTCTACGTGGTACAGTGAATGGTGCCGTATGCAATATGCATAATTCATAAAACTGGGACTGACAGAATGACGCATTCCCTGAGATGCTGAAGAAATTCACATTTTTCACACTAAACGATAAATCGTCCTAGCGACTGGTTCATACGTAGAAGTCACAATAATAGTCTGGATACGACTTAAGCGGTGTCGATAAAACGCTTTCAGTTAGATAAAGCAATACTGAGGTATTGCAGAATGTTATGAACTGGTGGTTAAATTAATAAAAAAATCAAAAGATATTATAAATTAGTACTCTATAGAACATTTTTTTTATTTTCTGAAATAGTTTCTTTAATTTTAGAATAAAGTTAACATTTGTTCTTGGAAATTGACTATTAATTGTTTTTAATTTTTCTTCCTTATTTCTTCCTTCCTTATTTATATTAAATGTTTAATTGTTTGTAAAAAAATGAACTGTAACTCCGATTTCCGATAAATGTTTAATTGTTTGTAAATAAATAAACTGTAATGTCATCACATTTAGTTAAATAGAAAATGTTTTAGAAAACGTAATTGGATTCAATACGTGATAGGCATTTCCAGATAAAATATAGATTGTGAAGTATTTTTATAAATATTTTGACCCTCAATTATATCAAAAGTTTGTTAATTTATTATTTAACTAGCGGACCGGCCCAGCTTCGCCCGGGTATAATAGATTTCTGTAAAATAATATTTACGTTTTATACATATAAACCTTCCTCTTGAATTACTCTATCTATTAAAAAAACGCATCAAAATCCGTTGCGTAGTTTTAAAGATTTAAGCATACAAAGGAACATAGGGACAGAGAAAGCGACTTTTTATACTATGTAGTGAAGCAGTGCGGGAAGCAGCCGCTGTCTCTCGTTCTCCGCTGAATTCGACGGCGCGGCCTATTGCTCGCTGTAAATAAAATGCATACCTCTGCTGTTCTTGAATACATGACTAGCAGTAAGGGTATGAGGGCGGGATAGACCCTTAAAAATGCGTTCAGCCGTCATAAACATATTTGCATAGTCAGATATAGCACTTGTCTTCTAAGGTATTATAAACTACAGCTGATTTTCCACAATACTTATTCTGGCCCAAAATTTGATTAATCCAAATATTTGTCGCTAAATTGAAAATTTTTTGATATGTGGACTATAGTCAGCATATTGCGTATCAAATGTGTGTATTTTGAGATTATTAAATCCGTCATAGTCCACCATGCTGACGGTCTAATTATGTAAATAAGAAATAATGTCAGGATTGTCTACTAGTCTGAATTAAAACGAAATATTATTTTGTCGTATGACAGCAGTATTATAACATTGTCTAGCTATTCATATTAAAGTACCACTTTACTTCTGATATGGAGTCCAAAATAATTACTTTAATCAAGATCAGCTTAAGCGAGATTTAACTAGATCAATTAAACAAGTTTATTAGCACCCCGAATAGTCAAACGGCATTCAAATATTAAGTTGCACTTAACTACGCTCGTCTCTGCATGGATAAATATCCAGTGAACCTCGTCAAGAGTTTAATAACCCTAATGTTTTAAGTCACTATTACGAAGAAGATTGTTTCAAAATGTTTTTTTTTTTTTATTACAAGGAATGACGAGACGAGGAAGCCGTTCGCCTGATGGTAAGCGATACGACCGCTCATAAACAGTAGCAACATTCCACTGCGCTCGCCATTCTGAGACATAAGATGTTAAGTCTCAATATATAGTTACTCTGGCTACAATGAAAATATTATTATGTATCTTTCTCGACAGATTTTAGTACCCTTGGTATTTATTTATTTATGATTTATTCAAACCTTTTTTGCACCATGCAGAGAAATAACAAAGAAGTCACATAATAATAATAATAATAGTACAAGTGGCGGCCTTATCACACTAGGTAATTTGTTATAGCGACTATGGGATGGCTATTTAAATAAGAGAAAGAAGGGCAGTCTAGGGCATAAATGAAATAATAATAATCTACAATTAATAAAACACATTTATAAATACTTGTGTTATATAAATATAAATACTTGCCTCCTTGATACTCATATAATACATGAAATCTTACTTTAGATTGTGAAGTAAATATAAACGGAATATTTATTGCCGATGTGTCCAGTTTCGTCTATAGCATAACTTCTTTACGGGTAATATTTATTCAATCATATGCAGTCAAAACTTCACCTACACTATTCCAGTAAAGAAAATCACTATGAATTTTAACATATTTACAATCGAATAATTGAAACGATTTCGTAATTTATGACTAATCATACTCCTAAATATTTACTCCACTCATAATCAAGCGAAAATTCCATCACAGTATAGCAATCACGCGATGTCAATTAAATTTCAGGATTTGTTCGCACTAACACTACTAGTTTGCTCTGAACTGTGGCGTGTCGTGCATAGAGCTACTGAGGGAAAGGTCGTTTATTACGAGTTTGTTAACAAATAACTAATGGTTTTCACTCATAAATCGATATTTGGACGAATTCATCGCATTAAAGTAAATATTTGAAGTAATTATTATGTTTACTGTATTGAAACTGTACATTTTGAAACATATTTTTTTTGTTACTACAATGATAGGGTGATTTAAGATCGTAGATACTCTGGTGCTAAGATTTATAAGAAGATGCCGGAAAAATCTTCGGAGGAACTTAAATTTTATACGAGGCTTCCTTTTTTTTAAATGCTTGTATACATTGAATAGGCTTCTAAACTACGGGATCGATTTAAAAAAAAATCATTTATAATCCTATATTATCCCTGATGAATATAGGCCATAGAATATTTTCAAAACGTGAATCTATACCAAGGCGGTGCCGGGTCAGGCTGCTAGTTAAATATAAGCTAATAAAGATTGGACTGCCTTAAGCATTGGGATGATTTACGCCCATCATGGGCTCGGAAATTAGCATGTTGAACTCTAAGGCAATAGTGGCATCTTTGTCCTCTTCCTCGGGTATGAAGCCTATACCTGAGGAGGGAATCACTACATAGTACAAAACAAAGTCGCTTTCTCTGTCCCTATGTCCCCCATGTCCCTTTGTATGCTTAAATCTTTAAAACTACGCAACGGATTCAAGAGAGGACCGGAAATTAACCCATTAGTGGCCAAATCAACCTACAGACCGGATTTTCCAAATTCTTTTTTTAATTGAAAGTTAGTAGCTACAAGAGGAAGTAGTAACACAAAAAAAAAAACCAAATGCGATAATTTTCATGAATTTTCGGTGGTGTTCCCAAATTGGCACAACGGCTCCTTATAGGTGAAAATTTGCGAAACACGATTTTTCAATACACAGGGTTTTCTTGCACTTATTGCAAGCCCTGCAACCTCTGATATGGCACACAGCACATCGCACTCGTTTTAGAAGCTTTTCAGGGAGGTGATGAACCCCATCCAACTGCAAACTTTCAATATTGGATGATGCAGGGCAAGTAGAACAGTTTACTTGGTGCGTCATTGTTACCTACAACATGCAAATTGCGTTTTTTCCCGGAATCTATTTCTGGACACAGATTTTGACACCGCTGCAGCACCAATATCCTTATCCAATGACCAGTACACATGTTTACGAGGTAGTTTGTGATAGCCCGACTATATCAGTATTCCCAAAAAAGTTTTCAGCTCTGTAGCAGTGACTATGAAGTTGTGCTGATTATTTTGATTGGCATACAACATACTGAACTCAGCAATCATTGTAAAAATTTCGTCGTCAAAAAGCTTCTCAAATATTGCAATGGGCCTTGTGGTTCAGCTAATATATCGCCAGTTTGTTCATCGCTTGTCGAGTAATCAGGTGAACACTTCCGGTAAAACGGAAAACTGGATGACTGCCGGCACGCAGAGACAGTGGGCTGCTCTGGTTGGGCCGATCTAAAGGAAGTCGTGACCTTTTAGCAGCCAAAGGTTCATCATCACTGTTATCTTCGGATTCCAGAGTTGCGACCCACGTTGCGAACAAATATCTCAATAATACCTAGAACATCGTTTGGTAGGGCACTAGGTTGGCACCTATTACCCTACCCATTAGTACCAATAGTAGATGGTATTTTTTTATTGCATTGAATGGCTAGAAAAGCAAGCTGTTCGCCTGATGGTAAGCCATACGACCGCTCATAAACAATACCAAAAATTCCAATGCGCTCGCCATCCTGAGACATAAGATGCTAAGTCTCAATATGTCCAGTAGTTACTCTGGCTACAATGTCCTTCAATCCGAAACACAACAGTGAATTTATACTGCTGTTTCACGGAAGAAATAGACATTGTGGTCGTACCATGATTAGGTGACCATCATCATCTCCTTCTTCGTCAGTCGCAATGCTTGATTCTGGTGGAATGATTGCTAAATCATACTCCAAGCCGTCGTTACTATCCTCAACTATTGTGCTGATAGCTTCTTCTAAGACCTGAAGTCATTAGTGCCACTAAAATATTGCTTGCGATTCCTATTGATTTTGTAAATAAAATGGATATTTTTAGTATACTTGTAGCCGTTGTACCCAAATTGGCACACCAATATTTATGTCACTATGTTTGTATATATATCTAAAATAACTGTAATAAAATAATCTTAGAAGTTAGATTAGGTACTTATTTTACGAAAATATCAACAATATTCATGATATTCATCATCTGTAATGAAAAATGGGAACAAATACTTGTACGTACTCTATATCAGTGCGGCAAAATATCTGGGACTATGGGAATGATATTCAAACCAATGCAACTCTTATTATCATACAATTAAGCTGTGTGAGAACATGATTCGATTTTGTCGCAATGTAATTAAATATTTAATTGAAAATAGTTTTTTGATTAATGAAACAAGGAAGCAAATCGTTTGCATGATGTCCAACTGTCCGTTACATAATAATTCATTGGCAATTTATTGGTCTGGACAATTCTGTTTACAATGTGCATTGACGATCATTTATTTAATTTTTAACTCACTATATTTCGCTTTAAAATCCTCAACTCTTTTATAATTTATTGTGCGATAATAAGACCACAATGTTTCTCATTAAAATCGTAAATATTACCCTCACAAAAACATATTTCGCATCACTCAAATTAAAACCGTCCCATTACTTACG
The DNA here is from genome assembly GCA_009982885.2 of Hyles vespertilio. NCBI lineage: Eukaryota > Metazoa > Arthropoda > Insecta > Lepidoptera > Sphingidae > Hyles > Hyles vespertilio. The sequence continues at coordinate 3,221,935 of CM042816.1, forward strand.
GAATCAATGGGCTGAATCTTATCCAATCTGTCAAGGTTATTATGGTCAATGTCGTGCACCGTCCGGGAACGTAACGTAACCGTGTCGGCGACGTCGCGGTGCCGCAGTCGAATGTCATATTACTAACCGACGTTCGTTTCGGTCAGGGATCGTCAACACTGCGTCTTAGGCATAATATATTTGTGTTTTTTCTTGTGTAATTTATATTAATAATATTAAATTAGGGTAGACCCTTTGATTTTGGAATAAAGATTTTTTAATTATAGGTGTTGATTTTCAGGTTTGGGATGTGTATGGTGTCATTATAATGAGCTTTCAGAACTGCAGTTTCAAGAAAAATATTTACTTATTAGTTTTAAGGCTACGTGTAATTAGTCCAAACCTATTTCTAATATTGATTTTTTAGTATTTTCAACCTGATATCCTTTGATGTCGGAAGCCAATGACAAAAAAATTAAATCAAATATGTCATAACTCTGAATTCAATGCTAAAATACGCAATATTATTAAACATTTACTTCCTACTTTGTCAAATTTAGATTGGACATAACATTCCAACACCTATACTTATTGATCTAGAGCGAAGCTAATCCCTTCCTCTTATGTTTGGAATTTTCAGGGTAAATATATCAAAGGACTTCGTGATCCCTACAGATGTCCCAGTCTCATTAGAATGTCCATGTGCGTGTAAATTAATTATTTTGGACACAATGACGTCGATCTGCGAAGTATTATGTATCATAAGCCTCTCTGATACATTAATCCTCTTTCAAATTTTGCGTACAGTTGTATAAACGGATTTTTTTATTCAAAATGTATTTCGATTTGAAGTTTAAGTGAATTAATGTTGGTTGATTTTTCGTTTTAAATATTTATTCTCAATATTGTTTCCTCAAACATCTCACGTTCTGTTTATATATTTTTTATTTTGTCCCAATTTGTTTTTCCGAAAAGTCAGAGGTGTGCCCTGGGATTCGAACCCGCGACCACCGTGAACATGTTGGCAGCCGCGTCTAGTCCGTTTACCAACAGGCCACCACGCACTTCGTGTGTATTGATAGTCAATCACCACGCACTAAAACGGTGAAGGAAAACATCGTGAGGAAACCTGCATACCATAGCGATTCATAAGAATTTCTATGGTATGTAAGTTCGCCAATCCGCACTAGGCCAGCGTGGTGGACTAAATGGCCTAACCACTCTCAATCGTATTCTTGATTGTAGAGTAGGCCCGTGCCCTGCAGTGGGACGTATATGGGCTGGTACAATACAATACAATTTGTTTTTTATTTATTTATTATTTTAATAAATTTTTATTAATCACCTTGTGACTGGATAGCACATTTTTACCAGAATGAAGTATGGAAATTGTTTTCTTCGTACGTAAGATTCCTAGAGTAACCATAGCAACAGATGTAACAACAAATGAATCATCATACTATTTAACACTATTTGTTTAAATAACGAGTGTGAATCATATGTTCCTAAGAAAAAGTTGGTTGCAACTGTCGAACCGGTGGGTGGGTGTTTGGTAGTTGGCCGAGGCACGCAACACGCCGACCGCTGGCAGTTTTCAGTTAAAACCATCACGGGTGCCGTTCGGTTGGGGCACCGTGTTTATATACAAAATAGTGAAGTGTGTGTGTGAGTGACTTATCAAACAATATCAAAAAGGATGCGTCGATATTTAGTATCAGTATTTTTATGCTGGTGAGTTTTCATGTTATACCCCAACTTCAAACTTTATATCCCAGTTTTGGCATGTTTCGATCTTATCGTGAAAAATATGAGAATTAATGTACATTGTTATTATCTGTATTTTTATATATTTTTTAAGTAGTATCTATTACAATGTTTTGGTCACGTTCGAATGGTTAACGAGTGTAACAAAATGATTATTTATGTAAAATTATCATCAAACTTTAGTATATCCTTTTTTGTTGTACAGACATCTTTATATTATGCTGGAGTTTGAATATGTTAGAGTTCAAAATCGGTGGCCAGATCAAATATTTATAGTTAAAATTTAAATACCTACATATTACCTCAACATATTACAATTTCATTATCATGTTAGTTACCATTGAGAACACATGACAACCATTAGAATCCAAATTGTAAGCCTAAGATAATCTTTTTCTACTCCTGTGGTTAGAAATTAGGTTAATAGTATTTTTTCTCATCCTTTAATTAATTTACTAGAAACTTTAATGATCCGATACTAGACCCTATAAGATACACGTTCGACATTGTAGTTATTGGAAAGTTAAAGACTTTTCGCAATACAACTAAGAAAAATAACAAGTCTTTGTTGATCACAAATCGTCTCAGCGTCGAAAAGTAATTGGGTAGATCTCGAACCAATGTTTGCTCAATTGAAAAAAGCCTTCAAATAGATCACAATACTAGCTCAAATATGATGTGTTAGCCAATAAACCTATTATATTAGGTATCTTAAATTATCACCTACGTAGATGGAATGGATCAGTAAAGTAAGCATATCGTTTTTCCATAGTTCCTTTCATGTGTGAATATTTATTTTATCAATTCTTTTTCATAGCACAATGCTGACTAATAGTTACAAATGTTTGTAGTTTATTATCGATCACGTTAACTGTGAAGGAAAATATCACGAGAGAACATGCGTGCCTTTGGGATTAACATTAGAATTTCAAAGGTAAGTAAAGGCTAACTGTTTACGTCAATGTAGGAGATTAGGACCTAAACTTCTCTAAACCCATATAGGTGTATATTACGTAAAATAATAACGTATTGTATTAAACTTGGTTGTTTTTACGTTTATCCTTCAACCCGTGCTAATAGCACAGTTGGTTAAATAGCTGGGTTGTGAAACAAGTGGTTGTAGGTTCGATCTCTGGATATATATTTGTTCCGATTTTATTTGTTTGCACGGTAAAAAGTTTCATGTATTTTCTCACAACTATAAGGAATTGATAATATTAAACTCTAAGATCAGTAATGTGGATCTAATCTATCTAGTCTATGGATCTAGTTAAATCTAGGATTACGTATAATATTTTGCCTATTTCACTATAATGTCAAAGAAAAATCTTAATATCAATATTATAATCACAAAAAACATTTGCATTCCAAATGTTGACTTTCGCCAATATTAAATTTATACATATGCTGTATAAAATTTGAAGCCAATAAAGCTTCATTATTTCGTTCAAAAAATGCAATGTGTAATTTAAATTGTATTTTCAAACAAGGGTTTCAAGTGAAATGTCTCCCTTATGTTGTTCTAAAAGTATATATTTCGTTCAGCCTCAGCCTTGGATGTTATAAGATTTTTTAGTTTAGGTTGAATCCTGCATTCATCATTTAATTTAATTATCTGGGATTTTTTTCAATGTTAACAGAATTATCATTGTTTTAAAATACTCGTATATTATACCTGTTAACTATTATAAATAAATTCAGGTGTTTTTCTCACATCGGGGAAGGTACTGCCCGAACATCTTCATTTCGTCTTGTGTTTTGCAGACTACTATATGAAAGAGTTCGATCCTATCGCCATGTCGAGCACAAATTCCTGACTCCGGATTGATATAAAATAAATATAAAATCTTAATATTGCTTTGCCCAACCCGGGATTCGAACTCGAGACCTCAGCGTTACAATCGTACCGTGGTAAAAATTCGCTACCGTGGCAGTTATTAAGAAACTTATTTGTCAATATGAATCTTTGTTACTGGGAATTACAGTTGTTTTATAGTAATGTGATATTTTTAAAATAATATCCGAAATCCACAGTTACATAAGAGTCTAGACTATTCCCTACAAACAAGCAATTATACTTCTTTTTATTATCGGTAGATAACGATATTGAGTCTTTCATTGTTCATAAAGTATTTTTCATTTAAGTAGTCTCTTTGAGTAAGGTGAGTCTTATTTGCCAGATACAGACAATATTTCAGGGTATGTCTTTCTTTACAACATCTGTATATCGAAGCGAAATAAAATTAATTTTGTTTTATGTCTCCTGATCAGGGATGCTCCTATCTAGTGGTCATGGCCTGTCCTAGTATAGGTGCTACGAGTACGCGACCTCGGCCCCCGAGCTACTGCAGTCACCTTAACTTCCCGTCCGTGACTGCAGTATCCACTCCCTCAGGCCATACTCTCCTTTCCTATAACATCCTCTACCCACAAATCCTATTTCCTTTCCCCGGTTAATGGCGGGCAGCAGCGTCATTAACGCCAGTCCCCTACTGCGCTCGCCAACCCGCCTGCCAAGCGTGGCGAGTAACGGCAAATACCCCCACAATGGCGACACAAATAGAGACCAGGCCCCCAGTCCCCGGCAGCCCCACTATTCCTGGCTATGGTAGCAGTCATGGTTACGGTGGGGCAGGGGGTGCTAAGAATCCCCGGGTTGGCCCCGGCTACCACCCCCGACGACGACTGGCCCTGGTAACACACAACGTACGCACATTGAGGACAGACGAGAAGATTGTCGAACTGGAAGAAGAATTGAGCAGGTTACACTGGGACATTCTGGGGTTATCAGAAGTCCGAAGAATCGGGAAGGATACGATAACCCTGAAGTCTGGTAACCTGCTCTTCTACCGGGGGGACGACCAACAGTCCCGAGGAGGTGTCGGATTTCTCGTCCACAAGTCTCTCATCAACAACATCGTATCCATCGAAAGTGTGTCGAGCAGGGTAGTATACCTTATACTCAGAATATCTAAAAGATATTCGTTGAAGGTCATACAGGTATACGCGCCGGCCTCGACACACCTAGATGAAGAAGTAGAGGAAATGTATGAGGACATAAGTCGGGCCATACATACTTCCAAAACCTACTTCAATGTTGTTATGGGAGACTTCAACGCAAAGTTGGGCAAGGGAAGCGATGCAGAGTTGAAAGTGGGGCAATTTGGACATGGGCAACAGAACCCCAGGGGTCAGAGGCTGGCCGACTTTCTGGAGAAAGAGGGACTCTTTGCGATGAACTCTTTTTTCCAGAAGCCGCCTCACAGGAAATGGACCTGGCTGAGTCCTGACGGTTCTACGAGAAACGAGATAGATTTCATCTTGACGACGAATGGACGGATATTCAGAGATGTCTCTGTGATCAACAGGGTGAAAACCGGCAGTGATCACCGAATGGTTAGGGGCACACTGAATATCAATGTCCAATCGGAAAGGCGTCGCTTGATGAAATCTACGCTCCGACCTACTCGCGCTCATATCCAAAACCCCGAGAGCTTTCAACTCGAGCTGACAAATCGCTATGATTGTCTAGGAGAAAACCTTGCAGTGGACGAGCTAAACAGCGGTTTGGTAGAAGCTGTCCATACGGTGGGATCTAAGTATTTTAAACCTCGCCGTAGAGATAGACCACAAAAACTCTCGATCCACACTCTTGACCTCATGGCCGAACGTCGATCTTTAGCGCTGCAGTCTTCCGTTGACGCCGAAGCATATCGGCGGCTCAATAGACAGATCTGGAAGTCCTTGCGACACGATGTCCGTGCTCACAATACTGTGAGCATTAAGGAGACAATCGAGCGGAACGGAGGCTCCAAAGTGTTTGCAAGAGACTTGTCTATTGGGCAAAGCCAGTTGTCTAGGCTGAAGACGGAAGACGGCCGCGTAGTATCGACGAGGGCAGAGGTATTAAGGGAGATCGAGAGGTTCTACGGACAGCTTTACACCTCGGTTGCCAAACCTGCTGTTAGCTCGGCCGAAGACCCGAGAGCCGAGTTGATCCGACACTTTAGCGATGATATCCCGGACATCAGCCTGTGTGAGATTGAGATGGCCCTGGAGCAACTTTAAAACAACAAGGCGCCGGGCGAGGACGGAATAACTTCAGAGCTTCTGAAAGCGGGCGGAACGCCGATACCGAAAGTCCTTCAGAGGCTCTTCAATTCCGTTCTCCTCGAGGGCTCAACGCCAGAGGCATGGAGCAGGAGCGTGGTGGTACTGTTCTTCAAAAAAGGTGATAACACTTTGCTGAAGAATTACAGGCCCATCTCGCTCCTGAGCCATGTCTATAAGTTGTTTCCGAGGGTCATCACAAATCGTCTCGAACGCAGGTTTGATGACTTCCAGCCTCCCGAACAAGCCGGTTTCCGAAAAGGCTTTAGTACCATAGACCACATCCATACGCTTCGGCAAGTTATACAAAAAACCGAGGAATATAACTTGCCGCTTTGTTTAGCGTTTGTGGACTATGAGAAAGCCTTTGATTCGATCGAGACTTGGGCTGTGCTACAGTCTCTCCAGCGGTGCCATATAGACTATCGGTACATCGAAGTGTTGAAGTCTATATACAACAACGCCACCATGTCAGTCCGAGTACAAGATCAGAATACGAAGGCTATTCCACTACAGAGAGGCGTGAGACAGGGAGATGTCATATCTCCGAAACTGTTCACTGCCGCGCTGGAAAACGCCTTCAAGCTCTTGCAATGGAAAGGATTCGGCATCAACATCAACGGCGAGTATATCACTCACCTTCGGTTTGCCGACGATATTGTAGTCTTGGCAGAATCGCTGGAAGACCTTAGCACTATGCTCGAAGACCTCAATCGAGTCTCCCAACAGGTGGGTCTTAAAATGAACATGGACAAAACGAAGATCATGTCGAATGTCCATGTTGTGCCCACCCCCATCGGTGTTGGGGGCTCGACTCTTGAAGTTGTTGAAGAATATGTCTATTTAGGACAAGTGGTCCAGTTAGGCAGGTCCAACTTCGAGAGAGAGGTCAATCGTCGAATCCAACTCGGTTGGGCAGCGTTCGGGAAACTACGCGACGACTTCTCGTCCAAAATACCTCAGTGCCTTAAATCGAAAGTCTTCGATAGTTGTGTGTTGCCAGTGATGACTTACGGCACCGAGACGTGGCCTCTCACTATGGGCCTTATTACGAAGCTCAAAGTCACTCAACGAGCTATGGAGAGGGCTATGCTCGGGGTTTCCCTACGAGATCGAATCAGAAATGAGGAGATCCGTAGGAGAACTAAAATAACCGACATAGCCCACCGGATCAGCAAGTTGAAGTGGCAATGGGCAGGGCACATAGCGCGGAGATCTGATGACCGATGGGGTCGGAAAGTGCTCGAATGGAAGCCGCGAAGCGGAAAGCGCAGCGTAGGACGTCCAACCACACGATGGTCCGACGACCTGGTAAAGGTCACGGGACGTCGCTGGATGCAGGCTGCCTCCAACAGGTCTCTGTGGAAATCATTGGGGGAGGCCTATGTTCAGCAGTGGACTTCCTTTGGCTGATGGATGGATGGATGGATGGATGTCTCCTTGTGAGCTTGTTAGAATTTTTGTGGGAAAAGGTATATAAAATAATTTAAAATGTATATTTCAATAGATTTATCTATAATTATATTTTTAACCAAATATTTATCACTTAACATAATGGTTAATAATTATTATAATGTTACAAAGTTATCAATTATATTAAATGTTATTTATTTTTCTATTTATAATAATATGGTTTAATTCAACGACAATCGATAATTACAATGTTACAGAATAATATTCAAATATTCTGAGCAATGAGCAACAAAACATCATATTAATAACTTAACTTGCCAATCCTGGTTGCTACCGGCGAGGATAAGGTCCTTCCTCTGTCGTTGTCACTCGAAAAGTAACGATCCAAGTGAGACAACGCTTTATATTACCGATTCCCCACTACTTGTGAATCATACGAAGGGTAGTTTTAATAAAATTTATAAAATTGTTTCGGTATTTTGTGACAGTATTCTAACAAGCTCATAACTTCAGACCCACAGGTCATTTTTTAAAAGAATGAATACACGAAATATATTCAGAGTTTCATAGGTAATAATAAATATACTTAAAATTTAATGCGAAGGAAAACGAAAAGCAGGCTCTCCACGGCGGGAAATTCATCCACATTTTCTGTGGACTTCTGTAACGTCAGGGGTCTACATAGCAACCCCGACGCCGTCCACCACCATCTTGAGAAGGCGCGGCCTGCCCTGCTCTTTTTAACGGAGACGAGAGAGATCTACTCAATTATTTGAGAGCGTCCAAATGGGAACTGACCAGATTCTCGAGCAGTTCCCTTCCGCGGAGGTGGTGGTCCTCGGTGATTTCAACGCTCATCACAAAGAGTGGTTGGGATCCAGGACCACTGATCTCCCTGGTCGGGCTGTCTATGAGATGGCCTTGGCTTATGGTCTCTCGCAGCTGGTAACACAGTCCACCCGTGTTCCAGACGTTGAGAGCCATGAGCCCTCTTTGTTGGATCTTCTGCTGACGACCCACCCGGACGGATACAGGATAGTGGTTGATGCTCCTCTTGGATCTTCTGACCACTGCCTGGTCCGTTCATGGGCTCCTGGAGCGAGTTCTAGCCGCTCTTCAACAACTGGAACTCGCACAGTTTGGCGGTACATGTCAGCAGATTGGGATGGACTGCGAGAATTCTTTGCGTCCTACCCTTGGGGGCGGCTTTGTTTCTCCTCCGATGATCCTGAAGCCTGTGCGGACTGCGTCGCGGATACGATTAGCTTGGGTATGGAAACTTTCATACCCAGCTCGAAAATACCCGCAGGGCGTCGCAGCCGGCCTTGGTACAATAGTGCCTGTGCTGTTGCTGCGCGCCTAAAGCAGTCCGCATACACGGTGTGGCAAGACGCAAGGAGGCGACGGGATCCAAATTTAAAGGAGGAGAAACGGAAATTCAACGTTGCCTCTAGATCTAACAAGAGAGCCTTAGCTAAGGCCAAGGCGGAGCACATCCGCAGAATTGGCGAGCGACTCCAGAGCTATCCCTCTGGGAGTCGTGCTTTTGGTCGCTCGCTAAGGCTGTGGAAGGTAATTTCTGCCTGTCCAGTCTCCCACCACTGCGCAAGCCCGATAACAGTTTGGCCCACAGTGCAAAGGAGAAGGCCGATCTCTTGGCCCAATTCTTTGCCTCGAACTCGACTTTGGGTGACGGGAGCGCCACACCGCCGAACATTCCGCGTTGTGAAAGCCTCCTATCTGACGTAAAAATCACCCAGCGTGCTGTCAGACGGGAGCTCAGGCTTCTAGACGTCCATAAGTCGAGTGGGCCAGACGGTATCTCCGCAGAGGTTCTTAAAACGTGCGCCCCTGAGTTGACACCCGTGCTCACGCGCCTTTACCGTCTTTCCTATAAAGCCAACCGGGTACCGGCTTCGTGGAAGGTCGCCAATGTACACCCTGTCCCCAAAAAGGGTGACTGTTCGGACCCTTCGAGTTACAGTCCGATTGCTGTCACGTCCCTACTCTCCAAGGTCTTGGAGCGAGTTATAAACACTCAGCTCCTGAGGTATTTTGAAGATCGCCAGTTGATTAGTGACCGCCAGTTCGGTTTCCGTTACGGTCGCTCGGCTGGTGATCTTCTTGTGTACCTCACGAACCGTTGGGCGGAGGCTTTGGAGAGTGGGGGTGAGGCGATTGCGGTCGGCCTTGACATTGCGAAGGCGTTCGACCGAGTGTGGCATCGCGCCTTTCTGGCGAAGCTGCCTGCGTATGGAATTCCTGAGAGGCTCTGCAAATGGATCGCCAGCTTTTTGGATGGTCGGAGCATAAGAGTCGTAGTGGACAGCTGTTGCTCCGAGACCAAGACCATTAATGCTGGTGCTCCACAAGGATCGGTGCTATCGCCGACACTCTTTATCCTGCATATCAATGACATGTATGTACGAGTGACGCGCGGTACATCGGCCAACGATGTACTCAGTGAGCCACTCTCGGGATTCCATTTGGAAAGACGGAGTCAACTTGTGTCTGAAGTCGAGAGCTCTCTGGGGCGGGCCTCCGAATGGGGTGAATTGAATCTAGTTCAATTTAACCCTTCGAAGACACAAGTTTGCGTGTTCACTGCGAAGATGGACCCCTTTGTCATGGCGCCGCAATTCCAAGGAGTTACTCTCCAAGGTTCCAAGAGTATTGGAATCCTTGGCATCGAAATATCAAGCAAGGTCGAGTTTAGGAGTCATTTGGAGGACAAAGCCAAACTGGCGAGTAAGAAGTTGGGAATCCTGAACATACATTGACGCTTTACAAAGCGCAAATCCGGCCCCACGTGGAGTACTGCTCCCACCTCTAGGCAGGTGCCCCAAAATACCAGCTCGACCCACTTGACTCCTTGCAGCGACGAGCTTGTCGAATAGTCAATGATCCCGATCTCACGGACAAAATGGAACCATTAGGACTGCGGAGAGACTTCGGATCTCTCTGTGTGTTCTATCGTTTGTTCCATGGGGTGTGCTCCGAGGAGTTGTTTGAGTTGGTACCACCGTCGCCTATATACCATCGCACCACACGTTTCCGCAGTAGAGTTCATTACCACCACCTGGAGGCGTACCGTTCCCGGACGGTACGTTTCCAGCGTTCTTTTCTACCACGTACGTGCAAGCTCTGGAATGAACTCCCTGCATCGGTGTTTCCTCAGCGCTATGACCTGTCCTTCTTCAAACGAGGTTTAAGGAGAGTACTTTCCTCGAGGTAGGCAGCGACTTTGTTGTGCTGGTCCCCTGGCACTACGGAGGTCCATGAGCAGCGGTAGCCGCTTACCATCAGGCGGGCCGCTAGCTCGTCTGTCTACAAGGCAATAAAAAAAAAAATTGATAAAAATATGTTACACTGGGCAATAGCAACAAAAAATGTAGTTTGTTTTTAAAATAATATAAACATAGTCAATTAAACAGTGCCTGTAGAAAGTGTAGAATGAATGTAGGTAGGAGTTAGGTTTGATGCCGATCCGAAACACGTGAGCAAAGAAAATGCCAATATCGAAAAATCTAGGGAAAACCGGACCGCTTTACTAGTAACTAAAATGAGCTCATCACCAATTGTTCATAATAACTCACTTAATATTCGCTTTAAAATATTAAAAGACATACATAATTCGTCATGCAAAACGACATTTATCATGCTTTTGCATTTTTTTAATTTCTTGTTTTTTTAGCCATAAAATATTTATAAGCCGTGGACGGCGGACTTCTTCGCATTCGTTTTAGTGATATTTAAAGTCCAGTTAATTGTTGAATACTCAGCAATTTTCATTTATTCGCTTACTAATAAGATTTAAGTGCTGAAGAACGTGCCTCTTAATTTTGCATGAAAGATACGGTCGGATTATTTTATCTTAGTTGTGCGCGTCGATATGAAAATATTAACTATAATTGTTATTTAAGTATTCTTAATTTACATTATAAATAGTGTATTTAAAAATACTTGGTATTTTTACTTAAAAAATTGTGATTCTCCATTTTGCTGTAAATTCAACTTCGAGAAAATTTGGGAAATAAGGCATCAAAGAGATGTTTCCTTAGGTGAGTGTTTGATTAAAATTAATTAGGTCAGAAATATAATAGCTCCTTTCATCACTTTTCAATCCCCTTATTTCTTTATATTTTCAAAGCCCGAAAAATATTTAGGATTCTCAGTTATTATAGGACTTTCTTACAAAAATATTTAATATTACGCCTATTTCCAGAAAGGATCGGCAGTTATAAATACAACCCCAGGTTTTCCAATTTTTTTTTTGTTTCCATGATGTGACATTTTATTAAAGATTTAGTTTAAATGGTGTTGATATATAAAGGATATATATCAATTATTTTTTACACTATGGATGTGAAAAATAGGCTTTACACCAAATAAATTGTACATATCGAAAAGTTATAATGTTCTATAGGCTCTTGAAGACCATTATGGACTAATTAGTCTGATTGTTACTAGAATCATAATAGCTATACAATAAATATCGATCTTATAAAAATGACGTCATTACATTTCATTGGAAATTTTTTTTTAAACGAACCTAATGGAAAATGTAGTGCAATCTAAAATATAGAGTATCTAGGAGCGAGTTGTACCTCAAATCATTCATCACATTTTTTCCGGCATGATTGACATATACAGAGTTAAGTGTGATCGACTAGGCTTCGTTTATCTCCGTTTTGCCATCATTCCCACTTATCACTTCATCATTCATCATCAACAATTACAATCAATAGCAATAACATCATTAACTTACTCTAAAACTAAATTACCATTTACTCACTTATTTTAATGAAAATAAGTACGGCATAATCGAGCTCAAAGGAGTCGGTTACATATATACATACAAACATACAGGTAAAGCTAATAAAAGCGTGATAAAAATATATGGTAAAACGATAAACATTGTCTCCCTAGGATTCCCGCAAAAGTAAACATTCAATGATCAGAATTATGCGAGTTTGCGGCCTCGAATGACGATCTTCATTACATCATCAATACACACGTACCGTCGTTGACATTTCTCACAGACATAGGAGCAATTACTGAGCCAGTTACTGCTCGCCGTCTCATCCGGGAAGGATAAGCACGAAATCAGGCGTAAAGTGGTCTCAAGGGGAACTGATGATTTACAGTTGTCTACCGATCTTCCTTGAGGGTTGAAACTGTGAACCGTATTTCGATCATGCGGATATAATTCATGAACATTGCTTCAACGTGTACGGTCGATAATTTCTAAAGTGAAGGTGGATGTGCGGTGAACGTCAATTCAATTTAATGAATCACTAGCTGTTCCCGCGACTTCTTCCGCGTGGAATTTAACAAAAACTTTATTTTTCTAAAATAAAATATTTTTTCTAAAATAAATGTAGCCTAAGTTACTCCTTATTATTCAGCTACCTGACAGTAAAAGTCCCGTCATAATTGGACCAGCCATTTCAGAGATTAGCCGGAATAAATAGACAGACAGACAGACAAAAAAATCTAAGATCATTTTCGTTATAGGTATCGTGTTTGTAACGATATGTAGTTGGACATTTTCTTTAATTTTCACTTTACAAACAGACAATTCAATTTTATTTATACGTATAGATTGGTGAGCTGGTCTTAATTGAACTAAGCTGCGACTCCTGTATTGTGAACTTAATTTGAAAAGAGCAATGGTAATTTCTTGTCCGTTCTTCTCTGGTGAAGACAGCCTTGTGAACCGGTATTAAGAAAAATATGGACTCAATCTTAATAATATTTTAATAATCTTTCATTTCAACGGTTCTTATTTTGCTTCAGGGGTTACAGCTGGTGGCCTTACTGGTGATAATCCAGTGAAAAAGTAATTGAAAAACAAAATACAGGATCGTAAATCTGTTTTGTCAGTGGCACAGTCAGATTCGGTAAGCGTTTTAAACGATTTTGGTTATAATAGAAATACGTCAATTGCCTTTAAATAACAGACTTCCGTATTCAATCGATTGCTCAGAACATTATAGTTTGTAGCAGTGTGGCCATTTTAAGAAATAAACAAAATTATATGCTACTTATGTGATCTAGCATAGTCATTTTTTTTAATTTTCTTACCGTACCCGTGTAAGTATATAAACCTAACCAAGTAAGAGCAGTCCTCATAGAAAGATTGACCTTATGTTATGGACACCGGAGCCACTTTAGTAAATCGCAATAAAGTTACATCAGACATTTACTTAAATTTTAAAGTAATATATACTTACATAAACCTTCGCTTTTTTCCCGGAAGGGGTAGGCAGAGGTACCAGGGCACCCACATTTCGCCTTGTATGTTCCGTCCCACGTTGTGATAGGTGGCGAGCCTATCGCCATATCGGTCACAAATTCCTAACTCTGGGCTGATAATGATTAAAAAAATCCAATATCACTTTGCCCAACCCGGGATTCGAACCCGAGACCTCAGCTTTGTAACCGTACCTTAGTACAACTACGCCACCGAGCCATAAAAATACAAAAAACAAGAAAAAAAAACAATAACACTGAAAAGTCTCAAAAAACGAAACTTAGCGGTTGTCTGAGCCAATCAACTTGTTTTCAACCCGCAATAAAGGCAAAAAGAAATAACATTTGGAAACAAATATCCACTTCCGCCACCACAAAAAAGTTTCAAAACAATTTGACCTTTGTAAATTCAAATATCACGTCGATTAAAACTGAAAAGTTGCCAGAAACGTTTCATGTTTAGTTTGAAAAGTCCTTGAAGCTGACATGCGAAGTAATAAAACCAGAATCGGTTTCATACAAGACAATTCACTTATTCAAATTTAATTTGTACCTAGTGAATATCACGCAATGTTCATTACCGTTATGTTTGTCATCCAAGAATGCCATACAAGTGGGGCTTATAGGTATGGAACACGCTACCTCTTTCTATAATATTGATCGTTGGATGCTTAGGTGTTCGTCGTTTTTCATAACAAACATACATAAACTCACGCCTTTCTTCCCAGAAAGGGTAGGCACAGGTGCCAGGACAACGAAATTTTGCCTTGTATGTTCCGTCCCATAATTTGAGCCCATATCGGGCACAAATTTCTAACTCCAGGCTGATAATGAATAGTAAAATCTCATTTCATGGGTATCTGATGCCACTTGAGGTTTTTCGGTCGCACAAACACTCAGACCCGAGACAAATACCGGGGGGCCCCACAAACATTTGTCCCGGTGCGGGGATCGAACCCGCTGCCTCTTGTTTCACAGTCAACGTCTATACCTCTGCCCCACGGAGGCTGTCATAACAACAATAGGTGTTGTGCTAAAATAATAATTTAAGACTTTTGGTAGCACAGTGTCTTAAAATCAAAGTGCGCACATTATAATTTTTCAAAAAAGCGATGTATTTACCATCCAAACACTATGATAGGAAAAGAAGAACACCAAAAATTGGTCGCTTTTATTGCAAAAAACCACATGGCTTCGTTTTCGGTCACAGTCTTGATATACCCTGTATACTTATAGTATTTTACTTCATCTTTAGTCGCCTAAAGAGCTGGATATGCTTCTTATACCTTAAACACTTGTGTAGATAATTTCAGATTGCGAGTTTCCAAAGAGGTAATCTTTCACCATTATACCAAGCTATTAAAAGCTTAAAGAACTCTGAGGTATTATAAAAGACAAAACCTTTTTCAAAGGACTGTCGTCTTCATTTAGTTGAGTAACTGTGTTATGTTTACGTTTAATAATTACTCTGTAATGATGTACTTATCAAACATCTATTTGTACACAAAGACTAATCAGGTATTATCCAATAATGCCTCGAATGCAATTGCAACGGTCTGTCAGTGAAACGTTCTTAATCAAATAATAATTAATAGTACCCTCAAACATTTTCAATTTGGACTGTAAATCAACTATATAAAAGCTTTTTTCGAATGGCACGGAAATATAAGCTATTCAACTATCCAGCATATTACTATGTTATATTAAATTGCTCTAGTTTGTCGTAATGAGCGGTGACAGGAGCAGACACTTTGTACGAACAGTGAGAACCAATAAAATCCGTCTGGTTATAAACTTAATTTTCAATTATTTTCTTTAAGTGCTTTTGTTGTAAATCGTCCCACTTCCTTACAACAAATTACTCTCAAACCAAGTACTTTTTCAATTCATTGGTAATGGCTAGATCCGGAATTTGTGTCTTTGTGTGTGTATGTGTATGTGTTTGAATGTGTGTGTCATGTGTTCGATTTCAGGGTCAAGTAATATAATATGTATCAGTTAGTTTGTTAAATTATTAACCCAGTTTGTCAAGTTCGGACACGGTAGTAAAATAACAAGGCATAATTTTTCAACGCTTGGAATACAAAACAATATAATTAAGAAATTAGAATTTAAAATTAGAATTTTATGTCGGCTGCTTAAAAAGGAAGATGTTTTTGAACAAATGAATAGTGACATTTTATTGTACATTTTATAATTAATACTTTAATAATCATCATAAATATTATTAAAATGTAAAATTCAAAGGAAAAATTCCTAACATAACAAACTGCGTCGCTTAAAATTTTTCTAATAAAAAATCCGAAATCTTCGAATTGTGTGCCGCGGTCCGTTTATAAGTTAACTTATTTTCTAAAGTGCTCAAATATTGTAAGACTTTTACGAACGTTTTGTTTGACTATTAGCCTGCTAATTAGTCACGTGAAGACATTAATTCGAAATTCGTTCGTTGCCTTGAAATATTCAGTAGTTCCATTGTTTATGAAATATTAAAGGCCCCTGTTTCGAATACGGCACGTCACTCTATATCTAATCTTATGGGACGCCTTATATATACTAGCAGCTCAACACACCTCCGCCCAAGATCTCATACACTTTTTTGAAAATATTCTATCGCCTATGTTCATCAGGGATAATGTAGAATTCTAATGGTGAATACATTTTTCAAATCGGTCCAGTAGTTTCAGTCTCACAAAAATGTCAATGAAAAAAAAGCAATTATATCTTACCTCCTTATAATACTAGTAAAGACTATTATATTCAGAGTGTGATTTTTTATGAAGATTCTTGGGTTCGCTGTAGAATAATTTGGTTTATAATATTTGTAACTCTCGGAAGTCCTAAGTCAAAAATTTGAAATTTATAAAAAAAAATCATAGACATGCAAGTTTCCTCACATGTTATCATTCACCTCTAAACCAAGCCATAAATAATTACAAGAAACTTTGAAAAGTCAGTGATGTGTACATTCAATGTGAACCCGTGACTAACTTGTACTAATTCAAAATTAAATAAGCTGCGGCGGGTTAGGCCGCCCGCAGGTAGGGGTAGGTAGTTAAATGAGAACTCAGGGTAATTACGTGGTTCGGGCTTTAATAGATTCGCATCACTGTTTACACCCGGCACTGTTGCTGGTGGTATGCAACAGGAGTCACTGGCCTTCACTGGACACTGATCCGGGTCTTCGGCACGTGGCGGAACCCGGCGACAGCTCGCCGGCGAAGTCAGCTGCCACGTGGCCGGTTACGGTGCGCAGGTCAGCGGCAGGCGCAGGCTCGGTTGCAGTCGGGCTGGAAGCGGTGCGGAGCAACAGCGGGCAGCGAAGTAAGCGAAAGGGACGCCAAGAACGCCAAGTACGCCAAGAACGCCAAGAAGAAGAACCTGGAATCAGTATCCAAGAGATCGGAATGCAAACTAGGCTTGCATTCCGTGCCAGCGACTCGTGATAGTTCACAAGCCCGGCAGACAGAATACACTGACAAACAAGCAGTTAAGCGGTTAGCAGTTAATAGAACACTGAACACTCACCCCAGCGGGTTCAGAAAGACGCGTGGTAGCACGCGGCTTTAAGGTTAAGGAAAAAAGGACGCGAGCGCCGTTACACGCGTATTTAAGCAAGCGCCGATGACAGTTCGCACGTCAAATTTGACAGATGTTAGAAATGAATCAACCAATCAGCGCAACGGAGGCGTTGATTGGCATAGACAATAGGATTTATGCCGAGTATTGAACTATAGACCGCAAATATAAGAGGTGACACTCTCACAACGTCACAAAGTCTTAAAACTGAATATAGGTATGTTATCTAATTACATCACAATAATGACGACTCACTTCATTTTATCAAAAGAGATTAATCCAATTTGAGACTGTTTTTTTTTTTATAATCATATGTTTACGTGTATGTATTGCTATTGACTTACAATAAAATATGAAAGAAAACTCAGAAGGACACTGAATGACATTTGAAAAAAACATATGACGAGTATTTGTATTTGAAACTTGCTACAATGACAATGCAAAATTACAATGTGACGTTTACATGACTTTTTTTTTTTTCGGTACCCCGGGGGAGGCCGAGAGGGGTATGTCAGTGTCTCTGGCCTTCCAGCCCGGTACACACGCGGATATTGTGGCCGAACTGGGTCCCTAGCAATACCTACGCCAGCATACTGACTAAAATCCTCTCGATAACCCTCATACGCATTGTGGGCAGCACCGGACATCCCAGGGCGAAGGGCGCCTCAATTAACGTCCGCGAACCGCCCCGCGCAAAACCATTGCTGGGCCTTATGTTATCATTATGAAGGCCCAGATTACCTCCATACGTTTACATGACCTACGATATTACTACAATAGTTTTAGAAAAATAAAACTGCGTACTGAGAATTAACAAGTAAAAAGTTAAACTATCAATGTTTCTAAACTGCTTTGTAATTCAGGGTGTTGTTTGGTTTTGGTATTGTTCATGAGCGGTCGTATCGCTCACTATCAAGCGAACGGAACGGAACGGCTCGACTCGCCATTCATTGCCATAAAAATTCGTCTTCTTTATATTGGCAAGAACCACAATGTTATATTATTTCAACCAGAACACAACTGTGTTTCCAAACTGCTCTTAGCGGGCACAACAAAAAGGAATATTTCGCTGTTTTTATATAATAAGTAGTTAACCACTTTTGGCTTTGGAAGATTAATCTTTAGTGCGTTAATCACAGTAACTGCCTTGGTGTCAAAGCTGAGTTTTCGGGCTCGAATCCCGGGTCAGGCAAAGTGATATTATATTTTTTCATCATTATGGGCCCGGAGTCAAAAATTTGCGCCCAATATGGCAATATTTCTGGCTCGCCCCCTATGACATCTTGGAATGGAACACACAAGGCAAAACGTAGGTGTCCTGTTGACGCCTCTGCTTATCCCATCAGGGAAAACAGTGAGATTATATATGAATGTTAAGTTAATCAAAAAATAATTCTCCTAAATCTACTACTTCACGATTTGCACTCAATCTAACATCAATAACACCAGCCTTTGGGATTTAGGTATATCAAATAAATGTAACATTCCAACATATTTTCACTCACCCGTATCAAATATTCAGCCAGATCCGTCTAGAAATTCAATAACAGACGCGTGTGAGATGTTATGACACCGAGACGGTCTGTCGGCTATGTAATTGAGGATGCATGTATGTTCCCACTGGAGCTAGCGGCGATGTCTCAATTTACATATTTGCTAGGCAATTTGTTGGATTAAATGAAGATTATACTTTGCTACTACGGATTATCCCATCTGAGACATGAAATGTTGTAACTGGTTACAAGGAATTAAAAATAAAAATATAATGGCGATAAAAAAGGAGATTTTTGAATAGATATAGAATACAGTGAACTAACAGAATATTTTTGGGGAAGAATGTTTTAATACTAGCCAACTAATTTATGACCTTGAGTATTTATAATATAGAGGGAGCGCTGTCATACATTCGCGTCTAGAAAAACGTAGATAGTTTCTTGTTCGTAACGTTGGTAGCGCTCTTATATTAGTGAAAATTTAATTAATTATTTAGTAGTGAATTGCTTTAAACTCCTTTGATTGTCGTTATTTTATAAAGCTATACTTTTAAAACGAGTTTGAGTGGAATAAATAGCCCTAAATATTATTTAGTTATTTTTACATTTCTTTTCCAAGTAATTCATGCATGTTGGACAACCTGTCAAATAACAGCCAATAGGATGGCAGAAAATGGTGGCCCGGCACCACAGATCACTCCCAATAGATACCTAATGCAAGGCAGCGGTTGCGCCCAACACATATAAGCTATCAGATAGATATAAACCGATGCCAAATGTCGCGTCATCAGTGTCGTTCAAGTAGTGGACCCGCACATGTCGTCGCACGTTAGCGAAAATTACATTTTGGGAACATAATATTATAGCTAAAAATGATTTGTTCAATAAAATGGTGTGCAAAAAACTCAAAAAATAAAGTATCTAAAAAAACGCAATAAGTTTTCATCGATAACTAATATTCTTTAAATTAATTTGGTCCCGAGCGAGCTCAATTTATACTGGTTAATGTATCAATGTTAAACAGTCGAGTTCGGAAGGAGAATCAGCCGTCTCTTTTTCGCATAGCAATAACCATAATAAGCCATCTTTTTTTGGCGAATTCACGCGTTCTTCTAGTGTTTGACACATGTTTATAATATAATTCCCAGAAATATCGATATTGTAAAACAATAATGTAAATTAATTTTATTAAATGACAATTAAATTATGCATGTTTTAATTACTTTTAAGGAATTTAATTAGTTTATAGAAATTATGTATGTTTTAATTAGTTTTTAAGAAATTGTAGCGCAATTTGGTTAATGAATATATATGTTAATGAATATACCGGGTATCTCAAGACTGCTACCGAAAACGAAGCCGGGTGGTAGTTTTAGTGACTACAAACACAATGCAACTAAAAATTTCGCAAAGAAACGCGACAATATATTTTTATGATTTTTTAAATATCGTCATTTTTGGGTGGTAAATCCATAGTTTTTGCTAAAATAATAATTTAAACACTTTTATACCTTAGATTATTTATAAATAAAAGGGTATACACTATTATTTTAGGAAAAAAATAATTTACCACCCAAATAAGGACATAGGAAAAAAATAACAAAAAAAAAATTATCGCTTTTTTTGCAACTTTTTCTGTTGCTTTGTGTCTGAAGTCGCTTTAACTACCACCCGGCTTCGTTTTCGGTAGCAGTCTTGATATACCCTGTATATGTTATGTTAATGTCACAAAATACATATTGATTTAAATAAAAATTTCAAATTACCATTATTACGTTATTTTATGTTATTTGAAATAGTTAATATTGTTAACAAGGTCCTTTTACAATATTTCTTTTTATATTTTTATCTTTGGCGTAATTAAATTTCCTTTTTTTCCTCTAGTTGTATACGTTTTCAAATATAATGGGAGGGTATTTATCATAAGTTTTAGTATACTAAGTTTATTGAGAATCAGTAGCACAAGCTATTGCACTAATTTTAACATACGTTGTATATATCGTCTCAAAAACATTCATAGTTCGTCAAGTGGGTTTCGTCACTTGTCGATATTACATTTACTACAGCCGCCGTCAGAATTCACGAAACGGAATAAGTTATTGTAGCCCTTTAGGGCGTGAGGTTTAGTTATTTACTATTTCATATTTTCTGATCTTTTCTATCAACACTTAATTTGGGTATTTCGCCATTATGGTATACCAAAATACACGGTGAATAATAGAAATAAAACCGTTACATACTAAAGTATAAATCGTAATCCTATTTTATTCGTAGTTAGCGGTTGCCGGTTGGTATAATTTATCAGATCAGGCCGGTGAAAAAATATTATCAAACATTTAACAAGTTGGTAATTAAGTTATAGAAGCGATCATAACACATGAATTTACTGGCAAATCGAACTATCGATACATTTTTTTATTTATCGACTTATGCCTCATCTCTCCGGTGAAGTCCACGTGACCGCGCTGCAACCCGCCCACTCCCCGCGCAGTTCCCTTCGTTGGCGTTTTCGGTTCAAAACAAAACTATCGTAATGCGGTATCTATTGGAAGTGATCTGTGCCCGGCACCATAATTTATAATTTTTGAAGTATTTTGGCAACTGTATTATTATGGTATTTTCGTGTCACAATTAATAATTTTTATTCTGCAAACTATTAAATGCGCGACATATTTTGTAATTTATCCAATTGAAATTTTCGCTTGGTTCGTATAGAAAATGTATATCGCGACTTATTTCAAATAGCCAAAATCTATAATTAATTTAGTCCTTTACAATTGTTTATTTAGCACAGTCTGGATTAAAGTTGACTTTTTTGTTGGAACATATCACAAAATGTGTATCTGGGTCCCAAAATATGTACTATACGTAGCTTATTTTTTCAGAATAACTAGTCTGGTATTTGTTTAAACAACTGCTTGCCTGTCCTTAGCCTTTTCTCAAAAATTTGCCTAGTCAAAAATGTTTTACCAAGATGAAATGAAAATCCTCTAAATGCCACAGCCAGTATTGGAATTCTTGGTGTCAAGATATCGAGTGACGTTTAATTCCGCGGTCACCTTGAAAGTAAGGCCAAATTGGCCTCAAAGAAGCTTGGTGTGCTCAACAGATCGAGGCGATATTTCACGTCGGGTCAACGTATGTAACTTTATAAGGCGCAAGTCCGGCCCCACGTGGAATACTGCTCCCATCTTTGGGCAGGGGCACCCCAGTACCAGCTTCTTCCTTTCGATCGCATTCAACGTCGGGCTGCTCGAATCATTGACGATCAGGTTCTCTCCGACCGGCTTGATCCTTTGGCTTTGTGTAGAGATGTAGCTTCGCTCTGCATTCTCTATCGCATTTACCACGGGGAATGTTCCGCCACCGTACAACATGACAAACCTCCAAATACCACCCACATCACCTTGGAGGTTGGAAATCTACTACAGTACGTTTTTCCCGGCACTTTCTCCCACGCACTACACACCACAAATCGCATCGGCAACGTATTTCCATGCCCTATGGTGTTGCAGATGTCCATGGGTGGCGGTGTTCACATTACCATCAGGTGAACCGCATGCTCGTTTGCCCCCTATAATATAAAAATAAAAAAAATTAAATTTCTCAAACCACTTTGAGTAAGTTTCATCCATCCATCAGCCAAAGGAAGTTCACTGCTGAACATAGGCCCCCCCGATGATTTCCACAGTGAGTTGGAGGCAGCCTGCATCCAGCGACGTCCCGCGACCTTTACCAGGTCGTCTGACCACCTTGTGGGACGTCCTACGCTGCGCTTTCCGCTAGGTGGCCTAACTATTTTAGTTCTCCTACGGATCTCCTCATTTCTGATTCGATCTCGTAGGGAAACTCCAAGCATAGCCCTCTCCATAGCTCGTTGAGTGACTGAGCTTCCTAATATGGCCCATAGTGAGAGGCCACGTCTCGGTGCCATATGTCGTCACTGGTAACACACAACTATCGAAGACTTTCGATTTTAGGCTCTGAAGTATTTTGGACGAGAAGACGTCGCGAAGTTTCCCGAACGCTGCCCAACCGAGTCGGATTCGACGATTGGGCTCTCTCTCGAAATTGGACCTGCCTAATCGGGCCACTTGTCCTAAATAGACATATTCGTCAACAACTTCAAGAGTCGAGCCCGCAACACCGATGGGGGTGGGCACAACATGGACATTCGAAATGATCTTGGTTTTGTCCATATTCATTTTAAGACCCACCTGTTGGGAGACTCGATTGAGGTCTTCGAGCATAGTGCTAAGGTCTTCCAGCGATTCTGCCAAGACTACAATATCGTCGGCAAACCGAAGGTGAGTGATATACCCGCCGTTGATGTTGATGCCGAATCCTTTCCACTGCAAGAGCTTGAAGGCGTTTTCCAGCGCGGCAGTGAACAGTTTCGGAGATATGACATCTCCCTGTCTCACGCCACCTGTAGTGGAATAGCCTTCGTACTCTGATATTTTACTCGGACCGACATGGCGGCGTTGTTGTATATACACTTCAACACTTCGATGTACCGATAGTCGATGTGGCACCGCTGGAGACACTGTAGCACAGCCCAGGTCTCGATTGAGTCAAAGGCTTTCTCATAGTCCACAAACGCTAAACAAAGCGGCAAGTTATATTCCTCGGTTTTTTGTATAACTTGCCGAAGCGTATGGACATCCATACGCTTCGGCAAGTTAGACCACATGGTCTATGGTACTAAAGCCTTTTCGGAAACCGGAAAAAATTGGCAGTAGAATAAGAATAAGAATCTTTATTTGCTTAAAAGTTGGTACAGGATAGATCTTAATACAAATTGGCAAAGCGCAACTTTTGTCAAATTTTGACATGCAAATATATTTTGTGATATAACATTGTGGTAATAGTAATAAAACGTACATATACAGGGTATATCAAGACTTCTACCGAAAACGAAGCCGGGTGGTAGTTTAAGTGACTTCAGACACAATGCAACAGAAAAAGTTGCAAAAAAAAAGCGACAATTTTTTTTTTGTTATTTTTTTCCTATGGCCATATTTGGGTGGTAAATACATTTTTTCCTAAAATAATAGTATATACCCTTTTATTTATAAATACTCTAAGGTATAAAAGAGTTTAAATTATTATTTTAGCAAAAACTATGGATTTACCACCCAAAAATAACGATATTTAAAAAATCATAAAAAAAAAATATCGCGTTTCTAGGCGAAATTTTTAATTGCACTGTGCTTGTAGCCACTAAAACTACCACCCGGCTTCGTTTTCGGTAGCAGTCTTGAGATACCCGGTATGAATGAATAATGAGGGTTTTTTTAATTTTAAATTTTTGTCATGCTGTCAGTCAAATTTAACATAAGTTTTACAATAATATTATGTTACATGTTATGTCACTTTAAGTATTATATGTTTTATGTCACAATAACTAACCAGGTGTAATTTACCGCAAAACCAAAGCCGGAAATGGCCGATAGTACAGAAATATTTCATTTCGCAATGTTACTTATTGGTTTACAATACTCTTGATAAACAAACAATTCTGTGAAATTAAATTCATTTATCACTTCTTTTTCTCCTGAGACTATAATAATTGGTCCTTAATAACAATTATCATTACATACATACATACATACATGCATAAACTCACGCCTTGTTCCCAGAAGGGGTAGGCAGAGGTGCGAGGGCACCCACATTTCGCCTTGTATGTTCCGTCCCACAATGTGATAGGTGGCGAGCCTATCGCCATATCGGGCACAAATTTCTGGCTCTGGGCTGATACTGAATAGAAAAATCCAATATCACTTTGCCCAACCCGGGATTCGAACCCGAGACCTCAGCTTTATAACCGTACCGTAGTACAACTACGCCACCGAGGCAGTCACAATTATCATTACTAATTTTAAATCAATTGTAGCATGAACTATTGTTTATGTTAAGCCTCTTCTTTATTCATGCTTTACTATGATTTACTATCATTAAACTGGTTTTCTGAACAGATATAAAAACCTGATCTATTATGCTTTAAAGTTAATAGATTGGGTTGGATTTTTAATTAAATGACATATTTTAATGTAATTGGGCGCGATAGTGGCTTGGTTTAGATAGAGTTTGGAACGACGGATTGGAGGCAGATGAATTTTTGACTCATACCTATCTCATATTGCAAGGCAAACAAATTATGAGTTAACCCGTGATAGGTATTGAAATTACGAGAGACTTTTCAATCTAGAGACTTTTCAATCTCTACCCAAACCTGAAATAGTTGGTGAATTGATACACCATCATTTATCTTGAAGCGGTGTTCAATGTGTGATTATTTTTTTCAAAACTTGTGTCATAACGAACTGCGCCACGGAGGCCTAAATATAATTACACCTAACACCACACTCTTTTACAGCGTATTAATATTGCATATTTGTAAATTCTCCCTTCTTTTTAAGTATTTAAAGTTAAAGTATTTTGACTCGCAGTAGACTAGCTTGGCTCGTTAAAATAACATATTTGTTTATGTCATCCCTACTGTATCAGCCCACTGCAGGGCACTGGCCTCTTCTACAATCGAGAGTACGATTGAGAGTGGTTAGGCCATATAGTCCACCACGCTGGCCTAGTGCGAGTTGGCGGACTTATATACCTTAGAAATTCTTATAAATCGCTATGGTATGCAGGAGTCCTCACGATTTTTTCATTCACCGTTTTAGTGCGTCATCCATCATCGTCATCATAGTTAGTCATCCCTACTGAGACCCTTGATTCTTTATTTTAGATAATTTTGATATTTTTGTTTTTATTTCAGACTAACTGGAGGCACTGGAATGTCCCCGTACGCGCCTACGCGACCAGACCCTGACCACAACCATGGTTCCCTGCATATGGCCGACCACACTGTTTTTCCTGATATGGTGAGTTGGTATTTATTTGTTAAATTTTATGCCTAAGATATAGGAAAGTAGTAAAGTCTGGGAATGTCAATAAAACCACAGAGTTACGTTTCCAAGTTACTCAAGCCTCAGTTGATTCGCATCAATGTCTCAGTGCTGGGAAAAAACCATTGGCATAATGTTGCAAAAGAAAATATGCGAAACAATATAGTGGTACGATGTATCAGAAACCGCGGAATAGAAAAGTTTGAGCTTGAATCCGAATCTCAACACAAAGCACAGAAGCAAAGTAAGAAATAAACAAGACACTAAATCAAAACCATTAAATTCATCACGATTACCATAAAATATATCATCAGACAAAGGAATTCCACAGTTAAACATAAATAGGTCTTCCTCAGAAATCTCTAGAGCTTTTTATTTTTTTTAACTCTGGCTCGGCATAGTGGTGACATTGCACCTGATGGTAAGCGCAAATGCCGCCCAGGCAGAGTATAATAGGTGAAAGGACCCAGGATTGTAGGAAGGAGGGAACATGTGAGACGGCAAACAATTCCACAGCCTGACGGTGCGGCACAAAAAAGAATTAGAGAACCGTTTGGTTCGCGCTGGGATGGTTTGGACCGACAAGCTATGGCTTCGCAAGCCAGCACGCGTGGTTCTGGTTAGGAATGGTGAGGAGGGGATCAAGTTGAACAAGCTTTATAAAACCGCAAATTTTCTATAATCATTCATGCAACAGCTTACTTAAATAATAAAAGACGAATCAAGCACATTTCCTGAGGTCACGTTGATTGCCCCCAACCTTTATCCAGCCAGGATAGCTCGACGTCCTGTCAATTATCTCGTGGCGCTTCAAAGGCCGTCTCAAACTATTGAATTAAACAACATAATAGTGGTCAAGAAGACATGCTCTGATATGGTGAATACTGCGCTTGCACAATTCTTTTGCATTATATTTGTACTAGAAATTGATTTAAGAACTATGGATAGGCCCTTCAGTACAATAGGCCTCAGGTCCTTCAAATATATGACCGTGAAAATCACGCTAAAATATATATTAAATTAAGTTAATTTAATAGATTTCGTCTGAACGGTGATAACAAATATCTTCATTTTAATAAATATGCTATAATACAAGCAAGCATTTTCAAAATCATTGCGAGGGACGACTAATTACAGTAACGCTCCACTAGAGATGTACTGGAGCGCATGCACCACTTACGTCAGAACACTTTATGGGCTTGCCTCCCTGTTCCTATATTTATGTCAATACTACCAATTCTTAATTTTCCTTGTTTATCTCACAAAATAGTGATCAAGAAGAAGCAAATCAAAAACTCATTAATCGTGTTGATTTAAGGAATCGCAAGAAACTTTCAAGCTATTTCATGTCTTTTATCAGAGCATAAACAGTTAAGAAGCGTCGCGTGCGATGCGTCTTATCGCGTTTTTTTATCAGTGAAGGTCGCGGACATCGTTAGACTACACCTATCCGATGTCTGACACTATACACCTCCGGCCAAGGAGAACGGCGTAAAAAGTTGTGTAATATAGTATGTTTTCTTTTCAACACGCAATTTTTAATTCTATTTTCGAGCAATTTTTGACCCTGGAATATTTTGAATGTTTGCAAATTTATCAAGGACTCGTGAAAATATAACATTTTTTAACGAAAGCGTGATGTGCGTTTAAATATCATAAGCATATTAAATATCATAAGCAACTATTATTTTAACAATAAAATTGATGTTATTCACTCCATTTTCTATTCTTACACTCATTAATAATTACTTTTTGATCGATCTTATCAAACAGTGTTTTTGAATTTTTCAACAATTACTTATTTTTTTATTTTAGAATGGAATTTTTCATGTTAAGTATACTTATGTATATGTTACACACTTTCCCATAAGAATATTCAACTTCGTAATTTCACGTCTTGATAACGTAGACCACTTTTATTTAATTTAATGCACATTTTACTGAAAATATCATTAAGTTATATAACAAAAAAGTAATCTGCAAAGTCACTAGAGTGAACCGTTCAATTGGCCTTAATTGTAAACTTAGCCAAAGTTCAAGGTGGGAACTGCGGTAGAGTCAAGTAGCAATCTCATCAATCTTAGCCATTGAAGACACTCAGGGCAATAACGGTTCGCTTATCTGGCCATGGATAAATAGCTCTCAGCTAATGAATTGTCGAACCTCCGTGGCCCTCAGTTTTAAAGGAATAAATTTAAATTCAGCCACTCGTTACTTTCGGCCTAATGTAATTCGGTTTTATAATTTGTTTTCTAAAATTGGTAAATTTTCTTAATTTGAATGGTTATTCGAAACTTTCTTTTTAGTAATTTGGTATCTGAAATATTTTAATCATTCGGTAGATATTTATGGAAAGGTTTTACCGGAAAACGAACCATCGCTGGAAGACTTATTAACTAAATACTGTTACTTTATTAAAATTGCGCATTTTTTATAGGAATCAGCGGAAAGTCTTGAAAAATTTAGCTCTAGCATCTTTATATCAAAGAATTCTAAGTGTTACTTAGTCGACAAATCGATACGCCAACTAATGTCCAGACCAATGCGATTATATCAAGCCACAACTTTCCGACTTTGATTTATGACCTCTGTCATCGAACAATGCACACAGCATGCCATGAGCGCTCGCATTTTCACAATCCATAAAGTTCTGTCATTCATAGTGATAATATATTAAGCGACCGAAGGTCGGTGTGAAGGGCAAGGTCATCCGATGGTTGATAGCATCGGTGGTCGGTTTCCGTGCAGTAACGTGGCAATTTCCTTCCAGCACTGAAAGCCGAGGTTGCCTTTTGAAATTATAGGATTATTATACGGCACTTCAAGTAATATGGATAGATTTCTAGTATACCAGGATGTTCTTCTTTGTCTATAGAATATCTGATGCAAGAACTGTATACTGTAGGTATATTTTCTGTACGATATAATATATACCATAATCTCACAATTAAATGATAAGTCGGCATATACGAAATAAATATAGCATCATCAAGTTATTCGTAATCGTTAATGACCGTCCCTGGTATGGCAAATAAAAGTTAGTCAATATTGCTTTTTCTAATGGAGTAAAATGCAGCATAGGGTATGATTAATTTCTGTTTATACATAAGTTAAGTTTTCACATGACATCAATGTTTGCAATACTCCTTTGCTTGAAACGAGTGTTCCATATTATTCTCAGAACATCTATTATGCCATATCACGCTTTTAACATCAATATAATGTGTATTAGCAATAAGTGTAAACATAAATATAATTTGTTTCACAATGACTAACATATACTACTACTTATGAGACGTTAGCATCTGTGTGAAAAATTTTAAAGTTAAGGTTGTCATCTTTTGTTCCTCCTTCTTTATTTGTGTCTGCAGGTGTGACAGTGTTCTAGAAATTTCCAAGGTTAATCTGTCAGTCTTTCTTGTTTTTCAATCTTTAAATTTGTCTCGAAAACAAAAATATTTTTGTAATTTATACCGTTTCGTTTAGGATTGGTTCTGCCATTTTCAACTTCTATGACATAAACAAATAAATAAATACACCCAATAGTCACATCCACAGTATTGACTCCATATTAAGATCTATGAAGTCTTCTGTCGTGGGTATCAGAAACTACGAGAGACTTTTCGGTCTCGCAAGCACCCAGACCCGAGACCAGTACCTACTTATGGGCTACACAAATATTTACCTCGATGCGGGGATCGAACCCACGGCCCCTTGTGAACAGTCAGCCTCTAACCAACTGCGCCACAGAGGCTGTCAAACGCCTTCAAAATATCTACGATGAAAACAAAAATCCATTACCATTCATTTCAAATTGCGATAGCAAAACACATCAATCGTGAATTTCTCATTCATTCATTTCAAGCTGACACCATCTACCATTAGACAATGCAATCAATAATAAACTTAATACGCATACTAAATATAGAATGCTGGCGTGCAAGTAACACGAATCGATGACGTTGCCTTGGCCTGGATGGGCCGTTTCTCACGTCATTTTTGTATTTGCATTACAGTAAGCTTCAGACTGCGCGGGCAATAAACTTGATTTCCCAGCGGCGACATTACGGGTAATTGCGTAACCGAACGGGTGCAGATCGGTTCGATACTTTAAAGCGATTTTGGCGTTCCGTGAATTTTTGTATTGTAAATTTTTCGCAATATATCAGTTGGGAGAAAAGATTTCAATATATTTTTATGCTAGAAAATGACTATATTGCATTTGAAGACGAGGGCTGTACTATGATTTGCGAAATTGTTAAGACTACATGTGTGATATATCACTGATCGACTCTGTTATTTCCACCTTATAAAATTGTATTACACAGTCTGAAAATCCTATACAGTGGATATTATCCGGGAGTAAACGCATATACATACATACATACATACATACATACATATAAACTCACGCCTTTATCCCCAAAGGTATAGGCAAGGGTTCCCCACGAAGCAACCAGGACGCAAACGTTTAGCCTTGTGTATTCCGTCCAACGATGCGATAAGGGGGCGAGCTATTGCCATATCAGGCACACATTTCTGACTCCCAGCTGATAATGAATTGAAAAATCCAATATACTTTTGCCCAACCCGGGACTCGAACCCGAGACCTCAGCTTTAAAGCTGTACCGTATTACAACTACGCCACCGAGGCAGTGTAAGAATACGCATATCTTGTTATCACTAATTTCTATAGAAAAAACGCTACAATATAATTCTATGTAATTTATAATGATAAAGTTTATTTTGGTAATGTCTTAATTGCCATAATTACTTAATTGTTTTAAGTGGGCCTGAGTTATAAAACGTAATGTTATAAACATGACTACGTCAAATGAATAAATTATACTTAAAGAAATATAATTGCTATATGAGACGAATAAAACATTTCTTATTTTTATTTTATAATAATTCTATACTTCATTTTCGTTTTATATTGTAGCAAGTGGTGTGATAAAATAATTAAAGAAAACGTCAACATTTATAATAATAATTAAGAGTATAATACCCAATTATACTCAAACGCCTCTTAGATAATATTAAGTTGCACTTAAATACCCAAATTCCACTTAATCAATACATTTAGTTGGGTCTTGCGTTCCACATTTGTGATTTGGTGAATGAGACACGCGGCTGCCAACATTTCACGGTGGTCATGGGTTCAAATCCTTGGGCATACCTCTAATTTTCCAAGTCATGTGTGTGTTGATAATCAATCACAACTCACTATACCGGTGAAGGAAACATCGCTGGAAAACCTGCGTACCTTAGCGATTAATAAAAATACATCTATGGTATGTAAAGTCTATCAATCCGCACTAGGACAGCGTGGTGGAATATATGGCCTAGCCAATCTTAATCGTATTCTCGATTGTAGAAGAGGCATTAGGACTTATAAGGGCTGATCCGGATATAGATTGCATTCTTAAGGGTAACGTACTTAAATGGCGTTTTAAGTATTCTTATATTATAGTAAGTAAATGAAGTTAATCAATAAGAGCTGTTAAATAATCAAATACCACTGTTAAAGAAGCCTTGAAATGTTTGGCACTGAACCAAGCACAAGTAAAAAAACCACAAATTGCCATACATTAGGCAGCGGTCTCACGGACACATTAAATATGAAGTCAATAAGAAACCACGTAAAAGTATAAATTTAACAAATGGCCTTATAAAATTAAAACCTATATTTAGAAGCGCAGTGGGCGGGAGTCTCATTAATAACGAGGGTATAATAAAGTATAATTTATCGTAATACGTATCATAATATGGTAACACATTTTGCTTAGTACTTTGTAGGTCCCTTGTATGCAAGAAGCTGTTTTGATGCATACCTACCACCGAAGAGAAGTAAAGAAAGAAAGAAAAAAAAGTTTATTGTGTAAGTACTGTTATGTTCCTAATTAAAGGACATTGAAGACGATGAAAATACTTTGCTTTTTATTTGAAATTCAAGCTTTGAAAGAAATAATAGAAATATCGCTGAATGGAAAGCAGCTATTTTTCAATCTAAAACGATAATATTTTATTTTATTTTATTTGAATCAGGTACAAAAACATTTAACAAAATACAACTTGACTAACTTAAAATAACTTATGCTAATAACAGTGATAAATTTGTTAAACAAAGTCTTGTACACAACATTTAATATAAAGTAACTAATAAAATATAAAAATAAATATCTTAAAACTAATGTGATTTTTTTATTGATCAATACAATCTATCCTATCTATATTATT
Organism: Hyles vespertilio; assembly: GCA_009982885.2. Taxonomy (NCBI): domain Eukaryota; kingdom Metazoa; phylum Arthropoda; class Insecta; order Lepidoptera; family Sphingidae; genus Hyles; species Hyles vespertilio. The sequence goes on from CM042816.1 coordinate 3,253,676, forward strand.
ATCGATAAGATTCTTTTTAAAACTATTAAAACTTTGGTGAAAAATATAAACATTGGTACTAATAATATAGTTGTACAGTTGACACATTCGATGCAGGGGATTATTAAATGCAATGTTGTTATTAGTATGTGGAATACTAAATAGTCGTGGGTTGCGAAATATGTGCTTAGGAATAGCAATGTTCAATTGGGATAGCAATTTGTCAGTCAGTATTCCATTAGCAATTTTATGGAGCTGATATAGATCTGCAAGTTTGCGTCTCAAATTTAAATTGAGAAAATCGAAATATTTGAGACGATCATTATACTCCGGAAGTGAGTGTCGGAAACCATATTTTATACATATTGATCTTAGAAATCTCTTTTGTGTAGATTCGATTTTATTAATGTCCGTCTTGTAAATAGGTGACCATATGGAGGAGCAATACCCAAGCTGTGTTCTAACAAGAGATTTATAGAGTATTGTAAATGACTGAACATGTTTGAAAGGCTTTGCTGTACGCATGATGAAACCAAGCATTTTTCTAGCTTTAGCGATGATAGTGTTGTAGTGGTGCTTAAAAGTTAGAGAAGTGTCAAACCAAATACCCAAGTCACGAACCACAGTAACTTGCTCTAAGTTTGATCCAGCAATAGCATATTTAAATCTTAAACCTTTTTTTTTCTAGTAAATGTAATTGCTTGACACTTCTTTATATTCAAGAACAATATATTTTTATTACACCATTTGTTAAGAATATCAAGGTTATGCTGAAGTAATATACAATCATTAATGTTTAAAATTTCAAAATAAAGTTTGATATCATCTGCATAAGCTAAACAAGGGCAGGTAAATCTTTCCAAAAGATCATTGATGAATATTAAAAATAAAAGAGGACCTAAATTAGAGCCCTGAGGAACGCCTGGAACTGGTATGAATGGAGTAGACTCATAACCGTATAAAGTTACTAGTTGAGTTCGGTTTATCAGATAACTGCAAAGCCAGCGATAAAGTTTACCGTGAACTCCAAGATGTTGTAATTTTGTGAGTAGTATGTGGTGATTGACGCGATCGAAAGCCTTTGCAAAATCCGTGTATATAGCGTCTACCTGACTTTTTTTATTAAAACTTTACATAAATAATTGGTATATGTCAATAAACTCGAGGTGGTTGATAATCCCTTAACAAAGCCGTGCTGATTGGAGTTAAGTCTGTGTTTAAAGTGTGTATAAAGAGAACAGTAAATAATGCTATCAAAAATTTTTGCTAAATAATTCAATATGTTAATGGGCCAGTAATTAGCCACATCTTTTTTGTCTCCTTATTTAAAAACAGGTGTTACTTTAGAGATTTTCCATAGATTTGGAAAAATGCCTTCTTTTAAAGACTTATTAAAAGCGCAATAGTCAACGGAACAGTTAAAGCTGAGGCACACATACGAACAAATACAGGAGGAATACCGTCAGCACCACTACCCTTTTTTATGTCAAGTTTATTTATGTATTTTAAAACCCCCTGTTCAGTTAATTCCAAATGGCTTATAGTGTAATTAGAACCAGGAAAATCAGGACAATACTCGACAGGTATTATGTTGGTACTATAAACTGTAGAAAAATATGTAGCGAAAAGGTTAGCTGTGTCTATTCCAGAGTTAGCTGTTTGACCATTATATTTAACAGATGTAGGAATATCATTAGTGATCCTTTTTATCTTAGTATATTTTCAGAAAGCTTTAATGTTTATAGTTATGCTATTTTCAACTTGAGATATATAAGATTTAAAACATTGCTTCATCAGTAATTTAGAACGTTTACGCAAACAAACATAAGTATCATAATCACGTGGGTTGTAATGAGTTTTGTATTTATCATGATATTTATTCTGTTCTTTTAGTGTTCTGATTAATGCTTTAGAAAACCAGGGTGGATAACGACTAGATTTTTTTGAAACTGGCGGAGTATTCTTATTAATTATAGTCCAAAGCTCATTATACAAAAACTGTAGAAAGTCGTCACAATTTAACATTTTACTGTGGCTTTACCAGTCAATATCATTAATTTCCAAAATACATTGTTCGTAATTAGTTTTTCTAAAATTCAACCTGGGTAATGACACATTTTCCTTCAAAGTTGTTGAATCAAATTGTAATATAAATTCAAGCGATGGATGATAACTATCTTCTTTACTGAATGCAGTAGCACGAATGACTTCAATAGGGTGGAGATCCGTAAAAATTAAATCAAGCACATTATTACTATCATTCAGAATATTATTACATTGATAAAAATTTGTAGTATAGATAAAATTGCAAAGGTTTGGAATTCTTGTATTGCTTCCAATATTGTTCAATCTACTGGGACGATAATTGTCCCAAGTAACATTTGGTATATTAAAATCACCTACAATTATTGTTTTGGTATTGTGAGACGACAAAATTAATGCTGAGCATCTGTTTAGATATGAATTATATGTGTCATGCGTAATGTATGATGGGATATAAACAATACCTAAATTAATCGTTAAATGATGTAGTTTTATACGAATCCATAAATCCTCAATATCACATTGTTGCTGAGAAGTCATGTCGAAATTGATAGCTTTAGATATTGCCATTAGTACCCCACCCCCATGACTTTTATCATATTTTTCTTTAAAAGCCTTATCGCTATCACGTTTTACTACTCTATATCGATCATCAAACAACTCAGACGAGAATACAGAATCATTAAGCCAAGTTTCACATAAACATATAATATCATAGTCAATGCATAGTATCGAGTTATAGATTTCGGTAGTTTTTGTATTCATACCCCTAATATTTTGAAAGTAAATTTTTAAGGCCATTTGAAATGTTTGAATTCATTAATGTTAGTTACAGTAATAGTAAGTTAGATTATTATAAGTTATATACGATTTTATCCAGTGACTGCTGATTAGTTATGAGTATGTAACGAGAGTTTTCTTCATATATTCACATATACGGACATAAATTCTTCCATCACGAACCCACACATACTTATTTTGTTTCTCTTTAGCCTTGAGTCGGGCCGAAGCATGGAGGTACCTACTTATTTGCCGGTGAAAGATGCTCTGCAACAAATATCGCTGATTTCTCTCCTGATATGCCTATATCCATGGTATTTATTCGTGAAGTAGGGTTTGACCTATTGTATCGTGATACTGCTGAAATAATTTCGTCGCGGCATCTCGGGCTTTTAACTTGGCCACAATAATGCGTGGTTTATTATTGTCTTTATTAAATTTGGCTACTCGGGTAACTTATATCAGGACAGTCATGAAATATTGAAAGCCGATGCCCTTGACTAATTCCATGAACAAATTCAAGGGCACCTATCGCAAAAAAATATACTATTTTTTCTTTTTTTAATCACAATGAGAGACGAGCTTGTCGTTCGCCTGATGGTAAGCGATAGGACCGCTTATGAACAGTAGCAAAATCAAAGAACACCTTAAATTACAGAGCAATGCTTGGCATTCCATTGCGGTGCCATCCTGAGACATAAGATATTAAGTCTCAATATGTCCATTAATTACTCTGGATACAATGTCCTTCAATCCGGAATACAACCGTGTGTTTAAACTGCTTTTTATCTGAAGAAATAACTAGGATAAACTGTACGATATAAATTATGTCCAGATGGAATATACGAAATGCTTGCAGGTGATATATTTACACTTCACGTGGTCAGAGACCAGTCCTTGGAGATCTCTTATATCATTGACTCACAAATCTTCAAAAGTCCAAGAATTTTATAATACATTTATTTATCTTTATTTTACACCTGTGACTAACAAAATATAAATGAGAGAAAAAAAAAAATAAACGTACAAATGTGGTCTTATCCCTCGAGGCAACAGACAACCATTCCGACTTACAGACTACCATTCAAAGGATGGATAAGAGGGAACGATTGGTTTAGGGTTTCATGAAGTGTAAGAAATATTAAACAGAACAAAATACATTAGATATATTATATCTATAAATATATATAATTCAATAATATATAAATATATTTGAAGAGAACCACGTATCAAGCAATAAAACTCTTCATATTTCCGAATTTGATTTCACTCAAAGTGATTGATTTTCAATCAAAGTGCGTGGTGGCCTGTTGGTAAACGGACTAGACGCGACTGCCAACATGTTCACGGTGGTCGCGGGTTCGAATCCCAGGGCACACCTCTGACTTTTCGGAGTCATGTGTGTATTGATAGTCAATCACCACGCACTAAAACGGTGAAGGAAAACATCGTGAGGAAACCTGCATACCATAACAATTTATAAAAAAATGTATGGTATGTAAGTCCGCCAACCCGCACTAGGCCAGCGTGGTGGATTATATGGCCTAACCACTCTCAATCGTATTGTCGATTGTAGAGTAGGCCCGTGCCCTGCAGTGAGATGTATATGGGCTGATGATGATGATGATGATGATTGATTCCACGCCACCATATACTGCAATAATTTTCACGTAACACTATGTTAGCTTTCACGCAGACATAATAATGACCTTCTCTACTTTGTTCCGAGTCAGCTTACTCACAACTGACAAATCCATATATGTATTGCGGAGTTAATGTAATTAGAGGCAGCGTCGTTGTTTATATTTTTGAATATAAACAACAAGACCTTTGGGTCCTGGTAACTCAATCTTGTACAAATCTAATTTTCCGGTAATAGTATACAGATACTTTATCAACTTATTGCGCTTATTTCTAGTCTTTAAATATTTATTTTGCGCGATAATAGAGTCATCCAAAACTTTGTTGCAAATCAAAGTTACCAAGTTCATAATTGCATTACATCCATTATTGTTGCAACTTCATCGGATGATAAGTTTTCCTGGTTTATACATACGAATATATTTTGTCTATTATTTCACCGACACTGTTCCTACGTCACATATATTAAAGTCTTTGTATCGTGGCTTTATTAAACAAATATTCGTGTTCGAATAAATACGAATAGGAATGATTACTTTACTGGAATATATATTCAATAGGGAATACACAGCACTTGCAATTGCACTTTAATTACTAATGTGGCAACAAACAAAAATGACACCCCCGCACCGAGGGGGAGTGATGCAAATAAACGTGGTTCCCTGTTAAGCGCACTACACACCAAAATCGCCGACACAACCCGGCGGCCTTTAAAAAAAGAATCATGTCGGCGACAAGCGCCCGCACTTGCCCGCCGTTATTTTGGCGACATGTCCTCTGCTCAGTTGCCTTGTGAGACTCAACGTCATAAAACGTTCATGTCATATCGAGCCGTCGACATTTTGCCAACCTACCACCATTACAGGTGGTAGGTCTCTCATAAGTAAGAGGCCATCTGGGTGGGTACCACCGCAATGTGTATTTCTCCCGTGAAACAACACTGCGTAAATGCACTGTTGTGTTTCGGATTGAAGGACATTGTAGCCAGAGTAACTACGGGACATATTGAGACTTAACATCCTATGTCTCAGTATGGCAAGCGCAGTGGAATGCCAAGCATTACTTTGTGATTCGAGGTGTTGTTTGGTTTGCTACTGTTTATGAGCTATCATACGCTTACCATCAGGCGAACGGCATGCTCGTCTCGCCATTCATTGGAATAAAAAAAAGAACCAAGTTTGTCGACTTGTGAAGCCGCCGACTAACCCGCCAACAAAAAGTTGTTGACATGTGCCGGCGGCTTCGGTGTGTAGTGTGCTTTAATGTATCTTGGTGACCATTATTTTATCTTTTTCACCCATTGTTTTTTAAAGTCAGGAATAAATCGCTATGCGGGTAATCCCGTGAGTCGTTTTCGCAGTTTGTCCAACAAACTGGAAAAGGATTTTCAAATTAGATTTGCTGATTTGAACAAATAATTTGAGTACTGCTCGATAGTGTTCATTTACGATTAATGGAACTAACAACTCTCTCTCTATCTTACGAGCTCGTACATGTACGTGTAAATAATTTATACATTATATATTTTTGACTCTCATCCAACACAATGACTTAAAAAAATACTCTAATGAATAAGAAGCACATAACTAGCTTTCAACGATGGCGAACGAATGTTGCTTAATCGCTCTTTGTATGGAACAGCAGTTGTTGTTGCTCTGATTAAGACCATTCACAGTATAATGGAGACTGCAAACAACATTATACCGGGTATATCAAGACTGCTACCGAAAACGAAGCCGGGTGGTAGTTTTAGTGACTACAAACACAATGCAACTAAAAATTTCGCAAAGAAACGCGACAATTATTTTTTATGATTTTTTAAATATCGTCATTTTTGGGTGGTAAATCCATAGCTTTTGCTAAAATAATACTTTAAACTCTTTTATACCTTAGATTATTTAAAAATAAAAGGGTATATATACACTAGTTTAGGGAAAAATGTATTTACCACCCAAATATGGTCATAGGAAAAAAATAGTTTTAAAAATATTTTTAAAATATTTTTTCCTATGACCATTTTTTTTGCAACTTTTTCTATTGCATTGTGTCTGAAGTCGCTTAAACTACCACCCGGCTTCGTTTTCGGTAGCAGTCTTGATATACCCGGTATTTGTAAATATTATCTTCGTCATACATCGTGATTTTAATATATTATTAAAATTACTAGATATTTTTGCAATAAAATTGAGCCTTTCCAAAAATAGGCTGACGTTTTTACCTTATCAGAGTATTTTAAGACATTTACTAGGCAGCTATCCGACCTGGCGAAGTATTTTCGAGCGCTGCTAATTTTAGACTTTTAGTTTTTCGATAAACAGGTTAAAGACATGCAAACCTGCGAATGTATCCAACCTTAAACTATGCCGCTTTGCCTTTATTACACTTTTCATTGACGTCATTGCTGGTATGTTACACGGAAGCAAATATTAACTTTACTCCACCGCAATAAAGTTTAAAATAGTTAATGACGGGGTTATGGCACGTAGAATTTCAGTTACAAATATATTTATTTTTTTGTTAACTACATTTAGGATTTTGACAAGTGAGGTCGAGACCGAGGAAATAGGGTCAAATTAACTTGTGAATAGTTTAATTTATTTTAATAGGTGTTAATTAACTGCATTAGGAAATAATAATTCTTAGTATGTAAAATGTACTCTGTGATAATAATTTTCCGTTTCTGAATAAAACATGTTGCGTGGAATAAGTACCTATCGAGGGTGGTTATGACGTATTACTCTTTGTCAAGTTTTTTTATTTGCTCGTAAACTCGACTATGTTACAGCTGGAAGTAATATTAATGGTAGAAATAAAATAGGGTATTGACTGTTATTAATACTTACTTTATTAACTTAACTTATTGTTTATTTGTCTCTACTGTTACGACAAATAACTAGAATGCACTCAATGGAATTAAAATAGAGTATCTATCGGTGAGTATATCTCGGGTTCTAATCTAGGGTTGTGTAGTGTTATTGGATTTTTCTAGTCATTATCAGCCGTCAGTATAAGGGTCAGGAATTTGTGAGACGGAACATAAAAAGTGAAATGCAGATATCTTGGTGGCACCTCAGCCTATCCTGTCTCTGAAAAAGGCGTTAGCTTATCTGTGTGTATATCGGTGATAAATGTTTATCCCTTTCACCGATTCAGCTGGGTTCGAAATTGAAGTTACACAGATTCATCCAAAAAAGGGACGCATTTGTGTGGATCATCACTATTTTTCCAGTACCGCTTATATTTTCTGAACTGATACTAGTTTACCACATTCTTTTTGGGAAGCCTCACACTTATCAGTCTCTATATCTTCATTCGTTCGTTACAGCCACAGGAAGTCCACTGCTGAATATAGATCTCCCCCCAATGATCTCTAGATCGACCTGTTGAAAGCGGCCTAACACAGTGTCTACAATTACCATTAATAGACGTGGTGATATCAATATACCTACATACATATATATTTTTTACAACAAATTTCTTATTATTTTGCATTTGTTTCCAGGTTGTGCAATGACGTAGTGTCGAAGAGGAATCACACGCTCAAACCACGGGTGGTCCTCCCTGAGAACTATGTTAAAGGTAACTATTATTCTGTATCTTTGTTAATCCATAAAGGTCGCTCTGCATGACAGGAGCCTCGTATATAATCGAGAGTACGATTGAGAGGGCTTAGGATGTATTCCATCAAGCTGGCCTGTCACGGGTTATTAATGAGGGCATATCTATTTATAAGCCTATATTTTCTTTGAGGGAGGATTTTTTAATTCGTATACGAGTTACAATGGCTGGTGATAAAGATAGTGATTATTGGTGATTATATTATAACGGATGAAATAAACCATTATTTTACATTTAAATATAAACTAGCGGCCCCACCCAGCTTCGCCTGGGTGCATATATTTGCATATATTTGATTCCACTCCACACTAAATACATGTTATTTTTCGTATAAACTCTTGTATACCTAAACTTGACGTAGCTATGCTACTGTCCGGCTCAATCCCGTCTCATCCGTCTGTTCAGTCTCTTCCCGATCCGTCCCGTCCTTTCTCTTTATTATCCATCCCGTCTTATAACGTGCATTTACATTTAGTCCTATCAAATCTGTCAGCTATCCCAGCCCTCTCCCGTACCTTCCACTCTATTATATCCCGTCTCTCCATATACATGTACATATAAAGATTGCCTTATGAAATTTTAACATTAAAAACTCAAGCGTTTTTAATTGTCCATCCAATATTCCTTCTCTTATTTCAGCACCAAAATGCTGTTTTTCCCAATAATATTGCACGCCATTACTTTTTGTTAGTAATAAAGTAATAATAACCATTTTGAAAAAAGAATTGGCCAAGTTGGTCCAGGCGTTGTTGAGTTATGCGCTTACCAACACATTTTGCGATTCATTTTTTTATTATAGAAGAAGATATAGTCCACCCCGCTGGCTTAGTGCGGGTTGGCGGATTTTATTTCACGTAGAAATTAATCCGAAAAGTCAGAGGTGTGCCATGGGATATGAACCCGTGACCATCGTTAACTTGTTGGCAGTCGCGTCTAGTACGTTACCATATACAAATTAAAACCTTCATACTGCCTTACTAGGTGACGTAAGTAATAGAACAAATATTTAAAAAAATAAAACTGCATATCGTTTTATTATAATGTCTAGATACGGCATCAATGTACCAATATTTTTGACGTGACAACGTCTTAAATTAGGTTGCGGCTGGGAGTCACTTATGAAAAAGTGTAACGCCCGGTAACGTAACGGTGCGCGCGCAGCACTAGAGAATTATTTTTCAGTTTCACCCACTTTTTCCAAAATTGTCCCATAGCCCCCCCCCTGCCTTCCCCCACCCTTATTCCGAAATAGTGCCTATTAGCCTCCCCACGAAACCTACACCCCCCCCCCTCCCCTACCCCCACCCCGAAAATTTACCTCACCCCCCCCAATCCTATCTCGGCCAACATAGGTCGTAGACCCACCGAGTTTGGTATCCTCGGAACCGTCTTGGTGAGGGCTACAAATTGACCCCGCCAGAAATCCCAAATTACGCAAAAAATTACCCCCCCAAAAAAAAAATATTTTACCTCCAAAACAATTAATTTAAGTTAGCCTCCCCACGAAACCTTCCTCCCCCCCCCCCTCCCTTACCCCCACCCCGAAAATTTACCTCACCCCCCCAATCCTATCTCGGCCAATATAGATCGTAGACCCACCGAGTTTGGTATCCTCGGAACCGTCTTGGTGAGGGCTACAAATTGACCCCGCCAGAAATCCCAAATTACGCAAAAAAATACCCCCCCCCAAAAAAAATATTTTACCTCCAAAAAATTTATTGACGTGACAACGTCTTAAATTAGGTTGCGGCTGGGAGTCACTTATGAAAAAGTGTAACGCCCGGTAACGTTACGATGAGTCACCGAACGAGAGAGAGGCCCGCCGAATGCCTTGCGTCTCTCTCCCACTCAACTATGATCGGTCTGCCGCGCGCGCAGCACTAGAGAATTAGGCGCATTGAATCGGCGCATGCTTGTGTCTCTGTCTTTGTCTTTCTCGAACGTTCTTGGCGTTGGAAAAACAAGAAAGCGTCACAATACAAGTTCACACGTGTGGTTAAAGTATCGTCAGCTGTGTCTGTAGTGAAAATATGGAGTGCTTAGATTCGTCATTACATGTACAATGTTTTAGTAAACAAAATATATTTCTATAGTTAAAATTTGTGCAATTCTTATTTTCATTCAATTCCTTGTTCCTATTGTGCAATTTAATTATATTCATATCAATAAATATTCTACCGAGAAAAAGACGTTGTCACGTAAAATCTTCGCCCGTAAAACCGACTTTACAGGCAACCATTTTTTTTTACACGCTTTTTATTAGCTTCACCTGTATGTTTGTATGTTTGTTTGTAACCGACTTCTTTGGGCGCGATTTTGACCCACTTTAAACGGCCAGATTTCGTTCAAATTTTGCACACTTGTCAAAGACCGATGACAATACAATAATTCGATTAAAATATATAATTATCCTGATTAGATTCGCCAGGATTCATTATTCTTATAATTGATGACCATTGCTACTGACCACTAGGTGGCGTATAGATGAACATAATTTGCTACTGACTAAATAGATGGCGTGATCACGTCAATAATGCATGTTTGCACTATTCATCGCTAGATGGTGTTAACATTGTATTCTTCAAGTGTCAAATGTTACTACTGACCAACAGATGGCGTTATTGATTGGAAATACAGCTGTAGATGGATGTTTTTAGTCAAAACAATTAAATAATAGTTAAAAAAAACTAAAATACACGCTTTAATAAGATATACAACTAAAAAAGTAAAAATAATTTATACTGAATTTAAGATAAGTAAATGGAGTAAAATACATATATTTTATTGTTACAAAGCGTGGGGTGCAGGATGATAAGTAATTGTTGTAAACACCCCACGCTTTGTAACAATAAAATATATGTATTTTACTCCATTTACTTATCTTAAATTCAGTATCAATTATTTTTACTTTTTTAGTTGTATATCTTATTAAAGCGTGTATTTTAGTTTTTTTTAACTATTATTTAATTTATTCTTGAGTCTGAAAACAATACTAACGCGGAATTTAAATTTGTCCCCCAGCGCATCTAAAAGTATCAATTCAAGAAACAATGTCCTTTATGAAAACGAAAAATTATAATTAGATATATTTTGGTGTACTCCGGCAAAACGCTTCGATAGAGTATACCTTGTTTAAAACTGTTGCAATAATCTCAAAAAACAATGGGCTATTTTGTTAGATATGGACATCGATCTATTTTACATTTTACAAAATTACGCTCAAGACGCCGTATCTAGATATTATTATGTACACGATGTACAATTTTTTTGAATTTTGTTCTATTTTGTCAGCCGTCAATGAAAGACAATGGAAAGAAAGTAAACAAAGTAACATTTAGGGAAAATGATTCATCTTTTATTATTATGTTTTCGTCGAGTTTTCATTATTTTTAAGATGTATTCTGCTATTTGGGGCGGGGACAAATCCAACGAACCAAAAACCATGAAAATTGGTCTAGCCGATCTCGAGTTATAAGTGTTGTAACAAACCCGACTTTGTTTTATATATATATATATATTATGTCAACCTTCAAGTGTATCCAAAAAACATTAAAGATAAATAAAATAAACAAAACTGCAAATGTTTCACACGTTACCAATGTTAGTAAATAAAATGTAATAACAAAATATAACTTGCAAGAAAACAAGGTAAACTAAGATAAGATAAAATAAAAAGAAGTGTCGAATATAAAAAAGTATTTTCAAAATTCAAAGATAATGTTTCGTCCAGACATGAAATGAAAAATAAACAACAATTTATTTCGTTTATAAGGGGCTTAGATGGAATGGACACGTATCGGTCATAAGGGAATACTTTTTCACTGCACACTGTAAATGTCCACTACGATTTATGCGATAAATGTCTGTAGGAAAGTGAAAAATCTAGACCCATCTAAAATACCTATGCACAAATTTTGCCCCCGTTTGATTCAGAGCACTGACTTCACGCTACTAAGTATTGTTAACCGATTGTTTGCTCGTTTGCCGGACTGATGCAATAAAATAATCATCAGAGGACAGTGCTGACTGCATTGCACTTTTCTGTGCAAGTTAATTAATAATGCGAGAAAGCGAAATGTCGGACGCCCGCCTACAAGATGGACGGACGATCTGGCTAAGGTTGCAGGAAGTCGCTGGATGTAGGCCGCTTCCAACAGGTCAGTGTGGAGATCCTTGGGGAAGGCCTATGTTCAGCAGTGGACTTCCTGTGGCTGATATGATGATGATAATTAATAATTAATTTGGTGTGTATTGTGGTTATTCCGATATGTCATTTGTAAATCACTACACAAGTAACCTTGTCACGCATCAAAACGTTGCCATTTTGTTCATGAAATATAGTACTTTTGCAATTGTAAAATGGATTTTTCATATTCAGCACACACGTTTATAACTACTTGGAAAATGAGATTTTGACTACTGACAGGTACTTTAAGGTTTTTTTATTCGTTTTGTTTTGACAACAACGTAAAATAAATTTTGTTTTAAAACCTACGTGTAAAAAATTCACACGCGTATAATGTTTTTCTTATTAATATTGTGCTTATTTTTTTTTGTATCACTAAAAATATCTTGTGGCATTTGGTTGTAAGCAAAATATCATACTCTGGCCTCTGGATCGTGTTTGTTACCATGTGGTGTATCTATATTTAACCTATGTTTTTCATAAAAAAGAAACACAGTGCACTCAAAATAATTGGGAATATTTTTACAATGACTGGCATTACTTTACTTTCCAATTTCGTATATTGCTTTGTGCGCAAACTTATATTTTAGTTCTATATGTATTGAGGTCTGCGGATCTTAAAATTCATAAGCTACAAATACAGAAGCCGAAATATATTTATGAAGACCATGTACCAGCAAGCTCTGGGTCGGATGTTCACGCGAAATATTGATGAACGACCTAACAAATGTCGCTAGGGAATTCCTTGGGGAAAGTCCTCCAGCAGTGGACTTCTTGTAACTGAGGATAATAATAACCTCACATATTTCTATTACTATTTAAAGCCTCCGTGGCACAGTTGGTTAGATTCCGGCTGTGAACGTCGCGGGTTCGATCCCCGTACCAAGATAAATATGTATTGTGAGTCTCACGAGTATTTGTCTCGTATCTGGATGTTAGTGAGACTGAAAAATCTCACATAGCATCAGATACGAATGAAATGAGACTGAATTGATCTTAATGTAGGGTCAAGACTATGTATGTGACTGTTGGGTGTATTTATTTACAGAAATGCGTCCCCCAGCGCGCAAGGGTCAGCCAGTCATCGTAGAATTCAGCATTTACGTGGTGGACGTGAATTCTATCAACGTTGAAGATATGGACTTTAGGTGAATATTAATTATTTATTTTTATGAGTGTTAGAGCGATACCAATATAATGACATTTTTAGTTAATGAACCAGCCTGGTCTTTATTGCCAGGCTAACAGCTGGTTAAACACGAAAATACTCTGAAATAAAAACAAAATAAAACTATTATATATGGATTTTATCACGGATTTGGTTTAATATTTTAATTTTTCGATTAGAGTCCGCTCCATGGCTGTAAAGTAATCGAAACTTCGGGAAGTTAAAAGATGTAAAAATTAAACCAAATCCGCGGTATAATCTGTAAATAATAATTTTATTTCAATGAGTAAAATTCGCATAAGTCTAAAAAACTACTACACTAGTATACCCACTGTAGCCTCGCTCAAGATATCTAAAGTCGTATTCCAGTTTTAGAAATTTCAATAAATATGCTAGAATTTAAGCCATATTTGAAGCCACGTTGTGACCAAACTTGTTCATCCCATGAGATGGCGCCTCAACTTAGCTAGTAATAAGTTTCTTTTTATACCAATGAATGGCGAGACAAGCGTGCTGTTCGTCTGATGGTAAGCGATACGACCGCTCATGTACAGTAGCAAAACCAAAGAACGCCATGAATTAACAAGCAATGCTTGCCTTCAACTGCGCTCACTCTGAGACATAAGATGTTAAGTCTCTTTGCCGGAGAAAAAAAAACCATTACGGTGGACATACATACCACAAGTAAAATAATAAAACAAATAGAAATCCAAAGTAATCATCATAGCGTACCTACATATAAGGGATAATTCAATCTTCCATTGATTAATCATCCTCCGTTAACATTACTGTATCTCAGAATCAAGATAATTGCTTTAGTGTGTTTCGTTTGGTTGATGACAGCCTATGTGGCGCAGTTAATCAGACGCCGGCCGTGAAACGAAAGTTCGCGGGTTGGATTTCAGCACCGAGACTAATGTTTGTGTGAACCATATGCATTTGTTCCGAGTGTGAGTGTTTGTGAGACCTCCAACCGAAAAGCCAACTTTTTTCAATAACTCTTACCGAAATCCTAAAATTCTCTCATAGTTGATAACCACGAAACAAGTCTGTATCTTAGTGTGGGGTCAGGCCTACGTATTTGACGGTGGATGTGATTGTCTATATTTATTAATTTGTGAGTAAGATAAATCACGTTATTTAACCCTTCTTTCCAGTAGCGCCGTACTTCCACGGTTAATTCCTGACGTATTGTACTTGTTTATAGTTTATATTTCGCGGGGCAAGTCGCTTACGCGATCGTATATTTTTTAAAGAAAATGTCTTGTTAATAAAAATCCAATAAGCTTATATATACAGTAATTTGATTTAAAAACAACCCAACATTTTTGAAATGAATGCTACAAATACAGAGTGAAGTACGTACCCAATATAAAATTCGAGAATCATGTATCCATTGAACCCAGACAGCTTTGAGTTTTTTACTGGATGGCTGTTAAATGAAACGAAGGTCAGTTTGTTAAATTATCTAATAAACAAAAACTTAGGTCTTGTTACACATATACCCTACAAAACTACCTAGCTAGTTCGACTGTAGGTCGTAGACTCTCTAATAAATGATATGTTAATATATACTTACTACAATATATGATGTACGGGCTAGCGGCGTACATTTGAATCGTCAGCAATTAATAAAATAATATTGTTTACGCAGTAGTACACGATCGTTGTCATCCGCGTCGCGTGCGCTCATAGCTAGCATTTTCATATCCATTACTTTAGTTAAATAAATCGTAATTAAGCAATAAATCATACTAGCAAGGTATACAACCTTTTACTAAACCTTACATATATGTTAATAATTTAATATTTATAAATTATTAAGGGCCCGACTTCGCCCGGGTAGATACACTTTTAAATGGCGGCCGAAATGTTCAATTCTCACCGTCAATTTAGAATATCGACCAATCGGATGATCGGATGATGAATAAAATGACCTTGTATTTGTTAGATTGTTCACTGCTTCCCTCGTATATATAGCCTAAGGCATTCCTAAATAAATGACCTATTCAACACAGAATATTTTTTTCAATTCGAACCAGTAGTTCCTGAGATAAGAGGTAACAAACAAACTCTTCACTACATAGTATAAAATAAAGTCGCTTTCTCTGTCCCTATGTCCCTTTGTATGCTTAAATCTTTAAAACTACGCAATGGATTATGATGTGTTTTTTTTAATAGATAGAGTGATTCAAGAGGAAGGTTTTTATGTGTAATACGTTCATATTAAGCGAAGCTGGGCCGAGCCGCTAGTCGGTATTATATACTAGTATAGATTTTTAATTGATGCTGCAAAATATTTGTATTATATTTTTGGAAGGGTCACCTGTCTGGCGGCAAGGCTGTGAGAAAAACAACTCTACTGGGTATTTGAGCAATTTTATTTCAAACTATTTATTATTCTTAAAATAACAATTTAATTAATATTCCCGAAAGTAGTATAGAAAGTATAGAATTTGTCTGTATTTTACTATTTTTAGGCAGTAATTAGGGGCTTATGAATAGAGCTTATAAAATAAATGGATCGTGAACTGGAATTTTAATTAATTTCGATTCGATAGTATTAAAACACAATTTCCGAAGAATTCGAATTTTTGGTATACTAATCGGTACAAGAATTTATAAACAGTTTTATAGATAGATCGATTGAATGTGGGCTAGGGGTAGTTATAATATTGTCACAACGTCCACACCTTTTACGACATAGATTCGTATAAAGATAATAATATCACAAATTGTATCAAGGGTAATAGTGTGCTAAAATATTACACAGAAAGTTGCGTGAGACAAATAAAATCATCAATTATTTCTCCAATAAATGCAGGTAAACAAATAACATGAGCGTCATTTCAATTTTATAATAAATTTATTAATAGAGAGAGACACACAGAGAGAGAGAGAAGTTACAATTGTACTAATACTGTTGTTTACACTAATAAAATAAGAAACAAAATCTAGTGGATCAATGGTATCAGTGTTTTATACGGTTTCCACATTACAGGTGTTGGTAGCTTGGTAGGTTTGTGCGGTGGTCCGTAATGTCTATTTCTTCCGCTATACAGCAGTATAAAGCACTGTTGTTTTCCGGTATGAAAAACATTATAACACATCACTGGACATACTGAGACTGTACACATTTCTCAGGATGACTAGCGTAGTGGAATTCCAAGCTTGATATATACTCATGGTGTTGTTTGATTTTGCTATCAAAAAAAACCATGCTGTCCAAGCTGTCCATGAGCGGCTGTATTGGTTACCATCAAATAGCATGCTCGTCTCGCCTTTAATTGTATTAGAAAAATAGGATATTGCATAGCAAGTCGCTTAACTATGAACTCCTCCATTATGATACATATGTCAAGATTACGACATTGACCGTCAAGCAAGAAAGATTTTCCCATCATCACGTGGTGTTGGCGGGTTGGTTGGTGCAGTACCGGAGCCGTCCCACTATTGATACTGCTGCCAACTTGGTCCTATTATTCATGAGTCTGATATTTACAGCTATAGCCCCATGGGATTGGGCTCAAACATGATGAAATTGCTACCCATCATTTAGTAAACAAGAGACAAGTTTGACTCAAAAACAGAATAAATAAAATAAAAAAACTGAACCATGTTAACCGTGTTTCATAATTATACGAGGTATATCAAGACTGCTACCGAAAACAAAGCCGTGTGGTAGTTTTCATGACTTCATTCAGACACAACGCAACTAAAAATTATCAAAAGAAGCGACTATTTACCGTTCACAGTTTACGTTGTCACAGACCGGAGGAATTCATATAAATTGGGCAAACATATTTGTGAAATACTACAATAATTTTAAAAGGCAAAATCAATCACAAAACTAAAAGCTTTTCGGTTCTTGCAATGTGAATATAATTTCTATTGGTTATTATTTATCTTTCATCTTCTATTTCTCTGCCAATTAAAATATTGAAATGCTAGAAAGATTTAAAAAAATCTTATAAGACACGATTTCACATTTCGCCAATTTATAAGTCTAAAAGATAGAACAAAACATAACATTAGTGTATTTTTTGGGATTTCTATATAACTATAAAGAAACGTAATACTTAGACTAGATTTTTTTTCTCGAATTCTAAACATAATATAGACACCAGAAAATAAAGATATGTAAAAAAATCAAGAATAAATACAAACCGACTTCAAAGAGATATGACTGAAAAGTAACAAATAGTAAATCTATTATTATCTATATGTCTTTACACTTGTAAACGTTGATTATTTTTTTTAAACTTGACTTGACAACAAGTCAATATTAGATCAAGAGCCTGTGGCCGCCAAAGCCAGTTTACAAAAGCTGGAACTCTGTATGCGCATGCCTCTAACATAGGCATCACACGGTCATCTATTATGAAGTTCTGTTTGTGGTTGCTTTGGAATTTATCAATGTGTCTTGGCGAGATGAAAGAACCATCAATAGTATCTTAGCACTAAGGAAACAACTTTTGATAGCTGTCTTAATAACATATTATATGAAATTCAGCTTTTATACTATAACGTTGGCAATATTGCATTTTACGAAAGTTTGAAGATATCGTCTTATATTTAATAATATGTCAGGTATTCACTTTCTTTCAGCTGAACACCTTTTTTGCAACAAAACTATGAAGTAGAAGCGTTGATTAATTTCCCAATTATCTTTTATTGTAAAGATTTATGCGTTGATCTTTCTTACTTAGACCAACGCCACGATCTCAAAAAATCATTTTTTCATTCAGCAATTGAAATTAAAGAATCAAACAAAACAGTATTTAGAGAAAGACTATGCGAGTAATTATTAAACAATCCTTAGTAAATACGAAATATAAGGTCTTTGCAATCATTGATGTTTACCGACAAATGCAAATAACCCTAGAGATTGTCACAAACAGCGACGCAAACAAATATCTCGTTAGTACTTAATTTACATGAAAAACGGGAGCAACCACAACATTAATTAATGTCTTGAAGAACATAATTTATTACTTGGTCTTCAGTAAAATTAATTCATTATAAATAGTAGAAATGTTGTTTACTTTGATCCAAAAAGAAATTTGGCTACGATTTATAAGGTTGTAATTATTTATGTAAGCTAAGCCCACAAATACCGGATATATCAAGAGTGCTACCGAAAACGAAGCCGGGTGGTAGTTTTAGTGACTACAAACACAATGTAATTAAAAATTTCGCAAAGAAACGCGACAATTTATTTTTATTATTTTTTAAATATCGTGGAGTTTGAGTGGTTAATCCATAGTGTTTGTTTTTTATTTAATTTCTAAAATAATGATTTAAAGCCTTGCGTGCCATAGCGTCTTTAAAAATCAAAGGGCTTACACTATTATTTAAGAAAAAAATATGTATTTACCACCCAAATACGACGATAGAAAAACAATAACAATTTTTTTTGTTGCATTGTCTAAAGTCGCTAAAACTACCACCCATCTTCGTTTTCGGTAGCACTCTTAATATACCCTGTATTTCTTTCAGGTGTGGGTGTTTATGAGACCGAAAAGTTTCTTGTAGTTCCTGATACCTACGACACAAGACTCGATCTTAGCTTGGGGTCAGTGATTATGTGACTGATGGTCGTTATTTATTTATATTTATTTCAGTAAGTTTCTCGTAGTTCCTGATACTCCCGACACATAACTCGATCTTAGTATGAGGTGAGGCTACTATGTGACTGTTGGGTGTTATTTATTTCAGTAACTTTCTCCTAGTTCCTGATAGCAACGACACAAAACTCGATCTTAGTGTTGGGCCAGGTCTATAATTATGTGATTGTTAGATGTTATTTAAGTAAGGCATTATGAAAACACAGTTTTGAAACCTATTTAAGGGCTTCTACTTATTCTTTTTTAATAGTGGATGGCTATCGGATATTTTGCCAATAGCCAGTGCTTATTTTAGTTTTCGAATGTTTTGTATTATTCGCTCAAAATTATTTCAAAAGTCGTTTATATTACTAAAATATGTATGTTTATGAACAAGACAGGTAATAAAAATTGTAACTAATAAATACTCATAAATAAAACTAGACCACAATGAAAGGCGCAGTAATAATAATTTTTACTAATTATTGACTCCGGACTGATAATGAATAGAAAAATCCATTATCAATTGGGACCCGTGACCTTAACGTTGCAATGGTACTATAGTATAACTGCGCGCCGAGGCAGTTTTCAAGTCGTTCAAAAATAGATTTTAATCGAAAAATTGCAATTCAAATCCAAACCTTCATTCAATAAATTTTTACGCTGCACATTATTAGCCTATTTTTAGTGAATAAAATATTCTAATGTGCAATAAAATTACCACACCTGATCTTGCCTCTTGAAATTGGGCATATTCAATTTTTACAATTTACTGCAAAAGTTATTCAGAAAGTATTGAACAATTTTTGTATAGTCTATGAAATACTTTTGCTCAGGATGCTGAATTTTGATGAAACTATGAGTCGTCTCAAGAGGAGGCCAAAAATCAGGAAGTTACATTATTCAAGCAGGACGTCACACATCAGGTGCCACTTTAATTACGGGTTTTTCGGTAAATTGTATTACTTGGTGTCCAAGGTCGTAGACTCATCAATTAATGTGGCTCACTAGTATGATACTCATTATTCTATGCTAACAAACCTCTTAACGATTGTCCTTCTCGATGATCCGGCTTATGTTAAAAAAACTGTTCACAGCACAAGTTCCGAAGACAGTCGTTGCAATTGTATAAATATGATTCGTAATTTTCTATTATATTTGCTGGTTTTATGCATCTTCTATGTACTTTTAACGTTTTTTACGATGATTCTTTTGCAACGGGAATATATTACAGCTTTATTACTATGTTATGGTCGGTTGGCAACAATGGAAGGACGCTTAATAATTCCAACAAATCCATCTTCTAATCACAAAAGAATTGACAATTTCTAGATGTAGTACTCAAAAAGGGTACTGACCACTTTCCTTAGGTGTGGGCTGTATGAGGAAATAACCTTTTCCTAAATTAATACTAATTCCATCATTAGATTGATACAATTATCCGCCACGCTGGGCAATTGGATTTGACAACGCGGGGATGCTTTCTATAACGTGGAATTTTTGTCGCCTTCGCTGTCTTGGTTATTTTCGGCATTGATTGGTTCCTCGGTGGATTGGGTTGGCCTCGGATGGTGTTAGTTGGTCAGATAGAAAACAACTTGACAAAGGTTGTAGGAATCTACTGAAACAGGTCAGCATTCCTGAAAGCGACCTATATTCAGCAGAGTTTCTGTGCCTGAAAATAAATTATACAGTATAGAACTAGAATAACACTGTGTTGAAATTTTAATATAACATTTTAATTAAAAGCACTTGAAAAAGAAAAAAAAAGGTAGAACATTATTAACCAGAATTTTTAACACTCTTATCTTCTAATACACATTGTTTCATTTCAGAGTGGACATGTTCATAAGGCAGACGTGGAGTGAAAGTCGCCTCCAGCTGCCT
Source organism: Hyles vespertilio (assembly GCA_009982885.2). Classification (NCBI taxonomy): domain Eukaryota; kingdom Metazoa; phylum Arthropoda; class Insecta; order Lepidoptera; family Sphingidae; genus Hyles; species Hyles vespertilio. Next base: position 3,274,584 of record CM042816.1, read on the forward strand.
GATGATATATTCGAGGAGGGAGACGACCACGTTACGCTGCCTCCGGAGTTCTTTGACAACCTGTGGCATCCAGACCCTTACTTCTTAAACTCAAAAGTCACTGGTGAGTAATTTTGGAGTTTCCGATAGATTTTGACTAGGTCTTCACTCGATTATGTTTTTAAATAGAGGTAATAAAGTTAGATATTTAAGACCCTTACTTTTTGAACTCGAAGGTTACTAGTGCATGATTTTGGAGATTTATGTATACCGGGTATCTCAAGACTGCTACCGAAAACGAAGCCGGGTGGTAGTTTTAGTGACTACAAACACAATGCAACAAAAAATTTCGCAAAGAAACGCGACAATGACTTTTTATGATTTTTTAAATATCGTCATTTTTGGGTGGTAAATCCATAGTTTTTGCTAAAATTATAATTTAAACACTTTTATACCTTAGATTATTTATAAATAAAAGGGTATACACTATTATTTTAGGAAAAAATTAATTTACCACCCAAACATGGTCATAGGAAAAAAATAAAAAAAAAAAATTATCGCTTTTTTTGCAACTTTTTCTGTTGCATTGTATCTGAAGTCGATTTAACTACCACCCGGCTTCGTTTTCGGTAGCAGTCTTGATATACCCTGTATTGATTATGTCTCGAATCTCGAATAACGATTTTGCTTATAAGACAATGATAATAAAATTAGATATTAAAATATTTTACTTCTCCAACTTGACGGTAGAACTGGTGATTGCTATTGACGTTTATTTCATTAATTTGATTTTATTTGACCTGATCAGATATCCATTTAATTTCTGAAATACGAATAATGCGATTGGATGGTTTTATTGGTTTATTGGTGAACGGCACGCTCGTCTCGCCTTTCATAGCAATAACAAAAAACATCGTACGAACACATAGTGTAATATATAGTAAAATATACAGGGTATCTCAAGACTGCTACCGAAAATGAAGCCGGGTGGTAGTTTAAGCGACTTCAGACACAATGCAACAGAAAAAGTTGCAAAAAAAAGCGACAAATTTTTTTTGGTTATTTTTTTCCTATGACCACATTTGGGTGGTAAATACATTTTTTCCTAAAATAATAGTGTATACCCTTTTATTTATAAATAATCTAAGGTATAAAAGAGTTTAAATTATTATTTTAGCAAAAACTATGGATTTACCACCCAAAAATGACGATATTTAAAAAAATCATAAGAAATAATTGTCGCGTTTCTTTGCGAAATTTTTAGTTGCATTGTGTTTGTAGTCACTAAAACTACCACCCGGCTTCGTTTTCGGTAGCAGTCTTGAGATACCCGGTAGTAGAAAATTATGCAGAAGATGAGATATCAAACAAGAATATTTCATATACGGAAGAAGACGGATCAAAGCGTTTTTTTTTTTTTTTTATTGCATTGAATGGCGAGACGAGCAAGCCGTTCGCCTGATGGTAAGCGATACGACCGCTCATGAACAGTAGCAATATTCCACTGCGCTCGCCATCCTGAGACATAAGATGTTAAGTCTCAATATGTCCAGTAGTTGCTCTGGCTACAATGTCCTTCAATCCGAAACACAACAGTGCATTTAAGCAGTGTTATTTCACGGGAGAAATAGACATTGCGGTGGTACCTACCCAGATGGCCTCTCACATATGAGAGACCTACCACCAGTGAAAAGTAATTTAATATGAAGGAATATTTGAGGAATATTAATTAGCTAGCAACCGAGACGAAGAAAAGGAAAAAGTTTTTAAATAAACTGAAATTTAAATTTATTTGCAACCTCAGTAATTTAATTTATATATATAATCATTGGTTTCGTATTAAAAATGCAAAAGCAAAATATATTTACACAACTTCTGCCTCTTATATTTACTGTGCAATAAAATCATATTTGACTTTAGCTCCGCCTAATGCTGGAGGCTGCAATTTAGAAATCCATCATTTTATTAAAGATTATTTTATTTGATTTGATGTAGCATTATGGAAAAATGCTATTTATGCTATTTCGTTATTAAATTACATATTGAAAATAACTTACTAAGTTTGTCGAATATCCAAGAGCTCTAGTTCTATGATATTTGTTACTACCCGGGCAGCGAACAAGATTATGAAGAGCCCATTGTATTATTGTTCCAAGTAACACTAATAACTAATAATTATAACACCAGTGTAAAAGCACAGCTGTGTTTCGTCTGTAGGACATTGTAGCCAGAGTAACTACTGGACATTTTGAGATATTTAATGTCTATTTTTTTACGATTCAGCTTGGAATTGAAATCGATTTAGAAAATTTTATGCATCCGTAGAGTTTGCTTTGCCATTTAACAAGCGGTCCTTGTATTAACTTTGAAAGTATAACGAGCTGGTTTATACGAGTGTATTGTATAAACCAACTTATGCATGTGCGGCTTTAAGCAGACCGACAAAATTGTGTCAACTGTCAATGAAAATAGCTTGAATAAATATTTATTGAAATTTACAAATTAACGCATATACAACATGAGATAGATACATACAATGATATTCAATTTTTACATTTGTTCCAATAATACTTCGGCCCATATATACCGTGGTTCCCCACTAGGCATGCCTGGATCGGAGGTATCAAAAATATAAAAAACTTACAATGAATGAGACATCTCTCGTCGGTATTTATTATACATAAATAAATTATTACACCCAACAGTCACATACATAGCCCTGACCCCATAATAAGATAGAGTGGGTTACTCTATAAAAATGAAGAACGAACTTCGAATGTTCAGATGTTCGACGTCCGGAGTAAGATATAAGATTTCTACTTCTAAAAATCAATATTGTTCTCTATTATACGTATCATTTTCTCCGAACTTATACTATGGTTGCAAAACGAACTATAGAGGAATCGAATATTCTGTGCGATGTCAACGCAATTAGTGAAGTTATACGTACGGCGGCGCGGCGTCCGAACATTCGAAGTTTGTATCGTTTTAGAGTAACACTCCGGGCCTGGAATCAGAGGGTCAGAAACGCCCAGACTGTAGGTGTAGTGAGGGGTCGAACCCACGACCTCTCGTTGCACAATGAGCGTCTAACCAACTACGAAACATATTACTGAGAAAATACAATAATAGTTGTTGCAGTCTCATCGAATTGAAGAAGCAAATTACAAAAAACACATTTTCATCAAATCTAAACAGATGTATGTCGAAAATTGATTAACCCGTCTCAAAATCCTTATTCCAAAATTGTATTGTTAAACCAATCTGCAAATAATAGTCTCCAAAATGTTCTCAATTAACAATAATATGTGTACAACAGTGCTCCGACAACAGAAGGCTTAAGTTTCAATACTAACAAAGGCCATTTCTAAAGGATCCTCAGCGTGGAATAGTGCGTTATTATCCATATTATAAGGAGCTATCGAAGTGCCAAAACACAGATAGGATTGTCTTCCACTTCTACTATATAAGCTGTACTACTTTATAAGCATTCAAACAAGACGAGAGATAGATCGCGTCGATCTAATCGATGGGATAGAAAAGTATGGAAGCCACGTACTAGTATTATCACACGTGTACGCATAAGGTTGATAGTTCTTATAAAAGATACAGAAAGTTTCTACATAGTTAAAGGCGATTTTAAACAAGTCTGTGGGGTAATCCATGGACAGCCTATGTTCAGCGCTTCCAAGATAGGTGGGATTTTCATTCCACCGGATTTTTAAGTAAAGCTTGCGAACTGAGATTCGTATTGCAATTTTGACAATCGATAGGTTAGACGATGGATAAGCAAAATATCATCTTGCACTGATATCTGATAAAAGAAGTTTGAAGAATGAAATAGTTTACCAATGGCCAATAATAATTGCCTTCCCATACATAAACCCCTTTTTACTGGTGGTAGGTCTCTCATATGTGAGAGGCTGCCTGGGTGGGTACCACCGCAATGACTATTTCTCCTGTCAAACAGCAGTTTAAATGCACTGTTGTGTTTCGGATTGAAGGACATTGTAGCCAGAGTAACTACTGGACATATTGAGACTTAACATCTTATGACTCAGGATGGCGAGAACAGTGGAATGCCGAGCATTGCTTTGTAATTCAAGGTGTTGTTTGGTTTTGCTACTGTTCATGAGCGGTCGTATCGCTTACCATCAGGTGAACGGCATACTCGTCTCACCATTCATTGCAATAAAAAAAACATAATGTCTTAACGCAGTTTTCAAATGCCATTAATATAACCTGACTCGAAAACATCATTCATAGACATCATAAATGACTAATCACCTTTTTAACAGCTCATTAACTTTATAATGCCCGGGACCCTTGTTAATGCAAATTTTAAGCAGCAAAATGGCGGATGTCTGTCAGCTGGACGCACAGGACGTTTGATATTACTGTCAAGTGAATGAAATCATTTTTTCTGTGAAGTGGCAATATTAGTATACATATGTAGTAAAAATCATTATGAATAGTAAACTAATAAGTAAACCATTATGAATAGCAGTACTTAAAAAACGTTTATCTCCTCTTCACATGATTTAACTAATTTACGTTTATATGGTTGATTAGCGGTTTCTTATGAAAGAGGAGAAAACCTTTTGCCATAATTAATAAATTATGTATCGCGCAGCTCTTGTAAAGGCATACAAACCTTACAACTTAATTTAGCGTAGATACCACATCCCTGTCGCACAATTACGATGAGCACACTACATGTAATGTGTGTGCCCCTTTACCGTTGTACCTATAGGCATTTTAGTCATGTATAGTTTGTAAACTTAGAACATCAGATATACGGTATGTTTGAGAAGGTTCATGTATCGGTATAATAATTGGAAGTTCATTCTGCCTCCATATCAGCTCATACACGTCCAGCTGCAGGGCACGAGCCTCCTCTACAATCGAAAGTACGATTAAGAGTGGTTAGGCCATATGGTCCATAACACTGGCCTAGTGCGGGTTGGCGGACTTTATATACCATATAAATTCATACAAATCGCTACGGTATGCAGATTTGCACACCATGTTTTCTTCACCGTTGTAATTGAATATCAATACATATAAGACCCCGAAAAGTTAAAAGTGTGCTCTGGGATTTAAAATCTGCGACCATCGTGAACATGTATGTATACATACAGGTTTAAGTACTGGAATTTCATTATTTATATTTTATTATTCTACTACCATTATCGTCAAATACAACTGTGACAAATACAGTCAAATTGAAAAGTTAGTCAAGTCTATAAAAAAAATCGCATTGTATAACTCAGCATTAACTAGACTAAAGAAAAAAGTAGTTTAAAAAAATAAACCGACATCAAAATTGTGATAAAAAGCGGGAAATAAAATTAATCTTTTAATAGATCTAAAAAACCTAAATAGGCCAACAATTTTAGAGGTCCCTTTCCAACGACTTTGAAATCGGCTTGAACGAAGAAGACAAAACATTTGCTCACTAAAATAGGTTTTAAAACTGCCTAATAATAAGAACGTTAGTGATAAGTGATAGTTTATCGAAGACTGAAAAGTCTGTAAGTTACGATGGTTGGATTTTGGAGAATCATATTTGGTTGTTTAAGATCGTTATCCAAATATTATGTTCTTGAAACTTTAGAGGAAGGTACTACGTGTGGGTTTAGGCCAGATTATTTGTTTAACATTGTTTACATTAGAATTTCCTCACGGAACTAGCCTGGAGAAAACAAACATGTTTTCGTCAGATTCCAAACTATTGCTTATGATAATTAGTTTTGCCGTCCTCAAGCTAAAATGCCGTTAAGTATTTATTGCCGCTTTTTTAGTTATGCACAAAAATGCGATATTTTTTTAAATGTGCTACTTAATAACAAATGGTCATCTTTAGACCTTGAAGTACTGAATAATAGATCGCAGAAGGCACTTTAGAATAGCGAAACTTTAAATTTAGAACTGTAATATCGCTTTTTTTGTGCATAACTCAAAAAGCGGTTTTTGTACTTAACGGCAGTTTAGCTTGAGGACGGCAGTATTTACCAACCTCGACCACGATTTGCGTCAAGAAAGTTTATTGACATTTTATTATTATTTTTTACACATCCCATTAAAGTACATAGAGAACCTACCACAGGCCTGTATCTAATACTTCACGATATTGTGAAAAACCAGTAATAAACTCTTAAAAGTTTACCGAAGTATTCTGTATAAAGTATTTTGTTTACAATTAAAACTTTTTCATTTTAGGAGCGGTGTTACAATATCATCAACGTACTTCTGGTAAAATAACAATTGCTCCTTAAATTTTAGCACTTTTACACAATGAGCAGCGTTGAAGCTTGGTTACACAATCACAACTCACTCAAGATTTTGCGTTTGACTGTACATCTGTTTGGATGTAGAAAACAAGCAGTTGATTAGCTTAAAAACACTTGATCATCTGCTATTACCTTTAATGCTTCAGCAATGACGACTTGTGGCTTCCATGTACAATAATGCAAATGTTTCGATAGTGCAAATGTCACACCTCAAATTGTCATTTTCAATATTCGATGCATGGTTTTATCAATTTCGTTCGATAGTTTGTTTATTTATTACAACATCCTTTACAGGCATATTTCCAATAAATCAAGTGTCTTGTTCAATCTCACGACCTATTTCAGAAGCCCAACTAATACTAACTACATGAATATTGGCTGTGTAACCTTGATTAACATTGCTCCTCGTTCATTCCTTATACTCAATTGTTGAAAAAGTTGATAAGCTTCGGTGAACTTCGAGCTACATAAAGCACAAATAACAACTATTATTACCATATTAAAGTGTTAAATTTCTAATTATCGAGTACATCAATAGCGCAAATTAATATCAGACGCTGTAGCATTGTGATATAAAATTACAGGACCTATTATTATACCTTCCAAATCTAATTTCGAACTAAATTCAATCTGTGTAGCCTCAGCTATGTCCTTGATTGTAATCAAAGCGGTGAATCGACTAAGGAATAACTGGATAAGGCGTGCCGATAATTGAAATTATCGTTCGTATGTACTCAGTTAATGAAATCGAGCGAATGGTTGCTAAAGAGGAATCTAATGTGTAATTAGAGCAAGTGTCTTATTTGTAAAGCTAATATGTATCGTGTGCTAACTTCTAATGAAATTATCTTCAACTATTAAGAAGACGATAAAATTATTGCAGTAATTATTTATGCAGTTTTAGATTTTATATATATAATATTTTAAAGGAGGGTTCGTGTATTTTTAAAGCTGATGATACTATTGAAAATATTATGAATATAAAAGTGTAAATATCGTTCAAACTATTAGTATCACCAACACTTTCTTATATGAAATAAATAAATTAGACCAAATCTATAACATTATTTTTAGAACTCTCTATTGAAGGATATAATAATATTTTTATTTATTTCTTTCTTTTGTCTGTATCAAGTAGTTTTCTAATAAAAAGAATCGAAATTTCTGAATAGAATCAGTTCTATGTTTGCCGCATCTTTATTTCGAGTCTTCAATAAGGTTCCATCACCTTAGACAACAAAAAATATTTATATCTTACTACCATATTTTTGTAGTAAAAATACATAACCCAATACATTATGATTTACGTTCCATAAAATAATCTTCCTTCACTATTGTTATTTATGAAGCGTGAAATCCTGGTTGTGAATATGAAATATCTTGTTGGAAGTAAGATTTAATCGTTTCTTTGTTCCTCTCTACAGGGTACGTCATTCGACAGTATGCATTTACAATTAGTTTTATTTTTATCTACGAGTCTAGCGGCACGTGTTACGGTGTTAACGTGTTCATGAGGCTATTATATTATTTTTCTACATGTTACAAAAGGATAAACTTAAAATCAACAAACCAATTACCGGAGCAGTGTAAAAAAATCGTGCATATATTATTATTTTTTTGTACTGTTGAATGTGACGCGAGTACAAAGATATTTCACATTTGTTTTGCGTCAGGCACAACACTTGTAATCATCTTGAAAGGTGTAGCTAGTCCAGGGGTCGGCAACCTACGGCTCCTTGGATGTAAAGCTACGGTTCTTAAGTTCTATACGCCAATATTATTTATTTAAACTACATCATTCAAAATATTTCTAAATTGATCAACAAGGATTAGGCGCCATTTCGCCCTCATCTCTCAGCCACTTGTCCTCGCTTTTTACCGCCACCACCCTAGGGACAGAAGTCGTCACAGTAATTTAAAAATAATATGGCTCTTTAAAACAATTTGAAATTTTGTAAATTATATTTTTTTGCCCCTCCGAATCATAAGGTTGCCGACCCCTAAGGCCCTAAGCTAGTCTCATCTTATATCTACATATAAGCATACACAATATTAAAATTTCCAACCCAAAAGACAAAAAATCACACAATTCGCAGTTAATACTCATCCAAGACCTTATACATAATTTCATCAAAAGAATGTTGTAACATGAAAATATAAAAAATAATGTTGTGAGTTTAATTAAACAAACTTCATATAGCTGAACTACATATAAGCGTTATATATGTTTGTAATAATGTGCCTCCGAGATTCCCGTGGTGGAATATTACTCTCATAATTTCTGATAAAATATTCAACTATGCAATGTTAATGTAAATAAAAGCCACTGGAGGCGTGTGGTTTTTAAAATACAGGAATGTGAAGGCTTAAGAGCGTATACACCTTGCGCGCAAAGTCAACTATAGGTATTTCTTCGTTAATTTCACGCACACATAAGCGACCAAAGCTGTGTGCGTAGAGCTGCCGCGTCGGCTCGCTATACAATCGGCTCAAACAACTTTAATCCGTGATCCGTTTGAACTTCAAATATTCAATTGAAATGTAACTGTCATATAATATCATAAAAATATTTTATTTGCATTATAAGTAGACAAATATTACTGTGCAAGCAAAGAATAATACAAATTTTGGATACAAATCAGTGTTCAATCAGTATACACTACGGACGTTTTATTAATCATTTCGTGTTCGAACACATAAATAGTGTTAGGCATAGTGTTAGGGGCCTTACAACCCCTTACAATTACGAAATATATTTAATTTTATATTACAATACATAACATAATTTAGCCTCGGTATTACATCCCATTATATTACCTGAAACATAATTTATACTCACTACAAAATCATTGTAGGTAATAAAAATAATTAAATACGCGATACGACCGCCTTTTGTACCACTATGTAATATAGTGTTCTGTAATTAAGTTAACTTAGTGTACAATAAAGCATTGAAATAAATAAATAAATAAAATAAATAAATATTTTACTACCAAAGTACTAAGATGTGGTAATGGTGGCTATTTTTACTACGCGCGGCATAATCGACTGCAGCCAGGCCGGAGCGACGAGCGATACGTCCTCCCTCTAGAAGGCCTTGCGGCGGTCTGATTTGATCCACGTCGGACAGCGTGTTTTATAGTGTTTTTTAAAATATTTGTAGAAAACATGAAAACTAATTTTGTTGAAATATAAAAATGGTAATTTATTGATAAGATGTTCTTCTATTGTAATATGCAATTGCTATAAAAAATATGTACGATAAGTTGGAGAAAAAAAATATGTTCTTGACGAGAGTTTCTGAATAATTTCGCACTGTTTAAATTTTTATTTTTCAGGAACTAAACACAAAAAGATTATTTTTCTCAGCAAAATCCCTCCATATGGGTCTTATTAGTCTGATAATATTTTTATTTTAATCTTATATTTAGTGGTTTCGGATATCTTAAGCTTCTAAATTGCCATTTAAAGCCTAAATAACGAAACTTGTGTTCAGTAATCCTCATAGTACTCACAAATTATCCATCAATCTATAATGCTTTCCACCAAAATCCCTAGATGACAACCTTTTCTAAAATTAGTACTTATTATTTTACCTTGAAATTGTTTATTGGTGGCTATTAACTCATTTGAAAAGTCCTGTTTTTAAGCCAAAAAGCGCGTCCAGGGTATAAACGCTCTTAAAAGATAATACTTGGTTAATGCACTGATATAAATTTATACATTTTAAATATTATTAAAATAGTATTTAACGGTCTTATTAACGTAAAAGTTTTTGGGGTATTTTGTTTCATTTTTGAAAGTTAATTAATTTACAAATAATAATCTTACTGGTGGTAGGTCTCTCATATGTGAGAGGCCATCTGGGTAGGTACCACCGCAATGTCTATTTCTCCCATGAAACAACACTGCGTAAATGCACTGTTGTGATTCGGATTGAATGACATTGTAGCCAGAGTAACTACTGGACATATTGACACTTATCACATTATGTCTCAAGGTGGCAAGCGCAGTGTAATACCAAGCATAGCTTTATAATTCACCGTGTTGTTAAGTTTTTCTGCTGTCCATGAACGGTCGTATCGCTCACCATTAGAAGAATTGCTCATTCATTTTCTTCTCGCTATTAATTGTACAAAAATATATATATTACTGTACTCGCAACCTCGAATCCCATTTTCCAGGTGTGACGGTGTTGACAGAATAAGGAAAAAAATGTTAATCTAAGGAAAATAACTGGACTTGTTGGAATTTTAAAATCTTGGGACCCCTGACTCCGTTTAATATTCAACGGAACACTCGTGGCGTTGTTTTTTACTGAGTCATTTTTAATAATGTCAAATGACACGGCTGGTCTTAAAAACTTCTTAAAGAATCGAAAAATAATGTTTCTTTGTGTATTCTCATCACTAAACCAATTCGGCCTTTGCAAAAATAAGTTTTAAATGTTTAACTAACTTTACAACAAACGTAAAGAAAAACGTTGATTTTGTATGGAAACTTAATTTAGATGATCAAACTTTAGCTTTTTATTGTAAAATGTGAATAAAAGTAGCTGAAGTGTAAGACTATTTGTAATCTAGGGATTAAAACGTAATGTTCTTCTATCTTTTAAGTTGTAGGCGAATTTGATGCAAATACTATTAAATTAAGAGTATAAAAGCTGATTGTTTATAGTATACAATATATCTCAAACAACATTATACAGGGTGTATCAAGACTGCTACTGAAAACGAAGCCGGGTGGTAGTTTAAGCGACTTCAGACAAAATGCAATACAAAAAGTTGCAAAAAAAGCGACTTTTTTTTTGTAATTTTTTTCATATGACCATATTTGGGTGGTAAATACATTTTTTCCTAAAATAATAGTGTATACCCTTTTATTTTTAAATAATCTAACGTATAAAAGAGTTTAAATTATTATTTTAGCAAAAACTATGGATTTACCACCCAAAAATTACGATATTTAAAAAATCATAAAAAATAATTGTCGCTATTCTTTGCGAAATTTTTAGTTGCATTGTGTTTGTAGTCACTAAAACTATCACCCGGTTTCATTTTCGATAGCAGTCTTGAGATACCCAGTATATACACATATTGAAATTTTATTTGTAGTTCCAAATTTCGCCATCGCCAATAGATATTAAATTATCTGCATGCATCGAGACTTGACATTAAAAAATCGTGACGAGATTTCGTGAGGTCCGAAAAAAATTATTTTTAAATATTACATTTGGTATAGCTTGAGAATCGAAAGCCTATACATTCAGCAAACTTGTAAGAATATTATATACCGTATCTGACTAATTTGACCACAGATCACACAATTCAGTTTCACAAAATGTTAGCTATAAAAGAATAATCACCTGTAAATACCCTGAACAAACAATACATTAAAGATTCAAATCGATATAAATCGATTCCATATTAATAATATAATATTATCTAATGAATTATAAACTTCATGAATATTAGTTAAAAAGCAGTACATTAATGTTTTGAATTTCCGTACAAGCACCAAAATAGCAGCCTACATTATTCTTTGAGGACTTGGATTGAATGCACACGGTCATAAAAAGTTAGGGTAATCACAAAACATCAATTCGTTCTGTGGTACATGTGGGTATAGTGGAGCCCGCCCGCTGACATACATAATTTAAAACAAGCTTACACGTTGCAGGGCGCAGGCTCCATAACATTTGAGAAAAGATTGAAAGGGTGATGCCATATATTCTACCACGCTGGCTTAGTGCGGTTAGGCGGACTTTATATACCATAGAAATTCATATCAATCGCTATGCTATGTAGGTTTCGTCACGAAGTTTTTCTTCACTGCTGTAGTCCGCGGTGATTGACTATTAAAACACGCATGATTTCGACACTTTAATTAACATACATTAATTTGTCCACAGAAATAGCAGAGCTGACGCACAAATTCTCATCAGTAACGCTGTACAGAAACCAGACGGTGAGATATTCGGCCAGGATGCACGCAATCATCGCGTGTCAGATGGAATTTCAACTCTACCCCATGGACATACAGTCGTGTCCCATCTATATTGAGAGCTGTGAGCAATATATTTCACATACTTTTTTCTGTTGCTTAAAATGTTATAAGACAGATCAACTAACAGAAGGCTGAACAGCATCGGAAGGTCCCCAAAAAGACAGTGAATAGACACAATCCCTGGATATAACTGTGGACTTAAGACTACGTTACTTATGTGACTGTCAGTTGTACTAATTCATTAAAATTTCAAATCTTTCTTTCACTTCAAATTCCAGCCCTCACACCTTATTTGACATTCTTTAATATGTCAAAAATATATCGTATTTAAGCAAAGTTTTGTTCAGTTTTTTCTACACCCTCCGTGGCGCAGTTAGTTAGACGCCGGCCGTGAAACGAGAGGCGGCGGGTTCGACCTCCGCACCAATACAAATATTTGTGTGAACCATAAGCATTTATTTCGGGTCTGGGTGTTTGTGAGGCCGTAGTCTCTCGTAGTTCCTGATACCCTCGACACAAGACTCGATCTTAGTGTGGAGTCAGGACTATGTATGTGACTATTGGGTGTATTTATTATTATTATTTATGTGAGGCAATTTTTTTTTCAGTCTCGTACAGCAATCAGAAAGTAAGATTTCGTTGGGGCGAAGCTGGTGTCACCATAAACCCTGAGCTGAAACTACTGCAGTATCACATAGGAGAACCGCTGCGATTGGAAGAGACCAACGGATTCATGATCGACAAAGGTGGTATGCATTAGTCTTGATTATGTTTTTATTTATTTATGCTATTTATTTTATTTTAAATTATTTAATACGTTTTATATGCGTATTCATTTTTTTAATATTAACAAGTAAAATTGCGTCAGTGTAATGTATTTATATAATTAGTCACTTTGTACCTTTACAGTTAACTTATAAAATGTAAATAAATTTTTAATATTGAAGAATCTAATTACTTTAACTTAATAAATACTTTAATAATCTTTTCGCAAAAAAAAACTCGCCATCTATTGATAACTTTTTTTTTTTTTGTTTGATCAATCTTATTTCTTTTTGCGAGGCAATCAATTTTACGTCTATTCTTCATTAAAAATACATTTTAAATTTCAATACATATCTTCATCAACGATTAATTGCTAATTTCGGTTGAGAACCGAATATTCAACACCTTTGTTCAATAAGCCACGTTTTCAACTACTGAGTGTTTGTATATTCGATTTTTAAGTGGTTAATCTTTTACTGATACAATCATTTACATTTTTCATGTTTTTAGAAGTTCAGTAATAGGTTTAAAATATTTTTCTTACCACTTATAATCATATTATAAAAATCACAAATGCCACAAAAATTGGATCTACGAGAGCATTACAACATTATTTGTACTATGTGTTTCAAATAAGAATAGGAACGTCAATGACCTTTAGTTGTCAAATATCACACGAAAAGTATTGTTAGCAACAACAAAATATTTACGCATCAATTATATTTTTTTTTCAAATAGTCAAATTCTTGAACATAAATTAACTAAGTAAATTGAAACAATTACAAAATGTTATATGGACACATAAACAAGAATGTTTAGTCATAAATAGCTTAAAAAAGTATATTTTTTTAATTTTTTATTTACCTCATATGCAATTATTCGCCAGAAAGTAACTATAACACGACATTATTCATTCATTAATTATTTTACGAATTATTAAATGTTAGAAATATTATTTTTATTCAACAAAAATATTATTTTAAGAAAGTCTTTTTTTGCTCACCCTACCCTAAATTGTGCGATTTGACAGCTACTACGAACCAATATGGCGCAGGGTCAGTCCTATTCTTAGTTTAATCGCATAGTAGTTGAAGTTTTAAAGCATTCTCTGATACAATTTATAATAGTTTTCGAAAGTTTTAATTAAAAATGAAATGAGCATTGTTAAGATTTTAATTATAACTAGCATTACGTTAAAATATTTTTTATCAAAATCCACCGGTCATAAATAGTCTTATTCAGTAAAATTTTGATATTTAAAGCAATATTAATTAATATTCTAATATCACAAGTCTTCAAATAATTTAATATTTTATTAAATAATTTGATTACACTAATATAAAGCATTCTTAAATACTATATTTTATAAATAGTTACGATAAAATGAACTACAATAAACCAATTTTTCGTTGTTATTGTATTGTATACAAACATATACTCGTATTTCTATTCGCACTCTACTAATAACTTTAAAATGTAGGATCGATCGTTCACCACGTTAGTAAATCTGCGAAAATTTTAATACGTCCTCCAACGTCTTAATAAAATATTAATAACATTGATTTTAATCGTACCATCACAACCTTGTGGTGAATAAACTTATAATAACTCCGATACATCACACATAATTATTATACCCTTACAAATATTATAAAGGTGAACGTTTGTGAGTCTGAATGTATGGATGTTTGATACTCTTTCATGCATAAACGGCTCAAGTAATTTTGATAAAATTTGGTAAAGAGATAGCTAAGACCGTGGATTATCACATAGGCTACTTTTTATCTCGAAAAATGTAGTGTTCCCGTGGGATGAGCCAGGAAACCAAACATACACATTTTCTTCTCTTTCAAATTCGAATAGTTAATAGATAGGATTGGATGCTTTTCATCATTAGACTGAATGAGATGGGACTGAGCGGGATATAACGGGCGGGAAATAAAGTCGACGGCGCGCGGGAAATATAGTTAGTAGATACGCGAAATAATATGTTGTTGATTTGGACTGGTCTCAAAAACTATCTGCATCCGGGTAAAGTAGGGACCAATTGTCGGTATAGTTTTCACAAAAACAGAACTAAAACAACAGCACGATTATTTTTTCTTAAACGTGGTTCTTATGTAAGTTTTTACTGTTTGAACGTGTCGATTGTTACCCTGTTATCTCGCCCGAGGCTTCGCACGCAGTTTATTTAACGGCCTTTGATAGCTCTAGGGACTAGGAGTGTTGCCAAGTTTGTGCCTTTATATAAGTATTTGCTCTCGGCCATCATGTTCATGAATTTAATGTGTATTTTAAAGCATGAGAGGCATCTAACATATTTGTATATTTTTATTAGAATCTTACTGCGCTAATATTTGTTATTTCAAAATTATTTGTTGTTGCATGAATCTCTTTAGCAAAATGAAAATATTCTAGCCTTTGTAAATGCCTAATAATTGCAAATAATGTTGATACTATACTAAATTTTCTAATCTTTTCTAATCTTATACTAAAGTTTCCAGCACATAGGACGTCGTTTTATGATCGCTCTTTTACAGTAGAAGCAGTACGGTTGTGGAACGCACTGCCTCTCTCTATTAAACGTTCGTCCTCACTGGAAATCTTCAAACTCCAGTTAAAGGGTTACTATCTCTCGCAATAGTATAATGTCCATACACTATTAAGTATATGTATGTATTTGTTATGTATTTTATGTAAGTTTATTGTTTGCTTAATAATTATATAAATATAGGAATATCTAATATATATGTAGGTATTGTTTATGTTAGTTTATGCATTTATTTCTAAACATAAAGCACCGCCAATGTCTCCTGGTATCTTTACTTGCTTGAATGGTTGCCTGGAAGAGATCGCTTTTAGCGATAAGGCCGCCAATTGTTCCACCTAATGTACAGTTGCTTCTTATTTTTATTTTCTTGTTTTGTGGTGTAATAATAAAGAGTTTTATTATTATTATTTTGGTATATATTTTTTCCTCGAAATATAAACATATTTCGGTTTAATGAAGCTCACGGGCCTAGGCCAAGTGCGAATCATGTTGAGAAGGAGTAGTTGTGTCTTCTTGTAGAAATTTTCTTACAATCCGACACGTATTCAGTATAGCAGCTTTCTGCATAGTTATATAAATGTTTTCCGGCATATCTATTATTTTGAGGTAATGATGAAGAAATTTCGGTATGACACCTGTGCTGGAGAGGACGAGCGGCACAATGTACACTTTGCTAAGTTTCCAGATTCGTATTATTTCTTCTTTGAGATCAGTATATTTATTTATTTTTTATGTAATAGTTTTTTGCAAATTATGAGTATTCGGTACAGCAATGTCTATTAAATAAGCAATATTACCAATTTTGTCTATTAAAGTAACATCCAGTCTATTATTGTGGATTGTCTTGTCAGTTAATATAGCTCTGTCAAAGTACATTCTGTAGGCTCACGCTCTCCAACACAGGCATTGGGGAGTATTATTAGTAAGGTACGGGTTTTTCGCGAACCAGTTTATGTTTAAGGGCAAGTTTTTGATGGATAATGTGCACTACCTGGTTATGGCGGTGTGTGTAATCAGTTTGGGTTAAGGTGGAACAGGCGTTTATAATATGTTGTATCGTTTCAGGCATACGGTGACATTTTCTACATTTATCATTTTGCATTGTTGGGTCTTTTAAAATAAACTTTCTATAATTTCTAGTGTTAATAACCTGATCTTGGATTGCCACCATAAAACCTTCAGTTTCCGGGAAAAGAGAACCAAATTTTAACCATTTATTGGAGGCCTGTATATCTATATGGGATTGCTCCAGATCTTGTATATGTCTTCCGTGCAATTCTTTACTCCGCCATTTTACAAGCTTATTGTTTAAATTTTCAATTAGGGTAGCGGATTGAGATGTTTTATTAATTAAATTTAAAGGTGTATAATTTTTATATGTTTCTATTGTTGCTAAATTAATTTTACTTGTGTTTCCTTTTTCGTAAAAGAAATTTCTTAATTTTGTTATTTGTCCTTCCCATAAATTATTCAAATCTATTAACCCTCTACCCCCTTTTGATCTTTCTATAGACACTCTTTCAATTGCGGATTTAGGATGTAAAAAGTTGTGTTTTGTAAGTGTTGATCGAGTCCTCATTTCCAATTTCTTGATGTCCGTTTTTGACCGTTTTTTATTATCTTTTTCAGACTTGGCAAACAATTTGATGTCGTCCATTTATTATTATTATTTATCTTTATTTTAGATCTTTTTTTTACATTTATATATATATATATATACATATATATACAGGGTATCTCAAGACTGCTACCGAAAACGAAGCCGGGTGATAGTTTAAGCGACTTCCGATACAATGCAACAGAAAAAGTTGCAAAAAAAAGCGACAATTTTTTTTTGTTATTTTTTTCCTATGGCCATATTTGGGTGGTAAATACATTTTTTCCTAAAATTATAGTATATACCCTTTTATTTATAAATACTCTAAGGTATAAAAGAGTTTAAATTATTATTTTAGCAAAAACTATGGATTTACCACCCAAAAATGACGATATTTAAAAAATCATAAAAAAATATTGTCGCGTTTCTAGGCGAATTTTTAATTGCATTGTGTTTGTAGCCACTAAAACTACCACCCGGCTTCGTTTTCGGTAGCAGTCTTGAGATACCCGGTATATATATTAAAAAACAAAATACATATAAAAATATAAAAAGTTATCCAACGATGGCGAGGCTCGAGACCCAATCCACCGGTGGTTAGGAGCCCAAAGTGAGGAACCGCCTCACAATACGTGCCGTGTCAAGCAATACTGCCTTCTGAATCTGACTCCTGACCCAACAGCCGATTGAGAGCCTCTGTAGATGTTGGTCGAGGCTCT
Organism: Hyles vespertilio; assembly: GCA_009982885.2. Classification (NCBI taxonomy): domain Eukaryota; kingdom Metazoa; phylum Arthropoda; class Insecta; order Lepidoptera; family Sphingidae; genus Hyles; species Hyles vespertilio. The sequence continues at coordinate 3,292,494 of CM042816.1, forward strand.
TTGGTATCAACCCATGGGCAGAAACGACAGTCGGGACAATAATTGTTGAGTCGACATCCCACATGTCGGTAACCTCGTGTGCCAAATCTAAATATTTAGACATTTTGTCTTTTTCAGCTTTGACAAGATTATCGTCATGCGGGATGGTGACGTCAACAAGTATAGCCCGGCGCGCCAATCGATCTATTATCACAATGTCAGGCTTATTGGCTAGAATAGTCCTGTCTGTGATAATAGATCGATCCCAATTATTATTATTATTATTAAATTTTCTATACGAGCTTTTGAATATTAATGCGTTTCACTCAAAATATTTTGAATTAGGCAAAGATAATTATAAGCTTAAGTATTAATAGTAAACGCGTAACCAACATCATCAACTGCCAAATTCTTCATCAAATGCATTTGGTTACCACACGGTCGGTAAAAGCTGTGATGCATTCGCCGGTGGATTTCACGCGCACCTACTGTATTTGTGGTTAGAGCAATCCTGATTCTAGACACGTTTCGGCTGAAATGGAAATGTGTGGGACAGATCATCCCACCCTTACACCCAACTGCAGCCCTTGTAACCAGGATTAACACTTTTAGAGATACGTACTAGTTAGCAACAAAATTAACTAAAAATAAATTTAATAGGAGTTTGGAATTTATGATATATTTTTTTAATATTATACGGCGCTAGTTGGTTAAGTACGTTGTGATGAAATAGCACGGTTTTAATTCTAGTACCGACCCAGATGTTTCTGTGGCAATTTTTTTTTTAGGTTTTATATTGTCTAAATAAAAATTTGTGCGTACTAAATAATACCAACACTCTTCCAAAATTTCATTTAAATGTTTATGTCAATTTTATTATTACCATTATAAAATTATTAGTCTAAAATATTGGTAATTGGCGTTAAAAACACTAATAATGCATGTTTGGAGAACACTCATCAAAACAGCAGTATTTTCCTTATAATTCGATTGTACATTGCTGAAAAAGAACTTCGAAAATTTTCCTTTATTACCCGTACTAGAGCATAAATTCAGCTTGAAAAATCTTTTGTGTTAATCGAGTTATGGACTTTGAAGTTTTATTTAATAGCATATTCGTTAATCTTATTATACAATATACTATAAGCTTATACGTGAAACCACGAAAGATATATGTATCCTATTTCTAGATTGGGATGTTATACCGGGTATATCAAGACTGCTACCGAAAACGAAGCCGACTGGTAGTTTTCTTCAGACACAATGCAATTAACAATTTTGTAATGAAAAGCGTCGATTTTTTTTTTATTCATATATGCCTATCGTCGTATTTGAGCGGTAAATAAATCGTTTTATCTAAAATAATAGTGAACTGTGTACACCCTTTTATTTTTAAAGACCCTAAGGTATGCATTGGTTTATATTATTATTTTAGCAAAAACTACCGAGTTACCATCAATACACAAAATTTTAAAAAATGAAAAAGAATAAATATTGTCGCCTTTCTCTACAAACTACAACCACCATGTTTTCGGTAGTAGTCTTGATATACCCTGTACCTATATACGATTATCTGTCCGTATAATTTCGCGGGCTCGGATAAGTTACAAAGGTAGGCCAGCCAGCTGACCCGTCGTTTAAACATAATATACGAAATTAATTTTACCGCCTACATTTTGTTAAAATATATAAATATTTTGCCTCTAAAATTATGGGACGAAAGTAATTTCCATATGTGTGCCGGGTTCGTGTTCAGAATTTTTTTCGGGTAGACCGACGTAAATGTGTAAACCAGAGACTGATGACTATATTATGTCACCGATGAATAGCCCTATAGCATATTGTAAGAAAATGAACAGTAAAAAGAAATGGACATGTGCATTTTTTATTTCAGAGAAATAATAGTACAGGCAAGCGGATAACTTAATGGTTTTCGTTCATTGTCATACATAGTAGGAGTTCCGTGGTTTCATAAAGTTACAAATTGAAATAAGTTATTTTTTTTTTGCGTTCGTAGTCCGCCCGTGATCACGAACGCTTTTAAGTAATCAAATTAAATTATTTTAATAGTAGGTGATTTAAACGATTTGTTGAGGAGAGTGTATTTTCAGGCCTCGTATAGCCTCAGTAAAAATATTAATAGTTGTTAACGTTTAAACAAACTGGCGCTTGGTTGACAGTTGAATTTGACCATTTCTAAAACAACATATTAGAATTAAATTTGTAGATTGGTCTAATGATTCTCAGGAAGCGAATTAATTAAGATATTTATTGATCTGTAATCGGATAATTGACAGTGGAACTCTGGTGTCTAATATTATGTCAAATTCTGAGAATTATACTCCCTGCGCGGTCAGTTGTATAAAATAATGAATAAATATTTTTTATAATGACAAAATACACCCAGAAAAAAACACGGCCAACATTTATAAGAATTTCCTGATTGAAGTAAATTAAAGAAGGAATAAAACCTGATACAATATGATTAACAAGAAAACGTGATATATCTACGTTTAAAAATTTTGGACCTTCATTTTTACTATCGAGAAAGACGAGATGAGCACGTCTCTCGGCTGATGTGAAGCTTCGCGCCTGGCCATAAATAAGAGCAATAAAAATCAATTTATGAAACTCGCAAACAATCTGCCACAAATGCGCAATCAATGGTTCTTCAAATTAACTGGTTATTTTGTTGCAGGAAACTACTCAAGACTGGTGGTGTACTTCAAGTTTGAGAGGCAGATTGGTCACCACCTCATCCAGACTTTTGCTCCCTCCTCCCTCGTCGTGATGCTGTCCTGGTTCAGCTTCTGGTTGGACCTGGACGCCATTCCTGGAAGAGTTACTCTACTTGTCACTTGCATGTTGACTTTGGTCACCATGTTTACCGGATTGAGAGCTGATATTCCGCCAGTGGCTTATGTTAAGGTAGGATTTTTTTCTTTTTGCACTGGTTTTATTGGACTTGATGCATAGTTCATTTACTGTCTGATGTATTTTACGTAAATCATTTTCAGCAACAAAATTCTAATATACATAGGGCTCCTGTTAACATTTCCACATTAACTGGCCCAAAGCGCCTTGCATCCAATAACTTCGTACTTCTTACTTACTTACTTCTTCTTCGTATGGCCTTCACAGATCATCCGTCCACAATATAAAATGTCTACTTAAAACATTTTTATCCCATCAAAAACATCCTGTTAAAAAATTCCAAGTCTCGCAGCTCAGGTTTTCTACCGCAAAAAGTTGTGAGATCCATGTAATACCAAGTCGGCCTTCACAGATCATCCGTCCACAATATAAAATGTCTACTTAAAACATTTTTATCCCATCAAAACATCCTGTTAAAAAATTCCAAGTCTCGCAGCTCAGGTTTTCTACCGCAAAAAGTTGTGAGATGCATGTAATACCAAGTCGATTAATTTATTTAGTCCTTAAGGGACTTTCTATATAAAGTTATTACGTTAGTTATTACCATATCAATATTAAAAATTCTTTACGTTTTAAATAAATGGATCGACTTGGCCATCGCATGAAAACATAATGTATCCTACAATTTATACATAATGCTACTGGCCAAGTCGATCTATTTATTTAAAACGTAAATAATTTTTAATATTGATATGGTAATAACTAACGTAATAACTTTATATAGAAGGTCCCTTAAGGACTAAATAAATTAATCGACTTGGTATTACATGCATCTCACAACTTTTTGCGGTAGAAAACCTGAGCTGCGAGACTTGGAATTTTTTTACTGGATGTTTTTGATGGGATCTCACGTCTTTTTGTAGAGTCCTACTTTTTTCCTTTTCGGTACTTCTTACTTCTAGAATATCACTAACGATTTTTTCTTAAAGCCTCTGTCTTATGGATTTTTCTTATTTTTGTAGGTATCAATTTATCACAAATATTGCGGATTTGATTATTAATGTTCTTTCTTTCATTGCAATTGATATTTTCGAGTTATTTAATCTATTTATTTGCAAGTTTTTCTTCGTCATGTTTTTCTAGAGAAATGTTGTACAGTTTCATGGGCTGAATACACCATTTCCCTCTCTATATCCTCTCCTATTATGCCTCATGTATATAGATATCTATCTACAACTATTATTCCACTATATACGGGTACAATGATTCATTAACTGCAAATGTAACTTTGTAATCCTATACGTTTATATGGGATTACAAAGTTATTCACGCAGTTGGTCTATCTAGAAAACTAGACACAAATTATGAAATGTTTGAATTTTCCCTTACTTCAGACACTAAACACTAATTATATTCTAAATTTGAAGGTTCTATGTTTGCTAGAAGTGCCTTAGACTTTTGATGATCGGTCAGTCAGTCAGTGAGTGACAAAATTACGAAAGTTTGACACATTATAATTCTTAAACTACTAGTTCAAATTGAATGAAATTTGAAATATACCGTGTTTACACAATGCCTACTTAGTAACTGAAAATTCAGGCTTCTTGCTTTAACCACAACGAAGTTATGGGGGGTTGAAAATGGTCTAAATTGCTTCGAGAAAAGGATGTTATGGCTCGACTTGGAGGGGGCTCGGCCGCGCCCCCAGATTACTTGTACCATATAGATCGAACTAAATCATTCACATTTTGAAGTTACCAACTTTAATATGGCTCGTAACCTTAAATGGACAATTTTATACTGAGCCCTGAACCAAATAAAATAAAATTATTGGTGGTAGGCTCTCATATGTGAGAGGCTGCCTGGGTGGGTACCACCGCAATGTCTATTTCTCCCGTCAAATAGCAGTTTAAATGCACTGTTGTGTTTCGGATTGAAGGACATTGTAGCCAGAGTAATTACTGGACATATTGAGACCTAACATCTTATGTCTCAGGATGGCGGGCGCAGTGGAATGCCAAGCATCGCTTTGTAATTCAAGGTGTTGTTTGGTTTTGCTACTGTTCATGAGCGGTCGCATCGCTTACCATCAGGCGAACGGCATGCTCGTCTCGCCATTCACAGCAATAAAAAAAATTAAAAATGAAGCTATTTTTCCATCAGGCCCTGGATTTATGGATGGCTGGTTGCATGATGTTCGTGTTTGCCGCTCTTGGAGAGTTTGTTGTGGTGAAGGTCCTAGACAAGCAGTACCAGATGAATAAAACCAAGATGCAGGAGTCAATGCCGAGGATCATACCAGTGGTAATTATTTTTACATTAATGACTCAATATTTTTTATCTTTGAAATAAATATCATCATCGCTTTAGATGTCTTATAAAACATATACGTAATCCGCAGACCCTGTTTATTTTTCAAGTCTGTATGTGTAAGTGATAATACAACATATTTTTGCTTTTCGATTTGTGACAATTGAACTATCCATGAGGAATGAACACGACTTGGAGAAAACTGTTACATAAAATTGAGTTTGTTCCTAGAAAGGCTGGAAGGGTTCACATCAATCATCACCCGGTCATTACGACTTGAACCATTTTTATTACTTATGGCATGTAAAAATAAATTTCAAAGTCCACTTAAAAGAAAAGTTGATTTTATAAACGCACATACTGTTGTGTGCCTGGAGTACACTGAATCTCATAAAATCCGTCTAACAAGCCAAGAATTATAGAATCTAGAGTACAAAAACTTTCAGCTACAAAGTACAGAATAAATTAATTATTTAGTATGCCAAAAATTAATAAAATGTCTGAGAATATAATGAGAACTGAGATCGTAAGATAAGTTAATAGATAAACAGACTGCTTGAAAGTAAATTTAGATAGCCAAGTACTTAGCAAGCTCTAAGAGAAATTAGTGAAATACTTTGGCTACTACAGCTAATTTTACACCGATAATATATCTTTAATTTTTTTTTTTATTGCATTGAATGGCGAGACGAGCAAGCCGTTCGCCTGATGGTAAGCGATACGACCGCTCATGAACAGTAGCAATAATCCACTGCGCTCGCCATCCTGAGACATAAGATGTTAAGTCTCAATATGTCCAGTAGTTGCTCTGGCCACAATGTCCTTCAATCCGAAACACAACAGTGCATTTAAGCAGTGTTGTTTCACGGGAGAAATAGACATTGCGGTGGTACCTACCCAGATGGCCTCTCACATATGAGAGACCTACCACCAGTAGAATATATAATTATTAGTATATGGCAACTACCTCCTGTTACCCCGAATAAGTTTATCGACTTTATAGTAGATCCCGTCCAGTCAATTGTTATTACTCGTATTTCCTATTCGTTATTGAAAAGCAGCAAACTTTGAATGTCAATGACATCCTCTACCAATACCATACAAAGTAACTATGAAAAGAATGAAAAAGAGCTTCAGTAAAAAAAAACAGTACAAGACAATCTTTAAAATGGAGAACACCCACAAAACATTGAAATCCATTCAATCACCCCCATCCTCGGTACACAGAACGTAAATCATTGAAACAAAGATACGCCGTTTCTTGCAGCGTTTGAACGGGGACAAGGGGTCATGTGGCACCATAGCCGCGTGGGACAACAGCGGGGTGCGGTGTCGGAAGGTGGACCTGACGTCCCCCACCTCCCCTCCAGCGGCAACACCAGCGGTGCACCCCGCACCTTCTGCTACCACTCCTCATGTAGTCGGCGTTGAAAGACGTCAGAGCATATTGCAGGTAACCAAGTATTTTTAGCTGCCCTTGCTATAAATATAAAAGTGAGTATGCAAATCAAATGCATTTTAAGAATCCTCTGGTCTTAGGTTTTTTGGTTTAGATTGTTGATAAATAATTTATTACACTCATAAAAAAACAGTGATACGCAATGATTACTAGATGCATTGGAATTAACAATTCATGCCAGTTTAAACAGAAATAGCTTGGAAGTTTATGCTTGAAAGATAATTGCCTATAACAATTACAAATTATTCGGTAACATCTGATAGAAATTAAAGTTCCTCAACTACTCCTGCCAATTGAACAATTATCAAGTCAGAGCCGTATATTTTACACTGTTATCTTAAGCCGCAAAAGTTGAAAACTCCAAAGATTCCACAGCGACAAGTTAGAAGCGGCCCGAATTCAGTAGTTTCAGCTGTTTTTAAGTTCTGTTGGGAAAACGAGTTTTCCCAACGCCCGAAACTGTCGCGGACAATTCGACCTCAATAAAGCATTCTTGCGACTTAAATATGTTTTTTCCCAGGTTGCTTGGGTAGACGCCGATACTGGACAAGAGCGGGTGCTTTGGAGGGAGATAGACAAATTATCACGCGTGGTGTTCCCCGCCCTGTTCCTTCTATTCGTCACCATGTATTGGCCGGTACTGCTCCTGAAGACCAAAGCCTCTTCATAACCAAAACGCCTTAGAGTACACAGTACCCATGCTATTTTTCTAGTACATGTATCTGACCTTCATGGTCTTTGGTTGGAATTGTCATGCCGGACTCTGAAGAGAATGTAATAATGATTAATCCGACTTTTAAGGTCTGATTATGATTGAGGATATAACAAGTTCTCCAAAAAATGGAGATGTGTTTAAAGACGATCGTATGACATGGTGTATTCTGGCATACTAATTTTCTTAATGGTGTTTACGACTTTATGAAAGTGAAGTAGTAATTGTCCAAATAAGATAATGCAAACAAACTCTCAATTTTTGCAAATATTGCATGAGATTGGTTCGAAGTTTGATCAAATAGGACTATTATGACTATTGATGAAGTCGTCCCTATTCTATGATGTAATTCTTTATGGGAAGCATTGAATTATTGGCCTATTAGAATTTATTTTGAAATGAAAAGCATTAAAACATTTTGGATGAAATTTAGCTAATGGGCCCATTACTTGGAAGTCAATCAATCAATGGTTTATTTACAGCTTATCCCCTAGCCCCAATATTCCATTCCTAGGTTTTCATATTTCTAGTTACTGAATATATGGGAGACTAACTAATGAATTTGTTTCATACTTTGCTTCTGAGGGAAACGGAAAATAATTTCCAATGTTTCATTTTCTGGTGAGTTTCGATGATGTGACAACTAAAACATTTTTAAACGTTTGCTGAGCCTTGATTTGATTATAATGTGCCACTGTCAATCCTGGCTTTAAGGAATGGCACTGATGGATATGTGAGCGGAATTCTTCTTGTAGAAGAATAAGAGTTCTTCAAATGTGATAAAAAGCACAATGATATGAATAATTTATGAAGTTGTAAATAATGGAATCCAATGTTATATTACGGGCTGGACGGGAATCTAGGAAAAAAGAAAAAAAAGTGTTTTTATTTTACAAATGAATTTATTTATTATTTTATTTATTTATTTATTAATGTATGCGATAAAAATATCTCGCATTTATCATTTGATGTAGGTTTTAAAGGATCAAAGGCAATTTCCATATCAAAGGAATGACGTGTTAAGGGATTAAAGCCTTTATGGATTAAATGTACCCTTTTGTAGACAATAATCCAACAACAAATAATTGGATTAAGAAAATGTTTTATTGTAAAATTAAATGTATTCAAGCTACTGTGTAGAAATTGGACCAAGATTTCCAATAATTTATTATCTTTTTGTATAGACGCTCGAGAATTTTCAAAAAATTTGCTAAGAAATATTAGTGAACAATAACAATTGGCCTTTATTGTAAACATTAAAATATCGCTTAAATAATAATTAAAAATAAATGCACAGAACATTTCAATTTAAATGTATGTAGGAGCGAAAGTAAATAAACAGAGGACGGAAAAGTAATTAACAAATAATATAAACTTTATGAATAAAAAATTAAGGGTGAAACTTTTTATAAACGGATATCTACGAACAATGCACAATTAAACATATCATTATTATCTAATATTACCTTATATGCCATGCATTTATTCAATTCGACAATATGTAATGTTAATCTCTTATAAAGACGGGACGCATTTCAATAATTATATATTCCAACATAATGAATTAATTATTGTGAGATTTTAAAGTAGTTTTTATTTGGTTAATTTATCATATTGGTATAAGGTGCTCATAGATAATTTAGTACAATTTAACGAAAGGCTGTTTTTTTAATAATTTATTCAGTTCAACGAGAAGAGTTTCTCGCCTCGAAAATATACTTATCGTAAGGATATAAAGAAGTTACATCGTGTAAACATACAATATAATTATGTATTATAATCTATTTTTACACCCGCTGTGCTCCATTTCTCCACAACCCGCATTAAGTCTGCCGGCATACTTTCAGTATATTATGAAGCTTTAAATAATAAATATAAATAAACATTTTTCAGAACACGATAACTAATTATGACTGTTATGTCACACGATTCCCATTACGAGAAACTGTCCATGTAATTGGGATACTAAACATTTATTACAGGTAAATATTTATGTATTTTTGTCACTGCTGAACATAGGCAAAATATTTTCAAAACTACATATTGAAGAGGTCAATATATAGCTCCTTTAGCAGCAGTCCTTAGACTATTTTCTTTGAGCGGCGACTATTTTCTATTTACAAACAGCGGGTTGTAAAATAGATTATTAATCTTCCGTGTGAAATTAAATTTTATCTTCAGTGCGGTATACAACAAAAAGATGATATAAGGAGATCGCCTTATAATTTCCAGTATAGAAGATAAAATGTATAAAAAACCTGATGGAGGTGATAGAATGACGCTGAATTTTGGAAGCAACAACTCGCGGGGAATATTTGTGAAGGAAGCCTTTATTTTGCAGTGGACTTTCTAACTCTGATTGATTATAATTGTTATGAAACAGCCTCATTATATATGTATAAGTTGCTTAAGAAAATCGTATGCGTCATAATAATTTAGTGTCGCAATCATCGTTTGAGCTTTAATTCATTGTGATAGCTTCATTGTTACCGTTCTAGTTATACTGGTTTTATTGTTGTTTGTATATTGTACATATATACGTCGACGGTCTATTGATAAAGTTGTTTTATAACATTTGATTAATTAAAAATAATATATACTTTTGGATACTGTCCATTTTTTTCAATTTATTAATTTTAAGATTTGACAGTATTTTTTTCTGTAAAACCAAAAACAAAACTTTTATCAACAAATCTTATAAATTACATGCGTAAATAATTAATTCGCCTTTGAAACAGACGACTTTGATGACCTTTGACGGCTGCAGATACTAACCGAAGATTTTATGATTTAAAATTAATTGTAAGTGTAGTTGTTTGTTTTAATTTGATATCCATAACGCAGACTTGTGATATCTGTGAAGCTAGGATTATAAACAAATGTTGGGTGTATTTATTTTATTTTATTTTATGGATGTAAAGAAAATATGTTTTTTTTTATTTCATTCTAAATTTTGCCGCTCCATCAAAATCAAAATATTCTCTTTCATGCGTTCTTTTGAATCGTGAATTACTGCTGCCACCGCTTTTGAACGGGTTGTAGTTGATGAAAGCGCAAAAAACTGCTTGAAAATCTAATTATAAATACGCCCCCCTTTTAAATAACAGAACAGAAACCTTCCAAATATCAGAAAATATGAAAAATATTTTAAAAGCACAAATTAAAAACTCAATGTTAATACAATAATTATTTAACGTGGAAACTCAATCACACAACACTTGGAAAACAACATTCCACTCCAGATACTTACAAAATATAATTAGGATAAATTCGGAACAATTAAAGTTAGCAACATGTTTCAATTCTAAAACGGTTTCAAGTGTGAAACTTCTAAATGAAATCAGGTTTATTCAATTTGAATATAGCCCGGTGGGCTAAGCCACCTGTGGCTTTTACTGGACACATTGAATTTTGCTATCGTATATCTATTATTTAAATTTTATCAACTCAAAACTTGAAAATTTGAGGATGCCAACATGTAATGATGACGTGGAATATTGGTCCTTAAATCTCTCTCGGCAAATATAAATCAAAAGTAAATAAGTCAATTTATGGTTGATGAAATAATATTGATATATCTAGGGTGAAAAAGACGGAGAGAAATAAGTCAGTTTAATTGAGTCATTAAAACTAAAACGATGTACAGAAATAAGCTAAGATGTTTATAAAGCAAAACGTCATTGGAAATAAGAGAAGATTTTCTTTAAAATAATTATGCCATGCAGGTAGAACTAAGCTATTAATGTTGCCACAATATCAATATAATGACTCTATCTCGTACATATAGTGAAAACAACATTATCATTAGACTATTAAAACATAAGATATGTTTATATAACTGTAAAATTCATTGTAATTATGTTTAATGAATTGATATATATTTTATTTACGAAAATGATTAATATTTTATTCAGAACTATGTGTTAACAATAATAGTATCTATATGAACCCAAAACAAGTGTCTTCAAAATTATCCGTATTATGTTTTTTTAATTAAAAGTTATTTATCGAGATATATTTTTATAATAACATATTTTAAGGTACATTAATGTGTCAAGATATTAATTATTTTTGTTTGTACTACTAATCCAATAAGTTTTGAACTTAATTTCTATTTATAATTCCATAATAAATTAATTTTACCCTATTTGGATAACTAAGAGCAATTTTATAAATTGTGTATGTGTTATGGGCCAAGTCATTAATCGGGCATTATTCATAATGCCCGGGCAATATGAATAATGCCCAATAAGAGCGGGCAGTGTGATTATAACCAATAGCCGCGTACTGACTAGCCGCGCAGCCTCGCGCGGCAGCCTCAGACGTTTGCTGCGGGACGGTTGCCTCGCGAGGCAGCCTCGATGTGTACATTTTTTGGATCGAGGCAGCTTCGCGTGGCATGGCCGAGCCAGTTTTGCTCAAGAGAAGTTTTGAGGCAGTACGTTCGGAAAGCTACCGCAACCACTGCCATTCTAATAATTTTACGGCTTGTAAAGTAAAGAAAACGGAAACCTAAACGTTTTTGGATGAAACTATTATACCAAAACACATTAGACTTTTTTCTTCAAGTCAGCTATTGGAATGTTCATTTTCTAACTTATTATCCATGCATCTTCTCTTAATCCTCTATTAGTATAATCGGGACATTGTGCATCCCAAAGTCTTCTATATTCACCGTATAGTTGTATTAATTTAAGACACTGTTCTTTATCCATGACGCTAACCTGCGACGAACAAGCGAGGCGAAACACAACCGTCTTGATTGAGCGCGTCAAACGTACCGAGGCGCCTTTGAGCATGGACAAAAAACCGACAACCCTCGGCTCGGGCCGCGGCACGCTCGGGCGAGGCGGCGTGTGCGTTTGCCTCGGGCGAGGTACGTCCCGACTAGCCGAGCATTTGCTTCGCGCGGCAGGCCTCACGAGGCTGCTCGGTCAGTCAGTACGCGGCTAATCAATTTATCACATTGCCCGGGCATTATGAATAATGCCAAGTGCCTATTTGGCAGAGTGATGTAAAGCGAATCAAAATCAAAACAATGAGCCGAAGTGGTAGAATTTAGAATAGGACAGCACGAAGGGGTGGGTTGGGAGGAGTGGAGGAGGAGGGGGAGTGTCGCACCTCCCCTAGTACCACTCCCATGAAAAGGTAACGCACTATTCCTGAGAAATATCTATTATAGCAACCTAACCCTTAAAACACTTGTTGTCAATACAAATTAGCTTCTGCATCGTCTCCGGCTCTACGGGAAGTTCAGCGCCTTCGCCCTTGCGTAACAAAAGTTAGGCACCCATGCTCACCTCCGCAGCTTCGGCTTGCTGCTGCAGCCTCAGCCGCTGCGGCTCGCGCGGTTGCCTATCCTTCGTTACAGCGGGCGGGGGCTGCTTTCCCTCCGCGCCTCCGGCTTTTTATATACACTCTAGGGTCGGTAGCCAAAAGAGTACGTGAAGTCAGGGTGTTCCGAGTCGGTTTTAGGGCACAGTCGACCTAACTGATCCATAAAGTGGGTACATTAATTTTCTTCTGAAGATAATGTTTCGGACGTTAAAAAACAACTAAACATAAGCAGATCAATTCAACCTTTCTAATTTATGGGTCTATCGCAGATGCGACAATGCGGCGCACCACGTAAAATAATTCCTGTTAATCACATTGCCCGATCATCATGTAGCCATATTCATAATGCCCGGGCAATGTGATAAATAGGTGAGTTTCGATTGTAATTAATCACTTGGCCCGATATGGCTCGGCAATATTCATACTGTTCGGGCATTATGAATACTGCCCGCATTAATCACTTGGCCCATAACATATGCATTATATGTAATGCAAGTGACGTAAAGTGATTTAATTGTTCTCTAAATAATTAAATGTCAAATGATTAATGATCGAAATTAACCAATGACTTTATTTTAAAAAAAGAGTATCAAATAATTAATTTGTAATAGAACTAAAGTTTATAGAAATTATCGCTAACAGGCAATGTGTTTTTTAAGCCTTCATGCTATAAATGGTTTTTCAAAGTTTTCTTTTTAGGTTTTTAATATAAAATGTGTATAAAAATTAAGTTCGAAAGAAAAATTGTATGTATGTAAAAAATTAAAATGGCGCACCAACGTTTGATCGATTTGAATTAAGTATATTATATTTTGAAATTTCTTCGACTTATTATTTTAAAATTCTAAATTGTAAGGGAATGTTCTACATGGAATAAAACAAAACGTCCACATTCGAAGCTTAAAATAAATAAAAGGATTAAATATGTATCATAAAGTTGCAAACTTATCGGCCCTTGTATTTATGAAGTGGTGCTTAAAAAATAATTTTTGATATATTGTAATTTAATTAAAAATTGCAAAGATATATATATTATATGTGTACAGTAATGTAAATGCTTTAGCTAAGGTTACAAATGCTCGTTAACGTCCATTTTGTAAGTAAATGCAAAATTCATCCAATTAGATTGGGTGTCTTATTTTGTTTGTTCACTGAATGAATTAAAGATTGTTAATATTTCTGCTTATTTTATTTTCTGAAGTGGAAACAAATTTTCAAATTTTTTTTTTAAATTTATTACAACATTTCTACCCGTGACCTCCCTCAAGCTCCTAAAATTGCTGTAGCAACCTTTGCGGACGACGCTGCCTTCCTCAGCTGTAACTGTGACTAAAATGTAGCGATCAGACTGCTGCAAACCCAACTTAATACGACAAATGCTTGGCTGAGCAAATGGCACATAAAACCAAGTGCCCTGAAGTCTCACCACATCACATTTACCTTGAGACGTGAAACATGTCCCCCGGTTAACCTGGGCCCTGATAGACTGCCGCAATCCACCTGCGTCAAGTACCAAGGATTCCACATGGACGGCAGGATGACATGGAAAGACCACATAAAAACAAAACTCAATTAAATTAGCCCGCGATTTAAAAACCTACTCTAGCTCCTCGGTAGACAATCTTCATTATCGCTGTCCAACAAACTAAGGGTATACTGTTCCATAATAAAACCGATCTGGACATATGGCATCCAACTGTGGTCCTCAGCAAGCAAATCCAACATCCAGTGCCCACAGAGAGCTCAAAACTGCATTCTAAGCGTCATCGCATCGGCGCCCTGGTATGCTCGTAATTCGGAAATTTATGAGTACCTGGAAATCCCCACCATCTTGGAAGAAGTCAAACGCTACTCCGATAACTACAAGAATCGACTATTAATGCATCCAAACACGATGACTAGTGAGCTCTTGCAACCAAGGGCGGATCCAACTTTTACGCCAGGGGGGGGGGGGTCATATAGTTCATGTCAGAATACTGGGTCCAATTTCAATACTCCAATTAGTAATAATGACTTTTTAAAGTTTGTTACAGGCGTGATTTGTGAACTCACACATACTTTTTTACTTTATTTATTGACATACAAAGAATTAAGTGTGCTTATAAATTTTATCAACAAGATAATTAATAAATTTTGTCAATCTGGAGCCAGCCCAGGGGGGGTCATGACCCCCATGAACTCCCCCCCTGGATCCGCCCTTGCTTGCAACCAAATCCATTTAAAAACTCAAGAGAGCCGACGTGCTGACGAACTAAGGGGAGATGGAGTAGCGTCTCTATCTCGCCAAATCCCAACCTCATACAACCTACCTGATTATAGTCTAGGTGACTGATCGAAGGTGTTAAAAAGCTTTTAAAAAAAATGACGTTTTTAACAAACCACTGCCTAGGTGGCGTAGTACGTTGTACTACAGTACGATTACAAAGCTGCGGTCTCGGTCGGAATTGGATTTTTCTATTCATTATCAGCTCGGAGTCCCGATATGGCGACATACTCGCCCCATGTCAAATCGTGGGACTGAACAAGCAAGGAGAAATGTGGGTGTCCTGGTTGCACCTATCTCTTCTGGGAACAAGGCGTGAGATTATGTAGATATGTATTTTTAAATAAAATATAATGGAAAATTTGTATATTTTCAGAAAATAAAGCTAACGCTGTAGAAGAATGAAACTACTACAATAAATTATTGTTAAGTACAGCGTATTATTTCAAACAAATTGTAATTTGTGTGTAAATCTACCTTTAACACAAAGCTGTGCCTACTGGTAAACGATCATATTTTAAAAGGAGGTGAAAAGGGGTTGTGAAAAAGGAACATACTCGTATTAAGTATTACTGTAATGAGTTTCTATCTCTTTTATGATATTTCGTCAATAGGCTATACGGTGGTTATACGTCATGTGTGTGTCAGTCTCCGTGGCGCAGGCGGTTAGACGTCGCCTGTGAAACGCGAGGCCACGGTTCGATCCCCGCACCGAGAGGAATGTACTTTGTATGATCCACAAATATTTCTTTCGGGTCCGGGTGTTTGTGAGACCGAAAAGTCTCTCGTTGTTCCGGACACTCACGACACAAGACTCGATCTTAGTGTGGGGTTATTTATTTATTTAAAGTAAATTTAACAAAACAATAATATCATAATTTATTGAAATACCAATACAATACAGAACAATTCATAAAGCACTAATGAAGCTAAAAATTCACAATAACTCAAGTAAAATTTATAAAGCGCCTGAAAAAACACAGTAATTAATCGGGATGAGAACAATTTAGTCGGATTTAGTCAGAAGGCGAAATTACAGCATACAATTAAACATAAAATCGTGAATGAGTTTCGTCTTTAACGTATTTAATACTTTGTCATTTTGTCCCCCATGACACAATATATTCTTTGAAATGTTAGTTATTCCTTGAGAGAAAACATGGGCGAGAACAAATTGCTCGCATTTAATCAGAAGGCGAAACAACAACTTAGCTTACAATTTATAAATAAATTAGGTATAAAATTCATTCACAATATTGTGAATAGATTTTTCTCTAATGTATTTGAAAATATCCACAAGCTGATCTCACAATTGTGTGGGTTTCAATTCTATTACTTATGTACAGTACTCGATAGTCAGATATTGTGAGCTAAAAAACACAATATATTGTTTAATTATAGTGCCTTATATAATCATTAATAACCGATAGGACGAAGTAATCAATGAATCAACAATTTATTTTGAGTAGTGATTTTGATTTCATCGAAAAATCTATTACGCTTGTTCCAAGTGGTATGATAGGAAAACTTACATGTATAATTTATTTATTTAAATGCGTGGTGGCCTGTTGGTAAACGGACTAGACGCGGCTGCCAACATGTTCACGGTGGTCGCGGGTTCGAATCCCAAGGCACACCTCTGACTTTTCGGAGTCATGTGTGTATTGATAGTCAATCACCACGCACTAAAACGGTAAAGGAAAACATCGTGAGGAAACCTGCATACCATAGCGATTCATAAGAATTTCTATGTGAACAATAGGCGGTCTTATCGCTATGAGCGATCTCTTCCAGACAACCAAAAATCATAGAATGGATCGAAAATGAAAGTGGGCAATTATGTGAAATAGTAAAAGTAATGATAAATAAGTGTGTGCGTAACTTATAATGACAATGTTAAATAACCTAGGTACCTAATAAAATGAGATAAATAAAATAATAATCTAAATATCTAATATACATTTTATAATAATACAATTTCTTAAACGTAGAAGAATAAAAGAAAAAAAACTTACGATGACTTAGAAAGAAAATTAGTTTTTATTCTATTTCTAAAAACGTTAAGCGATGGCGCTTGTCGAATTGCCAGAGGCAAATTCACGATGATTAAACACGATAAACCACGTAAAATCTAGCGGGTTTTAGATAGTTTACCTTTTAAAAACTGTATCTATATATATAAAAATGAAACCCGTTTCGCGTTGTCACGGCATCACATGTGAACGGCTGAACCGATTTCGATAATTCTTTTTTTAAAATGTTTGTGGAAGTCCAAGGATGGTTCTTACGGCGAGGAAAAAATCGAATAATTGCCGGAAAACCCTAAAAACAGCCCTTTTCTTTTTCCCATACAAACGTTTTCTAACTAAAACGTAAAGTCAATTTGAGCTTTATTGCTATTGTATAAAGTTCATATTAAATTACAAGCACTCACTGTTGTTTAAACAATGTAGGTATGTTCCTAACGTCAAAGAGTCAATTTGCACTTTATTACCGCTAAACAAAGTTCAAATTCAATCATATCTATCAAAACAGTGTGCGTGATTTTCCCATACAAAATGTTCATGGGTTTGTAACTGTCAAACATTTAATTTTCACCCTGTCGATATGGTAAACTCTTCCCTCAAATTAAAGAACGTATTTAAATAAAGGTTTCGAATCGACAACACAATATTCGATTAATGGCGTATTTTAGATTTTAAAGATGTAAAATATTGACAGTAGTGAAAATGGATTGACATTTTAATTGATTTTAATTGTTTATGCATGCGTTCAGAAATTTATTTTGTATAAACTAAGGAGAATATCTAGCTACATTAATATAGGACAATAAAATAAATAATCTGTATCTGTATCAGTCCATATACGTCCCACTGCAGGGCACGGGCCTACTCTTCAATCGAGAATACGATTGAGAGTGCTTAGGCCATATAGTCCACCACGCTGGCCTAGTGCGGGTTGGCGGACTTACATACCATAGAAATTCTTATGAATCGCTATGGTATGCAGGTTTCCTCACGATGTTTTCCTGCACCGTTTTAGTGCGTGGTGATTGACTATCAATACACACATGACTCCGAAAAGTCAGAGGTGTGCCCTGGGATTCGAACCCGCGATCACCGTGAACATGTTTGCAGCCGCGTCTAGTCCGTTTACCAACAGGCCACCACGCACTTCAAAAAAATAATGTTCGAAATAAATAATATTCACACGTAATGGTAGATTTACATGTTGGCTGAGGCTGGGCCAACGTCTACCAATTCCAAGCTATTAACTATGAAAAACATAATGCCAGCCGAGCCAAACACTCCGTTTACACGCTGCCGTTGGTCGAGGCTGGCTGAGGTTGGCCAAGCGTGGAAATGCAGCATAAGAAGTTATACTTACTCCTTTTCAAGATTGAATGCCATTTTTATCACGAATTTTTACAGTGGCCTTTCCTTCGCGATAATTCACTGATAGCAATGTACATCGTATCGGAGTGAAATAGGTTATATTATACCTAAAGGGGGTAAAAAAGGGTTGAAATGTTATGTCTAAAAAAACGAAACCACTGAAGTTATATCTATGAAATTTTATATTTCAACTCTTTATTACTAACAAAAAGTAATGGCGTGCAATATTTTTTGGAAAAACAGCATTTTGGTGCTGATGTAAGGGAAGGAATATTGGATGGACAGTAAAAAATGCAAAAGTTTTTAATGTCAAAAACTCATAAGGCAATCTTTATATGTATATGTATATGGATGTATATGGAGAGAAGGGACATAAAGTAAAATAGAATGGAAGGTACAGGAGAGGGCTGGGATAGATGACAGATTTGTTAGGACGAAATGTAAATGCACGTTATAAAACGGGATGAATAATACAGAGAAGGGATGGGACGGATTGGGAAGAGACTGAACAGGCGGATGAGATGGGATATTGCCGGACAGTAGGATAGCTACGTCAAGTTTAGGTATACAAGAGTTTATACGAAAAACAACATGTATTTGGTGTGGAGTGGAATCAAGAAATATATGCACCCAGGCGAAGCTGGGTCGGGCCGCTAGTTTCGTATAAAAATAGAATTTAAAAATAAAAAAAAATTGCGGAGCATGATTCGTCAATAATGGACTGGCAGCAAAAAAATAGTGGATGTTATTTTTAAGTATTTATCAAAACATATTTGCATCGGTTGAAAAAAGACTCGCTGCAAAAAAATGTATTTTGCACCCACGAAAATGTCACAAATAATTAATCAACATAAATTGGATTCCGAACATAATAAACACGCCGCGCCGGCAGAATTAGAGCAGCACGTACAAAAGTGACTTATTTTTTATGTTGAGTTACAATATCACAGAATACTAAACTATCAGAAGTCAAGCTCCATACAAAGCGCGCTAAATCAACGCACACGTTGACAGCGTTCACCGACACGATATTTCAAACCAGTCGAGACCACTGCGAGCGCGAGTGTCACCCACTGCGGGCACGCAAATAGTGAGATGTTTTGTGCAAAGATGGAGCAAATGAATAAAAGTTATTACACTTGTATATAAAACACCAGATTATAATAATTGAATATAAATTTCATTAAAAAAAAAAACATATATTATACAAAACAATAAAAAAACTTAGAATAATGACATACACATTCTCAGCGAGTTCATAAATAAAATTAAAATTTATTTATTGTATTTTTGTGTTTTATATATTTTATTTTAAAAATTCAATCAAACGATACGAGTGCTATTAACACGATACGTGTTTTCGCATAAGCCAGAGTTAACAACCCTTGCGCGAACGCTGAACTTAGTGTGAGTGTGGCAACAAAAGTGAAGTACATACACAAGCTTGACTTCTGTTAGTATTCTGTGACAATATTTTAACTGCCATCGTTTGTTCCACTTGGAGACTCCAATCACGAGGCGAGTGAGTCATACGACATACGACATACGTTTTACGTATAAAACTATACGAATGCCTAGATAATCCCCAAAATGTTTGAATCCTCTATCGTACACGTAACCAGACTATGTTCGTAGAAAATGATAAATATAATTTCCTTTCTCAACTAGAGCATAGCTGAGGAATATCTTGTCCATTCGCCTCTTTGGTAAATGTTAGGATAGGTTTATATATTTATGTATATGGTAAATTGTATGTATGTGTATTTTAATATATTTTGTTGGTATGTATTCGTATATATATATATATATATAACTATTTTATATACCTTAGACTGCCCGCTCATTTTTCCTATCTCAATATCCATCCAAAGGTTGCCTGGAAGAAATTACCTAGAGTGATAAGGCCGCCTCTTGTACTATTATTATTGTGTTGTTTCTTCACTGTATTTTTATTTTGTGCAATAAAGGATTAAATAAATAAATATCTTAAAGATTATTATTGATTTGTAGAACTAAAAAACTTTTATCTTACTTCGGACGTTGAAAATCTGAACATTGGAAACTCGTTTCGGATTAAAGAGTAACCCCTCAGGTTAGCGTTGGTTAGGCAGCAGCGGCGATTTAAAGTCGATTTTATATTTTAAACCATTAGATGAAATTACTTCAAATAATATGTTACTACATAACTCTTGTAGGGAAATAGGAGTACATTTACAATTTGTATCATATGCGGTTAACTTCGTTAACTGGATGTTGACCGTCAACTCTCAGAGACGAAGGTTCCAAAATTATCTGAAAAGGGTCATTGCATTGAATTATAAAATGTCACTGTTTATTATCTTATTTATAGGGTATGTAAGTATAACGCATATTTGTGATAAACACATATTCACTTTATCCGAATTATTTTATTTTATTGTAATAGGCACCACAACAATATTTTATTAAACATTTTCTAATAATACAATAATGGACAAACTACTAATATGCATATCAATTAAAGACATATACAACATTTGTTATAGTACAGTATCAAATTAAATTAGAGTCAAATAATAATCATAAAAAAGAAAAGAGTTGAACTTAGACCTAGAAATTTTATTATTATTGCACCATTTCTTTTTCATTGCCACAACACGTTCTGAAGTGATAGAATCATTTTACAATTTAGAATTGTATTGTGTGTTTGGGTTGTGAAAAACCAATTTGTATAGAGTATTTTGCGTTTGACTGCCTCGGTGGCGCAGATTTACGGTACAATAGCTCTCTATATATAATACTAATCTATGACAATAGCAACGCTGAGGTCACGGGATCGTATCCCGGGTCTTGTAAAACTGATATTGGATTTTTCTATCCAATATTAGCCCGGAGTCAGAAATTTGTGACGGATGTGGCAGTCGCCCCCTATGTCATCGTGGGAGAGGAGACACAAGACGATACATATGCGTCCTGGTGGCACCTCTGGTTTGTGGGAAAAAGACGTGAGTTTCCGTATGTACATATCTATCTTGACATTGAGCGCAGTGTGCCTTATTTTTTTTCATTTTTGTAATAATGATATGGCATCTATTTTCTTCTTAAGCAACGATAACTCCATTGGTAAATAATCATAAGCATTCCCCGAGAATTTCCGCAGGGATCTGCCCTAAGTATCCTGTATCCCATAACTTTCTGCAACAATAATTAAGTAGTAATTAAGTAGCTAGTATTTCTCGGGCGAAATTTCTTTTCCCATGATGAAAGTACCGATATATATTTCCCAGGCTAAAAAGTATTCGAACAATGGACTATCCAAGACTGAAATAATTATTCAATTCGAACCAGTAGTTCTTGAGCTTGGGTAACAAACTCTTCAGCTTGATATAATAGTATACATGATATTTTATGGGTTCAATAAATTTTATTTAATTTCATAATAGTTTCCACTATCTCCTACTAATAAAAACACAGTAACTAATATAAACACAGTAAGTAATATAAAAACATAAGTTTTTCAACTAGAAATCGTGTCACGGTCGTAACACGGTCCGCACACTCACAATAGGTTCACACTTCACGGTGCGCGCGCACTGCAAATAGAATCGCTTACTTAGACCCAACAAACGCATACTAATTCAAATGCATAATAGCATTCACAAAAATGCACGACGAATCTTGGGAAACTGTTGACTAAATACTTGAGTTGAAGGCTTTGTTTTTCCTTTTTACACGCTTAAAATTAGCTTCATTTGTATGTTTGTTTGAAGCCAAATTCTTTGGGCGCGATTTTGCCCCACTTTATTTTTTTTCAACCGGTCCTTTAACCTTTAATATTGATGTGTCCTCATATTTAAAAAAAAAAAAAACGTGTTTACAAAATATATTTTATGCGAATTAATAAGCGTTGGTTCGATTCTCAGACTCACGAGCATTAGGCCAGCATGGTAAACCTATAACCGGCTCCGAAATAGTGTAATGTTAAACAGCTGGTCGTAATTATTTATCTGATTAATTATAGGAGAATATAAATAACAATCCATCCAATATCCTATGGAACAACAGAAGTAGACAACATATTTTTTTTGCCTAAAGTGCCATTTTATCGAGGATCGCATGCTTTTATCGCATGGTATAACTGCCATAATATTATGACAAATGTTTACACGACGAAACTTGTTTATATTCTTACGATATCTTTGAGGTAAGAACCTCTCCCCGTGTAACTCGGGCTGAATGTAGCATAATACCAGTTCAGAACAAAACTATCACAATATTTATAAACAGAATGTAACGCACTTCTTATATTACATAAAATTATAACAACATCGAAGCACGATGCGTAAAAAGGCGTAATTTTATTTACATCAATACAACACGTGTTAAAATAATTAATTAATGTATCGCAGTAACTATTAGAGCTATTAGCAACATTCTTTGATAACACAAATGTTAATTGTTTGGAACTGAACACGTTTCACTTCGACTTAGAACATTCGTAGTTTGTAGTAATATCGTTGCTTCATTGATGTAATTTCAACCTTGTATGACTAAGAATAGACATCAATTTCGTTTAAAAAGTTAGAGCCTAATTATTAATGACAGGCGTAGTGGAAGATTACACTTCTCATGCCTTTGATTTTTTCTGGACAGTGGAAAATCCCTTTTAGCGACCTACGCATTTGTTCACATCATTCTAAGTATATTTAAGGTTTTGTCCAGGCTTGCGTCATTTGTTACTGGTTAGAAATAATCATCCCTTTTATATACAGGATACTCTGTTTCTTTTGCCATGTTGGCGAGACGAGCATGACATAATATGCATTATGGTGATCAATATGACTGCTCGTGGACAGTAGCAAAACCAAACTCCACCATGAATTACACCGTAATGGTTGGCATTCCACTACGCTCAGCATCCTGAGACATAAGATGTTAAGTCGCTATTTGTCCATTTGATACTCTAGCTACAATGTCCTTTACGCCGAAATACAACAGTGCATATACACTGTTGTTTTCCAGTTATTTGGCGAGAGATTTAGACATTGCGGTGGTACCTACCCAGGCATATCCAGTAAAACTATCAGTTTAATATCAGATAAATCTTAGTCATGCCAATATAAACAAAGCGTGCAGATTTCCGCACGATTTTACCCTTTAAACGAGCGAAATAATCATTGAGTGTATTATGTCATTTGGATGTATATTATAGAAGCCTTGTGGTTGAACCTGAATATTGCATCTCGGTAGTCACAATTTAGGTCACGGGTTATTTTTATCTACTCTCTTAATCACAACTAGAATATATGTCGAAAAAATTCGCCATCAGATAAGTTATTTGCTCGCTTACTGCCCTTATTGCAAAAAGACTATATTCTTACGGGCTTATTCTTGGACAGTTTCAAAACCTAGTTTAGTTTATCTATCTTATCTTAGATATACACGAATGTTCCATATTGAAATAAAACTACTAACCACCAAAGCTATAAAGTAGTCGAAACGTCGTCGAGATTTAAAAAAAAATGCTTAAATTAAATCAAATCCGCGATAAAATCCTTAATAAAAAATACTTTCATTTAGCTAAAATGAAAGTAGTCGAGTCAGTCGTCCAAAAGGGACAAAACAATCGATTGCTAAAATAGGGTTTAAATTTGTCGATAAATAAGGCCGTTAGAGTCCATACTTGTGATAAAAATGCCATTCTTTGTCGATTAGGAAAATATCGTGGAATGAATGAGCTAGTATTGCATGAACGCGGAACCCCAGTCAAGGTCCACCCGGACCTATTCATGGAACAATGTAAAAACTTAATAATCAATCGTAACTATCAACAGTATTGCCATTCCGCATTGTTCAAATTGTAGGCGGAATAAGAATAATAGTATGAGAATTTTTGGACGTTAGGTTTTTTAATACGCCAACACACACTAGGATGTGTTGAAGCATAACCTAAACCCCTCCCAATCGATTTGAAGAGTTGTCCCGTAAGTATAGTTCATATTGAATAGAAGATTGAAGAGTTAAATAGGAGTCCCATTAGATAACATTAGTTAAGATAATACCATATACTTTTTTAAATTACGGTATTGTCATCCATCTTTGATGAGTACAAAATATGCAAAACTACAAATCGAATCGAAATTTGAAGTGCTCGGAAATCAACTTGCTAAGATTCCGTTACATACATTCATATAGGCGAAGCTATAATCTACCGGGTATCTCAAGACTGCTACCGAAAACGAAGCCGGGTGGTAGTTTTAGTGGCTACAAACACAATGCAATTAAAAATTTCGCATAGAAACGCGACAATTATTTTTTATGATTTTTTAAATATCGTCATTTTTGGGTGGTAAATCCATAGTTTTTGCTAAAATAATAATTTAAACTCTCTTATATGTTAGAGTATTTATAAATTAAAGGGTATACACTATTATTTTAGGAAAAAATGTATTTACCACCAAAATAAGGCAATAGGAAAAAAAAATACAAAAAAATTGTCGCTTATTTTTGCAGCTTTTTCTGTTGCATTGTGTCTGAAGTCGCTTAAACTACCACCCGGCTTCGTTTTCGGTAGCAGTCTTGATATACCCTGTATATATCATATTTACATATAAACAGAACAGATGATTATGGTTAGAAGGGAAATACAAGCGTTTGACGCGTCGCAAGGTGGTGCATAAAAAGCATCACCGCCGCGGAACGGATGATTTGTCAAATGAAGTGTGGTGCTCCGGCGAAATAAAGTAAACATGCATATTTGTGCTATTTTATCTAGCAGTTCCAATACTAAACCGTCGAATATCAATAGAGGAAGAATTTTATACCACTATTAAACCCGATTTTATTGATTTCACCTTTATTTCCAAAAATGCGATTTATAATTACGATATTTTGAATCGAATTCGATAATATTATAGACGACAAATCAAAAATATACATTGCTGATTACGCGTACATACAATTACGCGAATGCCAAGTTCCTACGCAATGCATACGACTCATTTTTGTTATGTCAACTTCGAAATTTGTCACATGACACGCAGTGTTGTAGTCATATACATAGTAACTATATCGATGTCGTTATAGATTTCGTATACTTACTCGTAATTCAGTTTTCACAGGCATTAAACAAAGAAAATTAAATCAAATTATTTAGTAATTTTAAATTGTAGTACTCGTAACGTTTGATAACGTTGACGACCTATCCTTATGTTCTAATGTCATAACTTGAGAACAACATAAATATTTGTGTCTGAATATACTTTATAATATTAATTCATTCGTTTGTAAGTTCACAAGAGGGAGTCGATAAAGGCAACAAGTAGGGACAACTGGATTCCTACAAAATCCAGTACGATTTGTTCTAAGTATTCATTTTCGTGAAACAGAAGACGATAAAAAATCTGTATCATAAATAATATACAAACCAAGAAATAATTACGGGCAACGCTTATGGGAAAACTGTATCATGGGAATGAAATAATGAATTATTGTGTGAAAAATCAAAACCGCTGAAGCTATTGACGTAAAAAAATCATAATTTTATAATAGTAATTGCATATACAGGGTATATCAAGACTGCTACCGAAAACGAAGCCGGGTGGCAGTTTAAGCGACTTCAGACACAATGCAATAGAAAAAGTTGAAAAAAAAAGCGACAATTTTTTTTTTGTTATTTTTTTCCTATGACCATATTTGAGTGGTTAATTCATTTTTTTCCTAAAATAATAGTGTATACCCTTTTATTTATTAATACTCTAAGGTATAAAATAGTTCAAATTATTATTTTAGCAAAAACTATGGATTTACCACCCAAAAATGACGATATTTAAAAAATCATAAAAAATAATTGTCGCGTTTCTTTGCGAAATTTTTAATTGCATTGTGTTTGTAGTCACTAAAACTACCACCCGGCTTCGTTTTCAGTAGCAGTCTTGAGATACCCGGTATATGCCTTTCCAATGAAAAAAAAAAATGTAATACCTTACACGCAGCTGAAAATCTTGAAAATCCTGCTCATATAGCTTTGTAAAATAGTTTACGAATTAAAATTAACATTCAATATTTGATATTGTAGTCTCATTTATTTTCCGTCTATTAACATATTTCTAATTAAATAACTGTATCAGGAAAAACCATTCAGTATATCAATAAAATAAAGTCCGGTCTTATAACAAAAACATATTTCCATAATTTTATCGAGACTTTAAATCGACTACTGCAAGCTTTCTACATTGGATTTGTAAACTGATATTCTATAAGATACTGTACACATAGTTAATTTAATTATGTTATATATTATATAAGAGGGACAGACTTCATTAATACATTTGATTCTATAAATAATACCTAAACAATATCCACCTCTTGTCGATTCCAATATTTGATTCATTTTGCTGCGGAGTAAACACAACTCAATTATACCCAGAGATTCACCGAGTTCCAAGGCTAGATGTTATTAAAATAAGTGCCTCTGGTGATCCCGGCTTATAGGAACTGCAGTGGCGGGTATGAGCGGGACGGACAATATTCATGAATTTAAATCAATCAAACAGAGAGGCACATATTATAAATTAATATTCTCAATATTTCCGGGCCTCGACCGAGGGGTAGACCAAAAAGCGCTGGCTAGATGGCGTCAAGGAAGATATGAGGGTCAACGGCCTTACTATTGAGGATGCAGAAGAACGAGCAAAATAGAGAAGAATTTGCAGGAAGGCGGACTTTGGCACCCGCAGGTAGAAAAAGAAACGGCACATAATTTTACTTGGAAATTGATATATGCGTGGCCAAAGATCATTAATTGTTATTGATCTGGGTGTTAAATGAGTCTGGAAAGTCTCTCATGTACTATTTTATATTAGATGTAACACGTTTGCTGATCCGAATGTGTCCAAAATAAGGATGAGCGATATCTACTACTGAACCAATGGGAAGTAAATAGACTGGATATAGGTCTGATCCAAAACATTTTGTCACGGCCTACGTCGGATCTTGCCCCAATTTTATGTATAAATTGTATGATACAAATATATCGGATACATATTATAAAAATTTAGGATAGGGTCGGAATGTTCATTTGGTCAAAAAACAAAAAAAATGTTTTAAAAAAGTCTCTCATAGTTTCTGAATATCACGGCACAACTTGCAACTTAATATTGTGGTAGTTGGTACTATGTATGCGATTGTTATTGATGTTACAGAAAAATGATCCTTTCTGTTGGTATATAATACCACCAAACTCACAATAACGTGCCCGATGACGTAAAAAAGGGTTGCCAAGGTTCAACTAATTCGCTTCGATTAATTCCAAAACATCAACATTCGTTTTATTTTTGTTACTCAAAGTAAGTTGTAATTTGTTTTGGTTATCGAAACTCAGTTTCGAAATATTAAAAAAACACTGGCAGTTGTGTGAAAAATAAAATAAAAAAGTATTGGATTGGTTTAAAAATCGAACGTTCGTGTCGAAATAAAAGTTTTTACAACACGTCAAATGGAACGTTTTTGAAAACTTTCAGGTTTTACAGTTTTTTTACTTTGTCCTTTATGAACGATCATTGTACGTATAAATACTCTCTATTTGCCTTTTCTATCTTAAAAAATATTGCTGTAAGGATTATAATCATAGTATAATCCGTATTTAATTAACAAACACCAAGGACATTAAACTGGCCTACACATACTTTACGTCGTTTAAAGGATCAATATTTTTATATTTTTTATAGCAATCAGGCGAACAGCTTGCTCGTCTCGGCATTCATTGTAATTAAAAAAAAACCTGTGCCTACTCCTTCTGGAAAAAATCGTGAGTTTATGTATGTATAATATATTTGTATATACATTTAGACCAAATCACTTTTACATTGTCTCACATTGATCATCGATATGTGTTTCTTGCATAATTTACACAGTAAGAAATTCTAACACAAGAAACTCAAGCCCAGAAGCTTGTAGACATTATTATCATATTTAACACATGAAAGTGTCTACTGAAGATTAGCACTTTCGATTGTTTGCCTCAACTTTCTACGACGAGTTTGGTTTGTTGCTCAATATGTATGACTCCAAATGACTTGTTTTGCAAGTCCTACATCAATTTGTAACCGTCCAAAAGGGTTTATGGTTGTCACTGATATAACATGATATTTTAATGTAACGATAATTAGGTGTCGTCAATTACTTAGATTAGAACCTATGTCTAAATATATATAACTCAAAGGTGACTGACTGACATAGTGATCTATCAACGCACAGCCCCAACCACTGGACGGATCGGGCTGAAATTTGGCATGCAGGTAGATGTTATGACGTAGGCATTCGCTACGAAAGGATTTTGATAAATCCCACCCCTAAGGGCAAAAATAGGGGATGAAAGTTTGTATAAATCTTAGATTTTCGACTGATTGAACTGAAATTAAAGATTGGAGCTACTATGATGAAAACGTTCGCTTAAATAGGATTTTGATAAATTCAATTTAGCATTTCAGTTTTAAGTTGCTTGCTCACGAGTAAGTTCACCCAGTTAACTTGATATTTTTAGCGCATAATGACCGATTAGTTAAAAATATAGTGTACAAAGAAGTTTTGTAGGTCCTAATTTTTTATGAAATGAAATGAAATGAAAATATTTATGGAAGTCATAAAATGTCATATACTATTTAGATTCAGTCACATTTTTTCCACTACCACCCAGCTCACAAGGCTGTTTTTGCCAGAGAAGAACGGGCAAGAAACTCTAGCGTTGCTCTTTTCAAAATAAAGTTTACAATACAGTGATCATGCTAAACAAAAGTAAAGCCGCAAAAACGATACCTAATTAATAATAATACTTCTTAACGCGAGCAAAGCCGCCTAAACTAAAGTTGACCTTATTTTTAACACGAAATATTTTTATGTTATTCTATTGTTTCACTCAAACGAAGATCACCTCTGAACATAGGCCCTTGTGGAATTATTTTTGCTCACTGAAAATTTATTTGAGAAAATAAAGAGGACGGGGTAGGAATATATAGGTGATGGTAAATTTTGTACTTCATGACGATTTTCTGTAAGACAAGAGTATCACAGATCGCGCGACCATTTATTGAATTTGAAAGCAGCTATCAACATAATTATGTAAATACAGGGGTATTTTCAATTGAGTGCACAAATTTTAATAAGAGGTTCGCGCCGCGATGTATTACTCTAATAGGGAAAATATGTATAAAAGTTTTTTAACCGCACGTGAACTTTTAAAAGTTGACAGATTATTTAAACCGCTTCCAGTGGTATATAGCGAACTATTAGATGAATGGCAAAATAGATGGGAGGTATCTTTGAAGGGACGGCATTTATACCAATATTTTCCTTGCGTGCATGATCGTTTGACAAATACTCGGCAAGATGTCGATTATTGCGTATCACAGTTCCTCACGGGCCATGGTAACTTTAAGTCTAAACTATACTCTTTTAAGCTTGTTGAATCGCCTGCGTGTCCATGTTCAACACCTAATTGCGAGTATGAGCAATCTGCGCATCATACCGGGTATATCAAGAGTGCTACCGAAAATGAAGCCGGGTGGTAGTTCAAGTGACTACAAACACGATTTTACTAAAAATTTCGCAATAAAACGCGTCAATTTTTTTATTATTTTTAAATATCGTTGAGTTTGGGTGGTAAATCCATAGTTTTTGCTAAAATAATAATTTTAGGCAAGGCTTTAAATTATTATGTTAAGTTATTAGGCCTTGCGTACTATAGCGTGTTTAAAAATAAATAGGTGTACACTATTATTTAAGAAACAACTATGTATTTACCACCCAAATACGACGATAAAAAAAAAAAAATAACAAAAAAAAATGGTCGAAATTTTTTGCACAAAATTTAGTTGCATTGTGTCTGGAGTCACTAAAACTACCAGCCAGCTTCGTTTTCGGTAGCAGTCTTGATATACCCTGTATACTTCGGGAGTGTAGTCTTTGGCAGAATTAGCGTAAAACCATGCTGGATAATATGCAAATATCATCTGGATAATATGCAAATATCACATGGACCTTTTAGAGACTAGAAAGAACTTCCGTGCTTTCCGGCGTTTTTGCCATACCTATTACTGGAATCAAGCAGAACAGTTCACATAATAGGTCCCATTTAAATGTAATAATGATTTGATCCGTGGTGCTTTACAGCTGGCTTCTCACGCTGTTAAAGTCTTTTTGGGAGGTTATTTACCTCTTTAGTTCAATATTTTGTCACCCGCTTTGCACGGAGGGAAGTGGACAATAATTTAATTCCAACTCCTCTTATTAATTTCACTTTCTGATTAATTTCGTAGCAGCTTAAAGACAAGTTAGGAATTCCCGGAGACTCGTCGAGCTTCAATGCTCGGTGTCATTACTTTGCGTGCCATTGTTGATCCTGGTTCACAGGAACAGGTTGAACATTGATTAGGATATTTTGAGATGGAAAAAAAACTTATAATGTGTAAAGGAGTATGCCCATTCGTAGTATCGGTAAAATATTGTAGATCTCGATACCGATACGCCTTAAAATTATTATCCAGGGCGACAGATTTTTACAAAATAAAGTAATGATCATAACATTTTACATTTTGTTCACAGAGCCGAAGACAAAAAAAGTGCGTGGTGGCCTGTAAAGTGCGTGGTGGCCTGCTGGTAAACGGACTAGACGCGGCTGCCCACATGTTCATGGTCGCGGGTTCGAATCCCAGGGCACACCTCTGACTTTTCGGAGTCATGTGTGTATTGATAGTTAATCACCACGCACTAAAACGGTGAAGGAAAACATCGTGAGGAAACCTGCATACAATAGCGATTTATAAGAATTTCTATGGTATGTAAGTCCGCCAACCCGCACTAGGCCAGCGTGGTGGACTATATGGCCTAACCACTCTCAATCGTATTCTCGATTGTAGAGTGGGCCCGTGCCCTGCAGTGGGACGTATATGGGCTAATACAAGTTCATTTCTCCAAGAACTCCGGGCCTGGATAGCAATCATGTTTCTATTTATTGAAAACATATTTTTTCCTATACACAAAAATGTAGGTTTCATCGAGAGCTAGAAATCTTCGCACCGATACTAAATTTCACAGTAAAATGGGTATTCTGCTTTGAATATATTCCACCATGCGTTTATCAGTATCATTTGTATCGGTATCTGTATCTGTATCAGCCCATATGCGTCGTCCCATTGCAGGACACAGGCCTCCTCTACAATCGAAAGTACGATTGTGAGTGGTTAGGCCATATAGTCCACCGCGCTGGCCTAGTGCGGGTTGGCGGACTTACATACCATATAATTTTTATAAATCGCTATGGAATACAGGTTTCCTCACGATGTTTTCCTTCACCGTTTTAGTGCGTGGTGATTGACTATCAATACACACATGACTCCGAAAAGTCAGAGGTGTGCCCTGGGATTCGAACCCGCAACCACCGTGAACATGTTGGCAGTCGCGTCTAGTCCGTTTACCAACAGGCCACCCTTGAGTTTGATGAGTAAAAATGTGCTATTTTTGAAAAATAATCTTGTATAGTGTATGCACTATGACAACTACTTCATTTAGATTGCACTGCATTACTTTATGGCATTATTAATACCATCGTCGCGTTTTACCGAGCCAGTATAAAAAGTCTTAAATATTTCCGACTTTACAAACAATGAGATGCGTATTTATGCTTCACTTACATCATTCCAATGTATGACAAATTTCCTTTCTATCGAGAAGATAATACATTACGTGCTTGCCTTAATCGCACCTTCATGTTGCAAAAATATTTTAAGAATAGTGCGTGTATATTGCGAAACATTACATAACTAACCCCAAAAACGAACGTGCGTGTTTACGATTACTATAATTGCAGTTTTTAGTATTGACTGCCTCGGTGGCGTATTTGTACTAAGGTACGGTTACAAAGCTGAGGTCTCGGGTTCGAATTCCGGGTTGGGCAAAATGATATTGGATTTTTCTATTCATTATCAGCCCAGAGTCAGGAATTTGTGCCCGATATGGCGATAGGCTCGCCACCTATCACATTGTGGGACGGAACATACAAGGCGAAATGTAGGTGTCCTGGCACATCTGCCTACCCCTTCTGGGATACTATATCCCACTACTCACACAACTCATGCCTATGCATGAGTTTATGTATGTATGTATGTACGCATTGACGTTAAATGGTGTAAAAATGTAAATTAATAGGATTGCAGGGCATAAAATTTTAGTTTCTCGGTAGTACGAGTAATCATTTTTAGTGTTAGATCTACATAATTTATAAAATCTCAAGACTGCTACCGAAAACGAAGCCGGGTGGTAGTTTTAGTGACTACAAACACAAAGCAACTAAAAATTTCGCAAAGAAACGCGACAGTTATTGTTTATGATTTTTTAAACATCGTAATTTTTTGGTGGTAAATCCCTAGTTTTAGCTAAAATAATAATTTAAACTCTTTTATACCTTAGATTATTTATAAATAAAAGGGTATACACTGTTGTTTTAGGAAAAAATGCATTTACCACCCAAATAGGGTCAAAGGAAAAAATAACAAAAAAAAAATTGACGCTTTTTTTGCCACTTTTTCTGTTGCATTGTGTCTGAAGTCGCTTAAAATACCACCCGGCTTCGTTCTCGGTAGCAGTCTTGATATACCCTGTATAGTTATTAATAAGGTGCATATCATAATCGACAGCATATGACTAAATCCGATCCGAGGAATCTGTGCGTATTCTTTATACACAACTTATTACTACGAGTACAACCTCTATTAATTAAATATCGGCAACACATCTACGACGTTTAAGTTTCGTGTTTGTTTGTGTTGATCACTGATTACACTGTGGTAAACATGATTAAAACGCAAAAGCAATTTACTTAATCGTGCGTTAAACCTTTGAATGATATTTTGTTTGTAAACAAACAGGGCTGTAGTAATTCTAGATGACAGTCTGTATAATCATTTTCGATTGAGTTCATGCTTGGATGGTCTTTTCACGTGGTAGTGTTGCACAGTTTGTATAAAAATAATTGCCTGTTACTAACTACTAGAAATTATCGACTCTTAACTGGAGTTCTGTTTGTATTGCGTGTTTGGAAGCTATTTGTAGGAGTCGTCAATTAAATGAAGATGCAATGGTGAGTTAATTCGTTTTTTGGATAATCACGTTATTTAAGTGATTCATTAGTGATTTAAGATGTTTTATCGTCTCTTTACAGTACAGCAAATATTTGGATTCGACGCAATATCAGGTAGGTATATCCAGACTGCGACAGAAAACGAAGCCAGGTGGTAGTTTAGTGACTTCAGTCACAATGCATTTAAAATGCTTAAAAAGGTGGCAAATTTTTAAGTATCCTCGTGGTTCTGTGGTAAATACTTCGATCAAATATATACTAGATACAGGATCCAGAACAAAATCACACGGTAAAAGTGATCGAGACTGCTTATACTTATACATTTGAATTTCGAACTATGAGATGTAGAAAAAAGTCTTAAATTATAATGAACTTCAGGTAACAATAAACCTTACTCCTTTAAATTAAGATTTATTATGTTTTTGGGCCATACTAAAATCAAATGAGACCACACGCTTATTTGTACTCTTATTTCACTTGCCGTTTTTTAGACCGTTACTTATAATTTACTAGCGGCCCGGCCCAGCTTCGCCCGGGTACAAATAGATTTTTGTACAATAATATGTACGTATTATTATTATACATGTAAACATTCATATACCGGGTATCTCAAGACTGCTACCGAAAACGAAGCCGGGTGGTAGTTTTAGTGGCTACAAACACAATGCAATTAAAAATTTCGCCTAGAAACGCGACAATTTTTTTTTATGATTTTTTAAATATCGTCATTTTTGGGTGGTAAATCCATAGTTTTTGCTAAAATAATAATTTAAACTCTTTTATACCTTAGAGTATTTATAAATAAAAGGGTATATACTATTATTTTAGGAAAAAATGTATTTACCACCCAAATATGGCCATAGGAAAAAAATAACAACAAAAAAAATTGTCACTTTTTTTTGCAACTTTTTCTGTTGCATTGTGTCTGAAGTCGCTTAAACTACCACCCGGCTTCGTTTTCGGTAGCAGTCTTGATATACCCTGTATAGGCACGCTGCCGCCGCGCCGCCCCGGCCGGCCAGTACCGCCGCAAGCGCTACGTCCCGCAATTTTAAATCTTTAATATCTTCGAAAATATTCATTTAAATCTCGTGCTGTAAAGGACCACATAGATCTATATTAAATCAACAATTTATTTAAGCTATTTAATTGGATAAGGATTAATGCTGTATCGGTTAAAATCGCTTCGAAAATTAGCCATTATTTGTTGTAAAAAGTAAATGACAAAAAATGTTATTGTTTGATATCCATAAGAGATAGACATATACCGTCGCGGAGTTTTCTGTAGACCTTTTCAATGTATACAAATATGTAGTACATTATTTTGATAAATCTCATAGGGTTCAGCCTGCGTTTGCAATGTAAGCGGAAAAATATTGATAATTAACGACATCACAATAGAAACCTCAAAAATAACAATATTTCTCCACTATTTAATGGATGTTATTATATATATAAACCTTTCTATTGAATCACTCTATATATTGAAAAAAACCGCATCAAAATCCGTTGCGTAGTTTCAAAGGTTTAAGCGAACAAGAAAAATAGGGACAGAAAAAAACGACTTTGTTTTATATTATGTAGTGATTATAAATAATATGATCGAAGGGTAAATGCACAGTTTGTAATAATTAATCATCCAAACCGTTGTGTATCATTTCTTTAAAAGCAAGAGTTTTTACAATTATATTTTAGGAAAAACTACGTACTTATTTACCACACAAACACGACGAAAGGTAAAAATTGTAGAAAAAAATCATTTTTTTGCCAAATTTTTAGTTGCTCATACTACATATATTTCTATTAATTCTACTTTTTGACGATACTAATAAAGGAATATATAAAAGGTAAGGGAGGTCGCTTGTATTGTAAAGAAATACTTTCCATTATTATAGTTCAAAGTTCTCAATTCGTCCTTTGTTTGTCTTTTGTAAATGTCAATATTTATGAGACGTTACAAAATATATAAAAGCTTACCTTAAAAGGATAACCTTGAACCACTTCAACATGATTTATGAGGCTAAGGCTCATTGGTGACATATTTGGAAATATACAAGAATTTGTTATTTTGATATCAAATCTACATAATTTAACCCACGTTTCGAAGGCTCGTACCATGTTTACAAGATTGAGAGGTTTTGCACCTAATATAGGCCTCGCAAGAATTCTAAATATTTCTAAGATATTTGTATAGAAAACTCTAGTGAACAATTGGTGACGTGATGGTGTTGGTAATGGACCAGACGCGGCTGCCAAGCTCAAGGTTGTCGCGGGTTCAAGTCCCAGGGCACAACTCTGATTTTTCGGAAACAGGTGTGTATTTATGGTCAATCACCACGTAGTTAAACGGTAAAGGAAAACATCGTGGGGAAATTTGCACACCATAATGGTTTGTAAAAAAATATATGGTTGTAAAAGTCCGCCAACCCGCACTAGGCCAGCGTGGTGGACATTCACATATAGGTATATGGCCTAACTCCTCTCCATCGTACTCTCGATTGTAGAAGAGACTCGTGCCCAGATATAGTACGATTATCAGCTGACACAGTGTAAATCAGAGTATTTTTTCCTACACCTGAAAATTTACTAATAACATTAACTAAGAATAAACAATATAACTTAGAACAAACAGAAGTCTGTCTTAGACTACGATGTCTGGCGTCCTATCGGTAGTAGTGCAAATAGGCAATCTTTATTATTGATAGAAGGTAATTTCCATAACAGATACAGACAGGTTCATATCTTCCGGCGGATATTGTAGCAGCTCTTAGAGATAATTCTTGATGTGGTTGGCAGCATAATAAGTTATAGAGTTTGTTTTGTTAGTGTTAAAGTATGGCATGTCGATCAATTTAGATTATTCCAGATAGATTAGTCCATGCAAAACGTTAATACAATTATTTTTTTTGCGGTGAAAAACATTCTATATTTTTATCCTTTTTAGTTTCTCAATCTCTCAACAATACCAGAAATGTAGATGTAGCTGTTGGGTGTCATTCATTTATTTATTTATATAATTTTGACTATTTCCGTTTTAAGTTTCATAATTATCGATTAGTTAGTTAAGGCGTGAAAGCATAACAAACAATTTCATTTTTGCATTTATATCAGTAATTATATCAGATGTCAAAACTATGTAGGAGTGCTGATTCCAACAATTAATCACTTGAGTGGCGTTGAATTACGTATTTTCTGATTGATTTATCGATTCAGTGTTTGTTTACAAAAAGATAATATCCTATCAAAAACATCCTGTAAAAAAAATCCAAGTCTCGCAGCTCAGGTTTTCTACCGCAAAAAGTTGTTAGATGCATGTAATACCAAGTCAATTTATTTAGTCCTTGCTTAAGGGACCTTCTGTATAAAGTTATTACGTAAGTTATATCATATCAATATTAAAAATTATTTACGTTGTAAATAAATAGATCGACTTGGCCATCGCATGAAAACATGATGTATCGTACAATTTATACATAATGCTGCTAAAATCAATACGTGAAGATATCGTTTGGAATAATGATCAGGGGATTAGGGAAGGTTCTTGCTAGAGACTGTCCCACCCTCACACCCACCACTGCTACTCCTGTAAGCCAGGATCAACAGTGAAACGCAATGTAATGACACCGAGCATTGAAGCTCGTCGAGTCTTTGGGAATGTTTAACTTGTCTTTAAGATATCACATGTCTATTTTTATCAGGGTTAAATACTTTAATCAAGGAATTAAAAGAAATTTATATACGGGTTGTCCAATATCTCTTCCCTCTTCCCATCCTTTAGCCTTCCCGCTTCTCTCCCAATTTGTTGTGCTGCTACATCCATACCTATGATCCAAGTATTGCATGTTCATGAGCAGCTGTGATCACTTACCATCAGGTGACCTGTTTGCTAGATCTAGTCGATTAAAAAGTCAATTACCAACAGAAATAAAGTAAAGAATAAAAATAGCCAATATTTTAGAATAAACAATAGAATGATTTCAGCAAGCGACTGTGGATTTTTGCATAGATTTTTTGCCGATTTCTGTGGTTATGAATAATAACGATGTTGATAAACACATTACAATTAAAATCGTGGGAATAACACGTCAAGTTTTGAAAACAATAGGTGAACAAGCATTCCGAATAATGTGAGGAAATAAGTCAGATACGAGTAGAAATGACTCAAATAGTTAATGACGTACGTGCAAACGCTCTTTTTGTGGTGACGTGCGTTTAAAACATTACTGAATAAAAAGGTTGGGAAGTCCAGGATGATGTGCTCTTCCATATATGGCGTTATTCGAACCTATTGTAAGTGAAACTTTATAATTGTTCTTAGTCAATATTTTCATATCATATTTGGTTTCATGCATGTTGCTGGATGCAGGCTGCTTCCAACAGGACACTGTAAAAATCATTGGAGAACCCTATGTTCAGTGGACTCCCTTTGGCTGATGGACGGATGATATTTTTTTAAAAGTTTAGTTGGAAATTTTGATTTAAGGTTGAAACAAGTTTCCTCAAGTCATTTTCCTTTACCGTTAAACGGCAATTACCTAAAAACGTACGTTAACTCATGAGGTCATCCTGGCCCTTATATTTAAACCTACGATATCGAATTTGGTAGTCAGATTTTCAAGTATCTCAATCTTCAAGATTCCCTCTTCTTCGTTCCCCCCCCCCCCCCTCCCTCCCTTAATCTCAATTATGAACGACATTCCCTGTGGTACATTCACAAGCATCACAAGAGACTACGGGTTCGTTACACGAAGTCATATGTTTGTGTGACCCACAAATAGTCGGTTCCAGTCAGGATATTGCAACACCAAAACGTCTTTTAGTTTTACTACACAAAATTCGTATTTTAGGTTCATAACGTGTAACCCTTGTACATTTATTTATTTAGTACTAACGTTCTCAATACATATTTAAAAGGTCAACCGCAAAGAAACTAGGTCATATGAATTGGTGGCATCCTGAATAAGGGGTCTGGAACCCTAATCTGATGGGAATTCATATACAAATTGATGACATGGATGAAGTAATATTGTGTCAAGGTCGACATGTACATATAAAGTACTTATGTATTTTTCAATACCCACTTAATTTAATATAATAAGTTTTAGGACACTGGAGACTTAAGCGTCCTTTTTACCATTCCCAAAAAAAATTATATCTTGACATTTCATGGGTTTCCTATTAAATAAACAATACACAATACATTATTATTAGGTTCCCGAAGATCACAGGATGAATTACACATTGTCACAAGGTCGATATGGCTACAATTAAATTACATGATATTATATTATTATTTAGACACTGAAAATTATATTCAACATGGAACAACCTAAATCGGTTGGTGTCAAACTATGAAGGTTTGAAACAATTATAACATAGATGATAATTCAGGTACTAAATATCTGAAACGCAAGAATCTACTGAATGCAGGCTGGTTTTAACAGGGCCCTGTAACAATCCATTGGAAAAACTTATTTTTAGCATGTGGCTAAAGAAAAAAAATAAAAAGACATTGCATTAAGAATACAAAAAATATTATTCATTCCATAAGGGGTCAATAAAAGATGAATTAAAATATTGTAAAATCAATAAATAATGTGATATTAAGATAAATCCATTTGAAACTGCCACAAATTTTTCACATTTGCCTTGGAAATGGAACAATGAAATTGAACGAAGCGGGGTAATTTTTCCGCAAATCTCATGAGTACATCTGCAAAATTCAAGCCGTTCCACTCTGTAAATTAAGTTTCATTAGACAAATTATATCATGCCACGTCTATCTAAATTTGATTCGGATGGGTAGCAGTGGAATGTCAACATGTATCTTTATGTTAAATTTATATAGGTAGGTATAATTTGAATGAATTTCTATGTTATTATGTAAAGTCCGCCAACCTGTACCA
This sequence comes from Hyles vespertilio, assembly GCA_009982885.2. NCBI lineage: Eukaryota > Metazoa > Arthropoda > Insecta > Lepidoptera > Sphingidae > Hyles > Hyles vespertilio. Next base: position 3,331,841 of record CM042816.1, read on the forward strand.
GGCCAGATTGGTGGACTATATGGCCTCAATCGTATTCTCGATTGTAGTGGAGGCCTGTGCCCTGCAGTGGGACTTATGTGGGCTGATACAGATAAGTGGTAGGATTCCGTATCCGTCCAAATAGCGACACCCGTTCAATGTTAGAAGTTAGCATACTGAACTATCCATGTTTTTATTTTATTTTACATTAAATAATTATATAATTTAAAATATCTTTGTTATTTAAAAGGTCATATATACAAGAACGTGATGAGTGATTGCATGATTGCAATTAGAAGGCATTTCTTGGTATAAAAACTAGTTTTGCCTGTAAAAGGAAAAATGTAAACTGACTTAGCTTATATTATTTATAATGGTTTCTTAGATTTAAGCGAATGTTACACATTGAAAAAACGATTATTTACTGATTTTATCGCGAATTTGGATTAATTCTACAATTTTTAACTTTTCGACGTTTTGATTACTTTACAGTTATCGCTTATAAACCCCGTAAATAATAGTTTCATTTCTATTATATTATTTAATGGTGTGATTCAAATTTTCACAACCTTTAGTTAAGAAACATGCTATCAAACAAATGGACTTCTTTTTAGCCAGGTATTTATGGGACCTTAGCACCATAGTAATTTCTATTACCAATCATAGAAGATATGAAAGGATACGAATTGTATAATTATGTTAGTATTTTTACTAATTGAACCCTTTCATCGAAACTATGGGAATTTATACCAGTAACATAAAAAGGTCAAGGTTTTTATATTCGCATCTCCCTAAAGTCATCGAACTCGGGAATTTAAACGCAGCTTTTCAACCACTTGTATCGGTGGATAATGAGTCAATAATCATTTGGCGAGGTGTACAAAAACTGCCGGTTTAGTTTGACCTGCCTACCCGCCCTGGGCTCAAATGTTACTGGATTTGGAGGGGAAGTACGTGTGAATGGGTAGGTCTTATTATAGTGGATGTTTCGAGGTCCTGCGCGAACGCAGTGTCGCAAGATGCAGTGTGTTTGAAGTCGTGGTGCGGTGAGCGTGGTTGTTAAGTGTTTTGCGCAAGTGATGTGCCGGTAGTGCGTACGGTATAATAAGGATTTTTTTTTTCTGGTGAGTGTCAATTAATATTATTATTTTGTTTTTATGCAGTGAATATTTGCAATTTACTTAATTTTATTCTTTGTTAAATTGCAAATATTGACTGATTAATTGTTTACACAGTGCATATAAAATTGTTTTACAAGAATTTAGTGTTTATTTATATTTGTGTTTTATAATTTTATACAATGTTACTTTACTAATGTATCTCGCCATAATTATTTTAATACGAATTTTCTTTCGTCGAGTGTTGAAATAGAAAGGTCGTATTTTGAAAAAAATATCAAGAATAATTACTGTTTAAAGAAAAAAATATCAATTTTTTTGTCGATACCTACGCAAGTTTTGTTTCTTTGTAACTATACTTTAATAACTGTATGAAGTTAATAACCATGATTAAACTGTAGGAAGTTAGATGTACACAATAGAAAAAGCAAGGCTGCTGGCCCACTCAAGGGCACATCGTGATGATTCCTAATTATTCCTGTATTGTTAACATTTTATCACGATTCTCAGATTTATGTATACTTAGTTTAATTTAATTCAAAATGCGTTGCAAATGTCACTTACTCGTTTAGTAAATTCGCAAATTTAAAATAATTCAAATTAATTTATTAATTGAAATATAATTTACGATTAGGTATTTCCTAAAAGCAATATATTCGTCATTAATTTCGGATCGTAAATCTATGTAAATTGATAATAGATTAACAAATTAATTAATTCTTTAGGTTTCGTATTTTTCCATACAATTGCCGCATGACGCACAATATATCAGAGCCTTTTTAGCAATAATCGAAAATGTACAATATTACATACCATATATATGTTTTTAATAAAAAATTATAAAAGATGATGATGATAATGATAATGATAATGAAGAATTTAAAATGTATTAGATGTCAGATATGTGTGTCATTTTTTTTTTGTTTTTTAATTATATGTAGTTTAGTTTTTATATTTTGCATAAAATTAACACGATATTTATATATTTGCATAAACATTCCATGTCGTAAATGACGTCATAAGTGATGGGAAAATAGGTTAAAACTACGTCATTTATTTTATGTTATTTATTTAGGACAGCCAGTGGTTGTTACAATATAACTTAGACTAATAAAACATACAGAAATAACTTAAGATTAACACCCTTTGAAGGCGGTAATAAGTAGCAGAGGTTGTGATAAAACATTATAATACAAACAAAAATTAAGAATGAAAAATCCTATGCAAAATTATTTGCTCTGTTGAGGATCGAGATCGATCGAACTCCACCCTTGAGCCATACATCATACAAACATCATAATATTATGTACGAGATTTGTGCCTCTTTATACTTTATACAAGTATGTTTTCGATATGTTCCCTTCTTCGTTTAACCTTGGGTATTTTAAGCTGGGTGTAAAAACGCAATTGAGCGGGTCCCAATAAATTGTACCGAAAGGGGAGATATAATTTGTTGCCTCGTTGAGTTACTGACAGCGAGTTTGGACTGTGAATCGTGAGATTTATAGTTCGATTACCTGGTCGAGTAATCGGCTTCGTATGAGTTTTTCGGTTCGCTAAATTTTATATGAGTTTACCAGGATTGGAACTTAAGCTCTTTCTTTCTTTGTAGCGACAAGGTCGCTTTAATGACTTTAATACAACCTAAGCCTGCGGTCTGGGACTCAGGCGCAATATAATTATCTTCTATTTTTATCAGCCTATATTGGACTCCTTCTTAACGCAGAAATTTCAATTGAGAAGTCCCCATAGAATTTATCTACGACCAAAATATAAATTGAGAAGACAACAAGGAATTTTTCTGCATCCAAAATAACAATTAAGAGTGTATTCAAATATCATAAAAGATCTAGTTAAAAGTATATTTCTTAAGCAAGTTTCGTCACAATGTTTTCCCATAGTGTTAAAGTGCATGTTATTTTATATCAATACATAAATGACTCCCAAAAGTCGAAGGTATGCCCTAGGATCATAAAAAAAGCGAATAAATTTAAAATTTATTACTTTTTTCCTAATTTTTACCTAGATTTTTTGTTATATATTTTTATTTCATGTTATTTTTGTAAGTATTATTGTTTATGTTTTATGTTTTTCGGGAAAACTTTAGAATCGTTTGGCACGAAATGGGGGGTAGTAAGGGTTGAGGGGGAGGAGGGGTGCCCACTCTTCCCCGATACCACTATCGTGAAAAGGCAATGCACCATTCCTGAGAAATACCAATTTAAGTAACCTAACCTCAAAACACTTGTTTTCAAAACAAAGTTGCTCCTGCAACGTCTCCGGCGCTGCGGGAAGTGCAGCCCCTTCACCTTTGCGTAACAAAGGATAAGCATCCACGCTCGCCTGCGCAGCTTCGGCTTGCTGGTCGCCTCCAGCCTCAGCCGCTACGGCTCGCACGGTTGCCTATCTTTTGTTACAGCGGGCGGGGTCTGCTCTCCCTCCGCGCCTCCGGCTTTTATATACACTCTAGGGTTGGTACCCAAAAGTCTAGGTGAAGTCGGGGTGCCCAATTTCGGTTTTGTGACAGAGTCGACCTAATTTACCCAAAGTCGGTTTACCAACTACCATCAGACATATTGAAAACAAATAAAACAAAAAAAAGTGTAAAAGGTGTCCAGTGTAAAAGCGTAGGTTGGTCGTGAAGGCAAACAATCGAAGTTCAGAAGATAAGCCAAAGTTGTTGAAGAAATCCGCACAATGATCATCACGCAGCTCAAAGAACACATTCACGCAACTCGGGGAGAAACGGAATGAAGTTTATGTATGAATGTCATTGACACTTAACGCAATTTTATTTTTATTTTACGTTCCATTTCATGTAATTTCTAAACCACAGATAATATAACTTATTTAGTAATAGCGATTTAGTTGTCAATCGCCTATAATAACGTTCCGTTTTGCGTAATATGTGATTTGAGGTTAAGAACTATTTTTATTAATTTCTCGAAAACTACGCATTGCCTTTTAATAAGAGTGGTATCGTTATAATCAGGGACCCAATCCCTACCACCTCTGACCATTTTTACCCCTCAACTCGTGCCAAACTACTATAAAATCCAGCCTGTTTTTCCACTAGTGTTCCTATATTACCCCCGCTTTACATGGATATATGGATATAATAGGCATGTGCATTAGAATTTTATTTAATAAGTGTTTGGTAAATAAGATCGAGCCCAGCGGCGTGCCATAGGAGAGGCCTATGTCCAGCAGTGGACGCGAGTAAGCTGATGATGATGATGATGATAAATTTGTAATGCATATGTATGTAGTTGGTGTGTGTTCTTAAATAAATAAAAATTAATATGCCGAGGAATCCCGTAAGGTATGTAGCTGTTAAATTTCAATACTAATTGAATGTATTCGGGCGTAGTTGCAATTAGCTGAGTTTCCCTTGATTTTAATATTATCAGTAATCTGAATTGCCGAAACCACTTAGCGGTTCTTTGTGCAATTATGCAAAACATTCTTTTAATACTCGTACATAAAGTCTCTGCAATGTGTTGCCTTGTGTTGCAGTCCAAATAAAGTTATAATATTATTTTACAGCCTCCGAGGCGCAGTTGGTTAGACGCCGGCTATGAAACAAAAGAGACCGCGAGTTCAATCCCCGCACCAATAATTTTGGATCCACACGTATTTGTCACGAGTCTGGGTGTTTATGAGACCGTAAAGTCTCTCATAGTTTCTGAAACCCACGACACAAGACTCGGTCTTAGTGTGGGACAAAGACTTTGTGTGTCACCTTTTAGGTCTATTTATTTATTAGGTACTTATTATTATTAAATACTATATTATTTATAGACTCAAAGGTGCACAATAGGCCTTTGAAAACGTAAACGGGATATTAAGGATTACTGGAACTTCATCAAATTCATTGGACAAACGAAGCGGAAGCAAAACTAAACATTCCTTATTATAAACCTTGAAAATATTAACTGAATAATGAAACTAAATAATTATAAAATGCATTTGTATTAAAATTGTATATATTTTAATCAGTTTTAATTAAATAAAATGATTTCCAAACATAGTGATGATCATTTTATCATCATTCATATACAATTTATTTTTTATTTTTATATATTAATATTATATTGATTAATGATCTCTTACGTACCAATAGTCGGTATACTTTTGGTCATTACAATATGCTAGCATTATACTGTTTTAGTGCGTTTCATAAAATATGTGTGTGATTTTTAATTCTGTAATTATGAAGTAATTAATGAGTAACTTGAACCAATGCCGAGACGAGATTGCTTCTAATTTATTGCAAAATTATGTTGTCTACAAAATAATAAAAAACTATTCATACTTTTGTGAATGAAAATAATTAGCATAAATTACCACAAATAAACACGGTGTTCAAACTTACCAGCGTTTTTTGAACGTTTTAAAAGCATAAATGTGCAAAAAATTTAGATATAACCAGATTTGCGCATCACCAAAACAAGTCTTCCTTGATAAATAAACTACGGCCAAACATGGCGTATATTAGTCGAGGTTATGGACCAATATTCGCGTACTTACGAATCCAGTAACTTATATTGTGTATTGCAAAACTGTTTTACATCATCGTAAACTATACTTTTACTTTATAAGGCTTCGTAAAAGTAACATTCAATTTTATAAGCGTAGTTTATACCTATACTGCCTCAAAGGAGCATCTCATGATGTATCCACATTTTAGCCTTGTATCCCCCGTCTCACAATGTGATAGAGGACGAGCCTATCGCCATATTGGGCAAAAACTTCTGATAGCTCAGCTAATGAATGATAATGAATAGAAAAAAAAACTAAAATAACTTTGCCCCACCTGGTATTCGAACCCGAAACCTCAAAGTTGTAATTGTACCGTAGAACAACTGTGCTACTGAGGCAGTCATAAAAAACATTGCTATAAATTATGTTATTTCTGTTCAAGGAAATCCAAAATCGCAGTTAAAATTACGAAACGTGTTTGGCCAACTCATTTTTAACTTTGCGAATCGTGTTTTGACGTAAATTTTAAGGTCAGTACCTTTAGCAGCCTCTTTACAAGATGTGAAAGGAGAATGCTCAATTTCATTACATACAATCCGTGGTCTCATTGACCTTGGATAAAAAAGCCACAATATTTGAGTCACCTTAATTACTTATAAGTATGACTATTTTTTATTGTGTCAATGTATTTTGTAGTTTATATTTTGACGTGTAGTCCATTGAAATGTTACTTGAGCTTTGCATTTTTAGAGGACGCAATTTTATTTTTGGGATGTGTCGGCGGTCAATAGAAGCTTAACCTCAAGTTTGTGGGGTCGCCTTGTCCCCCGGCCGCCATCTTGGAAAAAGGGGTGAAAACACTTTTTTCGCCTTATCTCGGAAACTATACGTCTTACGAAAAAAATTGTAAAAACATAATTTGTAGCTAATTGTATTGCCTACAAATATGTTTATATAACTGTTTGCCCTAAATTAAAAATTAATGAAGCTATAAGCAAAAAAGTGAGTAAATATTTATAAAAAAAATCTTTTTTTCTCTATAACTTTTTATGAAAATAAATCTCCCTTTTTTGCTACTTTTTTATTTATATTAACCTATACTGTGCCACTGATGGGCAAAGGTCTCCCTCAAGTCCTTCTACTTATCCCTATCAGTGGCTGATGCCATCCAAGTGCTGCTAAATTGGTCGAGATCGTCGCGCCACCTTTTCCGAAGCTTGCCGCGTGGCCTCTCGCCATCGTTAGGCATCCATTGATTGGCAATCTTTGCCCACCTCTTCGGGTGCATCCGGGTAACGTGGCCCGCCCAATCCCAGTTTAGTTTATCTTATTTCTGTGCAACATTCTTGACTCTGGTTATGGAGCGCAAGGTGTTAGTGGGTACTCAGTCCATGCGTGTTACGCCTAGCATCCTGTGCTCAATAGCTTTTTGACAAACCTGGACCTGGACCTCTGAAGTTCGGTCAAAGACCAGAATTGAGCACTGTTTGTGAGAATTGAAGAAATCGCTTTCCTGCGTCGATATAGTCCAATAACAAATGAGAGCGCAACACCTATGTTATCTTGTTCTGATAAATTTTTTCATAAAATTGGCAAGTATATGTTTTTTCTCTGTATTTGTGATCGGTGGTGTGCCTAAAATATTATGTCGCGTGCCATCGACGGCACGCGTGTCAATGATTTACCAGCCCTGCACTAGACGCTTCGAATATGCTAGCTAAATCAAAAATCCCGCAATATTTATAACCATCATCTACAAGAATAAAGCGCATTTTTTCATTCTCTGAGATAGAGTTATGATCAATCGCCGTCGTTTATATTGGTTAAAGTCGATTCGAATTACGTGTAGAATTTTTTGAAATCGAGTTTCACTATCTTTTTACTTCAAATATTAACTTATTTTGTGGAATATTAAAACGTAAACTTTTATTTAAGATATAATACTCCTTACCTCTTCCCATCCTTTATCCTTCTCGCCCTCCTCCCAATTTCATGGGCCGACAAAATATCCATGATCTAAGTGCTATGGATGTTCATGGGCGGCAGTGATAATTTACCATCAAGTGACCTGTTTGCTTCATTTTCGACGTCGATGGGACGTATATGGGCTGATACAGACATACATAATAAAATATGCTGAAAGTAGCCCTATGATCGCGAATGGACCACCTAGTTGAAGAAGATTAGAATATTTATAACTTCGTAATCTTGTGCAATTACACAATATCTTCTTGGAACTTATCTATAAGTGCCAAGATTGATTCAAAACTGTCGGATTATCATCAGATGCAACCGTAAAACGTTGATCCGTCATTGCAGATTATACCGTGATTGATAAAACTTCAGTTATCAATGATAAAGAAGATAGGTGTTGCGGCTTCTGTGTTCCTTTCTAATACGCTCTGATTTTACTTTTATTTGGTGATTTTGTGTTTGGGCAATATATCGCGGAAATTGGTGAGTGAATTTATCAATATATTAAAATTCCTCCCACTGTTGGCACTGAGCATTCTGTATCTGTGCATGACTGACTGAGCATTGAGAAGAATATTTTTTTCGACAAATGGTAAGCGATACGACCGCTCATAAACAGTAGCATAACCAAACAACACCTTGAATTACAAAATATTTCGCATTCCACTATGCTCGCCACTCTGAGACATAAGATGTATTATCTCAATATGTCCAGTTGTTACTCTGGCTACAATGTCCATCAATCTGAAATACAACAGTACATTTACACTGTTGTTTGGCAGAAGAAATAGACGTTGCGATGGTACCTACCCAGGTGGCCTCTCACATATGAGAGACCTACCACCAGCAAAATTTTAAGCCTTAATTCGCACGACTAGCTTAAAATAAGTTGGCAATATATTATTACCATTGAAATTCTTATGCGGAACTCTAAGCATAATTATTTCTTTACGATATTTCCAAAGGCAAAGAGGAAACACAGAGTTTTGTTATATTTAGAGTTATTTGCATTAGAATTGAAAGTCTTCATTTTGTCAGTTGCCTGGTTGCTAGTCCCCAGCATAGCAACGTTGACTGAGTAACAAAATATACATAAATTATTTGTCAGTGTATCGTAGTGTGACCTCTACTCGGCCTCGCATCATTTGGCCCCCTCGTTGTAAATCAGCGCTGCTGTACGGTTCACGTGGTAACATACCAAGTATTTGAATAGGATTTGTTTTTAGTAACTTTTAAACTACCACGAAAAATTGTCGATAATGCACTCGATGTTAAGTGCAGTGCTGTATAGGATTTACTCTGTGATCCGAAACGAAGTTCGAGTATTCGAACGTTAAACGTTCTAGGTCATGAGTTTTCCACTTCTAAAAATCAATACTGTTCTCTATGATATTTATTATTCAAACCGAACTTAAACTATGATTATTATAACGATAAAGGATTCGAACATTTTATGAAGTACCTAGGTACATTAGTACAGTTGTATGTACGATGTCCGAACATTCGAATTTCATTTTGGATCATAGAGTGGCATTCTTGATAAATTAGCCGACGCAATATGGTTGTCTCTTGACCGTCGACACATTATGCCGTATTGATTTAATTCGGATACGTATAGGATAAACCAGAAACGTGAACCGTGCGTGGGTTTTTATCATTTCAATTTCATAAATTCTTATTTTTAAATTAAGTGATTTATTAAGAACAGCATGCGTGTCAAAATCTGAAATACTAATATCTCTATAAGACCCGCTACAAAATCAATCAAAATTGATGAATATCAAAACCAGTTATTTGTCGCAGCCAATATACTTAATTTTTGTTTTGTACAATACCTGGTGATCCAATGAGAAATATGGATTTTGTTAGTAATAGAACTTTGATTTCACTCCTTATTTTATTGATGTTGAAGTATTTCGGATGCAACCGTTTTTATTTATTTATTTTCTATAGCAAAAAAGCGTTCCATGTTTAAAATTTAAATGAAGTCACGTAAAAAAATAACCATTGACGCGAGTCGACCTTGTTTACGTGTTCGTAAATAAAAACTTCTTTATTTACAAAGATTGGTTCTCAATGGGCTCCCGAGTAAAAAATCTCATTTTTATTGACTCGAGTGAAATAATGCATATCTATTATATTAAAAATATCTCAAGTCTCTATGTAATCGAGAAGTCTAGGTCACGTACGCTTGGATTGTTAAAAAACATTGTTTCTTTACAATACAGTAATAATTGATTTGAATGTATAGTACTTTACATTTAGGATTTTTACACGACAGTCCGATTAAAAATAATTATTCTAATATCAAAACTGAACGCTTACAAACCACACCTTTCTACAGGCGTATCCAACATCATGTTATTATTTGCATTACACGAGTGTTCCATGGGTGTCAGGAAATATAATATGTAATACTGTAAAGCTTAATCTAATATTGGTATCCCACGTTACAGGCAACGCCAAGTTTGGGAACCTCTGGTTTAGTTACAATTTAGGATCTATATTCTATCTATTATTAAATTTTACGTAGATTTAACTCCCTGTTGTTCTATTATTTCAATAAACTTATTATTAACTTAACTTGACTTAATATTTAGACCTGCAGAATCAAAAAATGTACCTAAAGTATTTCTAAGAGAAGCCTTAGAATCTTTCTTAGAAACTAGTGGTCTTCAATAAATTATCAATAAACGTAATTGACTATCCATCTAAAGATCATTAGTATTTCGTTCTCTTGATATTAAATAAATAACATTTATAAGTGACATCAATGGTAATTTGTGTTTACATCGTTTGCATTTCAACCACATCTGCCATACGCAAGCGTTTTAGGTAAATATCTTATTTTCTCGTTAATACACGATACAAAATAAATTCATTTATCGTCACTTTATCTTACTTAATCATCGAGCTGAAATAAACTTAAATATCATTATTATACGCAAAACCCTATAATAAATAATATTTTATTTTGAATATTTATTTCTCTGCATCTGGTACTGTACCTTATGTACCGTACTGCATCAGCCCATAGTCCTATTGTAGGATACACGCCTTCTGTACAATCGAGATAACCGTTGGGAGTGGTTAGGCATTATAATCCACCAAGCGGGCCTAGCGCGCCTGGCTGGACTTTACATGCTATAGAAATTGTTGAATCGATGTTTTCTTTCACTGTTATAGTGCATAGTGATTAACTATCAATTCACACCTGACTCCGAAAAGCCAAAGATGTGCCTTGGGATCCGAACTCGCGAGCACCACGAAAGTGTTGGCAGCCGCGTCTGGTCCGTTTACCAACAGGCCAACACGCACTTTACAGCAGCTAGAGCAAGTATTTTTTTATTATAATGATTGACGAGATGAGCATGCCGTTCGCCTGATGGTAAGCGATGCGACCACTCATGAACAGTAGCAAATCCAAACAACGCCTTGAATTACAAAGCAATGCTTGGCATTCCACTGCGCTCGCCATCCTGAGACATAAGATGTTAAGTCTCAATATGTCCGGTAGTTACGCTGACTATAATGTCCTTCAATCCGAAGTACAACAGTGCATTTACACTGCTATTTGACGGGAGAAATAGACATTGCGGTGGTACCTACCCAGGCGGCCTCTCAAATATGAGAGACCTACCACCAGTGAAAAATAAATTTTACGACTTTACGTTAAGTCAGCTGCCTGACGTCATTTAAGTCGGGAAATAACCCAGGTACATTCAAACAACGTATTTAAAATAGAAGACGTAACAAATTAAAATTCAAAACATGGAATGAGAACGTATGACGTCACAGTTCATAGCCGATGTATCACCGATGGAAAATATCCTTTGATCTGAATTTATTGTAATGCTGGTATGACTAAGTGAGTAGAATGCAATGAATTATACTGGATCTTTTTTAATTCAAATAAACACAATAATACATTAGCATCACCATGTCGAGATTCACCCCATCTCATACTGTGGTTATTTGAGCGAATACAAATAAATAATATAATAGTGGCCTGTAGGTAACACACATCAGTCGCGAGTTCAAATCTCAGAGAACACCTCTGACTTCAGATTCATGTGTGTTGATTGTCAGTCACCATTCATACCTGAGTTAATTTAAGGAAGAAAATTTTGTTTACTTTATATTTCACTATTATTAGCATTTCTATTCCAAACTTCGTCACCACGCAATATAACGGTGAAGGAAAAAATTATGAGGAAACGTGCATACAGTACCGATTTTAAAAAAGTCTATGGTTTTTTAAAGTCCGTCAACCCACAATAGGTCAGCGTTGTAAACTATACGGCCTAACCCTTCTCAATCGTACGTCGTACGTCATTCACAAAACGTGTAAGGGCTGATACGGTACACTACAGATAATAATATATTCAGACTAGCTACCTGTTGTTAAAACGAGCGAATAGTAATTTACCTGTTATGACTCAACTCATGTGAACTTCTTGTTACCAAGGCCTTCATGTAGCCTTTCACGAGGTGAATAATGTCTATGAAATTGATTAATTATTACTCATGAAATGTGGGTGTAGGTGGTGGTGGTGTGGTGTGGTGGTTTTGTGATGAATTATTATATAGATTAAAGTCCAGGACTCCTAGTTTCATCGGGTACTACCCAATATTATTTTTTTGGTGAAAAAAATGTAATGTTAGTTGACTCTGATTTTTAAATAAATGCACCAAAACGTCACACAGATAATCCTGACCTCACACTGAAATCGAGTCTTGGGTCGTGGGTATCAGAAAGATTTTTCGGGTCTCACTAACACACAGAGTCGAAACAAATTCATTTAGATCACACTAACATTTTTCCTAAACCGAAATTATGTTCATGTTACTTTTTGACTTAGAGACGGATAGAAATACTTGTATTGTTGTCAACAAAAATTTGATAAGTAGTACTACAAACAATAGCAACCTCGGCAGGCTCGATTGTAACATGTGACATTTGACCAAGGTTTTATTGACTATGAGTAAAAGGCGAACATTGAGTCATTGCGTCATGGCCGAAACAAATTTACGTCACAATGCAACATTTATGAGCTGTTGACCGCAAACACAGATACAATAAAAATCTGATGGACAGGTAAAATCCCTACTCCAAAAAATAATATTTATAATAATAATAAAAGAAAATATATACATTTTATTATGTGTCCCGTTACCGAGTTTATGTCTTTTATTTTAAATTTCAATTTTTATGCTACCTTACATGGTCTGAATTGTGTGAATCTTGAAGTAATTTTACGATTATGTCAAGGGTATTCGGTACAAAATTTGACGTGTTAATGTAGGCAATTTTTTCTTACATATAAGCAAAAAATAGTAAAAAGGAAAGGAAGAAAAGCAGAGGTGCTACCAGTTCCACCCATGTTTCTTCCCTTGTGTGTTCCGTCCCGTGATGTGATATCACGCCTATCGCCATATCGTGCACAAATTCCTGACTTCGGACTGATCTTAAATAGCAAACTCTAATACTAATTTGCCCAACCAATTCGAACCCGAGACCGGATTGTCGCGTCGTAAGCGTACCATAGTAGACGAGGCCGCATTGAACATTGCTAATACGGTTTTATATACGATGCCAGTATTAATTACCAGTAAACTGTATTTTGTAGTATATATTTATATAGCATATTATGTCATGAAGATATAAAAAAAATTAATGGGTTTTCATTAGGCTAAAATATTAAAACATCTTAAATGGGACTGGCAATAAAAAAACACGCAAATTTTGTATTTATTACCCAGAACTGTATATAGGTAAAAAATTCACATTCGCAAATATATTCATGTGTGAAGTTAAAATCCTTCAAAATGCATCCGGCTTTAAACTGTGAAAGTATCAATTAACCGTTAATGCAGTAAAAATAAAATTTCAACACAATAACAGGTGTAGAAATCGATTTTATTGTTGTTTTAATGTGATCGTTTCCGAAAATGCAGTTATAATATTAAAATATAGGTACTTTTTTTTTGTTATCTTATTGTTCTTTATTTCTTCCATTCATTTATAATTTGATTGATTTCATTGCGGGCAAATCAATAATCACTTGGACTTTCTCAAGATTCACTCAGAGTGTTTGTTGGGCTTGGACTGAACGAATGTGCCTAGGTAGATACTCCACAACATGTTCAAATTCTAGCACCCGTCATATCCATAGACTAAATTCAGGATACTTAAATTATAAATATCATAGAGAATAGTATTCATTTTTAGAAGTAAAAAACTTATAAGTCACATCGAATGTTCATTCGAACATACTTCGTTAGGATTTTAAAGTCACACCCCTGGCTTACAAGGGTTTTAGAAACATTGTAATTGCGGAATTTTACGTACCTATTCTAGTACCAGATTATGTCAGTATCATAATCATTAATTGTTAATTTATTATTTCTTAACTACAGTAATTTAAAATGGAAAAAATATAATCTATAGTGCTTATTTTATTTAAAACTCGAAACGTGAAATATATGTTTGATTGATTTTAATTTATGAAAGAAAATAAATAGGTAATAAAAAATAATCACGATAATTTAAAAATAGAAAAAAAAACATCAGAACATTGTAACTCGACATGTTGGTTTGTAATGTAATTCAAATTGATGTAAATAACTGTATTTACATTTTTCTATCAACATAATTTATATACATATTACATATTAAATCAACAGATCTGTTTCCTGGTATCAATAAGCATAATTCTTTGTATACTTTAAATAATTATGATGATCATTTTATTATATGTGCAATTGATCTAATGCGTTTAAGATAAAGGTTTCAAAGTGCAAGTGTAAGATAATGTATAGATTACTATTATTGTAAAAAAATATTTTCTTTGCAACTAATTGTTGATTTTCTATAAAAGCATGTTTTATTAAACTAATTACAGGTCCGTGGCGCAGTTGGTTAATGAAGGCTATAAAACGAGAGGCCGCGGGTTCGATCCCCGCACCGAAATAAATATTTGTGTGAACCACAGGTATTAGTTTCGGGTGAATGTGAGACCGAAAAGTCACAAGCCTCGATGTTAGTGGGACTTTGTATATGACTATTAACGGCCGATGCCAATAATCAATAGAAAATATTAGATTGAAGTCAATCTGGATTGTTTTCTACTTTTCGATTTGTCATTTACCATGTTGCCATAGTTTTTTCACTACTGAGATTGATTATTGGCAATATAATATCAGAAAAAAGATTGAGCTGTCAATCTCAAACGGCAATTAATTTTGGATTGGGATTGTTTATTGGCAGCGGCTGTTAGTGTATTCATACATGTATTTATTTACTGAAATAAGGCAACAAGTTCTATATCTATCTAAAAGAAATATTTTCTTAAACAAATCTACCATTGTATTACACGTTTTCGATTTAAATCGTTCTTACGCTTACGAAATCAGGCCAAAAGGAATGTTATACGATAATTATCTTCAGAGTTTATTGCCGCTGTTGACCGATAACTCGAAACGGCTTTACATTTAAGAAATACTTGGCAAAATTCAAAATATTTATGGCCCTTTAAGTATCGTAATCAAGGCATTTTATGTAAAAATGTTGCTGTAAGTATAACTGTAAAAAGACACATAAACTCACGCCTTTTTCCCAGAATGGGTAGGCAAAATTGGTACCAGGACACTTACATTTCGCCTTGTAATCTCCGTCCCACAATGTGATAGGGGGCGAGCCTTTCGCCATATCAGGCACAAATTTCTGACTCCGGGATGATAATGAATAGAAAAATCTAATACGATTCGAACCCGAGATGTCAACTTTGTAATCGTAACGTAGTACAATTACGCCACGGAGGCACCTATAAAAAGAAACAAGGAAATACATATTATATTATTTTTATTATATAGTTTGTAAATTACTGCGACCTTCATATGCAAGAGGTTGCTTGGGTAGGTTCTATCGCTTTGTTTTTTTTGCCAACAACCATCAATATAGATACTGAAATGTTCTATTTTTAAAACATTTTTGTAGTTAATGAATATTAAAATACTTCACATCTAATTTAAAGTGACTAGTTGCCCATATGTAACGAAGCAGACGCGACTGCCAATATGTTCACGGTGGTCGCGGATCCAGAACCCACGGCACACCTCTAACTTTTCGAAGTCGTGTGTATTGATAGTCAATTACACTATAACGGTGAAGAAAAACATCGTGAGGAAACCTGCATAACATAGCGATTTGTAAGAGCTTCTATTGTATGTGAAGTTTGCTAATCCACACTAGGCCAACGTGGTGGAGTATATTGCCGCCCACTCTCAATCGTAGTCTCTGTTGTAAAGGAGGCCCGTAGCCGCAGTGGGACATATATGGGCTAATACAGTACTAGATGCAGAAATATAAACATTCTTTAGACTTATGATGGCCTAACCCCACCCAATTGTATAGGCCCGTCTCGTGCAGCGGGACGTATATGGGCTGATACACAAAACCTAATGCCTCGAGGTCGTGTACTCAGTGCGCTGCAATCCTTAGCTTAATATTAAACAGTCGTGAGGTATACTACTTCTGTTTATCAGTATCTGATGATTGCCATCACAAGAAGTCTGAAGAGAGGCACCTGACGTAACATTTTAGAAGATTTATATACTAAAATGTCGTAAACAAATACTTGCTAAACAGTAAACACCTATTAAAAGGTCTTGTGGGTTAATATCCGATAAATGGAAGTCCTTGACTATCTTTTTAAAGTGGCAGAGCCACGCAAGTCTTGAGTAGACGCACGGGATAGAGTACGCGGCTACACTGTTACAGAAATCAATCGTACACAAAATCCGCCGTATAGTTTAGTCCAGGAATTAGACACATACATACATAACCAACGATTTTTTACCAGAACAGGTAGGCAAAGGAAAGGGACACCTACATTTCGCCTTGTATGTTCCGTCCTACGATTTGATAAGGGGTGAGCCTATCGCCATATCGGGCACAAATTTCTAACTCCGGGCTGATAATGAATAGAAAAATCCAATATGAGTTTGCCCGACCTGGGACTCAAAACCGAAATCTCAGATTTGTAACCGTACCGTGATGCACCTACACCACTGAGGTAATGAAACACACTATGGTCAAAACCCTTTTATTCATCGTCTTCAATAGCCAGAAAACATATTATGCAATGGTGGTCATTACTTTCCATCAGGTGATCTGTTTTATAATTCCATTAGTTATGTTAAAAATCTTACTAACCTAATTCATGCTTTGTCGGGTCAAGCCTTTATTTATTTTTCATTCTCATTGATAAAAAAAAACGCTATTAATTTACTTTATCAATATGATATGTGTAATACTACACATATCAATACCATTCATATTTGTAATCTAACTACAACATTTGAAGTTGTTTTACTAATAAGCATATCAAATTGTATTCATTTGTAATACTGATACTATTCATAAGAAAGGTATTTGGGTTAGGTGCCATATCAAAAGTAACCTTGTAAAGTTAATTTTACTATCGATGTAGGCTGGAGTTGCGAAATGTTATTTGTAACCAAACATTGACATGTTTTCTTGTTCTTACGGCTCTTTAAACAAAAATTAATTAGGTACAGTTGGGTACAGTTTATTTATTTTTAATTGCTACATATTTTTTTTAATGTTCCACTGATTTACTTTTAATTTAATTAGTATTAGATTTAGATTCTCTTTCAATAATATTATCTAGGAATATTTAGTTGCAACAATATACTATTTAGTTGCAACCATCCTCAGCCTGAAAAACAAACCCAGCCTAAAAGCACTAATTTCATTTTTAATAATACATAATATAAAATTATAATTACGCTTAGGTACTAACCTGTATGTTTATTTCTATTTATTATCATCACAATTGTCATCAGTATCGGTAACGTCATTTTGCGTCAATTACACAGTCAGTTATCAATTAACAATGCTTTTGATACCATTTAAAATTATATTATTTTATAATTAAAATCTTAAATGTTTTATTTTTTCAAAAATGAATGAAGCGTCACTTGACACTGGCAGTAATAGTCTTAGAGAACTAGTTGCCATTAAAAAAAATTAAATTAGTTTTTTTTCTTTAAGTGTATTTTTCGGGCGAAGTGATATCGGATTTTCTTATTAATAATAGTTATCAGCCCGAAGTCAGGTATTTATGCCCAATACTGCAATAGACACGCCACCTATTACATCGTGGGACGGAACCCACAAGACAAAATTTGGGGTCCTGGCAGCACCTATACCCACCCTTTCTGGGAAAAGGGCGTGAATTTATGTAATATAAATCCATAGTTCCGATTCTGTTATCTAATATAATATGCCATTGGATACGGAAAAAAAGAAATTCTTTGAAAACAAAAACTTTTTGATAAAATCAAAATTATCCGTGTCTTCACTTCCCTTTTCGTAACCAGCTTCTCCTGCATTTCACCAAGTAACCTGCTGATGTATTAACCCAGGCAAGCTGTTGTAAGGTCGTGAGAAATCCTGTTCAGAGCTCTTAATGATCAACCTATAATATACAGTTATTTTATAAAGTCCTTCGATAAAAACTTGTTGCAAAACACACTCCATTAATAAGAAGATACTTGAGTTTAATACATATAATTATAGTTAGTATAAATGTAAAGAATTTATTAATTTCCATATTTATTAGGGCCCTACGTTCCCTGGATGATTCAAAGAGCATCCGAAGTGATTCTATCTTCCATATCCTTGCGCTGCCTATTTTCTAAATTACGAGTTTGTAATTTAGCGTTTATCATATAAATAAAACACAATTTTAACCTTTTATCTACTAAATTTTATGAATAAGGGACCAAGCGATAAGACTTTATTGAAAAGATCGTCTTAAGGCCAGGGCAGACCGGGACGGCATGGCAAGGGATTCAATTTTTTGCCAAAATATATTCAAGCTTATCCGGTGGGAATACGACATATATACCAATGTTTTTAATTTATACCGGGTCATTAAAAGGCCTTTTTCGATATCCACCGGTATAATATCCCGGTCTCCGCCCTTAAGTAATTTTGTTTCTAGAGGCTCTTTACCGTGTTTTTATGTTGTGCTAATGGTTAAAATCTGTGTGTTTAACAAGTTTGCTGCGCGGCCATTTTCAGAGGGCTTACTGCCAGTACTATTAAGGCCTATTAGAACTCGTAACTGTACTACACCGCTGTGCGTATGAGACGTAAACAATCTCGTAAAAGTTTTCATTCATAAAATGCATAACACGTCCAAAAAACTCGTTGAAAAATATATGTCTCTGTCATAAACATAGAAACACAACAAGGGCGGTGACCTGCACAGAGGGAGAGAACCTGCTTTTTGGCATCGCACTGGCTACGACTTATAAGAGATCTTTTAGGTCTCCTTACGCATTTACGTGAATAGAAGGCAAAAATACTCTGGCTAAAGCCGGCATCCAAGAATTTATTTTGTATGACAATAGTACCTTTTTGAATATAACTTGTATTTATGATAAATGTTTCGTTTATCCGATCAATGCGATAGCCGGGTATTTACTAACTCTTTAAAAATAGACATTCAACTAGTTTACAAATCTGTTACTTTTTTTTTTTGATAACATTGCACTGAATCACCAATTTCAATTAGTATGCAATGTACAAACAATAGTGAAAAGGCTTCTATGAATTTAAACTAATACCAAAAGAGGTTTTTTCACCGACGTAATCATACGAGGAAAATGTAGTTTTGAGTTTCTATTGCTCGTACCGATATTATGATCACGTTTAGAAATAAATTAAATCGTAAATATAATCGGGGTCTGCAATCACAGATCTTTAACATTTCCATTCAACATGAAAACAGAGAAGTGGGCACTGGATTGTATATACCGGGTATATCAAGACTGCTACCGAAAACGAAGCCGGGTGGTAGTTTTAGTCACTACAAACACAATGCAACTAAGAATTTCGTAAAGAAACGCGACCATTTTTTTTATCATTTTTTTTATATCATCATTTTTGGGTGGTAAATCCATCATTTTTGCTAAAATAATGGTTAAACTCTTTTATACCTTAGAGTCTTTTTAAATAAAAGGGTATACACTATTATTTATGAAAAACCTATGTATTTAACACACTCATACGACGATAGAAAAAAAATACCAAAAAAAAATCGTCGCAATTTTATTGCGCAAAATTTAGTTGTATTGTGTCTGAAGTCACTAAACCTACCACCCAGCTTCGTTTTCGGTAGCAGCCTTGATATACCCTGTATAAAATACAGCAAAATATACGATTTCTAAATAAAGTTTTTAAAAATCCATCTTTTTTTTTTTTTATTGCATTGAATGGCGAGACGAGCAAGCCGTTCGCCTGATGGTAAGCGATACGACCGCTCATGAACAGTAGCAATATTCCACTGCGCTCGCCATCCTGAGACATACGATGTTAAGTCTCAATATGTCCAGTAGTTGCTCTGGCTACAATGTCCTTCAATCCGAAACACAACAGTGCATTTAAGCAGTGTTGTTTCACGGGAGAAATAGACATTGCGGTGGTACCTACCCAGATGGCCTCTCACATATGAGAGACCTACCATCTTAATTATAATTTTATGTGTCAGTATTTCGAGCGCAGTGGAACTTTGTAATTCATGGTGTTGTTTGGTTTTGCGACTTGAATGCTTGCAATGCTTCAATTAGCCGAAAGTCATGCTCGTCTCGTCGTTCTTCGCTATGAAAAATAATTAATAAAATATTGTTGATAGCAACCAGGGTCAGCTTAGGTTATCTAAAACCCTATTAAAAAGCTCTTAAACAAATAACTCCCTCCATATTAAAGCTATTAAACACTTTATTCCCTCCCTAGATTATTACGTCAATAATTACAATCATAAATGCACATATCTCTGACTCATAGAGTGCTAAAACGCCTTATTTATGTAACTTATTTATCTAACCTACTAACAACGGCGTCACCTAGCCTGGCTGGTGTATAATACAGTATACTACAAACTTATAAATATTTAATCCAATACTACGCGCAGCCACGACAAATATTTGGTCAATCGGCTAGTGACGTCACCTGCGAAATGTCATAACTGTCCCAAACCCAACACCGTTAGCCTGCACTCGCCTAGTATGTGAATGCATGATGTTATCACGCGCATGTCCGGGTTCTTACGTGCTCTGTGTCCGATTGGAGACGCGATTGATTTACTGCGAACAAAAAATATCTACTCGTAATTTATTAGATAATAATGTTAATTTCTTCAGTTTCTTTATAAATAAATACATAACAGTCAATATACAGCTTATATCAAGACTGTTACCGTAAACGAAACTGGGTAGTATAATAGTGTTAGTGACTACAAACACATCGCATCGGATCGGACGGCAGTCCCATGCCAATAGAAACAATATTATAGTAGATATTTAGATTTGTAACGGTGCAGGAAAACATAGAATAGAATTCCTATGGTATGTAAGTCCGCCAACCCGCACTAGGCCAGCGTGGTGGACTATATGGCCTAACCACTCTCAATCGTATTCTCGATTGTAGAGTAGGCCCGTGCCCTGCAGTGAGAGGTATATGGGCTGATACAGTTATAGTTACATTATAATATGGTTGAATAAAAAACGACTACAATAATAATTTCCCACATTATGACTGCAATAGGTTAATACAATAACTTTTAATTTTATTTCTATACAAAATCCTGCTTAGGTTACTTCGCAAGGTTGTTATACAACTAGACGGATAAAATCTTATTTAAAAGGGAATACATGCGAAGAGAACTCGTCCGTTGCGAATTAATCTGGATTAGAACCAGGAATCGCTAAATGATTGACGGGGACGTTTTCTTTATGCAGGGCTTAGAGTAAGTGTCGCAGTAATACATTTCAACTACGTCTCACTTCAACAGTAAAATCCATTAGACATTATATCTGCGTATTTGTTTATTTTATCTTCTTTCTTGTATGGAACATCGTTGTCACGTCTTGAAAGATCATCCTTTAGTTTAGCGTGTGTACGATTTCTTGGTAAAATCTTGCTTAAATCACTATGTGTACTTGGTTTTCTATTAAGAATTTTGGATTATTGAAAAAAAAATTAACAAAAATCTTTAGGTATATGTGGAAAAAATTAAAGTATTTATTAAATTTTAGTCCTGCATATGAGCTCATGATTAGTTGTTTTGTGTTAATCCTACTTTACTTTTATTAATCAGATTATATTTACCTGTAATACTTTTCTTAATTGGAGTTGATTTTGTTGCAGTATCAAACCCGCATCATTCATCAATATTTATCTTATGAAGTTATTAGCCATAGCCTCCATTTCTAGATAAGAAGGGCAGATTTCTATTTGTAGCATAATGGCATTAATTGAAGTGGCTCATCTTCATTCCGTGGCATATTTCAGTGGCTAGCTAGCTATATACCAATTTTCTGTGTCATTTGACAAAATCTTATTTACTTGGCTCCAGTAATACAATATTTGATTAGAATTTGACTTGTCACACAACTCTTTTTCATTCGTCATATTGATTTTATTCTTAAATTGATGTCAGTGATATTTATTTTAGCAGTATCTTATTAGAACCTTGCTCTTAAGTTAGTGAATGACTCATATTTGTTTGACTTTATATTTAATGTCTAACTACCGAAATCTTCATAATAATATGACTGGTTGTCTTAAACCAAACTTGAAGATTGCAGTGATGTAGGTAATTAATGTGGGAATAGTTCTGTATCGGGTCAAATGAAATAAAGATCGTCTTGGTAATCTTCAATATATTTCATGTTAAATAAAACTCGTCTTCACTTCATACGTCTTCCGTCTTTCACGTCTTCCGTCTTCTTCCAGACTGTTCTCTTCTATTCCGTCCTTGCATACTTCAACATCTATATCATTCATCCTCTTACTCTTTCCATCTTAAATACTTTCATTAGTCATCTCTTTCACATAAACCACGTTCCATATCAGTCATTCGTCTAACGTTTCATTCTACTCATCTTTCTTCTTAACATTCAAATCCTACATTAATATCTTACTAAAAGTATTAATTTACGTGCGAAACGAACTAGTAATACTTCCAAGAAAAATAAAACACAAAATGATAATTACATATCTAAGATATTGTTTGAAGTAGACTGTGCAATCTCACAAAAACATTTACAGATCCTGTTAACACTTCTTGTCAAGGATAATTTATTCACACCAGTAAAAAACTAAATGACTCAATTGTCAAATATTATGTTTATGCTCAACATTTTTAATTTTTAAGTCTCAATAAAGTTGAACAAACTTTACCCAACCTTCATAAACAACAAAGGATTTCCAAAAGTGTGCATTGTGCATTCAATTTTGTGTTAAGGTTTCAACATTCTTACACAAAACCCGAGGTATCGGCAAATCTACTTCGAAATCTCGAACGCTTTAGTAACTAATGTTGAGTAATGCAGTACTGTTACTGTGATAAGTAGACTTAACTTTAAGCGGTAATGGCCATGCTATTAATATTGGCTTATCCGTAATTTCGCAACCTATAAGTAGTGATACATATCCGTATTAGCCAATATGTTATTCACAGGCGTCGCCCAGCGTAATGGATTTGTGATTTCATATCATTTTACCACGCCTGACTAAAAGTGAAAACACATTGTAGGTTTTCGTCTTACGCATAGAGTAAAGAAGCGGCCATAAATACTAGAGCAACGCATCTTACAGCTATCTGAACAATGGATTCTTTTGTTGTGTGCACATTATAGGTCATACGCTTAATACGTGACCACAGACTACATAGAAAGAACCTTGTACGTTCCATTGTCTTGATTGGTCAGTTGGCCCCGTACTTACCGCTCTTTACTCTATGCGTATGAGAAAAACCTATAATGTGTTTTGAGCTTAAAACAGTGTGATGAAACGATAAAACTATTATTCTGATTTAATTGAAAACTGATTGACATTCTTTATGAATTAAGTATTTTAAATATTAAAAATAAGAAATGATATACACAATTACATACGTTACACAGTAATATCAATGAAAAAAAAAGTAAAAAAAAGCAAATATTAAGATCGTCACCAGTCAATCGTAGTATTGAATTCATTGCATCAAGCGATCGTTGTTCCGGTTTTTTATTGTTTATGTTTTTTTATTAAACTTCACCTGTTTTATATGTTAAAATTCACCCTTACTCAAAACGCTGTTTGGAAGCAAAGCTATACCTCCGTGAATACTGCAGTTTGTATTTATATGTACTTATATTTATTGTATTGTATTGTATTTGTATGTATTACAGTATGTATTTTTTCGGGTTTGAGTGTTTGTAAGACTGAAAAGTCTCCCGCAGATCCTGATACCTACGACACAAGACTCGATCTTTATGTGGACTATTTATGTGGATTTTGTGTGTATTTATTTAATAAAAGAAATACATTCTTATTTATCTACAGCTGTCTACATTCCAGCTCGTGCTAGGACAAGTGGTTTGCGTTGAAAGCGATAAGGACTAGATAACGTTAATCTTACATTACAATGATTATGACACTTGAACCCAGAGCACGTAATAGCCGACCTTAAAGTCTGGTTTTCCCTGTAATGGGCGAGGACGATACAATAACATCTGTTTGTCTAGTCATAAATCACTAAACCCGGAAAAATTCAAAGGGTTATTCGTGCCGTACCTATAATACAAACCACAATAACGCACAGTCATGCACAATAAATAAGTAATAACTTAAAATGTGTTGAATATTGTGAGGGTATAATCTGTCGCTATACTTTTAATAATAATAATAACACCCAACAGTCACATACATAGTCCTGACCCCACACTAAGATCGAGTCTTGTGTCGGATCAGGAACTACGAGAGACTTTTCGGTCTCACAAACACCCAGACCCGGATGAAATATTTGTGGGCCGCACAAACATTTCTATCGGTGCGGGGATCGAACCCGCGGCCTCTCGTTTTACAGGCGGCGTCTATACAACTGCGCCACGGAGGCTGTCAAACTTTACACACGGTCTTATTCATAGACAGTTCATAAATACATTTTAGCTATCAAATGTTTTGTACTTTCACTTGACTTTTGAATTCGGTTTGACTGTCAGCTTCTTTTACCGAATATTTTGTCTTCTTCACTCAAACTGAATTCAAGTGTTATTCAAAAGAGATAAAACATTCCATAAATAACATTGATGAAAAACATTGATGAAATGAAAGGATGGTACGGCCGTGCCGCTTTTTTGCTCGACTTGGAGGGGGCACTAAGAACGAGTCTTGTGTCTTAGGTATCATGAACTATGAGAGACTTTTCACTCTCACAAACACCCAGAACCGAAAAAAAAGCTTTGCATTTAATTGTTTGCGGTAGCTTTCAATGTGTTTTTTACAATTGTTATTATGAACAAAATGTCCAGCCAAACTCCAATTGAGTTGATGATATTCAATAATCAATGTTCGTTCTCTTACGTAATTCCTTATTCGTTCCCCGGTCACTAAGATAATTGGATACTTAATACTTCTCATATACCTAGGCCATAAAATCCTGTCAATGATTTGATAACATACAAGTATTTTACGACATCCGTGAGAAAATAAATGGACCGTAGGCAACAACTAAATCTTACGCGGCTAAAATTTAACAAAATGCTGATAACTTTATTTCCTTACTTCTTCACAGTGCTTTGAACTTGTTAGCACAGTTTTAGTTGCCGAAAACTTCTTATCTAATGACTTTTGTAGTACTATTGTAAAGATTTTAAGCGAGAGTCTGACCCTAAAATTTTAAGGAGATGTATTTTTGGTGGAAGATCAGATATCCCTATTTATACTAAAAGCAGAAGGTCTTATTCATAGATAGTCTTAGAAGTTATCGAATGTATTTTTTTTCGCTCAAACTAAATTCAAAAACTCAGCGTAAGGGACATTTACCAAATTACGTTTTAACTCTGTCTAGTAATAAATCCGTAAGTCAAATAAAAGGCGAAAACAAAATTGGCGATTTAAAAAGGAGCAGTATTATTTTAAAATGTTAAACAAAAACATATTAAATCCAAAAACTACCTTGCATATAAGTGAGTAAAAGTTTTAAATAGCGTAGATTGAGAGATTACAAATGACCATGCTTAGCTTTAAATACAATCTGACTTACATTCTACTACTACAATTTATTTGATTCCGACAAATCGCATTCTCTCTTTACTTCATCATCTTTTTAAGTATTCTCAACGCTGTAGGATAAGTACTTTAAGCTGACTCTGTTTTAGAGATTCACTAATTTTGATGACTTATGTTCGATAAAATCGATTCCTGCTAATTTTGTCGTTGAAAAACCTCTTCTATTCACAAACTTGTGGTGACATAGTTTATATCCGTGTGTGTTTTAATGTTCTGTATGATAAATACCCTACTTCCAACGTAATCACACTTTTCCTGACATGTAAATAATGCCAAGGTCTACATGAACAATGGCATGCCATTTATTTTTTCTCAGGTGTTATCCAAGAATTTTATGATTATGCTAAAGAACGTAAGTAAGAATATTTATGTTTTTAAAACATGAACAAATTATACACTTAAAATATAATATCCCACAAGTAGTTTATAATTTAGAGTGCAATATGGCAACTTTATTTATTTATTTGTTTGTTCTGGCTCTGAAAACTGACCACTCTTATTATTGAAGGGTGTAAACCTGAGCTTAAAGTAGTGCTATATCAAGTAATTATACAATTACTAAGAGTAAAAAAATATGATTAGCATATTGGATTTTACGTGATAATATTAAGCACTTAATAAGTTATATTTCTAAACATGTCAATAATATAATTCCGGAGGTTTGTTTATATTGATGTTTGTTACTCTTTCAGGAAAAAAAAAACTATTATTGGATTTATTGAAATTTGGTATAGAGGTAACTGATACCCTGGATTAGCACATACATAGGCTACTTATTATCGCGAAAAACGAAGTGTTCCTGAGATGAGCAAGAAATTCATATATACATATCTTCTTTGAATTCAAAAGAATGAATGGACGGCACTTACATTGAGTTTAAATATAAAGAAGATAGGATTTAAAAAAAATTGGACGGTATATAATACTCGTATGGTGTTGATGTAAAATGGACACAAAAAGTATCTGTACCCAGACGAAGCCGGGCAGAGTTGCCTAGTTATATGATATAATATAACTTATTATTAGAATTCTGCTCGCGACTGAGCAATTAGCCAATAATATGCACTCTGTCAATTTGGCCAATTAAAATGTCTTTAACAGAGAGTGTAAATTTAATCAAATGTGTAACTTGGCCTGGAACGTTCTACCAATTAGTTTATATGCCAGTAGACTAATACAGACGATTATATACGTAATGAATATTAACAAAATATGATGCTTTCGGTGATTTCATAAACGTTTTAATACTGTATTTAGTATGGCATTATTCATAGCTCATTTGCAGGAATTAGCCTATTTTTTTATCGCCCAACATAAACCTAACGCGGGTTCAAATACCTCTGACTTTTCAGTCATGTGTGTATTGATAGTCAATCATCACTTACTTTATCGGTAATTTGCATATATGGTATAAGACTTTCCCGCCCTCACACCCACCAACTCTTGTCAGCCAGGATCAACAGTGGCGCGCAAAGAATTGACACCGAGCTCCAGAGCTCGGCGAATCTCTCAAGGACACTAGCTTATATTGGTATGTAAAGTCAGACAACCTGCACTTGGCCAGAGTGGTGGACTATATAGCTTAGCCCCTCTCAAGCGAGCGATTATAGAAGAGACCTGTGCCTGAAGTGAGACGTATGTATATGTGGTGATAGAGAAACTCTTAATCAAACGAGGTCGACGCAGGATAACAAAATTTTACAATCTGCTACCCGCATGAATCCAATGTTTTCCATAAATTTCCTAAACATTTGTAACTTTTTTTATAAATATGTTCACATAATTGGTTTCTCTATTCAAGAAATCTAACAAAAAAAAACTAAAGTAACGTCAGCAATGTAAAACATTTATGTACATAGACAAGTAGAAGAAAAACATCTACTGTGAATAGTTACTTTATTGGGTATTAGCGCTCGACCTCGCACATCCGGCATAGTTATCTGAATTCATATTCTTAATTCAGAAACCCCGGAAAATCATACACTTACTATTATAAACCATACACATTCTGTTTTTTTTTCTGATTATGAATTCAGATAGCTATTCGGGATGAGTGATGCCGGGCTTATTGGACTGAAATGTATCAAAAAGATTGAAAGTAATTTGAAAACTGAAAAAGAATGATGCGGGCGTCATATCATTCAAAAATAAAATACCTGTGTTTAAGATTCTTTATTATCTTGTTAAAACATTGTAATAAAATCACGTTTTCCATAAAAAACAAACGACTAAATATGTGACGGAATGCGGTGTTTACAGAATGCACCGCGAAGATAAAACAGTAAATTATTCTGCTTCGTAATGTTTGGTTTCGCCGATGAATCCATTTTTTATTTACTGGACTATATACGGCCTGCTGAAGAGACTTTGTAGAATAACCTATAGTGACAGCCTCTGTAGCCCAGTTGGTAAGACACCGGCTGTGAAACGAGAGGCAACGCGTTCGATCCCCGCTCCGAGACAAATATTTGCGTGAATCCACAGGTATTTGTTTAGGGTCTTGGTGTTTATGAGACCCAAAAGTTTCTAGTAGTTTCTGATACCCACGAAACAACACTGTATGTGACTGTCGAGTGTATTTTTTTACTTCTATTAAATTAAAAACTAGGTATGTACACGAGTTGTAAAATATTATATTTGTAGTACAATGATACCTGGAAATTGTGATTGAAATCTCGAGTCATTCTCTAGAGGAAAGGTCATATTTAAGTCGTTAAGACATTCTGTGATTGAAAATGTTAGTAGAGACGATGATAATGTTTAATTTAAATCTGAAACAATTTCATTAAATATTTTACAAATTACAATTTAATCCTGTTCAGACAACGGAGGTTGATAAAAACTGACTTGAAAAGATAACACGCAATTATAATAATCTTTCCATTTCAACCGTCCCACTTTTTGCATCAGTCGTGCATAAAATGCATGTACATTGCAATAAAAAAGAGGTAAACACAAAGTTGATTATAAATATTTGTTTATCGCTTGTCAACTATTTGTAAAAGCTTTATCAAGCTATGATAGTAAATATTATGATGATAAAAATTTAAAAAAATACACCCTACAGTCCACATAAAGTTGAGCCTTACATTTCTGTCATGAACTTCCTTATTATATGAAGGTAACCACAAAGGTAACGGTGAGGGAAAAAATCGTGAGGCAACCTGCATTTATATGGCATGTAAAGTACGCCAACCTGCACTAGACCAGTGTGGTGGACTATATAGCCTAACCCCTCTCAATTGTACTGTCAATTGTTGAGTAAGCCCGTGCCCTCCAATTGAATGTATCTCGTATACATAACTACTCTTAGAAACAGCCTAATTGTTGCGATATCCTGACAACAACGTTATTCTGTACTCCGATACGACGATGAATGTTCGATCATCGTACGTAAAACTGTACGAATATGTCAAAATACTTGACAAAATGTTTTAATTTTATATTTATTTATTAGGATCTCCAACAAAGAATACTCTTTACAAGCTCTGCTAATTTACTATAGCAGTTTAAACATTGTGTTTCTTCAAATAGAGATCATAAGAAGCAATAGTACTGAACAACAGGAAAGAACTTATTCATAAACTATCGATATAAAATTAAAAGACGAAAGTAAAATTAACGTTGAGATAGGAACAGAATTAATTAAAAAAGGAACAATCAACAACGTTCGAATCCTTTATCGCACGTCGTAAACATAGACTAAGTTCGGACTGAAAGATAAGTTTTATAGAGAATAGTATTGATTTTTAGAAGTGGAAAACTTTAATTTATATGCGGACGTTGAACGTCCGAACATTCGAGTCGGAGTATAAAGTAATCTAATCCCCCATGTTGTATGCGAGAACGAATATAATCAATTATTCACATACATATCTGTGATGATGAAGTATGGCAATATGTTCTCTTCTGCTATAAAGCAAAGTCATTATACTTAAAAGAACAAATAAAAAACTCCAAAAATAAAATTAAAATGACATGGGGTGTAATTAATAAGGAAACTGGGAAAGCTAAACCTCGTGACACCGAGTTTAGCTTAAATATTCATAATAAATTAATAAACTCTGATATAGAAGTAGCTAGGGTTTTTGAAAAGTTCTTCACAGATATACCAGTTTCCATAACAAAAAGCTTAAACTCGTCTCCTTCTTTAGCCCATACGCTATTACAGGAAAGTGTGCCAGGGTGTGGCGATTCATTTGAATTCCAATCCGTTGACAGTGATGACATTGTAAAAACATTTAAACTTATAAACATTAAAAATACTTATGACCTCTGGGGAATCTCTACAAAGATCCTCAACTATGTACTACCTATATTAGCTCCTCAGCTAGCTTTAGTTTTTAACACATGTATTAATAGTGGCATATTTCCTGATAAAATGAAACTCAATAAGATAATACCTCTTTTTAAATCTGGTAGTACAGATGACCCCTCTAATTTTAGACCTATATCAGTACTGCCTTCATTTAGCAAATTTTTTTAAAAACTGATGCTTATACAGTTGCAAAGTTATTTTAAAATTAATAATTTACTTCATGGTAAATAATTTGGTTTTACTCGGGGTCGCTCCACCACTGATGCTGGTGTGAAGCTCATAGATAACATATTTGATGCTTGGGAGGATTCTCAGGATGCTTTAGGTGTATACTGTGACCTATCCAAAGCATTTGATTGTGTTTATCATGATATTCTTATCAGGAAATTGAGCCACTATGGAATAAATGGACTTGCGCTTGAACTATTACATAGTTATCATATTTAAACAATAGGGTTCAGAGGGTTGATGTCAACGGACAAAAATCACATGGATCTGTTGTTACTATGGGGATTCCGCAGGGCTCAATTCTTGGACCCTTTCTCTTTTTGATTTATATAAATGACTTGCCTTATTTTACATTGGTTTGGCGTTAACAATTTACTGTTAAACAGCCAGAAAACTAAATGTATTCGGTTTATAACGCCTAACGTAAAAAAAGTGAATGCCAACATTTTTATGAACGGGGATGTGTTGAGCCTTGTGGAGACTACTAAGTTTTTGGGAATCACATTGGATCCTAAACTTCAATGGGGTCCCCACATAACAGCGTTAGCTAAAAAGCTGAGTGCTGCAGTTTTTGCAGTGGGCAAGATTCGCCAATTGACTGACATTGATACAGCTCGATTGGTCTATTTTGCTTACTTTCATAGCCTAATGAGTTACGGAATTTTGTTGTGGGGTGGTGCTGCTGACATTAATACCATCTTTCTTCTTCAAAAATGAACCATAAGATCTATTTATTCGTTAGGCTCCAGACAATCTCTAAGAGAAAAAAATAAAGAAATAAATAAAATGACAGTAGCATCAGAATTTATATTCGCTAATTTAATGTATGTCCATAAGAATATCGAACAATTTCAAAAGGTTAGCGATATTCATGACAGAAATACTAAAAATAGAAATAATCAGTCATAAGACCAGGCTCCAGAAAATTAGCAAATCTTTTAAGGGTTACTGTATACATTTCTATAATAAAGTTCCCACTCACATAAAAGCCTTAACTATAAATAAATTTAAATCTAATATTAAACGACAGTTGTGTAATAAAGCATATTATAAAATTTCAGAATACTTAGAAGATAGTAAGGCGTGGGAATAAAACATAATATAAGTCCCCGAACCGGATGTGTGTGTACTCTGTCAAATATAATTAAAATAATTATCCCACTTGTGTCACCATAGTTGTAGGCAATTTGAGTACGTCATGCTCGCTTAAAGGTCAGTGCTTGCGGCGGCATCGTGTGCCGGGTCCGTCACTTCCCTATAACACGGTTGAGGAGACCGATGGCTGGCACATGGGTCATACTCGTGAACGGGTGCTGCTTGTGTAGACTGGTCTGCTTAATTTGCTTATAATGATAATATTAATTACTTTGTTTCTCTTTTTTAATTTTTTTATTGCCTTTCATTGCTTTTGCTGAACAGTGTATACCGATTCCGCGGTCAGGGCAACCACACTTTACTCAGCCGTACAATATAATTATTATTATGAATAATTTATGAACTGCTCTGAATTTCAACTCCTGTATGTTCACTGTATTGTAAACTTATTTTGAAAAGAGCAACGCTAGAGTTTCTTGCCCGTTCTTCTCTGGCGAAAACAGCCTTGTGAACTGGGTGGTAGTGGAAAAAAAAATATGACTATATGAATCTAAATAGTGTATGACATTTTATGGATTCAATAAATATTTTCATTTCATTTCATTTTCATTTCATTACAGAAGATGGAAATGACAGTAATTTATTGAAGCCAAGGATATAGTGAATACATATTTTTTCCTTCAAAATATTGTTCCGATTATAAAAACTGCTCCGTATTCATCTTTCCGGAAACAATTTAGTCTTGTGTAGAATGCCTGACTCAGTATTTTATACTGATTCGACAAAGTAACTATGATTCACATGTCATAAAAAATCAACTATTTTCAATTATTTGAAAAGTTCAGATATGGTGGCTCTTATAAAAAAATATTCAACAATTTTAAAAAATAATTTAATGCTCTACAATTTGTGTTCTTCTGTGCTTATAAATTTAACACATTATCTACTAACAAACACGAAAAACAAATTTTCATTGCCTTAGAATTTGAATATTTTTGCCATCGATGAGATTAAGAATATCTTTTGTCATGCAAACATAATAAAAACTTCTAAGGGAAATCCATTTGAGAATACGGAATAGCCGTAAGCTATGTTACACAAATTATTGTCGGATATTACATTTTCCAAAAAAAGACCTCGGAAGAGATGGCGTTACCTTGATCATTTCAGTAGCATATGGACGGCAACGGGAGAAAATAAAGACAGATGGATGGAGTTGAGGGAGACCTTTGTCCAGCAGTGGGACATTACGGGTTAATTAAAAAAAAATACATTGTCAATTCATTGTCAATATATATTAAGTGATTCTGTTGAAGATTCTAACAAAATCATTTAACAGCAAGACTTGTGGTTAGTAATTGACTTCATATGTTTGAAAACACAGATGATGGTACATGTTTTAATTTCTATTCAGTGCTATTACTGGCTGATTCATTCGCAGTTTGCACAAAGAGTTTTACATATATTATGTATATTACAAATACATAATAGGTATGTGTGTGTATCAGCCCATATACGTCCCACTGCAGGGCACGGGCCTCCTCTACAATCGACAGTACGATTGAGAGTGGTTAGGCCATATAGTCCACCATGCTGGCCTAGTGCGGGTTGGCGGACTTACATACCATAGAAATTTTATAAATCGCTATGGTATGCAGGTTTCCTCACGATGTTTTCCTTCACCGTTTTAGAGCGTGGTGATTGACTATCAATACACACATGACTCCGAAAAGTCAGAGGTGTGCCCTGGGATTCGAACCCGCGACCACCGTGAACATGTTGGCAGTCGCGTCTAGTACGTTTACCAACAGGCCACCACACACTTACATAATAGGTATTATGTAAATTTTCAAAGAGGAAGTAATGACGCAGTCTGTCAGACAACATTAACAAAAAATAATAAGATTTTGCATACATAGTTTTACATATTTTCTCACCTTCAACAATTAATTAATTAGAAAACTTTAAATAGTTAATACTTTGGCTGTACAAATGTGCTGTAAAGGCGATTTTTCTTTAAATCTAGCAAACCCATGTAGGCTTTCTAATGATGTCAATTACAATCTCCAATTATTGATGTTGTTATAAATTAACTAGCGACCCAAACCTGCTTCCCCTGGTGCAAATACTTATTCAGTACAGTTTACATCAGGAACATATTATTATATCGCCGACTAACGCCCAAATACTGGAACGCAACTTAAATATAAATGGCGCTTAACTAAGTTAATCCCGATTAAATGTACTGGCTAAGTGGGCCGTGCGCTGTTAAGAGCAACTTATTATTTGAATGGCGTTCCAGTATTCAGGCGTAACTGTTTTATATTTAAGTTTAGCTTAATGGATGGCTGGCAGCGGGATGTTCTGTCTCGTCTATTCCATCTGACAAAACTCAAGGCATGCAATTCTTTCCTCTTACATCCCGACTCCGCATGAACGGACAAGCTCGTCCGGGGCGGTGCCACTGTCTCACAGAAGGTTGTCATGATGTGTCAACTTTTCTATCGCGTTTTGTTCGGTGAGTGAGATTGCCGGATGCCCGATACACCTTTTCTCGTCTTGTCGTTTGTTCCTTCCCGCTCCCCTCCTGATTTCATGGTGCGGCAGCAAGGGCGGTTCCAGGGGAGACGTCATGGGGGTCATGACCCCCCCTGGGCTGGTCCCCGATTAACAAAATTTATTAATTATCTTGTTGATAAAATTTATAAACATATTTAATTCTTTGTGTGTCTATAAATAAAGTAAAAAAGTATGTGTGTGTTCACAAAATTTGTGAACACAATTACGCCTGTAACAAACTTATAAAGTCATTATTACGAATTGGAGTATTGAAATCGGACCCAGTGTTCTGACATGACCTATATGACCCCCCCCCCCTGGCGTAAGATCTGACATGAACTATAATGTGACCCCCCCCCGTGGCGTAATAGCTGGATCCGCCCTTGTGCGGCAGGACATATATGATCCAACTATTGTGGATATACGTAGGCGGCAGTGATCACTTACCATCAGGTGACCTGTCGGCTTATTGGCCGGATCTAATGAATAAAAAGATCGTCATTATACGCTTTCCTCCAATTCATTATGAATTTTGTACTAGAATCCAGGAACAACAGATTTAAATACAAATCAATTTTGACTTCTTTTTTTTTTCTTTTCGTCACCATTAGCATATTGGTGAATAGTGCTACAGAAAAGTAGAACTAGATAATAAATGATATTCTACCATCAGTTAGCTTGTGGTGCAATTAGGAACTACACATAAAAGTAGAAAATCATATGTTTTCGCATTGCTTGGTGTAATTTTCATGATAAACACAACATTTATATTCATAACCTTATGGTAATAACATTTCCAATGTAATAAAAAGTAAATAGAGGAAAACTGATTTAATATTTCGCATTACAACGCGTTCTCTCTTGTTTTTAAAGATGCACACTGAAATATACATATAAAGTTAAATTTAAATGTTATGTGTTATCCTCATTGGAGACCTAAAAAAGAAAAAATTAAAAAAATAAAACCGCGACGTCAACGTCGCGTCTGCGCAGCGTTGACGTTACGCAGACGTTGGGGAAACGCCAACGCTCGTAAAACGCCAGTGGGATAGAGGCTTTAGTTTATAAAAAAAAATGCCTAAATAAATGCAACATTTACAGCCGCTGCCAATAAACAATTCCAATCCAAAATTTGCCGTTTGAGATTGACAACTCGATCTTTTTTCTGGTACTATATTGCCAATAATCAATCTCAGTAGTGAAAAAACTATGGCATCATGGTAAATGACAAATCGAAAAGTAGAAAACAATCCAGATTGACTTCAATCTATTTTTTTCGATTGATTATTGGCATCGGCCGTTAATAATTATTTTCTCTTATTTTTAAACTTTTTCACCCATACATAAGCTCTATAATTAAGCACTTATAAGTTAATTGCATGAAAGTAGGTTTTGGAAAGTGTTGATTGAAAAACAAGTTGGTTTATGTCAAGTAATTATCTGGAGGCATGTGGTCAGGTATGGTGCGTCGGTGACTTCCGATTATGGAGGCCCAGGTTCGCTTTCCGTGCCATGCATTTGATTACCTTGCCGGCGCATTTCTCAGAGTTTTAGGAAAGGCATTCGACCTTCTAGAGGATGTTAGGAATAAGATAGTTTAGAATTTAGGTCATTTGACAATCACTTTTGTAATAAAAAAATATCGGACCAATAAGAGTCTAATATTGATTATTTGTTTAATTACAAGTAGTCCATATACGAATCTTATTTTTACTTCTTAATATCTAAAGACGGGATCGAGAATGTGACTCGTTACAACATATAAATTCCGTCGCATCAATAACTCTTTAAATAAACTGTTTTAGAATATTTAAAATGTCGTGATTATTCTAAAACTAAGGAGCTAGGAGATCCCAGGGTTATGCTTAGACTGGGGAATCCACTTCGTAAGATTGTATTCTCTCATTCTAGGAATATAACGCAATGGGAATACCCCTATTACATCGTAGGGATAAATACTATTTACATGTGGACTTCGTTGCAGGTAATTAAACTTTTTGTTAAATATGAGTGTAGGATTATATTTACTACTAGCTGTGCCCGCGACTTCGTCTGCGTGGAATTTAACAAAAAAGTTAATTGGTTTATTTATTTATTTTTTTGGTTTTTCATTTTTATTTTAATTATCAACCTTTGTAACGAAACCATACCGCGATCTAATTCTACGGTGGCGCCATCTCTTAGCGAGCGGCGGTAAACTCCCGTTACACATTTATTTTCAGTTTTTTGTATTAGCTTTATTGAAAAATGTCTTTATATACAATATTTTGTAAATGTGATATTGATTCGTTGGTGGGAGAAGTGGTGGGAGGCGCCCGACGTGACGGCCCAGTGGTGGCATGCGCGTGAGCTGCGCGCGGGCATTACAACATTACATTATTTTTTTAAAATAAAAGATTTTTTTTCTAAAATAAGTGTAGCCTAAATTACTCCTTGTTATATCAGCTACCTGACAAAAAAAGTCCCGTCAAAATCGGTCCAGCCATTTCAGAGATTAGCCGGAACAAACAGACA
The DNA here is from genome assembly GCA_009982885.2 of Hyles vespertilio. Taxonomy (NCBI): domain Eukaryota; kingdom Metazoa; phylum Arthropoda; class Insecta; order Lepidoptera; family Sphingidae; genus Hyles; species Hyles vespertilio. Next base: position 3,368,259 of record CM042816.1, read on the forward strand.
GACAGACAAACATTTTTTAAAGATCATTTTCGTCACAGGTATCGTGTATATAACGATATGTAGTTGGACATTTTTTTTATTTTCACTTTTAAAACAGACACTTCAATTTTATTTATACCGGGTATCTCAAGACTGCTACCGAAAACGAAGCCGGGTGGTAGTTTTAGTGGCTACAAACACAATGCAACTAAAATTTTCGCATAGAAACGTGACAATTATTTTTTATGATTTTTTAAATATCGTCATTTTTGGGTGGTAAATCCATAGTTTTTGCTAAAATAATAATTTAAACTCTCTTATATCTTAGAGTATTTATAAATTAAAGGGTATACACTATTATTTTAGGAAAAAAAATTATTTACCACCAAAATATGGCAATAGGAAAAAAATTTCAAAAAAAAAATTGTCGCTTATTTTTGCAACTTTTTCTGTTGCATTGTGTCTGAAGTCGTTTAAGCTACCACCCGGCTTCGTTTTCGGTAGCAGTCTTGATATACCCTGTATGTATAGACTATAACATTATTTATGATATTTGTTTTATGACAAATAATACGATAATATATTATACAAGAGTTTGTATAAACCACATGAAAGTATTCGTATAAGCCCAATATCAATTTAATTTTAGCTTTAGATTATGTGAAATATTTAACAAACTTTATAGATGTTTTTGCGGCTTTGTTAACTCTAAAATAATTATTAAATATACGAAAGAAAAATATTCAATTCCTATTATAAGTTCTTAGAAGATATTTCTATTTATTTCCACGTAATTTGCAATTGCCAAGATGTAGCCATTTCAGAGATTAGCCGGAACAAACAGACAGACAGATAAAAAAAATTCTATGGTCATTGTCGTTATATGTATCGTGTATACATATAACGAAAATGACCGAACGATATGTAGTCGCACATTTTTTTTATTGTCACTTTACAAACAGACACTTCAATTTTATTTATATGCATAGATTAATTCAGCAATTTAAACATTGATGTTTAACATAATTGTACTCACATTGTTGGCAATAAGGCTCTTAACATACTTGCGGTTTTATGAGCGTTCTGGTTTAGAGGCAACGTGCAAAGGTTTAAGGTTAACAGTGAATGAGATAAATTCATCCTATAAAATATTTTAATGCAAATTAATTAAATATCTACCTGATCGTCTATTTCTTCTGCGAAACAGCAGTGTAAATGCACTGTTTTGTTTCGCTTTAAACGACATTGAAGCCAGAGTACTGGACGTAATGAGACTTAACATCTTTCTCAGAATGGCGAGCGCAGTAAAATGCCAATCATTGCTTTGAAATTCATGGTGTTGTTTTGTTTTGCTATGAGCGACTGTATCACTTACCATCAGACGAATGACATGCATAATATCTTGCCATTCATCGCTTTAAAAATATTAAGTACGTAACATATTTACCTATAATTCCCTTTGGCGATCCATAGGTATCCACTTTCACCATAATCTTCATCTATAGCAACTCCATCGCTGATCAAAGATTTCTCCCAATATTTTAATTCTTTGAACTGTATATTGTGTTTCACCACATTATTTATTAAAACACTCAAATAATACTCATAGTGTTGTTTTTATTTTTCTCGTCTATCAATCTCAGACTACTGCTCCCAAAGGCGAGTCCAATTCAGTGTTCAAAACCGGTTTAATATATATGCAACAACTGCATCATGCGATGTTTTGTCGTACGCCTGAGTAAGCCTTTTTCGTGGAATGAATTTGTCAACGCTCGTTTTATTGACTTGTGAAAGTCCAAGCGTGTCACAATACCATTACTTTGGTATTGAAAAAATATCAAAACCCGAACTGTTTTTTTTTTGTGTTAGCTTTATAACCAGTGAACCCGTTTATTCCCCCGTTCGATTTAAATTCATACATCCCGGGAACGCATACATACATATACTCACGCCTTTTTCTCCGAAAGGGTAGTCAGGGGTGGAACCAGGATACCCATGTTTCTCCTTGTTACGTCCCTCGATGTGATAGGGCCGAGCCTATCGCCATTGCCGTCATAAATTCCTAACTCCGGACTGATAATGGATCTAATATCATTTTGCCCGACCCGGGATCCGAACCCGAGATCTAATCTAGATCTTATACTATTATGTCTTCATGAAATTCACACTGAAAGATGCATAAATATTGGATAACTGTACGCAGCTTTTGAGGTTTAAATTAAACCAAGAGAACGTATTCCGTCAAAGTCGACCGCATGTCGATTATAATTAAACGTACAATTTATCTGTACCTTATACCTGACATGTGCTTAATTGCATAGTTTTTTTGGTTGCACTAGTACTACTTGTGTCCTTTGCTTATATTTATTTTTGGGTGAAAATACTTTACTTTGGTATAATAGATTACGGCAATTATTTATATGGGTAGTTAACTTATGTACATACATATTGCATATGTGTTATAAATCTCACATGGAAAAATGGATTGGATCTATTTTATTAGACCCTGTGTTAGTCCATAAAGAGTGTGTATTGATTCAAAATGACTGACTATCTGGTTTTCCAACACAATTGGATAATTTACTGTTGTAGCAATAAATTATAAAATGTAAACTATATGAATGTGCCTATAAACTCTACAAAATATTCGAATTCTCTATCGTACGTCGTAACCATGCACTAAGCTCTCAGAATAATATTGATTTTTATAAGTGGAAAATATGTAACTTATTTCGGACTGCGAACATTCAAACATTTGCACTTCGTTTCGGATCACAAAGTAACCCCCTTGTTTGTATTCGAATACACACACATTGCGAAAAGCGACACACGTAGGTACTATGACGGGTCTAGAAGTACTTACAAAAGTAGCTTCTAATTGAGCAGATACTAAAAACATATCACTATAAATAGGGCAAGTATTAATGTCTTATTAACTGGTGCTTATATAATATCGACTTGTTAATTGAGTTGTTAAATCCCAAGGTTTAATACTAGCTGCAGCGTTAGTATGAGCGGACTCAATCTTGATAATTAGCCGGCCGGACCTCGGCATGTATAAACGAGGTCCTAAATACATATCAGTTAATTAGTTGTTAATAAGTTGTAAGCAGCTAATTAATAAGAGTTTAGCGAGAAAGATGCCTATTTTCATGTTGCTTGTGGCATGGAAAAGGTGATCATCATTACCATCGCACTTAAAATTGCTGTCTCAACCCTTCCCATTCCTTTTCCTTCCCGTTTCTTTCCCGATTTGATGAACACAACTATGATCCAAACGTTGTGGATGTGTAAGGACGGCAGTGATCACTAACCAGCAACTGCTTGCTCGTTTACCGGATCTAAGCAATAACAAAAAAATATAATACAACTAAGCTAATACCAGTAGATGAGAATTGATATCTATTGTCTGCCTTCAGTATTATGTCGCCTCGCTCAAAACTGATTATGCGTTGGCTGTTTCAGCAAAATATACCTTTGTGCAGGTTATTTCGGCGGTTTTTACTTAACTACCTAGCCAATTATATAGTATACTATAATATATCTGTCTGTATCAGCCCATATACGTCCCACTGCAGGGCACGGGCCTCCTCTACAACCGACAGTACGATTGAGAGCACAGAGTACATTTTAGATGATTGAGAGTGGTTAGGCCATATAGTCCACCACGCTGGCCTAGTGCGGGTTGGATGATAAATTTATTTAGACCATAATATATAGTCTAAATATTTATATTTGGAGATCATCTGCATTAAGGTGGTAGAAAGAACGAAGAGTATTAGTGATCAAGTTTATAAAAATAGAGAAGAGCAGAGGAGGTAGCACGCCATTCTGTGGAACGCCAGCCGAAATGGTGCACCAAGAAGATAACTTATCTTCAACACATATCCTCTGCCGGCGTCTGAACAGGTAACTACGAAACCAATCAACCGCACCTGGAAATATGTTAAGAGAAAACAGTACACTGAGTAATACATCAAGATCCACCGTGTTGAAAGCGTTGCTGAAGTCCAGCAGAGCTAAAACTGTCAGCATGCCTCTGTCTATGGCCGATCTGATGTCAACCGTAATATGAATAAGCGTTGTGGTAGTACTGTGTCCAGGACGAAAACCGAATTGGAAAGGGTTGAGGAGCTTGTTATTGTAAAGGAAATCTGAGAGTTGGGAATGGATTAGGCGCTCGAGATAGGACGAAACTCGGAAAAGGTAGAAGGATTACTTTTTTTAGGTATAAGGATAATGTGGGCTTCTTTCCACGCTTGAGGAAAGGTGCCGCTGGAAAGGGAATGGTTTAAAATATGGCAAATGATAGGGATTTCATCAAGGATTGGGATAATCATACTATGTCCGACACAGTCACTACCAACCGCGTTAGATGAACTCAGCAAAATGTTCTTCCTAACATCACAGACAGCAAATTGTATGAAAACTAGAGGAGGACAATTGGGAGCTTGACAGGAAGAAAGATAAGATAGAGTTTTAATTTTAGTGGTTCCATCTAAATTGGCTGGAGAGCAGAAATGTTGGTTTAAGGAGTTTAAATCCATATTTTTGGAGACGGTGTCTTGTCGCGATTTTCCAACTCCCAGTGATTTTAGAAATTTCCAAACTTGAGCTTGGTCTGCAGTTTTAATAGACTCATGGATAATATAATTGTGTATGTGTATATAATATTATTGTAACCAACAAAACAATACAATATTAAGGCGCCATGTCAGGCTTTAATGTGCTATAGACTTTCCATATTAGAAAATTTGAATCATTGAATTTTTGCACCAAAAGGAATACAAATTGGCCCATTAGGCATCAGAGCTAATACTACTCGTTAACGTAATTGTGCCATTATGTGGGAATTATTCTATAATCGACGGGAATTCAGGGTAAAATGTTTACGATTAAAAGCAATGTAATATTTTGAACATTCGTAAGTATTTAATTGTGGTATTAGGTAGAGTAAATTTTGGTCATTGAGTTGATTATTATTTTCCCACGACAAATTACACAATTTTCTATACAATACACACCATATGCACGGAGCAGAAAAATATATCAATGCATCTTAGTTAGTATAGATTGAATAAGATTATGTATAATATTGTATGACATTAAAAAAATAGAACAAACATAAAAAGTAAAGATATTAATAGATGGTATTATTGTTGTTTACAATTAATAATAATTCAGCTTTAACTATATTAGAATTTGCTTAAATTAGTTCATTGCAACATTGGCGTTAAAGCTGTGAACGACAATGATTAGATTGTGTTTATTTTAATTCAGAATTCATTATTTATGTAAACATTGTTTTTTTAATACTATTTCCATCGAATATGGTCCGAAAATGAAAAATAATGTTTCATAAATTATACCAAATGAAGCAGAATTGAGGATGTCATTTAAAGAAAAATAGGCTGACAATGATATTTTGTTATAACCAATCATTAACGCTACGGCTTTGCCATATATACAAGGCCTAATTGCATAATACGGCTAGTTCTACCTGCTACATTGAATGCCTTGACACAACAACATTAAGAAAATGGTTTTACCTTTTAAGTAAACTTTGCATTTACATCAGTCCGATAAATCATAAGCATAGTATTCATGCTGGCTCAGATACTGTACCGCTTGTTAGTAAATGCAAATTCCTTATTTTGTAATACGTAGCAATTTTAAATTGCAGTTGATGTAATTTGGCAACGGCCCCAGTCGTTAAGCTGTAACTACTGCGCACTAAAAATATTGTCAGCAATCTGAGTTTACTGCGAATCTATGAAATAAATTAAGATGAATTGAGATATTGGAGGAGGATAAGTGGAGAGCCGTGGTCACTATCAGTATAAATAATTACATAGGTAACCTCGAATCATTACAGGTATATACTAAGACCACAACCTTGACGATCGATTCATTTAAAATTACGAATTTTGATTGTTCGTGCTGCCCGTTGTTATCCCAAGCAAATCTAAGATCTGCTTTACTTAGACTCCTTCACTTTTATTGATTTTTAAACTCATCAGTTGAAAGACTATTGACTCTCATTTATTCTTTGACGACGTAAAGCCAGCGTTTTTTTATATTTGCATGTAAAAATGTCGCAATCCCAATATTCTTTCTTACACTTTTATCTCCCCTTTCCCGGCAATTTGCGATCCAAATGCTGTTTGGAGAGACAGTACTCCCTTATCATCAGGTAAATCGATAGTCCCTTTGCCAAACCTAACCATTGCATTAGTTAGAACTGCCATTAAACGCAGCATTCTAATATCGCATGTGAAGATTGTCGCTTCACTCAGGGTCGGTTAATTGCAGTGCGCTGGTTACATACATGAACAAGGCGAGTGACGTTCTTTATCACGACGATACGGTGTGGTTGCTAATGATGGGCTACAGTCACTTTATTATAGGTTTTATTTATTCCATTGGTATTTATAATGACCTTATTGTTGCGAATGGAGATGTGTGATAATGATCTGGGTGATGCCGTATTTTCTGGTAGATGCAATTGAGTACAATACTAGGTAGTATTTGTGCTTGTAAAAGTGCGTGGTGGCCTGTTGGTAAACGGACCAGACGTGACTGCCAACATGCTCATGGTGGTCGCGGGTTCGAATCTCAAGGCACACCTCTGACTTATTGGAGTCATGTGTATTGATAGTCAATCACCACGCACTAAAATGGTGAAGAAAATATGCTGCGGAAACCTTCATACTACATAATTTCTGCGGTATGTAAAGTCTGCTAACCCGTATTAAGCTAGCGTGATGTACTATATGGTCTAAGCACTCTCAATCGTATTCTCGATTGTTGAGTAGGCCGTGCCCTATGGATGTATATGGACTGATTCAGAGATATATTTGCTAGTATATGTAATCTCTGTTAGTAAAAAGATTGGCTCGTACATATTCTATATGAATAATATTACAAAGGGGAAATACATCATTGTTTATTTGCATTGAATAGGCTCTGAAACTACTAGACGGATTTAAAAAAATATTTCACCATTAAAATCCTACACTATTCCTGATTAACATAGGCTATAGAAATTCAAAAAACTATATCTGCACCCGAAAGAAGCTGGGCCGGATTGATAGTCTTTGATAAAATCTCTAAGTAGAGTTAATGCAGAATGGCTATATTAGCATGCTTTTGTCGCGGCAAATTCACAAAGTGATTTTCAAAGCGTAGATAATAGAGTATGGCAAAAATTTTAAGACATGCTCCCTTAAGATAAGCAGATGAATTATCTTTTACGTGATTGGTTTACAAATTAAAAAACTTACGCAACTCGAATTATGCCTTAATGAATACTAAGCTTTGTTCAAACATCTTACAAAAAAATTCCAGCAACTTCTTAACGATGTAAACACAAATTAAATCAAAGGCCGTGTAATCGCCGTGGGAACAAAGTAATTGCTTTTAAATTGCAATGGATGTGAAGTATTTAGAAATACTTATTTGCGGAGATAACATGTGTTATTATTTTCATTATCATCATCAGTTCTATGCTAGACTCTAGAATTTCTAAAAGCTGTTTTATTATTTCACTTGTCTTAATAAGAATAAGTGTCTCACTATTGATTTCAAGTGTGATTTTAAAGAAATCAAATTACATTTTCTTTCCATATAATATTTGAGATCGATCACCTTAATCACATAAGTGAAAACGAATATATAATTATTATTGTCGTGTTATTAGCGAAAAAACAATTGTTTTTTTTTTATTTCATAGCAGTATTAATAGATAATTATTGGCATACCCAGCTCTATAATATTGAGTAATAAAAAATTTAAGCAGTAGGTATATTCTGTAGGTTTTTTTAAGCTAGGATGAATTTTGTCTTGGGTAAAATTTATAAAAGTTCCGACTTTTTAATTTATAAGAAGAAAAATAATATTTTCCTTTCATAAAATAATCTTCTTTACTAGCATAGTTTAAATAACTAAAGAATAAAAATTGCTATAAATATTTTAATTTCCAGAAATATGCCTGAATAAAATGTATAGCAATTTATTAATCAGTTAAATTGCTCTTCAGTATGTAAACGATGGATATGTTTTTGGTAAAATATCACGAATGTTCGAGAATAATTTATGAGCTTCTCTTTGTTTCAGAAACCATGGGTCAGGACGAAAAAAAAGGGACTATTGTCCTGGACAATTTCAATTCGACGTGAGTGAATTTTTAATTATCAATTAACATAGAAACAATTGCGAATACATTCCGTCAAAAAGTTGCGTTTTAAGAATTGTGGAAATGTTTTTAAGCTAGCTTATGTCTGCAACTTTGTCTGTGTATTTTGCGGAATTTAGTAGTTATGGTTACTACTTAAATTTGTAAAAATATTGATTCTATATTTAACAGCGACATCGTGAGTAAATTATACCTAATGTAAAAAATAATATTTTAGTATAATATTTATTTAGATTAATCTAACCACAAAAAATTATGATTTTTTCAAGTTTGATAAACAGGCATCAGCATGTGTCGGATTATCCTTGACTAAATATCGTCGGTATAATAGAAGAACTGAATAACTCAAAATTTCAAGTTTCGAGATAATCGCGATTTACTGAGGTTTTTTTACACTTTTTGACATAATTAACAAATGGAGAACAATTTTACCGTCGGCAATTTGATATGTTTTAAGCATGTCTGCTATCAATTATATGCTTAATCAAACTAATTTCTTTCATGAACCAAAAATATTATAAAAATAAAAAAACTAAGTTATCCAATTTTGCCACACCGAGATATTGCAAACATACCGTAGTTAGCTAATTCTTTATGGTAGTTATTCAGTTTATCTACACATTAGATGGATGTGAATCACAGATCACTCCCAAATGTGAATACACGAATTTGGATCAACTAAGTACATTTATTGAGTTTTGAAACTAAAAAAATATTTAAACACGAAAGTTATGCATTCTTGATCGGAATCCCTTATAAATGTATATTTTCTCGAAGGAATAAATAAAAATAATTCTTTAAAAACGAAAGAACGCCCCTAAATAACTCAAGTTAGTTAGTTTTCCTTCAACTTGACTAATTTCATTAGAATATTTTCGTTGATGCAACAACTAAATTGGGGCCTACAACAACTAAATTAAACTATTCGTTGGGACCGAAAGGTTCTTGAGTGGAGGCCACGTACAGGCAAGCGAAATGTCGGACGCCCGCCTACAAGGTGGACGGACGATCTGACTAAGGTTGCAGGAAGTCGCTGGATGCAGGCCACTTCCAACAGGTTATTGTGGAGAGCCTATGTTCAGCAGTGGACTTCCTGTGGCTGATATGATGATGATGATGATAAACAACTAAATAACTCAATTTATCTAATTAATTTAATATTCAAGTGATCAGAAGTCACAGTTGTTCATTTGTTTATAGAGCTATTCATTTTTTCTGATAATTTTAGTGTTCATTTAAACATATCTATTTCTACAATTGAAACAAGAAAATGGCTTTATTTTTGGATTGGGTTAACATATGGGAACGTTTGTAAGACCAAAATATGCGCCACATTTTGGGGTTCACGAAAATAGTAAAAGGTCAATTTGGCCAAAATTGGAGTTATTTAGTTCTTCCATTATACCGACGATATGCTATGATAATGATTTATTTTTCGGTACTACAGTCACTTTTGCTGTCTTAACCAGCGCGAAAGGTATACCAGACTGCAGTTTGAAATGTTTTCCCTACAAAAACCGAAAAGCCTAGCCGGTTCGCTCATCTTGGGTGGCGCGTTGGGCGATCCGGGATACATACGGAGACTCGCCTATTATTATCATAATGACTTTTAATAGCAGTAGTAACAAGATAAATCACTCATAGCATTAGCTAAAAGTTATCCATGGTATTAGTAATGGCTTGCAGTGAAAGGGACTCTCGAAATATTAAAATAAATATTTTAGTGGCAACCGTAGTCCTGTTGACATTAGTTGTGGATTTAGAGGTTACGGATTCGATGCCCGCACCAGCAAATTTTAGTGTGATCGAAAAGTGCACGTTACGGATCTTGACGCAGTGAAAACTAAAAATAGTCATTGTTGACAGAACCGCAAAATTGAACTTAATGTTTTTTTGGTATATTTTATCTACCAATAATTTTTGTTTTCAAATCACTGTAATCAATTCTATTTTTCACGATTAATACGTTCTAAAATAATGCTGCCAATTTGAAAATTTCAACGTACTAGATGTATAAGACTTTACTATTACAGGGCAAATTTAGCGTCGAACCCAGGCTTCCAATCAACGCTCAGTCTCGGCTCAAAGGAGGTTATAAATGAGAAGGCTTACAATCCCTTTGAGAACAGAAAAGTGGCGCATCCTAATTCGTAAGTATTATTGGGTACTACGAACGACCCGATGAGGACGTTGGAGGTCGCTGGATGGAGGTTGCTTCTAACAGATCGATTTGGAAGTCTTTTGAGGAGGCCTATACTAGAAAGTCGTTATGATTCCTTAGTGACTACACTACATTATGAACCTGATAGTATGTAAAAGTCTAAAGAAGATATCATATGATGAGTGGTAATCTTTCAACGCATACAATTAAGTCGGTATGCTCAAGACACCTCATGTGCATGGGCGAAAGTTAGTATTGACATTAAGTTTGGCCTATTTGATCCTTTGCCTCTTATACCAAACAAAAAAATACTGTATATCCACAAGCTGATCTCACAATTGTGTGGGTTTCAATTCTATTACTTATGTACAGTACTCGATAGTCAGATATTGTGAGCTAAAAAAAAAACCACAATATATTGTTTAATTATAGTGCCTCATATAATCATTAATAACCGTTAGGACGAAGTAATCAATGAATCAACAATTTATTTTGAGTAGTGATTTTGATTTCATCGAAAAATCTATTACGCTTGTTCCAAGTGGTATGATAGGAAAACTTATATGTATAATTTATTTATTTGAATGCGTGGTGGCCTGTTGGTAAACGGACTAGACGCGGCTGCCAACATGTTCACGGTGGTCGCGGGTTCGAATCCCAAGGCACACCTCTGACTTTTCGGAGTCATGTGTGTATTGATAGTCAATCACCACGCACTAAAACGGTGAAGGAAAACATCGTGAGGAAACCTGCATACCATAGCGATTCATAAGAATTTCTATGGTATGTAAGTTCGTCAACCCGCACTAGGCCAGCGTGGTGGACTATATGGCCTAACCACTCTCAATCGTATTCTCGATTGTAGAGTAGGCCCGTGCCCTGCAGTGGGACGTATACGGGCTGATACAGAATACAGAATAATTTATTGCAGGAGTATAGGATCATTAGTCCACCTTCTAAAGTCTTCCCTCGGATCTGGTATCCTGGCTATGCCTGCTGCCTTCAAAAATGCTGGACTTGCGGCGGGGGCGATAGGAACTATTGTTGTCGGATTTATCTGCACTCATTGTGTTTATGTGTTGGTAAGTGGAATCTATATAACTTATTGATATGATGGCTAATAGAGATCAATATTAAATTTGTGTAGTATTGCCAGTTTTGGCAAACAGTTTTGAGTATTTGACTAAAAAATGAATAGCAATCCTGATCAAGGTCACACTAAGATTCTAGATGGAAGCCGTTTGCCACTTATCGGATAATTTTTTAGTGGCCTTTGTACAAAATTGGAATTGTGGATGGGGAATAATGACAATAATGGTATAAAATCTGTTGAAAAACTCTTATGCTTAAAGAATGTCAGAATTGCATGCAAGGTATATCAAGACTGCTACTGAAAACGAAGTTGGTTGGTAGTTGTGGTGACTACAAACACAACGCAACTAAAACTTACGCAAAGAAACGCGACTTTATTTTAAAATGGTGGTAAATCCGTAGTTTTTGCTAAAAAAATATATATTTTAGTCATTGCGTCCTGTAGGGTCATTAAAAATGAAAAAGTGTGTACATTATTTTATTTAATTACCTACGAGCTTTCAGGACAAAATATTAAACGAGTCGCTTTTGTGCGTGACTTAGGTGTTACTTTGGATTCCAAACTGCATTTAACGTTACACATAGAAAATATCATAGGCAAAGCATACAAACAACTTGGTTTGATTCTTCGTTTAGGGAAACCGTTCAAAACGACGCACACATTGATCACTCTATTTAATGCATATGTACGTAGTATATTACAATTTGGAAGTGTAGTTTGGAACCCTCAATATTCTACTCACATCGACAGAATTGAAAGAATTCAGATGAAAATGAAATGAAAAATGAAAAATGAAAAGATGAAAGATGAAGTATTTAAAATCGCTAGACTATAGGTCAGGCAACTCATTTACTGACTATAACAGCAGTGCGGCTAGACATCATATCACTGGATCTTTGCAAGCTAGGCGAAACTATCTTGATTCTATTTTTCTTTTTAAACTCATACACAATCATATAGACTCGGAATCCTTACTTGAAAACATTAGCTTTAAAGTTCCACGTATAACCTCTCGTAACCATCATACATTTTATATACCTTTCTGTCACACCAACTATGCTAAAAATTCTTTCTTCAGGCGTTCGTGCAAATTTTATGATCAATTTCTTAATAGTGTTGACATATTTAATTGTACCTTGTTAATGTATAAAACTAAAGTGAAAAGAATTTTGTTTACCGACTCTTAAATTATCTATTTGCGAACCAACTTATTACATTTAGCACGACCACACTATCATTCCGTATGTATACTTCTTACTTAATGTAACGATTTGTAATATTTATTGGAGAGTAATATATGTATATTTAGATTAATTTATCTTTATAATAAGTTTTATTCCTTTGTTTAATACTGCAAGGTTTCAACTGTTTAGCGTGCAGGAATAACATAGTATTTCAATATCCAAAACTTATATTCTTAAAATTAACATTATTTTATCAGTATTTTAAGTACCCTGGATTATTAGGTGTAGTTTATGACTGTTGTGAATAAAATTATGAGTCGCCTTTAGCTCTCTTATATTCATATTTGTATATTTAAGATATGGACCTGGAGGGTCATTTTGAATCTATTTTTTCTACTATTATGCGTTTTTTATACGACTGTTTGTGTCCTTAATAAACGGAAAAAAAAAAACTTTAGGTAAAGGTAAAGGAAAAAAATAAATAAAATTAGTAGCATTGTGTTTGAAGTGAATAAATTACCACCTGGTTTCGTTTTCGGTAGCAGTCTTGCATATACCCTGTACAGTGACAAAATCATAAAATAAATTCCGATGTCATTTTAGCGCCTTTTGATAAAAGACAAGCAATGATTTTAGTACTCTGAAATAATACTTGCGGACTTAGGGTAAGTTCATATTATATTGCACGAAATTGTCATGTAGGAAATTATAATAATATTTCATTCTATTAACAGTCCTTAAGAAAATACATGTATACTGCATTACATTTTTTTTTGTATAATTATATTAATCAAGCAGAAAATAAAAGCGCTTTAACTTATACTTAATAAAATTATACTAGGTCTTATGAGTAATACCTAAATCTGAGAAACCTTTGTCAAACCTCCGCCAAAGTAAAAAACATCTTGTATGATACTTTTTCACATTCCATCCTCGTTAAATCTGAAAACATTATTTTCTTGCAACTGGACAAAATAAAAAATAGCCTTATCTACAAATGGCTAGCTGAATACATTTTCTGTTGAATGCTCCAAATATAAATCTAAGTTATAGTGTATTCTTTCCTTTTTTTATTTACATTGAATGGTGAGACGAGCATGCCGATCGTCTGGTGTTAAGCGATACGACCACTCAGGAACAGTGGTAAAACCATTGATATAATGGGTGAAACCAAATAACACCTTGAATTACAAAGAAATGCATTCCGCTGCGCTCGCCATCCTGAGACACAATAATTATGTTAAGTCTCAAAATGTCCAGTAGTTGCTCTGGCTACAATGTCCTTCATACCGAAACACAGTAGTGCATTTACGCTGCTGTTTGGCGGGAGAAATAGGCATTGCGGTGGTAACTACCCAGGTGTCTCTCGCATATGAGAGACGTACTATCAGATTTTATCAATGCTATTATAATTAATTATAAGGAGCGGAAATGGTGCAGATAACAATTCTTATATTTTAGATTTTACTTAAAACACTATTTCTATTAGTTTTCAAAGACATGATTATGTAAAAATAATATATGAAAGTCAATATTAAATTTTCGTTGTTGTTAAGTACAGTTTTTACTGAGAGGGACGAATCTCCCTCATATTCTGTGAGGGGGATTTACCTCCAATCTCAAGAAGTCACTTTAGACAAAATATACTCGCTGATCACTGTTTGGTATGTGAAATTTCAAACCACAACTAGAAGTTCCAATATCACTTCAGTTAAATATTACTTTCAAGTGGCGTCAGAAATTCCAAGCCATCCTTTGAGAATTTGACGCAGCTTTAATATTGATATTAAAATCGAGACTACAATATCGTTAGACATATTGTGTAATCTCCCTCAAAATGTGGTAGCTGCTAAATAATTAACTACATTCCAAAGTGGTATTTCACAAACAAGCCTTCTATCAACCGTCTTGAAAACTTATAAAAACATGAAGAATATATTCATATTTTTCCTCAGGTAAAAACTTCCCAAGAAGTTTGCGTCGAAGCCAAAAAGCCTTCAATGGGATTCGCAGAAACCTGCGGCGCTGCGTTCGAGTTTGGCCCGAAAAAGTTGCGGCCATGGGCCAACTTTGCCAAGTAAGTTAGATTTCATTATCATGGGATTGCATCTTTATTAAGAGATCGATAACTAAACTAAGTTTTGTATAAGTTGTCTGGTAAGGAAACTTGCTTGTATAGTTACATGTCACACGATTAGTTAAAATAACGTGATTTGAGGCATTGATACTGATTTTTAGTCTACATTAACATTCATGTATTTCATACTTTATTGAAAATGATATTATCGAAAGTGTTTTTATCAATTGAGTTTTAAGACCTCATCCTGACCCAAAATAAGCTCATTATCGAAGAAACATTGTATTTTTTCAACAAAACTATGTTCTTTGGCAAAAAATAATATATTACAAGAACCTCAGTAACATTGTTACCGAAACCTAATTTTAAACCTATTTTACGAAGAATAACATGAAAATTAAAACAGGATTGCCTAGGCACTCTAAGTGTCCCTACCAAAACCTCTCCAGTTTCATTCAATATTGATTTAGGATAAACGAATTCTTCGGGACAACCATTACCGACATTTAATATATTTTCAGAACGTTCGTGGATTACGCTATGACATGTACTTACTTAGCGGCTCTTTGCGTCTATATTGTTTTCATAGCAGAGAATTTCAAAGAGGTAAGTGTTTTTGTGTTTGAATTAGGACGTTTTGTATTTGTTAATCGTCTGAGGGTGAATGAGATCAATTAAGAAGGATATTTTAGTCTTTTATCACGTAAAATATCTAGAATACCTACGTGCCATTCGGGTTTTACAAAATATGATCCAATGAGCTAGCGACCCAATTCAAAAAATCCAGATATTGGGTTTAATGACACTCTATACAAATGGCTGTTCCAAGAGCAAGAAAAATATTTGTATACATAAGTTTATAGTTGTAATGAAATTCGTTTATTGATCAAGCAGGAAATATGTTGTATCTTCAAAGCATCACGACTAACATATAGTTCAAACCGGCAGTCTCACAAAATTGGAATTACAAGATTAGTATCTAAATGTATTTTATAATAAATCTAAAAGTCCTTATTGCGTACTGTACCTCAGTTTTTGAAAAGTTTTTCACTTAGTTACCAATGTTCGATGATATGGTCTTTTTAAACAATTTTATATCTGTAACTTTTTTGAAGCAACTGGCAAATTTGCATATTTGACGTCCTTTATACATTGTTTTTCAAATATGTTACCCTAATCCACACCTTCATCCAAATAATTTGACCCAACATTCCGTCACTTCGACTCGCTTTGTTAACTTTCTTCCGCTCGAGGATATCATCAAAACTTTATGGAATCTCTTGATTTAATTATTATAAAAACATTGTAATTTGTGTAATACCATACTCCTACTGTCAGATAAGGATTGGACACACCTTCTGTAGTTGTGATCTGAGCCCTACAAATTATATCAACAATTAGCCATATACATCTAAATATATTCTACTTAATCAAATACATACATTTCATATATCCAGTCGGCAGTCTGCTATTTCTCTAAATATTAATTTCAATTTCAGGTACTCGACGTCTACATACCAGAATACCAGCTATCCGTAGAAGTTTACTGCGCCTTGACATTAGTCCCACTAGTCTTGATATGTCAGATACGGAATCTGAAATACTTGGTGCCATTTTCCGCGATTGCCAACGTGTTCCTAGTCATCTGCTTTGGCATCACCATGTACTACATCTTCACCGATATGCCCAACCCTAAAGAAAGAGAGATGGTTGCCAGTGTGACGCAATGGCCTTTGTTCATCAGGTGAGGATTGAGATTCATCTGCAAAATATTTTGTTTATCATTACATATAGATTTTTTTTGTTAATGTACTCATGCTGTCAATCTCACAATTCCTGTTCATCCAAAGGCTGCAGGAAGTTACCCAGTTAGTGGTAGACCCATTATACCATTTCCTTTTTAGTAACTTGAGATTATTATACATCTCTATAATAGATAAGATAATTTTAGTACTTACTCCTATTACCAGTGTTCTTGAAGTTTCGATGACGGATTCTGAGCATAGCATTGTTGACAAATCATTGTGGTTTTTTCAATGCTTACTATTGTGACAAGTTAAAAATGATTAATTTGTAAAAGTGTTAAATAAATTAAAAAATATATATTAAAGTATAAATAAAGAAATAGATATTATTTATACCATCATTGATATATTTTTTTACATCAGTGAATCTACGAACCGCAGAGAAAGCGGAAAGCGCAGCGTAGGACGTCTACCCACAAGGTGGTCAGACGACCTGGTAAAGGTCGCGGGACGTCGCTGGATGCAGGCTGCCTCCAACAGGTCTCTGTGGAAATCATTGGGGGAGGCCTATGTTCAGCAGTGGACTTCCTTTGGCTGATGGATGGAATCTACGAACCGCAAAGAATAGTGTTAGAGATCTAGTCACAAAAAATATAGTGATAATAGTGAATAGGCTGTTTTCACCATCTTTGAATCTCATAAGGAATCCTCGAAATAATTAAATTGCTTTTTTTTATTATTCTTCACCAATGAATAGATCAACAAAAGACTAACTAAAATAGATCAAGAGCCCGTGGCCGCCAGACCTTCGTAATTGTATAAAAGCTGAAAGTTTGTGTACGCATCCCTCTGACATAGGCATCACACAATCAGCTATTATGAAGTTCCGATCGTAGTTACTTTGGAAGTTATGAGCTTTGATGTTTCTGGCAAGATGAAAGAACCATCAAAAGTGTCTGAATACCAAGGAAATATTTGTTTATAGTTGCTTTCATGACATATATGAAATTCAGGTTTTATATGATAACGGCGGCAAAATTACATGTTATTAAATATAATTAGTATTCAGACACTTTGGATGGTTCTTTCATATTACCAGAAACATTGAAGCTCATAACTTCCAAAGCAACCACGATCGGAACTTCATTATAGCTGATTGTGTGATGCCTATGTCAGAGGCATACGCACACAAACATTCAGCTTTTATAAAATTACGAAGGCCTGGCCGCCACGGGCTCTTGGTCTAAAATGTAACTTCAAATAGTTTGCACACAGTCCAATCTAGATAGTCCGATTCAATTCAATCTGGGTTCTCGTTCACTATATGGAACTGGTTTAATTCTGCCCCTTTTACCGTCTGCCTCGCCTTTCTCAGGGTCGCGTCCCAATTTACGGCTGCATACCTCGCGTACGTGGATTGACTTAATAGGGCAGTTAGTATGCATTCGGTGTTTTAAACAAGATTCAATGAATTTGTTGTAAAATAACCTTAAAGACAGTCAAACGTTGTAGTCTCATAAACTTGTATAGCAGATAATTTGACGCATCTGAATTTCTATTAAAATATTTTATTCTGATAAGATACTTGACCGATAAATTAGTTTTGCTCTTAAGATCGAGATGCATATATTATCTGGCTGTATTCGTGTAACGTGTCCTTTGTGTTTTCAATTAAAAGGTTAAGTATAACCAGACGGTAAAATTCCAAATCTTTTGTCCACATTCCTCCAAAATATACAAATTTATTAATATTCTTGTTAACAAGGACATATGACAGGATATTGTATTTTTTGTGTCTAAATATTACCTCATAGTATATCTTGTATAACAATTATTACCTCTCTTTGTCACAACTTGACGTCGTAAAATGTTCGAAGTACTAGCAACGTAGTGTCGTTTCATTTAAACCGTTGTATTCTTGTACGCTAATTGGACATTGCTACATATTATAATTATATTGTTTTAGTAAATGAGTTGGTAAAAACGTTTTATTGTTACACGATAATACTAAGAATTTCAATTCTAATCTTTGTTTACAATTTTATTATTAAGTATTTATATGCAAACTTTTGAACTTTAATTTAATTGGATTTTACTAATTTATATAAAAAAAATATTAAAACTGTCTCGGCGGCGCAGTTGTACTACGATACGATTTCAACACTGATATATCGGGTTCGAATCCTGGGTGGGTTAATGGGAAATTAAATATTTCTACTCATTATCAGCCCGGAGTCAAGAATTTGGGCTGGATATAGGAATAGCCTCACCTATTACATCGTGAGACGAACACACACGGCGAAACCTGAACCATAGCAACTTTACCTACTCAATCCAGGAAAAAAGCTCGAGTTTATGTATGTTTATGTAAAATAACAAGAGTTTTTTAAACTTTCTGACAGCAAATATCATAAACATGTAAATCCAGGTTTTGAAGCAACAAACATTCGTTTCGGTTCCATTTTCGGTTATTCGGTTGTTGTGCTACCATACTTAAATAATTTTGTATCGATGCATTCATTTATTTCCTATTAGATCTGTAGCTTTTTATTTCGCCCAATATTTTTAGTAATTAGAATTTTTCTTAAAATTGTTTAGGTTACACAATAATCCTGCCCCATTTTATTTTTGTCATATTATTTTTAGTACGGTGATATTCGCAATGGAAGGTATTGGCGTGGTGATGCCAGTTGAGAATGAAATGGCCAAGCCCCAACAGTTCCTCGGGTGCCCTGGAGTGCTGAATATTGCCATGACCATCGTGATCTCCTTGTACGGCATCGTTGGTTTCTTCGGATACATCAAATATGGAGACGACGTAAGAGGAAGCGTCACCTTAAATCTACCAGCCGATGATTTGTAAGTTGTTTTTTATTTGCGATACCTTTTTTACTATGAACTGTGATGACTCGACGGGAATATTATTTTATGCGTACCAATTTGGTACATCATGCCTTAGTATGGATTTGTCATTCGTCAGCTCTCTGTTTCAAGGATTATGGTGGAAAGAAAAAATAATAAGATGGTCTTAAAAATATGATCTCAACCCTAACAGAGGGAGGAGCCCAGCAATGGGACAGTAAAAGAAACAACGGAGAGTTAATGTGATTAATTCGACGTAGTCTATAAAGCGGTACAAACCAAAGCCACCAACCCGCCGACACAGACCACAAATTCGACAAGCCCTGTTGCCCACCGATATGGTGGCAGCATTTCGGCGACACAACCGTAACTTAATTGCCCGGCGACGTTCAAAAACGTCATAAAACAGTTAACAGTTAACAGTTGTCGTAATTTCGTGCCACTTACAAAGTTATCCGACTTGCAATTAGCGAAGTTGTCAACTAGCCCGCTGACAAAAACCAACATGGGTCGGCGGTTTGGTGTGGAGTGCACTTGAGAATTATTGTTGCATCTTAAATGAATAATTGATTTTACAACTGCTACTTAACATCTTCTAGTTAAATTAAAAAAGAAAGAAGTGCAATAATACCACCTAAATAAGCTAAATTTGGAATAAGAATTTAAAACACATTTAGCATACATTTTAAAACAAGAAATTCTAGTTTTATAACATGAGAGTATAATATTTATAGCCTATTGTTTTAAATTTGCATACTTTTACGTAAGTTATTATTTTCCATAAATAAATAAATAAATAATAAATAACACCCAACAGTCACATACATAGTCCTGACCCCACACTAAGATCGAGTCTTGTGTCGTGGGTATCAGGAACTATGAGAGACTTTTCGGTCTCACAAACACCCAGACCCGGAAGAAATATTTGTGGGCCGCACAAACATTTCTCTCGGTGCGGAGATCGAACCCGCGGCCTCTCGTTTCACAGGCGGCGTCTAACCGACTGCGCCACGGAGGCTGTCAAAAAAAAATTTAAAATACATTCTACAATACTTTTGACTAAATTTATAATTTGTTGTGAAATCAATTTAAACTAATCACATATCAAATTTTAAATGAGTATTGAGATTTTAATCAGACACTGGATATTATCTGTAAAGTAATTTACAAACAATATCGCTGACTTTGAATTCAAATAGAGGTGCATATTTAAAGCAATTTGGCATACTTCATGACTTAGCTAGCTAAAAAACGAAAACGATATTATGGTTCGATGCCCGCACCGATAACCTTTTCCGGGCGCTAGTCACCAAAAAGTTCGAATACTGATTTGCTTTTTCTTTCCAGTCTATCACAAAGTGCGAAAATCTTGATGGCCCTAGCCATCCTCTTCACATACAGTCTTCAGTTCTACGTTCCCATGGAGATGATATGGCGCCAAATTCACAACAAGATTTCTGTGCGCTACCACAACATTACCCAGATTACCATCAGAACAGCTGCTGTTGTTGGTTCAGGTACTATAGCCTTCCTACCTTTTTTTGTTTCTATCACCCGGAGATTTTCATCTATGGCGAATAATTAGCCTTAGGTACCATTGATATTTTTTGGTTTATTATCTTTGTAGTTAGTATAAAATTTAGCTTTTAGATCTGATAATGAGACTGACTTGCGTTGACACATATTTCGATAATAAAGCGGGATTATTTATAACAACAACTTCAAAGTCCATTAGTGTATGTATATGTGAGTAGCTAAATTTAATGAAAACGTATTTTTTGTATTGTTGGATTTTCTGGGGGCACGGCAGTGCCCCCTCCAAGTCGAGCTAAAAAGCGGCACTGTCGTACCATCCTTTTCTCGAAGCAATTCAGACCATTTTCTACCCTCTATAGCTTCGTTGTGGTTAAAGCAAGAATCTGGGGGTGCGGCCGAGTCCCCTCCAAGTCGAGCTATAGGCCGTAACATCCTTTTCTCGAAGCAATTCAGACCATTTTCAACCCCCCATAACTTCGTTGTGGTTAAAGCAAGAAGCCTGAATTTTCCGTTACTAAGTAGGCATTGTGTAAACACGGTATATTTTAAATTTCATTCAATTTGAACCAGTAGTTTAAGAATTATAATGTGTCAAACTTTCGTAATTTTGTCACTCACTGACTGACTGACCGATCATCAAAAGTCTAAGGCACTTCTAGCAAACATAGAACCTTCAAATTTAGAATATAATTAGTGTTTAGTGTCTAAAGTAAGGGAAAATTCAAACATTTCATAATTTGTGTCTAGTTTTCTAGATAGACCAACTGCGTGAATAACTTTGTAATCCCATATAAATGTATAGGATTACAAAGTTACATTTGCAGTTAACGAATCATTGTACCCGTATATAGTGGAATAATAGTTGTAGATAGATATCTATATACATGAGGCATAATAGGAGAGGATATAGAGAGGGAAATGGTGTATTCAGCCCATGAAACTGTACAACATTTCTCTAGAAAAACATGACGAAGAAAAACTTGCAAATAAATAGATTAAATAACTCGAAAATATCAATTACAATGAAAGAAAGAACATTAATAATCAAATCCGCAATATTTGTGATAAATTGATACCTACAAAAATAAGAAAAATCCATAAGACAGAGGCTTTAAGAAAAATCGTTAGTGATATTCTAGAAGTAAGAAGTACCGAAAAGGAAAAAAGTAGGACTATACAAAAAGACGCGAGATCCCATCAAAAACATCCTGTAAAAAAATTCCAAGTCTCGCAGCTCAGGTTTTCTACCGCAAAAAGTTGTGAGATGCATGTAATACCAAGTCGATTATTTTATTTAGTCCTTAAGGGACCTTCTATATAAAGTTATTACGTTAGTTATTACCATATCAATATTAAAAATTCTTTACGTTTTAAATAAATAGATCGACTTGGCCAGTAGCATTATGTATAAATTGTACGATACATTATGTTTTCATGCGATGGCCAAGTCGATCCATTTATTTAAAACGTAAAGAATTTTTAATATTGATATGGTTATAACTAACGTAATAACTTTATATAGAAGGTCCCTTAAGGACTAAATAAATTAATCGACTTGGTATTACATGCATCTCACAACTTTTTGCGGTAGAAAACCTGAGCTGCGAGACTTGGAATTTTTTTACAGGATGTTTTTGATGGGATCCTGAATTTTCAGTTACTAAGCAGGCATTGTATAAACACGGTATATTTAAAATTTCATTCAATTTGAACCAGTAGTTTAAGAATTGCAACATGTCAAACTTTCTTAATTTTGTCACTCACTGACTGACTGACCGATCATCAAAAGTCTAAGGCACTTCTAGCAGACATAGAACCTTCAAATTAAGAATATAATTATTGTTTAGTGTCTATAGTAAGGGAAAATTGAAACATTTCATAATTTCTGTCTAGTTTTCTAGATACACCAACTACATGAATAACGTTGTAATCCCATATAAATGTATGGGATTACAAAGTTGCATTTGTATTTAATGAATTATTGTACCCGTATATAATGGAATAATAGTTGTAGATAGGTATTAATATATATATGAGACATAACAGGGGGGGGGGGGTATAGAGAGGGAAAGGGTGTATTCAGCCCATGAAACAGAAAAATATGACGAAGAAAAACTTGCAAATAAATAGACTAAATAGCTCGAAATTATCAATTACCCTTTATTTAAAACGTAAATAATTTTTAATATTGATATGATAATAACTTACGTAATAACTTTATACAGAACGTCCCTTAAGCAAGGACTAAATAAATTAATCGACTTGGTATTACATGCATCTCACAACTTTTTGCGGTAGAAAATCTGAGCTGCGAGACTTGGAATTTTTTTACAGGATGTTTTTGATGGGATTAAATATATTTGTAGTGGAGCAGTCGTGAAACGTTAATTTATAAGGCTTCTTCTCTAGAATATTGAATCAGAATAATTAGGATAAAGTGGAAAATTATTGTTTTTTTTTTGAAGCTTTGCAATAAATTCAATTATTTAATTCTTATAACTGGTATAAAATTATCATTCCTTTTATGACCATTTCTAATGAAGTAGATTCAGGTCATTAATTTTTAAATTTAAAATTTATAGAAAACAACTCACTGAAGTCTCGCTGATTACAAATTTTATTATCATGCTTTATATCTACTTTCATTAGGTCATTCTGTATAGTTTTTTACATTAGTCTAACGACGTGTTTTATACTCTAATTCCTCTCAAGGGCAGAGGAGGCTACTGACCTTGAATAGGTTTTGGTTAATATATGTCTATTAATTACTGGTATTTTATACTGTTGATAAACAATACATACAGTACACATACATACAGATACACATATACGACATACATACAGTAGGCGGTGATACCCACACAAAGGCGAGCCTATCGCCGTATCGGATACATATTAATGACACCGAGCTGATATTAATAGAAAATTCAAATCACTATGCTCAACCCGGGATTTGAACTTGATAGCTCAGCTTTGTAATCCTACCGTAGTACAACTACGACACCGAGGCATTAACGACCGAGTGTCCCTAAAAAGTGGGAAATATCGTGTACGGCCTTAAACATAAATATTTTTGAAAATTATTTCTATTTCTGTTCTAATGTTTTGATGTTTGTGTCGTTTCTAATGTTTTGTCCTTTTCGAACGGCTTTTGAATTCAGTTTAAGGAAAACATTTGATAGCTAAAATAGGTTTTAAAACTGTCTATGAATAAGACTGTCAGGTTTTTATAAAATACTTCATGAATTGGTAATAGTACATGACAAAATATAAAATAATTCACAAAACGTTGAATTTAAAGGTTTTGTGGACGCATTGATTCAATAAGATTTTGCGACTCGAAATTCGCTATAAATGAAATAGATAGAAAATTATCTTAAAATCTATACGAAAGCGAATGTAAAGAGGAACGTCAAAGCTATTAAATATAATCAGAGTTGTTAAGTTAGTAAGTCCTGTTATGGCTAGAAAGCAGTTGAAACTAGGCAATAAAATGGTAATTCTGAAATCTTTTATTTTTGTATCAATAGAGAGGCAAATGTTAGCTAGCTTATTTTATTAGAATAATGGCCCGGTCTGACTAATATTTGCTATCGCTTTCGTTTATGGGTGGCATTGCTAGGGATGAAAAAAATATCAATCCACTCTTTTTCGCCTTTGCCTTTAATTATTCAAAGCCCGACAGAAATACATTTAGACTTTAACATGATTCATATACAATCTGTTTATCTATAAGGCTATCCATAGTTTGTCTTTTAAATTTGTATTTAACCATAAAGTATTTAAATTATTTACAGTTGCCATCGCAGCCGCATTCCCCGATCTGGAGCTGTTCATCAACTTATGCGGCGCTATCTTCCTCTCCAGCCTTGGTCTTCTCACTCCAGCCATCATTGACACCGTCCACAAGTGGGACAGAGGTCTCGGACCCTTCAAATGGATCCTCTGGAAGAACGTCTTCATCGCTTTCATCTCTCTCACTGCTTTGTTTACCGGCTCTTACGTTTCCATTAAGAGTATGCTCCAAAAATTCGGTAGTGAGAAAAATTTGGAAGTCGCTTTAAATAGTACAAGTATGTTTAATGACACTTTATCTGGCTGAGTGAAGCTGACATGACAAAAACACAGCCTAAAGATTATTGCACAGAAGTATTTTTAGGGTATGGAAACCCTTGACAAAAGACAATTGTTCATTTATAATATGTATTTTGAATAAGAATAGTTTTGTTGTATTTGTGTCCATAATATTAACGCGATTAAAACTTGCAGCATAATAATCTGATTTTACATAGTTGACGAAGAAATAAGTACATATGACTGATTTTATATTTTTAATGATTTACCTTTTATCTACAGAGCGTTGTACCTACCAATGATATTTAAATAAAATGCCAAGAAATTTGTTTCACGGGTATAAAATAACATTCCATAAATCTTTACTGATACATTCCATTTTCAAATGAGCCTAATAATTTATAGTTGTTAAGTCTTTTGACTATAAACGGCAATTTGGTTGTGATTTTATTGTATAACTTGGACTACACTTAGTGTTAGCTGTATTGTCCTTGTTCACATTGTAAGTGGTGGACGGACGTAGTGCCTCACTCTATCCCGGAATCACTAACATTATAAAACAACTTGCCTTAACCCGGAAATATTTATTCATGATTAGACCCTGAAGGCACAAGGCACAAGGATTATACCTGTCCCTTGCGTTGTGAATTTAACCTGAGAAGAAGAAAATTTGTGACATAGCTTATGATTATTATTTTTTAACTTACACATACAGAATTTGGTTCTAATAATAATGAGATTATTCTCAAGTGATAAAAATGCGAAGTGTGCGTTACTCTTAAAACCGAGATTGTGATAGAAGCTGATATCTTTAGAACAAACAATATTATACAATTTATTTCTTGAATTTATTTAGTTTAGTTATTTATTTAGGTAACATCGTGATTCTTTGTATTCAAAAAATTAAAATAATACTAAAAGACAAGATAAACATAATCACATTATTAATTATTTTTAAATATTAATTTAAATATGGATGGATGATAATGTTATTCTGCCATAAATTTTATCAGTTAAATTAGTTATTTCTCAATGTAATTATTTTTTATTGCATTGCTTTCATGTACCCATATTTTTCTTTGGAACTATATCCTATCCCTACCAATTCCTTTTCTATGAACATCGGAAATATATAGACTCGTTTTACACTGAAATATTTTTGCCTTATCTAATGTAAATTAAATTGTTAACTTAATGTTTCGAATTTACAAAACCACCTCTGATTTATCAATTCCGGGCCTCATTGAAATACCGAGCTGCTTTCCAATTCTGGGAATTATTCAATAAAGTTCAAATGTTCAGACATCGTACGTAAAACTGTACGAATATGCCTAGATACTCCACAAAACCATCGAATCTTCTATCGAATGTGTTAACTATAGACTAAGTTCGGAGAAAATGAAGTATCTTATAGTTGATAATATTATCAACTTTTAGAACTGGCAAACATATATCTTGCTTCGGACGTTGAAAATTCGAATTTTGCTTCGATATACAGGGTATCTCAATACTGCTACCGAAAACGAAGCCCGGTGGTAGTTTTAGTGACTTCAGACACATTGCAACAGAAAATGTTGAAAAAACCCGAGGTTTTTTTTCTGTAATTTTTTTTCCTATGGTCGTATTTGGATGGTAAATTCATTATTTTCCTAATATAATAGTGTATACCCTTTTATTTATAAGGACTCTAAGTTATAAAAGAGTTAGTTTAAATTATTATTTTAGCAAAAACTATTTACCACCCAAAAATTACGATATTTAAAAAATCATAAAAAAAATTATCGCGATTTTTCGCGAAAATTTTAGTTGCGTTGTGTTTGTACTCACTAAAACTACCACTCGGCTTCGTTTTCGGTGGCAGTCTTGATATACCCAGTATAGAGTGACCCTCCTAAGTCGGAAATAACTCGTTTTAACTTAATATTTTTTGTTTACTAATGTATTATAAATATAAGATACTGATACACAACTCACATTTGAAAACACGTGATTTAATGAACGGTATCCCACATAAATACGTATTTATAAATGAGTTATTTACAGTCGATCATCATCAGAAAGGTAACTTGGATGAGACATTTAAATATTTTAACGTTCAACCAAACTTATAGATCTTTAAAAAATATTTAATGTAAATTGATTTATTCATACCATTTTATAAATCAGGACTTTGGTGGTTCATTTTTTCCTCGTTGGATTACTAACATACTTCATAATTTTCAACTTGTAGAACACACATATATAAATATTCGGATTAATTATGTGCTTGGTAGTAAAATATTTAGGTTGATACTGTTCATTGCATTCACTTATTTATGCTATCAAATAGTCCTGTAAGGATATTTGTAGAAATCTATGGGTCCACGATTAATATACAAAAGAAATGAACGTGATAACTTTTTAACTAAGTATGTTTATTTATGTATATTTTGTCCTTTTAATAACATGTTTTTAAAATATAATCATTTTTATCAGTCACAATTTTATTTACAAAAATAGACAAAACTAAGTTAATATTTCTAAGTAACGTTTTTCAAGCGCAATTCGCACCATTATTCCAATTTTATATCATATGCCATGAAATCATTTGTTAATATAAGTTATGGTTAATTGCAAGTAAATTTAGCCGCGCTACACACCAAACCCGCCGACCCGGCGACACAACCCGGCGGCATATAAAAAAATAATAATGTCGGAAACAAGCGCCTGTACGTTACCTAGCCCCCGATATATTTACGGCGTGTCGGCGACTTAATCTCTCAGCTCAGTTCAACAGTGAAGTCGCCAATTAGCCAGCCGCGCCGACAAAAGTTGCCAATTTAAGTCGGCGGGTTGGCGACTTTGGTGTGTAGTGTGTTGAGGTAATGTTATAACTTACATTGTGAATGTATGTAACTTTTATAAAATGAAATGTTTTCTGTTATAAATAAGTCAACAAAATATGTTAGTTCTACATTATGTATTCGATAGATAAATATTTACAATATGATTTGCACATTAACAATGTTTAATCTATTTTGCTTCTTTTATTCATGTCCATTTTAAAGTTGAATGTTGAA
Organism: Hyles vespertilio; assembly: GCA_009982885.2. NCBI lineage: Eukaryota > Metazoa > Arthropoda > Insecta > Lepidoptera > Sphingidae > Hyles > Hyles vespertilio. Next base: position 3,396,223 of record CM042816.1, read on the forward strand.
GCAAATGAAATATAACTACATAAAATATTTTAGTCATAGACAAAAGTAGTAAATTTTTATGGGCATTTCGTAGTTTTCCTAAAACAATGCAAGCTCATAATATTGAAACATACTTCTACTATAAAAAAAGACATTTATTTATTCTCTTTTGTGTAAAATTATATTTTCTTTCAAATATGATACTATTAAGTCACATTAAGTACAATATTGTAAATTAAACAATTCAGTTATAAGTCGGCAGAATTAAATGTGATACCTAATTTTAAAAAGTAAAGTTAATTAAACATTTATAGATGTAAGTATTAAATAATTAAAAAATAGATTCTTTAGTACTATTTTATTTTTACTGCCCATGAAATATATCCCCCCGCATTTAAATTATCCTTATTGTATTGAAATAAAACTATTATTATCGGATTAAATCGTGAAGTTGGTTTAATTTTAAACAGGGACCGGACTAACCCGTGACCACGAAAGCTAAAAAAAAATATAAATTAACCAAATCCGCCATACAATCCGTAAGTAAATCCGCGACAGACCAATCTTGATTATTACAAATTTATTATAATCATAGTTCTACGATAAAAACTTTAACAGCAAAGGAAATCACAAGAAAACATGCATACCAAATAAGTTATCAAAACAATCTTCGGAGAACCCGCGACCTCGTTTTTTCACACCCGAATTTTAAATCAAATTATTGTTTAAACAATTGCAAATAATCTTAAGCAGGGTAGTTGTAAAAAGTAATTTCATTGAAGTACAAACGTGTGAACGTGTTTTTGAGTTGGGATCGCGTCTTGGCAAGCGTAGTGTAAGACGCCCTTCAGCCAGGTGGAGTGACGATTTGCGCAAAGTCGAAATAAGTGATATTTGGTACGCTCGGCGTAAGTAATTTGGGTGGGACGGAAAATACACGGCGGAATGTGGGTGTCCTGATGCACCTTGGTCTACCTCTTCTAAGGAAAAGACGTAAGTTCAGTTCAGTTCTTATTTTTTGGCCTTTGCATTATTACCACCCCGCAATTCTGCCAAGACGTAAATGTATATACCGGGTATCTCAAGACTGCTACCGAAAACGAGGCCCGGTGGTAGTTTTAGTGACTACAAACACAATGCAACTAAAAATTTCGCAAAGAAACGCGACAATTATTTTTTATGAATTTTTAAATATCGTCATTTTTGGGTGGTAAATCCATAGATTTTGCTAAAATAATAATTTAAACTCTCTTATATCTTAGAGTATTTATAAATTAAAGGGTATACACTATTATTTTAGGAAAAAATGTATTACCACCAAAATATGGCAATAGGAAAAAAATTACAAAAAAAAAATTGTCGCTTTTTTTTGCAACTTTTACTGTTGCATTGTGTTTGAAGTCGCTTAAACTACCACCCGGCTTCGTTTTCGGTAGCAGTCTTGATATACCCTGTATGTTTATAATGAATTTTCCGGGACTGCATATTTCCATCACAAGTAGATGTGAATTGGTGACAACGTAATGGAATCTTTCTGCACCATGCATAACAATTATATTGCGCTCACGCTACGTCCGATTAGATGTAGGATAAGGCCAGGTAGAAAAATCCTGATGTTAATAATAAAAGTGCGTGGTGGCCTGTTGGTAAACGGACTAGACGCGACTGCCAACATGCTCACGGTGGTCGCGGGTTCGAATCCCAGGGCACACCTCTGACTTTTCGGAGTCATGTGTGTATTTATAGTTAATCACCACGCACTAAAACGGTGAAGGAAAACATCGTGAGGAAACCTGCATACCATAGCGATTTATAAAAAATATATATGGTATGTAAGTTCGCCAACCCGCACTAGGCCAGCGTGGTGGACTATATGGCCTAACCACTCTCAATCGTACTGTCAATTGTAGAGGAGGCCCGTGCCCTGCAGTGGGACGTATATGGGCTGCTACAGAATAATACTTATATTAAAATAACATGAGGTATAATTTTAAGCTGAATTATTTCTAATGATAGTAAAAATGAAAATAATGATTGAACCCATAAAATGTCGTACATTATTTAGATTTCAGTCACTTTTTTTTCACGACCACCTGGTTCACAAGGCTGTTTTCGCCAGAGAAGAATGGGCAAGAAACTCTAGCGTTGCTCTTTACAAAACAAGTTACAATACAGTGATTATACAGGAGTCGTAGCTTAGTTGAAAATTTCAGAACAGTTCATTTATAAATTGATTAATAATCATATCTATCTGTAATGTTCATCCCATCAAAAACATCCTGTAAAAAAAATTCCAAGTCTCGCAGCTCAGTTTATCTACCGCAAAAAGTTGTGAGATCCATGTAATACCAAGTCGATTAATTTATTTAGTCCTTGATTAAGGGACGTTCTGTATAAAGTTATTACGTAAGTTATTATCATATCAATATTAAAAATTCTTTACGTTGTAAATAAATAGTTCGACTTGGCCATCGCATGAAAACATAATGTATCGTACAATTTATGCATAATGCTACTGGCCAAGTCGATCTATTTATTTAAAACGTTTTGGTATTGATATGATAATAACTTACGTAATAACTTTATACAGAACGTCCCTTAATCAAGGACTAAATAAATTAATCGACTTGGTATTACATGGATCTCACAACTTTTTGCGGTAGATAAACTGAGCTGCGAGACTTGGAATTTTTTTACAGGATGTTTTTGATGGGATCTCACGTCTTTTTGTAGAGTCCTACTTTATTCCTTTTCGGTACTTTTTATTTCTAGAATATATATAATGATTTTCTTAAAGCCTCTGTCTTATGGTTTTTTCTTATTTTTGTAGGTATCAATTTATTACAAATATAGCGGATTTGATTATTAGTGTTCTATCTTTCATAGTGATTGTTTTCGAGCTATTTAGTCTATTTATTTGCAAGGTTATCTTTGTCATGTTTTTCTAGAGGAATGTTGTACAGTTTAATGGGCTGAATACACCCTTGCCCTCTTTATACCCCCCTCCTGTTATGCCTCATATATAAAATATATAGATACCAATCTACAACTATAATTCCATTATATACAGGTACAACGAATCATAAACTGCCAATTTATCTTTGTAATCCTATACATTTATATGAGATTACAAAGTTATTCACGCAGTTGGTGTATCTAGAAAACTAGACAGAAATTATGAAATGTTTGAATTTTTCCTTACTTTAGACACTAAACACTAATTATATTCTAAATTTGAAGGTTCTATGTCTGCTAGAAGTGCCTTAGACTTTTGATGATCGGTCAGTCAGTCAGTGAGTGACAAAATTGCGAAAGTTTGACAAGTTATAATTCTTAAACTACTGGTTCAAATTAAATGAAATTTTAAATATACCGTGTTTATACAATGCCTAATTAGTAACTGAAAATTCAGGCTTCTTGCTTTAACCACAACGAAGTTATGGGGGGTTGAAAATGGTCTGAATTGCTTCGAGAAAAGGATAGTACGGCTGTGCCGCTTTTTAGCTCGACTTGGAGGGGGCACTGCCGTGCCCCTAGATAAGCTACTTATTATAACAGTATATCTAAGCGTACTGTTGGCAGATCCGCTTTCTGTGTGTAGTTGTGAATTTCTAAAATATAAAAAATATTCAGAGCTCAGATTGGCTTTATTATTTATTTTTTGTTAATATTGTTAGCCTCAACGAGCCATGGAGCGGGCTATGCTCGGTGTTTCCCTACGAGATCGAATCATAAATGAGGAGATCCGTAGGAGAACCAAGGTTACCGACATAGCCCATAGGATTGGCAAGTTGAAGTGGCAGTGGGCCGGGCACATAGCTCGTAGAGCCGATGGCCGTTGGGGCCGAAAGGTTCTTGAGTGGAGGCCACGTACAGGCAAGCGAAAGGTCGGACGCCCGCCTACAAGGTGGACGGACGGTATGTCATCACTGGTAACACACAACTATCGAAGACTTTCGATGGGATGCTCCTATCTAGTGGTCATGGCCTGTCCTAGAATAGGTGCTACGAGTACGCGACCTCGGTCCCCGAGCTACTGCAGTCACTACAAACATTCCCTTCCATGACTGCAGTATCCACTCCTACAGGCCATACTTTCCTTTCCCATTATATCCTCTACTCACAAACCCTATTTCCTTTCCACCGTTGATGATGAGCAGCAGTGTCATCAGCGCGAGTCCCCTTCTGCGCTCGCCAACCCGCCTGCCAAGCGTGGCGAGTATTGGCAATAACCCCCGTAATGTCGACACAAAATTAATCAATTAATTCAAAATCTTTTAAGACTTAACTGATTCAGTGTCAAATATGATTCACATTTTGACGTATTCAAGTGGTTGGGTTTTCCAAAGGTTAAGTAATATCTACGGTAAGGTCACAACTGCGATTGATTTTCGTTTTAACCTCGACCGCAATTTGCGACCGAATAGGTCTTTGACCTACAAACATACGTGATATACGTAAATTAGTTGAAATTGTATGCACTGTGTCATTACTTTAAATCTTACAATATCATCATTAAAATCAACGTTCAATAGACTATTTTATCATAAGGTAATTAACAGAAATATCGCATTCCGGGATCAACCGATATACGGCTTAGATAAGTCCAGCTTTGGACTAATTTGTACGTGTACCAACCATTCTCTATATCCTATCTATCTTTAACAAAAGGTTAAATTGGCTACCATAGCTATGTCGATACAATTATGCTTCATTAAACAAAGATAGATGTATATATTTATCTTACCTACATATGTATAAATATATACACGATATCTATTATGTATACTTCTCTGTCTTTGTTAACTAAAACACAAAATGCATCGAAATATCTAATGAAAGCTCTTGTTAAACATAGATAGATTATAAAGAACGGCAATTAGTCATCAATCCACAATCAATGCTCTATCTGGATAAAATATACATAAACGCAGAAGGGGTAGGTAGCGGTGCTACCAGAACGCCCATGTTTCGCCCTGTGTGTTCCATCCCACGATGTGATAGAGGGAGACACTATCGCCATATTAGGAACAAATTCCAGACTCCCGGCTGATATTGAATAGAAAAAACCAAAATCACTTGACCGACCGACTGATTCCAATCCGAAAGAACTTCGCCACTGAGGCAGTCACGCACATGTTAAATCTGGTCTATAAAATGCGTATTTCCACCTTAAAGACCTAGATATATAAATATATGCCCTACGGTGTTACAAATGTTCATGGGCTTCGGTAATCCCTTACCAGCAGGAGACCTGTATGTTCGTTTGCTACTCTCATATAAAAAAGTAATCGTAACCTGACGAAAATAACTGACAAAATTAATCGAATTGAAGTCATTTACACCGGAGTTCAATAGATAGGGGCTATGTTCTACAGGATAAATATCCCTAGATTTCTGATTTGGAAAACATTATTCAATCTAATTGGAAAATAAGGTAATAACTCAAATAAATCTCAATATAGATCGAAGGTCTTGGCGTAATGATAAAGAGGTGTACGACCTCGCGTATTTTCGTAGGAGTAAAAACAAGAATTTTTGTACCTAAAATCCTAATAAACAAGATATTGGAGTGTTTTGTCACTAATCAAATATATTATATGAGAATCGAAGCGTACATCAGAAACTACGGTGGTATTTAAATACATATTTGGCTGGCATTGGTTCTGAAGTTATTTTTTTTATTTCGATGATTTGCGAATTTAGTATGCCATTCACCTGAAGGTGAAAGATATGACCGCTAGTTTTGCAACTAGTAGCAAAACTAAACATGGTGTTGTTTGTGCGTAATCCGTGGATTACAAAACGATTATTGGCATTCCACAGCGCTTGCCATCCTGAGAAATAAGATGTTAAAGCTCAATATGTCCAGTAGTTACTCTGGCTACAATGTCCTTCAAATAGAAACACAACACTGCATTTACGCTGCTGTTTTGCGGGAGAAATAGACATTGCGGTGGTACCTACCCAGGAGGCCTCGTACATAAGGGAGACCTACCAGAAATATGGAATAGTCAGTTCAACTAAACATTTGAAGCCCAGTAGTGAAATCTTGTTAAACTAGTCCCTCCAAGTCGAGCTAAAAAGCGGCACAGTTGTACCATCCTTTAATCGAAGCAATTCAGACAATGGTCTGAAAATGTTCAACCCCCCATAAATTCGTTGTGGTTAAAGCAAGAAGCCTGAATTTTCAGTTACTATGCAGGCATTGTGTAAATACGGTATATTTAAAATTTCATTCAATTTGAACCAGTAGTTTAAGAATTATAACTTGTCAAACTTTCGTAATTTTGTCACTCACTGACTGACTGACCGATCATTAAAAGTCTAAGGCACTTCTAGTAGACATAGAACCTTCAAATTTAGAATATAATTAGTATTTAGTGTCTACATCAAGGGAAAATTTAAATATTTCATAATTCTGTCTAGTTTTCTAGATACAACAACTGCGTGAATAACTTTGTAATCCCATATGTATGTATAGGATAACAAAGTTACATTTGCAGTTCATGATTCGTTGTACCCGTATATAATGGAATAATAGTTGTAGATAGGTATCTATATATTAATACGTGATGCAAAATCTTTGGACCCCATTTTACGAAAATTGCGCGGACGCAGGAGCATAAAATTTGGCACACTTATAGTTTATGTGTAGGAGAAGTGCAGAACGCTAATATTTTTCAATAATAATGCTTATAAAGTACATTAAATCAAAAAATAAAACATTACACACACTACCATGCATTTCACACACACTTACATACACAAGTATTTGTACATGCATACATATTCTGGTGTCAAATTGTTTCTTTTGTTTTTCATTGAAGTGAAAACTTCTTTAGCGGCGTTGAGCACTTTTTCTGTAATGGGTATAAAATCTTAAACTCTCGTCAGGACACGTGACCTGATCGAAAAAGCGTAGGACGGATGGAGAGTAGACAGCTGTCAGTTAGCTGTCAGTTTATAAAGCTTTGATGAATTGCCAATGATTTTGAGTGGAGATTTCAACATAAACTTCGCAGACGATAAAAATCAACTATTAATTGAATTTTTAAATAATGAATTTGGTTTAACTATGTCGAATGATCGCAATCGTAGCACAACGAAATACAAAACTACTATTGATGCGCTCTTTATTAGACATTTAAATAGGTTCGAATCAAAACTGTTCGTTTCTTACTTCAGCTACCATAAACCTATCGTATCAGTTTTAGAGATTGGCGATGATAGTTCTGGTAATGATGATGGTGAAAAAGTCGTTGAAATTATGGATGAAAGTTGATTTTTCGGAGAGATAAACTTTTTAATGTAAAATAATTGTAATAGTTTTAAGTGTTAAATTTTTAATGTAATATAAATTGTCATGTTTGTGTACGATAGCGCAATAAATGAATATTGTATTCTACCACATAAATGATAGTACTTTTATACTGATAAAGCAATTGGTGCAAAATTATTCCCTAACCATTCCAAAATATCAAACATGCTCAACGTTAATAATCAAGTTTTCACTTCTGCCGGCACTCCCGGAGTGCAACCCGTCTTTTTTTTTGTTCTTCTGACATAGACATATAAAAAAAAGTTTTATTTGCCTAATGAGGTAATAATATTAATATTAAAAGAGAATATTAATTTTAAATGAGGCAATAATATTAATATAAGGCCTAATATTAAATGTTATATAAAAAAAGATTTTAATAATAATGCATAAAAAGTACATTAAATCAATAAATAAACCAGCATGCATTTGACACACGCATACATAAGTATTTGTACATGTATAGATACTCTTTGGTCAAATTGTTTCTTTGGTTTATTATAGACATAGTTGAATGTCAATCAGAAAAATTTGTTTACTGTGGTTTTGTTGAATGTCAAACAGAAAAGATACGTGAAATACTGAGCGCTTATACAAATTGTGTAGCAGTAAGATACATTTAAATTTACACGGACTATCATTATATGCATAAAGAAAGTTCTGTAGCAGCAATCTGCAAAAACAACATTCAGGTACAAAAAAAAATATATATGTAATTTGCTATTGCTGGTTGAAGGCAATTATTGTAGTTTACGATTTTAGTAATTGCATATACTTCAGGATAAATAAGTAATTTTGAGAGATACATACATTTAAATGTGCACGAATTATCAGAATAACAACATCATCATACAAATAAAAACTTTTTCTCTTCTTGATTTGGTCGAATTTCGACCACTAGGCGATCACTAGTCTATATATATTAGGCATAACAGGAGGGGGGTATAGAAATGGAAAAGGTGTATTCAGCCCATGAAACTGTACACATACCTCTAGAAAAACATGACGAAGAAAAAATTGCAAATAAATAGACTAAATAGCTCGAAAATTTCAATTACTATGAAATAAATAACACTAATAATCAAATCCGCTATATTTGTGATAAATTGATACCTACAAAAATAAGAAAAAACCATAAGACAGAGGCTTTAAGAAAAATCGTTATATATACTAGAAGTAAAAGTACCGAAAAGGAAAAAAAGTAGGACTACAAAAAGACGTGAGATCCCATCAAAAACATCCTGTAAAAAATTCCAAGTCTCGCAGCTCAGGTTTTCTACCGCAAGAAGTTGTGAGATCCATGTAATACCAAGTTGATTAATTTATTAAGTCCTTGCTTAAGGGACGTTCTGTATAAAGTTATTACGTAAGTTATTAGGATATCAATATTAAAAATTCTTTACGTTTTAAATAAATATATTTTTTTGATCTATTTATTTATAACGCAAAGAATTTTGGAAACTTGAAATTTTGTTACAGTATGTTTTTGATGGGATAATATGTTTACGTGATCTAATAAATCTACAATACGTTAAAAAAAAAATATATCTAAGAGCACTCAATTATTTAATTGATGAAATCTGTTTTGCCCATTTGCCTTCTCTACAATCAAGAATGCGATTGAGAGGGGCTTGCTTAGGCCGTATAGTCCACTACGCTGGCATACTGCGGGTAAAACACTTTGAAATTGCTTTGGTGTACAGGTTTTTCGCAAAATATTCTCTTTCATCGTTATAGTGATTGGAGTTCGATTAGCGATCGCATGTACAATCGTTAATGTTCCCGGTTGTTTTTTGTATACCAACTAATTTTCATAACTTTGAATTGTACAACTACATTATGTTATGATTTTTACCTACGAAAATATGTTTAATCAACAACACATAGGTATTACCAATGAATTATCCAAAAGTTCTGCGTCAAACGCACAAATGCCGTAATATTGTTTTTGAGCAAAGTAATTTGATTGTTATTCGATATTTGCTATAGATAAAAAAACATATTATTTTAATGAAAAACACGATATCATCATTGAGTAATTGAAACCAAAATTGCCAACCCGCACTAGGCCAGCGTGGTGGACTATATGGCCTAACCACTCTCAATCGTACTGTCGATTGTAGAGTAGGCCCGTGCCCAGCAGTGGGACGTATATGGGCTGATGATGATGATGATGAATATTATCATTGCCTAAAATTACGTTTTTAACTACATACACGACTATGGTAAACTTGATGGTAATATTGAACAGCACTATAAATGGACTTTTGTGTTTTGGTGTGAAGGACATTGCAGCCAGAGTAATTACTGGACATATTGAGAATTATCATCTTATGTTCAAGCATTGTTTTGTTATAATGTGTTGTTTGCTTTTGCTACTGCTTATGAGCTGTCATAGCCCAGTCAAATAAGGGTTTTACCTCGGATTGAGAGGTAGTAAGTTGGAAACTTGTGTAAAACTTTTTTGGTATTTTAACAGTGTCTCAAAATCTCATAAAATCTCAGCGCCGCTAAGCGAGATATCAAAGGTCTGGACTATCAAGCGAACGGCATACTTGTCTCGTCATTCATTGCAATAAAATAAAAAAATCGGTTACACTGGGCCTAATTAGTAAACCCGGATGAGCGAGGGATTAACTTTAGTCCAAGGTTTTTGAATTGATTCGCTTATTTTGTTCATTTTTTTTACTTTAAGAATCAGTGGGTTGCTTTAACAGGTTTTTCATGTTAGGACGAAGCACATCCGTGTTTATTAATAAAGTCCTAAATACCTCGCCATTCAAAATAATCGAGTCCATTTTAAGCCCTAGGCTAAATTTGATCCCTTGCTCAACCAAGTTTATTCCTAAGGCCCTTAAAATTCCGTGGTATCCCAATTGAAACATACATATGTGAAATTATTATATGATACATAATCGTGTTATTGTTGAATACTCTTCACTAACAAGCCGTTTTATAAAGCAGCACTCATTCCGACTTTTACATTATAAGCAAAGAACAATGATAATCCTCCATACATTTTTTTGTTGATTTTTTTTTGTGTGTATTGATGAAAAATATTTTAAAATATAGATTTCGAATTCCTTAACAATTATTTCTTAAGATTTACTATTGTAGCAAGCCTAGGAAAAAAGATATTCCACTTTAAAGTTTTACAGATTTTCAATATCTTGTTAAACTCTGTGGGTAGTTATTGTTATTTTGTTCCATTTATATTGGCGTGTGTCAAAGTTATAACCCACAAATAAAAGTAAAGAAATATATTTTACACTCAATTTAAACATCGAGTACTTATTTATTTTATTAATATAATATCAATATATCACGTGCACTGAAATAAAAGGAAAGAGGGGACAACTATATATTATTATTTGCACAGTGGCGCTTTCGGGCGACAAAAACAAATTGTTATTCATTAATTAATTAATCAGTGATTATTTTGCTGTTCTCACTTCTCTGTACTATTTTTTTACATTAATTACCTGGGAAAGATAATGCAAGAAAGCCAGTCAAGCTTATATTTTAAAAATGGCAACATTGAAACGACATAACGCCTCTCCAATACAAATAAAGCAAATATCAATAGAGTTTTACGAAAAATGTGTTTTCGTAATTCAGGCTTAGGTTCGCCGTGAGCTAGGCAACAAAATTACTTAGAAAATTAATTATTAATATTTATATACATGAAATTTATAGACGCTTAAGAATTATATTAACAATGATTTTACCAATGTTCTTTATATCAAGTGGTGTCGAGCTCGAGAGCGCTTCGTCTTTTTCGTGTCCGAAGTTTGTTTGTTTTTCGAGACGAAGGCACTGAGTCTTTATTATTGTTTTACATACATTTAATTTATGACTGTAATTATAATTTTTTCGTCTTTATTTTATTTTTAACTTTGTTTTTTGTTTTTGTAAATGTTAGTTTTACATGTTCCATGTTGATTTAATTTTTTTAAATTAAGGTCAAGCTCAGTATTTATTACGATTTATTGTATGTTGGCCAGCGTTCGCATGTCAATCTAGGTGACCACTGAAAATCAGCGTTGCGCTGTGGCTCACGCCGCAAGGCGACATTTAGCTGAGTGGTAACCTAAGTGTCACAGCCAGTCACAGCAATGCAACGCGCAAGCTTACATTACCTATAAGTTATTATTGTTTTCATTTTTTCTGTGTTAATGTATGTAGTATGTGTGTGTGTGTTGTATTGTGGTGGTAAATAAATCTATCTTCTTTCTTTCTTTCTTTCTTTCTTACGTCATGTTTGAAGTTCGAAGACAGTAATTATATCGTACAGCTGTCGAATTCTCAAATTAAACGACGTTTATTGTATTCGAAACCGAAATAAGATAGAAGCAAGAAATACAATTGGATACATCATAAAGTATATAAGTGCAGTATTTAGAGATATGTGCCTACTTTAAAATGATTTTAACAGAATCGCAACTTAGACACACAGCATCAACTACGAAACTTAATTTACGTTTTATAAATATGTAAATGTAGATTTCCTGTGGCTGAATATTTCAACGTATATTTCGTAAACCCCGGTTCCGGTGCCAAAAAGTTATCCAGGTCATCTAATGAATGTCATTGCTCTAGTCCAGTGGTTCTTAACCGGTGGTTCGAAGACCGCTGTTGGTCCCTGGAGGCATCATCAGTGGTCCGAGGAGTTACCCTAAGGCCATCCTTAAAATAGTTTTGGCATGTTTTATGTATAGATTAAAGATTCAATTCAGGTTTTATTTTAATAAAATTAATTTAATTTGATTTCAACAAAATCATATTAATATGATCTTTTAAAAATTACATGCTCTGTCTCATCTCTATCATACTTAAACATTATCTTTCTTAAAATTAACAATAATTCTAATAAAAAGGTAAAACAGACAGAGTAAATAATCAAGCCTCATCAATTTTACATCCTCTTTAAATAACAGCAAATAATTTTAATAAGATAGACAAGTTAAAACTCGCTTGTCCAGCATACACCAACATGGGATACTTTCGTATTTAGGTCATACAATGCGCAAAGGCGATGAAAATTTCGAAATATTTATTGTGGTGGGAAACTACTGGTGGTAGGTCAATCATACGTAAGAGGTCGTCTGGATAAGTACCACCGTAATGTCTATTTCTCCCGGCAAGCAGCAGTGTAAATGTACTGTTGTGTTTCAGTTCTAGCCAGAGTTCGGACATTCTAGCCAGAGTAACTACTGGACATGTTGAGACTTAACATCTTATGGCTCTGGATGGCGAGCGTAGTGGAATGCCAAGCATTGCTTTGTGTATAACAAAAATGTTGTCTAATGGTGACTAAAATGTTACGAACCACTGTCACACCACTGTTCTAGTCTTATACATCACGCGAGGAAACATTTGGGCATTACGCAAGCTCTCGTAACATTAGTTGCATAAGTTGAAAGTATGATGGGTCATTTACTTTTATTTTTCGCAATTATTCTAACATAGCTGAGTCATCGGATGCTGTTTCCGGGGGCATTATGGCTTTGATTTTGTTAGTTTAGGTTTTTTTGTTGCCTATTTTTAGCAATGGACTTCCTGTGGCAGAACGGAGAGAGGAAGAGCGAGAGAAAATATTTTTTTTAATTTGATTAAATTATGTTAAATACCAACAAGTTGCATGTATAGTTCTGACAAATAATTTTGTTTCGGAATGAAAATCGAGCCACGGCGTTGCGTTTCAGTCTGTATTTGAAACAATTGCGCTACGAAGAATGTTGTTTTAAACAATATTTTTATTACCCAATTTGTGCAAGTGATTGCTAATGTTTAAAAATCAAGGCTACTTCTTAAAGAACACGCTTAAATTTTAATATCAATTATGTTTGTTAGTTCACTATATTTGGCTATGATTCGTCTTTCAGATTAATTGCTGATGTGTAATTATTTTTTAATGTCTTTTTTTTTACATTTTTCGGTCTGAATTAATTTACCGATTAATTATACTTAAAACATCCTTTAAATGTAACTACTGTGCACTTTAAAGAAATAAATAGAGCACCTTAAAATAAGTATAATTTTTAATTCTAATTAATAAATATTATGATACAAAAACTGAAATGAAACAATTACACAATTCATATTGTCATTATTATTTTCAATTAAAACGGATAATTATGTTGTTTTAATGCCTTACACTGATAGAGATGAGTATTTCATATCAGTGATTGCAAATTAAAAGTTGCGTGCTCTTATAAAATAACAGCAACGCATTCAGTAATTTGTATACAAATGACTGTGGTATAGTCGGCGAGCCATAAAAATCAAATTGTAATGCATATTTTATTGCTAAATATTAATAAGTTTTAAATGCTATTGGAACACGCAAGGTTGTACAAATTAAATATAGTATTGCTGTAAGCTTGCGAAGTGCGTGGTGGCCTGTGAAGTGCGTGGTGGCTTGTTGGTAATCGGACTAGACGCGACTGCCAACATGTTCACGGTGGTCGCGGGTTCGAATCCCAGGGCACACCTCTGAATTTTCGGAGTCATGTGTGTATTGATAGTCAATCACCACGCACTAAAACGGTGAAGGAAAACATCGTGAGGAAACCTGCATGCCATAGCGATTTATAAAAATTTCTATGGTATGTAAGTCCGCCAACCTGCACTAGGCCAGCGTGGTGGACTATATGGCCTAACCACTCTCAATCGTATTGTCGATTGTAGAGGAGGCCCGTGCCCTGCAGTGGGACGTATATGGGCTGATACAGATACAGATTGCTGTAAGCTTTAGACAGCCTCCGTGGCGAAGTTGATTAAACCCCGCGTGTGAAACAAGAGGCCGCAGGTTCGATCCCCGCACCGAGAGAAATGTTTGTGCTGACCACAAATATTTCTTCCGGGTCGAAGTTTTTGGGACCGAAAAGTCTCTCGTAGTTCCTGATACCCACGACACAAGATTCGATCTTAGTGTGAGGTCACGGCTATAATATTGATTTATTAAATAATTATTAAAGAATCCCATAACTTAACAAATAAACGTTTATTGAAAAAAATATTATATGTGAACTTGTTCATATCATCTAAAAGTACGAATCTGTCGAATATTAACGAATTTCAGAACCTCACTTTTATTTCAATATCAACGCCACTTGAAATGACCCAATGGTAATGAATAAAAAGAAGAATTTAGAATGAAGAATTTAGAAAGAAGAAAGCCTTTGTCAATCTTTGAGACTACCCACTACACTAACCTAAAACGTGGCAGCAAATGAGCAGCAATCAATATAAATATTGATGATATGCATATCGAATTTTAATTTGCTATTCAAGAAGTCGTTGATAATAAAGCTATTAAATTTGTTACACTTAGTATTTACATTATAATATTTTCAGTGTTATAAAGAAGCTAATGCAATTTTGTACAATGCAGCTGACTAATAAGGACTTGTGTTGCACTTTATAAATACAAAATATTCTTTTTTTATTGTCTTCCCATCCAATTTTTTACCTGCCCCCGATTTGATGGGCCGCCAATACATCGATGATTCAAGCGTTGTAATGTTTATGGGCGGCAGTGATTACTTACTGGTAGGTGACCTTTTTGGTCCCCCGCCAGTCCTATGCAATTTTTTTTTTGTTCTTTGCAATACCCCACAGTTGCCGTCTCTGTTTTATCCATCCTATGGTTGGTTGTCTGAAAGAGATCGCTTCGAGCGATAAGGCCGCCATAGTACCTAACATTTTCTTTTTTGTAAAATTTTGTTTGTTATTTCTTTTTTGTCACTAGTTTACAATAAAGCTTGTAAATAAAAACAAGTATTTATAATACTTTTGTTTTAACATGATTAAAAAATTTAAAAGATATTTTACCATTAAATGTTATCAAAACTAACTTAGTCTTTTCAATTAAAACACAGGTGAGGACCTGAGTCTTAAACTCTAAGTAATATACATATTTAATATGATATGGATATATTATGGTCCATTGCCATCATATTTTTATTTCATCAGTGGTGGCATCCACGTTTTAAATTAAAACAAGTTTTTATACAGCTAAAAACTACTTTGAATATTTAAAAGTCCGTGGAATCAATAAAAATATTTTTCATTTAGAAAAAAAAATCTGGTATTTTACTAAATATATACCGTAAACTTCAGATTTATAAAAGCAAATTTATCGCGTTAATAGTTAATATTATTAAACATTATGATTTTTATATTCTTCTAAAATACAAAAAAAAAAAGCTTAAAATATCAAAGTTAAATAAAACCTCCATGGATGGCAAACAACAATGGTAAAGCAAGGCCGTCCGTGATGAAGGCTGATCGAAAGGGAATCAAATTAATGCACGTAGTATTGCACAACGGGCATTGTTAAGCCTTCTACGTTCCAACTTTAATTAATATTCAACACAATAGATAAATATTGTGGATCTACGTAGATCTCACCTAATGACTTCGCCAATGGATAGAACATACTTCAACTGCGCGACATAATTAGGTAGGATAACTTGTAAGTTATGATTATCTGTTGCGTCCCACTGCAGGGCAGGGGCCTCCTCTTCAATCTAGAATATGATTGAGAGTGGTTAGGTCATATAGTCCACCACGCTGGCCTAGTGCGGGTTGGCGGACTTTATATACCATAGAAAATCGCTATGATATGCAGGTTTCCTCACGATGTTTGCTTCACCATTATAGTACGTGGTGTTTGACTATCAATACACACATGACTCCGAAAAGTCAGAGGTGTGCCCTGGGATTCGAACCCAATTCGAATGCCAAGTATTGCTTTTTAATTTTTAATTCATGGTGCTGTTTGGATTTGCTACTGTCCACAAACGATCGTATAGCTTAACATCAGGCGTATGGCATGGTTCGTCCCGCCAATCCTTGTAATAAAAATGATCCATTAAGATTTTTAACGAAACACTTTTTATACACTAAAATTCTATTAATAAGTTCCTAAATTAGTGTTATCAGCATACATTGACACGAGATTAGATGAGATACCAGAACACCTCATCAAACATGATAAAGGTAATAGGAAATTGGTTATACAAGGCTACTCTTTGTTTTTAACTATTTTATGATCATAGACAAATATTTATACATTCTCGTGGACTTGATTTGTTAGTTTATTAATAATATCAGACAAATACGTCCCACTGCAGGGCAAGGGCTATCTCAATTATTGAAAGGTCGATTGATTGGGGTTAGGCCTTATTCGACCACGCTGGCCTAATGCGAACCACAAGTAGTGTTTTCTTATTTAAAGAGTATTTTATCGATGAAACCGATATTATAATTATATGATACTGCTATGTTCTCAGTTCTCTTTTGATTTTATAAATTACTGCACCAATATTCGATATATTAACTCGATAATTTAAAGTTTCAATTTCACAAATATCAATGTTTAGCTATTTGAGGGTTAAATGCTCTTAATAAAATGTATGAGAATGTATATTTGCATTGGTTTTCAATAACGAGCATTAAATTGTGATTCGAATTATATTAATTTAATTTCAAGTTCACTTCGCGGTTCTTAAATTATAAAGAAGTACTAATATAAAAGCTAGAGTTGCTTTGTTTGTTTATTACCTCTTATCTCAAAAACTGGTTCGCATTGATGAAATATTTTTGTATTAGAAAGGAATTTTTTCGAGGAATGTTATCCTGAATCTGTGCTGATGATGAATAGACAAATCCAATTTAACTCTCTGACCCGGGATTCGAACCAGAGACTTCAGCTTTGTAATCGTACTGTAGTAAACTGCGCGATCGAAACAGTCATATCTATAAAATGATGAAATTGCATGGAGAGATACTTTTATACATTATAATTATGTAAGATTTGTTTGCTATTTGTACCTAATATGGAAAGGCATCATATTGATAAATACAAGGAGAGTAAAAAAAATACTTGGCAAAAATAAGACTGCAATTAGTAAAACTGTATTTATACTTTTTAATACTCTACATGGGAGGATGCAAAAACCAACGCCGAGGCTGCACTATGCACTGTTGTGAACTGGCTCAACCGCAATTTGCTCACTCTTAACTTGGATAAGACCAAATTTCTAGCTTTTGCGCCCAGAAAATCCACGCTTCCTCCTTCCACGTTTGCTCTAAAAGTCCACAACTGTCAGCATTCTTCTACTGTTTCATGTCAGTGTACAGAAGTTGCGCAGACTGACAGTATCAAGTATTTAGGAATTGTGATCGATAGTAATATCACATGGAAATACCAAATTGACCTTGTTGTTTCTCGATTACGTAAACTAATGTATATTTTTAAAAATCTACGAAAATCAGCAGATCTCCCGATCCTCAAATCTGTATACATTGCTCTGGCCCAGTCAATTGTAAGTTACTGTATCACAGTTTGGGGAGGTGCCTGTAAAACATTCCTTCTGCGAGCAGAGAGAGCGCAAAGAGGAATACTAAAAGTCATGACTGGTAGTCCAAGCCGTTTTCCCACTTTTGAACTTTATTCACTTTGCGAAGTCCTTACAGTGAGGCAACTCTTTATCTACCACCTTATTCTAAGGAAACATAAATCCTTACCATATGACCCTAACATCTCTAAAAACAAGCGTAGAACTGACGTGGTTTGTCCCAGGCTTTACTGTAATTCTACCCTAGCCTCTCGCCAATTTTACTATTTAAGTCCCAAATTGTATAATAAGTTAAATAAACAACTAAATATTTTTCCACTCACAATCCGAGAATGTAAAATAAGCTTATTTAATTGGCTCCAAACCCTAACATATGACAATACAGAAAAAATATTATTGATTGGTTAAAGCAGAGTTTCTTACCTAGTTGTACTAAAATATCTCACGATTCCTAATCAAAGCACCAAAAATAAAATAAGTATATAAAAATAATTAAAAAATTAAATAAATGATGTGATGTAAATGTAAATAGTTTATATCCACACAGACACACATACTTACACACTCATACATACACACACACACACACACTCACACTCACACACATCCACACACACACACACCCACACACACTTACACTCATACTTTCTTGGCTGTTTATATTTAGATTTTAGATTTTGTCACATTATTTTATCACGTTAATTTAACTCTCATATTTTGTGAAACCTATGGAAGCTAATGTTATAAGGAGGGCCTAATAACTGCGACACAGTTACAACTACTGCAGTTATTATGGCAACACTTTTGTTGTTACATTTTTTGTTGGTTCAGAAATAAACTTATTATTATTTTTTTTTTTTTTTATATTTGTGTCATTTCATATATCTGGAATCATATATCTGGAACGATGTTCCCGATATTTGAACACTTTAAATCCTGCACAGCGACTTTGAATTCGTTTTTATTTGGTCCGTACTATCTTCCACTTCATTAATAATTATTATGAGTCTTGGTAGCGATCAGATTTAAAAAGGAAAATCGAGTGATTCCGAAACTCGAAGGAAATAATAATTATTTATTTATTTATTTATTAATCTTTCTATACATAATGTTGTATAAAGGCTGACTTAATGCCTAAGGCATTCTCTACCAGTCAACCTTTGGGTGATGCAGAGATTGAACAAAGTAGGTGTTAATAGTATAACGAAGTGCAAATATATACATATATATATTAGAAAATACATATTTAAATTAATATTATGCATACACGTAAATATAAGTTTACATATATATTCAATGTTTTCAAATATATACCCATATAATATAATAATAATTACCAATACGAATATTTCATTGGAATAAGTCTCATGCAAGTCTCTTGGGTATCAGAAGCGAATTAGCTAGAGACATGGAACTAATGTTTCTTCTCGGAATTATAAAAGCGAATAATTTGTTATCGATATTACAAGGGGGCGAGGGGTTACTCGATACTCCGACATAATGACGAAGGTAAATTGTAACAATATCCTTAAATTGTTACAAATATCCAAATGTATCGCATTACGTAACATTAAATTAATTAAATTTAAAATAAGTACAAATACCACGGACTTTAAAAATTCTAAGGGTTAGTATCTGTATCTGTATCAGCCCATATACGTCCCATTGCAGGGCACGGGCCACCTCTACAGACGAGAGTGCGATTGAGAGTGGTTAGGCCATATAGTCCACTACGCTGGCCTAGTGCGGGTTCTAAGGGTTAGTAAGTGCCCACAATTGAGTGGAAACTCCCTATTCGTCTGGTATAAAGAAGGACAGGTCACAGCGCCTAGAATATTTTGAAACAAGAAGATTATTTCAGAAAATCTCAAAGATTCCATTACAGCAACTAATGAGAAAAACAATATGAGGCATTCTGCAGTTATCTCAATTACCTGTCTATTGCATAATAAATCAATCAACTGCGATGACGATGATGAACATGACATCTTTGACATTTGTGGTTTATAACATCGTTTATCTCGTAAAAATTTTATGATAAATTATTTCGGTATTTCCCTCTCTCTCTCTTCAGCTACAGTAACTCCATTGCTGGACATAGGTCTGCCTTAGAATATTTATAATATAGAGGCAGCGCTGTCATAGATTCGCGTCTATAAAAACGTAGATATTTTCTTGTTCGTAATGTTGTTAGCGCTCGTATATTAGTGTAAATTGAATTAATTATTTAGCAATAAATTGCTATAAATCCTTCCATAACCGAAATTATATTTAGCTGCTATCGTTTTAAAACGAGTTTGATTGGAATCAAGGAGCCCTACACTATTTATTTTCACTTTTCTTTTCCAAGTAATTTATGTAGTATGTAGGATAACCTGTTAAATATATAGCCAATAGGAGGGCAGAAAAAGGTGGCCCGGCACCACCATTTCTATGTTTTAGAAGTACCAGCGCTCCCTCTATTACATTATTACAGATACTCTAAGGTCTGCGCCAAAGATCTCCACATCGACCTGTTGGAAGCGGCATGCTTCCAGTGACTTCCTGCAACCTTAACCAGGTCTTCTATCCACCTTGTAGGTTGGCATCCGATACTGCTCTTGCCTGTACGTGGCCTCTATTCCAGAACCTTTCAGCCGCAACGGCCATCAGTTCTTCGTGGTATGTGCCCGGCCCCTGCCACTACAACTTGCTAATCTTTTGGTACTTAAGTAAATACTATTCTAGTTAACTTCATACACAATGCTGGTGTATATGGCCCCTTCAGAAGAACTCATTTTTTTTTACTAGAACACGGAATGTTTGCTGAATGACCTAATGTTCCCGGGACTGTGCCCAATCTTGAGGATAAAATATTTTTTTATTTATTTTATCCAATTTTTGATATCACGGAATGTTCGCTCAATTTATTCCGGGCATATTGAAAGCATAATTATGAAAGGCTCATTACCTGCGGAACAAACTCTGTTAACTGATCCATTGATCGTAATTACCGCTTTTCAGATAATACTTTTAACTTTTCCATTAATAAAAAAGCTATTCTAGCTAAGCTTCTAGTGTGCCTCGACTTTAATTTAGTTTAAAGTTCAATTCATAATTATAAAATTAATTATGGTTTCGTGAGCTCATTAGACTGACAACTAAAGAGTTTCTTAATTTGTCTCACAGATTCAACTGTCTAAAACCTTAATTTTGTCTAACTAATTAAATAAAATGTCATTTTATTATAATTTTTCATCATTCGTCATTTTCAGTGTCTGTCAAGTTCAGGTTGGCTATGGATTGCAAAGGTTTAGCTCACATTAAGAATATTCGTACATAATATGTAACCGTGTGATCCTGGGTTTAACTCCTAAATTGCAATTCATATTGTTCGTTTTTTGCTTTTAAAAATCATTAAGCTAGTCGGTCCTAGAATTGTTTCCGAAGGGGTTACATTAAGCCCATAACTCAGTTTGGAGCCCAAAGAAACTTGGCAATTTCTGAATGCTAGTAGTGCCATTTCTGCCTATCCCTTAGGAAAAACATGAACTTAAACTGAATATTTTCATCATCATACAGGTACTATATTTATTTCTGTTCTCTGTTTCTGTCTCCACTTACGACGGGCAATGGATACCGTGGTGGAATTCTTACACCACTGGACAACAAGGCAAAACACGGGTATGACTGTAATTAAGTGCTTATAGTGTACATTAAAACATCTAAGCAGCACAATGAACTGTAAGAGCGAATTATATTGTTGTTTGCCTACTTGTGATAAGATAGTAATTAAATCTTCAGTGATTTATTGAAGATAAGAGTGGTGATGTCGAATGGTTTAGACATAAAACTACACATTCTTATGAAATTAAATGCAAAAATTTCGTCTGGTATAAAAACCAGTGGGGATAAAAGCATTTTTTTTTATTTATTGAATGTTTGAAGTAAATCATAAGACATTTAATTATACAGGGTAAATCAAGACTGCTACCGAAAACGAAGCCGAAATTGAAAACGAAGCAGACACAATGCATCAGAAAAAGTTACAAAAAAATGCGAATTTTTTTTTTTTTTGCTATTTTTTTCCTATGGCCATATTTGGGTGGTAAATACATTTTTTCCTAAAATAATAGTGTATCACCTTATTTTTATAAATACTCTAAGGTATTATTTAGCAAAAACTATGGATTTACCACCCCAAAATGACGATATTTAAAAATAATTGTCGCGTTTCTTTGCGAAATGTTTTAGTTGCATTATGTTTGTAGTCACTAAAACTACCACCCATCCTCGTTTTCGGTAGCAGTCTTGAGATAACCAGTATAAATATCGTAAGGAATAAAGGAATCTTGAAAAAATATTTGAAATAACTCGAATGCATCACCCCCAAGTAAAAATGGCTGCGCACTGGATTCCAGAAAATGGTACAATAAATCAAGAAAGATCCAAGATGCTATGAAAAGATGACTTGGATGCACTTGAAAATAAATGGCAAGAGCCCGCGGAAAACGGAGTCAGGAGAAAGAAAAATGAGAAGCTTTACTCCCAATAGTGGGAGTTTTAAAATAACAATTGAAGTTACATTTATAATCAACAAGGTATATAATAAAGTTACTAATCCTTGTTTTACTTAGTTTAACCTCACCTATGAGTTGCATATAATTCGACCGTGACGTCACCTGTTTCTAGCCAGCCAAGATAACAAAGACTCGAATTGAATCACCACTCTGCATGTTTTCATTAACGTGCCAACCCTCGTGTGAATGTAGTTATAATTTAATTTAATATTTGTAATAACTTTAATAGATTACGTACTGAGGAAAGGCGTATATGATATTTCGTATTTTTTTTCGGGCACGTCTTGTTGTTGAAGAAAATAATAATGTACAATTATAGAAATTAGAAATAAAGAATCAGTAACGAGCACATTCGTGGCAGTCTTGGTGTCCGCGATGTGGCAGATAAGCTCCAGGAATATCGCTGGAGATGGTATGGTCATATCTTAAGGAAACCACAGGAGAAAGTCGGTAAAGTTTTTTTTTTTTTTTTGTTGCAGTGCTTGGCGAGACGAGCATGCCGTTCGCCTGATAGTAAGCGATGCGACCGCTCATGAACAGTAGCAAAACCAAACAACACCTTGAATTACAAAGTAATGCTTGGCATTCCACTGCGCTCGCCATCCTGAGACATAAGATGTTAAGTCTCAATATGTCCCGTAGTTACGCTGGCTACAATGTCCTTCACAGAGATGTCGTCAAGGTAGATATGAGGGTCAATGGTCTTACTATTCAGGATGCCGAATATCGACCGAAATGGAGAAAAAATTGCCGGAAGTGCCTGGTACCGGCTGGGATAACGCCAGGTAGAAAATATAAAATGTTAATTAAAATTTAAAATAACTGTTTTTTTTTAGGAAATACTAATATATACTAATGGCCTTTGTCATAGCCGGTTTATAATTCAATTTTAATTAGGTATCGGTCGGAACTACTTTTGATTTCAGTTTGAACGATAAGAGCGTAAAAGACATAGCATTTAATAACTAAAATAGAATAACAAACAGACTATAAATAATAAGGCCGTAATAATATTTTAAAAGTGTTACGTTATTAATGAAGATAATGATTTCTTATTAGTCACGCTAACTTGAAAAATACTCTGTCTTATATTTTACTATAAATAGCACTAACGAGCAAACGATCTGATGATAATTAAAAGCTACCTATAAATATTGAATATCTTATAATATCGTTGGACGATAAGGCATAACCTCTCTCGATCGTACTGTCGATTGACGGGGAGGGCCGTGTTCTGAAGAGGGTAATACCGGGTATCTCAAGACTGCTACCGAAAACGAAGCCGGGTGGTAGTTTTAGTGACTACAAACACAATGCAACTAAAAATTTCGCAAAGAAACGCGACAATGATTTTTTATGATTTTTTAAATATCGTCATTTTTGGGTGGTAAATCCATAGTTTTTGCTAAAATAATGATTTAAACACTTTTATACCTTAGATTATCTATAAATAAAAAGGTATATACACTACTATTTTAGGAAAAAAATTATTTACCACCCAAATATGGTCACAGGAAAAAAAACGCTTTTTTTTTGCAATTTTTTCTGTTGCATTGTGTCTGAAGTCGCTTTAACTACCAGCCGGTAGCAGTTTTCGGTAGCAGTCTTGATATACCCTGTATATCGGCAATAAACATAAAATCATGGAACGCGTAGGTACTTTATGGGAAAATTTACTGAAAAGAAAGTAGGTACGTGACCTTGGTATTAAAATCCGTGAAAAATATTATAATTCAGGTAGATGCGAATATTCTTGTTTGAAGTAAGAAAAGAAGCTGTCATTAGGATTAAAGGAATGATCAGTAAGTACGTTATGACGTAATCTTGACGGACCTAAGTCCTGCAGTGAAGATCCATGCTGACGGATGGATGTCCTCATTGTTGCAAATGAATTGAATATAATTTTCTCAAACTCTCTGTACAAATGATGATGATTTTTTAATACATGTACTTGTACACGCGTAAAGGTATAATCAATGTGAAGTAGTTTATAAGTGATATAATATTTTCATTTACTTCTAGTGATTTTGCTTGCAGTTCCAATCTAGACATGTTTTAGCCTTAAAAATTCCATTAACAATAATTTCAGTATACCTAGATATAAGTCATATTAAAAAGAGGATTGGTTGCCTATTTTGTTTTTCATTAAAAAAGGTATCTACAACCTTTTTATTATTTTACCTACAAGCTGACTAAACGCATTGGGACAACAAGATTTCGCAAATCTGATTTTTTCCTGAAATCCGACAAACCAGAAACCCCTCCCAATCACTGTTATAAAACGTGATATATTTTCGCAAGCACGTGAACGTGTTGACAAAGATTTACGAGGAGATGCAGAACCTTCACTATCAAGGCAGACAATGCTTTCGTAGCTCAATGTACGGGTCGGTGTTAGCGCGATCGCACGCGCAATAAGTCGTTTAACATAATATAGTCTGGTGCCTTTCAACCAGTATATAGTGATTTGCGTTTGTGTTAGTGCAATTAAAAAGTAAGTATTAAGAATTATTTAATTATTAGGTTTGTTTGTTTCTGTAGCCTTTTTTAAATATTTAAAATATATACAAAATACAAATAAAATTTAATTTTAATTTAAAATATATTTTGATATTAATCTTAAATTATAATAGTTCAATTTGAAAAAAATAATTAAATAACTAAATGAAATTAAATTAAATCGTTTATTTGAACGAAGCCGGGTGGTAGTTTTAGTGACTATAAACACAAGGCAGCTAAAAATTTCGTGCAGAAAAGCGACAATTATTTTTAATGATTTTTTAAATTTCGTCATTTTTGGGTGGGAAATCCATAGTTCTTGCTGAAATAATAATTTAGACTCGTTTATACCTTAGAGTATTTGGAAATAAAAGGGTATACACTATTAATTTAGGAAAAAAATGTATTTACCACCCAAATATCGCCATAGGAAAAAAAAAACAAAAAAAATGGTCACTTTTTTTGCAAAATTTTCTGTTGCCTTAGGTCTGAAGTCGCTTAAACTACAACCCGGTTTCGTTTTCGGTAGCAGTCTTGATATACCCTGTATATTTCAGTATAAAACGGTGAAGGAAAACATCGTGAGGAAACCTGCATACCATAGCGATTTATAAAAAAAAAAACGATGGTATGTAAGTCCGCCAACCCGCACTAGGCTAGCGTTGTGGACTATATGGCCTAACCACTCTCAATTGCAGAGTAGGCCCGTGCCCTGCAGTGGGACGTATATGGGCATACAGATATTTCAGTATAATATTTAAAGAAAACAAAAATTGAATTTGAAACATTATAGCATTTTTTTTTTTCAAATGTCAATATGAATATTATGCAGCCTTATTAATATTTAAAAAATATTATTTTACTTATCATTAATATTTTAATTGAAATGCATGTTTTATTTAAATATTTATATATCGACCTTTCTTATGTACCAATTTACATGTTAATTAATAACAAATTAATTGTAATACATTGTCAATTGAGAAATAGTGTTACAATACATTGTCGACGTTAGATATGGTTTTTTAATTAGTTACGCGTGAATGTCGTGCTGATTAAACGACTTTATTGTCTCATTCACAGTTTCAATGTCGGCTTAATATCGTTGTCGTCTTTAATTAATTGTTCTTAATATAATTATGAACGTCATTAAATACACAGTTATTATAAATAGCATTATAACAAGATTTATAATATTATATATTCGTGTGGTTATAAAAAAAAAATCAGATTTATTTTTTTATTTCATTGATTTGTTATGTAGTTTAGAAACGGTTATAATTACATATATAAAAATGAATTATTGCTCTTTGTATTATCAATCCTATTTGCCTGTTGACATACTTAAATCGTATTATTTGGTGGTAAATTGTATGTCACCGACAATTTACGACCTCCATTTTAACCTTCGATTTTAACAGCATTTTTTTCGGAAACAGCCTGTTTGAGATAAAATTAAAATTTGCACGACCTAATAATGGAATTTTAGAACTCACAGCTCATACCTGTATTATGCTATTAACACATACCATTAAATGTAAGAAACATTATAATCTCGAAGTATTACATTTTAAAATAGTAACCGATTTGCATAATTAAAATAACTTCCGTATTGTAGTGGACCAGAAATTCATTAGCAAGCGTAGGTTCTTTCAAGGCTTTTATTGTTTCATTTGTTATACTACCAGGAACTATAGAAACATCTACACAAAGTAAATTTCTTTAAAAGTCTTTAAATTCTGCTGTTGTTAATTGTGAGTGGAAGAGCCTTGTTTTAACCGGCTGTAAGTGATAGAGCCATGCTGTAGGTTCTAGAGCAGGCCGACACTGTTATTTCGATTCGCAATTGATAATATATACACCTAATAGTCATATAACTACATATTTCCGACCTCTAGGATTCAAGTCTTGTGTTGTGGGTATCAGGAACTACGATACTTTACGGTAATACAAACACGGAACACCCAGACCCCAAACAAACACTTGTGAATCTCGCAAACTATTTCTGGTGCATACTATCTGAAGACTGAGTTGTGGAGACATTATTTTATCAGTATAATTTATTTTATTTTGACCGCACAAAGACAATTGTTTGTGAAATCTACAAATATTTGCTTCAGTTGTATGAGACTGACAGTCTTTCGAAGTTACTTATACTAAATAAATAAAATATACTGATACTATTTACACAAAAAGTAACGACAATGGTGTGAATAGGAACAAAACTAATCGAGTGATCAACTACAAAACATATGTATGTATGTATTAATTCTTTTTTTTTTATTTGTACACATAAATATTTGTACATAATATTTTTTTTATATTAGTAAGTAAAACAGCTGTATGTTTTTACCCCCAGTCCCGAAAGGCCGGGTGTTGATAATATAATCCAGTGCGTAGCCAGTTTGTCGCGACAATGGTATATTTGAGTTACTTCAAATACGAGTATTTTTTCAAGATTTTTCGTTCCTTACGTTGATTATGTTATAGGGAGTAGACTTTTTACTATAGTTATATTACTAGTTTCCTGGTGATAGGTCTCTCTTATACGAGTATGTGAGACGCCGCCTGGATAGGTACCACAGGTTTTGAAGGACATTGTAGCCAGAGTAACTGCTGCACATATCAGGACTTAACATCTTATGTCTCAGAATGGCGAGCGCAGTGGAATGCCACGCCTTGCTTGGAATTCATGGTGTTGTTTGGTTATGTCACCACTCCTTCATGAGTGGTCGTTTCGCTTACCATCAGGCCACTGGCATCCTTGTCTCGCCATACTGCAATTTTAATAACCGTGTAACCTTAATACTATATTAATTTTCCTGTAAAGTAGGATTTTATTAGACTATCAAATTAATTTACTTTTCTTCACGTTTATGACTTTGTTTTTAGCTTAAATCAAATCAATCGACATTGACTCCAAAACCCCTTAAAGACTTGATAAAACACGTTTTGATGAGCCAATATTTAAATTTGATTCAAACTTCCGCAGCCATTTAAAAAGACATTTAAAAGTTTCCGATAAATTAACCTCATTACCTTTCTATTTCACGTGACTTCTCGGACACACCTGAAATGTAGAGTGTTATGAATATGTTAATTGTAAAACCTGTCATATTTGCCTACATAAGTTTATTGAGATCGAACCCAATGGCGTGCTATAGGACAAGCCTGTGTCCAGTAGTCGACGCAGATGGGTTGATGATGTTGAAGTGTACCGTGTTAAAGATAAAGATATTTATTTTGTAAAACATGAGTGACAATAAATTTGTACAAGATTTTCAGTTAATGAAAGTAGCTACATATTTTGCAAAGGCCAAGACGCCAATAGAACTTTTTTTATTGTAATGAATGGAGACATGAGCATTCCATTCGCTTGATAGTAAACGATACAACCGCTCATGAACAGTAGCAAAACCAAACAACATCTTGATTTACAAAGCAATGCTTGGCATTGCGCTCGCCATCCTGAGACATGACTTGTGAAGTCTCAATATATTCAATAGTTACTCTGGCTACAATTTCCTTCAATCCAAAACATAACAGTGCATTTAAACTGCTGCTTGGCGGAAGAAATAGACATTGCGGTAGTACCTATCCAGGCAGCCTCTCACAACGTAGACGATTTTAACTCGCATAAAAGTTGGCCATACATAATAAGTGAAGAAAGGTAAAAATAACATAATGAGAAAAGAGGCATCAGGCCTCCGACAATCTTATTTACCGAATGAAACATAATAGCCAAGTCCCAAGTCATCACTACAAAAGATTCTTTCGGTACAATTTTATCAACTGGTGAGATACATCTCTTACCACTGACACTACCGTGAACTTATCACCAAAGGAAATGCAATCAATTTTTACTAATGAAAATAAATAATATGCCCTTTATGTTTCTGACACACTTGTAAAGATAAATATTTTGGAACGTGTAAATATTGTTGTGTATATTTGGCAATAAGCACATTGTTAGCAGGTTTTACACTGGCGCGTCATAAGTATCATAATTAGGTGTGAATGGGCGAGACTTAGAAACTCTTTGTTCAGTCTCCCAGTGAAATCGAAATCAACGCTTTCTATGCCTTTTTATCGGACTAACCAGGAATACTTAGATGCGATTGGCACAACATAGAAATTGGAAGATGATGATGGAAAAACTCATGATAAAGATGAAATATTAACAGTGGTCAATCTCAAGTTCATTGACCTTTTGTAAAAATATAAGTACAGTATAACATACACTCTCAAATATTAGTTATTTTTGTTTCCTATTTACATATGCTAGTTTAAAGCTTCTTGGCAACCCGTAACTTATTGAATTATTATTCAAAATTTTCAGAAGTATTTTGAGAAGTGAATTCTGTTTTACCACGATATCTTCTTCAACAGTTAAAGTGAAATAACTAACTTTAGGCCAGGAGAGTTAATCTATGATCTGAAGCGAAACTGGAATGTTCGAACGTTGAAGTAAAACTGTACCAATGTGCCTAGGCACAAAATGATTCAATCCTCTATAATAAGTTGTAAACATATACTAAGTTCGGAGTGAATGATTACTACTAAAATTGGTTTCCACCCAAGCTATTACACAATCGAATATAAGAAATACGACACAAATAATATTAGTAAAATAAGATACTTTTTCCGGTCTAGTTAAGACGAGTCATATTATATAAATCTATGTTTGCACGTGTGAGTAGTTGTTTGACCTCAGTTTATGGAACGAGGCGACAGAAGCGGAGGTGAGGCGGAAAATAATCGCTAAACAAGTTGTATTGTATTTGGTGGTTGGATTGTACATCCTTTCAACTTAAGGCTATTCAGTGATCATAAAAATAGACATAATTCTACTTGTCTTAACGGTTTTTTAAATTAACACGAATGCTACACATTGAAACATAACTTTTTATTTGCGCAGCTTGTCGCGGATTTGGTTTATTTTTTACATTTTTGACTTCCTGAAGTTTGGATCACTTTACAGTTTTCATGGTGCGTAAATAATAGTTTTATTTCAACCTACATGTATTTTAAGGTAGATGTGATTATATCCACCACATAAATTATTTTTAGAATAAATTCAAACGGACGCAATATGTACCTAGTCCTAAAGCGATAGCACTTATGCGCTCCATAGAACGCTGAGCTTATTTTCTTATAATTGTTTAGGCGCACTCATAGCCAAGTGGGAATAATTTTGAGTATTAAACAGCCTATATTACGAATTAACACATTTTTATTCAATATATACAGAAAGGGAATGAAGAGGAATGAATATCGGATCCGAAGTCGAAAAATTTAAGCAATCTGATTTACATTGGTTAACTTGAAAATCGAACCCAGGACCTAACGGTTCACAGTCCATAATTATAATTAAACTTACTGTACTGTCTAAAAACTCTAAAATATATTTGTATTCAAACATGATTAAAATCAGGGTATTAATAAGATTTCTTTTAATATTAACCTATGAGTCATAACTATACCGGCTCAGCCAGATAATTCAGGATACACTTAAAATAAGCACTAATTTAACGACCACTCAAATAGATCCGTTTCCGCGAAGGTTGTGTTGACATTCAGAGGCCTTTATAAAGTAGCATTAAAGGAAAGGATGTTAAAGGTAAATGACCTTGAAAATACGATGCTATAATATCCGTCATCTTCATTAAGCGAATTCTGAGCCTGACCTTTAAGGTCAAGTAAGTTCAATGTCATTCCAGTACAACAATAAGATCCGTAAACTTTTCTCCGAAGTTAAACTATTCATACACTTTTTCAGTTACTTTAATTTAATAGCAATACATACATACATAAACTCACGCCTTTTTCCCAGAAGGGGTAGGCGATAGGGACACATTTGGCCTTGTATGTTCCGTCTCACGATGTGATAGGGGGTGACCACCATCATATCGAAAATCCAATATCACTTCAATCACTTTGCCCGACCCAGGATTCGAACCCAAGACGTAATGGCACTGTAGAATACTACGCCACCAAGGCGAGTGCCTAGTTTATGGCACCAAGCATTGTATTGTATTTAAAGTCACGATGCTCCAACCCTATGGGATAATTTTTAAGTCTATTCTATGACACTCGTGGGCACAGGTTCCTTCTTTCTTTTTCTATATCTATCTTTGGCAATCTCTTGCCATAGAACCAAGGCACCCAAATTGTCTTTACACAGAAACTTGGCTTGCAAGAAGCAAGTAAAGAGAGAGAAAAAGTCCACTAATTAAACGATATCGTAGTATTTTTTTTTATTTTATCTATTATCTAATCTATAAACTATCGTAATAATAAAATTAAGATAGTTTTCCAGTATACGAAAAATATATTAATAAAAAAGCCGTCAATGCAATTCATGACAAAAAACATAAACGTATGATTAATATCTGAATTCATAATATTTTTTTGCATCTCTTTGTGGATTATGAGAACTTGTATAAAGTTGACTCGCCTACATAATAATAATATGACGGCTGATACTACGGAAAGATCAAGCCTCAATGTTATTTATTGTATTCTGCCTTCGTATTAAACGAAATAATGTGGGATAAATATTAAACATGAACATGAAAATGAGACAGAAATGTTTGCGTGATCGACAAATATTTGTTTCGGTTCTAGATGCCATGACACCCAATCGTTCCTTGCAATTTGTGACAAATAATACACTTCATACATATCTTAGTGTGGGTCAAGACTGTAGATTGGAATATTGGGTATATTAAATTATTTAATAATGAGGAATTTGTGCGTGATGTGGCGATAGGCTCGGCCCTTATCTCATCCTGGGACGGAACACGCAAGGCGAAACGTAGGATACCTCGTAGCACCTCTCTACCTTTACTTTGGAGTTTGTAAGTTATTACATAGTAATAAAACAAATGAAACACAAAATTCTTGCGAGTGTTCAGCGATTAACAAACATGTAAATATAGAACTAAAACATGGTTTTATATCTCATTCGTTGATCTATATATTAACTTTTATAGATTTTATTAAAATATAATATGACGGTTTGGTTAGTTTAAACCAGGCTTGGGAATCATATGTATAACTTATTCGTTATTATTTGTAAAATGCAGACTATTATTTGAAAAATACAAAAACAACATACAATCGATTTGAGGACCTCCTCCTTTTTTGAATTCGGTTAAAAACCAAACAAAATCATGAATTACAAAGCGATATTTGGCATTCCACTGCACTCGCCATCCTGAGACATAAGATGCTCAGTATTAATTGTTCAATATTTACTCTCGTTACAATTTCCGTCAAACAGAAACACAACGTTGCATTTACACTACTGTTTGACGGGAGAAATAGACATTGCGGTGGTACCTACACAGGCGGCTTCTTTCATAACATGATCAATCAAGACGCGTTGCACCCAGCTAGTTTAAAAAAATCATTGTTTATATGGTAATAAATCCATTTGCAAATATTAATCTGAACGCAACTACAATTACAATTCAACATCAACATAGCAATTACTGCCCTCCTTGGGCAACAAACTATATAATAAAGAAAACCTTGAACCAGTTTTATGCAAATATTCTATTCAAATCCCTTCACTGCAGCATTCGTATTACGTAAAGATTTTTTGAGTAATTTTACGTGTTAATTAGAATGCGTAATAGGAGAAAAAAGAATTTAGTCATTGAGGATTCTACTAGAACGGACATCGGGAACAAAATCTAAGCGCATTGTACTGGTACAGTAAGAGTAGCAAATCTACATATTTGAATTCCTTGTTCATCCCAGGAGAACACTACATTTTTTGGTATAAAATGTAGCTTATTCTTTAATCCAGGGCTACTTCCACACCAAATTTGGACTACATTGGTTAAGCCATTTTAGCGTGATAAAGTAACCAATATTGAATCTTTCCCCTTCAGAATATTATTATTGGAGGATTAAACAAACAAAGTTTCTTAAATCTTTTTACGAATAAGTAGTGAGTTGGCGTTTTATATTGCTCAGGCCTTCCGAAATCGTGTTTGCTAGGGTTACCTATTTATTTTATTTATTTATTTAATCCTTTTTTGCACTGTACAGAAATACTAAAAAGATACCTATTAACTGTATTAATTATTATTATTTGATATTGAATTGTATTATCGAATTACCTCGTCGATTTAAATAACGTAGTCAACAATATCAGGTATTTACACATAATGTATCGAATTATTTTATGATATGTATTTTTTTTTTCAATTATCAAGGCTATCACGATGGGAAGTGATCATTGCCATTAACACCCATAACAAGTTGTAACTGTGCTGTCGGTCGGAAAATAATGCAGAAATTATTTACTACGAATCAATAAATACACCCTGCTCTCATGCATTATAAATAGTTTTGATTTAAATAATAAAAAATAAACTGCATTTATTTTCTCCTCATAAGTTGCCTTAAAACTATTTTTACTTATAGTCTAGTTGACGAGTTGAAAATGGTACAAAATAGAGGTACTGCTCTTAAAAATATGTGCGATAGCTCATTGGATCCGGAATGACGTCTAGAAAAATGTGACAAAAGCGTGTGCACATAAAAAATTGCAAAAGTTATAAACAATTAAAGATGAAAACAATGGCTTTTCGTTTTTTGCCAATAATTAATAAACTATTAATATGTAAGAAATTTCAAAAAAAGATTATGAAAGAGGAGGAAATTTCCAATAAAAAACTCCTAACCCCCGGAACTCTATCTCCATTATTTATAATTTTAATTTAACGCTGAAAATAGGTCTGCGCGTGACATTGTTAGGATGCGCGCGTGGCGTCAAAAGCGAGTACGGCACATTAATTAATTTATTTAAGGTATTGAATATATATATTTTTTTTTTTTGAAAAAATTATGGTTTATTTTGAACACTATAATTAATTTATTCCCGTTGGAAATTTTACTTAAAGTTAGTGTTTCAACAAGTTAAACAATTGTTAACTAACGAAATTTTCTCGAACTACCGTCTTAATTGTAAGTGAAAAAAAATGTTTAAATAATGGTCGAAAAAAAATTTCGCTTCGTAGAGCCTTTCTTACATACATACTTAATAAGATCGTGCCATAAAAGTTAAAAAAATATTTATACTATAACCAGCGTGGTGGACTATCATAGCCTAACCACTCTCAAACGTACTCGCGATAGTAGAGGAGGTCCGTGGCCTGCAGTGAGACGTATAGGGCTGATACAGTACTGTACAATTATATTATCCCACTCTATGATAGATACCGTCAAGAGCGTAAATAATGTGTAAAATATATTATGCCCTTAAACCATCTATTGGTTGAGAGCTGGCTGTAAGTCCTCAGATAAGTGACATTTGTCTAGGTCCCTTGGGATGAATAAAATTAGCAACCAACCATTATTACTAATCGTGTGAATATTGCCGTGTGACAAACTTAGGTTTAAATGCTTATTACCTGACGTCAACTAGCCGCTATAAACAGCTTAGAAAGATGATCCTAGCTTTCCTAAAAAATCATCTTTTGTTGATAAACTGAATAATGTAATTTAGCGTTTTTGGCAATCATCGGGGGATTTCTTGATAATATTCTCTACTACCAATCTATCATTGATATTATAGAATATGTTTAAATATGTTCAATAAAGCTGTCATTTCAGACTAAATAGGTCTAATATTTCTAAGTCTTAAAATGAAAATAATTTATTGAATTCATTTAAATGTTCAAGATCATTTAAATTCTGTCATTTTTATTATCTACCATCCGTATAATATGTTGAGTATCAATTGAGTAGTGACACGAAATTCAAAATATCTATATACATATTATCAGAAGATGGATTTCAATCGAACAATAACCTATCGGTTTAAGTAAATACAGATTATTCAGCATTGGGAAAAACCCTGTCGTGTTAATCATGAAAAAAATACTTGCGCGTGTACCTACATGTTGAAGGAAAACTTGAAGAAGTTAAGGTAAATCCCTGCTGTTTGTGTCTACCACTTTCAATAGGATGACGGTTTGCTGTGGTGACGACCTTACGTACTTGAGACAGCGAATTTAGGTCAATAATTCATTAGTGATTATTCGATAATGGCTGGTTTCAATAATTTATGTATCTTAATCAAGAAAGTTCATTAAAAATATCTCGATGCATTTTATGTTTTAGATAAGAAAGATAGAGAGCATACAGAGAGTGTGCTGGATATATAGATGGCTAGGCCAGATAAACGTATATGTCTACCTTTGATTATTGAAGCATAGAATTGTATCAACAAAGTATATATTAATCCTTTGTTAAAGATAGATAGGATAAAGAAACCGCCCGTAAGTGATGCCTTTACTTTATCTATCTTAGACGAAATTAAGAAGGGTTTGGCCTCATGGATTTGGCATCATATGACCAATATCGGTCATAACATTCTTGCTGAACATAAATAAAATAGGTAAATTCTCTCGTTTCCTTCGATGAGTGAAATATCCTCTTTAATTTCGTATTTCCATTTTTCCATTATTTTCAAAGATCGGCAACGTATTTATGATTTTCAAATAATTTGTTGTTTACTGGAGAGCGAAACAGATGGGTTGATAAGGGTTGTAGAAAGTTGAATACAGAACACTGTCAATAAATGTGGGAACCTCTGAGTGAGATTCCTATTCTCCAGTGATATTCCTTTAACTGAGAAGAACAGTTACATCAAGTTAACAAGGCGATTGTTTGTCTGCTATTCTGTATCATATAGACACGTCCCCATGCAGGGCACGGGCCTCCTCTGCAATTAAGAGTACGATGGGGAGGTTTTAGGGCATAGAGTCCACCACGCTGCCCTAGTGCGGGTTGGCGGACTTTACTTACATTGAATTTCTTACAAATCGCTTTGATATTAAGGTTTCTTCACAATGTTTTCCGTCACCGTTATAGTCCATGATTGACTGATCAGTACACACATGAATCCAAATAGTCAGATGCGTGCCCTGGGATTTGAACCCGCGAACACGTTGGCAACTACGTCTGGTCTCACTTTTCTGCTTCATATTTTGTACATTTTAAAACTGAAAGTGTCAATTAGATCTTTGTTTACCATTTTGTCTCCATACTCATTTTACAAGTAAAATCACTTATGTCAATATATTTAATCTACAAGATAATAATGTTATGTAGCCTAGAAGGTGGGTAAAAGAAGGTTAAGATATTCGAGTGGTGCTAAAAATAATCACTTGTGCACCAAGAACCAGTTCGTTTTAACTCAATTTAAATTTAAAAATGTTTGCATTAGTTCTGGATAAATGAAGTTCATTATAATGATTAATTGAGGCATCTTCTTGTTTAATTTGTTGGCGCTGAAGATTTATTTTTTGCATTTAATGCTGTTGTTGGTTACGTGAAAGTTGTTATTCTGAACATTGTTTTTGAGATAATGATTTCTTTTTTTCTGTTTTAAAGACAGATACGAATTATAACTCTGTGATTCACTATCAACACACGACTCCGAAAAGTCAGAAGTATGTCCTGGGATTTGACCCTGCGACCACTTTGAATATATTGGCAGATACATTTGGTTCACAAATCATGTGTAGTTAAAAATCATATGACGTAGAAGGTTCTTGAATTACTCCGCCTTCAGTTTAAACACCCACATATTATAAATGGGGAACCAAACCTTCAATATTTAACCTTTTCAACTATACATCCTTTAATTGCGAAACGACCTGATATAAGATACAGTAAAATTAAAAAGGCATTCTTTATGTGGGGAAAATGAATCACAAACGCCTTGTAAGTTATTTTTGGAACCAACAAAGCAGAATTTATTGACTTTTTATTTTCTTATTACAATGACCATGATAATATATGTTATTTAACATTTGAACTACATAGACGGAGGTTGATTCATGTTCTTTAAATATAATTAGCTCTTTACATAGGTCATCTTAAGTTATAAAAATATGTAGTATACGACTGTCTCGGTGGCGCAGTTGCCCTACAATATAATCTATTTCTTTTCTTCAAAGAGTTCTCGGGTTTGAATCCCGGGTTGGGCAAATATATATTGGTTTTTCTATTCATTATCAGCTTGGAGTCAGGGATTTTTGCACAATAATATGACGGTAAGCCCCCTTTCACCTCATGGGACGGAATCCAAAAGTCGAAACGTGGGAGTCCTGGTTAATAGAGCTTCTGCCTGGCGTGAGTTTACACATATAATATGTAGAATTGCAAATCCTGTATGATCACTTTAATGTAAGCTTATTTTGAAAAGATCAACGCTAGAGTTTCTTGCCGGTTCTTCTCTGGCGAAAACAACCTTGTGAACTGGGTGGTAGTGGAAAAAAGTGACTGAATCTAAATAATGTATGACACTTTATGGATTTAATTAATATTTTCATTTCATTTCAGTATACAAATAATGTGAGTAATTTCAAAACCACAAACATTTTCCAGTTAATCAAGAATGTACTAATTGTAGGAATTGTACCTTATATTTAATGACGTTTATACGTAACCACCAATTAGAAAAGAAGACCACTCTCAAGAAACCCATAATAGGAAGGATAATGATGACAACAAAATGAAATCACGATTAAATCCCAATGACTAAAGTGAATAAATCAGCGAATTTTAATTCTAAATGTATGCTTCATCGATTTGTTTGTACCTATGAATGCCGTATGAAAAACTGGTGATGACTGCACAAAATCACTTCAAAGAACATTACTGACGAGCAGTTTTACACATGGTACTTGGGTATTTATTCACAGAACATAGTGCGGTTTCCAAGAATTATGTTTTAGGATATAAAAATGATCATCATCACACTTAGTCATAGAAAATTACTTCTAAGGTACATTAATAAATATACCTGTAAATTAATAGCCATCCGTCCCGACTTCGCCCAAGTGAAAATAATTTTTGTGGTCCGCTTTGGATTCAGGAACTATTATAACGTGCGTATTATATTATAGCGTGATAACAATTTTAAATATTTACACTCAGTGCCGTTCTTTAAACTTCCCATCCAATTTCTTTGAGTTTGAAAGTATCGTATATATTTCAATTCCTTGAACATCCCACAGGAACAATACATTTTGTCGAGATTAAAAGTAGCCTATGTGTTAATTCAGGGTGTCAGCTACCTACACACCAAATTTCGGACAAATATGTACAGTGGTTTGAGCGTGAAGAGGTTTAAAATATTAGAAGGATTATACTTGGAGAATTACCTTGATTGGAGTTGTCAGCAAGCATTTTTCAATTGAAATTTCGCTATACGTTAATAAAGGTCACATTTCTTAGTATGTAAAATGTACTCTGTGGTCACATTAAAAAACAGTAATTGAAGTGCGTTTTCTCGATAAGGATTTTATTGCCACTACTCCAATGCTTAGTGACTGCTAGACGTTTTTCGTGATGATAACACTTTTATTTAAGGTATTATGTTGTCTTTTCTTTTTCAAAATATAAAAAACGATAGTATGTTTCAGTTCATGTTCATCTACTACCGGGTTCTTCATGAATATGAAACTAGGGTGTTAGGACGTAAGCCTTAAAATAGACTGATTGTTTTTATGTGATTGATATATAAATTCGATTTTGTATGTATCCAATTTCGTTACTAATTTTAAGCATTTAAGGTACACAATATTAAATAACACATGTGTAAGTACTTTTTTATCTTTCTTTATTTAGGGACTTTTGTGTACCATAAAACGTATTGTGTTTTTTATTTAGTAAATCATGACTACTCTCGGTACTGTATCCTTATCTGCTCGGGTATCAGCCACCGGATACAAAGGTAAGAAAAACATCATAGAGACCAACGCACTGTTGAGTTCCAGTAGCAAGGACATTGTAGCCAGAATAACTACTGGACATATTGATACTTAACATCTTATGTCTCAGGATGGCGAGTGCAGTGAAATGCCAAGCACCGCTTTGTAATTCGTGATGTTGTTTGGTCACCTATTGTCCATGAGTGATCATCGCTTGCCATTAGGGTAATGGCATGCTAATCTGTCCATTCATCGTAATATAAAAAGTGTCCAACGCACGTGTGGTTTTGGATACAACCTGCATGTATCTCATTTCGAGTATACCCCATAATTACATTGACAAGTGCATTCTAGCTATATACCGGGTATCTCAAGACTGCTACCGAAAACGAAGCCGGGTGGTAGTTTTAGTGACTACAAACACAGTGCAACTAAAAATTTTGCAAAGAAAGGCGACAATTTTTTTTTAAGATTTTTTAAATCTCGTCATTTTTGGGTGGTAAATCGATAGTTTTTGCTAAAATAATAATTTAAACTCTTTTATCCCTTCGATTATTTATAAAGAGTATTTATAAATAAAAGCATATACACTATTATTTTAAGAAAAAAATGTATTTAGCACCCAAATATGGACATTGGAAAAAAATAACAAAAAAAATTTTCGCTGTTTTTGCAACTTTTTCTGTTGCGTTGTGTCTGAAATCGCTTAAACTACCACCCGGCTCCGTTTTCGTTAGCAGTTTTGATATACCCTGTACATATTTAAAAAAAAAACTGAAACATCAAGAGCTGCTAATGTGAGTCATATATTTTAAAATATTCTAGTTTTCTCACGTAATGACTCTTGAGGAAAATATCGAAAAACACGATCGTCTGCGGTCTAATGATTTATTGCAAGCGATTTATGACCTCAGGAGCATGATAAGGCACAAAAATGACAATGGTCATACATCATCCTTGCCGTGTCGAATTTCAATATCGTCATTGTTTTGTACATATTATTAAAAAATACAGCGTATGATTATTCATAAGTCAAAATATTCTAAATCAATATACCAACGTCATATTAGAACTCCAAGAATCTTACATACTGAATATTGATAATAATAATGAGTTCTACGACATGATAGGGGCGAGCCCATCGCTATATCAGGCACAAATTCCTAACTCCAGGCTGATAATGAATTGAATAATCCAATTTCATCATGTCCCACTTGAGATTCAAACCCGAGACCTCAGCTTTGTAATCTTAACATAGTACAACTACACAGTACACCACCGAGGCGAGAGTTACGTATTTAGTAAGACAAATATGAAATAATATGACTAAATTCGTCAAATTTTATACATCTCGAAAATTCGTAATATAATGGTCATTCTCATATTAACATCGGCTTATTCATTGCGTGTAACGTAACTCACTTGCTCATTTTCGAGGCTATATTAATTTTCTTAATTGGCTCTCCATCAAATATTACTTTGTTAATAGTGATTAGATGCCTTTATGCGTTTGTTTACCTCAGCTCAGTCCCCGAGTCGCTGATGACAGACAGGTAGATAAAAACTCGTCAGGATTTCATTACATTGAATGACACGTGACGATAACAGACCGGTTTTATTTCTACTGGTATTTAAATAAGATCGGTTTATTTTTAAAGCTAAACTTAACTGGACCTAATTGTAAGTGAAGGTAAATAAAGCGTCGATTGTCGATCGTTGTGTAGAAATTCATGCAATTTCGATCCATCTAATTAGTTGCTTCTTAAATAGACCACATTTAAAATAAAACACACATTATTGTATCAACAAAAGCGGCGGTAACACTACAGGATTCCTCATTCATCCAGCTTCCATATCAAGGAAATTGCAATTTCGGCCACAAACAATCCCTAGAAATTTAATGGCATTTTTAAACCGAAAATCTCACACGAACATTTAGAGCGACGCCACACGATGCGGTGACGGTGCGGTGAGGCGGCAGAGCGGTGCCGCTGCGGCATCCTTAGCTTAGCTTGTGGCATATAATATCATATAATTCCACTTGACGATCGCAACACCCATCCGAAGACGACGTCTGCTGATGCATCTGTTGATGTGTAGAGGAGGCATTATACCATGTCACACGATGAGTTTTTTCGCCGAGCGCCGCGCCGCATGTGTTCTGAGGGACGAGGCGGGGTGGGGTGATGTCATGTGCGGATTATGAGAGTTGCGCTGCGGCATCGCACCGTCGCGTCCGTGAGGCATTCTAT
This sequence comes from Hyles vespertilio, assembly GCA_009982885.2. Classification (NCBI taxonomy): domain Eukaryota; kingdom Metazoa; phylum Arthropoda; class Insecta; order Lepidoptera; family Sphingidae; genus Hyles; species Hyles vespertilio. The sequence continues at coordinate 3,436,942 of CM042816.1, forward strand.
ACTCCGAATGCGTTACGGACTATGGTGCGGCGTCGCACTGCACAGTCGCGCGTTGCTGCGTCAGGTGGCTTGACTCTTATGCCCGACTTGAGTACCTACTAAACTCTCGATACCTATCACGCTTTACATCCTAGTTGCAGTAAAGTTGCAGTTAAGTTTCGATCACCACAACTCTTTTCGTATTCTCGTAATTTTTACAACCGCTGTCAAATACGCTCGCGTCAAAATCACGGCACGCGAGCATTGTAGCGTATTCTATTGCTACCCATTCTATGTGCCTTATTCAGATCCCAACGTGATCGGTAGGTATTAACCTATTCATTTGACGTCTCCAATGACGTTTTAGTCCTATCATTTTGCAGCACATGAACAGTTTCGGTTTTCACAGTAAGAAAACATCCTATCTGCATATTAACTTCAAAACTATTACATACATACAAGTGACGTACAGTTGACGCGCGACGACAGCACACGCGCAGCTTACGCATAGCTTACGTGCAGCTCACGCACAGCTTAATAATTACAAGAATACCATTTTGCACCAAAAATAAACTCCATTGCAACTGCACAGCAACTTGATCGGCGCGTCAAGAAATCACGAGAATAACCCCACTGAATTTTTGGTATATCGACACCGTAGAAAAATATTTCGGCAATACACAGCCAATGTAACAAACGCCTGCAGCCTGTGATAACATTTGCTACAAAAATAAAATATTTTCAAACGCATCGAACATTCATACGCAATGTATTGGAATGAGTTTAACTGGCTTTATGACAAAACTAGCGGTCCAGCCCGACTTCGCACGTGTGCGGATACTAATTTTTGAGTCCACTTTAGAACCATAGGAACTATTTCACGTGCTAATTAATTAATTAACATATTGAAACTAAACGTTACTGCCGTTCCTTAAACTTCTAATCCCATTCCTCTGAGTTTGAAAGAGTATCGATTATATTTGAACTCCTTACACATCTCACGGGGAAACTACATATTGTCGGGATAAAAAGTAGCCTATGAGTTAATCCAGGGTGCCAGCTAGTTCCATGCCAAATTTAATCAAAATTGGTCCATGCAGCGGTTTGAAGGTAATAAACACACAAACTTTCGCATTTATAATATACATATGTAGGATTACATACATACATAAACTCACGCCTTTTCCCGAAAGGGTAGGCAGAGGTGCCAGGACATCCACATTTCGCCTTGTATGTTCCGTCCCACGATGATAGAGGCGAGCCTATTGCCGTATCGGGCACAAATTCTTGACTCTGTGCTAATAATGAATAAATAGTCGTATCGTTTTGACTACATATTTATATTTTCTCTTTGTTTCAGATAAATCGAGTAAAGGCGATGTATACGTGTTACAACGGTACATAAATAATCAAATTCTTCAACACCTGGATATTTAAGGACCCAAAATGGAGAAAGAAAAGCCATCGGCACCAGGAGTTCGCACCGTCATGGACAGTTACAGTTCAAAGTGAGTGTTTGATTATTTTTTGGTACATTTACTTTGAAAAGTTTACGACTCACTTTATTTTTATACCTTTTTTTAATTCTGGCTTGGCAAAGACCACCTGAAGGCAAGCATATTTAGACAAAGTTCCGAACACGAACTAACATTAATTTCTCGTCATTCAACAGTTTTGCAAAGAACTTAATTTCTGCGCTTTCGGAATTTTGGTATCACGATTTTATTCTAGTTTAAACTGCAATATTTTATTTATGTATCTTAAAACAGATATACAATTCAGCTTAAATTTAATTAATATTTTAGAATACATTGTAATGTCATGAAGAGATTTTCGCTAACGAAATATGTATCTCAAAACAAATCAAGTTAGTAAGAAAAATAAACTGCAACAAAAATAAATTGTTTATTGTAGTTTATAGTTAGTTTTGTTTGAAGGTCTTGTACGGATTCGCAGATACACAGCTTAAAAAAAAGGAAAAAAAAAAACGCATTGACCGACCCTCGTAACCCACATGACATAGTACGCGTCAACGGACATAAAGGCTTTGATCCATCAACTGACGCTCCCATTCTATTATATCCACGACTGCCAAACCATGGCCACGTTCACTATACCATGTAATTTTACACATTACCCATCACAATACGAGTCCTACAATACTTGTCAAGCCTCCAAGGTCGAAGGTTCATGGTAACTTGCAATGTGGTCCGTAATCACATAATTGCAGGCCCATTTACAGGCGTATGTCGTAACAAGGCTCGATCACGTTTTTATGAAGTTTTTATAGCTATACTGTCATATCTAGTGGCGTTTTTGTTATAATGTAATGTGGTTGGTTTAGTGTTTTTTGTGGCATAAGTCCGAGAAACGAAGAGGTATGATGGTGAGCGATCGCGATCGTTTGTAACCGCCCACACCTCGATTTAGAATAAAGTATTTAACGGCCAAACTATAAATAATAATATGGAGTATATTATATTACTAAAGTATTAATTATAAGAACTTGGATGCGACTGACAGAAGACAAAGAAAAGTAGCATTATTTGAGGGAAGGGTATACGCAGCATTTGCTCAGCAGTGGGATCCTACATGATGATGATGATGATGATTTATTACATAATATTATGCGGTAGTTGATAAATAAAAAGCCGTTTATTTTGAATAATATTATAATACATTAAAGCCTGAGAATCTATCCTATACTACTCTTATTTTTCCAATACTCTTTTCCTCTTAATTTCTGAGCAACCGAAAACGCAGCAACGATTTTTTCCCAGAAGGGGTATGCAAAGGTGCTACTAGGATACCCCCATTTCGCATAGTATATTCCAACCCACGATGTAATAGGAGGCGAGTCTATCTCCTATATCGGGCATAAATTGCTGACTCCAGGCTCATAATTAATAGAAACATCCCATATCACTTTGTCCAACCCGGGATACGAGCCCCAGAACTCAGCTCTGCAACTATATCGAAGTATAATTGCCAACCCGCACTAGGCCAGCGTGGTGGACTATATGGCCTAACCACTCTCAATCGTACTCTCGATTGTAGAGGAGGACCGTGCCCTGCAGTTGGACGTATATGGGCTGATTTAGATAGATAATTGCTCAACCGAAGCAGTCTCTACCTATTAAAGTTAAGACCTAAATTATAATAGTTTGAAATATTGAGGTACAGGAAAAAACCAAATAGAATCAATGGTTTCCTAGAATATACGCGAATGCTATATCTGTATACTTCCCACTGCAGGGCACAGCACTCCTCTACTATCGAAAGTACTATTTAAAGTTGTTAGGCCATATAGTCCACCACGCTGACCTAGTGCGGGTTGGCGGATGTTATATATTGAAATAAATATATTATTTTTAGATTCTCCACCCCGTGAACACAAAAGCTGTAAAGTAATCAAAACATGTGGCGAAAAAAGTCGTAAAATGTATTTTAATTAAAATAGAATCAACAGCAAAACAGCCACATTATGCTGTAAAAAAATGGCATTACAAATCTTAGCACTATACTCGGGAATGTGCGGAAGTGAACAACATTAGTAATAATGAAGGAAGTCGCATTAATTTTCATCCGTATGTCACGGAATGTTGTTTTTAAGTTTAATGCTAGTTTATTGTTATTATAAAACTGAAGAAGCATGTTCTTGTTTAAAGTTTAAGCTAGATTCAGGTGTTTTTTTGACGTTTTTATATTAATCCTAATATTATAAATTGGGCATTTCACGGGAAGCGGACAGGGAAAAAAAGTGAGGTTCTGAAAATCGATCATATGATTCGACCCATTTATACTTCTAGTGGGTATGAATGTGAACACAATATATTTTCTTGTATTATGTATATCTCACAAGTTATGGGTTTCTAAGGAATTGTCGTAATTGTAATATCAATTTTATGAAAGTAGTTTTTCGAATTTAACAAATTTACAATAAAATATCTAACACAGCAATACATATTAGAAAAATACTGTTCTTTTTAACAATAAAAAAAAACATGTCCAAAACCGGAAGTAAAATTTTCAAACCTGAATTTCAGTCACTTCAACAACTTAATTTAATGTAGCTTTACATTAAACATTGTCATTGACACAACATGTCACATTCAGTTCGGTAAGGAAAGATTAAGGCGGGATACATACTACTGAAAAGTCACGCGACCCGATCTGACGCGACACGGGTTGAATCAAATCAAATCGTAGAATTTTCTATGACCAGAACCACACTATGAGCACGCGATGGTACGCTGTTTGTCGTTCGTCGGGTCGTGTCGCGAGGCGGTTCAATAGTATGTATGTAGTCATTTTTCTAGGAATTTCGATAGTACATTAATTAAGGAAGTAGTGATGATAAATATCATCGTTTATATAGGTCAAACGAAGCTCAACTTGTTGTCGCGGTCAATGTTTTTGATATTTTGACAAGGGTGGGACATTATCAGACATGTAACATCAAAACATTTGATTCTCGTTAGTAAAGTGCCTTAATGTAAGCAATCTTGCGACCTAATCGCGTTAGCGACAAATCCCTTGTCTATATGAATAAAAAAAAACTATCTTAACACGCTTATAATATTACTCATAGTAAAATTCTGCTTCAGTTGAGCTGTCTGGCAAATTTACATACACACATACATAAATCCATAACTTTTTCTCAGAAGCAGCAGGACTTAACTTATAAGATTTTATTAAATATGAACACATCCTTTTATGTTTATTAATAGATATTTATAAGTACTTGTAATCATAACAAAATAATTATCTTAAAGATGCTTTATTAAGGACCCATATTCAGTGGCGTCAAGTGTTTAAATTTATTTATAATTTGCTTGATTCGCTGAATAAAACAAAATAAGTGGAAGGCTCTTATTGTCGAGTATACAGGCACGATATTCGAGACTGATAAGATAGGTATAAAAAACTTTGTCTTACCCAGGATTCACCTACCTTTTTAACACGCTTCTTTTAGATTCGCCTATATTATATTTGTATGCATATAGTGAAATCATTTAAGTAGATTTTCAAGCGCCTCAAAACACCGGCTTGGGTTGAAATTTTGGAAATTTTGCAAGGACTGGTGGCAATACAATAATTTAAAAGCTTTTTAAAAGCATTTGACCATAAGTTGTCCACGACATTCATGATTTGAACTTTGTGAAAGTTTTAAGTGGGTGTTTTTTACTAAAACATACAGATTAAGATTAAGGACTAAAAAAATAGGGTGCTTGATGATAATTGTTGTAAGCGCCCCATGATTTTTAGCAATAACAATATTTCATTTTGGTACTATTTTTTTCTAAAGTGTGATTTTAATTTTTTTAAACTTTTATGTTTATTGTAGTGTTTTTTTATGTGAACACAGTAAAGTGAGCATGAATTTGGCTTCGCTAGCTATTGTGGTCGCAATCCAGGCGTATACGATTTATCTACATAATAAACTATATGATTGTTCAGAGTATTTATTTATAGTTATTAGCTAATCAATAAGTCTGAAAACGTACTTATCAATTACGCACTGAATGGCCCTTGTTCGCACAATCAATCAATTCTTCAACAGCATTTCTAATAAATACGTATATGTTATTACAACAGACTAGTAGCTAACGACGCTTTTGAAAACTATAATGACGTGCTATGTAATTAATAAAACTGGTAAACATCATGAAAACGAAAAAACAAAGAAATAAATTGTTTTAAAAATCCTTGGTTGATTTTTTGATATTCCAACAAATGTATGAATTTCTTATTCGTTTTGATAATATTCTAAATTCAGTTATTCAAAATAGAAAATGATTGTTAGTGTCATCATAATATACATCATATTATACAAGTTAGTTTGTATTGAATAAATGAATCTAGAAGCCACAACACCGTTTATTTGTAGGTCATGGTTTCAACCACCTCTTAACGTCAGGTTAAACATTAGTCCCGTAAATAAAAAATAATATGATCGACAATACTTATTTTGAGTCAATGTTTAAGTCCTACTGAAAAATCTAATATAATTTCAAAGGGATGTAAGAAGGTTGAACCAACTTGACCTTTCGAAGTCTCTCCTAGCTCCTTGTGGTCTACTCCGCTAGCTAAGACAAAGTTTTGGTGGCCAACAGATGACGGACTAACTATTATAGATATTACATCGTCAGATACTGTTGTAAAATCTTGTTAGCTCTAGATCTACTTGACACTAGTGTCAACCTTGGTATTTTGTAAGTAGCGATATTGCAATATTATAATTTATATTCTCATTTATTTCCTAATCCTCTTATTAATTTAACTTTCTGATTGATTTTGTTGCGGGTTAAAGACAAGTTAGACATTCCCAGAGACTCGCCGAGCTTCAATGCTCGGTGCCATTACAATGCGTACCACTGTTGATCATGTCTTACAGGAGTTGCAGTGGTAGTTGAGAGGGCAGGAAAGTCTCCAGCCATGTTGCAAGGACATTTGTTGGAGAACTGACAACAGTTAGGGTAGAGGTGTTCTCGAATGGAGATCACACCTTGGCAAGCTTAGTTTAGAAAGCCTTCTAGGTGGAGCGACGAAATTCGTAAGATGGCTGGTAGCAGTTGGCGATGATGGGCTGAAGACCGAACCCAGTGGCATGTCATAGAAGACGACTATGTCCAGCAGTCGACAGAGAAGGGCTGATGATGATGTTGTAAGACATATATGTATATCTGTTCAAATTAATAATACTAAAGCAATATAATAAGATAATGAGGGCAGCAGCGTCATCAGTGCAAGAAGTTACGTCCTACTCTCGCCAAGTTACTCTAGCGTAACGAGTAATAAAACCTAACGTTATGATGGCAGAAATGTTTCACAGTGGGCTCGCTAGAGTCGGGTACTCAACAGCAAACCTTAACCGTATTGCATACGATTCAAAAATATAGTGTGTACGTGGTTTACCTGCTGCAAGCAGTATGTGTGTTGCTCACAGCCAATCCAAGATTTCGAGGTTCTGATTCCGTAAAGCCTAAACTGCAACATGCATACACGATAGAACCTCGTTATTTTATCACGCAAGTTACAGTTACAACTACCTTGTAAGTACCTGGCTTTAGGCTGAAAATAATGAGTACAATTTTGATGAATTCAAGACACATAATGCGTGACTTTTAAAGTATGTTTGCTGTACTTTTTACCCAGTCTACGAAGGCTCATCTAAGTATCAATCATACTATTTAAATTAGATCATCCACCGATTTAATTCTTACGTTTACGTGGCAAAAAACGATTAAAATATTTTTTACACCTTTTTTTACCCTCACAAAGTTATTCTTAACCTCTTGTTTTTGTTACCTTAAGTTTTTGCTATTTAAAATTATAGAAACTTAAACATCAAATTTATCCGGTCATTTTTTACAACTATTACTCATGTATTTAATACGATGATTGTAATGTTTAAACACACAATTGCTTAATTTGGCGTTATAAAAACATCGTCACGTAAGACACAAAAACGCAATGATTTGAAGCACGCTAGTCCACCGCTTTATAGTTGAGATTAATTTTATTGCCGCAAAAAATATGCAGTTCCTGGTAAAATGGATTAAAAATACTCATTAATGATCGTTTAATTTATTCACGAAAAATCTGTTCAGGAATAGCATTTGAATATATTTTTTTACCATCGTGTCGTGGTCATACGTACATCCATTATTTATATGGAGCCAAATCTCCGGCAGGTGGACAGATGTCCTAAAAGATCACAGGAAATCGATAGATGTAGGCTCTTTATAACTAAACACTATGGAAATCCTAGGGATAGGTCTTAGTTCAATAATGCGCTCCCTTTCACTAAAGATGATGATGACTGTCATACAATAACTTATATAAGAAATTGGAATAAACACATTTTTACGGATTTTATCGCCAATTTGGTGTAATTTTTAAATGTTGTAACTTCCCGACGTTTCGATTACTTTACAACATTCGTGGCCACGGGGCGGACTAAATTAAAAAATTCAAAGACGTACCATTAGCCTATACTTGTAAAGTGTAAAGTCAATATCGTATACAATATTGCTTCTTTGATACCAAATCCCCGACGACAAGTACTTGTATGTTGTGTACAATGAAAGTGTGCAAACATATCGTCACAACCGCAAATTCCTATCAAATCCGAATAACAATAATGTTGATATCTTCGCGGTAAATTTTATGAGTTTGTTATCTCACGATCTCGACGAAATCTTTGTAGTGGTGTAATAGGCATCACGACGCGTTCGCCACACTACTTGCAACATTCATAGTAATGTGGCTTTTGTAACAGAAGGTAGTAAATGAAAAAAATGACACGGGATATACGACTTTGTTGTATGTTTATACCTGTTACTTCTCCGTGCTTTTTTCTTGAACGTATGAGTACTGTTACGAAGTTTAAAAAAAATGGTTATGACAATGTTTACACAAGTAACTCGTTTAAATTTTTTTGCTAGTCTAATACCCGAATACTGGAACGGAACTTAAATATAAGTTGCGCTTAACTACGTTAATCCCGATTAAATGTACTGGCTAAGTAGGCCGTGCGCTGTTAAGAGCAACTTATTATTTGAATGGCGTAACAGTATTCGGGCGTAAATGGAATTATTAAATTCTAAATTTAGTACATAAAATCTTTACGCAGTAAAAGACGCAAAATAAAAAAAGAATTAACGAGGTCTGAATTGAGTCGGGTGTGTCGTGGGTCGTAAAATTAAAGTCGTGAAACATGTTTTTTTTTGTTATATGCTAGATATAAAATAATAATACAATTATATAAATACATGCACAGCGCTTACCAGAAGCCGTGCAATAACTATGCGGTTTCCGAAAATAATAATTCAAAAGAAGTGACTATTTTAATAATTTCAGCTTGGTAACTCATTAAATATAAGGTACCAATGAATCTTGTTGATTGAGATGGAGCCGAAATCAACGTGACGTCACAGTTTTGCTGCTGTTTTTTTTTATGAGTGTTATTGCCGGACACGATAGAGCCAGTAGGATAATGTATATAGAATTGCCTTTCACAGTGTCTTACACCATAATATAATAAAATATTTTATTTTATTTTACTATTTTATTAATAAATAAATACAAATATTTTATTTTACTTAAGTGCTTAATCGATTGACCTGAAGGCTGAACCTTTTGGGAAATTATATGGTTACGAAAAACCATGTTGTTGAAAACCTTCATGCGCATTGACTTGCAATCGATTTTAATCGATCTCAAAGTAGTGTTTTATGCAACACTCAAAACCGATTCCTCAATTTATGTATTGATTACATTTGTATATTAATTAGTGTATACTGCAATATCAAATGGCTGCTAGTAATTTAGTCAGTCAATTAATCACATTAGTTGAAATATATATAACTGATATGCACAAATAGTTCTAGAATATAGGTTCGAATATCAGTTCTAATTGTTTACGTTATTAATAAATCATCTATAATGAAACTGGATACTATAAGTAATCTGTATCAGCCCATATACGTCCCACTGCAGGGCACGGGCCTCCTCTACAATCGAGAGTACGATTGAGAGTGGTTAGGCCATATAGTCGACCACGCTGGCCTAGTGCGGGTTGGCGGACTTACATACCATATATTTTTTTATAAATCGCTATGGTATGCAGGTTTCCTCACGATGTTTTCCTTCACCGTTTTAGTGCGTGGTGATTGACTATCAATACACATATGACTCCGAAAAGTCTGAGGTGTGCCCTGGGATTCGAACCCGCGACCACCGTGAACATGTTGGCAGTCGCGTCTGGTCCGTTTACCAACAGGCCACCACGCACGCACGCACTATAAGTAATATAAAACTATTATTACGACCGTGATTTAAAAGTTTTTGGTTTAAACTATACGCGATAATGGCGCGTGCTACAAAACGGAAACATCTCTGGTGACTTCAATAAAAGCAACATTGATCATGACATCTTACCAAATTGGGAGTAGATAATCTACTTAGATAGTAAAGGAAAGCCCCTTAATCTATCTAAGCTGAATTATCTGTATTTCATGTAATTTAATAAAGAAATATACTAAGCAAATAAAATAAACATCAATTAAGCAATAAATATGTCCCGGTACGTATTTTATTCCTACTCGGATTAAATATCTCCTTTCCTTCGGCAAAACATCTTTTAACGATGTTTTCCTAACATACAGGCTGAATAATTCACGGAGACGAAAACAAATTAGTATCTTTTTTTCTATTTAAGTAATATTATCTTCCATTATATTATCAGAAATAAAAGTGTGTTAATAATGAATCAAAATATAAAAAATAAAGTTGTAGATGTGCCTACGAAATATTTTTTAACTATGCCAATTACAAAAGTATTTAAGGTAACTAAAAGTTTAAAATAACTTTATTAAACAATTGAATGAACTCTCATACCGAAACAATTGCAAAACTATACAAACATACATAAATTCATGCCTTTTTCCAGAATGAGTAGGCAGAAGTGCTACCAGGACACCCATCTTTCACCTTGTATGTTCAGTCCTTCGATGTGATAGGGTAGAGCCTATCGCCGTATCGGGCACAATTTCCTGACTATTAATAACAGTTTTTGTTTTTTTTTTCGGTTTGAAGGATTTTTTTAGTCAGAATAACTACTGGACATATTGCAACTTAACATGTTATGTCGTAGGATAGTGAGCGCAGTGGAATGTTTTTTTTTATTCTCTGGCCCGGCATACTAAAGCTTTGCTTTTGAATTGACGTTGTATCGTTTTGCTACTATCCATTAGCGGTCGTAAAGCTTACCATCAGACGAATGGAATGCTGATCTCGACAATCAGCGCAAAAAAAAATTGCCTCCAAACAGCCAAAGGTGTGCTTTAGGTTTGACCCGGGAACAGTGTCTTGGCAGCCACGAGTGGTTTTTAATTACAGACCACCACGCAATTTGGCTTCAATTTATTAGTCTATAGACTAATAAAAATTATATTTTTATTTCTATCTTTTTTAAACACGCTGTATAACGCAACACGTATAGCCATTATCTCAAGTTTACTCTACACTCGACAATGTTTACAGCTCCATTAAGTAATTGGAAGAAAGATTCATGTTTTTATCTCAGAATTTAATTGTATCCAAATACAATACCATGCATGGATAATGCGCATAATTTTTTAGGTGACAACTTTAGGTTTTACTCTGTAGTCGTGGAATATAATCAAGTAAAGACATTGTAGAGAAGTGCTATAAGATATTGAATAATTATTATTTTGGATGATAAGACCATTTGAAATCTCGTAAATGTGTAGCGACTCATGTTGGTGACTGTACGAGTACTACACACAGTCCTTTCTAAGCTTCCCAGGCTCTTGATCTAGAGACACGAGTATAAAAAAATTTACAATATTTATTTAGAGATCACAAGTTAGAACTGCATTCAGGAGATTATCCCTCTATTAGACAACCCTATTGTTTCTTGAACAATGGGTGATAAATGATCCTAATTATAAACACGTAGATGACATAAGAGGGAAAATTATTTCTTTGTTACAGTTTCAAAACAAGTATTATAAAATGATATGTATTTCTATTCTTATTGTAGGTATTTTACCACTTGTTTCACATGACCTATATTTGCTATGATTTATTTATTTATTTACACTTCTTGGTACAGCACTAATTAATAATATAAATAAATAAAAAATAATTAGGAACGAAACATAAAAATTAGTGTAACAGGCGGCGGTCTTATCGCAAAACGGCGATGTCTTCCAGATAAAATTGATTTATGAATATTATTAAATTATGATTATGTATGTTAAAAGAATGGTGGATTAGAAAAGCTTCCTTATTCCTGTAACAAATTCAATATCGTACCGACAAAGTATGCACTTGCAACGGATCATTATCTCTTGTAATTTTACGGTAAGCTTGCACATGTTTGTTGCTTGTTTTCAATATTTGAATCTGTATCAGCCCATATATGTCTCACTGCAGGGCATGGGCCTCCTCTACAATCGAGAGTACGATTGAGAGTGGTCAGGCCATAGAAACCAGAGAAGATAGAAATTCTTTATAAATCGCTATGGTATGCAGGTTTCCTCACGATGTTTTCCTTCACCGTTTTAGTGCGTGTTGATTGACTATCAATACACACAATATGACTCCGAAAAGTCAGAGGTGTGCCCTGGGATTTGAACCCGCGACCACTATGAACATGTTGGCGGCCGCATTTAGTCCGTTTACTAACAGGCCACTACGCACCTTTAAATAACTTTAAAATATGTATCATGTGACAGTTAAAGAAAATACGTAATTGATCACACTTTAAATTTTGATCTTTTTATTTCAAAACTTGTACTTTTGAAACCCTAACTTTGATTGGTAAAACAGAAGTATATATTATTACAAAGCGAAACAATATATTTTTCACACAAAGATTTATACCGCTACTGAAAATGCTATAGAGTTAAACATTCCATCTTATTGGTGGAAATCCTGAGTTATACTTGTCGATTCTCCTTACAAGAACCATTCGAGTTCTTTGACCATCAGTGCCACCTGTTATGCCTTCCTTACTTACTTCATTCATAAATCATATCAGTATACATATATAAAAGATTTGGATATGTTCAATAAATAAATTAATTAACCTGCTAATCCATTGAGCTATGTCAATTGTGAAACTTAGACCATAAAAGAACATTTGTGTTTCGGATTGAAGGACATTGTAGCCAGAGTAACTACTGGACATATTGAGACTTAACGTCTTATGTCTCAGGATGACGAGCGCAGTGGAATGTTGCTACTGTTTATGAGCGGTCGTATCGCTTACCATCAGGCGAACGGCTTGCTCGTCTCGTCATTCATTGCAATAAAAAAAAATATTAGTATAAAATTACAAATGTTTACTATAAAATATTCTACAGAATCATCAAATAACGCAAGCTTGTAATTACCACTTGTTATATTCATTGAATACGCATTATGTACGTATACAGTTACATATGTTTGTATGATGCAATGGTAAACAAAGATTTCATCAATCGTACATGGCCTTTCGTCCGTAGATTGAGGTTAATTCAATACTGATTCGTCAAAGCCCACGATGTTACGGTTGACACTTACTGTAATAACAGATTCTGCAGCTATTTTCAAAACATAAAAGTCATACATGAATATTACAATAATAAATAGGATTTATATTTATTTCGATAGAGGGACGAGCATGCTATTTGCCTGATGGTAAGCTAAACGAACGTGCATGAACAGTAGCAAAACCAAATACCAATAACCAAAACACCATAAATTACAAAGCCATGCTTGGCATTACACTCCTCTTCTCCACAACAATATTCCCACTACCAGTCCATATCTCGCCAACTGCCGCCACCACCGCTGCATTCAAAACACAATGCCTAAAGCCTAAGTCCACAACTCTGGCCTCCTTTTTTTTTCATGCGCACCTCCATTTAGATTCCTGCACTTGACGGGAATGCCGGATTAATACTGAATAAAAACCCCATCTTGCACTATCAGCACTTTTGAGAAAATTCGAGACCTCACAAAGAAAACGCTGAAGTTCTTCCAGTGTGTAGTTTGAAGAAGCACTATTAAACAACAAACAACTCTGGCCTAGTCCATGCTAGTGACCAACACACACTTAAAATAAATTATAATAATTAAACCGTATCTGAAATTCTTAGTCGATATTACGAATGTGTCATTTACATACATACATACATTAACTCATGCCTTTTTCCCAGAAGGGGTAGGCAGAGGTGCCAGCACAGCCACATTTGTCTCATTTACCGACAATGTTATTGCACTCAAAATATCAGCTCTTTATATCTCCCTCATAGCCTAATGTTTCTCTGTCGCTATATTTCAGTATCTTTCTTCAGCTACGAAAATTCTAATGCTGAACATAGGCCTCCCTGGATTTTATAGGTATATTTATTTGCTTGTAATTCGAAAACTTCGATTCAGATTTACATTATTAATTTTTAGTGCAAAAACAACGTTATCTGATGTGAATTGAATATGCATTTGGTCACGATATTTAATTTTTCATTTCAGTCAGATTAGCCAATCTGCTAGTGGGTTATAAAAACATTTTATTTGTGAATTATAATTCAGAAACGGAATTAAAAATGAAAAATACAAATAAGAAAGCATTATTTGTTGCTAAGGGAGGTACTTTGCAGCTATAACCAATACTGATGCAGTACTCGCATTACTTATCCCTTCAAAAGATATTTCAAAAGACGTTTTAAATAAACAATATTTACATTGGCAAGATAAAGTAACTTCAGAACACCTAATGGAAAGCATAGTACAGACCAGTTTGCATCACAAATATCTTGTTATATCCAGACTTATCCCAGAACGCACCACACTTAAGTATTTTAATAAGCTGGGTTTAGTTATGCACATTGGTAGCTACATATTCATAGGAAAATATACTTTCACTAGTACTATTTACCAAGATTTATCTGACTTTCTGATAGGTCTGCCAGTCTCCGTGGTGCAGCCAGTTAGACATCGACTGTAAAACGAGAGGTTAGTTCCATCCATAGTTCGCACTGAGACAAATTTCTGTATATTACGAGTATTTTGGAAGTGGTAGAGCTACGATGTTCTCAACCATGTCTCAGTATGAATGGACTGGCTCGTCCGGAGCGGAGCTGTCTCGCAGGAGATCGACATTTTTGCATTTTTACTGTTGCGTTTCGTTTGATGAGTGAGATTTCCGGATGCCCAATACCCCTTTCCTCTTCCCATATTTAGCCTTCAAACTCTCCTCCCGATTTGATGGGCGGTCATCTATGTACCAAGCGTTGTAGATGTTCATGGGCGGTAGTAATCATTTACCGTCAGGTGACCTGATTCTCGTTTGTTCGATTGTTCGACCTATCCAATAAAAACATTGCTTTGGATCTAGATTTTCCTGAGATCGAAACGTCATGGTATGTGGTACTCATGACAAGACCATCATAATATATCTTAGTATGTGGTCGGGACTATGTATGTGAGTATTGCGTGTATTCTAAATATTATGTCTCAAAACGTATCAATACCGTTGCTTCCTACTCTAAATACTTTGCTTGGAGCCAAAGTAATTTACAGTGGGATATATACCTCCCGTCAATTTAAGGAAATTCAGTCTACTCTGACCACTCATACGTGACTGACTATAAGCTTCATGCCTCCAGAATTGATAAAATTTTCTGCTAAATAGTGAAACAAAAATAATATTTGATTATTAGAAATGATTGTGCTATGTAATTGAAATGTGGTTGAGGTAATATATGATTTTATGTTTTAAAGGTCAAAAGATGAATTACTTGCATGATGTTTCAATTTAGAGAATTTATTTGCTAAATAAGTTAGTTTAATATATTCATGTTCCTTGCTCTATTGATGATATTGATTTTTTTATTAATGAACTACATAGTAATAGGTATTAGAAGAGTTTCAGTGTTAGAATGAAATATAATCTTATATCAAAATCCATGCGCTTACATCTTCAAATTTATGTGAAATTTTTATAAGAGATCAATGTCAAACAAAATTTTAAAACTTGAGTGCCTACAAAATATATCATTTACTGATCGGCTTAATTAACATGCGAATAAATATATTTAATATTAAACTTGTTCTTGTTGATTAAGTTTAAAATATTGTATGACAGGTGTCGTATTTTACACCTCTATTACTGCGTAAACAAAAACATATATTTACATAACAAAACTGTGTATTTCTCAACACCGCAGTAAATAAATAAGGTATAAAAAATACTAAGTGTAGCAAATTATAAGTCTTCTTTAAACTTGTCTCACAGACATATTCAACAAATATTTTATTTATATTCGTAAACATAAATAAATATCTGCATTAAGTATACACGCTATTTTTGTGGTAATAAAGGTTTTACGGTTAATAAAATGTGTACAGCCACGTGATCGCATATTCCATTCATTCCATTCATTTTTAAATTTAAATATTGAAGTCCTTTAGAATCTCGATATATAAACTATAACTATACTATAAACTCGTTGCCAATTAACAAAGCGTCGGGGGAAGATAAAATATCGAATAAAATGATAAAGGAAGCGTGTAAGTCGTCGGGTGACACTATACTGAAAGTTTTTAATCGTTGTATTGATGAGGGCATTTTTCCCCGGGTTTGGCGTTACGGTTTCATTCGTGTTATACCTAAAAGTGGAAATAAGCCCCTTGAAGACCCTAAATCATATCGCCCAATTACATTATCACCATCTTTGGGTAAAGTACTTGAAAGGCTTATTGTCCCTCGCCTGTTACCGGGTGGTCCAAAATTTCATGACCTACAGTTCGGTTTTACTAAAGGTAAATCTACTGTGGACGCGGCTTTATCCGTTAGAAGAACTGTCGTCAACTCGGTTCACAAGTACGTATTGCGAATTTTCTTGGACATCTCCGGCGCGTTTGATAATGCCTGGTGGCCAATATTACTATTGAAATTAAAGATCCGAGGTTGCCCTAGGAATATATTATATTCTATGATATATTCCTATTTCTGTCATGGGTCAACCAAATTACAACTTGGCCACCATGCCGTATCGAAGGCGCTGACAATGGGCTGTCCTCAAGGCTTGGTTATCGGTCCATATCTATGGAATTTGGGGTTCGATGATATTTTCTCAATTCCTTTTCCGCCGGGTTGTTCTTTAACTGGATACGCAGATGACGGACTCCTACTTATACAATCCAATAGTAGAGCCGGGCTCGAGAGTTCGGCTGACACGAGTCTGCGTTTAATTTTGAATTGGGGTGAATGAAACCGACTAACATTCGCACCTCAAAAAACTTTTCAAATGTTGTTAAAAGGAATTTTAAAAACACCCCCGCATATTAAATTTAATAATGTAACAGTTAAAAGAAAGGAAATCAGTTTGTTACCTCGGATTAATTTAAGAGAGAATTTTTCATTTATTGAGCACATTAGAACGGTCGGAGAAAAATCAAAAAATAACTTCTATGCTTTGACGAGAATATCAAGGGCAAGTGGGCATTATCATTTGATACTTTGCAAGTTATCTATGGAGCAACTTATTTGGGTTGTATCTGTTACGGTTCTCCAGTTTGGGCCGATAGATCTACTGTTGGCGCTGTTCGTAGGAAGTTGCTCCAGAGTCAGCGCCTGGCCTTGATATTCTTGTGTAAAGCTTACAAGAACCGTTAGTACAGAGGCTTTGCCGGTTCTCGCAGGTGTGCTTCCGGTCGATCTGGTCGTGCAAAGACGCGCCGCATTATACACATATTATTCAAATAGAGAGACAATAGACACTAACTTTATTGCATCCCGAGACTTTTTGAAGATTAGCCGATTATTTAAACCAAATTCTGCTGCGTACACTGAATTAATTGACGAATGGCAGAACCGGTGGGATATTTCCTCAAAGGGGCGTCACTTATATCAATACTTTCCGTCCGTACGTGATCGCTTAAGAAAATCTTGGCTAGAAATTGATCACTGTGTATCACAGTTCCTAACGGGACATGGCAACTTTAGGAGCAAACTATTCAATTTTAAGCTGGTTGATCTGCCTGCGTGTCAATGCTCTACACCTGACTGTGAGTACGAACAAACTGCACATCATATACTTTGGGAGTGTGATCGCTGGTCCGATGAACGCGGAATAATGTTGAACAATATGCAAATAACATCTGGTGTTGCGTACTATACGGACCTCGTGGAATCTAGGAGGAAACTTCCGTGCTTTCCGGCGCTTTTGCCATACCTATTATTGGACCCAAATTTAGCAGCTCAAACTATAGGGCCCATGTAATTTGTTTATCCCGTGGTGCTTAATACATCCGGCTTCTTCAGTTGTATATCTTTATATCAGAGGATACATACCTCTCAACTCAATATTTTTTGTCACCCGCTTTGCTGCGGAGGGAAGTGGACAACTATTTGTTTCCAACTCCTATTTTTGTTTTTCTTTCTGATTAATTTCGATGCGGGTTAAAGACAATCTAGTGTCCCTGAGAGACTCGCCGAGCTCCGGAGCTCGGTGTCAAATCTTTGTATGCCACTGTTGATCCTGGCTGACAGGAGTTGCAGTGGCGGGTGTGAGGGCGGGAAAGTCTCTAAAAAAAAAGAAAAACTCGATCACAAAATATAACTAGGTTCAAGTTCACGTGTATATCTCCTAGGGGTAGGCAGAAATATTACTACCATCGTTGAGATCTTTATTTGGTGGAGTTTAGAAGACGTCATAAGATGCGAGCTGAATCGTCATACCAAGCACTAATACTATTCAATTCTATCTCATATGATTTTTACATCAATAAACTCAAAGAATTAAAGAATAAAAAGGAAACAAATAAATAAAACTAATGCTAAATAAAAATAAAATTAATTTAAAATAAATAAATTACATAAATTAATTAATTAAACCAAGAAATTAAAATAAGTAATACTAAGTATAGGAAATATATTGTTTATAGAGATTAAGTTCTATGTGTATTGACTTGTCATAAGAGCTTTTAAATTGCCTACGTGACCAATAAATACATTTCATTTCAAATACATTTCATTTCATTTCATTTCAAAGAAAGTTGATAATCCGACTTGTAAATCGAACTCCAGACCTCACGGTTAGTGTAATTGAATTTTATAACTTTATATTTTTCTTTACAGAATCGAACTCGCCTACAATGGTTCGAGGGAAGACTTGGATCCTTATGTGCCATCGGAGCACAGACCTTCGGAATCCAATACATCGTAAGTAATACCATACATTTTATTTCTTTAGGGACTTAGAACTGTAAAATATTCGCAATAGATATTTTCTACAACTTATAGTTTAATAAAGTTTGGCGATATATCGGTGCTTAAGTTGTTTTAAAGCGCCAATAGTTGCGGGTTCGGATTTAGATATTTTTGCAAAATTTACAGATATTTTTCCGTGTATGTGTACTTTCGAAAATGTGTATATATTCAGACGATAAATTCATGAAATTCATTTATCATTAAGAAAAACTCTTTCAATCAATACTAAACAAAGCAAGAGACACGAGAAATATTTCCTATTTTAATCACTTCACTGCATATTATGAATTTACTTTTGCAACTATTTGTTTTGACTCATATAAAATAATAGCAGTGTAACAATTCTAATAGCACTCAATAAATAAAACATTTTACCACAATAAATATCTGTTGACGAATGGACTCTGATCTGTTTCTCGATTTAGCATTTAAGTTCTTTGTTTTAATTGCAAATGACTTCTGATCAATCACCTACGATCTGCGTATTCCGACAATATGCGGGCTACAAATAAATTAATTCAATTGTTTACTAGAACAAAGTAATAGAAGAATGTTAAATAAAATGGGAATTATTTCTAACATATCCAAAATTGAAAAACATTTTAATTATTATTCGCTTATTGTTTTGGGCATTAGGTAAAAATATTACAACACAAAAACACCCATAAGGTAGACAGACAACCTAAAAAGTGTCAAGAAGTCGCTGGATGTATTTATTTATTTAACTGTACACCAATATTAACAAAAACAATAAACAGTACAATAAACAATAATGATAAAAAAGTACAATTGACGGACTTTCGCCAAACAGGAATGTCTTACTGAAAACCATGAGATTTATGGGTTTAAAAGGAGAAGAGAAGGAGGATATAAATAAATAAATAACATTCAGCAATCACATACAAAGTCCTGACCTCACACTAAGATCGAGTCAAGAACTATGAGAGAATTTTCGGTCGCACAAACACCCAGACTCGAAAGAAATATATATTTTGTAGGTCGCAAAAATATTTCTCTCGGTGCGGGGATCGAAACCGCGGCCTCACGTTTCCAAGACGACGTCTAACCGACTGCGCCACGGACGCTGTCGTATAGGTCATATAGGTCGTTTCCAACAGGCCCTATAAAGACCCTTGTAACAATCTTATGTACAGCCATGATTTTCCATGTCTAGAGATGAGATGATCACGATCTACTACGTATATATTAATTCAAGGTATATTTCAGGAGTTTCGGTGCCCTGGCTCATCTACTGAAGGCGTCCCTTGGGTCTGGTGTGCTGGCCATGCCTTTAGCTTTTAAGAACGCTGGACTCCTGGTCGGGTGTATAGGAACTGTGCTCATAGGATTTATCTGCGGACATGTCATACATGTTTTGGTAAGTTTATTTTAAATTACACATTCAGATTACAAACCTTCAGGAAAGAAACTCAAAATAGTATTAAAACGTTAGGAAAGCTCTAAGATGTATGATTGCTGGCTGTTTTCAATAATAAGACTGGATAAATGTACACACAAGTGTAGTGTGGATTGAAGAGTATATACGTAGAGGTTGACGTCATTTTGTTATAAAATAGGTCCAGCAAACACGTCACCTGATGGCAAGTGATCACTACTGCCCATGAATATCCACGACGCTTGCCATTTGAGTCATGGATATACTCGTATAGCCGGCCCATCGAATCACGAGGGGAGCAAGGAGGAATAAATATAGGAAGAGGTTACTAGGCATCCGGCACTCACCCAGCGAACAAACCGCGACAGTAAAGCTATCTGTTTCTGTATCAGCCCATATACGTCCCACTGCAGGGCACGGGCCTCCTCTACAATCGAGAGTACGATTGAGAGTGGTTAGGCCATATAGTCGACCACGCTGGCCTAGTGCGGGTTGGCGGACTTACATACCATAGATTTTTTTTATAAATCGCTATGGTATGCAGGTTTCCTCACGATGTTTTCCTTCACCGTTTTAGTGCGTGGTGATTGACTATCAATACACACATGACTCCGAAAAGTCAGAGGTGTGCGCTGGGATTCGAACCCGCGACCACCGTGAACATGTTGGCAGTCGCGTCTAGTCCGTTTACCAACAGGCCACCACGCACTTAAAGTACAGTACTTAAAGCTATCACTTCACTCAATCTTTTGCGACATAATGATACCGCCTCGGATAAGCCTGACCATTTATGCTGTCTGTCTGTATGACCAGTCATGACACAGTGTGGTTCTACCACTTTCAGAAACTAAACCTATGCCAGCTTAATTTGTGCATCTTAAATAAGGAACAGATTCTTACCCCCTCATTTAAAAAAAATACCGCTTATCTATCACATAAACGTAAATTATTTAGATCATGTTAAGAGGAGATAAAACATGGAGATGGTTTTTTCTTCATACTTGAACTAATATTTAAAAAAGTGATTTTATTTACTTGACAGTAATATCGAACGTCCAACTGACAGACATCCGTCAATTTTCTGCTTGAAATTTGCGCAAATGTCTCGGACATTTGAAACGAGCTTTTAGTAATTTTTGATGTTTATGAATAACGTTTTTGAGTCAGCTCATATTAACTGGATTTGAAAATTGTGTTGTCTTTATTTGTAATTTGTGCCCATTTTGTGGCAATAGGCCATATTGCGTATTACCCCCCCATCATATTGTGGGGCGGAATATACAAGGAGAAATGTAGGTGTTTATAGGAACTCTGCCTACCCCTTATGAGTAAAAGATGTTAGTTTATGTATGTATGCATGTATACTTTTAAATTATGTAACGCTGCCCCTCAATGCATTTCGCTTTGTATTCAAAAATATACACAATATCGTTTTTGTAATAACATTTTGAAGTCTAGACAAGATAACACAGCTTCTTTATTGTCGATGTTGGCACTTCATTAGCATTAGTGTGTTGTGCAAATTCGATGCGGTTATGAAAATCGTATATTTTATACATGTATTCAGAAAAACTGGGCATTATTTCATTTTAAATATCTCTACGTCTTTTTCATACTTTTACTATTTGTGGTAAAATTGGTGACACTGTACAAAGAAACAACACGAATATCCGGGATAGGAGAGTTTCTTTAATTCTAACTTTTCTGAAAATCTATGTAAATTGTTGTTACACAATTTGTGCAAATGGTCAGTTTTCTGATAAGAAATAATCAGGTTTAATTTGCTATAACAATTTATAAAAAACAATTTATAAAAAGTCTTATAGTAAATAATATTTTTTAAGTAAAAATGACGGATTCATATTAAATTAAAGACTGAGAAAGTTTCACAAAATTATATTGGTTTCATATTATGCAATTACGACAACAATCTTCAAATTTTAGATACAAAATTACTCTAAATGTACCAAATCGCGATCTCCTAATGTTTTCTATTGCCACAGAACATTAAATTCACAGATACGATCTAAAACACCATAAACCGTAACGAATATGAAAGTGTCGATCGATTGCATCACAGCGCGGTCGCTTTCTGCACCTCTTTGTATTATTTATGACGGTTGAATTTTGATCCGTGTCATACTTAACTGCAGTGTAGCAACGCGACGCGATGTGACTAAATATTTTGTTTAATGCCTACCTTCTCCTGTTTCTAATGGCTTAGGTCCTATCAATGATGGTACCTGGTAGAAAGTGAAAAATATCATATCGTAACACAAAATTAGGGTAACAGTCATTGGAAGTCAAAATGTATGTACGAGTAAAAAAACAGATACAGATACACAACATTTTATTGAACACCACATAACATAAAATAACAAAAAAATAATAGAAAAACTTACAAATACTGAACAACTGGCGGTCTTATCGCTAATAGCGATCTCTTTCAGACAACCATATAGAAATAGAATAGGACATTAAAGGAAAAATAATAGTGGAAAAAATAGTAGTGAAAAAATAGGGAGTTTCGGGTGTTTAACGAGCAAACGTTTCAAACGATCATAATTATTACAATTTTTTTATGAATATTTACTGTATCTGTATCAGCCCATATACGTCCCACTGCAGGGCACGGGCCTCCTCTACAATCGAGAATACGATTGAGAGTGGTTAGGCCATATAGTCCACCACGCTGGCCTAGTGCGGGTTGGCAAATGAATATTTACACATTTACATATTTATACAGAACAGTTAAGTCGTAGAGCACGTTGCAGACATCAGCACAGGAAGATGCGTGGGACCGCTTTTGGTTATCGAGAAAGAAATTGGTAGAATGAGGCACCGCTATGGTTGGAATTATATAAGACTTGTTCCTCAAACAGCAGATACACTGTTGTAACCCAGTTTGAAGGACATTGTAGCCAGAGTAAGAACTGGTTATAATAAGATGTAATATCTCATGTCTTGCTTGCGTGGTGGCCTGTTGGTAAACGGACTAGACGCGACTGCCAACATGTTCCCGGTGGTCGCGGGTTCGCATCCCAGGGCACACCTCTGACTTTTCGGAGTCATGTGTGTATTGATAGTCAATCACCACGCACTAAAACGGTGAAGGAAAACATCGTGAGAAAACCTGCATACCATAGCGATTTATAAAAATTTCTATGGTATGTAAGTCCGCCAACCCGCACTAGGCCAGCATGGTGGACTATATGGCCTAACCACTCTCAATCGTACTCTCGATTGTAGAGGAGGCCCGTGCCCTGCAGTGGGACGTATATGGACTGATACAGATCTCATGTCTTTGGATGGCCAGTGCAGTGGAATTCCAAGCTTTGCTTAATGCTTTGTAATCCACGGTGTTGCTCGGTTTTCACTGTCCATGAACGGTAGTATCGCTAACCATCAGGCGAATGGCATATTCGTCTCGCCATACAACATTAAAAAAAAAACATTGCAACTATTTCATTTTCCATATAAAAGTTACTATGTAAGTCAGGGATACATTTTTGTCAAATCAGCTCAATAATACCCATGACCTCTAACCGATCACATAATGTTTAATACTGGCTTGTACATCAACAATATCTTAATCTTTGTCTTGCACCATTCATAAAACCACCTGTGGATATTTATGGCATTATTATATTTCTAGGTGGTTGGGTAATCACTCGCATGGATAACTATTACCTTGTACTACAAACAAACATAATATGATGACTCAATGCCGTTGTAGAATATGATATTACAGTTCAAATTCAGTGGTATAGTTATTTGTTGTTTTTAAGTAAGTTTAATTTCTAAAATATAGTAGATGGTGTGCATTTATTTTGTGACACGTACCTTTAATTAAAAATATGATAATACTTGATTTTTGTTTAACCCTCATCAAATATTAGGCCAAATTATATGGCTTAAGTTCACATAGCAAGGATTAACATCACCTCACATAATTTCAAAAGAGGTCCACGCAATAGGTCAACCTAGAACAATAAACAACCATTGCATATTGTTATCTCCACTGCAGCTTAGCTTTTTGTGCTAACTAGTTGACAATGTCTGCCCACGACTTTCTAATTTGGCAACGCATGGATAGTTACGTCATCAACAAAAAAAAATGTTGCATAAGATAGCCCTTCGTAACAAACTTGTTCTGAGGGCTTGAGTTCAGCAAATTAAGATTTATGTTGTTTTTATTTCCTTTTGACGTGGTTATGTGACGTTAGATTTGGCCCAGAAACTTGAGATGTTATTTGACGTGTAATAGTTTTATATTGGGTATGAGTAACCTCATTTATAACATTTTAGGAAACATTATTTCTATTTTAATTTGAAGTTATTTCCGTAAACAATTTAAATTGTTTGCACTTATTGTTTTTATCCACAAAGCTTTCGTTAATCTAAAGCATCGACAACATTTTTTTTTTTCAAGTATGGTCAATCTCCCCGATATATTTGGATGAGAATTTTTTTTTCTTATTCCTTCTATGTATTCAAGTGTATTAATTTGCATGAGATTTTTTCTTATATTTATGTTTCGTTTACCTAGTACACTTGCAGATTAACTAGTTTCGCGAAAATTTCTTCTTTTATGTATCCTATTTTCAATGCCATTAGGTCAAAGTACTAAAAAGAGTCTGCTAGTGATTATATAATAATTTACTGATATTATCCGGTCCCGTATTTTGGTTAAGTGCAACGACCTTCCGATTCGCAGGTACGAACATCGCAACAGCTGTGTGTAGAGGTGAGAAAACCGGCTTTAGGCTACGCCGAAACTTGTGACCTCGTGTTCCAAAATGGACCAAAATCAGCGCGGAAATATGCACCGTATATAAGGTAAGGTCAACACACTAAAAAGTATATTTTATGAGGAAATGAGACACGTAGTTGTCATACGTTATATTTTTGTTAGAAAAGAAATTATAATTGCTGCTAGATTTATAACACCATTTATAATTTTGGTTCACTTTTTTACGAGATAAGATAGAGTGCAATGCAATGCAAAATATTCTCCACATTTTTTGGCTTACCAGTCACGTTCACAGCTCGTTCATGGTATGATACGGGAAGACAAATATCTTTATAAAAAATATGCTTGAAAACCGACCAACCGTATTCCACCTGATAATAATATTTTATTGCTTGACCCATTAACACCCATAGGTGAATTACCGTTTCAAAACTATTTGTAAGAATTTCTATGGTATGTAAAGTCCGCCAACCCGCAATAGGCCAGCGTGGTGTACCATGTGGCCTAACCACTCTCAATCGTCCTCTCGATTGAAGAGGAGGCACGTGCTCTGCAGTAATACGTATATGGACTGCTACAGTACCTAAAGAAAGAGATGAATAAAGAAGATAAAGGACAGGGATTGGCGCTCTCACAGAACAGTTGAATATGGTTAGAAAGGCAATAGCCGTCACATTGTATGAAAACCAGGGTCGTCGTTTTCGGAACACAAAACCTCAACAAATCCAATACATAAAGCTTGCAATAGTCGATTTAAACTATCGATAAAATTATGGAAATGTGTCTTTGTTATAACACCGAAATGTATTTTATCGATATGCTTAATAGTTTTTTTCTGATACAGTTATTTCATTAGTATTATGTCAATAGGCGGAAAATAAATAGAGACTAGTATTAAAAATGCATTTTAATTTGTATACTATTTTACAAATTTATATATACAGGATTTTTAAGATTTTTAGCTGTGTGTGAGGTATTACCATTTTTATTATTGGAAAGGCACATATAAGCAATTATTATAATCAAATTACGATTTCTTTACGTCAATATATTCAGTGGTTTTGATTTTTCATACTATATTTAATTATTTTATCGCCATGATACAGTTTTTCCATAAGCGTTGCACGTAATTATTTTTGGTTTGTATATTACTTATGATCCAGATTTTTTTATTGTCTTCCGTTTCACGAAAATGAATACTTAGAACAGTCTCTACCTATTGCCTTTATCCACTCACTCTTAGAAACGTATAAATGAATAATTTACTATATTATAATAAATTTTCAGACACAAAAATATGTTGTGTGTGTTGGCAGAGGTATGAAATTAGAACATAAGGATATGTCGTCAAACGTTACTACAATTTAAAATGACTAAAAACTGATTTACGAGTATACGAAATCTATAACTACATCGATATAGTAACTATGTACAAGACTACAACACTACGTGACATGTGCCAATTTTCGCTGTTGACATAACAAAAATGAGTCGTATGCATTGCGTAGGAACTTGGCATTCGCGAGTATGTATGTACGCGTAATCAGCAATGTATATTTTTGATTTGTCGTCTATCATATTATCGAATTCTTCAAAATGTCGTAATTAATAACCGCAATTTTTGAAAATACAGGTGAAAATCAATAAAATCGGGTTGAATATTGATATGAAATTCCTCCTCTATTGATATTTGATGCTTTATTATTGGAACTGCAAGATAAAATAGCACAAATCTGCATTTTTACTCTATTTCGCCGGGAGCACCTCTCTCCAAGGCATTTCGACAGCGACTAATTTGACAAATCATCCGTTCCGCGGCAGTGATGCTTTTTATGCACCACCTTGCGACGCGTCAAACGCTTTTATTTCCCTTCTAACTATATTCATCTGTTCTGTGGGCGCTCTCATTGGCGACCAATTAATTATATCAATTTAAGAAGCCTTTGTTCGATACAATTTACAAGCACGCAATTAACGGGTCAACAAACTACTGACTGTCGTTTGGATTCTGTGACAATTGCGTAAAATTGCAAAATTAATTTAATTAAATTGGTTGTGAACGGTTCAAGTCGCACCGATTAAACTTCAGCTATTCAGTGAATAATTAATTAGACCTGCCACTAAGAGCTTATTTTCTACATTTGTTTTGTAGTGTAAAGACAGTTTTATATGTATGTTCGTAGTTCTTTTTCTTTGTTATATAGTGGAATTCCTATGGCTGAAGTGAGTAAGAGAGAGAAAGATAGAGATAGAGAGAAAGAGAAGAGGGGGAGAGAGTGGAATTGTAATGCATTTACATTAATGTAGATAATTTCATATTCTAACTGACTTATTCATAGACATTTTAAAAACCTAAATGAGCTATCTAATGTATTGTCTTTTTCGCTCAAATTGAATAATTGAAAAACAATTGAATAATTGAAAATTCGTTCGAAAGGCGCAAATCATTCGCCATACTAGTCTTATAACTCTGCCTTTTACATGTGTACTACATATTAACTTTTTATGATAATCATTACAGAGAGTTGGTGGACTGGGCGTTGGCAGTGACTCATATAGGCGCATGCTGCGTCTACGCTGTTGTCATAGCGGAATCTTTCAGACAAGTAAGTAAACATATTATACATCGATTTATAACACCTTCCGTAGTGCAGTTGATTAGACGCCGTCGGAGGAACGAGAGGCCGCGGATACAATCCCTGCACCGAAATAAATGTTTTCGTAATCCACAGGTGTTCACAAATTCCTTACTTCGGACAGATACTGAATATCACTTTTCCCCACCCGGGATTCGAACCCCAGACCTAAACGACGCAATCATACAACATACAGTCATTTTAAATACTGAAATAATTATGTTATTAACTGGAGTTGTCATTTTAAAACATGTAGCGACATCTAGGTATCAATTATGGAAACTGCCAGTAATCATAATTTTCCCAATCATTATTCACGAAACTAATAAAAAATTGCTTTTATGTTTATAGTTTTACTAGCTGTGCCCGCGACTTCGTCCGCGTGGAATTTAATAAAAAAGTTAATTCGTTTATTTAGTTTTTTTTTGTTTTTTTTTTTTAATAATAACATAATAATTATTGATTCGTTGGTGGGAGAAGTGGTGAGAGGCGCCCGACGTGACGGCTCAGTGGTGGCATGCGCGTGAGCTGCGCGCGGTACTGGACAGTACCTGGGCATTGTAACATTACTTTATTTTTCTAAAATAAATGTAGGCTAAATTACTCCATATTATATCAGCTACCTGACAATAAAAGCCCCGTCAAAATCGGTCCAGCTATTTCAGAGATTAGCCGGAACAAACAGACAAACAGACAGACAAAAAAATTCTAAGGTCATTTTCGTTATAGGTATCGTGTATATAACGATATGTGGTTGGACATTCTTTTTTATTTTCACTTTACAAACAGACACTTCAATTTTATTTATATGTATAGATTAACATTATTACCTACATGTTATCAGAAAAAGATGTTTTTATACTAAAATCCTACCTACAGTAATATAATTTTATGTCTGACACACTACCATTGTAATTTGAATCCATTAATGATAATCATTATCAAACTGAACAAACGAAACCTCAAGCATATTCGTAAGCACTAAAACCACTAACAGTAAATGTTCTAAAATTAATAGTAGTCTCGTCTCAACGCTAAAATTCACACAAAATGTTTCAAACGGTATTGAATTTCATAAACCGCTAAATTAATCACAGTAATTTTAGGCGTCACTACAATATTAACGGGTCTCGTCACATTTATGTATTGTTTAAAATCAACTTAAATGCGAGAGTACTCTATTAATTTAGAATATAACAAGGTTATAAGGTGGATAGATAGCATAATTACGGCCTTATTCATAGTCAGTTTGTAAAAATACATGTTATTTTAGTTACCGAGTGTTTTGTCTCTTCGCAACGATTCAGGGGTTACGAATCGGGGGATTTGATACAAGATACCGGGTATCTCAAGACTGCTACCGAAAACGAAGCCGGGTGGTAGTTTTAGTGGCTACAAACACAATGCAATTAAAAATTTCGCCTAGAAACGCGACAATTTTTTTTTATGATTTTTTAAATATCGTCATTTTTGGGTGGTAAATCCATAGTTTTTGCTAAAATAATAATTTAAACTCTTTTATACCTTAGAGTATTTATAAATAAAAGGGTATATACTATTATTTTAGGAAAAAAATGTATTTACCACCCAAATATGGCCATAGGAAAAAAATAACAAAAAAAAAATTGTCGCTTTTTTTTGCAAATTTTTCTGTTGCATTGTGTCTGAAGTCGCTTAAACTACCACCCGGCTTCGTTTTCGGTAGCAGTCTTGATATACCCTGTATAAGTTTTCCACTTCTAAAAAATTCTTAATTATCATTTTCTCCGAACATAGTCTATAATTATGATGTATGATAGAAGATTCAGACATTATGTGGAGTATCTGGGCGCCTTCGTACAGCTTTTCGTACAAGGTAGGTACTACCGTAATGTCTATTTATCCCGCAGCAACAGTGTGAATGCACTGTTGTATTTCGGTCTGAAGGACATTGTAGCCAGACTAACTACTGGAAATATTGAGATTTAACATCTTATGGCGAGCGCAGTGGAGTGCCAAGTATTGCTATGTAATTAAAGGTGTTAGGTTTTTCCACTGTTCATGAGCGGTCGTATCGCTTGCCATCAGATGAACGTTATGGTTGTCTCGCCATTCTTGCAACAAAAAAAATAAAGGCATTTAAAAGACTAAATATGTAAAAACTGAAACCATTTCACGAGAAACTGACCTTTTGAACAAAATTAAACGAGGAAGTGACTCGTAAAAAGCAATTAATTTGTTAGCTCTTTGACTCATCAATTTGATACTAAAATGAGATTAAAAACTTTCATAAAATTAATTCTTTCGAAATCTGGTTTAGTAAGGCAAATTTGAAGATAAATTTATTTTGGTTGAAAAATTTAATCCCTGCCCTCTTTTGCCATTGCCATCCCTCTGCGCTGGCCCTAAATGTCCCAACTGAGTAAAGCAGAAGACAAAGTAAGAAAGTAGAAAGGTAGAAACGTAATAAGGGGTGATGATTTCAATCCACTGTGGCTAAATCATAACGAATTTATCGATGGGCAATTTAGTCAATGCGATGAATGAATATCAAAAGTGCCAGGCGTTTTGCAACCTTTTTTTTATTATTTAAATGAATGGCGAGACGAGCCTGCCGTTCACCTATAATAAGTAAGATAGTAAGGTATTCGACATATCTTAAACAGTAGCAAAACCAAACAATACATTGAATAACAAAGCAATGCTTTTAATTACACTGCGCTCGCCATCCTGAGACATAAGATGTTAACTCTCAATGTGTTCAGTAGTTACTCTGGCTACAATGCCCTTCAATTCGAAACACAACAGTGCATTTAAACTGCTGTTTGGCGGGATAAATAGTCATTTCGGTGCTACCCACCCAGGTGGTGTCTAACATATGAGAGACCTACCACCACTTGTACGTACATATCTCTAGATAAATTATTATGACTTCATCTAATTGCTGAAACATTAGATTCACGAGTTTATAGGACCTTAATTACAGTTTAAGGATTAATTATTATTATCAACCTGGTCAGTCATAAAATGTCAACAGGGAACATTTAAACCAGTGTTGGTATATTTTGGAACGTTTACCAATCGGTGGAATAAATTTAAGATCGAGTAACCATATTGTTTAATTTGATTTATAATACCATTATTCACAAACCTGACATCATCCTTTCGGGATGTAGAGCTTTTAATATTGATACCAATTTCTTATTTAAAATTATTGTAAAGTTTATCATTCATCATCATCATATCAGTCACAGGAAGTCCACTGCTGAACACAGGCCTCCCCCAAGGATCTCCACTATGACCTGTTGGAAGCGGCCTGCGTCCAGCGACTTCCTGCAACCTTAGCCAGATCGTCCGTCCACCTTGTAGGCGGACGTCCGACATTTCGCTTGCCTGTACGTGGCCTCCACTCAAGAACCTTTCGGTCCCAACGGCCATCGGTTCTACGAGCTATGTGCCCGGCCCACTTGCCACTTCAACTTGCCAATCCTATGGGCTATGTCGGCAACCTTGGTTCTCCTACGGATCTCCTCATTTCTGATTCAATCTCGTAGGGAAACACCGAGCATAGCCCGCTCCATGGCTCGTTGAGTGACTTTGAGCCTTTTAATGAGACCCACAGTGAGAGGCCACGTCTCGGTGCCGTATGTAATCACTGGTGACACACAGTTGTGTGTCACCAGTCGATAGTTATCGAAGACTTTCGATTTTAGGCACTGAGGTATTTTAGGACGAGAAGACGTCGCGAAGTTTCCCGAACGCCTGCCCAACCGAGTTGGATTCGACGATTGACCTCTCTCTCGAAGTTGGACCTGCCTAACCGGACCACTTGTCCTAAATAGACATATTCGTCTACAACTTCGAGAGTCGAGCCCCCAACTCCAATTGGGGTGGGCACAACATGGATATTCGACATGATCTTCGTTTTATCCATGTTCATTTTAAGACCCACCTGTTGGGAGACGCGATTAAGGTCTCCAAGCATAGTGCTAAGGTCTTCCAGGGATTCTGCCAAAACTACAATATCGTCCGGCAAATCGAAGGTGAGTAATATACTCGCCGTTGATGTTGATGCCGAATCCTTTCCACTGCAAGAGCTTAAAGGCGTTTTCGAGCGCGGCAGTGAACAGTTTCGGAGATGTGAAATCTCCCTGTCTCACGCCTCTCTGTAGTGGAATAGCCTTCGTGCTCTGATCTTGTACTCGGACCGACATGGTGGCGTTGTTGTATATACATCTCAACACTTCGATGTACCGATAGTCTATGTGGCACCGCTGAAGAAACTGTAGCACAGCCCAGGTCTCGATCGAATCAAAGGCTTTCTTATGAGAAAGCCTTTCATAGTCCACAAACGCTAAACAAAGCGGCAAGTTATATTCCTCGGTTTTTTGTATAACCTGCCATAGCGTATGAATATGGTCTATGGTACTAAAGCCTTTTCGGAAACCGGCTTGTTCGGGAGGCTGGAAGTCATCAAACCTGCGTTCGAGACGATTTGTGATGACCCTCGAAAACAAATTATAGACATGGCTCAGGAGCGAGATGGGCCTGTAGTTCTTCAGCAAGGTGTCATCACCTTTTTTGAAGAACAGTACCATCACGCTCCTGCTCCATGCCTCTGGCGTTGAGCCCTCGAGGTTCCAGTATCGGCATTCCGCCCGCTTTCAGAAGCTCTGAAGTGATTCCGTCCTCACCCGGCACCTTGTTGTTTTTAAGTTTTTTGAGGGCCATCTCAATCTCACACAGGCTGATGTCCGGGATATCATCACTAAAGTGTCGGATCAACTCGGCTCTCGGGTCTTCGGCCGAGCTAACAGTAGGTTCGGCAACCGAGGTGTAAAGCTGTCCGTAGAACCTCTCGATCTCTCTTAATACCTCTGCCCTCGTCGATACCACGCGGCCATCGTCCGTTTTCAGCCTAGACAACTGGCTTTGCCCAATAGACAAGTCTCTTGCAAACACTTTGGAGCCTCCGTTCCGCTCAATTGTCTCCTTAATACTCACAGTATTGTGAGCACGGACATCGTGTCGCAAGGACTTCCAGATCCGTCTATTGAGCCGCCTTTATGCTTCGGCGTCAACGGAAGATTGCAGCGTCAAAGATCGACGTTCGGCCATGAGGTCAAGAGTGTGGATCGAGAGTTTTTGTGGTCTATCTCTACGGTGAGGTCTAAAATACTTAGATCCAACCGTATGGACAGCTTCTACCAAACCGCTGTTTAACTCGTCCACTGCAAGGTTTTCTTTTAGACAATCAAAGCGATTTGTCAACTCGAGTTGAAAGCTCTCGGGGTTTCTTCCCTTTTTGCTCTCTCTTGCCCCACTTTCAACTCTGCATCGCTTTTCTTGCCCAACTTTGCATTGAAGTCCCCCATAACAACATTGAAGTAGGTTTTAGAAGTATGTATGGCCCGACTTATGTCCTCCTACATCTCCTCTACTTCTTCATCTGGGTGTGTCGAGGTTGGCGCGTATACCTGTATGACCTTCAACGAATATCTTTTTTTATATTCTGAGTATAAGGTACACTATCCTGCTCGACACACTTGCGATGGATACGATCTTGTTGATGAGAGACCTGTGGACGAGAAATCCGACACCTCCTCGGGACTGTTGGTCGTCCCCCCGTTATGTAAAGTTAAAAATTAACTTATTTCATTACTGTCTTTTGTTTTATTTATTCACTTGTTTGATTTGTAAGATTTTGACAGGATAAAATTAATAAAAATATAAAGAACAAGGCATATTAAAACTGAACAAACTATAAGATTAGGTCTTGAGTTTGAATCCCGGGTCGGGCAAAGTGATATTGGATGTTTCTATTCATTATCAGCCCGGGGTCAGGAATTTGTGCCCAACATGGTGATAGGCTAACACCTTATCACATCGTGGGACAGAACATACATGGCGAAATGTGGGTGACCTGGCACCTATGGCCTCCCTTTTTGGGAAAAAAAAATGGTGACTTTATGTACTACACTATAAAACGCGATCAATTATACTATAAGTTGCGTTATAGTTTTCTTGTAGTAATATAGAAAATAACATTTCTTTCCAGGTGTCAATATTCTACGGAGGTCCAAGCTGGTCGGTGACTGCATACTGCGCTCTAACACTGATCGTCCTAGTTCCATTGACTCAGATCACGAAGCTCAAATACCTAGTGCCGTTCTCAGCAATAGCTAACTTTGTATGGCTCGCGTCTATTTGCATCTGTATCTACTATTGTTTGAGAGACACGCCTTCAGTCGCTGAGAGGAATTTGGCTACGTCTATCACTGGGATACCTACGTTCATTAGGTATTTATGATTCATTTTATTTATTTCTTCTGTCCTGTCATCATTTTCAGCAAGCTGTAGTAGTTCTCTGGATATCTTACTCTCATTTTTATTTTATTTTAATGAATGGCTAAACGAGCATGCCGTTCGCAACGCCATGCTCGTTTAGGTTTAGGCTACAATTTCCTTCAATCCGAAACACAACAGTGCATTTAAACTGCTGTTTGGCGGGAAAAATAGATATTGCGGTGGTACCCAATGGTGGTGCCCCAGGCGGCCTCACAAATGAAAGACCTACCCCCAGTAAACTCATAATAAGCCACGATCCGAGGTTTATATCAATCATGGTTAACTATATAAGGCATTAAGCTTAGTGATTTAGACATATCTCATTACATGCCACGATCATTGGTCTCTATCAATCATGTTCAAAATCTTGTATGAATAAAGATGTAAGCTCAGTTCTATTATAATCAATCTCGCTGATATAACACCTAGTAAGAATTACTTACTATATTATAGTTCAGTCAATATGTAAATTGCCCTCCGAATAAAGACCTACCCTTATTTAACATAATGAATCGTTAGGAGGGCATCTCAAGAGGTCACAGAAAAATTAAAAAGGTTGCGCTGTTTGCTGATTTTGAAAAATTCAAAAAATGAATGAAAAAAAATTAAAAACGCTTTTTTCTTGGAAACTATTGATTTTCAGAAAAAGTCTTTTGAGTAAAAAATGTAGCGGGCATTGCGAACTACATTTTTTGTCATTGGAGTGACGTCATCCGACTTGGAATACAAAAAGTAGAGGGCGCTAATGGATCAAAAAAGTGTTCCAACGCTATTTGCTGGAATTGTGTGTAAGTGTGGAAGTGTACA
The DNA here is from genome assembly GCA_009982885.2 of Hyles vespertilio. Lineage (NCBI taxonomy): Eukaryota > Metazoa > Arthropoda > Insecta > Lepidoptera > Sphingidae > Hyles > Hyles vespertilio. Next base: position 3,471,633 of record CM042816.1, read on the forward strand.
AATTGTACATTATGTACCGTGCCGTTTCACAGTACTCATGTCATTTAGTTTTTATCTTTTTTGTAATTCAAATAAAATAGCAGTAATTGTTTTCTGATTTTGTTATCAAAAAGTTTGAACTTTTGTTCAGCAAAAATTTGAACTTCGGTGAATTTATTTATGTTTTGCGTCACATTATTTCAAGTCGGATGACGTCACTCCAATGACAAAAAATGTAGTTCGTAATGCCCTCTACTATAATATAATATAATTAAAGCAGAATATCTGTAAAATCTGTTGTTAACTAAGCAACTAAGAAGTTCCCACTAAGAATTGTAAAGCCCAATTAATATTTTGTATTTTATGAAGGGCTACAAACAGTCGTATAAACCAACATAAACAAGATTATATGTTTACAATTTACAGACTTTGAGTTCCCAGACTTAAATTATAAAACTAATATTATAGAGTACAAATAGTAAACGGTATCACAATTTGAATAACGCACACATACATATAGTTAATGTACCTATATACATAATATTTTAATGAAGCTAACAAAGCAAATCTGATTACATAGTACTTACATAGAACAAAAATCTAATTCACTCAAGAAGAATTATTTAATTTCCTTGTATATAAAACATGTCAATTTAAAACATGTTGCCTCATTATTTGTACTACCTGATAATCCTACATTACAATAATGCAGTCCATCCAAAGGTGGCCTGGAAGAGATTGCAGCTAGCGATAAGGCCGCCTATTTTTAAAGCAACTTTCATGTTAGTGTACAATAAAGCATAGAATATAAATATAATAAAATATATAAACAGTCAAAAAACGATAGAAAAATGTATTGGAGATATAGTTGGTACCTACTGCAAAATGGAACTACAAACAAGTTATTTATTTTACGCATTGATCTGGTTAACTTTATTTGTTCCAGCAAGCTAGGGGAGTCAATAATATTATTAATACGTTTATATTAGAAATCATCTTTTTCATTGAAATAATTGTAAAGCTTCTTTATAGAAAAGACCTAGCCAAGCACTTTCACGAAAACTAATATGGCCTTAACTCTCTTTTCAGTACAAGTCTATTCGCCATGGAAGGTATAGGCGTAGTGATGCCCATAGAAAACGAGATGATCAAGCCTCAGCAGTTCCTCGGCTGCCCTGGAGTTCTGAACATCGCCATGACTTCTGTGATAATGCTATATGCCTTTGTAGGCTTCACTGGGTACTTGCAGTTCGGAGAGGGAGTTAGAGGAAGTCTGACATTGAACCTTCCTCAGGATGAAATGTGAGTATGAGGTGAGGTTTGACAGCCTCCGTGGCGCACTTGGTTAGACAGTTGTGAATCTAGAGACCGTGTGTTCGGTCCCTGCACCGAGGCAAATGTTTCCGAGTCACATAAGTGTTTGTCTCGGGTCTGGGTGTTTGTGAGACCGAAGTCTTTCGTAGTTACTGATACCCATATCACAAGACTTAATAATTCATCTTGATGTGGTTTCAGGAACATGATGGTGGTGGGAGGGTGTATTTATTTATTATGTGGTTGTTGTCGAGGTAATCTTTTTTGATAAATAGAGCTGGTAAGGTTCCTTTATTGTACCCCGGAGTGACGGAAATTAGTATGAAAGGAGTAAGGAAAATTGCCTATTGGTAGGGGCCAAAAAATCTTAAAACAGCTAGTCTGATAAATTCCTACAGTGACCGTCACACATAATAATATATTTGGCACCTCTTAACCAATAGCGATAAGCACCCTTGTATTTCTTTCAAGTAATCCATTAAAGCCCGAATCCATTCATCAATCCATGAAATCCTGAAGCCATTAAACTTTTTTATTCATTCAACTTTTTGGTTTGAGCCTCATAATAATTTCGGTTACAAAAAATATATTTTATTGTAAGGTTAAACATAATTTTACAAAGACGACACATCATTTCATACTCGTTTGAGTGTGTTAACCTTTTAGGTCTCGTGAGTACTTTAATTATCTTTATAAAAATAAATAAAAAATAGATTTAGTTATTTTCTATTACTTTTATTAATTTTTTTTTTTTACATTATCTTTAGAATGAAATAAGTAATTCTTTCAATTTCGTTTAAGCTCGGCTGGAAATACATTTTATTTTGAAGTTCATTTTAAATTCTGTTAAAATATATGATTTTAGCTGCAACACGTTTTTACAATTTAATTTAATATAATGGATTGTAAAAATAAAATATTTTTTTCGTACATCTGCTAACGTCAATTCTGTCGGGAATTATCAAGTACCGAGAAACCTGCCAGAGACTAAAAAAATCAAAATCTCAAGAATAACAAACTATATGCGCCACCACTGGTCCAAGGAGTTAATAAAAAATATATTTTATATCTTACCGTAGACAGCAAAATGACTTCACTTTAAGAGATTTAAGACTTTTGCACTAACCTGGGTGACAAGCGTAGTGCAATTCCATACAGTATTAATAATATGAATAAATACACATCATTCACATGCATAGTCTTGAGCTCACAGTAAGATCTTGATAACCAAGATAGTCTTGTGTCGTGGGTATCAGGAACTACAAGAAACATCTGGGTCTCAAAACATCCAGACCCGAAACAAAGACCTGTACACACATTTTTGTCTCAGTGTGGAGGTTGATAGCCATAGCCGGCGTGCAATCAAATGCGCCACAGAGGCTGTGTAGCAACCAGACGTTTATTTAATTTTAAAAGACTGGACTAAACTCTAATCATCAAAGATTCCGTGATAAAAGAGTCGCGTGCGTGCCTAACGGTCTGTTGGTAATGGGCTACACCCAGCGGCGAACATTTTAGCGGTGATCGTGGGTTCAAATATCAGGGCTCACGTCGTAGTTTCCGGAGTTATGTGTATCACCGATTCACCACACACGATAACCTTGAAGTAAAACGTCGTTACCTTCGCGGTTCTCTCCGTACCCTGCAGTGGGACGTATACGGACTGATACAGAAACAGAAGAGTCACGGGCTTAGTAAAAAACGATTGTGAGCTGATATAGCAAATGCAAATATATACAATTATTTTTACAGATTGGCCCAAACAGCGAAGCTACTAGTGGCTTGCGTAATGCTGCTGTCCTTCGCGCTGATCTTCTACGTGCCCGTGGAGGTGGTGTGGAAGAGAATACACGAGAAGATCCCAGCAAGAGGACAGCGGTGGGGATTAGCAGGACTAAGATTAGTCGGGACTTTATTAACTGGTAGGTTACAAAAGATATTTCTACACTACACAAAACGAATTCATCGTACCTACCAGATGGCAACTATAGCGTCGTCCAAATAAAGTACAGATTAACAATAGACAGTTGTACAAAAATGTCACTTTTCCCTTTTTAAATGGGTCTTGAAATTTTGAAAGGAGGAAACAACCTAACCTGTCTATGCAATTTAATAGTTCAATATATGTAAGTAGCTACAATTGTGTAAGGTACGTGCGTGTCAAGCACATATTATGTTCAATATGTTCTTCTTTTAAATAGCTGCTGTTTTTAAGTCAATTCGCGTCAAGGGATGGTTTCTTTTCAACTAGTTATTCCCATTGTTCTTTGACTAGTAGCCAGGTCCTCTCAGCTATTTAAATTATGCTATCACACAACCAGGATAGTAAAACTCGAGATATGGAGTTTCCTCTTAGCCCACGCCCTACAGCCCTTTCCTTTGCTGGTATGCGATAAACGTCTTTGTCCGCCAATAATCTTAACTTCTTATTCCGTGACCGTGGTCTGTCCTTTACACTGATGAGTTACTGAAATCTAATTTCCACGCTTGGTTAAGTTCGGCAAATGTAGACACACAAGCGTGTAAACAGAACGTTAGGATCGGCTTGCTTGAGCTTGTCTTCGATCGGGGCGAGTGTCGGTTTTTGATATTTGAAGGCAAAGGAAATTTACCGCAATTTGCGCATTAGCAGGATGGCGCGTATTTGTCTCAAGAGTTTGACGAACCTCGGCAAACCTGTAAATGTAGCTAATCATATTCTGTTCTGTATCAGCCCATATACGTCCCACTGCAGGGCACGGGCCTCCTCTACAATCGATAATACGAATGAGAGTGGTTAGGCCATATAGTCCACCACGCTGGCCTAGTGCGGGTTGGCAATCAAATCATATTCTACATACCAACAAAACATTTTACTGTCCAGACACAATTGCAGTGAAGAAAACATAAAAAACTCGTTAACTCACGATAGTTTTGAATATGAAGACAATCCACCTAGGCTGCAATTTGCAACGGGAATATAAGCGGCTTAATAAAATGTTACGACTCTTTATTAAATTTCGGATTTATATACACCACTAAAATGAATCCTTTGAGTATATAAAAAGCAAACTTTGTGCGTTAAACTAAGAGATTCATGTCATTTGGATAATGATGCTGTACTTATATTTTTCAATGGTCCTAAAATATTAATTTTTTTTACGGTGTATTATTGGATTATTTTCTTACTGAATTAATCGTTATATTGTACATCAAATGTATTACTACTTTGTGTAAAAAAGTTTTCTTATGTCTTAATCTATTATGGGCTAACAAACTTTACATAATTTAGAATTTTTGATAGAGGAGTCTTAGATAACTAGTTTACTGACAACACCTAAATTAATAGACTAGAGACCTAAATGAATTAAAAGGCCATAGCAGAAAATTATTCTGCTCACATCTAATGTAACAAACACAATAATTAAAATCTTCGCTGAAACTAAAAACCAAACCTAGGACCTTACAGAGAAAAAGATGAAATGAATTATCGTTAGGAAATATTATATTTCGCTTGTAGTTGTATGTCCCTGTCTACAGACTTCGATGATACTTTATTGAAATCCTTAGCTTATGTTATAAAGTTTAGAAACTGTGAATACAAAATTCAAGTAAAAGTGTAGCTCGTGACTAAGAGAAACAATAATTAAAAAAGATCAACAAAACAATTAAATTTTAATTATATTTAATTTAAACTTTCAAAGCATGTTTAGCTGCGGCCTGTAATCAAATATTTGTTGTATGATATTTTAATTACCAGTGCAGTTTATTTATTTTTGACTAGCTGTGCCTGCGACTTCGTCTGCGTGGAATTTAACAAAAATTTAATTAGTTTATTTAGTTTTCTTTTGTGGTTTTTGCATTTTTATTTTAATTATCAACCTTTGTAACGAAACCATTCCGCGATCTAATTCTACGGTAGCGCCATCTCTTAGCGAGCGGCGATAAACTCCCGTTACACATTTATTTTCAGTTTTTTGTATTAGCTTTATTGAAAAATTTCTTTATATACAATATTTTGTAAATGTGATATTGATTCATTGGTGGGAGAAGTGGTGGGAGGCGCCCGACGTGACGGCCCAGTGGTGGCATGCGCGTGAGCTGCGCGCGGGCATTGCAACATTACTTTATTTTTCTAAAATAAAATATTTTTTCTAAAATAAATGTAGCCTAAGTTACTCCTTGTTATATCAGCTACCTGACAAAAAAAGTCCCGTCCAAATCGGTCCAGCCATTTCAAAGTTTAGCCAGAACAAACAGACAGACAGACAGACAAAAAAAAATATCATTTTCGGTACAGGTATCGTGTATATAACGATATGCAGCTGGACAATTTTTTTTTATTTTCACTTTTAACACAGACACTTCAATTTTATTTATATGTATAGATTGTATAGATTGTCTACAATCTTTTGACAATCGAATGCATTGTTGTCATTAACGTAGTGTTTTAAATTCTCTTTGGTTGTCACGCTGAAGTCAAACTAATAAGATCAGATTTTCTCTCTACAAATTTTATTATATTCTACATGTATTAATACTATTAGATTGTACGTATAAGCGTAAATGTTGTTTATATTAAGAAAACATATCTAAAAATGCGTTAGGTAAGTAGTTATTTTTAAATTTTAATTGTAGTTTCGAAATCAGCCCCATGTCAATAGCATTTAAATGAATTATAGTAGTTGTATTTATATGATTCTAATTGCTCACATTTACCCTATATTTAATTCAATAATAGAATCTACTCTGTTTTATTTTTTACTTTGTTTGTAAACGATATAAACATAGACAATAGAAAATATGAACAATTAGAATCATACAAATACAAACACTATACCTTATTCATTTAAATTCTATTGGCATGTGGCCCAATTCGGATCTACAATAAATATTTAAAAATAATTATTTGAATTAAACATAGAATATATAAACTAACAAGTAAAAATCACACATCAATCTTCGCAACAAAAGATTCAAATTCATAATATGACATGAAAACTCTGTGCATGTTTACCTTTATATAAACCTATCTTTCTCACCCCATATAAGTTTATTAGTGGACAAATATCTAGTAAAGGTTAGCTAGTATGTATTATCATTCCCAAAATTATATATAAAATTCCTCAGGAGACCTCCGCAAAGCTTGTGTCACTGAAAAATATGATATTAACCAACTAATCTCCTTCACAGTTGGCTTAGCCTGCGCTATACCAAGACTGGAACTCTTCATGGAACTGGTAGGTGCTGTATGCCTGTCAGTCCTGGGTCTACTCCTACCTTCAATCACCGAGACAGTATGGAGGTGGGGTCGAGACATCGGGCCCTGCCACTGGGTTGTATGGAAGAACGCACTTCTATGCATTTTCTCCCTCATAGCCATGGTTTCGGGAGTAGCATACGCTATCATCGCCATGGTAGAAAATCTGTGATTTATTTTGTATATTTTGTAAATATAGTATTGAATATATTTATTGCGTAGTTGAGATTTTCAGTTACCTGTAGATTTAGATGTAAGATAATTATTAATAAAATCTCGTATTATATTTTGATCAATGAAGGTTTTCCACTATATTTCATTATGATTATTTGTTGGTTTGCAACTACATCTCCCGTTTCGAACGTAAAGGGAACTTATTTATATTTTGGTACAAATAATATAAATGACGACATAAATGTTTTACGATAGTTTTTAATAAGACTATAATAATCTATGTGTGTTTTATCACTATAATAATATATTATGGTAGGATGATTAATATTTTATTTTAACACTGCCATTTTTATAGTAATGTGATATTTTTGGGGAATAAAATTTATTATTTTCCTGCGTACACTATGACTAAAATAATATAAATTACTAGATTTTTTTGGAATTTATTATCTAATACGTTTTGATTTAAATTCGCTTCAGTAAAAAAATAAATAAATATAACATTAGTTTAAGTTTCTTAAATGACTCAATTTCCAGTGATACTTGATGTAATTTAAAGTTATGTTTAATGTTATGTATTAAGAGTATGTTGCTAAGGATGTAAAAAAAATACTGCTACGTTTTTGCAACTATGTATATTCAGTAAAATATTGCATCTTAATAATTTTTGATGTGAAACATCTATAGGCTCACTTTTAAACCGAATTGTAGGCGTGGCGACGCTGGCCGTGGCGACGGGTCGCCACGCTATACTAAGGTATACATTATATTTTATTATACTATATTAGGTATATATTATTTATTATTCTTTTATAGATCGTATTTTTCAAGTGTCCATAAATGTAATTATTATATTTTTATATTTAATTAATTATATTCATATTAATCATATTAGTAATTATATAAATTATATTAAGATTAATAATCATATAAATTATTTTAATATTATCTTCAATGAATTATTTTTTTATTAAAATTAAATATTTAATGTATTATTTAAGTATTTAATGTTTATTAAATAAAGTTACCATTTTCTGTGAGAAGTTCGTAATACTTCATTTTTTCATTAGGCTATATTTAATTCCTGTAATAAAATTACCTTTTATGCATATTACTTGTACACACACGATGTTTCACATCTGCCAGGCGTCCCATGACGGCTCACATTTTTTTTTAATGTAAATGATATACATATCACTATAATATAGCAGTAACCATTTTATAATAATTTACACAATAAAATAATATAATATCACTTTAATTTTTAAGACTTTCATTTTCTTTCCTATTTTTTACCAATAATATTCGTATGTACATGTATAGATATCTTATTTACATTAATAATATTCCTCATTCCCTCATATTATAATCATTGCATGCATAACCAATGATTGTGATCTTAGGTTCAATTCCCGGGTGAAATGAAAAATAAAACTGCCAACAATGGCGTCACACAGTTGGTGGTAAAACCCTAGGATAAACAAATTCTGTACTATAAATAAAAGTGGTTGCATTGACGAACACTGGGGGAATTTGAAGTAAGTGGTATGTATTGCCTTAATTATTATTGCATGACATAATAAAATATCATTTTCCTGTAACAGGTTCGATTGGGAATTATGCATATTATAATTACTCCTTTTAGGTATGATATGAGAAAACAACATTTGAACCATCATTCATTCATACTGTTATTTTGTAAATGTGAAAATGTAATAATATGACCAATACTTTATTTCCTTCCCTATTTATCAAAATAAACAATAACATAATTTAGACTGCAATATTTTTGTTATTTACTGTAGTTTATATATAGCTTTCAAATCATTTTGAAAAAGGCAGACAGGTATATTTAAATTGTTTAATTCGCCAAAAAAATACAGGAAATACAAATATGTTCGTGATGCATAACAAATTAATACAATACAACTGAACTTGTGTGCATTGTAGTCCGGATAGAGTATAGACTATAAAGACAGCTTCTCTAGCGCCGCTTATGATGGTCTGGTCCCACACTAGCCTAGTACGGGTTGGCGGATTTTACATACTATATACTCGTAAATTCTTCCATATCGCTATGAGCAGGTTTCCTCACGATGTTTTCCTTCACCGCTATGGTGATCTGGATACGTACGAATTTTTGCCTCTCCGCAGTCAAGGTTCTCTGGGACATCATATGTAAATTGACTAAGGTATTAATAAATTTTTTCTTGCCTTTAAGGAAAACATCGTGAGAGAGCCTTCATACTAAAAATATCTTAACATGACTTTCTGAGATGTGTGAATGTCCACTTACTTGGTGGACTATGGCCATTTCAATCCACTTCTTGTTTGTAAAAGAGTGTAGTGAGTAGTAGTGGATGATTATAAGTTGACACAATTCAGTATACTACATTATTTAAAAAATCTCGAATAAATTCCAGCATATCAAGACAAAATACAAAATTATACTTCGACGTAATACAAAACAAATATTTCTCACTGCCACTTTCATGTCACAACCAAGTTATTTTTTGTTTTATATCTAATAACACCGTTATACAAGGATAGAAAGGTTATGAACATAAGTTCCTATATTTTTTATATAGTTTACGTTGTTATCCCTTACGCCCCGTACTATTACGGTATTACCTTATAAGAAAACAATTTCACACGCAATATTATGAATTGGAAGGCCCAATTAGGGGGGCCCTACTATATAAATCCAAAACGAAGTTCGAAACTTCGTGACGTTTTTCGTTTCGAAACCTACTCTGTAACACGAAATTCGAATCTTCGGATCGAATAATGAATTATTCCAATATATCGGCAATACGAACATTTACAGAGTAGGTACATTCGTATCGTCACAAACTTCGTTCGTCCGAAGTTTCGAACTTTGTTCGGATGAATATAGTAGGGCCCCTGTAAATGTTCGGATTGCCGATATATTCGAATCATTCATTCTTCGTTACGAAGATTCGAATTTCGTGCTACAGAGTAGGTTTCGAAACGAAAAACGTCAAGAAGATTCGAATTTCGGATTTATATAGTAGGGCCCTAGAGTCGTAACACTGTGAGGTGCAAACACAACATGAAATATCGGCGTTTGTTATTCTGGCTTAAAGTCACGAAGAGTCTAATTATCCACATTTCTACCTCTTCCCTATTGATGATATCTCCCTGTAATTCAAAGATACGAGCAAGTGCCGGTCATCACTTCTCATCTATTATAATTAATGTTGTGTTATAGATTATTTATAAACACAAACACATAACACAAACATTAACACAATATATTGTTTAGAATATTCCAGAGTTACGTTTGTCTTTCTAAAATCAATAACAGTCTTTATATTTAACGAAAAGCTACCCACACATACAAACCCTACCCGTTTATTTAACAGATAAAAGATTAGTCACCCCGTAATCGAGTTACTAGGAAAACAAAACCCTCGAGTTACCCTTTCATGCCGACCTAGCCCATACATCTCCTTTTGTTAGTCTGATAGGAATTAATGATCTAGGTCATTGTGGATTTAACCACATACAAAGTGTTTAGTAATTGGCTTTGCATAATTTTTATTGGCGAAAAATGCCTGTAACATAATAAAATATCAAAAAATGCTTGTAAGATCCGTCTATAAAATTATGTCGGTCTGCTTGAAATCATATGCATAATGACTGTAATCAGCTTTAAATCTTTTGTAAGGTGGTCTCTATCTAGGTGACCAAGAATACCTTACTACCAACTTATCCAGACCACCCCTATCTTAAATAGAATAGTTTATTTCATCATCATACTTTTGTTCCTATATTTTTGTTCTTGTGCCATTTCACCCTCCCTTCATATTTTATTTGGTTGTATAATTTACGCCCAGCTTCCTGATAATAAGTCTTTTGGGAGAAGGTCCTTTACAATACTCAGCTTATTTTGATACGAAAACTTCGCATTATTTGGAAAACCTATTCATAATTGAAATAAAACTATTATTTACGGATTTTATCGCGGATTTGGTTTAATTAACTTATGTAACCTAATAAAATACATTTAAACCAATTCAAACAAGCGTCAATTATATTTAAAGAAATCAATAAAACCTAATGTTTAATAAGATGTGACCTAATAGTCAAAAGTGTGTGCCTAGGGTTTGCACCCGGGAACTTTTAAAGTCTTTCCAGGATTGAAATTTAGACGCTTTACTTTCCTGATGGTTCTTGTATGTATAGTAAGTAAGTAAGAAAGAAGAAAATAAAAGAAAATTGATTTATTAGACACAGACACAAGAGTCGGTCTTATTCAAGAAATACGCAATAGCCACCTGTAACACAATGCATGATGAAACCATTCTATTCGACTAGGCGACAATGTAGATTTTCTGTCACAAACTTGCAATAATACTTTGCATAAACATCAGTTGCTAAAGAAGTCTCTTAACAACGCCTTCTACCAACTTTATGAAACGGAAATTCTGTAAAATATTGTCACCATTCTTAAAGTTTTATACTAAGGCGGTAAAATATATTTGCTGTTGTTTATATGCTCCTTCAATATCCAGCTTATATTTTACGAAAGGAAATTAAAAATTCTCTACAACATATTGTCTCTACTTTTAATGCTCGTGAATTGTACATAATACCAGTATCCTAATTTTAGAGAAATTTAAAATATACCACAAAATATGGTGTCTACTTTTTAAATTTATTAAAGGCGGTGTGTTTGTTGTTGGTTCACATTCTCGTGGTATAAACATTGTTGCATATATGGGCTTGGTTGAAAATTACGCAGCACGATGCATCCTTTAGTGACGTCGACTGACACTTAATAGCAAACCGGCGCGTTTCTTATGTGTGTCGAATAGTGTGACCACTTTCCTACTGAGAAAAAAAGTCAATATTTACTAAGTTGCATTTTACTATAATATGTATTTTTTTATGCTTTTTGTACCACGAGAGGACTTCAATGCTGAGATCTCGAGTTCGTATCACAGGTTGGGTAAAATGAAATTCAGCCCGGAGTCGGGATTTTGTGCCTGATATGGCGATAGGCTAGGCAATCACTTCCTCTGATGGAACACATACGATGAAAAGAGGATGTCCTGGTTGTACCTTTGCCTACCCCTTCTTAAAATAGTTACGACCTTTTTGGTGAGTATAATATGTATTTTATTTTCTAAACTATTCAATTTTTCTTTTCTGCAATATCATCACAAATAGAGTTAAACCGCTGATTGCAATACTTATTTTAAGCGCTTTGATTTGGTTATTATTTCAGCCCCTAAAAGTTTGGTGTGCGTTGGTGTAAATAAATTATCTCTTTGATGGCTAATGTTAGTATCCACAGGATTTCATCGCGTTAAAATGATCGATATCAATAAAAACTCGTGATCAACATTGGCGCTTATATTGGCTGATATAAAGTAATATAATCCTAAATATTTAACTAGCGCTAAAGTCTTTGGCCACTACACTAATAAACCAAGTTGTTATGAATTTTAAACTCGTGCTATTGGTTTTTATATTACATGTTCACATTGAGTTCGTTAGTGTGCCAATTCGCCACGCAATCGCGTTCACAATGCGCATCATTGTTTGCTAATTACAAATATATTAGAGCCATGATATTTTAATTGCGATAAGGGCAAAAACACTTGTATTTAAATAGGTTGAGTTTCATATTAGCGTTATTTGTTTATTTGTTCACCCATTTTTTTCAGACTGTTTTTATATTATAATGCAAATAATGAATATTGGTAAAAAACTGTGTAGTAAAATTGTATAAATATTTAACTATACTGATACTGTTAGCATACTGATACGGTTAGCATAGTTGATTTCTGATAATTAAGTGTTGTTTTACATTCAAAAATCGAGTTCATTTAAATTATTTTTATTTTAACACTAAATATTCCGAAAGGATAAGATTCTGGACTCGAGTATTATGAATGATTTGCTAGTCAGGAATTCCATGGACTTTTTTAATAAAATCATAGTAGAATAATAAAAATCCAAGCCATTTTTATATTTTTCTTTTATTTCAGTGAATGGCGAAACGAGCATGCCGTTCGCCTGATGGTAATCAATGCGACCGCTAATAAATAGTAGCAAAACCAAACAACACCTTGAAATACAAAGCAATGCTTGACATTCCACTGCGCTCGCCATCCTGAGACATAATATGTTCAGTCTCAATATGTCCGATTGTTACTCTGACTACAATGTCCTTCAATCCGAAACACAAAAGTGGATTTAAACCGCTGTTTGACGGAAGAAATAGACATTGCGGTGGTACCCGCCCAGGCAGCCTCTAACATATGAGAGAACTACCATTAATACTCAACTTTTAAAATAAATACCCGTTGCCTAGACCCAACAGTGGTCTGGTATAAAACAGAATGATAAATACACTAACATACATCACTCACAAACGCCACTTAAATTTACTTAACTGAAGTCTCGCTTAAATTAAATGATTAGGTGGCACGATTGTAGTTAAATGCAAATTATTATTTAAATAATGTTTGAGTATTCCGGGGTATATCTTACATAAAACTAACTAAAATTATGTATATTCTCCAAGTCTGAAAACATATTAAAGAATACAACAAACTATCAAAGAAATTTTCTAGTCCTAAAGTTTTTAATGAAAGTTGCATTTTCATATTCTAGTTGTGAAACTTTGCTAGACTTTATTTGGTACATAAATCGTGAGAAATGTAATCAAAAGTTGGAAAATTTGATGCAGTACACTATGTTGGAATAAACATATGGCCTATACATACTTTTAGTTATGTAACTTTTAGTTTAGAGAAAAATCTACCTATTAGAAAATCTGGGGTGACCAATTTCATACGCACTATACACAATATAATATTGCCTACCTAAAAGGATTATCTGTATGTTATACGATGCAGTGTATTTTTGATTACGTCACCTTCTTTTACGGAAAATGTATTGTAAACTCATAAAATCATAAACATTATAATAGGTATGACTTTCGATTGTTTGAAATTCAATCATATAGTAATAAGGGCTATGAACCGAGAAGTTTTGGAATCGGAGTCGATATCTGGCAATTTTTGTATGAGTTTTTTTATTTGTAAAATAGTATATGAATTGAATGTGTAAAAATATACTTTGTTTCTGTCTATACCTTCATTGATATAGACGTGAGCTAACACACTCAAATATTTATATTACACATAAAAATATAATCAAAATAAGAAAAAAAAATACAGACTATGATAAATTACCAAGGCAATCTCCTAAAATATTGTTACGTGTATTTATTGTTTTCCTCAGCCCACTTATAATAAAACGTATTTAAACACAAATACTACTAATTATAAACCACACATAGAACTAGGAATATTTTAGAATATTAATTGACATAATCGTTAAACCCCAGAACGAGGAAAATATAATTTTAAGCATAAGGATATTTTATTAATTTGCACTGTTAATTTACCCTAGGCAGGCGTAATTGTTTTGACTGGCAAGACTTAATCACTTGTATACCTTTGCACATACCGTCTTTTGCATCGTATAATCACTTTGCCTTGCATTATTAATTAATATTTTTAAATGAATTGATTAATTTATTCTTCATTTATTAAGTATTTTGTTGTATTGTATGCTACTTGAAAGATTTCACAAAACAAATTATGAAAATAGTTTGAAATAAATCAGACTTTTAAGTGTCCTACTTTTCAACGTGTTCGCTTGGTCACCCTACACAGTAATGAAGATTTAGCCAGCTTCAGATAACTGCCATTCACCGCTTCATTTCGTTAGCGTACAACGTCTCGTGTAAAATGTAATTTATTAAAAAGTTTGTCAATAAAGTGTTATAGTAAGCTGTGACAATGACTGTGGAGAACCTAAGGTATGTTTTAAAGCACTTTATATAAGATATGATAACGTGATAAATAAATCAAGACACGTTTCGTTTGTTTTTATGTCTGTCGTAATTTCAAGTTTACTAACATTACTGGCAAGTTTTGATGTTATGCGTAGTTTTTAAGTTATAATAAAAAAAATAGGGATTTAAGTAAGTTGAAATATCAATTTTAAATTATGATATTATTGTTTTGACTTTTATACATAAAATCATATCAACAAAGGATTGAAAGTTACCAATGAGAAGTTAAAAACATGTTTTTATACGTGGACACAAAAGTATAATTTGGTATTTAGCACTTCCGCGAAAGATGGAACATAAATGTCTTCTTTTAAAAATAAAAATACTAAGGGAACTGGGAAGAAAAAAATAAAATAAGAATATATTATTATGAGAAAAGTGCACCACTACGTTCACAAAGTTAGTTCAATAACTTCAAAAGTTACATGTAATTCAATAAAAATACATTCAAATCCATTCAAAGAAGCGTTAATTATATTGAAGAGAAAAATCGATAAATCTAACGATAAATATAACCAGAACTCTATACGAATGGGTATTAAACCGATGCATAGGATTTCCTTGAATAAATTATTGGAGCACGAAAGCGTTCCCAAAATGTGGTTCAGAGGAAGTTTGTATTTAAGTTTCCTAGTTTAAAACTAAAACTAATAGTTTGAAATGTAGGAATTAGTGCTTCAGCTTTTCGAATGAGCCGGAAAGACCACAAGCTTCTGAGCCGAACTTATTTATTTATCTATATTATATATAGAAAGAATTACTGAAATTTTAACTAAATTTAAAAATAATTACAATAGGCGGTCTTATTACAGATAGCAATCTCTTCTAGTCATCTTTTTGGAGGGATATAAAATAAAGGAGAAAAAAACGATAGCCTAGGATCCATACGGGTGTTTGTAGTTGATGAAGCTCGCTTTGATGGCGAAAGAAATTATTGTGAGGATACCTGCTTTTTTAGGAATTTAAAAGTGATGCAAAATCTGCTAGCCGCATTCATGGTAGCGCGGTGGGCTAAATGGACCTATACGAAAGAATTCACAAGCGTACCATTGTCAAATAATATCTCTTGATTTGTACCTAGCTTTATCTCGATCGGTGCCATGGTCTTCTTTTTTCACTAATCTTCGCCATTTCACCTGTTATTAAAATCCAAATTAAGTTAATTCCATTATTTATAATACTTTACTGTATCAGCCCAAAAACTCCCACTGCAGGGCTCGGGCCTCCTCTACAATCTCAGATGATGGAAAGAACATCTCAAAATTCGATTCACTTAGCAGGAAAAGTCATTTAAATTCGATATTGTTACATGACGTCATTCTCTTAGCTCTGTTGTCACATGCCTACACAAAGTTTGTTTTGGAAAGTGCCCCAGATACATACTGGTTGACGCAATTATAGATGTGTTTTGCAGCATATATTTATTGATAGATTTACTATTAAGACTACTAAAAGGATTAAGCTATTTCCATTAGAATGCCGTGAAATATTTTGGTAGAGATAGTATAGGCTATATTTAGCAGCTGGCTTATTAGCTTTTAAAAACTAAATTTAAAATAAATATGCACCACATAAACTTAAGTTTTTTTTTCATTGGTTCAATTTAAGAACCTCTGTTGGGAGTGGTTAATCGATTAACAAATGGCATCCAATTTAGTTATGACTTGGGAAATCCTAATCGACATCTGACATTTTATATGCAGCATTTTTGATATTATTTAATAATGCTAGTCCTTATATTTAACGCTGGTTTTACCACAACGTGCATAGACATATAACTTTCTAAAACAGGAATCTGTATCAGCCCATATACGTCCCACTGTAGGGCACAGGCCTACTCTACAATCGAGAATACGATTGAGAGTGGTTAGGTTAGGTTAGGTTAGGCCATATAGTCTTATAAAACAGGAATAATCCCAACAAAAAATATTTCCATAACAAGACCATATGATTTCCACTGTGAACGAATTATCAGATCTCATGTAGAGCCATTTCTTTTTTGCCATGAATGGCGAGATGAGCCTTCCTTTCGCCTGATGGTAAGCGATATGGACATCTCTCCTGTGCTCGATAATGGCAGATTAAGTACTGATACAGTACAGTACATTTGACATTTTTACATGGAAACAAAATCCTTGGTTTAAGATAGCTTCTAAGGCCTTGGCGTAAAGCTAATCCCTAGCTCATTCGTTTAATAGAGGCCCAATGAGTTTACAAACCTATTTTGGTCATCGTAGGCTTTGTCTTCCTCGCTCAAACTAATTCAAAAGTTTTTCAAAATTTGCAACACTTTCTAATCCTAATCATCACCTTTCGGCCTTTTTTCCGATTTCTATTTGGGGTCGGCTCTCCTAATCGTCCTTCTTAAGAGATTATGATTCTGGATCAACAGGGTTCTGCCCGGGCTTCTGGGTCCTGAGGATCAACACTATTCGCATATTTTTTCATCAGGCCTGCGTATAAAGTGATCGTACGCTGTCCTGTACTAATAAATAGGGTGATATTGACACATTGTACTTAATTTAACCCACATGTTTCTCATTAGACCAGGTCACATTGTACATAATTTGAAGAAAAATATGAGAATATTTTTTTTTTTTCAAAAATATTGATTTTAGATTTTCCGATTTTTGGGAATCCCATATAGACACGATTTTTTTTACCACTTAGCTGACCTTCAGTTCAGTTCGGGAACTTACCTGAGTGAAAAAAGACTCGGTATCATTAGGAGTTGATCAAAAGCCTTGAAACCTTAAGTTGCAATTTTAACAAAACTATCAAGTAGCTTTTGTTCAAACTTGGTACATTTTTACCTGGGATGTTTAGGAATATATGGTTTAAATTAAATACCGTATGTCAATATCACCCTGTATATAAAATAGATTATAAAATGACTATGAATGAGGCCATACTCTTAAGTTCGTTACGATTATTATATTAGTATATAAATATAAAAACAAATACAAAAGTATAATTAAAATAACCTGACATGACAAGAAATGATTTGTAAATAAGTATGTATCATGTTCATAAACTCGCTTGTAACTTCGTGTTTCGATATTAAGTTGTCACTGACAATCTACTTATTTTGTTCAATTTATGAACGTCAAACTTAATTGCATGGAAATGAACACGTGTGGTAGTAATTTATAGTATTTTCTTTGAAATCCTATAAGGCTATGTATGAGATGAAGTTACATTTCTCTTGTTTCTCGGTCCGTCACTATTGAGAATCGCGACGACTCGTGATGTTCTTCAACCATCCTGGGTGGCATGGACCACGTCCGATCCGAAAATTTGGCGAGTATTCTGCCTCTGGCGCGTCTGCTCTCGGTTTTTCGAATTCTCGAAATTTCTCTCAACGAGTTTGAAATAAACTCATAACATAGGTATATACAAGTTGTTACTACAGTTCCAATTGATTTCTCGGAATTTCCGAATTAGAATCTCTTAGATAGTTTAGTCACCTTGTCGATCCAAAGGAACAAAAATATATATTTTAATGTCCTTAATGTACGTAGTTACAAAAATACAATCCAAATAAGTTGACCTCAGCTGTTATGACCATAAACAAAAAGTTTTATATTTATACGTGAGCCGGTTAGCTGTTTTTCCCCGTAGTAGCTTTATTATTCTTATTGCTTCTAAATTACGATAAAACCAGTTTTGGACAGATCTGTGTTGTTGTATTATTGGGGTTTTTTATGATTGCTCGTCATTAAGCAGCCTTCAACGCATGGATTTGTTCGACAGATCTGCCTGATATTTATGCGGGCAAAACGGATAATGTGTGCTGTAAATAGGGGCAGACATAATACCTATCTGTTTACCTGTTTGCCAGTTGAACCGTGTGAGGTAAATTAAATTTATTTACTTAATTCTTTTTTGCACTGTATAGAGAAACAACAAAAAAATCACGTAATAATAATAATAGTACAAGCGGCGGCCCTATCACACTAGGTATTTTTTTACAGGCAACCATGGGATGGATATTTAAATAGGAGAAAGAAAGAAAAAATAATTAAATCTGTATCTGTAGTAAAGGACGTCGCTTGCAATGTCGAGTTGAAATTCAACAATTCCATGTCTATTTCTCCCGCCAAATAACAGTATCAATGCATTGTTGATTTTCTGTCTAAAAGATATTGTAGCCAGAGTAACTACTGAACATATTGAGACTTAACATGCTAAGTCTCAGGGTGGCGAGCGCAGTGGAACGCCAAGCATCGCTTTGTAATAAAAGGTGTTTGGTTTTGCTACTTTTCATGAGCCGTTGTATCGCTTACCATCAGGCGGCGAACGGCATGCTCGTCTTGCCATTCATTGCAATAAAAAAGGCGGCCAAAATATTCACCTCCACAATTTAAAATACCGGCCAATCAGACCACGAAACACGAATAAAATTTCTCCGGATTTGCTACATTTTTCACTACTGCTACCCTCCTATAGGTCATAGCATCATGATATATTTTCATTTTTTAATTCAACTTCAAATTTCAATATTAAGTCAACTATAGGTATTTCTTCGTTAATTTCACGCACACATAAGCGACCAAAGCTGTGTGCGTAGAGCTGCCGCGTCGGCTCGCTATACAGTCAGCTCAATCAACTTTAATCCGTGCGCTTCAAAATTCTAATATTCAATTGAAATGAAACTTATGATTTATATATTGGTAATATAATATCATAAAAAGGAGAAGCGAAAGAAATAAGCTGCATACAAATCAGTGTTCAATCAGTAGACACTACGGACGTTTTATTAATCATTTCGTGTTCGAACACATTTTGGTGGTTATAAGTGTAGGTATTAGAATAAGCACTCACTTCCAGGAACTAACTATTGTATATTTTGTAAATTAACACTTAATACATTCACAGACAGAGTAAAATTATAATTATGCGACTCGGAGCGAGATGTGCTCGTGACGAGAGATGGCAGACTATCTTCTTCCATCCAAATAAACCGACCCTTTTATAGGACTACCCGAATGAGGATCGGTGGGGATAAATCTTCCAGAAAATATATTTAAGCCATAAAATAGGGTCTATCCTTTCAACTAAAAATTATGGTCGGCCCAAACATCTGGGCTATTGTCCAAACAGAAAGATTTACCCAAACATATGTACTATTGTCTAAAAAACATAAATTTGTTGCAAAGGATTACCGCCACTAAAGAACTTAACTATAATAATACAGTTTTATTGCCCCGGCATGAACGGGTCATTACAATTAGGAAACAATAATTTAGAACAGCATCTTTTTAACTAATATTATACAATAAGGTACACAAAAATTCTTACTTAAATAAAACGACTCGCAGATGTTTTATGGTTAAACATCTGCAGTCATATTTTAAAATGAAATGCGTGTTTAAATAATGTTCAAATTACAACTAATAAGCGTGTTATTTTAAAAGCTAAATATAAGTTGGCGTATTGCAACCGCTTTAAAAGCTATATCTAAGTTGGCGTATTGCAACCGCCACAACATGAATAGGGTTAGGGGCCTTACAACCCGTTACAATTACGAAATATATTTAATTTTATATTACAATACATAACGTAATTTAGCCTCGGAATTACATCCCATTATATTATCTGAAACATAATTTATACTCACTACGAAATCATTGTAGGTAATAAAAAAAAATTACTACCAAAGTACTAAGATGGCATGGCAATCGCAGTCCGCGCGTGGCTATTTTTACTACGCGCAAAAATCGACTGCAGCCAGGCCGGAGCGACGAGTGATACGTCCTCCCTCTAAAAGGCCTTGCGGTGGTCTGATTTGATGCCACTTGGGACTTCACGAACGCGGGACCTCCGTGATTGCGGAGGTACTACGTTGTGGCTATAATTCCTAGGCGAGAGCCTTAACGATTGTGACCTATCCTTGCGGTCCGTAAAAACGGTACCGATCTTGGGGTTATAGTCCGAACGATACGGACTATGCGAATGCGGAAGATGACTATATTTCTCTTGGCCAGCCAAGAGACCTAGGATGTCTACGTGTGAGAGAGCTCTCGAGGGTGACTGACATGACGTGAACTGAGTCAACGCAATTTCCTACCACCGCTTCCTAGTGTTATCGCTGAATAGAAGAAGCGGCGCAACTTTCAGCAACACATTTGACCAGTTCGCTCGGATCATTCAGTCACTGGAGCGTCTCTCACATTGCGGGCCTTTGGGCGGGATGTCGGCAATGTTAGTCGAGGTCTCGGCAGAAACCGAGAGGAGTTCGCGGGGTAATGGCATCCCATTATATTATCTGAAACATAATTTATACTCACTTCAAATCATTGTAGGTAATAAAAAGAAAAATATGTTTTACTACCAAAGTACTAAGATGTGGCAATCGCAGTCCGTGCGAGGCTATTTTTACTACGCACGGCAAAAATCGACTGCAGCCAGGCCGGAGCGACGAGCGATACGTCCTCCCTCTAGAAGGCCTTGCGGCGCGGCGGTCTGATTTGATACAGGTCGGACAGCGTGTTTTATAGTGGTTTTTAAAATATTTATAAAAAACATGAAAACTAATTTTGTTGAAATATAAAAATGGTAATTTATTGATAAGATGTTCTTCTACTATAATATGCAATTGTTATAAAAAAATTACGTACGATAAGTTGGTGAAAAAAAATATGTTCTTGACGAGAGTTTCTGAATAATATCGCATTATTAAATTTTTATTTTTCAGGAACTAAAAACAAAAAGATTATTTTTCTCAGCAAAATCCCTCCATAAAGGTCTTATTAGTCTGATAATATTTTTATTTTCATCTTATATTTAGTGATTTCGGATATCTTAAGCTTCTAAATTGCCATTTGAAGCCTAAATAACGAAACTTGTGTTCAATAATCCTTATAGTACTCACAAATTATCCATCAATCTATAACCTTTTCTAAAATTAGTACTAATTATTTTACCTTTAAATTGTTTATTGGTGGCTATTAACTCGTTTGAAAAGTCCTGTTTTTAAGCCAAAAAGCGCGCGGAAGGTATAAACGCTTTTAAACGAGCTGGCGACCCTGAAGCCATTCACATTGAAATTCATAAGGTGCGCCTTCAACCAGGTCTCTGTGAAACAAAGTATACTAATATTAAAAGTGTCATTGAAAAGTTCGATTTCTAAAATTTTGCGAGAGAAGCGGTTTATATTTTGATGAGATAAAACTAAACAGTTTCTACCGTTCTCTTTTGTCAAATTTAAAAGTTTAAATTATTTACCACATTTATTTTAGTAACATTACTAAAAGTGGTAGTGCATAAGGACTTTGTCATATTACTTATGACCAAAATCCCTAGATGACAACCATTTCTAAAATTAGAACTAACTATTTTCCTTTAAAATGTTTATTGGTGGCTATTAACTCGTTTGAAAAGTCCTGTTTTTAAGCCAAAAAGCGCGCGGAAGGTGTAAATGTTCTTAAACTAGAACAATTTACTTATGGCGGATCTGTGATAATTATGTGAGAGGCCGCCTGAGTAGGTACCACCGCAATGTTTATTTCTCACGCCAAACAGGAGGGTAAATGCACTGTTGTGTTTCTGTTTGAAGGATATGTTGCCAGAGTAACTTTTGAGACTTAACATCTTAATCTTAAACTTTTATCTTCATCACAGCACTATCATCATAATCAACATAGGCTAAATTCTTCGTAGGTTCTCTTAAATCAGTAGCTTTAACTAAATTAAAGTAAATAAGCATCCAATGTTGATATATTTGCGCCCAAATACTGGAACGCAACTTAAATATAAGTTGCGCTTAACTACGTTAATCCCGGTTAAATGTACTGGCTAAGTGGGCCGTGCGCTGTTAAGAGCAACTTATTATTTGAATGGCGTTCCAGTATTCGGGCGTTAATCATTAATGCCAGCCTTAATGGCGCCATTAGACACAGTGCAACAGTAGGACGTGGTTTCTAACCCCGCACCGAGACAAATGTTTGTGAAAAACCACAAGTATTTGTCTCAAGTTTGGGTGTTTGTGAAACCGAAAAGGCTCTTGTAGTTCCTGATACCTACGACACAAGGTTTATATCTTAGAGTGGTGTCAAAATATGAATGCGTGACTGTTGGGTGTATTTTTATTGGATAGGGTCGGCATACGAGCTAACAAGTCACCTGGGTAAATGATCACTACCAACTTAACATGCATAACGCTTGGATCATATAAGTTTTGCCGGCTCATTAAATTAGTAAGGAAGCGGGAAGGAAAAAGGAACGGGATGTAGGGTATATTTGTCATTATAAACTAAATTACGTATGTTTCTCAAAGGAGACCTCCTCTATAATAAGTTAGCTTTAGTTAATAGGCCTCCTGTCATACTTGATTATATCTATTCATCTAACGTATTTCCAAAGCTTGTCTGAAGTTGATTTACTTACATCTTACTATAAAATCCATGTTTATAATTAATACTGAAAGCTGGTGCCACGGGTAATTTACTGGGTGACAGGCGGTCTAGCGGGTAATTGCTTGGACATTAGACCATCAGTCCCGGTTCACGAAGCGGTAAACGTCATTAGCCACGATCTTGGGTGGTAAGGGGAACTTAGGTACATATAGATGTGGAAATTAGATTGCTTGTTATATAAATTACGAGTATGTCTTTATTAAGAATTTCGAGTTTAATACATTTAAAACCAGGGTGACTCTATTACGATCCGAAACGAAAATTGAATGTTCGAATTT
This sequence comes from Hyles vespertilio, assembly GCA_009982885.2. Taxonomy (NCBI): domain Eukaryota; kingdom Metazoa; phylum Arthropoda; class Insecta; order Lepidoptera; family Sphingidae; genus Hyles; species Hyles vespertilio. The sequence goes on from CM042816.1 coordinate 3,494,934, forward strand.
TGTATGTATGTGTATAATATTCCACAAAATGTTTGATTTTTTATCGTATATCGTAACCATAGACTAAGTTCGGAATTAATAATAAGTATCATAGAGAATAGTATTGATTTTTAGACGTTTGAAAAATTGGATGTCTAATATTCGAGATCGTTTTGTATCACAGACCAACCCCCAGCATAGTTGATCTAAATACATATATCGTAAAATTGAGAAGTGCCTTATTACTTATAATCTAGTGTGATGAATTAAGATTAAATTAAATTCAAATCTTACAGGACTAGTCTAATTATAATCAAAAATAATAATTAATTAAAGAAAAATATATTAGTATGGCACGTATCAAAAAATATGCGATTCCTATTTAACTCTTGGTAATTGTCGTGGCAATCGAGATTTACGACTTGCGCATTTATTTGAAATACTTGAATATCATATAAACTTACAAATACATATTAATTGAGATTTTAAAACATATTTCCATGTTGTTGGCTCAGACAAATCCATCCCGTACAAGTTACGAAGTTGTGTAAGTTGGAACACGATAAAGTACATACAATTCCGGATCATATATCTTCGCTCCAGGCCAATAAATCCGTCATATCTAGTTATTCATCTAGCTACATACCGTTCCGCTTCGGAATGTTACAAAATAGAACAGAACTTTAACAATTACTAGTTGTATGACGCGTCTTCACCTGAGTACCTTCCAGTTGTTATTTTGACAAACAAATTACGATTTACGTCAGAACAAAGAAACTTGAATATTCTAGAAAGAAAGAAAGAAAATTTATTGTTATTACAAAATACACAAATGAAAAAGAAAACAAAATAAGATACACATTTCAACCCCAGAAAATACAAAAAATTATATCAAATAATACCTACAGTAATGTCGTACTAATTGTGCTAACAATAGGTACCCTCATTCAGCTTTGTGCTGCAGTACAGCCTAAGGAGTACTACAGCCACATATGGTAATGTACTCTGTGACTACAGCTCTAATTTTAAAACTAGGTTATACTATTATTACAAGCCAACAACAGGCTTTAAAATTAGTGAAGTAGACGTCGTCGCATCAAAATTCGAAAATAATTGTAGACAAACTTTATGAGAAAATAATGTATTATGTCGAATATTGCATCCTTAGAGAATTGTTGTGGTTAGCCGTGGACTTCACGTCAGATGATGAATGTCAATTTTAATGTCCAATTTTGGCATCCAGACCTGGAACTATTAAGGATAAAAGGCAGCCTATATGTAAGCGCAGAATACAAACTATTTCCAAACCGATTTTTATTTTGTTAAGCTATACCACCAGTAGCAAAACCAAGAAAGATCTTGAATTACAAAGCAATTCTGAGACATAAGATATTAAGTCGCAATATATCCAGTAGTTACTCTGGTTACAATGTCCTTCAAACCGAAACACAATAGTGTATTTAATTTGCTGTTTGGCGGGAGAAATAGATATTGCGGAGATACCAACCGAGGCGGCCTCTCACATATGAGAGACTTACCATCAGTAATTTCAATCATTTCTAATCATAAAGTATAGAAATAACAAACACACTCGCTATGTTGCGCGCTCAAATATAATGATAGTGCGATTTTAACAAATTAATATATACGATAGGGTCCGCTGGTTTTGCTATTATTATTGTTACTATTGAGAAGCATTCTTGTAATTCGCACACGAACATCTTCATGCATCGGTGAGTGTGGAGCGAATTTTTGCAAACGTAATTAGGTAAGGAACCGATATTATTTTTTGTTAGTTTATCTTCCAATGTATTTAGTTCATTTCCTTTACCCATACTTTTTATTCCATACCGCTATCCTTAAGTTTACTAACGCTACAAACAAGATATGCAAGTACAGCCATGTGAATTCTTTATAATTGTACATCTATAATTATCATATTAGTATCATTGCAGGACACGGACCTCCTGTACAATCGAAAATACGATTGAGACTAGGTCGTAAAGTCCACCACGCTGGCCTAGTGCGGGTTGGTAGACTTTACATACTATAACTTCTCTCAAATCACTACGTTATATAAGGTAACACTTTTATAGTGCGTGGTGATTGACCATCCATACACACATGTCTCCGAAAAGTTAGAGGTGTGCTCTGGGATTTGAATCCGCGTCCACCATAAACATGTCAGCAGCCGCGTCTGGGGGGTTACTCTACAATCCGTTACGAAGCACGAAACTTCGGATAACGGATGTCAGTGACGAAATAAATGTACCACAGAGTACGCTTCATCTTGTACTTTTAATTCCTGGTGGTGTGCATCCTCTCCCCCACTATAATTTCCAAGATATTTCACAGGCATTTCTAATATCCAGGGCAAACAATCTTCATTTTTTGTTTAGCTGCGTTATTGTTGTTCGAACTTTTATTACTTAATTTTCTTCGAATCACCGCTATTATAGGTCTACCAGAATCTCATGGCATTTTGGGAAATTTGAATTTACGTATCGCAACACTGGGGAAATTGGATGAACACATTTTGATACTTTCAATAATTGTAATTAATTATTATTTCAAATCAACATGTTTTTTTAGTACAACTTTGTAAATAAAGTACATAATGTTTTAAGTATAAATATATAGACTATTTAAACATTCAATATTGTACTTTTAGATTAGTAGCCAATAAAAATAGGTAAATAAGACTTTTTCAGTTCTAAGTTATAATATACATACGTGCCTTACGAGTATTTATAATATAGAGGGAGCGCTGGTACTTCCAAAACGCAGATAAAAATGGTGATATAGGTCTACCAGAATCTGATGGCATTTTGGGAAATTTGAATTTGCGTATCGCAACACTGGGGTAATTGGATGAACATATTTTAATACTTTCAATAATTGCAATTTATTATTATTTCAAATTAACATGTTTTTTTTTAAGTAAAACTTTGTAAATAAAGTAAATAATGTTTTAAGTATAAATATATAGGTTATTTAAACATTAAAATGACTTGGAACAGTCACATACATAGTCCTGACCCTACACTAAGATCGAGTCTTGTGTCGTGGGTATCAGGAACTACAAGAGACTTTTCGGTCTCACAAACACCCAAACCCGGAAGAAATATTTGTGGGCCGCACAAACATTTCACTCGGTGCGGGGATCGAACCCGCGGCCTCTCGTTTCACAGGCGGCGTCTAACCAACTGCGCCACGGAGGCTGTCATTTTAAAAGGCTGTCAAAATACAATATAAATACGTGCCTTACGGGTATGTATAATATAGAGGGAACGCTGGTATTTCCAAAACGTAGATAAAAATGACGTTACCGCTACCAAGCCACCAGTTTCGTTTTAATGCTCACTTCTTATTAGTTCTCACTTAATCTAACAACTTTCAATTTCTAAATTGTACGTAGTTTGATTATGAGTCGTTTTTATTTACATAAATATTAGATTCCAAAAATGTTATATGAAAGATGCAAGATTGTAAAATAAAAAACGTATAATTATATTTTCAGTCTTCTTTATTTCATCAACACTTTAGGCAGAGCTTACTTCTAAATACTCTTCCTGTAAATCTTCTGATGAAGACTATGAAGATAAAGTATTAATAATAAACCGTTCCTTATCTAAAAACTCTGGAAACTCCTGAAAATAGGTATTCAATCCATTACTGTTTACTTTCAAAACATGATAACAAAGTAAATACGATATAACACATGTACAAATCTAAAACTAACCAAAAAAACATGAAGTATCAAAACTATTCACTCCGAATTATTTGTTAAAACGACGTCGATTTTAAAATCGACGATTTGTATAAATTTGGCCAATTTATTCACGGATCTTGCGATAAACCTTGTAAACAATGTGATCGTAGAACTAATTTATATATTTTCGTTAAGGAAGTATAGAAATCTTATAATATTCTCATCAAATGACATAACTCAAGTTTTGAAACAGCTGTTGACTGATGGTATTGCCATATAAAAATCATTATGTTTGTTTTTAATTTTATGCCATGAGATTCTGGTAGACCTATTCATGCCATTTTAATTCAGATTTTGCACTTGATATATGGTCTAAAGTAATAAAATCACTTCACAAACAACATTTTATCGAGACTCGGAAATATGACATTTTCGTCGATGTCAATTTCAAATTTTCGTCTCTGACAGTTAGTTCGGACGACGAAGTATTGACGAAAAATTCAAATCATTCGTTCTTTTTACGGATTTCGTGTAATGAAGTAACATCCGTCCGAAAAATGTCACGTAAGTTCGAGTTACGGATTCTATAGTAACCCCCCTGGTCCGTTGCCAAAAGTAATTGTACATACGTGTACAATATGAACAAGTCACCGCAGAAATTTTTAAACGAGGCTTACCTCGGTTAGCAAACAGCTTCTGGCAAAGAATAATAACAATTTAATTATCCCAAACTACGTAATATAATACCAAAGGTCAGCCGATTTAAATTAATATAATTTATCGTCGCTAACATTGTCTATTGCATAGTAGCGGAACAAGTAATCTTGAAGTCGTTTTACATATTCTGTACTCAGCTTGTATTTATGATAAAAATATGTCTGTCAAGGCCAGAAATACTTCATACATCTTATTAGACGGTAAATCAATTTCATTTGTTTTTATCCTTATATAATTCCATTAAGATATTAATGGAATGTTGTTTAAGATTAAGATATCTTATTGTTAAGACGGTTATCGCGTTTTATTTTAATAAAATTTTCTAAAATTATTTGTGGGTAAAAGATTTGTTCCTATAGCCAATGATCAAAAATCAATTTATCCGAAATGGAGGCAATATATTTCGTGTTTAAACATAATATTCAGCAATATACGATTTTAAAATATAAAATTAATTAAACAACGTAATACCTCTCAATTTACAATAATTCAAATAAATTAATGTTCTCAGTGAAACTTGAGATGACAACCGCAATCCCGATCGATTTCTTTCCGGAATTTGAATAGCTATTATTCAAAACGTAAACGCAAATTTCTTATAGAGTAAAAGCCTCAATTAATCTATACGTAATTTTAGCAAATTTAGCTGATATTTTGCCAATTACATTCGCCAAAATTATTTTGACGGTGTGTATGTTAATCGCACCGCATACCAAAGTCGCCGACCCGCCTAGCTATGTCGTCAAAATATTGTCGGCTGGCTAGCCGGCAACTTCACTCATTGTCGGCGGCTCTAGAAATATTTTTATGACGTTGTCGAGTGTCGTCGGGCAACTGACCAACCCCTCGACTGGCACGGGCGCCATATTGCGGCTTTTTTTAATATACCCTATTTCAATGATACTAGGCTGTTTTATTGCTTGAAATCCGAAAAGCCGTAATGCCTCCTTGACAGGCGACTGAGCGGAGCGCTTGCATCGCCACATGTCATTTCAGCGGGTAAAACGTGCGAACATTATTGCGGCCATGATTCTTTTCTTTTAGGCCGCAGGTTGTGACGGCAGGCTGTTAAGGCGGGTCGGTGGCTTTAGTATGGAGTGCGCTTTATAGCGATTGCATAGAAAGCGTAAGGACAGGTTGTAGAGATGGAATCTCGAGTTTATGGTTTCGAGATAAAATTTGAGTGCTACAAGATTAACAATTTCGGTTTGGGAAATATATGTGTAATATTTTCTCTAGATACTAATTTGTACTTATTTAATAGCGTAAGGCGATCATTTCACTTTTAAAATTAAAATCCTTCTACAACCAGGTAACCCAATACGAAAATCCGAAATATAAAATAAAAAAAAACATTCCTAAAATATAAAAAATGTTTTATCAAATATGGATCCCAATCACATAATTCTATATTATACTAGTCTTCAACATTTTATCTCCTAAATATAATATAAATAATAACTTAACCGTAGCTCTTAGGTCTTACTTAAAGCTTAAGTGTAAAATTTCGCTTTAAAAAATTCTAAGTAAAAAATATCGCTACATTCCCGTATTTTTGTTGCAGAGTGCCGGCAGACAGCCGAGAGAACGTGAATTCGACTACACACTCGACAGTCACACTCGACAGAAAAGGGGTCGACGAGGCGGCCGACTATGATCCCTTCGAGCACCGGAATATTGCGCATCCCACCTCGTAAGTTCATACTGGCAACTGGAGATATTGAAATTTATAACAGTACTGTATCAGCCCATACACGTCCCAGAAGGGTTACTATGGATAGAAGGGTACTAGAAGGGTTACTATTACTGGTGGTAGGTCTCTCATATGTGAGAGGCCATCTGGGTAGGTACCACCGCAATGTCTATTTCTCCCGTGAAACAACACTGCGTAAATGCACTGTTGTGTTTCGGATTGAAGGACATTGTAGCCAGAGTAAGTACTGGACATATTGAGACTTAACATCTTATGTCCCAGGATGACGAGCGCAGTGAAATGTTGCTACTGTTTATGAGCGGTCGTATCGCTTACCATCAGGCGAACGGCTTGCTCGTCTCGTCATACATTGTAATAAAAAAACAAAAGTCCTCCGACACGACGTCGAATGTTCTAACATCGCACGTAAAACTGTACTATAAATCTATACTAATATTATAAAGCTGAAGACTTCGTTTGTTTGAACGAGAAACGGAACCGAAACCGAAACCGCGCGCCGGTTCTCTTTGAAAAATTCTTTCAGTGTTGGATAATACAGTTTTCGAGGAATGCTATAGACTATATATCATTACGCTATGACCTATATGAGGGAAGGAGTAGTGACATTTCTAGTAAATACGAGGATTTTTTTTTCGTTTTTTTTAAATTGATAGTCGGAATTGAATATTTTGACCGCCATTTTGAATCGTCTATCTAAACCCGGGCGTAGCCGCGCCTGACCTCTATACTTTATAAAAGGTTCGAATCCTGTATCATACGTCGTAATCTTAGATTTAGTTGGAAGTGAATAATAAGTTTCATAGAAAACATTGATTTTTAGAAGCGGAAATCTTATATCGTATAAGACGATCATCGTCCGAACATTTGAACCTCGTGTACCGAGTATAGAGAAACCCCAGGGCACGGACCTCCTGTATAATGGAGAGTACGATTGAGAGGAGTTAGGCCATATAGTCCACTACGCAGGCCTAGTTCGCGAACTTGAAATTTATTCTGTCTGTATCAGCCCATATACGTCCCACTGCAGGGCACGGGCCTCCTCTACAATCGAGAGTACGATTGAGAGTGGTTAGGCCATATAGTCCACCACGCTGGCCTAGTGCGGGTTGGCGGACTTACATACCATAGAAATTTTAGAAATCGCTATGGTATGCAGGTTTCCTCACGATGTTTTCCTTCACCGTTTTAGTGCGTGGTGATTGACTATCAATACACACATGACTCCGAAAAGTCAGAGGTGTGCCCTGGGATTCGAACCCGCGACCACCGTGAACATGTTGACAGTCGCGTCTAGTCCGTTTACCAACAGGCCACCACGCACTTCTTGAAATTTATACCTTTATTAAATTATGGCAGATATTAGACGAAAATATTTTAAAAATGGGGAGTACTATTGACTCTTAGTGTAGATACAAAAATATTTAAATTACTGTCAATCACAATACTCGTAGATTAAAATTTATTTTTCAAGCACATCTATACTAATATATTATAAAGCTGAAGAGTTGGTTTGTTTGAAAGGGCTTACCTAAGGAATTGATGGTTCGATTTAAAATATTTTAGAGCTGGATAATCAATTTATTAATTGAAAAACTTATTAACGCACGTGAAACCGCGAGCACAAGCTACTGCTTGTGCTCGCGGTTGTCTACTGACAATAATTAACAAAAAGCAATATAATTTTTCTTAATCATTTCCGTTCCCCAACGGGGTTTTGTTTTATAGAGGACATCACTTATGATAATAAAAAATATACAAAATAAGGAATTTTAAATGAATAACTTTTCGCGTGAATGGGTCGTTGAAAATGGCAAGGACGCAAGAAATGTATGAAGGAACGATGAAGACGCACATTTCTTAATTAAATTTTAATTGCTTTTATGCTAAATCTCTTGGAAGATTTTGTTCATTTAATACAATTTATTATGAACATATTAAGGGCACTTCTTAGCAAATTTAAAATTCTTAAAAAGTCTAATGAAAAGTCTTTTCAAGTCTATTAAGTACATTTACAACAACAATTTATTAAAATAGTCCGAAACCTTTTCGAATACAAATTAAAGTTAATAATCTACATTAAGCCTATTAGTGATAACAACATGAACAATTAAATAAATTACTTTTTTTTAAGTTCATTTCGATTTAAATTTTCTCATTATTTTCCAATACGTGCCTAGACTAATAATATTTAACAATTATTTTAAATCGTGGTTTAACAAATTAAATATTGACATGAAACGATACAAATATAAGTAACGAAAAGGTCAAAAAGATTTTCCATTCGGTATAAGTTTTTCAGAAAACGGACTAACTTGATGGCGCGACTTCGGTACTGTTACGACTCTGAGTTCTTGGTTTCGAATCCCGGGTCGGGCAAAATAAAATAAAAAATACAATATCGCCATATTGGATTTTTAATTTATTATCAGGTGTCAGGAATATGTGCCTGATATGGCGATAGGCTCACCCCTATCACATCGCGGGACGGAATAAGCAAAACGAATCTTGCGAAATATGAATGCCCTGAAAGAACCTCTGTTTACCCCTTTTGGGTACTAGGCGTGATGTTTGTGGAATTTATTCATTATGGAAAAAGGCAATAAAGTCATATTAAATATTACAAAATTTGTAGTCGCCCAGAGTGACGACAGTGCACAAGATTAAAAAAACACCATAATTCTGTAAACATTATTTTATCTTTCAGGACTTTGGGTGCATTCTTCCACCTGCTAAAATCATCGCTTGGATCGGGATTTTTGGCGATGCCCGCTGCATTTAAAAACACAGGACTGATACCAGGGTGTATAGGGACTGCTTTAGTGGCGGTGATTGCTACGCATTGTGTTCACATTCTGGTGAGTAAAGAATTAATGAATCCAATCCAAACCGAATGTAAAAGAATGTTTTAAATGGGTCTTCACGTGGTTAATGTACTCAATTTTAGCTATGAAAGTTCTTTCTTGTTTTTTATAATAATAATAATTTAAAAAATGTTTGGTTACCGACAAGTGGTATATCGATTCAACAATTATTTTCCCGATTGTCGTTTCTGCTCATTGGTTGCCAAAACTAAACAGCTTCGACCAACACAGAGACTCTCAGTTGGCTATTAGGTCAAGAGTCATAAACAGAAAGCAGTGTTACTGAACAGAGCACGCATTGTGAGGAGTTTCCTCACTTTATCTCCCTAACCGCCGGTGGCTTGGGTCTTGAGCTTCACCACCGGAGGGTAAATCAATATTTTTTATGGATTTCTTATTATAATTTATATATTATGTGAAAATACAAATAAAATGATAAATAAAATTAAGAGAAATAATATCTTTTTTGTATAAATATCATTAATACATATGTATATAGATCGCTGATTCCTACTAGGATTTATACTTCGTCTTACAAAATCAGTGTCTTCATATACAATATTTTGTAGGATTTTATTTTATTTTATTAGGAAGCTTTTACAATATAACACAAATGTTAATTAAAACAATAATTAGATGTTTGCATAATTGCAAACCCCATAGGAATATGTTAATAGTTAATTTTAAATAATTGAGTTAATTTTGTTCAATCAATGATTAATTTGCCATAATATATTCTTATTACCTACCCGACATTCATTGGGTCCTGACTTTGATTTCCATGTCGTGTACTCCGCTTTATGTGGGGTTTATGATTAGATTTTTTTGTGTATCTACAGGGATTTAAGAAAATGAAAGTATTTTTTTTTTTTTTTATTGCATTGAATGGCGAGACGAGCAAGCCGTTCGCCTGATAGTAAGCGATACGACCGCTCATAAACAGTAGCAATATTCCACTGCGCTCGCCATCCTGAGACATAAGATGTTAAGTCTCAATATGTCCAGTAGTTGCTCTGGCTACAATGTCCTTCAATCCGAAACACAACAGTGCATTTAAGCAGTGTTGTTTCACGGGAGAAATAGACATTGCGGTGGTACCTACCCAGATGGCTTCTCACATATGAGAGACCTACCACCAGTAAAAAGTATTTTTTTTAATTCCATTAAAATTTCCAAATCAATTTCAGCCTATTTTGATCTACCACCCGATTCGGTAAGCGGTTTTCACTAGAATATAACGTGCACGAAACTACTATTTTCAAAACCAGTTCATAACGAGTATATTATGAGAATACAAAATAGTAATTATTACAAAAAATACAAGTTTAAATCAGAGCCGTTCATTAATTTTTTTTTAGAATTTACTAGTAATATTTTTAAGATTTACGCGAATATTACACCATCAAAAAAACATTATTTACCGTGGCAACTAATAGTATTTTTTGAGTGTGAATGTGTTTGGGGGTAAATCCGCCCCGTGACCACAAAAGCTGTAAAGTAATTGAAACGTAGGTAAAATTAAAAAAATAAACCAAATCCACGATAAAATCCGCATATAATAGCTTTTTTTTTCAATGTACTAACGTTTCTATTTAACAGTCTCCGTGGCGCAGTTGGTTAGACGCCGGCTGTTGAAATGAAATGAAAATGGTTTATTGATCATCTAGACAATTAAATAACTCTTATGACAACTCAATACATAGTACTTATTCTATAATTACAAAATAATTGATTATAATATCATTATATAAATTAAATGATTTATTTATGAATATTGAAATGCGTGGTGGCCTGTTGGTTAACGGACTAGACGCGACTGCCAACATGTTCATGGTGGTCGCGGGTTCGAATCCCAGGGCACACCTCTGACTTTTCGGAGTCATGTGTGTATTGATAGTCAATCACCACGCACTAAAAACGGTGAAGGAAAACATCGTGAAGAAACCTGCATACCATAGCGATTTATAAAAAATTCTATGCTATGTAAGTCCGCCAACCCGCACTAGGCCAGCGTGGTGGACTATATGGCCTAACCACTCTCAATCGTACTCTCGATTGTAGAGGAGGCCCGTGCCCTGCAGTGGGACGTATATGGGCTGATACAGAATATAAATTAAATTTATTTAGATGGTAAAGAGAGGTCGCGGGCTCGCAGTGAATCGCCCTGGGATGTCTGGTGCCGCCCACAATGCGTGTGATGGCCATCAAGGGGTTTTTAGATAGTATGCTGGCGTAGGTATTTCTGGAGACCCAGCTCGGCCACTCGAGTTCGCAGTGAATAATTTTGAAAGCCTAAAGAGTGATGATAAGTTCGCCTTATGTTAAATCTGATCATCATCTCCAATTTTTTTAAGATTCTGAACATGAGCCTATGCATGCATGAATAAATATTGCGTATGTCATCAAATTGAATAACGAGGTATCTTTATCATAGCTAAATGCACTTTCTCTTATCTACCTTCATTTACGCAGTCTCTCGTTAACTTTATGCATGTCGTAGATCTATATTATGGTTTTATGACCAGCTGACTCGACGTCGATCCTATCGGGAATTAATTATCAAAGCTAACATGTACTAATTATCCACAAGCCATACTGCTATTACTAGTAGACTTATAAACTCATTTGCAAAAAAAACGGGCACCTAAGCGATGAACCATTTCAAATGTTACTATTGGTTTGTTTGATAATTATAGGTAGTTTTACTTTCACAACTTTGTAAATTAATAAGCAAATAATCGTTTTCGTCAGTATTATCATAAAATTTTGATAAAATTTATGGGTTTTAATGCCAAAGTTCACTAGTAGTGTATGCTCGCTAGTAGTGCATATGCTCGTAAAGTAAAAGTTAACAAAGATTTTTGTTTGTTTTTTCTTTAATAAAGTAAAAGCAGATAAATGTTTAGTATCGGGTGTGACCCCCTCTAGCTGAAATCACAGCTTGAATTCGTCTGGGTATGCTAGCGAGGATATCCCGGATACTTGCTTGCGGAATACGTTCCCACTCCGCGGTAATCACATTCTTCAGCTCTCTGATGGTCTGCGGAGCCGGTTGTACTGATCTCACGCGTCGTTTCAGAACGTCCCAGACATGCTCTATAGGATTGAGGTCGGGACTTCGAGCTGGCCAATCCAAACGACGAATGCCGACCTCCTGCACATACGCTTCCACATCACCAGACCGGTGGGCGCGAGCGTTGTCGTCCATAAAAATTGAGTCTTCGCCTAAAGCGGCCAATGCGGGTTGTGCATGAGGAATTAGAACTTTTGTTATGTATCGATGTCCAGTCAGTGAGCCGTTTTCAATGAAGACTAACTCTGTACGATCCATTGAATTTATTCCTGCCCAAAACATAACAGAGCCCCCACCATAAGGTGTGATTTCTTCAAAACAAGCCTCTGCAAAACGTTCTCCTCGTCTTCGTAGCACTCACCGACGTCGATCTTCACCGAACAGAGATATCCTGGCTTCATCGGAGAACAATACCCTATTCCAGTCTTCTTGAGTCCATGACTCACAATTTCGAGCAAACCTAACCCTGGCAACTCTGTGCTCACGGTGGAACTTAGGGCCGCGGGCCGGGCGATGACTGCGTATATTGGCCGCGAAAAGCCTCCTCCTGACCGTCCATATACTAATACGCACATTTCTTACTTTTTCGAGGTTGTTCTTAAGGTCCACATACGAAGACTTGCGATTTGTCAATGCGCGACTCACAAGAAAACGATCATCCCGTGGTTGGGTACATGGTTTTCTTCCAGAACCAGGCTCAATCCTATAGAGTATGTCTGGGACGTTCTGAAACGACGCGTGAGATCAGTACAACCGGCTCCGCAGGCCATCAGAGAGCTGAAGAATGTGATTACCGCGGAGTGGGAACGTATTCCGCAAGCAAATATCCGGGATATCCTCGCTAGCATACCCAGACGAATTCAAGCTGTGATTTCAGCTAGAGGGGGTCACACTCGATACTAAACATTTATCTGCTTTTACTTTATTAAAGAAAAAACAAACAAAAATCTTTGTTAACTTTTACTTTACGAGCATATGCATACTAGCGAGCATACACTACTAGTGAACTTTGGCATTAAAACCCATACATTTTATCAAAATTTTATGATAATATTGACGAAAATGATTATTTGCTTATTAATTTACAAAATTGTGAAAGTAAAACTACCTATAATTATCAAACAAACCAATAGTAACATTTGAAATGGTTCATTGCTTAGGTGCCCGTTTTTTTTTGCAAATGAGTTTATATTAGTTAGCTATATACGCATAGACTTACAAGATCTGATCTGTGATTTCATCATACCCCAGAGGCCTGGCCCGCATATCCACTTAAGCATCATCATTCTCACAACTTGGAGCTCCAAAATGTTGCATTGCTATGTTCGTGCAGAAAACGTTGCGCACCCAAAAAGGAGTACCTACATTTTGGAAACAATCCGTTTCATTATGCACCTATGTATGTTGTATGGTTATAAAACATATAACATATACTGATGGTATGTCTCTCACATGTGAGAGGACTCTCACATTTTTTTAAAATTAAAGTAATGACAAACTAATAATCATACCGCTTTTGCATATCAAACCTTATTTACAGAACAGAAAAAGATAATTCATATGAAAATTGTAGCTTTGATAATGAATTTATTAAAAATAACTGTAGAGTTTGTTGAAAGTGCTCGACGCTCTCACTGAGATCTCAATGCATTTCAAGTGTAAACTTGTATTCTAGCTTACGGTCAGTAATTAATTTTCACTGAAATATATTTTACTAGTACCAATTAAAGTTTGATAATAAAATGCAGCAAATGGATAGCATTTATTTAAATATTTATGTAAATTGGATTTCTAAAGTTCTATCTTTAAGTTAATACACGCAGTCTTGGAATTTTCGGTGCATACCTTAATTTGCGCTCGAAGTCGTGTAATTATTGGTAAAATTTCAAGGACGATAAGTCTTTTCTTCTTTTCTAGATGCATTTTTCCAACGCTTAGACGACGCATTTATGTACTTTATAAGATCTTGATTCTTAATAAGCGTAATCACTTAAATTTATAGTAAAATTGGTAAAGTCACTGTGTGTTTATCACTTAATTCTGTATTAGCCCATATATGTACGTCCCACTGCAGGGCATGGGTCTCCTCTACAAACAGTACGGATTGAGAGAGGTTAGACCATATAGTCCACCACGCTGGCCTACCATAGATATTTTATTAACCACAGGTTTCCTCACGATGTTTTCCTTCACCGTTATAGTTCGTTGTGATTGACTGTCAATACATACACTAAATATTATATAGAAATTGTAATCACTTTTGAACGACGTAGAAATGGGTTAGCTTGTTAAAAAAATACTACTGTTACATACAAAAGCGACATGTTGTCGTGACACTATGGTCTTATCGTTCTGATGCATTCAGTATGTGAGACTGACGAAGGCACAATAGTTTCCATCTCCCCTTCTTTTTCTTTCCTCCTCTTATTCTAAACGCTACGATTTTATTACGCAAATATAATTTATGGATTTATTATCGGCATTTCACTTGCCTAGGGAATTCCTCTACGATCCGAAACGAAGTTCGAATATTCGGACATCGCAAGTACAACTGTATAACTGTACTGTACTCCAATAAATGGTCGAATCGTCTATGATAAGTCATAAACATTAACTAAAATCGGAGTAAATGATAATTGTCATACCGAATAGTATTGATTTTTCGAAATGGAAATCTTATAACTTAAGCTTCGGACGTGGAGCATTCGAATCCTCTCTCTTACTCGTTTACCTATAAAAAAATGAGATGTAGCAGAAAAGCATAACCTAAACTTCGTAAATTAAAGCCCGCTCATACGTAGAGTGTTTAGATAAAAGTTACTTTTAATAATATATTCGTTGTTAGTTGGTACGGATCCAAGCAGCGTATTAATTATGAATATGATATCGAGGCATTGTAATGGATATGTTGCGGGGATAATTCGTAATGGGTTTTACACACATGCACTTTTGAATTGTAAATATCAGTTGCCATTGTATGTATTTATTTTTTTATCGTTTCCTAAATTCCCCATTTATTTCTGATACGAAAAATATGGCGTCTTACTTTGAGGACTTCGGGTGGTATTTTTAAAACAGAATAAATTAAGACGTGCCACCACACCCAAGAAATACACAATAACATAAACTTCATAACCATTACGGAATTTTGCTTTACAATAAACTTTGACTGTAGCATAAACGGTCCATTACTCAGAGCTGTCACAATCCATAAACCTTTATGGATAAGCAGTATTTCATTTCACGTGCGTTTACCCTCTGGAGTAGGGTTGTACGTGCCAAGCATATACCGATATACGAGTTTCTTACAAAGACACCAATATCAAACATCAATACAGATTTCTTCTGTATCGAATTTTTTGAAGGAAGTATTACAAAAGGCTTTATTATACTCTCTTCTTTACAAAACTAGGAGCAACTGTGACGTCTCTACTAGGTTATGCTGCGTGGCCAACAAGAATAGGACATAACGATTGTTCAAGTACATTTTTTTTTTAATTCTTTAATGCTGTCTCTTTTTTTTTCATATCCATCCAAAGGTCGTCTGGGCGAAGTCGCCTAGGGCGATAAAATAGCCATCTGTACTCTTTAATTTTATTTGTAAAATATTGTATGCTGTTTTGTTCATTTTTGTGTGCAGTAAAGAATAAAAATAAATAAATTGATTGCCGCAGATTTATAAGTATAAGAAATTTTCAAGTTAACAGATACAATAACATACAAATGAAATCAACGAAAATAATTTATTTTATTATATTACGTATACCGGGTATATCAAGACTGCTACCGAAAACGAAGCCGGGTGATAGTTTAAGCGACTTCAGACACAATGCAACAGAAAAAGTTGCAAAAAAAAGCGACAAATTTTTTTTGTTATTTTTTTTTCTATGGCCATATTTGGGTGGTAAATACATTTTTTCATAAAATAATAGTGTATATCCTTTTATTTATAAATACTCTAAGGTATAAAAGAGTTTAAATTATTATTTTAGCAAAAGCTATGGATTTACCACCCAAAATTGACGATATTTAAAAAATCATAAAAATAATTGTCGCGTTTCTATGCGAAATTTTTAATTGCATTGTGTTTGTAGCCACTAAAACTACCACCCGGCTTCGTTTTCGGTAGCAGTCTTGAGATACCCTGTATAATTGCTCCCCAGTAGAATATTAGTTATCTCTCTCTCTCTCTCTCTCTATCACTCTTTCTTTTTTCTCCATTTATTACATTTATAGGGATTTTCATCAAAAATATTGATGCTAGAAGAATGGATTTAATTTAAGAACGGTTTTATTTTATACAGGGTATATCAAGACTGCTACCGAAAACGAAGCCGGGTGGTAGTTTAAGCGACTTCAGACACAATGCAACAGAAAAAGTTGCAAAAAAAAGCGACAATTTTTTTTTTTGTTATTTTTTTCCTATGGCCATATTTGGGTGGTAAATACATTTTTTCCTAAAATAATAGTATATACCCTTTTATTTATAAATACTCTAAGGTATAAAAGAGTTTAAATTATTATTTTAGCAAAAACTATGGATTTACCACCCAAAAATGACGATATTTAAAAAATCATAAAAAAAAATTGTCGCGTTTCTAGGCGAAATTTTTAATCCCATCAAAAACATCCTGTAAAAAAATTCCAAGTCTCGCAGCTCAGGTTTTCTAGCGCAAAAAGTTGTGAGATGCATGTAATACCAAGTCGATTAATTTATTTAGTCCTTAAGGGACCTTCTATATAAAGTTATTACGTAGTTGTTACCATATCAATATAAAAAAATCTTTACGTTTTAAATAAATGGATCGACTTGGCCATCGCATGAAAACATAATGTATCGTACAATTTATACATAATGCTGCTGGCCAAGTCGATCTATTTATTTAAAACGTAAAGATTTTTTTATATTGATATGGTAATAACTAACGTAATAACTTTATATAGAAGGTCCCTTAAGGACTAAATAAATTAATCGACTTGGTATTACATGCATCTCACAACTTTTGCGCTAGAAAACCTGAGCTGCGAGACTTGGAATTTTTTTTACAGGATGTTTTTGATGGGATCTCACGTCTTTTTGTAGAGTCCTACTTTTTTTCTTTTCGGTACTTCTTACTTCTAGAATATCACTAACGATTTTTTTAAAGCCTCTGTCTTATGGATTTTTCTTATTTTTGTAGGTATCAATTTATCACAAATATAGCGGATTTGATTATTAATGTTCTTTCTTTCATTGTAATTGATATTTTCGAGCTATTTAGTCTATTTATTTGCAAGTTTTTCTTCGTCATGTTTTTCTAGAGGAATGTTGTACAGTTTCATAGGCTGAATACACCATTTCCCTCTCTATATCCCCTCCTGTTATGCCTCATATATATAGATATCTATCTACAACTATTATTCCATTATATACGGGTACAATGGTTCATTAACTGCAAATGTAACTTTGTAATCCTATACATTTATATGGGATTGCAAAGTTATTCACGAAGTTGGTCTATCAAGAAAACTAGACACAAATTATGAAATGTTTGAATTTTTCCTTACTTTAGACACTAAACACTAATTATATTCTAAATTTGAAGGTTCTATGTCTGCTAGAAGTGCCTTCGACTTTTGATGATCGGTCAGTCAGTCAGTGAGTGACAAAATTACGAAAGTTTGACAAGTTACAATTCTTAAACCACTGGTTCAAATTGAATGAAATTTTAAATATACCGTGTTTACACAATGCCTGCTTAGTAACTGAAAATTCAGACTTCATGCTTTAGCCACAACGAAGTTATAGGGGGTTGAAAATGGTCTGAATTGCTTCGAGAAAAGGATGTTACGGCCTATAGCTCGACTTGGAGGGGGCTCGGCCGCGCCCCCAGATTGCATTGTGTTTGTAGCCACTAAAACTACCACCCGGCTTCGTTTTCGGTAGCAGTCTTGAGATACCCGGTATATAATATATAAAATAAAACCCACCTAACATTCATACTCCGACCCTCCCTTCTAAAGCTGTTATTTTCTACAGTATAAGGCATTTTTATGTCCTTCATTTTCTATTATTATCTTTCTATCACCATACGAGTATATGATTTGAATTAAGTTAGTTTCAATATATCTGGACTCTGTCTAGCTAATGCTACACTTCATGCAAAACAAGTACTTTGCCGTTCCTCACCTCTTGAAATAAATATTAATTTTGCAGCTCACTCAAATATTTCGGCTATAATTTTAGGGTCTTTAGTTATCCAGTAGCCGTTTGTATTCAACTTTATTACTCTAAAATTTTTCATATTATGTCTATCAACCCTACAAGTAATGGTACCAATGCACGCGTTTTATTGAACAAAACAAATTAATTTTGAGCTCAGTGAATTCTAAATAATGATTTCAGTATTGTCAATAAATTATAGATGCTTAATACGCATTATCTGACAAAGGGTAAATTATTTTATCGCTAAACAGATTAAGTGGTAAACCGTACTATTTGATTCATTGGTATAATCTTGACAACTGAACTGCAGTATATTTTCACAGTGATTAAAAGTGAAAATAGTGAGGTTTTGAAATAAAACGTTTAAGAAAATTAATAGTTGCTTACGTGAAAACTATTGTCTGTGGTGCGGATTTTTCAAACCGATAAAACAGTTCATAGTTCCTTTCTACAATACATTTGCACTGATACAAAATTTCTAAATAGTAAAATAAAACGAATTATATTTACATTATACAACAGCTTATCATTGATCTACGTTTTAATTCTCAGTACGATCGAGATTAAACCCATGATGAATCAATTCATAAGTTGTGTCTTTCTGCAACAAAATAAATCAAATAAATAAATGAATGGCACCCCACAGTCAAATACATAGTCCTGAACCCACACTCAGATCTTGTGTCGCGGGTATCAGGAACTACGAGATACTTTTTGGTCTCACAAACACCCAGACCCGAAATAAATATTTGTGGGCCGCACAAACATTTCTCTCGGTGCGGAGATCGAAACCGCGGCCTCTCGTTTCACAGGCGCCGTCTAACCACCTATGCCACGGAGGCTGTGAACAGCAACATCAGCTGATCAAAACTATGGAAGACAGTAACTTAACCAATAGTAAATAGATATTTTTCGTGGTTCCAGGTGTCGACATCCAGAGAAGTTTGCAAAGAAGCCAGAATGGCTTCAATGAGCTATACAGATACCTGTGAATGGGTCTTCAAATTAGGACCTAAGAAATTAAGACAATATTCAACACAAGTCAGGTAAGAATCACAACATTACGAGTATAACATTTGTTCGTAGATCTTCACCATGGTCTATCCAGATGACATCACTATTAGAATGCCTTTGTTTCTAAAGAAGCCAATATGATGCAAAATATTACTCTACTGGTAGGTCTCTCATATGTGAGAGGTCAGCTGGGTAGGTACCAACGCAATATTTACTTTTCCCGCCAAACAGCAGAGTAATTTGCACTGTTGAACAATGATTTGAAATTTGAAGGATATTGTAGCTACTGGATATATTGAGACTTAACATCTTATGTCTCTGGGAGGCGAGCGCAGTCAAATGCCAAATATTGCTTTGTCATTCAAGGTGTCGTTTGGTTTTGCTACTGTTCATTAGCAGTCATATTGTGGTCGTATTGCTCATCATCAGCTGAAAGGCATGCTTGTATCGCCATATAGTACAATTTAAAAAAAATCGGCGATAAAAATTGGTAGAGATTCAACAATACTAAACACTCGTTTGTTGTCAGTTATCATTACAATCTATAGTCACTGAACGCCCTGAACAGTGAACACAAAACTCCGCCAAGGATTTTCACGGTGACCTACTGAGCGCGGCTTTGCTAAAAATAAACCACTATAATGAGCAAACTAATTGTCCTAATCTTTCCACACTAAAATGTTTAAGTCAATTTAATAAAATGAATTTAAGTGAGTCTTAATTATTTTAGATGGATCCTTACTATTTAGGTGGCCTTTGATTATTTCAGTAGCCTTTTTTCAAAGGTTATTCCGTTCTTTAAATAAATGTTATACTTTGAAAAAAAATGGCTATATATATATATATTTTTAATGCATTGAATGGCGAGACTAGCATGTCACCTGATGGTAATGGATAAGTCGGCTCATGGACCGTAGCAAAGCCAAACAACACTACGAAATCAGTAAGCAATGATTGGAATTCCACTACGCTCGCCGTCCTGAGACATCAGGTCTTAAGTCTCAATATGTCTAGTAGTTACTCTGGCTACAATGTCCCTCAAACTGGAACCAAACAGTAGCATTTACTCTGCTGTTTGGCGGGAGAAAAGACATTACGATGATACCTATACAGGCGGCCTCTCACATATAAGAGACCTAACCACCAGTAAAATCAAAATCTTCCTGTTATATACGTAAAAAATACGTGTTGTGATAAATTTATCAGTATATTTTAATTTATATTTGACTAACAGCTACGCACATACATCTTCTCAGTAGGCTTTTTTTACTCTACGTCAATCATTCGCGATTGAAAGTATAAATAAATCCATTTAGCCTCAGCCCTGTACCATTTATAATGCCCAATTATAATATCATACAGTTATTTACATACATTGATAGCCTCCGTGGCGCAGTTTAGATTAGACGCTGGCTTTGGTTAACAAGAGGCCGCGGGTTTTATCCCGCGCTTAATTTTTTTTTGTGTAATTCGTATGTATTTGTTTCGGGTCTAAGTGTTTATGATGCCGAAAGTCTCGTAGTTTTTGATACCCATGACGCAAGATTTTATTTATTTATTTTTATTCTTATTTTATTTTTATTCGAAAGTCTTCGATAGTTGTGTGTTACCAGTGATGACATACGGCACCGAGACGTGGCCTCTCACTGTGGGCCTCATTAAAAGGCTCAAAGTCACTCAACGAGCCATGGAGCGGGCTATGCTCGGTGTTTCTCTACGAGATCGAATCAGAAATGAGGAGATCCGTAGGAGAACCAAGGTTACCGACATAGCCCATAGGATTGGCAAGTGGAAGTGGCAGTGGGCCGGGCACATAGCTCGTAGAACCGATGGCCGTTGGGGCTGAAAGGTTCTTGAGTGGAGGCCACGTACAGGCAAGCGAAATGTCGGACGCCCGCCTACAAGGTGGACGGACGATCTGGCTAAGGTTGCAGGAAGTCGCTGTATGCAGGCCGCTTCCAACAGGTCATTGTGGAGATCCTTGGGGGAGGCCTATGTTCAGCAGTGGACTTCTTGTGGCTGATATGATGATGATGATGATAATTTTTATTCTTAAAAAGCATACAATATTTAACAAATAAAATTAAAGAGTAACTACAGTTGGCCGTCTTATCGCCCTAGGCGATTTCTTACAAACAAACTTTATACGGATATAAGAAAAGGATAAGAAGAGCGGGTTTTGTTTCTTAGTGTGGTGTCAAGACTATGTATGTGACTGTTGCGTGTATTTTATTATTTATTTTCAGACATTTTGTCGACTCAGCCATGGCTGGAGTGTGCCTCGGAGGAACGAGTGTCTACGTATTATTTATTGCTTCCACGCTCAAAGACGTTAGTATAATATTATTATGTATTAAGCATGAATTATTGGTAAAAAGAGATATTATATATGACATTATAGGTACTCCCTTTATTTTACCATTTCACTTTATTTCAGTTATGACCCCTCATTCATAAAAGAGGTCGAAGCCATGTTAGGCAATGACACATTTGAATTGTATAATGTTATTTGGCAGTTGGTCATTCAGGATCCAGTATTGTAAATTGCACTTTCCCCTTAATTTACGAAACCCGTTTTTTTTTCAGTGTTCATTTTACAACTTTCTTGAAATATGTGTGTATTTAAATATTTATTTATTTCACCGTACAATTGAATATATATACGCCTGTAAATGTCTTATTTATCTTATCTAATCTGGAGTCGTGGTTAACGAGAAATTTTATTGCACGTATTAAATCATTAACTTAACTAAGAAACCTTGGTTTGCTATTCTAGTAAATATACATAATTAAATGAAAAAAAAATCTGTAGAAAATTTTAAATCAGTATCAACTAAAACAAGTAAATATTAATTTTCAACAACCATATAATTTTAATATATTCTAAATGCCTTTATCAAGTTTTCAAGAATCCCTTTAAATTTCAAAATGTTGGAAATTCTGATTGCTATTATAAATTTGGAACGTTCTAAAAATAAGGGTTTTTAATAAAGTGTAAAGCCGTAAAAATTAATAGAGCCACGCTTTGTCAGTCATGACACAGCATGAACGGGCGGGCTCGTCCGGAGTAATACCACTGTCTTACAGAAGATGGAGGGAAAGCGACAGCTTATCTGTCGCGTTTCATTCGGTGCATTAGATTGTCGGATGCCCAATACGGAAATTAAAAAGGATGGGAAGAGTGTAGTCCCATCATTTTTAATTTCCTCTCCCCATCAAATTTAAAGGGCCGGTTACCCATCTACGATACAAGCGTTAGGGATTTTCATGGGCAGCAGTGATCACTTAGCATCAGGTGAACTGTTTGCTGGACCTATGAAACATGTTTTTTTAAATATTAGCGCGCATTATATTATTTTTATATTTTATCTCTATGATTCCTAATGAAAAAGATTTTGATTTGATCACTTGAGAGGTTTCTTTCTTAAAATTAATCTTCATTCTAGTGAAATATTAACATTCTAAAACATTGAATGATAAAATTTAATGATTAACTATTATTTTTAGAAAATCCAAGCATTTTGTTTTGAAAATTAAATCGAATACTTAATAAAACCGCCAAATAAACTTTTGAAATAAAAAAATAAATTATAACACTTAATTAGTTTTATTTCAAATAATACGAAGGTCTGTCTTACCAGATGATATTTTTTGTATTCCAATTCGATTCTCAGATTGTGTATAGGTTTAACGTTCCATTTACTGGAAGAAATAATTTTATTAATATTGTCATTGGTCTTCAAATCTTCACCTGATAACATCTCAATGCAATAAATAATGTTTGGACAGTTTTGGACTGCTACTCTGATATACAGAATGAAACCGGGTTCAAAAAATCATATACCTACTCTACATCCACACCGATAAAAATATTTATGACATCCATAATTATTTCATTCCGATCTAAATATTTTGAGACCGTATTTGTTTAACTCTAAGACCTACATATAGTACAATTACAGTAGCGGTTATAGCCGTAACGATGCCCTGGGCGTGATTTTTACGGCACTCTGTACGATCTATCCAAATGCAAGCAAAGGATAGTAAATCATAGCTACATTTTAGGTTACAGTCAAACCTGGCATTCAGCGCCTTTTTGGCACTGGCGCCCTAGAGCCGTCGCCCATAAGCGCCCTACCCTAACGCAGGCTCTGAGTACAAATTATGCATTTTTTTGTGACGGAGCTATTTTTGTTAATATAATATCATTTATTCCAGATCCTGGACCACTTTGTCCCAGAATACAAGCTATCCGTGGAAGCGTACTGTGGTATTCTGCTCATACCATTAATACTGATAACTCAGATACGATACCTCAAGTTCCTAGTGCCATTCTCTATATTCGCCAACGCCTGTCCTAGTTTTGACCTTCGGTATAACCTGCTTTTACACGTTCCAAGATATACCGTGGCCTAATGAAGCTGAACTAATTACTGGAGTTACAAAATGGCCTTTGTTTTTAAGGTAAATATGAATATAACTAATCCACTTATTAAGACTAACAGACTTTAGACATAATCCTCGGACAGCCTGTGTCGCGTAGTCGGTGAGACGCCTGTGAAACGAGAGGCCGCGGGTTCGATCCCCGAAATATTTCTTTCGGGTTTGGGTATTTTTGAGACCGAAAAAAATACAATATTCAATAACATTTGGGTCGCCATTTTGAAAAGTGTATCTGCTAGTTATGAGCGTTTACACCTTGCGCGCAAAGTCAACTATAGGTATTTCTTCGTTAATTTCACGCACACATAAGCGACCAAAGCTGTGTGCGTAGAGCTGCCGCGTCGGCTCCCTGTAAAGTCAGATCAACCAACTTTGATCCGTGCGCTTCAAATATTCAATTGAAATGTAACTTATGATTTATATATTGGTAATATAATATAATAAAAATATTTTATTTGCATTATAAGTAGACAAATATTACTGTACGGGTAATTAACAATACAAATTAAGGTACTAATCATATTTTCAGTTGTTAAGTTGCATTCCAATCAGTGTTCAATCAGTAGACACTACGGACGTTTTATTAATCATTTCGTGCTTCGAACAGACACGCACTTGTTCGAACACATGAATAGAGTTAGGGACCATACAACCCCTTACAATTACGAAACATATTTAATTTTATATTACAGTACATAACATAATTTAGCCTCGGAATTTCATTTGTCGCAATGTATTATATCAATGATCTACTAATACCTATGACAGAAGAAATTGTGTCATAGGTATCCCATCAAAAACATCCTGTAAAAAATTCCAAGTCTCGCAGCTCAGTTTTTCTACCGCAAAAAGTTGTAAGATCCATGTAATACCAAGTCGATTAATTTATTTAGTCCTTGCTTAAGAGACTTTCTGTATAATGTTCTAACGTAACTTATTATCATATCAATATTAAAAATTCTTTACTGTTGTAAATAAATAGATCGACTTGGCCATCGCATGAAGACTATAATGTATCGTATAATATATACATAATGCTGCTGACCAAGTCGATCGACTTATTTAGGGATTTCAGCAAAATCCCTCCATAAGAGTCTTATTATTTTTTTATAGTCTGATAATATTTTTATTTTCATCTTATATTTAGTGATTTCGGAGATATTACGCTTCTAAATTGCCATTCACAAATTATCTATCTATCTATAATGTTCTCCACCAAAATCACTAGATGACTAAACTTTTCTAAAATTAGTACTAATTATTTTTCTTTTAAATTGTTTTTTGGTGGCTATTAACTCGTTTGAAAAGTCCTGTTTTTAAGACCAAAAAGCGCGCGGAAGGTATAAACGTTCTTATCTATAAATATCGTTACGATGTGCACAAAAATAAAGGATTGGCTTCTGTTAAAAGAGTATGAAATAAAATGAATGATGTATACAGCAAATGTAATATTCAGTGACTCAGTAGAATAGATTAATTGGACTAGAACGTAATGTAATACATTACACACTTACATAATTAACTAGAACAAATACATGATGTTTGCTTCAATAATTGAAAACAAAAGGTTGCTACAGTAATCTCTATTCTACGTCCATTGTTTCAACCAATAATTTGCAATAAAAACATTTTCATTACCGACATATTTAATATCTGAATATACAATTTTAATAAACCATCAATTATTTTAATTAGTGTTTCATTTGCCGTTTAGCATCAACAGCTACAATAGTGTTGGTTGTAGTTTTTTATTCAGTCAAGCCAGCTAACTTTATGTTGGCGATAGCATAATTATTGTATCCACCCGAGTAGCGACCAGCATACGTGTATAATATTGAGTTTTACTACTATGATTAAATTGTTATAAGGTAATAGGAAGTACTAACTACCCTAAAGGATTACTTGAAAAACATAGATATTGACAGCAAACTTAATTTAAACTGTTAAAACCTCCTTGCGATAACCAAGTGGTCAAATGAGGGTTCCATTTTTCCTATTATGGTAACTTTTATCTAATCCTTTTTATTCTCCATTATTTAAGTTTTTTCAAATCTTTTTTACATATGTACATAAACTCACGCCTTTTTTCCAAGAACAGAAAGTGCAATCATGACACCCACGTTTCACCGTGTATTTTCCGTCCCATGGTGTGATGAGGGGCGGACTTATCGCTATATCGGTCTCGAATTCCCGACTCCAGGTTGGTAATGAATAAAAAAAAATCAAAATCACTATGTCCGACTCAGGATTCAAACCCGAGACCGCAGCTTTGCATCATACTGTAGTACAAAAGCGAGGCAGTCATTTTATTTAACAAACAAGACTTACTAATAAGTAATTAAATATTAACAAACCAAGCTAACGAGAATAATTACCATCTTATTTAGCCATCAAAGGGGAATGTCTTCATTCCAAAAGTACATCCATTCATTCAAAAAGTACTTATCCTTTCAAACATGATTATACACATGTTACAAAACGCAATGTTAGATTAATCTAGATAAAATCAAGTTACGTGCTTATAAATGAATTTTTGCTATGTTTTATACATGTAATACGAAATACTTTATTACTTATTGAGATTCAGTCAACATACAGCCTGGAATTGCTTAATATTTAGGCACAAGAATACATCAATACTGATTGAGATTTATGTGGCATATTTTAGTATTTCGTTACCAAATTACATGTGTTATTTTACACATATTTGGTTTTATTAATTTTACTGCGTTAGTGACGCAGTTGTACTACTTTTGTAATCGCATACAAAGCTGCGTCGGGTTCAATTCCGAGTCGGACAGTGATATTGGATTTTTCTCTTCATTGTTAGCCCGGAGTCAGGAATTTGAACCCGATATGGCGATAGGCTCAATCCCTGTCACATCTTGGGACGGAACATACTAGGCGAAACGTGGCTGTCCTGCCAGAGGTGCACCTCTGCCTACCCACTCTGGGAAAAAAGCGTGAGTTTATGTTATGTATGGTTATTGGTAACCTAATTCAGCCAACATTCATAAATATTCAAATAGTCTTGAGCGCAAATAATGCATATAGTTGACAATTCTTGTGTCGAGATTATCGAAAACTACGATAAATATCATCTAACGCACAAAGCTGAAAAACTATATGGAGATCACAAACACTGTCTTTAACAATTAATTTAAAAGCACGGTGAAACAACAAAAGACAGTGGGGCCTTAATGCTCTTAAACGATGCACTGTAATCCAACTAATATTCTACATTCGAAAGTTTGTGTGTTTGTTACTTCTTCACGCTCAAATCGCTGGACCAATTATGATGAAATTTGGCATGGAACTAATTATGACAGGATATTTTTTATGCCTACAAAATATAGTTCTCCAATTCAATTATATTCATCTTTCAAACTTATAGGAATTGGAAGGGCAGCTTAAAGTACTCTTACTCGGCAGTAACTTAAGTAAGTTTAAATATTTTAATTAAGTATCCTGCGAAATAGTACCTATGTTGCTAAAGTGGACTTAAAAAGTATCTTTACCGGGAGAAGCCGGGCCATACCGGTAGTGAGACATAATGGCTGCTATAAAAGTACTAATAATAAAAATTATTTCTTACAGCACAGCGATATTTGCGATGGAAGGTATAAATGTAGTGATGCCAATAGAGAACGAAATGGCCAAGCCGAAGTACTTTCTCGGCTGTCCGGGAGTGTTAAACAGTACTATGGTTTTTGTTGCTGTTATATACGGGGTTGTTGGCATATTCGGGTATCTGAAGTATGGGAATGCAGTGCAGGGAAGCGTCACTTTAAATCTACCTGAAGGGGAACCGTGAGTATACATTTAAATGTCTTTTATAGTCTTATTTAATTTACTGATAGTAGGTCTCTCATATGTGAAAGGTACCAGGTACCAGGTAGGTATCAGGTAAATGCAATGTTGTGTTTCCGTTTGAAAGGTCGGTAGCCAGAGTAAGTACTGGACAAATTGAATCGATCACCGAAATAATAAAAAAAGGTGGTTGTAAAGTAAATAAATAATAAACTTATAAAGAGTACTTACTTTGTAAATAGGAAGGTTCTTAATTCGTTGCCCAAGAGTCAATTCATTTTGTTATTGTTTATTTCATAAGGTCATATTGACGAAAGTACATTTTTGCATCGCGTCATATGACAACTAATAGTAAAGTTTAGTACCTAACTAATGTTTCGGGTTTCAATTCTCAAAATACGCGGTCCACTTTGCAATGTACATATGTAGGTATTGTCATTGTTTGTACCAACAACCGTATTCTTGAACAGTTTCAAAACCTATTTTAATTTTATCGTCTTCGCTCAAACTGAAAACAAGAGTCGTTCGAAAAGGACAAACAAAATATTCGATAGCTGAAATAACCTATTAACATATCTTAACTAACCTATATTAACCTATCTATAAATAAAGCTGAAAACTCTATAAAACTTAACTGTTTATCACATTTTTTAATAAAGGAAATTCTGCCATTTATGAAAGTAATAAAATGAATTTACATTAAACGTTTTCCGAGAAAGATATTCCACTTAACCTTTTAAATCGTAATTAGAGTATGAAGTTACAAAGTTAAAACCGTTAAGGTAAAACGCCTTTGATGTTTTAATAAACAAATAAAAGCTATTAATAACTTCTGCTCGGTGGCTAATATTTGGAATATCAAACAAAGACAACTAACTGGTTGATAAAATTGAGAACTTCAAGAAGTAGTAATAAATAAATTTTGAATTGATTTTCTAAAGGTCTTTCCTGGGAAAGCTGTTGATAAATTATATAGTCTAGTCGACAAGTTGAAAATGGTACAAAATAGAGATACTGCTCTTAAAATTATGTGCGATAGCTCATTGGATCCGGAATGACGTCTAGAAAAATGTGCCAAAAGCGTGTATTAGCATTACATAAAAAATTGCAAAAGTTATAAACAATTAAAGATGAAAAAAAAATGGCATTTCGTTTTTTGCCAATATTTAATAAACTATTAATATGTAAGAAATTTCAAAAAAAGATTATGAAAGAGGAGGAAATTTCCAATAAAAAACTCCTAACTCCCGGAACTCTATCTCCATTATTTATAATTTTAATTTAACGCTGGAAATAGGTCTGCGCGTGACATTTTTAGGATGCGCGCGTGGCGTCAAAAGCGAGTACGGCACATTAATTAATATATTTAAGGTATTGAATATATTTTTTTTAATTTGAAAAAAAATGTTGTGTTCTGAACACTATAATTAATTTATTCCCGTTGGAAATTTTACTTAAAGTAAATTTTTCAACAAGTTAAACAATTGTTAACTAACGAAATTTTCTCGTCTTAATTGTAAGTGAAAAAAAATGTTTCAATAATGGTCGTAGAAAAATTTCGCTTCGTAGAGCCTTTCTTACATACATACTTAACAAGAACGTGCCATAAAAGTTAAAAAAATATTTATACTTTGTTTATAACAATTTTTTTAATTAAACAAAAACTAAAAAATCCAAGTAATGTTGTTAAAATATATTTTTTTTCAGTTTTTTGTTTTGTTTTCAGTAGCACTCTTGATATTCCCCGTATAAACGCCAAACTTTGCATTTTATTTCAAAGTTTGTTTTAACTTTAATGTATGTCTTTCTATATAAACTGGATTTAAAATAGAATTTAGAGATGAAGGATATCTTTATAACTATACATAACAGTAACCCTATTCACTATACTAGTCTCGACTCCGGTAAGAATAAGTCGGATCTAGCGTTGCTGTATTACCTGTCTCACAAGAAAATGCACGATTCTTTAAATTCCAAGGGAAATTATGTTTTTTTTTTCTACAGTATGTAATATATGGTAAACTTTACTGGTGGTAAGTCTCTCATGTGTGAGACACCGCCTGACTAGGTACCACCACAATGTCCATTTCTCCCGCCAAATAGCAGTATAAACGCACTGTTGTGTACCGGTTTAAAGGACATTGTAGCCAGAGTAACTGGATATATTGAGAATTATCATTTTATGTCTCAGGATGGCAAGCGCAGTGGAATTCCATGCATTGCTTTGTAATTCATGGTGTTGTTTGGTTTTGCTACTGTCCATAAGCGGTCGTATCGCTTGCCATCAAACGAATGGTAGCTTCGTCACGACATTAATCAAAAACAAAAATGTGGTTCTAAAAAATTACCCGATAGCTTTAATCTACCCAAATTTTCTTAGATAAAGCCAAAAGAAATCGTTGAAATTTCTTTTTGTCTCAAATTTTCTACTTTTCTTTTCAGATTAGCGCTAACAGCCAAAGTATTAGTAGGCATAGCAGTGTTCTTTACGTATTGCCTTCAAATGTATGCACCCATGGACATAATATGGACGAGGTTAAAAACATATGTTGCCAAGAGCTACCACAATATTAGCCAAATTGGGATTAGGACTATTAGTGTAATTTTGACTGGTAAGTACCTATATTATGGTATGTAGGTAACATTTCACTCCTCGGCAACGAATTTAAAATTAAATCTTAAACAAACCTGTGTTTTTACCTAATACATAAGTACATACATACACACATAAACTCACGGCTTCTCTCAGAAGGCGTAGGCAGAGTTTTTCCTGGTGGTAACCAGGAATTGTCATTGTAGTACAGTCTAGACTCTGGGTAAAGCCTTTAAGCCCCTTCAGGAAACAAAATAAACAAAGCTCACTGTGTGTGGAATTATTGAAAAAAGTAGGTATCTGAAGTGCATGGATGGCCTGTTGGTAAACGGACCAGACGCGGCTGCCAACATGTTCCCGGTGGTCGCAGGTTCGATTCGCAGGGCACATCTCTGACTTTTCGGAGTCATGTATGTATTGATAAGTTAATCATCACGCACTATACTGGTGAAGAAAAACAACGTGAAATAACCTGCATACCATTGCGATTTGTATGAATTTTTATGGTATGTAAAGTCCGCCAACCCGCACTAAGCCAGCGTGGTGGAGTATATAGCCCACAGATCACATCCAATAGTTACCGCATTACGATAGTTTTGTTTTGAACCGAAATGCCAACGCAAGGCGACTGCGCGGGGGGTGGGCGGGTTGCAGCGCAGTCACGTGGAGAGATAAGGCATAAGTCGATAAATAAAAAAAATTATCGATAGTTCGATTTGCCAGTAAGTTCATGTGTTATGATCGCTTCTATAACTTGATTACAAACTTATTAAATGTTTGATAATATTTTTTTACCGGCCTGATCTGTTAAATTATACCTACTGAACCTGTACTACTGTACCCACTGAATTCCGGAAACAAGACGAATTAATTCTTCATATTTTGATTTCAGTTGTGTTGGCTGCTGCAGTGCCAGATTTACAACTCCTGATCGGTCTCGTCGGAGCAATATTCTTCTCCACGCTGGGCTTACTAATCCCAGTAGTGGTAGAGACTGTCCACCAGTGGCATAGAGGGCTGGGACCCTATGCCTTTGTATTGTGGAAGAACTTTCTCTTGTTGTTATTTTATTTAATAGTGCTGTTATCTGGCTGCTATTCTGCCATTAGTGAAATTGTTGCCAAATATAATAAGAAATAAGTTTTTTGCGTTTTTTTTTTTGCTTGCTTCATATCGTTTTTGTCTAATATGTACTACGAATAGTAAGATATTTTACACACTGTTTAATGCTTTTGATCTCAGTTTAGTGTATAGCAAAATATACAGATTAATAAACATAATAAGGCATTAAATTAACTTATTCTTTGAAGATTCTAGAGTTTGCAATTCTGGTTGTTCGTCACACAAAATCAATTGCTTAAGTAATATTAATTTTTTTGACCATCTGTTATTTTTTAAGTGTCTCCTCTCCCTTGGCATATAAGCGGTAAAAAAGACTAGTGATTTTTGCCAACATACACCTTTTTTTTCTTAATCTGAAATCAAATCAGAATCACTTGATCACGAACTAACGTTCTGCTGGCATAGAAACCTAACAAAATTTTCAATCATATTCACAAATCATAAATTCGAAAGAGGTACTAAAGTTTTCACATTTCGCTCTAAGGACACTCCTTATACAAGTTTTACTACGGTTATCACATTGTGCGAACATAACTTTGAAGTTTATGAGCACCCTTAGTTAATAAACTAGGAATTTCATGGATTGTAAGTAATAGTATTCGTGGCCACGTCGTATACCTAACCGCTACACAGAAGAGTTTTCAGTTATCCGCATTCGGTATCTTAATGTTGAAGAAAACTTTCAAGCCATAAAGATCCTTAGTAGTCGTTACAATGGGTCCGGCAAACTAGCATACAGGTCACCTCATGGTAAGTAATCCAGGTGGTAGGTCTCTCATATATGAGACGCCGCTTGGGTAGGTACCACCGCAATGTCTATTTCTCTCGCCAAACAACAGTGTAAATGCACTGTTGTGTTTCGGATTAAAGGACATTGTTGTCAGAGTAACCACTGGACATATTGAGACTTAACATCTTATGTTTCACGATGCGAGTGCAGTGGAATGCCAAGCATTGCTTTGTAATTCAAGGTGTTGTGTGGTTTTGCTATATGCTCATTCAATATGCTCCGATACGAACTTCGAATGTTCGGACGGACGTAAACTTCAATAATGTGCCGAGATACTCCACAAAATGTTGGAATCCTCCATCGTACGTCGTAACCATAGACTAAGTTCGGAGAAAATGATAAGTACAATAGAGATTTGTATTGATTTTTAGAAGAGGAAAACTTATATTTCACTCCGGACGTCGAACATTCGAACTTTATGTCGGATCATTGAGTAACCCACCTTGTATAACTTATATTTCTTTAATTAAACACTTCTAATATGTCAGGAAACAGGTGCAAATAGTATTTTATGGTACATGTAGTACATGGTGTATGGTATATTTTGGTATCTCTGACAACCATATAAGAAAAAAACAATCGTATTATTTTGATTACGTTGAACAAAGCCAACATAATGCAGAAAAGAAATGTGAGATAGTTACGTATAATCAGGTCCGCTGCCATACACAACAAAGCGCTGTAATAATAATGTAATAATATCACCCAGCAGTCACATACATAGTACTGACCCCACACTAACGTCGAGTCTTGTGTCGTGGGTATCAGGAACTACGAGAGACTTTTCGGTCTCACAAACACCCAGACCCGAAACAAAAACCTGTGATTCACACAAATATTTGTTCCGGTGCGGGGATCGAACCCGCGGTCTCTCATTTCACAGCCGGCGTCGAACCAACTGCGCCACGGAGGCTGTCAAACCATGATTAAGTTTAAGTAGGTCTCAGAGTATCGTTATACTGATTTCAGGGTCACCATAAAACCAGCTATAGCAAGTCCATAGTGTAAGTTTGTGTGACAGAGTGCCGAATAGCGTAGTGATGACAACTTGTGGAGTGAAAGCGGATGTAGTTACGAGAATTGACAGAGGAATATTACGAAGGGTTGGTTATGTAGAGAGGATGGATGAAAGAAAACTGACCGAGCAAATAAACAAGGCGAGGGTGGATGGAAGAGGCGCTAGAGGTCGACCTCAACAAACCTACACCATCGAAATCAGTAATACCCTCAACAAGGGTAGGTCAAAAGTACCCTGAATCAACGAGATGCATTAAGGTTAATGAAAGTGGACGAAGCGAAAGTCAGCGAAAGTAATATTGTCAGGATCAAGCAAAGTGGCGATCTATGGTCCCTGCCTACTAGCCTATGGGGTACAGGTGCGACGACTATGTATGTATGTATGTATGTAGTAAGTCCACAGAAAATATAACTCCCAAATATTAAATAGTAGAGACGCATATTTCTAGTTTAGTAACTAATAGCTATGGCCTTATTTCAACATTACATTAAATTAAACATATAGTTCTAACAATAGTTTTCATAATGTATTCAATCCTGACGATTTCGCCTAATCCACATTCATCAATCTTCTCATGCATTCCCAAAATTAAAATCTGCTATAATCGTTATTACGCTGGATTCGTTTAGTGGGAAACGGTAATTATTCCTACCACAGAAAATAATGTTTCCAATTGGGTCAATGACTTTGCACGTGCCAGATCATGTGAAAACGTAAAAAGTTAAGCTCTAAAATTGGAACGCAATCTTCATTTATCGATATTTCCCCGATAGATATAAAATAAACTCGTTTCCTTATAACTAGGTGTTCAAAATGAGTACACTGAAACGGGATACAATTTCTTTAAAAAAAATTTCATCGACATCATTTTGTATCTAGAAAATTTTCTTAATAAAATATTGAACTGTTACAACATTAATGTCCTATCTAAGAAGACCCGGCGAAACAAAGTCATCTGGCTTACTTTACCACTGGATATTGCAGCGACGCGACCAATGGGTCAGCCGGGTTAATTAATAAAATATGAAAGACAATTTTGTCACAAATTTATTGTTCCATTCAGAGTTACATTTTTCAACAATTATTGTTTACATTATAATTAGGTATTTTAATATAAAGTACATACTGTTCGCCTTTATGGTATTAAAACTGTCGGATCTAGATAAAATGAAAAGAAAATCAGATTGACCTCAAGTTGTCCTCGAAAACGATAAAAATAGTTTAAAAATATATTTTAAGTGACTTTAAAATATTGTATTGACTACATACAGTTGTTTCTCTTGACAAAAGCAACAATATGTACTTTAACAGCAATTTTCAATTCCAAAAAAGCGAATTTAATTATCACAAACTGTATTTACAAGGTCTGTCATTAACATTGAAGCTACATAACAAAATAACATATTGTGTAATATACCAGAATTATTTAAGAGCGTTTATACCCTGCACGCGCTTTTTGGCTTAAAAACAGGACTTTTCAAATGAGTTAATAGCCACCAATAAACAATTTAAAGGAAAAACAATTATTACTAATTTTAGAAAAGGTTGTCATCTAGGGATTTTGGTAAAAACATTATAGATTGATGGATAATTTGTAAGTACTAGAAGGATTACTGAACACAAGTTTCGTTATTTAGGCTTTAAATGGCAATTTAGAAGCTTAAGATATCCGAAACCACTAAATATAAGATGAAAATAAAAATATTATCAGACTAATAAGACCCTTATGGAGGGATTTTGCTGAGAAAAATAATATTTTTATGTTTAGTTCCTGAAAAATAAAAATTTAAACAATGCGAAATTATTCAGAAACTCTCGTCAAGAACATATTTTTTTTCACCAACTTATCGTACATAATGTTTTATAGCAATTGTATATTATAATAGAAGAACATCTTATCAATAAATTACCATTTTTATATTTTAACAAAATTAGTTTTCATGTTTTCTACAAATATTTTAAAAACCACTATAAAACACGCTGTCCGACGTGGATCAAATCAGACCGCCGTAAGGCCTTCTAGAGGGAGGACGTATCGCTCGTCGCTCCGGCCTAGCTGCAGTCGATTTTTGCCGTACGTAGTAAAAATAGCCACGCGCGGACTGCGATTACCACATCTTAGTACTTTGGTAGTAAAATATTTAATTATTTTTATTACCTACAATGATTTTGTAGTGAGTATAAATTATGTTTCAGGTAATATAACGGGATGTAATTCCGAGGCTAAATTATGTTATGTATTGTAATATAAAATTAAATATATTTCGTAATTGTAAGGGGTTGTAAAGCCCCTAACACTATTTATGTGTTCGAACACGAAATGATTAATAAAACGTCCGTAGTGTCTACTGATTGAACAGTGATTTGAATGCAACTTAACAATGTAATAATAATGAAAATATGATTAGTATCCAAATTTGTATTATTCTTTGCTTGCACAGTAATATTTGTCTACTTATAATGCAAATAAAATATTTTTATGATATTATATTACAGTTACATTTCAATTGAATATTAGAAGCGCACGGATCAAAGTTGTTTGAGCCGATTGTATAGCGAGCCGACGCGGCAGCTCTACGCACACAGCTTTGGTCGCTTATGTGTGCGTGAAATTAACGAAGAAATACCTATAGTTGACTTTGCGCGCAAGGTGTATACGCTCTTAACTAATAAATCACAATAAAATTAATTTGTGGTTTAAAACAATAATATATTATATAGTCCTTACCTTAATGGAAAAACATTTGTGGCACTTTGTTTAATTTATATTTATTAATTTAAATTCCAAATTGTTAACATTAATTGAAGTGTAAATATATTCAGCTTAGTAGACATTGGTCGCAGATATAGACAAAACCTACAGGGAAACAATTTAAACGGGGAATATAATATTAAACAATACTACATTTCAAAGCTAAAAATAGAGTTTATTTATAAATATTTTTAGTTTTAAGATTGTAATTTTATAGGCATGTAATGTAAACAAAAAAAATCATAGCAATACTAAAAAGAACCGAAAGATATATATTTTTTAATCTTCAAAATGTAGTATTGTTTCTAATACAAAATACAGAGTAACCTTAATTTCAACATGTATATATTCTCTTTGGTACGCACGTTCATTCGACTAGATATATTTAAAATTTAACTGTTGCAATTTTGCATGTGATGTATACTCCAAAATATAACTTATAGAAATATTTTAATCCATTCCAATTTAAGCCGTATTTCTTACCAACATTTTATCATTTATAACACTTAAGCCGCCGACTCGCCAAATTATGTCGGCAACTTTTGTCGATGGGCTAGTTGGCGGCTTCACTCATTGTATGTCAGAATTTTTTGTCGGCAACATGTCAGCGGCTCGAGTTGAACAAAAGACATTGTGTCACAATTATATGGCGTTGTTGAGTCACCGACATTACGGCGGGTAACACATGCGGGTGCGAGTTGCCGACAGATTATATCAGCGGTTCGGCGACTTTGGTGTGTACAGCTTTGTAGCTCAGCCAAACAGACAAGCTACATTAAACTACTTTTTTTGTGCAAACATGAACAAAACTAATTGTATTGTAACATACTATTATACGGGGTATATCAAGAGTGCTACCGAAAACGAAGCCGGGTGGTAGTTTTAATGACTACAAACACAATGCAACTAAAATTTTTGCTAAGAAACGCGACAATTTTTTTAATTATTTTTGAAGTGAAAACTTCTTTAGCGGCGTTGAGCACTTTTTCTGTAATGGGTATAAAATCTTAAACTCGCGTCAGGACACGTGACCTGATCGTAAGACGAAAAGCGTAAGACGGATGGAGAGTAGACAGCTGTCAGTTAGCTGTCAGTTTATAAAGCTTTGATGAATTGCCAATGATTTTGAGTGGAGATTTCAACATACACTTCGCAGACGATAAAAATCAACTATTAATTGAATTTTTAAATAATGAATTTGGTTTAACTATGTCGAATGATCGCAATCATAGCACAACGAAATACAAAACTACTATTGATGCGGTCTTTATTAGACATTTAAATAGGTTCGAATCAAAACTGTTCGTTTCTTACTTCAGCTACCATAAACCTATCGTATCAGTTTTAGAGATTGGCGATGATAGTTCTGGTAATGATGATGGTGAAAAAGTCGTTGATATTATGGATGAAAGTTGATTTTTCGGAGATATAAACTTTTTAATGTAAAATAATTGTAATAGTTTTAAAGTGTTAAATTTTTAATGTAATATAAATTGTCATGTTTGTGTACGATAGCGCAATAAATGAATATTGTATTCTACCACATAAATGATAGTACTTTTATACTGATAAAGCAATTGGTGCAAAATTATTCCCTAACCATTCCATAATATCAAACATGCTCAACGTTAATAATCAAGTTTTCACTTCTGCCGGCACTCCCGGAGTGCAAACCGTCTTTTTTTTTTAATGTCGTCGCGTTTGGGTGGTAAATCGATAGTTTTTGCTAAAATAATAATTAAAAGCCTTGCATACCATAGCGTCTTAAAAATAAAAGGGGGTACACTATTATTTAAGAAAAAAAAACTATGTATTTACCATCCGAATACGACGATAAAAAACATATAACAAAAAAAAATCGTCTCTAATTTTTGCACAAAATTTAGTTGCATTGTGTCTAAAGTCACTAAAACTACCACCCGGCTTCGTTTTCGGTAGCAGTCTTGATATACCCTGTATTATGAGATTATTAAAAAAACTACAGTTGATTATTTTAACTAACGAGTGTAAAATTAATAGTTGTTCAATTATTTTAGTAATTTCTTATTTAAAAACTTTATGACCTTCTGTATTAGCATTATTAAAAAAAAAACATTTGATAGCCTACGTGGCATAGTTGTTATCGATACACCGCCTTGAAGCGCGAGGCTACAGCTTCGATCCACACTCCGAAACAAATATCTGTGTGATCCGCAGGGATTTGTTTCGGGTCTGGGTGTTTGTGAGACCGAAAAGTCTCGCATTTCATGATACCCAAGACAAGACTCGATCTTAGTGTGGGGTCAGAACTATGTGACCGTTGGGTGAAAACTAATGTTCAATAAAGCATGCAAGAATAATTTACATATCTTATGTAGGCAGTACTCAAACACACCTTACTTTATATTAAAATACAATTTATAATGTGAAAATATTTCTAATGCGAAATCTCTTACATTAAACATATTTAAGTAGCTGCCTTAGTCGCTTAATTGTTATTTAATTATAAATCTTTGCAATAATAACAACATTGGTTATAGGAAGTACTTAAAAATATATTGTAACATTATGAGTGCAACGAAACGTTTTAAGTTTCCCCTAAGTTTAGATGTTAAACCAATAAATATGTCTGTAATAAATGCAAACTCATATTATGATACTAATAAATGTGATATGTATTTTTCGTGTAATCATAATTACTAAAATAAAGATATTAATTAATTTGAATATTTGATTTAGTAATAAATCACATGTTCCCACTTTTATTAAATAAAAGAATACCCTTTTGTTATGACTTTAACAAGGAAAATATATTATAATCTAGCTATTTAAAAAAATTAAAAACTCATGGAGTAAAATTCTCGCCTTTATGTAGTTATAAAGCAGTTTTTTTTTCTATTTAAAAACTAGAGTGCGAACACAATAAACCTTAAATTTTACCAAATTAAATTAAAGTCTTAATTTTTTATGACTAGTTAATAGGAATATCGCCTGGATAAATAAATGAGATTATATTAGACGAGAAATAAAAAAAACGAAAATTAGGTATGGTATTAAATAGCTTATCTATTTGAATGAAATGTCTTAATTTTTTTGACTTGTTTACAGAAATTCACTGCGAATAAAATAAATTAAATCATAATTTAAATACTGGTGGTAGGTCTCTCATATGTGAGAGGCCACCTGGGTAGGTACCACCGCAATATCTATTTCTTCCGTGAAATAGAAGTGTAAATGCACTGTTGTATTTCGGATTGAAGGTCATTGTAGCCAGAGTAACTACTGGACATATTGAGACTTAACATCTTATGTCTCAGGATAGCGAGCGCAGTGGAATTTTGCTACTGTTTTTGAGCGGTCGTATCGCTTACCATCAGGCGTACGGCTTGCTCGTCTCGCCATTCAATACAATAAAAAAAAATACTAGAAAAAAACGAAACTCCGTTATGATAAAAAAATAGATGAATCTTAAACAGTGCGTGTTGTAAACAAACTACACAGAATTATTAATAAATTTGGTCAAGGAGAAAAAGCTTGATATTGATTAATCCTACTCTTAAATTTATTCCAATAAATATATTTTTATAATTTATTTCTTCCTTAACCTATCTGTAGAAAATCTGCTATAAATTAACAAAAATAGATATGTTGCGGCAAAGGATTTGTGCAACGAAACAATAATTTTATCAAGCGAATTTGTAATCTATATTCATATAGATTAAGTAGTTATTTGAAAAATTCCAATGTGACATACCTATATTTTCTTTGGTATATTAAAGCATTATAATAGGGTAGCCAAATTATGGTGTACATAATATTAATTTGAGTCCAACAGTGAGATTTTACTAGTCATAAAATGAGGTTTTGATTACTTACCACTCAATCACGCACACGCACACACACGCATTTTCCTCTACTTATAGAAAATAAATTATTTTATATCGGTTTTATATTTCAATATACGAGATATAGACTTACATTTCACGTCAATATATTCCATAAAATATCAGGCCTCCATTACTCATAATACCTTAACGACAGGGGGATGAATCTAAAGGAAGGTACTCCTACCCCTAAATTACAAAAATACGATAGCAAACACGCACGCACGACATTCACTTAAACTAACCCCTTTTATTCACCCCCTTTTCCTGAATTTATTGCCATTCTCCTGAATCATACCACACCGCCTGGTAGCAATTCAATCATCCAATACTTTGGAGTGAATGCTTGAATTGAAGCAGCTTGCTTAGGTTATTGTAGACCAGATCCTGAGGACTGGATATGATGAAGTATACAAGCCCGAGGATCGAGAGAACTGCCCGCCATATCGAGAAATGCGTCCATGTGTGGTAGAATGTTGGTATTGTTGGCTGGAAGAAGAAAATATAATATTTAATATACATACATAAACTCACGCCTTTTTCCCAGAAGGGGTAGGAAGAGGGGTAACCAGAACACCCACGTTTCACCTTATATTTCCGTCCCACGATGAGATAGGGGATCCTATCACCATACCGGGCACAAATTCCTACTTCGAGAAAATCTAATGTCACTTTGCCACCTGGGATTCGAACCTAAGACCACAGCTTAGCCTATTCATATTCTAATATAGCTTAGTACAACTGCGCCACCAAGCAGTTAATATAATGCAAAGTAAATTATGCACCCTACATACTCATAGCTGTAGTCCTGTACTTTTGTTATTATCTATTATTATTTTGTTGATTTAGCGATGGGCTCGCCCCCTATCACTTCGTGGGACAGAACAAATAAGCCGAAACGTAGAGTACTGGTTGCTACCAGTACCTTTGCCTATTCCTTCTGGAAAAAAGGCGTGAGTTTATGTACGTTTATGTATAAAACATTTTTACACGCTTTAGGTATATTAGCTTCACTTGTACGTTTGTTTGTATGTTTGTAACCGACTCCTTAAGACGCGATTTTGACCCACTTTAAACGGACAGATTTCATTCAAATTTGCACACCTGTCAAAGACCGATGACAATACAAGAATTAAAAAAA
This sequence comes from Hyles vespertilio, assembly GCA_009982885.2. Classification (NCBI taxonomy): domain Eukaryota; kingdom Metazoa; phylum Arthropoda; class Insecta; order Lepidoptera; family Sphingidae; genus Hyles; species Hyles vespertilio. The sequence goes on from CM042816.1 coordinate 3,535,741, forward strand.
AAGAATAGATTTTGAAAAAAAAATGGATATTTTGCACGCCGCTAACTTCCTCTGGAAATACAGCCGTAGATGGATGTTTTTAGTCAAAACAATTAAATAATAGTTTAAAAAAAACTAAAATACATGCTTTAATAAGATATACAACTAAAAAAGTAAAAATAATTGATACTGAATTTAAGATAAGAAAATGGAGTAAAATACATATATTTTATTGTTACATAGCGTGGGGTGTTTACAACAATTACTTATCCTCCTGCACATCACTGCAAAACATCCATCTACGGCTGTATTTCCAGAGGAAGTTAGCGGCGTGCAAAATATCCATTTTTTTTTTCAAAAAGCTAATTATATTATGAGTTTTGGTGTCATGTAAATTCACATATGGCATCCATTTATCCCTATTTATTCGATTTTGACATACAAATATCGTTGAAATAAAACTGTTATTTACGGATTTAATCGCAAATTTGATTAAATTTTTACATTTTTTGACTTCCCGACGTTTCGATTACTTCACAGCGTGGTATTTTATTTCAATGTGTAACATTCGCGAAATCTAAGAAACCATTATACAAATATCGTACTTGTCAGGTCAGTTTACGTAAAAAATACTCACAGTAGTAATATTCCCGGTGACGTTGAAGACAAGCGGAGTGTACTGGTAGACCATCAGCTCGTCGTACATGCGGGCGGCGGTGCAGACCAACAGACACGACATGTACAGGATAACCAGGACTATCGGCTGGAAGTATGGCTGGAAGCCGCGCGTCAAGTCCAGGCTTGTTACGTCTAGTCTGGAATCAATGATTTAAAAAGTAAAGATAGACCCTTCAGTACATTTGGAGTTTTAAAAGGGATGACGGTGAAAATAAAGCTAAAATAAATAATGAATTAATTTATTTTCAGTATTAACAGTGAAAAAAAAACTTCACTTTTATTAAACTTTATGTCCTAATAACATCAAGCATTTTTTAATTAGTTGCGAGTGACGACTAATTTCATAAACTCTCCACTGATGATGCACTACGAGCTTTCCGCCCTGTCCTTATACACAGTCAGGTCATAAGTATTGTCACACAGTAAAAACTTTTCTTTTAGAATGCTGGCCACAAAAAAGTTTATTGAATTCGAATTTCGAATTGTTCATGAAAATAAAAATTTATACTTTTTAGAATTTTTCTCATTTTCAAATATGGAGTGGACGCTTAAAGAAGACCGTGTTGCAGTTATTACGTTGCATGGTTGCGGTTACGCGCCAATTCAAATTTTTGACATACTGAAAAATTTGAATATAACCAATAGATTCGTTTATCGTACCATCAAACGATACAATGAAGACTCTAGTGTAGATGACAGGTCAAGAAGTGGTCGCCCTCGGTCTGTTAGGACTCCAGTAGTGATAAAAGCTGTGAAGGCGCGAATTCAAAGAAATCCCAAACGTAAGCAGAAACGGTTGGCCCTTCAGATGGGGTTAAGCAGAGCCACGGTGAAAAGGGTGTTAAATGAAGACTTAGGGCTTCGGGCATATCGGAGCAAAACAGGACATCGTTTGAATGCTCGTCTAATGGACCTGAGACTGAAGAGATGTCGCGCTTTGTTGAAACGGTACGCGGGAAAAAAATATCGGGAAATTCTTTTTTCAGATGAAAAAATTTTTACCGTAGAAGAGAGCTACAACAAACAAAATTATAAGGTGTACGCACACAGTAGTGAAGAAGCGAGCAACCGTATTCCGCGTGTCCAACGAGGTCATTTTCCTTTTCCTCGCTCATGGTATGGTTGGGAGTTTCTTATTGGGGCTTAACAGAGGTACATTTTTGTGAGAAAGGTGTAAAAACGAATGCAGTTGTGTATCAAAATACAGTCCTGACGAACCTTGTGGAACCTGTTTCTCATATCATGTTCAATAACAGGCACTGGGTATTCCAACAAGATTCGGCGCCAGCTCATAGAGCGAAGAGCACACAAGACTGGCTGGCGGCGCGTGAAATCGACTTCATCCGGCACGAAGACTGGCCCTCCTCCAGTCCAGATTTGAATCCGTTAGATTACAAGATATGGCAACACTTGGAGGAAAAGGCGTGCTCAAAGCCTCATCCCAATTTGGAGTCACTCAAGACATCCTTGATTAAGACAGCCGCCGATATTGACATGGACCTCGTTCGTGCTGCGATAGACAACTGGCCGCGCAGATTGAAGGCCTGTATTCAAAATCACGGAGGTCATTTTGAATAAACTTTAGTGTCATAAGAATCTATGTTATGTTTTGTTAAGTTCATTTTGGTATATAAATTGTTACATAATGAATAAACTTGTTTCAATTATTTTATATTAAACGTGTGACAGAATTTATGACCTGACTAGGTATTTAAATGTCTGGAATGTAAAATATCAGTGGGATGTGAAGATTCAATTTCACTATGTGGTTGATCCCGAATACAATTGTTGTAAATAACTAACCACATTGATAGATTAAGTTCTAAGTTCTTCTAGTTTGAGTAATGCCTACACAGTAAGTCAGAATAATTACAGGGATAATATGCAGGAATTACTTTGATAAGAAAAATAAAAATAAACATTTCAGGGGGGGTTAATCTATACTCCAACACGAAACCACCAGGGCTATTTCTTTCTCCTCAAACTCGTTTTAAAAGCATGATAGTTAATATACTTTCGGTTATCAATGGGATTTATAAAAAAAAATGTTAAATTTTTAGTAAAAATTTTCAGTAGTGTTACCAACATAACGAACTTAAAGTATCTACGTTTTTAACAACGCAAATGTATGACAACGCTCCCTTCACATTACAAATACTGCAAATTTAATACATAAACTTACCTATCCAAAACCGAGAGCAGACACATCACACAGAAGAAGTAATATGCTGCCACATATGGCATGGTCACTACGGCATGGAAGGACAGGTGACCGGCATCCAGTCCATCTGAATAGCTGATCAGTAGCAGATGCATGAGGGACAAGCCTCCCAGCACCCCGTGACACGCTGGGGCGCAGCACCGCCAAGCCTTCTGTAAGGCCAGAGCCACGTCTAGCGGGGTGAAGTCACCTAACCTGAAAATAGGAGGTTTTTAAGTGTAACCAAAATGTAGTAAAGACTGCTTTATGCCCAGCACAACATAACTCCTAAAAGGCAGGATCAATAAAGACACAATATGAACACATTCACTTCAGATTTTTGGGAATCCTCCGTCGCGCAGTTGGATAGACGCCGGCTGTGAATCGTGAGGCCGCGGGTTCGATCCCTGCGCCGAAATGCGATACACATTTCTTTCGCGTCTGGGTGTTTGTGAGACCAATAAGTCTCTCGTAGCTCATGATACCCATGACAAAAAATTCGATCTTAGTGTGGAGTCAGGACTATGTATGTGACTGTTGGTATGTTATTTATTTATAAATCTCCACATTCAAAATAATCGAGACATAAAATGCTCAGGGGAAGTTGGAAATAAAATATTCATAATATTCATAATTATTCTTTGTATGAATTCTGATAAACTGCCTAATAAAATGTTATATAAATAAGCGTTGGTTTTCTACTATTTCAACAAATACTGTTTATAGTATAAATAAATATTTATAAAAACCAATCTACTAAAATATTACAAAAGAAAAAATAATCAATATACATAATGTTTTACCTTAAATATTTATCTCCATCTCTGCTCTGCTGTGATTCCAGTATCCTATCTCTAGACACAGCTGTAAAAGTCCCACCTCCTTGCAAATAAATTTTCTCCGGCCTCCGTCCACTGAATGGGTCAAGCCGTTCATCATTTGGTGATGTGAGTGGTGATGGTGATGAAAATGGATTGTCAATGTATTGTTCATGATATGGCATGCTGGATTCCAAACTCTCCAGCATTGCTGATAAATCTGAAGGTCGAGCTGGAAAATAAATAGTTTCTCAGTTGTGTGCACAAAATACAATCTATTAAACATCAAATTATTTGTGGTAATAATAATTGATGTTCACATTAATTGTTTTATTCGGCCTATGTATAAAGCAGACCAAGAATTCATATGAGGCTGAGGAAAGTGAGTGTACTCAGTTGTATTCCAGCAACTAGAGATGTCAGAAATTAGATGTTGACATGAAAGATCAAAACTAAGCAACATTTCCAGCCAACATTTCCTACCATTAAGATTTATTTTCATATATTAGCATTAATTAAAATTGACAAAAACTTACCTGGCCTCCCTCCCTGCTTACTCTTATTGCCACTCTTAAACACTTTAGGGCTGACATCTCTGCCATTTGCATTAGCATCCTGCCTTTCGTCTCTGGTTTTTCGCCTAGTCTTGCGTGGCTTATGACGAAGATCCTTACAGGTACCATTATTGTTTTCAACATCATTTGCTTCAATTTCTAACTCACCGCTAAGTGTTACCACTTCATCTTTATTGTACTCCTTTAGGTAATCATCAACCTGGAAAATAGATATGGTCAAATTAATATTGAAAGCCTCTGTGGCATAGTTCGATAGACACCAGCTTTGAAACAAGAGGTAGTCGGTTCAATCCTCTCACCAAAACAAATGTTTGTGTGATTCACAGGCATTTGTTTCCAATCTGGATGTTTGTGAGACCAGTCTTTTATTATTTTTTTCATTATTAGATTAGGTGTTTGACCAAAATCTCACCTGATGGAAAGTTACAATATAGTCTATGTTATTACACTCCTACCTAGAAGTCTCAGTTTATAAAGTTTAAGTTAGTTGTTGAATATTTTGTCTTCTTTACTTAAACTGAATTCAAAAGCTGTTAAGAAAGGACAAAATATTCAATAAATAATATAGGTTTATAAACCATCTCAGAATAGGGCCATATAAAATTAAGTGTGTAATACAGAATTCCGCTTTACAAGAAGTTATTTTTAAAATACAGACATTATTTACACATGTACTGTAAAGTAAACCGTTTCTTGACTGTTAAGCAACATACTATTTCAGACTGTTGCTCCATTGGTCATGGTAATAAATTGTTATGTATGAAATTTGAACAAAACATATTAAGAAAAAAATTATAAAAATTCTGGAAATAGTCTCATTTTCATAAAAAACAGTTTTCTAAGAATAACAATAGTTAATCTGTAAAATTATAATTGATTGTTTGTACAAAAGTTGATGAAAATGCAGTAAACCTTGACATATGACCCACGCATTGACCTTTGAAATTACATACAAAACAAAAAAGTTTAATTACCTTTTCCAAAGCGCTAAGACTGGACCCAGGGATATCAAAGTCATGTAAATCTCTGTCTCTATGCCTTGATGAGTGCCTTTTCTTCTTTCTGTATGATGGACTCCGTTTCTCCTTATGTCCACTTGACGGCCGAGACAAGTTCTTCATAAACTTCTCTTCAAGACCATTAGGATCGTGAGAATAGAATACAAATGAGGGATTTTTATCTGATTTCTTAATTTCTTTCTCAACAAAGCCTAAGATGCCTTGTTTTATCTGATCATGTATGGGCAGTTCTGTGTCAAGGGATTCATGTTCTGACTTTATCCAGCTGTCGCGTTTCGACTTATCGGCTTCTTCTGCCTGGGAGACTTCGGAAATCTCCGGTTCTGCATGTCCGTTTGATAGTTTCCGCGATCCTGATCGACTGCGGGATCTTTGCTTGTTTTTCTGCTTTGGAGAAGGTGAACGACCACTGGAATGCACTTCTGCTATCTCCTCCTTCACTCCATCACTCTTACCAGGCTTCATTGTTAAAGGTTTCTACCACCAACCCACGCAACCTGACGCGATGCTGTTTTATTATTTTTACGGCAAAATACTGTACTAAACACAGCAATTAATAGTTAAAAATCATTAAAGTAACAAAAGACTGTGTTTGAAATTATACATTGTTTTTGTTTATTAAAATTAATTTCACACATTACAATAATTCAAAATAAAAAGCAGGCGGTGCAAACTTCTAAGAAATTAGTAGGAAATATGACAGGAGTAAATCCAATAAATGTTGAAAGTAGAGTTCGTATGAGGCTAAGTTTGAAGTGACATGTCTTTTTAAGTTAGCATACTAATAATTTGCTGGTGTCGTTTAAAACTATCAGAGGTCGCGGCTATCGCGAATGACGTATGAATAATACAACGAAAAAGAGATTACATACGATTACTTACACTGCAAGCATTAAATGGTAACTTCCTAATTTAGTCGACTTATAACATTGCCACTTTACAAAATATTTTATAGACTACTTATTTAGTAGAATTTTAATACATTAAGGTGTTCAAGAAGCTGAACATGATATTTAATAAATTAATCAAAAGTATTATGATCTTACTGCAAAACATTTAAATTTTAAGCTCTGAATATTAATTGAAGATAAATAAAAAGGAATTAATTTATTTTGGACCAGATTGGTATTACCTAATAAAAAATGTTGGCAGCCCAGGTTTTATTCGAACTTCCGGGTCGGCAAAAATGTCAAAATAATTGCAAAAACGACGCTTCGCGCTTGCCTGTGTTTTGTGTTCGTTTTTGTTATTTTTGCAATTAGATGTGCTTTTTACGCTATTTCGTTGAGTCGAGCTAGTGTCTAGCTCCTCCGAATAGCGTAAACACAAGTAATCAATTGCAATTAAATTGAGACAGGACTCCATTAGTTAGGTGTTGTGGTTACTTTGCAAATTGCAAGTAATTTGAGACAGGACTCCATTAGTTAAGTGTTGTGTTTACTTTGCAAAACTGCAAGTTATTTGAGACAGGACTCCATTATTTAAGTGTTAGTATTTAGTTGGATCATTTGCGAGCGAAAATGTCCAGAAACCGATGTTGTGTACCCGGTTGTTTCGACAGTGGGCGTAAGTTTATACTTTTATAATTAATGATAATTCTAAAATTTCTCTCAAACCACAGTGTGGAGCGTTGATTACTATTTCTGTTGTCTGGTCAAATTTTAGAAATTAGTTATGTTACAGTAATAAAAAAAAAGATAAAAAAAACAGTACTTGTTGGAGAATTCGATGAGACGTCAAGGAATGAAAGAAGTGTCGCTGGACTTTACCTTATTTACAATAACAACTAACATACTATTACAGAGAGAGACATACAAATTCCAAATCCTCAATTGTTCTTTGTTACTAGCTTCGCAATAAAGACCATAATGAAGGAAATAGTTGTGGTTAGATTTATTGTGCATTGTTTAATGAATAAAACACTCATATAATTTTTAGTTAATGAAAACAATATTTTTTAGACTCACACACGGTGTTACATGGATTTCCCAATCCTGATAAAAACCCAGAACTATTCAGATCTTGGGTGTATGCTGTGGGAGGTGACATCCTTGGTTTGGATAACCAGGTTATTTACAAACTGCGGAGGGTTTGCCATAATCATTTTGAAGAAAAACATTGCTGTCGATTTAACAGAATTAGTAAATTAGCAGTGCCAACAATTAATATACCTGGTAAGTTATTTATTATTACTAGGGCCCATATAATCATGCACCAATGTTCAAGTCCAATATGTTAAATACAAGTTCAATATATAAAATTAAAATTACATTAGTAGCTAATTTAAGAGTATTTAAAAACTTTTCCCAACTCCAAATATTACATTCCAGGCCCTAATTATCACAATGCAATTCATACTCCTGTAAATTATTTTAATTTATAATCTAACTGATCCAAATGTTGTAATTATATATTTCTTTTAAATCATTCATTGCAAGCTATGATAATGATTTTCATATAATACTAAATACAATACCAAAAACTGATTTAGTTCAACTGCTACAGCAACTTGTTGTTCCTTGCAGGTCCACTGGCTATTCCACAATTCAGTATTGCAGATCGTAGACCATTGCGAGTTACACATAATATCTTGATGGATACTCCTTCTAGCTCTAAAGGTAATTGAAATATCTCTTTCTCTCTTCAGCCACAGGAAGTCCACTGCTGATCATGGGCCTTCCCCAAGGATCTTCACATATGTATGTAGATCTGTTGGAAGTGGTCTGTAACCATATTATTAAATGAATAAATATACTTATCATATTATGTATTTTTTAATATTTATTGAAATACTAATCATTGCAGATCCTGTTATTTTCATGTCTGAAGTGGTTTCCGCAGTATCAGATTTCCAGTTGTCTTCCACAAAAGGAGATTCAGAAAAAGAAAATATGTCTCCCATTACTGGTAATTTTTATTTTTCTTTGAACTTAATTTAGATTTATTTACTGCTTGAAGAGTATACATAATACAATGTATGTGCATGATGGTTGCTTGTTTGTCTGCTACTAATTATTATACCATTGCAAATAGAGGCATTGTAATGCATACCAAACTAATTTACTATCTCAAAATATACCTGAAGTGACAAGAGTATTACTTGGTTTTTCAGGTCCATCTCTAGACATAACAATGAAGGGGAATCCAATATCAAATAAAACTATTGATACTGAAATGAATACAGTACCAATTAAGAGTAAGCATGTTTACAATAAAAATTATCTATTTTGTCATAGAATTTACACTCACTCTCCTGTGACATTAATGTACCTAACCAATTTCTGTTGCAATACTTGGGCAATTTCACAAAAAAACCTTTCTTGACAACAAGATCAGAGAGGAATTTGGTGCAGAATCAATGCATTTAAATGATTTTTGAGGTACAATGATCTAAGATGTAACAAAATAACTGTCTAGTGGAAGCTTTAAAAAAATTTTGGTGGAATAATTCAAAAAAATCATTTTAAATGTTGTATCCACACTTTGTACCCAGGAAGTCATGTTCAGCATTAGTAGAAGTTATCTAGTGGCCTGTTTTTTAACGGACTGGACATGACTACCGACCCTGAACTCCTGGGTTCAAATACTTGGGCCCACTTGATTTTTCAGTGTAATGTGTGAATTGATAAGTCAATAACAAGGCTGTTTAATGGTAAAGGTAAATATCGTGAGTAAACCTGCACACCAGAGTATTGCAAGAATTTCTGTGGCATATGAAGTCTGCCAACCTACACCAAGCCAGTATTAGGCCAGGAACACCACTCGTAACTTATAATTACTAAGCACTATGTGGCACTGCAGCACTCTTGCTGCCTCAAGAAATTAGATGTTAAGTCATGTATTTATTCTCATGCCCAGCAGTATCCTATTAGTAGGTTATTGAACTAAAACTCATATTGTATAACTGACTGCATTTTTTTTAAATTTTCAGTACAATCAACACTGCCTACTACCATCAAAACATTGTGTAAACGCAGGAAAACATTTATGAAAACAACGAAAGCTGAAGAAAAATTACATAAAAAATTAATAGAGTTACGAGTGAAATTAAGTAAATGCCGAAACTATATCAATAAGCAGAAATTAGAATTGAAATTAGCTAAAAAATATTTTCAAATTCCGAATTTGTTAATGCTATGGACAATTGGACAACTTCTGCCAAATTATTAACACTCCTGCAATTTAGGGAATACAAAAAAAAATCAAAAGGTCATAGATTCTCCACGGATGAAAAAATTTTGGCTCTGACCCTACTAAAACAAAGCCCAAAGGCATATCGTTTTATACGAAAAATATTCATTCTGCCATCACGCCAAATACTTTCAAATTTCTTAAACAAGTGTGCATTAAAACCTGGAATCAACAAGCCTATTTTTGCACAGTTAGAAACTAAAGCTAAACAAATGAAAGCAGAACACAAATTGTGTGCATTAGTATTTGACGAAATGCAAATAAAAGCTGGTATATCATACAATGAAAGAAAAGACACAGTGAGTGGTTTTGTTACCGATGGACAAGAAACAAAAAAGATCCTTGCTGACCATGCACAAGTCTATCTTATTCGTGGACTTGTAAAGAATTATAAGCAACCAGTTGCTTATACTTTTTCAGCAGGTGCAACAAAAGGTTGCGAAATAGCGAAGCAATTAAAGGAAATTATTGTCCAATTACAAATAGCTGGATTTATAGTCCTTGCAATCATTTGCGACCAAGGCACAAACAACCGTCAAGCAATAAAATTATTGGTAGAGGAGACGAGGAGAATTTATATCAGGCAAGAAAGAGAAATACCATGGGATAATGTGATTAATATAAATTCCTTGGAAATTATTCCAATATTCGACCCACCTCATTTATTGAAAGGGATTAGAAACAATCTTCTGACGAAAGATTTAAAGTATATAATTAACGGAAAAGCTGGTACTGCGAAATGGCGACATGTTGAAATGCTTCACCAAGAAAATCCAGCGTATAAAGGCGTATGTCTTATGCCTAATTTGACCGATGCACATGTCATACCGTCCAAAATACGGAAAATGAAGGTGAAATACGCCAGCCAGATATTTAGCCGGAAAATCTCGTCAAACATGGGATACCTTGCAGGTAGGGAAAATTAATATACATTTCATGTTTTTATACAACAATGACGTAATGCATGCAATACATCTAGGTGATGGGCATATTTACTGCATCGGTGGCGCAGTTGTACTAAGGCACTTTACAAAGGTAAGGTCTCGGGTTCGAGTGCCGGGTCGGGCAAATCAGGCATGAATTTTTGCCCGATATGGCGATAGACTCACCACCTATTACATAGTGGAACGGAATAGACAAGCGAAATGTGGGTGTCCTAGTTGCTACCAGGGGAACCCCTGTCTACCCTTTCTGGGAGAAAGGCGTGAGTTTATGAATGCTATGTATGATAGGTATATTTTAATTACATTATTCCATCTGAAAATGTAAATTTTGCTACATTTTATGTAAGAAATGCATTGACAACATTAGACAAAGTTTTATAGTATGTTTGAAACTTGATTTTAGAATCAATATTTTTTCATCCTATTTAAATTTATAGGTGTGTTATGATTGTTTACAAATACAAAATATTAGTTTGGTTTTTTAAGTATACACAATATACTCCTAGATTTTTGTTAATTCTTTTTATTTATTATTTTCAGAAAAAGGTATCCTTCCCAAGGAATGCCAAGAGACTGCAGATTTTTTCCTATTCATGGATACATTATTCGACTCCGTGAATGGCAGTTTTCCAAAAATTTTCATGCCAAGCCCCTTCTTGGTGCAGTAACTCCTCACTCTCCTCATTTAAAAATATGGAGAGAAGGCAGGAAAGTTATGGAGTCTTTGGAATTTGTCAATAAGAAAACTGGAAGAAAGGACTCAATACCCACTGTGCAGGGTTGGATCACCACTCTAAAGGGTATTGAAAATCTTACTTTAGTTCTTAAAAAAAAATATAATATAACATCATTTTGGATGCGGCATTTAAACCAGGACCCACTAGAAAATTTTTTTGGGGCGATACGTAGCCAAGGATGTCGCAACACGAGTCCAACCACAGACCAATTTGAGTCGTCATTTGTCACACTTTTAATTAATAATTTAACCAGTGTCCACGCTCCGGGTGCAAATTGCGAAAGTGATCATGGCGAATTATTATATTCTCTTTTATTAACCAAAGACTGTGAAGTCAATAAGACTACGGAAGTCGATTTAAACGATATCATGGAAATTGATTTAATACCACTGGCGTCAAAAAGCGATCCAAGAATTTTGGCGCCACTTGAGTATATTAGTGGATATTTATAAAAAAATCGAAAACTCATGTTACCAAGGGATGTAAAAATTGTGTAGAATCAATTTGTGGCGCAGAAACTGATTATATCAGAATAAGAGAATATTCTGGTCGAAATTGGCTTCACAGTCCAAATAACGAATTCTTAAAATCATTGTCCGAAATGCAAGACATTTCAAATTTTATTCTTAAAAAATATATTACTAAACCTTTATTAAAAGAATATATCAAATTGATCACAGGTGTTATAGTTGATTTAAATTTTATAACATGTCCTATACACAAAGAGAAATTGAAAAATTATTTAATAAACCAAATAATTCGTTTTTTTATTTTTGCATACTGCAAAAATATTAATAAAATAGCCTATGGCAAGCGGAGTGTCGACGATAATGACGACAGTGTGCAAATGATGGCTCAAAAATATTTTTGTAAATTTACGAAAAATAAAGAATTAAAACATTATTGATTGTATTTTATTTCTTATATTATAATTTCCTTCTTGATTTTGTGCCGTATTAACATTTTAATATAGAAGCTTATCTACTTAATGGATGGATTTAAATCTAAGTATAAATCAGTAGATTAGTTTCTATATTAAAGTGTTAAGTGGAGAATAACCGCAGTGCTTACTATATAGGTAGGTGCCTTATTAATTGAAAAGTTGCCAATAAAAAAAAGCAGAGGGCGCTCATTGTAGTTGCATTAATTCTGTGCCGAGAGAGACCTCTATTTCCTATTATAAAATGTACTCTGTGATAAAAAGCAAGATTACTGTTGAAATGTCAAATGTCAATCGACAATGACGTCATTGCGACGTCACGTAACCAAAACATTCCATTTCACGCAAATTGTTTTGGTAACAGTAAGCACTCTGTAGGCAAACTTATTTCGAATCAGGCTTTTTATAGAAAGCCTCACCGCCTATTTATAGCTTTCATAGAAATTGAAATCCTTTTATAGCGGAGGAAAAAATGATCAATATTATTGAAGGTAACCTTTTTACTTGTTTTCTTTATAACTATCATTATTTGGTTTATTAGTAAGATGTTTTATGGCTTTCACAGGCAGGTGAGCCTGCGGCCCGCGTTATGGTAAGATGTCACAGCGGCTAATGGACCTTTGCAATGTCAAGGGTCCAGCACAATAAAATCGCTGTTTACACAGATTTCTAAGAATTCATATATTATTATGGTTGATAACTGACTCTTTTTTATTGCATAAGTCCGGCAAACGAGCAAACAGGTCATCTGATGCACAGATAACTATAATCTGATGGTAAGTAATCACTGCCGTCGGTGAACATCTACAACCCACACTGCTGGCCAATCAAATCGGAAAGAGAGCGGGAAGGAAAAAGGACGGAAGGACGTAATGGGTATTAGCTATCCGTCAATCCTACTGTTACCGACATAAGTCGGCGGATCGACGGCATTGGTATGAAGTGTGCTATTCATTTTAACAATAACATCTTTACTCTTCTTAGTCTGTGATACCATCCCTGCTTTCAGTCTAGCCTGCAGTCTGTCCAATTTCAAGGCCAGGAGACAAACCGTTTTTTCTGTAATTATTATTTGATTATCCCCTCTTATGTACATCTCCAATATTAGAATCCTGCACCACCCCAGTCGAGTTAGCGCTTTCCAAAAATATAATCTCATATACTATTCTAAGGATTGATAACATTGAAGTAGGTGGGATCATAATTATAATTGATGATGATGAATTGTGATTGATTGTGTTTAATATACATAGATTTCTTTTCACACTTGATATTTTACAATAATGCTGACTCTATGACTATGTGTCTCTACCAACTATGTACCTATATACCAAAGTATTATATATACTTAGCTTAGAGTATTTATATATAGAGAGAGCGCTGTCATACATTCGCGTTTTGAAAATCGTAGATATTTTCTTGTTCGTAATGTTGGTAGCGCTCCTATATTAGTGAAAATTGAATTAATTACTTAGCAATAATTGCTATAAATTCATTTGATAGCCGAAATTATATTTAGCTATTATCCTTTTAAAACGAGTTTGAGTGAAATTAAATATACCTAAAATATTTATTTTTAATATTTTTTTCAAGTAATTTATGTATGTTGCACAACCTGTTCAAATATTATCAGCCAATAGGAAGGCAGAAAAAGGTGGCCCGTCATCACCATTTTTATCTATGTTTTTGAAACACCAGCGCTCCCTCTATATATATATATATATATATACTCTAAGGTACTTATGAACTTATCCATAATGTTTTTATTACACTTTTCATCCACTCAAAAGTCATAACAGCTCCATCGCAGCATGAATTAAAACAAAGATCGTAAGATAATTATTATTTATTTTATTTATTTATTTATTAAAAATCACGAATTATGTAATTACATTTATGCAATGGTCCCACGAAACCGGATTTCGGTTTGACTGTGGAATCACTTGTATATGTGAGTCTCACTTTTACTTAAACAATAGATAACAATTGAAGAATTACAGATTGATATTGATAACTGGATACAGATTATAATTCTAATTGTGGGGTTAAATATGTGTAGGACTCCGTACCGGCCGTACCAGTCGGTAGCAACTGGACTCAGAAATTTGGAATGCCGCCGACCTTCAGACAACGCCTTTGGGCGGCGGTGTAAGTGTCATACTAAAAGAGATTTTAATTTGAATTAATGCAATTGCTTAGATTTCTACCACAGACTATTTTCTATAGAGAGCCTTATAACTTGTTTAAAATGGTTGCTGTAGATACAGATGCGTGGTTTGTCGCCTATTTTGAAGCCCATAAAAAATTACTTTGTTCATTACCGTTTAGCATGCCCTACGCCATATGCGAACCATGACCCCTTTATGCGACTTCGTCAATAGTCAGCGGTGGATATGTCATAACCCTAAACGTTTTGGACTTTTGCATGATTACTTCTCCTGACAATTCTACTGTGAATCAGATAAAGCGTTAATATAATTATATTATGTCATAAATAAATAATATAGTAGTCTTACCTACACCGATAGTAGTGAATATTATGATACACCTCTTTCCAACCTACTATACAATACCTTACTAAAGTAACTGAGTTAAGTGCTTGGTTTAAAATCCTGAGGACTGAAAAATGATAGGTATTTATCGTTAATATTTTTCCAGGCCTTTTACGTCTTTTATCATCATCATTATCAGCCCGTGGCAGTCCACTGCTGGAAATAGGCCTTTCCACATGTATTTTATGATGTGATACATAACCTAAACTCAAGATATATTTTGATTTGTCAACTCGCTAACTGCTATACTTTATACCATCAGCGAAAAAGTAGGAAATTTATTTAAATCGAGGCAAAGCATGGCGGTTTGATATTTAATTTAGCGCAGAACGAATTGTCTAAATTATCTTGTGTTGCCCATAGCCGACAAATGCAATTACTTATCAAGATTAAAATACATTTGTTTCTTCGCTTAAGCTTAATCATTTAATTTTAGAATTTATCACTGGGTTCCGACTTCTGACACACAGTTAGGTATATTTAGAATTCAAGTTTTTAGCAGTTGTACGCGTCTGTTTGATTTCTTTGTCACGGTGTCAAGGAATTTAGCAAGTCGATTGTTAGGTAAACAAGCTAATACTTTACTTTTAACCAATGCATTCAGAGACGTTTTGTTAAGTGATTTAACCAAATGAATAAAGGGAGTTGCCACAACTTATTAGGTACTTATTCTTAGTGACAGCATCTATGGTATAATGGGTCTATGCTTTGAAGCTGCTTGTGTAACTTAACTAGGTTTAGACTCCATCTTAGGATCATATTGCATTTTGAAATGATTTTCTGATTTTAATGTATGTAGGTTCAGTCTCCGTGTTTCATTTTTATTGAATTTTGATGTTATATATTTGATATCTTCTTAAATTAAATAAATAATTTAAATTATTTTCTTGTTTAGTTTGTTTTAAAATAGATTCTTGAATGTTGACTATAAATTCATACATTTTAAACAGTTATAATTGGAACATAGTTATCAAGGCGTATTTCAATGTTATCAAATTATTGGCCGTATTAATTTTTAAATTGTTATATTCATTCACCAGTCAGGATGAATTGCATTAAATACAAATTGTAGGTGTTATTTTAAGATAAGTGTTTTCATGTTATCACGATACTAGATCAGGGGAAGTATTGTTATCACATTTATATTGTAGTTAAATCATTCGTTTATCGTATATATGTTCGAATTACACGTGGTAGGTGATTTTAGTGTCTTGTTATTTAGTAAGTTGTTATATTACGATGAATGGCAAGACGAGCGTGCCACGAGTCTAATGGTAGATAAGCGATACGCTCATGGACAGTAGCAAAACCAAGCAACATCATTAATTACAGAGCAATGCTTGGCATTTCTCGCCATCTGGAGACATAAGGTGAAAAGTCGTGTGAATAGTCTGAAGCTAAATTCCAAACAATCTAGATAATATGAAGAGTCGTCTCTTAGAAGTTAATCTTTCTCTGCTTGACACAATAATACTGTCCTGATAAAAACCGGATTAGGTTGAACCTGAAACCCGACTTATTAGTCACTACGATGGGTTTTCCATTATCCTGTATGGTATTGGTTATCCGGCTGGGTATAAATAATGATAAAAAAATGGATTTAAAAACGCATAAAAAATATCTTTCCAGCTATATTTTATATATATATATATAACTTTTTGTGCCTGGTCTATATAACGCTATTTAAGGTGCTTTTTGAATTTTATTTAACTCGTTGTCAAAGTAAATGAAAACATGGCTTTTTAATCCCAGACTCGAATCAAACATTAGCATGCGTTGGTATAACACCGTAATAGTTGTCCGTAAGGAGTAAGAACGTAAACTCCTAGGTATAAAATATAACACATTATTAATTTGTCTCCTTCCATCCTTGTATTACGGTGTTACCGCAATACATCTTAATCAATAGTAATATCTCAAACCCGTGTCGCATTACATATCCTAAAAATCGCCACTAACGGCCCTTCTCTGTAACCTACCTATTTTTACCTAGAGGTTAAAATAGTTACCATTACTATGACGGTGCAATTCTACGCTTCATTAAACAGGGATGGACATATGTATTTTACCTAGCTATCTATAAATATTTGCACCACATCCACACCTCTCTATCTTTGTTAACTGAAATATAAAATGCATCGAAATATCTAATGAAATCTCTTGTAAAAGATAAATTGATTATAGAGAACGGCTGATAGTAACAAAGGATGTTATGTATTATTGCCGACTCTTACCAGGCTGTCGAAAGTAATTGACGATGCATGCAGCCAGCTTTTCATCAACAAATAGCTCAAAAGCCTGATCAAAAAACCTGACGACAGCCAGCCATCAAAAATAAATCGACGATCTTTCTATTAGCCTTAACAGGACTTGTCAAATCGTACTCATGCAAACAATAAAAGTTGAATATCAAGTGGCGATCTTACACAATTTCCTTGCGCCCCCGCCCTGCGCGCCTCGCCCCTCCCCCGCGGAGGACGTACTCCCCTCCAAGGCGAGGCGAAAGGCACTTTCACTCTTGGAATTCGGCGACCGGCGTCTTCTGACGTCATATTTGCGTAACTTGACGCAACACGTTCCAGATTTTGTACTTTGTTTTAATATTTTCATAGATTCAAATTCATATATTATCATTTTTATTGCATTTTGCAGGCGAGCTTAATACGAATTACATTATTTATCAATTTTAGACAGCCTCTGTGGCGCTGTCGGTTGAAAGTCAGTTGTCTTGGCAGAAATCACGGGTTGGATCTCCGCACCGCGACAAATGATTGTGCAGTATACAAATATTGTATGCAAAAAGTCATTTAGAGTACTTGTATCTTAGTGTGGGTACAGGACTGTGAATATGACTGTTTGGTAATTACATATTTTGTGATATCATGTTCCACTGTCTCCTTGTATTATGTGAATGTGTGTGAGCGGGTGAGAAGGGGTTCTATATTGGAGCGACATAACATTAATTTATAGGTTTTGCGCAATTTGGCTTATGACTTAACGATAAGCGTTCTTCCTTTAACAACCTTATTGGGAAATTATGCAACCCAGGGAAAACTGAACCGACGTCAAAACCTTATATTTGTGTCGAATAGAGGGACAGGCATGTAATTAGCCATCCGATGCTGTATTTGAACATATACATATTTGGATTGAAAAACCAATAGATGAATAAATATTATTTATTTTATTTATTTATTTAAAACTTTATTGTACACCTAAAACTAACAATACAGAAAAAATACAACAAAAAAAATTACAAAAGGCGGTCTTATCGCTCGAGGCGATTTCAACCATTGGATGGATAAGATGGAACAACAGTTTTGGGGTACCATGAGGTGTACGAAAGGGTAATGGACATACATATTATATAAAGTATACAAACCTAATAAATATAAATAAAAATATATAATAAATAAATATATATGAATATATATATACATATATACACATATAAAATACATATATATATATAATATATACACGCTATACATGCAAGTATTACAAGCAATATCTTCAATGCATTATACGAGTACATTTGGCTAAATATTAGCCAAATGTAAAATGCGTCCTTAGTTCAAAACTCATTTATGCTGTAGTTGGACTACTGTATTAGTCCATATAAGCCCCACGCCAGAAAAAGAGCCTACAATCTTGTGCACGATTGAGAGAGCTAAGGCCATATAGTCCACCACCCTGGCCTAGTGCGGGTTGGCGGACTTTGCATACCGTAGAAAATCTTATAAATCGCTATGTTATGCAGTATGTAAAATTCCTCACGTGTTTCCCTTTACTGTTATAGTGCGTGGTGATTGACAACCAATACATACTTAGAGATGAAAAGACAGACATGTGTTCTGGGATTTGAATCCGCGACCACCGTGAACGTGTTGGCAGCAGCGTCAGGTCTGTTGGCATACATTGCTATATTTTTTAATTTACTATACGTTTGATTAATGAATCCTTACTTTAATCATCAATATTCGATATAAAATATGTTACATTGTTAAAATATCACGCGTATTACACAATATACCTACAAGTATAAAACCCACTTCTAGCCTTATCTAATCACAAGGCTTAAATATTTCGTCAGTCTAGATCAAGGCTCACAGTCACGTGTATTTCAGCTTACCTAACCCTTCTGCATACTGTCTGTATTCTGTAGCAGCCCATATACGTCCCACTGCAGGGCACGGGCCTCCTCTACAATCGACAGTACGATTGAGAGTGGTTAGGCTATATAGTCCACCACGCTGGTCTAGTGCGGGTTGGCGGACTTACATACCATAGTTTTTTTATTTTTATAAATCGCTATGGTATGCAGGTTTCCTCACGATGTTTTCCTTCACTGTTTTACATGATGATGACCTTGATTTATTTTATTTTATTTGATGTTTACCTTCTGCGTACATTTGCTGGAAATTATATGTATGTCAGTCTTCGAACAAACATACACTAGATTATAAGTAACAGCTTAAAAACGGCATAAGAGCGCAAATGAGCGTGTGCTCCTATTTGATTTTAGTATGGTCCAACCATAATAAATCTTATTCATACTTTAAAGGGATAAGATTTTTAGTTGTTGTTGGTGAAGTTGATTATAATTTCAAACTTTTTGCTACATTTTATAGTTGGAAATTAAAATGTAGCAACCTCGGCCACTTTTGGCGAGTGATTTTGTTCCGGACCCTGTATCTAGTGTATTTTCGATCGAAGATATTAATCAGTAAAGTAGTACTAGCGAGTACTAAAAAGGAGACTGCAAAAAAAATGTTTTTTTCTAAAATGATGGTGTCGTACCACCACTTCTGTTTCCGTCTCGGTCACGCCTTTGCAATAACATCATCTTCGCTCTCGCTTTACTGGATAACCGCGTGATGCACATGCGCCGGGATTTTGTTCTCGATGTCCGCTCTAGTATAATACATCAATGGTATTAATCTATATTCTAATATAGTTACATGTCTACATATATGTATATGCAGTAGAATCAATATGATTTCAATATTTTAATAGGGCGTATCCATAGTTAAGTAGGTATTGTATGAGAAATTGTTTTGCCTTATTTGTGTATCCAGAATCCATGTCTTTGATGCTGTTATACTTATATGTCCAATACGTTTCTTTCTTAATAATTGAATTGAGATGATTATAATTACATTCGTTTTGTTACTAATTGAATAAGGCCAGTCCTCAACTACGTAAGTAATAAGTCTTACATAAAGTGGTAAATTAAAAAATATATATATGAGGAAGTGTTAAACAAAAAGAACATTTAAATTAATTAACTTTTTTATTGTATGGATGAACAATTACAATCATAGATTCATAAAATCTACATTAGTTTGGTCCAATAATAATAATTATTAAAATCTTATCAATAAAACGCTAACTGCGTCGCACTTAATCGCCATATCTTAACGTTACCCGACACCATTATTGCAAATGTTTTTTGATTTCCATTTTATACAAAAAGTATTCACATCGGCGGGTTAACCAAAATTTATCACAATTCATAGACAATTTTGTCCCCAATAAATCCTTTCCGTCTATTTGGCACAAAATCATTTTTTCATTCCTAATTCAAAATTTTGCACACATTTCCTGTCCGCCATCTTGAGAATATTTACATTTATTACATGTATGACGTCACTCGTCATTGTCAATAGATTTTTTTTTATTATTTTTTAAATCGTATAGATACAAATTTTTAAAACAATATCTACGAAAAATAATCTCTTCGCGTATCACTTAAACGTGTAATAAGCTAAAAAGTAATAAATGTTTCTTTATTTTCTTAAAACACTATTTACACGTCTCTTAACTACCTAAAAGTTCATAGAACGTACTAGAAATATATCATAGATATATGGGATAAACATTACCAGCTTTCGCCAACGTAGATCGTTTTGAGAATCCCAAAAAAATTGATCACCGTTGCCTATTCGCCGGTAAAAAAATAAACTTAAAACTAAACACAACAGAACAGTCCCGTCCGCTGAAATTCCAGAGAAAATTACCTTTCCCGAATTTCGTGGAGGGATAGTATACACGAAGCCTAATAATTCGCGCGATCTCAAGGCGTTAACTCGCCCTTAACAGACACCGTCGAAAATTCGGCCGTCCACAAACTTAGCGTCTGCACCGTGTTTTGCGTTAGCGTCGCAAAACGCTCCCAGACGACGTCGCGTCCGCATTACCGCGGCTCACTCACCCTTATTTACATCTTAAATAAATTATTTACATATAACTTAAATTAACAGAGTATTTATAAGCAGTATGGGTGACAAAACTGGTACACGAGCCTCTGACTCCTCTCTGTTTTCTTCATGATGCCTTTTTTGTAGTATTGCCGTATGCTTCTGGATAGTTTATCGTAGTTCATCGCTGGCCTGTTCTTTCTCTTACCCCACAGCCTGGCCACGCGAACTGAATCCTCAATCTTGAACACACCGTTACCTGCAAGAACACGACAGGCATTAGTCACCTGTGCTGAATGCTAACTAAACAATTGATAGTTTATTTTTAAGAGACACCAGTTGGACAGTGAATATTTTAGAATATTTTTAAAGGTCATTGCGTTGCCTAAACCAATCTGTTAAAATTTATTCGGGAAGCTGAACTGTTAACTTGCTTAAATGTCGGTAAATCTTCATAAAAGCCACATAGGACACGTAATCTTTCCAGATGCGCATAAACCTGTCTAATTAAAATGCTGTAGTCTCTTTAAACGAGCACACGTAATTGTCATTTTAAATTTGGGATTTAATTCGAATGGCGAGAATAATGCCTTGGCTAAAAAGGTGGAGACTGCAGATGTCTCGATTATGATTCGGCTATGAATCATCGCGCCACGGTTTGTTAACTGCGCCTTATGCAAATCGATCGATTATAGAGAATTAGTCGCGCGACTAAATCTTAAATGTCAGACAGATAGTGTAGACCCGTTTTTAAATTATCAGACAGTGACTCAAGCAATAAAATACCTAATGCGAAACTATGAATAATTTTGACACAGGGCATAATTAAAATCATTTTCAACCGCTCCGAAACTGATAGGGAGAATGATGACGATACCTTATATTATAAAAAATAATTCAGAGCAGAGGAATTGCTACATTTTAAAACAAGGGCCTTAAATAAATCCTTTGATGTGGAGTAAATTCTCTATACATACGTCCGATAATTTTTCAAATAAGTATTACAATACTAAAGAGCGTTTAGATTGAAACCAGACCCATAGTTTCATTAGGTGTATAGACTTCTAAACCTCATTAAAATTCTGTCAGCGGTTTTGTAATCAATTTTACTCGAGGATTTAAATTTAGTATCATTTTATGTGCTCCACAAAAAACTTTTTAAATATTCTGTTAACTTTGCCAAGTTTAAGGAATATTTAGAATATTAAAAAGACAGTATTTTCCACATAAAAAATATCGCATAAAATCAAAACAGTCCTATTGAAATAGATCGTTCTTACGATAAATGTGAAACGTATATTTAATGATAGACATCTTGTTTTCAGCCATAATGTTACAATACTCTGCGAATACTTCGTAATCAATTTTACATCTTAATTTATACATAATTCACTATAATTGCGACACCTAAATTGTGACTAGACCATAATGTTCCCAAACGTTATTCACAGCTGCGCATTCAAAATATCATTTCGTGACAACCAAAAAAGGGCAGTATCATGTCTTACGGCATAATGGGCTATAAATCTCTAAAACGCTTTGCTGGCGTACGTAAAGGCCAGTCACGACCGAATGAAGGATTAGGTACTTTTGTAATCGATGTTGGCGATTGTGAGACAATCGATTTCAAGCGAATGTGATTGTCGACTCGAATTAAAAATTGAGTCGTTCTGTTTGAATGCTTTATTTTTGTAGTATATTTGTATCAGCCCATATACGTCCCACTGCAGGGCACGGGCCTCCTCCCCAATCGACAGTGCGATTGAGAGTGGTTAGGCCATATAGTCCACCACGCTGGCCTAGTGCGGGTTGGCGAACTTACATACCATAGAAGTTCTTATAAATCGCTATGGTATGCAGGTTTCCTCACGATGTTTTCCTTCACCGTTTTAGTGCGTGGTGATTGACTATCAATACACACATGACTCCGAAAAATCAGAGGTGTGCCCTGGGTTTCGAACCCGCGACAACCGTGACGATGTGGGCAGCCGCGTCTAGTCCGTTTACCAACAGGCCACCACGCACTACTTTTACTTTTACGTAGTATATTTACTAAGTTTAATTTCATTCATAAAAGTCTGTCATTAGTAGACAATGTGTACCTAGATCTAGAAATTAATGGTTCTTTGTCCCATATGTGTTCGTTTAATATTCGTAATGAATGCGAAAATAAAATTGCAAGTAATTTTTCACAAGCTCGTGTACTCTGTACTCGTGTTTTCTGAAAACAAAATTATTGACTGAAATGCCAGTTTAAAATATAAATACTAATACAATTCGAGTCATTAATGAATATAAGGTAAAAAAAAATCATCATTACCGACATAACCGATTATCCGATTTGTGGCAACAATCGATTTTACCACTTAACAATACTATTTACGTTAATATTTACTATCATAGTGCGACAGTATGAAGTAACCTTTCGGTGGACTATTTTATAGAACAACTAATAAATATCCCGCTCACCTTGGCTCGAGAATGTGAGCAAATGAATTTTCTATGACAATAATCGTGAACGCGTTTCGATAAATCGATGGACATTCAATGAATGAAAGCAATAATGGAATATTTTCATTGTTTGTAATTGCCAATTGGAAATTCCTTATTGTTCATGAATTCGTTAGTTTTAAATTATGCATACACTGTCATTGTTAGATTGTAAATATACAATGAATAGTATTTATTCATATACGCGCAATAGAATCGTCAGAAGTAACAACCAAGCAGTTATACATAACTCTCAAAACTATAGAGAAATACTTGACTTGAGTCTTCACATGAAAATTTTTGATCTCTCAGCACCAAAGTTTTATAAATTACATAAGATTCGTTTCATTAGGATTCTGGATTATTTCCCATTTTACACGTATTAATTTAAGAATAACCATTATGTTAGCAATAGCAATAAAATCGCAATGAACAAAGGCAATCTTTTATTGTTTGAAGGTAATAGTTGTGATATTATCTTAAAGGACAAACAAACTAGTTCCAACAAAGAGTCTTTGTTGACTCCACTTTTTGCTAGCACATAGAACTGGTTATATGCCAGTTATTACTGATAACCAGTAAGTTTTACTGTATATTTTTATGTTATCACTTTAGGTCTAGACTCTAGAGGACTGTTTTACTTAATCCTTGTCTATACCACTTCATTATATTTGGCTATTATTAGGTTATACTCCTAATTATACATTTGGTAGCTGTGTGACGTCAATCTTTTTAGCTAACTATCTAATTACGCCTAAATTATATTTTATTTAATGGTGAACATAATTTGTATTTATTTTGAATGGGCATTGGTGTGTGATGGGAAGAAAGATAAACATTTTATTTATACGAGTATTTTGGGACTTACATAAGCCAGAATCTTAATTACTCATAGTTTTTAAACTCTGCAAGTATATACGAAAATCTAAGTTGTGCCATTTGCACAGCTGTCATACATTATAGTTTGCAATCTTGTAATCTTTATATGTTTTCAAGAAATTATCTACTTTGTTGCCATACTTTTACCATGACTAATATTATTTTTCGATAGAAATGTTTATTATCTGCCTTCACTTTTCCTTTGATCTATACATGATTGTAGGTAATAAATATAGCGATTATAATTATGATAGCCTACTCAAAGGCGCGACGTTGTAAAATAATAGTTATAAGACATAAACGAACTAGGAATAATGTAGTAAAATCTAAAACACCCTTTGATGTTCTTTACTGAGTTTATTAGATTTTGGTGAAATGATATTTGACGATTAAATAGCATAAATATTTAAAAAAGTTGTTACGATATTATAACATTATTCTGCAAAGGCTTATAGAATAGGAAAATTTTCGTTTTTACTTTCACTCTGCCAAATAAAATGTTCATATCTAATTAAACATGATAAGTGGATTGCGTGATTTGGATAAGAAATACAAAACCTCAGCGGTATTATGCTACTACACCAAAAACACCGAGAACGCATCTATAATCATATATTACATTATAGGATTACCATATAATATCATATAATTACCATATAATCATTTACCATTACACAAATCAATACCTACCAGCGCCAATAACAAAACACAATAAATAAACTACCATTTGCGCAACACAGGTCATTTTATATATACACGACACGGTTTAAGAATAAAACATTGTTGCCAACTGATATAAAATTGTAATAGAAGTCGTGTTTGTCGCATCAAGACGTGGACTCATTAATTAGTAGCAGATAACTGAGAGCGATACGCGCTTAACAACACGATTTCATGTAAATATCGTGCATTAACCCAATTGTGGCTGCGCCGTAGAACGTTAAGTGCTCATGATCAATTGACATATTAAGTTTGACAACCTGCGTGGTTTGAGCTAAAAGCCACGTTCCCATCAAGGTATTTGTGGGATCGTCCAATGTTGGACCTAAGTATTCAAAACATACGACACAAACTCTTATTTCTATGACTGATCTGTGTGTTGCTGTCTGTCAGGTGTACTCATTTTTAATTGAATTTGAACGTTGGATGACCGTGGTAATTAAAATTTATCCATTAGCATTAAATTTAACACCTTCCGTTGCGCTCTGGGACCTACTGACTATAAAACTGTTCTAAAATTCATTTCTAATTTAGGTGTACGAGTCTGCAAAGCCTCTCGCGTAGTTTAAACATAAATGCTCACACATCACATGTAAGTTGTTTCAGTTTTTGAAAATTGACATAAGAATAATAACGTCAACTAAATCGCTTGTATTTCACCTGTCGATAATGCCATTGTTTTAACAATATGAACAGAAATCAACAAAGCGATATCAATAGAATAAACACTGTTTGACGTCAATTTCTATATCTGAAAGCACTTCACACGAATCGATTGGAAAATCGTCGAAATGTTTCCATTATCGCGACTTTGATATCAAATGATGGATTGTGTGCAGTCGCAACATAACGTAATTGTTTAAAAATAAACATGACTGTACTCTTCAATACACCTATCTTTATTTGCCAAACTATAATCTAGTTCTATCTAGTACTTGTAATAAAAAAATACTATTTGACGTCATTAAGCACTTCCTAAGTATCATATAGTGTTTGCAGATTTCAACACGAACCGATCAAAATCACGTGCTGGCCAAATTGAGCTTATGTTATGAAGTTGTATATATTATAATATGTTATGAAGATGTTTCACAGTATATTGAACTCGGCAGGTCAAAAATTATCATCGTGTGATAGTATAAGCAAAACAGTTTAAAGCGCAATGACCAATAAAATTCTAGAAAGGCATAATATGCATATTCCTGGGAAAGAAAATATGTAAATAGTACACATGTTACTGTGGGGATAAATTAAGTAGAGATATGCAGAATGTTTAATCAAACTTACTTCGGTCTAACCACCGTATCGCCGATCCGTGTACATGAGGAGATGCCAGAAGCTCCTTAAGGAACTGCCAAAGGTGTATGTGTGTGCTCCCAGTCTTCGCTTTACCACCACCTGTGCTCACGCTCGGTCCCGCTGACTCTGAATCTTCATCTGTAGAAGAAAATACCAATTAATACTCATCGTCATCATCAATATCAATATCTAAATCATTTGCTAGTGATTGTGGTGATGCCTCACCATTATCATCACCAATAACATTATTACTACTAACATCATTCAAAACTCAAAAGGCATGGAGTTCTGAACAATCCTCAGGTAATTTTTAAGGCGAAATTTATTATCAGATAGAGAATTTCCTTAAGGGAAAAGTCATTTTTATCTATAATGCTAATTAGTCTATATCAAATTATAGCAACTTATAATAAATTAGATTAACAATTCAAGATTTTTTTTGTCTTTTTTATTTTAAATATGTGTGAAAAAACAAAGGCAGTACAGTAAACTTTTACTAACATTTATCAAAATATTATCAACATCCCTACATTCAAAACTATACGAAGCCACTGGCAATAGCTACTTATTATAGGAAAAGATGATCAATATTTTTCCAACGTTCAGCTCAGTTTATTTCAGTAGCGTATAGTGTAAACATTGTCCAAATTTATAGCGACCTTCAATGGTAGACGGATAAACAGACGAGATACAAACGTGTAAAATAAACACACTATGCAATTCAAACAGCAACATTCTATTTAAAGAAGAAAGTTAAGTGCTCTTAGGAATGTTGCTGATACTAAAACGTTTGAAAATACAGAATATTTCAATAGTACTTTGGTGAATATCTGGCCAAGCAACAATTTCATTCACAAACTCGAACGATTTCTTTAAAACTTCGCAATGATAGATTTCCAAAGGATTTCTTCGTGGTGCTCAATTGTATCAAATTTGGAATTACGTCATTGTTCACATTGAAGGATGTATCAAATATTTGCACTGCAGCAAATAAAACGTCAAATATTAAAGGTGGACTTCGATTGAGGTCACCTATTTTAGCACAAATGATAATGGCAACGTTAGCGTACGATGTATAAGCTAGAATTCCAATATTTCATTTTACGAACATAACTTAAGAGGCATTTGCGACATATTTCGGATTGTTCAGGCTCGAGTCATGGTATTGAGTATTCATAAATATTTTAATGCTGAAGTAAATCAATTTATCTTTATGGCTTCCAGTATATTATGTAGATGTCTTGTTTACGCAGAGCAATTTTGTAATTTTTTACCTCTTCTGCAATGGAAATGTTTGGAACAGCCGATCTATCTTTGTCTAATGCGACCTTGTGGGTCCGGCGGCTAACTGGGTGAACCAGGTCGTCGGGAAAATATATAAAAAGTGGACTCGACGCGTATGGGTCTGATCGAGAAAGGGTACAGTATACCAATGGAACTGTGAACGTTTGATAGATGGATTAACTGTAAATGGGTGTGGTCGAGAACTGCAGACGATTCAACTTCTATCTAAATTTGTTGGTCATTGATTTTAAATTTTATATATAAGTATCGTTTGCGGTTTTGCGGTGGATATCGGAATTTATATGTGGATAGATGAATCGTTTTAAAAAATTATCGATTTTATAGTTGTGCATTCTAGTCAACATAATATGTTTACTTCCAAATATATTTTTGCAGTTTTATTTTGGCCGTGAAAGTGCCACAAATCAGATAAAAAAATTAAATACAAGTGAATTTCTACTTTAAAATTTACGAATTTTAAATTCTGCAAAGCACTGCAGCCAAATCTTTTGCAACACATTTTCGTTTGAAACGAGAGCTGCATGTTTAACGTCTAATCGAATTCACTTGATAACACAGTGACCTGTTTGGTATCGAGCTATTTATCCAATGCCTTCAGATATAAATCTCTACACACATGTGCGTCAGCAAGTAACAGATAATTGTAGATTGCTATTTCCTGTGCCACTCCAACACTTTTTTTATTTATGAGCTAACGGCCATCGGATAAGTTTCTATGACTTAGTTTCTTTGTGAATACTATGAAATCTTATATATTATCTGTATTGCTACATTTATAACCGTATAGATTAAAGTAGGTAATTCTTTTGTTATGCCTGCAGCCGTTGTTTACGTTAATCTGCACTTAATAACTGTTATATTGATATTCCTTTTTCTTTGTAATAATTTTTATCTGGGAAGATAATTTACTTTATTAAATTAATTGTTAGTACTATACATAGGATTTAATCGTACTTATGATTCTTTGAATTAATTAAAGTCAGCAACATGTAGATTATTGATTCCGACATTCATCAATAACACTATCACATCGACATCAATACTACTATAATAATTCCCATAACGTGTCCCATAATTACCACTAACCATCCATCATTGCAAATTTCAATATCTTCTGTTGCGACAATAGGTAATTTTTCAAACAATGCCAAACAAATCAGGGAGCTATGCCTGTCCCAGATGTGCCTTGTTCAAATGGCTAATAAAGCAGGTTTTACATCTTCAGCTGGACACAGCTCATTTGTCTCTATCTAGAAGCGTAAGTGGGCCGTCCACACTATCGGCTAACGGTTGAAGTACAATGCGTGCCATCTTGAGTACTTCATGTTTACTTGGTTAGGACTTAAGTGTTCTCTTAATGTTGTAGTTTTATGATGTAGGTATTAAGTAGACTGGAATGCAGTACATGTTTATATTCTGCTTTGATAATTAAGGATTATGTTTTAAATGAAAATAAAATCGGAACACGTAATTAATTTCTATCATGTAATTCGGATTGAAAGGTTAAAGACACTGAACATTATCAGTTAATGTTTAGCCTATTTTATCATTTGAAGTTTTCAAAACGTCAGTATTGCTTATCCTTCTCATCAATTATGATTTACTATCTGAAGCTTAACACCCACTTTAAATTATGATTTAAGGTCCGTGGATTAGCTTTATGATTAATTAAATGCGGGTTAATTTGCCATTTCTGATAAGATAGTCAGGACCTCTAAAGAGGTACACAATAATAAGAACAATATTCCAAAATTCTCCAGTAGATTTCACGGAATCTATTCTAATTAAAAATTATAATATTCTCTACTTGAATATGATGCATTTTTATTCCCATATCTACTTTCTTTTTCGTTTTTAGAAAATAAGCCAACAACAACAAACGATTAGCTCAAATCATTAAATTTATTACATGGTTGTTTATCAGCACTCAAATTTTTTAAGTTATGTATCTCTATAATTTATTTAGATGGTCAATTGTGCCACATTTATATCTAATCAGTAATAAATGAACGATAGGTTAATGTCGTATCATTGTACTAATTTATTGTAAACGCTTTGTCAAAGTGCCTGATCTTTTATTGTTACTAAGTCGATTATTATTATTTAATTACTTCGTTTCGCAACACTTGACTTTATGTTTGAACATGCTCAGAGAATTTAATTTTAATTTAATAGCAGGGTTTTTTTGTTTTCAATTCGTAACTGTCTTAAAACGATTTAATTATTTTTTATACCATTTTATATCCACTCTCAGACTAGATCTAACAAATCACGCTATAACATGTTGTCTTAATCAGAAAGAATATCAGAGAAAAAAATAAGTGTACAGTCCTCACCTTAAATATATAGAATCCTAGTTCTTACCCATAGCTTCCAAAACACTCTCAGACATGAGCACATTCCAATTATAATAAGCTGTTCTAGTGGCACTTTATAAAGAAATAGGGTTTTTTAAAAAGGATATCACAGATAACTTCAAAAAGGACAACACTGCCAACTATGCTGCATTTTCTTATCATCCCCATATAAAATAATAACTATATGTAATCTCACCTTCACTTAAGTCGTCAGCTGACGGTAGACCAAGGGGAGCGGGGGTGGGGGAAGACTGCTGGTGCTCCGTCCATTGCGAAGGCTTCCAGGGTTCATGTCGTGCTGCCTTCCAGATCTCTAGCTGCGCGTACAGTGTGCTTCCAGACTATAACAAAGATTATTTTTACTGATATTTGCAAAGTATATTTAAAAATAGGAATAAATACTGAAAAATATCCAGACTATAAAAATATGCTTAGATTTTCTAATGCTGAGTTGTAAAAGGATATATGAAGGGATAAGTAACGAACAATTCAACGCGAGACCCCTAGTGTCAGGAGGAGATCGGATCTTAAGTATAATGAATTAAGAGGTGGATCAAGAAAACTATTGAACTCCTTTAGTGTTTTTTGACGCCTTTGAATGTTTTTGTTTATACTAAGAAAGTATCGTGCAGATAGCATTTCGATTTATAATATACCGGGTATCTCAAGACTGCTACCGAAAACGAAGCCGGGTGGTAGTTTTAGTGACTACAAACACAATGCAACTAAAAATTTCGCAAAGAAACGCGACAATGATTTTTTATGATTTTTTAAATATCGTCATTTTTGGGTGGTAAATCCATAGTTTTTGCTAAAATAATAATTTAAACACTTTTATACCTTAGATTATTTATAAATAAAAGGGTATACACTATTATTTTAGGAAAAAAATAATTTTCCACCCAAATATGGTCATAGGAAAAAAATAACAAAAAAAAATTATTGTTTTTTTTTGCAACTTTTTCTGTTGCATTGTGTCTGAAGTCGCTTTAACTACCACTCGGCTTCGTTTTCGGTAGCAGTCTTGATATACCCTGTATATTAGCTTATAAATTTTCCCATTGGGAAAAATTATTAGTTTTCGAATTAAAAACTACACACATATTTATTTGTATAGAACATTGCCATAATTGGTCTCAGCGATTACACTCCTATGAGAGTGTTATGTTATAATTAGAGGAAATTGAACTGTTTTCCCCGAAAAACATACTGTTCTATCTTAAAAAACATGGCCTACAGTAAAAAAGCATGTGTTGCTAACTGAACCGGCTCCCGTAGGGCAACTAATGACGTCTACATTAAACATTCCGTGTGAAACTCGTGATACGCGCGCAATTTGTTTATGTTCTGAAGATTCATCGGCCCGTATACGTGGTGAAGTATCGATAGCGGTTTTATTTTTAAAATAATCTTTTTTCTAGTCAGAATGGTTTGTATCAGTTTCTGCTGAGTAAAAATTACTTTACATAAAATTTTTGTAATCTCATTTTTTCTAAGCATTTAAGATTGGGAATATCAGAAACGATAATATAGTAAAAGTCATACTCTTTATCCAAACTGACTTTTTAAATCAGTCTTGTAATATAATTCATTTAATTCTGCTTATTTAATTATATAGAATTATCCGATAAACTATTCCAACGAGTATATATCCTTACTAATATTATAAAGGTGAAAGTTTGTATGTATGTATGGATGTTTGTTACTCTTTCATGAAAAAAACGGCTCAACAGATTTTGATGAAATTTGGTATAGTGATAGCTGACACCCTGGATTAACACATAGGCTACTTTTTATCCCGAAAAATGTAGTGTTCCCGTGGGATGAGTCAGGAAACCAAATATACATATTTTCTACTCTTTCAAATTCAAATTGTTGGCACGGGATGTCCTCTCCTACGGAAGGGAAATATAGTCGACGGCACGCGGGAAATATAGTTAGTAGACACGCGAAATAATATGTTCTTGATGTGGATTGGACTCAAAAACTATCTGCACCCGGGCGAAGCCGGGCCCGACAGCTAGTTTATAATAATTTAAAAACAAATAGGGTCTACGAATAAATAAAACATAACTTATAAAATTGAATCCTGATTTTTTTTAAATTATTTTTTTGTTTGTTGATTTGTTGCTAAATACGACAATTCTTTTAAATAAACCAATATCTATGAAAGTAAATCTCATGATCAAAGAGCAGCGCTTTGTATTCAACGTGCGGACGGTACTTTCATCGCTCGGAGAAAGCCGGGTATCGCGCATCGCTCAATATAACGCTGGCTGCCTTTAATTTGCGAAATCAATCAATTTGTAATCAGGCTAATGTTTTATTCCCTATTATGGGCTGCTATGCGCCTTAATTAGCACGCCTGTAGACGCCATCAATTTGTTACGTTTGAAGTGTAATGACAGTTTTATTATGAATTGATCTATTGTTGGAGAGATCACTGGTCAATTTGAACTTGGAAGTTATGTAATGGAACTACTTATTAAATTTCCTTCTACTATATACAGGGTATATCAAGACTGCTACCGAAAACGAAGCCGGGTGGTAGTTTAAGCGACTTCAGACACAATGCAACAGAAAAAGTTGCAAAAAAAAGCGACAATTTTTTTTTATTATTTTTTTCCTATGGCCTATTTGGGTGGTAAATGCATTTTTTCCTAAAATAATAGTGTAAACCCTTTTATTTATAAATACTCTAAGGTATAAAAGAGTTTAAATTATTATTTTAGCAAAAACTATGGATTTACCACCCAAAAATGACGATATTTAAAAAATCATAAAAAATAATTGTCGCGATTCTATGCGAAATTTTTATTTGCATTGTGTTTGTAGTCACTAAAACTACCACCCGGCTTCGTTTTCGGTAGCAGTCTTGAGATACCCGGTATGTATTTGTAGGTATGAAAATATTTTAGGCATTCCCCGTGCAGTAATTACAATGCCTGCTGCGAAAGAAATGCGGTGCCAATCGAACTAAAATATTTAATTTGATTCGTTAATAATTTGTTACAAGTCCGTGTACTATGCCGAAAAAATCTTAGTAATTATTAATACTGCACAAGTCATTTAATATGGAATGTCGTGTGAAAACTCTTGAGTACTTAACTTATTTAAATTTACTCAAATTAATATATGTTACCACTTAACATAATTTCGAAGTTCTATTACGAAAAACGAGAATAATATCTAATAATAATTACTCCTGTTATATTTAAACTACATTGCGTAATCTATTAGAGTCGTTTAAAGTCGTCAATCGTACGATAGTCAATGACATAATAGCAATTATTACTAAAACAAAGCCATTGAGTCGAGTTGTGTAACAGTGGGTGCTGTTTGAGGTTCTTGTCATCATTGTTATGTAAATTCTTCTTTTTAAGTTGACGCCATATTACGACAAAACAGTCATAATGTTGACGGCTAATTACGTCTTTGTGAGACGTTAAAAATTGTATTGGAAACGTGTGAAATGTTAAATATAAAATTAATTTTATTCAAGTCCTTCTAATAAGCTATTAAAAATGAGAAATTAATGTTTTGTTATTGTTTCGTAATTTCGGAGCAATTGTTTATTGAATTAAAATGAAATTATGCATAGATACATATTAGAATTTAATTAAAATTGTAGTAAATCCAAATTATTATCGCTTTAGAACAATTGTGACAATCTTATCGGGGCTCAACGAATGATAAGTTTATCGTATCGAGGGCCAAAATTACAACATAGTATTTTATCTAAAACCTTGACAAAATTTACATTTTATTCTGATATTGTACTTGTATTTTATAAACATTTGAAAATGTTTTAGTTAAATTGTTACAATAACCGAGTGATCTTTGGCCGTATGATATTAAATTATAAAATTGTGTCATAAGATTTCATACACATTAATATTGTCACAAATACAAATTTGATTTCGTTGATTAGTTTAAATTAATTGTATTGAAGTATTTTTTATTAAATTTGCTAAGAAATATCTACATAAAGTATATATTTTTCATCAAAATTATTTACATTTGTACACCTGTATTTATTATTTGAACTAAACAGGTCCTCTAAAATTTTATGAAGTTATAATCATAATCATCTATCAACCGTCATGCAAACTTTATATCATGATATGTACATATATCAATTGTACTATCAATTGATATCTTATAATGTATCTAACAACTTCTAAAATCAATATTACCGATAATTAAATTATGTTTTCCCGAGTTTCATCACAAATAGATCTATTAATATGTAAGCAACAGAAATCAGTGGCACAAAGTTTGCAACATAAAATAATGTGTGAGTCATACTCATTAGTGCAAACATGTGCATACATAAACGTGATTTACAGACAGACTAAAAAGTTAAGGAAACGATTACTAGAAATATTGATGATCTAAAGCGCGGTGTAATCTGTATAGCAGATTGGATGCTGTGTATTATTAGTCAATCCAATTAATTTTGGCATTTGTGAATATGCATAGAGATTAAATAATATGATATAGATATTGAGTTAACTCACTATGAATGTTAAATAACATGCCTTGTTTTTCGGTTCTATATTAAGCGAATCTACTACAAACTTACAAACTCTTTTGTTGTATGATATCAATGTGGTAGTAAATTTACCCATCTTTCTGACTAACCATGAAGCCGTTTATTAATAAGTACAAAATTACAGCCTAACTTTAAAATAAAGACTTCAGATAAAAACAAAGTATACAATAAAAATCTACTATACACAATATTTTACGTCAATGATAACCTAACTACTGACACGTGTCATGGAATGCTGTAAACAAAGATGTATCAGAAACTAGGCGTTGGTTGACCCCCTTATCTGCCTTGCTTAATCAATTTAAACTTTGTCCATCTTGTATCCACTACAGGTCTTAATTTAACGATAATTTATATTAATGATGAAACATCTACGTAGTTGTTGAATGTCATTTTATTTACTATGAATGTTTTTTTTTATTTATTTGTAGTGAAGCGTGAAGAGCAAGCAGGTTGGGTGTTTAAGTTAATGAGAGATAATCTTGTGTCGCAAGTTGGTATTTAACTGGTTTGCACCGCATTAACCATAATATTAGGTTCGTTTTACAGAGGTAATAAAAAAAACTCTAGATAAAGTTTACCAGCGATTATTGGCTCTACCAAATCTTAAACTAAATTATAATAAATATTACCATTATAGAAACTTTACTTATTGACAACTCGCATTTAATTCGTAAACTTATTTTCATCTCCAACATTTTTGGCATTTTCACTACGGTAACACCACATGTGACAACCGCAGTCAACCTTACAATTACTAATTATATGGAGTTATTTCTCACCTGTGGCGCCCTCTGGTTGAATTCCTCCTCGGTAAGAGCGACGAGACCAGCTCCGTCCAAATTGAAATATTCTGTCGGCACCATTGGCAAGTTGAAGTGCTGTAGTGTGAACATCACCCATGATTTCACATCCGCCGTACTCCATAGCATTGGATCTGTAGGAAGAATTAATTTATTAACATAGGTATTTAAGTACATTTTTTTATTTATTTATACTTCTAAGACAGTGGTCTATGAGCGATTTTATTTGTGACGTTCTAAAACTGAAAAGTTTCTCGATGTTTTTGAATCACGAGTCAGATATTTTGCTACAAAGTCCAGACTGTTTGTATGACTGTTGTGTTTATTTGTAATATTTATATAATTCCGTAGTATACGATGTTATTTTCCTCTTATTATCGTGCATTAAACGAGTAATTAGTCTCGATCAAGTCTTAATTAGTTGATCGATTGTATCAAAATATAGAAAATCATTTACTAAAGAGCAGCCATATAGTAATGTGATAAATTGTTTATTAATTCTAAGAGCCATAACGTTATCTGCTTTAGACACAATGGTATGGGGTCAATGACTTCTAACACTATTCATAACCATGCTGTACATTCATAAACTATGAAATGCTGTACGCTTTTCGAGCCTGGTTTTAAAATGGCGCTTAAAGATATAGTGAAGTTCATTAACCAGGAAATATATTTGTATTTTGACACTGGGTACGTCACTTATAATGAAATTAAGAATTTGGTTTCTTAATCTGGAGTTTCCACTTCGTTCTCCGCAAAGATATGTGCGGTCTATATTTTTCTGAGTTTAAGCATTATTGACTTACAAGAAATATGTTCGGTCCTACTGTAGAATAATATAATAAAATAATATATTTTCTAAATAGAATAGCAGCTTAATATTCTTTTACACATATACGTTATAAAGAGATGTAAGATGTGGAAAAAAACTTGTGATATCAAGTTTTACATTTCATTATTTGTATGAATTAATATACCGAGTATATCAAGACTGCTACCGAAAACGAAGCCGGGTGGTAGTTAAAGCGACTTCAGACACAATGCAACAGAAAAAGTTGCAAAAAAAGCGACAATTTTTTTTTGTTATTTTTTTCCTATGACCATATTTGGGTAGTCAATACATTTTTTCCTAAAATAACAGTGTATATCCTTTTATTTGTAAATAATCTAAGATATAAAAGTGTTTAAATTATTATTTTAGCAAAAACTATGGATTTACCACCCAAAAATGACGATATTTAAAAAATCATAAAAAATCATTGTCGAGTTTCTTTGCGAAATTTTTAGTTGCATTGTGTTTGTAGTCACTAAAACTACCACCCGGCTTCGTTTTCTGTAGCAGTCTTGATATACCCGGTATATACTTGATATGCGAGTACACACACTGGTCTCGATATAATGAATTTTAATGTGTTTAATTTAAATTTTATCATATGCGATTAGTTTAAAATAAAATCGCAAAACAAGGCTATAATAAATGTAAGATATGTGAATAATTTTCTATTCATTTGCACGATTTAGCAGTATATATTTTAGCTGATTTTATTGCATATTGCATAAATAATTATTTTACCATTGACCTCCTTCACGTAACCCACATAAAGATTTTTTCATTTAAAAAGAAGTTCAGTCTTTGATTGAAACGACAACACTTAATGAATTCTAGTACATGCTATCAGAACTCAAAAGTTATACAAGGTGGTAAAATGAATATGTGATGTTAGAAAAATCTTCACCTAGTTATCATTATATCTGGCGTTTATTAATGAACAGAAAAACAACTTTGAATCTAGAATTTCTAACTCGGCTTATGTATATGAATACTAGAAACCTGCGTGGTTTTATCTCTCTCGTGTTTCAGCCTCACGACACCAGATCGCATGATAGTTAAGAGACATCCCACATTACTCACTGTTGGAAATTGACGTACAAAAGTTGGAAATTATTAACGCAAGCACATATTCTAAATAAGCAATAAATCATGCAAAGAAAACGTCATAGGTAGCATCTCTGGGTCAACACATATCTACTATATTACGTAATAATATGTTCTAAGAAGCGATCCATAATTGCGATACTTAAACACACTTGAATAGTTTTTTTTACGCCATGACGTCATTCATTACAAATGACAGTGATGTTTTACATGGTACAGCATTCCCATGTCGTGCGTTTAATTATGAATGGATTGTTTCGAATGATCGATAACTTATTCATGTGGCAAACGATAAAGTATTGCAAACACGCAATGTATTGCGTATAAACAAATAAATACATGCATTAACTGTATTCGATGTGAACCTACCTCATTGCAAACTTTACTATGATTGATGCAGCCTTTGGGATTTATCGAAATGTTTATTCATTAGAGTTTGTTTCTACACATAGCTGTGTGTTAATAATAATGACAACATTTATGGATATACTGTAGAAATATTACGTTTAAAATAAGTAAATGTTAAGTTACTATTTGTTGACTCACCTGGTGAGATTCCAAGCACTGTACAAGTGTTGTCCACATCTCTCTTAGATTGTTCAATGGCCATCGATAACACTTGATCGATATCAGGCGCGACCAGCTCGTCTCCCCCACTGCTTTCCTCCATCTTCACGGTTCCCAACTCCAATGGAATTGGCCTAAGGTTCAGTCTCTTCTGGAACGACGTGTCTTCCAGTGCTGATCTCAGTAATATGTGATCTCTGGGCTCCTCAATCTCTATTTTAGGCGTGACATAACTGTGTTGTACGCTTTCTTGCAAAATCTGGTTCTCTTTCAGCAACTCTTCAATGTCGATATACTCTTCGTGATGTGGTACAGGTGAGGCATACTGGTTGTGGCTGCCATATGACACACAGGATCCCGAAGGGGATAAAGGATATGGTGATGAGAATCCAGGAACTGACAGTCTGTTTGGCTCTTCTTTGATGAATACAGGTGTTGTGTATTGCAAAGAGTTGTAAGGCGAAGCAGGCTGCAGGGCGACTGTGGGTATGGAGCCTTCGTCTGAAGACGGAGAAGGTGTTGGATAACCCTCGAAGTCGTACAGGCGGTCTAGGAAGTTGTTGTCTTCTGGATATGGAGGAGGGGGCTTGTTATGTGGGTTGGGTGGGGAATGGAGCATCGGTTCTGGGGGCGACGAAGCACCTAGCAAGCGGAGCAGATGCTGGAGATCAGCTGGCGATGTTGGGACTGCCCTCTCGTCCTGTGTGGCTGATGGGGGGCTACACCCTGACCTCGGCACGGTTTGTGGCATCTGGTAATAAAGAAAGTCTTCATAAGTTTCTGCCATATTACAATTTACAACTAAATAGTTGTTTATCACAAAAAAATATTCCTATACCAGTTCGGAGAATAGGGCAGGTGTTAATCATTACACATGGTCCGATCTCGAGTTTGGGCAAATATTTGTTCAAGATATTCGTACGCATGCTCGTTCAACGTCAATCCGCTTTGACGACGAACTAGTTTATCCAGATGTCAGATATAGAGCTAACAGCCGTCGTAATCACGTCAAATGATGCTAAATTTGGTAATGAGTAATCTATGCGTATAAATTGTTTATATTGAGTATACTGTAACTAACAAGTTGACCATAAAAAGTATTTATCACAAAAAAATATACGAGGACTTTTTAAATCTGTAGTAAATTTTAGGCAATATCAAAAATAAAACATGCTATATCATACACTATTGTAAAGTCAACAATTATAAAAACCAGTTTTGTCGCAAAAAGTAGTTCTTTTCGGCATCATTGTCACCACTATTTGTGTTACTGTTATTGAATTTTAACGCTATATTGATTGACATATGCTTGCCGATTGACGTTTACGGGAATCACAATGAGATAAGTGCAAAAATGTAAGTGAGAATCAGTCAAAACATCTAACTGTTAACAACTTTGTTGTAGAGACAAAAAATTTAGAGATATTTTATGAACTCATCTTGATATTTTTAATACTTTTTAAAGGGAATTTGCTCAATATTTCATGATTCAATCTTTAATTTTAATCATCACGTAGAGAAAAAAAATTAAAAGCCATTTATATGTATCGACAGATAGAAGATATTTATCTATACAATTTTGTTTTATCACTCATTTGGAGCTAAATTATCTTAATACTGTGTGTCCCAGGTTGTTGATGATACGAATGTCTAATTATTTGATCATCGTATTCCGATTTTATCACTAAGTTAATCTCGAAATATATACAAATATGTCTCCATAATAATAAAATAGACTGTATAAAACACAATATATAAAAAATATTAAAGGAGACACATAAAGCTTGAGTCACTGAGTTTCATTTTAACTGGCCGCAAAGAAAAACCAAAATTAAACACCGTTAGAAAAAAAGTAATAATAATATCATCTCATTACACAATTTTGAAAATAGAACATTATTTATCAAATTCTGGAGATAAATAATTATCTTCTTGTGTTTAACCGGGTGGGTTTTCTTTGTAAGTAGAACTTGGGGCTAAATCTGTATAATTTACGTCCGAATACTGGAACGCCATTCAAATAATAAGTTGCTCTCAACAGCGCACGGCCCACTTACTCAGTACATTTAATCGGGATTAACGTAGTTAAGCGCAACTTATTTTTAAGTTGTGTTCCAGTATTCGGGCGTTAGTGTTTCTTAAATAACAAAACTCACTCTAAGCAACGAAAGCCCCATCGCGACAGCCACTAATGCCTGACTAACTTGGCCGATGCGTTTTCTTGGGCGAAAATGTTCACAAATCAAGTCGGACCGGTTAGATGAGATGTAATCGTCGCAAACGCGCAATTTTTCTTACTTTTTTTTTAAATTTACATGTAAAACAATGAGAACTAGAACAATTTGCATTATTCCCACGTAGTTGCAATTGTATTGCAGACGAGTTGACACCAGTTTTAATTGGACCAGTACGAAATATGAATATTAAATGCTACTCTTATATAGAACTTACCAGTACTTAAATATAAATGATTAGTTTTAAAAACACGATTGCATATTTATATTAAATTTCGAAGATTTTCCTCATACTTATCGCAGCGATTAGATCGTCGAGTGTAAATTTTTATCTATCTGGCTGATAAAGTACAAGAAAAATATTTGCAAAATCAAAGGTCAGAAAAAATATTTGCGCCTTACTAAAATATATATATATATATATATATATATAAATATTCTTATGTACCTAACTACATAGTAACAAGTCTAATTCATGACTAAAATTCAGAATTACGTTGACATCACGCATCTATTTTGAATTGATATTTAAATAAATTTTAACATTAATTATATTAGTATTGTAATAAAATTAGAGGTATTTAGCCTTCAGCTGACATCAAGTGTAGCATTCGCATACCAAAATGTCAAAGAACGGAGTACAAACACCGCATCCGGGCTAAGATTTGTTTGATTTTTTTTCAGTTTAAATCCCCTAAACAATCTAATATAGCGCGTGTGCGTGCATATATGAATAAATCTATTTGTTATAGTTTACACGTGACGCCTACCCGGAAATTTATTTATATAGAGTCATTTTTAGCCTATGGCCATTAATTGAAACATATTATGCAACGTAGCTACAAAATGATAATTTTAAGATTGATTACAAGTAAAATATTGTATTTATAATACATTTTTCGAT
Source organism: Hyles vespertilio (assembly GCA_009982885.2). Lineage (NCBI taxonomy): Eukaryota > Metazoa > Arthropoda > Insecta > Lepidoptera > Sphingidae > Hyles > Hyles vespertilio. The sequence goes on from CM042816.1 coordinate 3,576,623, forward strand.
ATTACCTTTTGCTACCACATATATTTCGATCTTAAAATGCTTATCTAAATTACGATCATAATTATTAATGTAATAAAGTAATTAAAATGTAATATAAGATGCTTTATCATGATTACATTATTATAAATCGTTTATGATTACATGTTAAGATTTTTAAATCTATGATTGTCTTAACATCCCATTCAGTCTTAAATACACTGGCTTCTTAAAGCAAAAACTTGTTAGTTCCGGCGCGGCGTTCACAGCGTAGTTCCTATAGTCTGGCTTATGTTTACTACTGAGAGGATGTCCGGCGCGTTTCCCTCGCAGGTTCACGAACTCCACTAACGGATGTTTTGAATTCGAAGCCTATCTTAAAGCAAACATTTATCACCTAAGTGTTAACTTTCTAGGTTCTCAGGGGCTTACCCGAAAAACGCTGGTCTTGTGTAAAATCTTAATTATAATAGAGTTAATGGACTGTAAAAACTTATTTTATTTTAGTATATTAAATCCCTATTTTTAGCGAGAATTTGAATGGTAAATTAACATCAATAGCTCTAAGCACAGGCTCTAAGTATGAGTGATAAGGAATTACCTGTGTGCCTGCATTTTTTCAACTCAGACGCGTGCAACAAAAACAACTACAAAATGACCTTCCATTGCGCAATATGACGTGCTTCTCGCGGGTCTTATGGAATTGACATAATTGATATATCTATAGGAAGTCGGTTCATTGAACAAAAAGTGAATATTGGTTACTAGTGACGTCATTTCATTGTATCGGCCGATAGTAGGTCGGCTCGTGACCGAGCGAATTCTAGCCTGTTACATTTTCAAGACCTTGGGATTTCCACTCGTAAACTCTAACGAATATTTTGTATGCATTGTTTGGCTACATAAATTAATAGGAATCAAAGTATTCAATAATTCACAAAAAAAAACCTATTTAAAAACTTTTACAAATTATTTTAAAAAGTAATTGGTAGATTTAAGGCAATGCGATTGAAAACATTTTCACTAAATTTTTTAAATTGTTAATATCCTATGATTAATGCACGTCTGATACAGAGATTTTATTACTAAGGTATTCTCCAGAAACTAAATTATACTACCTAGCCTCAACAATTTGCGTTCGTACTATATTTAATTTGGTTCAAAAACAGTATAACTAAATATCTATTTTCGTCGTATTTACGCCTAGTTAACTGAATAAACGAGGTCTACTAATCTGTTTTATGTTCGACATACGAAAATGATTCACTATCAAATAATTAGAGTTAGTATAGATTTTTTTATCAGGTGCTAATATAAGTACACCAGATATTTATCATCATAAGCTTTTATGTACGCATTTACAAAATAACATAAAACTAATTGATACACTTTTGATTTATTAAAATTATTATTACAAACATTCCCGCCCTCACACTCATCACTATAAGTGACACACAAAGAATTGACACCGACCTGTTATTAAAATTATTAGTATATTGTATTTATTTGAAATAAATATTAATCGTCTTCAGTTACTAACGCAATTGCTACACATCATAAAATTATTTTACTCGTATAACGTTAACTTAATAACTTCAACGCTTCAGTTCTCAAATGATGATGTAATGGTGCTAAATCTCGATTGATAATTTATTTGCTCAGAACATCTCAAAGAATAAATAACTCGAGAGGTCTATACTTTTTGTTGACTTGGCTAACATTCTGAAGTATGTATGTGGTATTAACAAGTATAAGAGGATTTTAACAATAGTATTTCACGCATTCTCCATACATTGTTAAAGATGTCGAATATAATTAATGTCACTTTCCACCAAAAGATAGGCAGTTAAAAAATTCTAACAGGTAATCACTACTACAAAACATATTGCTCTGACCCTTCGCAAAGAAATATGTAGGGATGTTTTCATTTCATAATAACTATACATATTTCATATAAAAGTCAAGTACATTACTCATGAAAAAAATAAATCTATAAATAAAGGCGTCCAAAATATGAACACGTATCACGAAACATGTAATTAACCGTAAAATAAAATGATTTAGCATAGCATGAAATGTGGTTGGACAAAAATGGGCCCAGCGAGATGACCGTGACTCTACCAATGCCACATTGAGGTTTTATTGCCACCAAAATCTCGACATAATCCAGCAATAACCACACCACTCTCGTGTCTAGATGTCTGAACGAGATTAAACTTAAATTGCCCATTACTTTAAATTATGTTGAGATGGGTTTTTCTAAGTTTTTAAATGTGTTTTTGTTTTAAATGTAACGTGTGGCTTCAACGTTTATGTTTCGATTTATGGCTATTTTGATTATATTTATTGGGACACGCGTAAAATTTAACGATTATTGTTATATCACCGTGTATATTATTTATGTTGTTAATCATCGAAGAGACAAAATACATTAGATAAAATGTTACTTGATAACAGAGATATCACAGTCCAATCCAAAGTGCATCTTTTTGTTTTAATCAACAGTGAACTTAAACAAAAAATCCATATAATATCTTCACAAGTAGCAGCTCTACTAATATTATTCAAATGAGATAAAAACCCAGAGCATTCCGCCACTAAAAGGCCTTTACGATGCTTTGTCTATTTTAGATTTTATTTCCTAGACTGTATTTTATTTGGAAGACTAGACTAGAGGCGAAGCTTGGGATTTCCAAGGCGTTCTTCAATTAAACGGATGTCAAGTGATAAATTATTGTTAGAAGTTTTTTATAGAGTAGTTTACATGTGAATTTGCAACTTTTTACCGACTCTAGAATTCACCGGCTCTATGATGCTCTACTATGACTCTAGAATTACTCTACATCGCATTATTAAGTCACAAAAGTATCAATTAGTGAGTAATTAATATATCAAACAACCAGAATGTTCTACGTCGCCAAGTGGAAATCAAGTAACGTAGAGCCACACTCACGTCATTACTGTGAGCTCATGTATTTAGGTACTAATGTAACACATGCTTAGGTAAGTACCTCCAGTATACTGCACAAAGAATATAAATAAATATGAAATAGGTACTTGAGTGAATGACGTCTGTAATACACGATACATTCAAGGCAAATTACAAGTATGGTATATCAAAGTTTGAAATTTAACATATTATGGAAAAACAATTATCCTTTAATACTGTTATTAAAAGAAGACTTTGTATCGTTTATTCATACAAATTGTTTCTAGTAGAGATCTTCAATTACAGAAGATTTTATACTAAACTTAGAAAATATAAACCATACGTTAAACTTAACATTAATACACACTATTATCATGTCTTATAATGAATTAAGCTCTACACAAACAATCCTTACAACTTAAGCGATTGTAATATTATAAGTACCTAAATCATAACCTCAAAAAAGCCGGCAAGGCACCTAGCGATAAACAAACATTAACTGTCCCGCGTGTTGCGTCACAACGAACTACATGCAAGCCTTCACTGAAATCCAGGAAAGGTCACCGCCAAATCCATGTAATCTAAACTCACTTTTATACGCCCACTTTCCATTAAGTCAAGTGTCACTTCAATATGTCAAAATATAAAACCGCACTCACAAGATCACCTCCGTACATGAAAGCTGAACGGTCGGGATGGTGCGTCCATGTCAACTGAGATACACTGGCGGGTCGTGGATCAAAACACTATGAACATTTCAATATTAATAGTTTTTTTTTTTAATTTGGTACATGAGTGCGTGTGTACGGCGAATAGATCACACAGCCACTGAGCTCAGCGCGGGCGCACGGAGGCTCTAGCTCAATGAACCTACGTCACAACGGGAAGTACGTTACAGAACTAATACAAAACTTATAATAGATCTACATCGGAACTACTACGCACACGTCACCCCCTTCTAATTATCATTTGATGACGTTCAAATTTTATCGATTTGTAATTTATTTCGTTGATTTCCACTGCACTTTTGACAGTTAATTCCGCTATAAATTGGTATTACAATTAAAAATAAGTTACTATACAAGGTCAGTGCGGAAAGATTTGATGAGAAATATTCCGAAGTGTGTGGGTGGTTGTTTGCAAGCTGTTCTACATGAACTCCGATTAGTTATAATGTATACCAGTAAATCATACTTTAGTGTATCTTCGTTGGTTTGGGAATATATTCTGTTTATGTATGTGTATCTGTATCACCCCAGATACGTCCTACTGCAAGGCAGGGGCTTCCTCTATAATTGAGAGTTCAATTAAGAGTGGTACACCATATAGTCCACCAAGAATGTATAGCTTAAATCATTTTTTTAAAATTGCGATCAATTAGAATTATCAACATTGCTTTGTGTATGTGTAATGGTCATTTTAACTTATTATTCTAACCCACGGCTGCAAAGATATTAAAGACCTTATAGTAGATTTTCAAGTAATAAAGATTATTAAATTTGCTGAATCATATAACAGATCCTGATCAATAAAAGGACCATTAATTTTTACATCCTGACAACCGTTATGTGACTTTTGAGAAGTCAGTTAATCACGCACTAGGAAACCTAGATAACTTAAAAAAGCCTTAATACTGTAGGAAACGGAAGCCTTTCAGTAACTCATAATTGCAAGAAATATTGGTCACAGTTCTCAGTGTATGCAATCTGTTAATGATGTTTTAATCAGTATTAGTATTTGTCGGTATTTGTGCAGCGCTCTGATTGGTCGGCGTGGTGACGTCACGAATGCCGTCTGCGCAGGCGCCTTCCGCACTTCATTCATACTTTAATGACCGCACACTAAGTGGCAAGGACGAATTGTGCCGAAATGTGCCAGTGAATATTAATTAGGATCCTGCAGCAACTTTTGACAAATTTGGAATTGTTGCAGCTAGAAAACATAATATTCGTTCCCAAGAAATATTTACTATATAGGTATAATTTTTCTCATATGAAAATTATAACTATTAAATTAGTATATTTTTTATTGCATATTTTCAACCCACTTGTCGTTTATGAAAATAAAAATTAATCTAACTAAGACTATAATGAAAACTTATACACGACAAATCTTCTTTTATGTTCCAAATTGATTTTCCACCAATTTATTTCATATTGCATAACGTTGTACAGCGCTGGAATGTTGGACTATAAGTATACACAAATATAATGACGTATGCTATGGACACGTGAGAAAATATTTAACATTTGAATTCGTCTCTAATCCAGTGACGAAAAGCGTGTAATGTAAGAACAATTAACATTTGATTTAACGACTAAACTTAAAAGCAATTGAGGAAAATATTATTTTAATATAGGGTTGGGTAATATTGGGTGGTATATTGCACGAATGAAAGACATCAACGGGATCATAAGATTCAGGTTGGGTAACTTATTGCTATAAAATAAATTACGACTCGAATTTGATGATATACGCGTAACGATTTCAAAAAGTATATTAATAAAGTGGAGATTATTCAATAATTAAATTGTACGTCGTTGCAATTTATATTCGTATGCTACATATTTTGGCATAAAGTGTAAAAACTCGGCCACCACGAAGCCTAATATTTTCCCAGAAGTGCGTGCAAAAACTCAAGTAAAAAGGCTACAAGGCGATGAATTTTTCTAGTTAACGAGTGGATAAAAAAGTGTAAACGAATCAATTTCAATAAAGCGATTACATCACGTGACTTCCTAATTTTTTCAACAATTAATCGGTTAAAATACTTTTTTCGTTCTCGTACAGGCGATCACACTTTCCGAGCCAAATTGGACAAGTACACACACAATACAATTATGATATTATATTAAGCTGACGTCTTTGCCAAAAGGGATGGGATGGATATTATGAAGCCCAAAATTAGTTATTGCTACTCAGAGTCAGAGAGAGAACAAGAAGCTTTATAAGGAATGGTCATAGTGGACCAGAAACAATAAATAAGAAAATATGAACATTTGTAATAAAAAAATACTGTTCGTATATTAAAATGTTTTAAAGAGGTAGAAAGTTAGAGGAGAAAGAGAAAAAATAAGTATAAGATTTCAATGGATTATTGATTTTCTGCCAAGCGAAGCGGTATCAACGTGTACAAACAAATACATTAAAGGCATATGTGAGACAGATTCTATTACAGTAGAAGTAGTTCAGTAAATATGTAAGGAATAATTAATTGCCCTCCGAATAAAGACCTACCCTTATTTAACATAATGAATCGTTAGGAGGGCATGTCAAGAGGTCACAGAAAAATTAAAAAGGTCGCGCTGTTTGCTGATTTTGAGAAATTCAAAAATGAATAAAAAAAATTGAAATGGTTTTTTCTTGGAAACTATTGGTATTTGGAAAAAGTTTTTTAAATAAAAAATGTAGCATTGCGAACTACATTTTTTGTCACTGGAGTGAAGTCATCCGACTTGAAATAATGTGATGCAAAACATAGATAAATTCACCTAAGTTCAAATTTTTGCTGAACAAAATCAGAAAACAATTACTGCTATTTCATTAAAATTAAAAAAAAGATCAAAAATGTACAATTTGTACACTTCGACAAGTTCCAGCTAGAAAACGGTAAGTTTTATAAAAATTTTGTTTAAATAAAAGTTGAAGCTAATTTTGTGACGAACAGCTTTATAATTTACGTTATTATAAATAAATCATTTTTTCCTACCGAAAATAGCGTTGGAACACTTTTTTGGTAAATTAGCGCCCTCTACTTTTTGTATTTCAAGTCGGATGACGTCACTCTAATGACAAAAAATGTAGTTCGCAATGCCCTCTACATTTTTTATCAAAAAAACTTTTTCCTAAAACCAATAGTTTCCAAGAAAAAAGCGTTTTTAATTTTTTTTTATTAATTTTTTGAATTTCTCAAAATCACAAACAGTGCGACCTTCTTAATTTTTCCGTGACCTCTTGACATGCCCTCCTAACGATTCATTATGTTAAATAAGGGTAGGTCTTTATTCGGAGGGCAATTTACATATTGACTGAACTAAAGCCTATTCATTTTATAGATAAAAGTATGCATTACCAGCCCCACTCTTCAAATAATAAAGTCCCAATTCTAAATATGTGGTAAATCACCAACTATATGTGCATAAATATGTTATGTAATTGGGAATGCCGAGTGACTAACGTATTGAACAATCATCTTATGTCATTGCTAAAACCCATTCATAAAGCAACCCACCGCTGGCGTCGAGTATGACAGTACTTTGTATGTAAATACGTTATGAGTAAAAAATATATAATGTCACGAAGTATGATTACTATCGTCGCCGTATATGTGTGGGTAACAACGTAGTTCATTGTTTTAAAGTATAATAAGGTTTTTATTTGAATATTTTCAAATAAACAGTGAAGGAAAACATCGTTAAAAGACCTGCATACCATAGCGATTTATAAGAATTTCTATAATAAACACCCTCAATCGTACTATCGATTGTAGAGGAGGCATGTGACCTGCAGTGGGACGTATAGTGGCTAATACAATACAGTACTTCAAATTGTATATATCCCTTACTTGTTGCACATTTACCCTGATTTTCTACTAGAAAATGTCGAGCATAATGACTAATATGTGTCTTGTTATTTTATTGAACACGTGGGTAATGGTCATACGACCGTCGGTGATATACTCCAACCTGACTCACATTATTAAAAATATGATCTATCCATTTATAAAACTCTATTTTATTACTATATTCTTTAACATTTAGAAGTTATTGTGAACAACTCTAGGGACGCTATGAGTAGTTTTAAAATTAGAACAATAGACTATAAATTAGTTTCAAAAATAATCCAACTTCGCCATCGACATTAGTTCAAAGCAAATAATAAACCTCAATAGTTTATATGATAGAGGTAGAGACATTTATTTATTATTATTATAAACTTCGACAAAAAATAAAAAAATCTACCGCTAAAAGATTTCCACAGCAACTTACCTTTTGTGACTTATTTCAGTAGACGACTAGCAATGGAAATATTGAGCAACTTTTAAGCTACACGACGGACAAAAACCGTGAAAAAAAATTCTTTGTGAACGCTAAATAAGTCATATTTGTAGGGAATAATATTTAGCGAAGCACAAATGCATAGTTAATATGCAAATTTATTTTAACTATGCAAAAATGTTTAGAAGCTGGAAAATTATGTTATTCTTTAATATTTATATTATTTAATGGCACTACTCATATTTCACCTCTATATATTTTGTACTCGTATCATAATTACCCAAACAGGTAACACTTCTTGCACAAAATTGCACAAGTTTGCAAGAATTCGTAGATTTGAGCACAGATAAAACACATTAACTATAGATCTAGTTTCATTGAAATAAAAAGACATATTTTTGAAATTATGACACAAAATGGAAAAAAATAAAATAAATTTTATTTATGTTAACTAAAAAGAAAATTTCCAAGGATTATTGTTTAAAAATTTATTTAATGGCTATTGTATTCATTTAACCCGCTTTATATTTTCAAAGTATTATTTTCTCAAAATTTAATTTCATAAATATCCAACGAACATTTTTGAAGGTTCTTTTTCGTTAATTTTTCTCCATAATTTTATCAATGTTATATCCGATTATGAATACCTAAATCTTTATTGAATCACTAAGGAAAATCCTCATACCCGGCCCCCAGCGGCTTAATGATGCCGTCATAAAATGATTTCGTACTATCCAAACTGACGTATTTTGCCGTCAACATAACAATGATTGATGCGCTCTACAGTCATTATGATGACGGAATCAACGAGGAAAATTCACATAAAAACGATTGTACAGTTTTTGAACCATAACGCCCTCTGTGGTTCACTTTCGACAACTTTTTGTAATCAAAGATGGCGCTGACTACCTCCTTTTATTTCTAAGAGTAATTTCTATTTCTAATTTAAAATATTTTAGTAGCCTATGTACTGAACACCAAAATAATTGAAAATAACAAGATTTTTTAAATATAAAATCAAAAACATATTATTTAAAAATTTTTTTAACCCTAATACCTAGATTTTTTTAAAAATAGACTATTAAAATATAAATAATTTTACCGTGTAATAATAACAATCCTCCAAGTGCGCCGTGTTCTCGCATTTCACACAGTTATCCCACAAAGACACCATTTTTAAAAATACAATAAAAAAATACGACGCATAAAAAACAATGCAACCTCCACAACTATCGACAAGTTAATACGTAATATATTTTGTCATATCACAATATATTGTAGATAATGGCTTTTATCAACAACGTTTATCGTCAAGACCAAAGTTCGCGAATGATTAGATAGAGCTTCATTCGCCCAATGACCATATATGGGGAAATTTACTGGCGTTTAACATTCGCATATTATATACTTTCTATTATCAAAATGATTATCACTATAATGCATAAATGTATCTTTTAGTTACAACGAATATTATTTAATATATAAGAGTTTCTTTTTTCTATATATATTATACGCATGATTGGAGCTCCAATCAGCTCCAGCCAATACAGCTGTATTCAAGGGTTAGACTCCTTATTTTTCACCTAGACTAATTCCAGAACTTTGCAACTCATATGAAATTTCTCAAACCGAAAAGTCTGTCTGTATCAGCCCATATACGTTCCACTGCAGGGCACGGGCCTCCTCTACAATTGTAAGAACGATTGAGAGTGGTTAGGCCATATAGTCCACCACGCTGGCCTAGTAGCGAAAAGTAGATGAAGAGAAATACTCGAACTGGGAACAGGGAACTGGAAAACCCAAGGACCTACGGTTCTCAGACCAAGTACACTGCCACTGAACCAATGAGATGATGATGATGTGTTTCAATCTATTCACTGCGAAAAAAACGTAATAAATGGTTTTTCTTTTAATTGACCATTGTATTTCAAAAGATAATTTGCAATCAATATATCAACACCGAGGACTATGATTGTGCGAACATTCACAACATCTCACTTACGCTACGTCAATTTTAATATAACAGGCTCATAACTTAATAGTTTTAGTTATAGTTAATAGTTTTTACTGGTGGTAGGTCTCTCATATGTGAGAGGCCATCTGGGTAGGTACCACCGCAATGTCTATTTCTCCCGTGAAACAACACTGCGTAAATGCACTGTTGTGTTTCGGGAAGTGTTTGAAGGACATTGTAGCCAGAGTAACTACTGGACATATTGAGACTTAACATCTTATGTCTCAGGATGGCGAGCGCAGTGGAATATTGCTACTGTTTATGAGCGGTCGTATCGCTTACCATCAGGCGAACGGCTTGCTCGTCTCGCCATTCCTTGCAATAAAAAAAAAAAGTTTTAAAATTTTATAAGGGTGAACAGTGAATGTTGAATGAAAATATTTTTTTTTTCATTACATACGACCGTTAAACGAGCAAACAGGTCACCTAATGGTAAGTGGTCACTGCCGCCCATGAACACCCACGTTTGGATCATAGATGTTTTACCAGCCAATCGAATCGCGGGCTAGCGAGAAGGAAAAAACATGGAAAAGAAAAGGTGTATTTGGCATCCGGCAATCGACAACAATCTCAAAAGCCATAACACAACCCATTACTACATAAAGAGATAACACAGATAATCTGATGTACTAAGAGGACTCCCTGGCTCAAGGTTTATCTTTATTTTTACTGCTGTCAGGATTAAATCCTTCAAAATATCAATATTTTGCATATTCATGGTTTCATAAAAATATTATTATACACATACTGTCATAATAAAGATAGATGCCGCCTAATCACGACTTTTGATTTATTTATTAAATTTGAAAAAAACTTTATAATATTTAATGAATATGAGTCCGTTTATCCTCTCATAAAGTAGTCAAACAAAGTATAACTACTGTCTACATGGCATTTAGTATAAGTTGTCCGCCTTGTCAAATTGGTCGGTTTATGGTGATAATCGGCATGGTTATTAGACCTACGCAATTTAATTATAGTGCACAATATTTTAAATGGTTTTGGATTATTAATTATCGCGTCATTTTTGAAGTTAATCTTGTATGATAATTAAGAATTTTGAAGTTTTAGCATTTAGAGTCAATGCGACGTTAAGAAGTACTCGAAAACCGACTTCAAAGATTCCGTTACATACAAACATACAGGCGAAGTTAATAAAAGCGTATTAAAATGTAATGATCATCGCTTGAGTAGACAACGCGTGACAATACAAAAAACAAACCAATTTACATTCGCATTTATATCAGTACCGAAGAATATTTGTGTATACCATCACTACATAGTATAAAACAAAGTCGCTTTCTCTGTCCCTATGTCCCTTTGTATGGTTAAATCTTTAAAACTACCCAACGAATTTTGATGCGGTTTTTTTTAATAGATAGAGTAATTCAAGAGGAAGGTTTATATGTATAATATTATTGTACAGAAATCTATTTGTACCCTGGCGAAGCTGGGCCGGGCCGCTAGTCAAAAATAAAATAAACGAGCAAATCTCCTGAAAATTTATTAAACAAAGACAAAAAACAATAAACAAAATGAAATATTTGTGCATTAGGTCTACGTGACCGGTCTCATGCGGTAACGTCAACCCGTGAAGACTGGTTAGCACGTTCGGCACTACAAACGAAGCATTTTTATTTACCCGCTTAATTATTTTCTTAGTTAAATTTAATTGTCTCGTCAATGTAGTACGAAAGTTAATTTACGAATCGAATGTAAATTCGAGTTTTGATGTAAACTGTTACTTCTTTAAGATATTTGATCAAAATTGGTAGCGCAGTTGCTTTGATATTACTATTGAAACGAACATACATTGGTGCGAATCCCGTATAATGGCCAATGATTTTGTAATTTATTAGTAATTGTTTCTAGTAGGTACTGCTACAACTATTTGGGTACTCTGATACTTAGTTGATAATACTCAAGGAAGCACATAATAATAGTAAGTTTCCTAGGGTCTAGTAACTATAAATGTCCAAAGCTATCTTAAATTTAAATAAAAACTACTCAATCCTCGATTTCTTGTTTCCGATCTACCTCCACTCCCGATAGTGTACAGAGGTCATTGGTATAACTTATTCACATAAAACCTGCAAATTATATCCTTCAAAATGTTACCGGTTTTAAAATAATATGGTTTATAAAAATTTTAACCGCATGATATCACGATTATAACATATTCGTTGGTGTTTTTTGTTTATGTTTTTGCTACCATAAACACTAAACAAAGGAGCTTATCGTTAAAATTAAGACAGTAGTAAGTAGATGCCATATTTGTATATAATTTATTTATTTTTGAAAGTCCCCTAATAACGTACCATTTCAATCAAATGCCATGTTTTTCTAACACAAATCCTTTAAACCAGTAAATAGTTAAAAAAAAATGAAAACAATAACAATGCAACTTTTTTTAAATTGTTAAGCAAAAAGTGTATGTGGCTTTTTGTTTAACTTAATATTTTATAACATTCGCAGACATAGACGTAGTATCAAAATAGACTTGACATGCATTTTACATATTATAGTCCATCTCACTTAGACTTATGCATAAACCATAAAAATGAAATTGACAAAACACAATTTGTCGTCCTTGTCATAGTTCCACATAATTTTGTAGCGTTCATATTGTACGGGCGAAGCACATAGGACGTGCGGTTTGTTTTAAACTTGAATTACTGAGTATTTTACGAATATTTGCGGTCAAAAATGTGTGTAAAAGAGTGTTGGAAGTGATTATAAGAATGTATGGTGCGCTCCTTTATTATTGGCTGTAAGAGCCGATCTAAACGATAATATGAAAATATATCTGTCCCTTACGATGGAACTCGAATGTCGAGTCCATATGATGCTACGTTCATGGGCCCTACTATATTCATCCGAACGAACGAACGAACGAAGTTCGAAACTTCGGACAAACGAAGTTTTTTATACGATACGAATGTACCTACTTAAAACTTATGGTCGTTATTGATTTATGGTTATAACCATAGACTTATGGTTACGGTGTACGTTATACAAATTCGAACTTTTACAGAATAGATACATTCGTATCGTATAAAAAACTTCGTTTGTCCGAAGTTTCAAACTTCGTTCGTTCGTTCGTTCGGATGAATATAGTAGGGCCCCATGTTCGCAGATATTCAACAAAAGACGCCATCTTGTAAAACAAAGGTGCATCTAATCGAAGTGCGAAGTTCTATATTCAAAAGTTAAATTAATTCTGCAAAGAGGTTGTATCAAAGCTCGGCTGGTCATGCGCCGTCACTCACTCGAACCGGTTGTCAAGGTCTCTGGATTTCCCGCCAGAGCCGCCATCACAAAATGGCGGATTATGTTCCACGATTATAAACTCTGTTGCCATGTTGGATATTTAATGTTCGAACGTAATTAAATCGGGTTATGTTTATTTGTTTTTCCTGCGTTTTGTTATTGCTACTTGTGTGTTGGAAGCGTTATATTTTTGTAAAAAGTAAATATGGTGTTATTTACTAAATCGCAATGAAGATTATGCTTTTATCGCCAATTTCATTTTTATCTTGACTAGATAAATTAATGTAGCATTTCTTATGTTTATATTAATATTATATATATTTTCTCAGGAACGTTTATATTTTTAGTATTTTAGAGTACGCATAAAGGTGTTAATTACATGAATGCAACAAGACTGCCAGATCTTGATAAATTTTCTATTATCCAAACGCCTATAATGTATTCCGAGCCATTCCCGCGGTGTACAAATGTATTAATAACTCTAAACGAGGAGCTACGTTTAGCACACAATGCTGTGTTTCCTTAGAATTATTGATTAGCATTACGTTACTTAGAAATATGCAGACGATGTCCGTGGCAAAATGCCATAGGACCGGCACGCTTTTTGATACATCACCTGTCGAGGTTTGATGGCGAGACGTTTCGTTTTAACGTTAGTTTTCTAAAATATAACAGGAAAAGTCAAATAATATTAGATGTGAAAAATAAAGAAATTGTAACAAAAAGATACGTCAATAATCGAAAATGTTGAATAGTTTGATTATAATAATATGGATAAAATTTGAAAGGTTAAACACCTGCATGAGTTGTTTTGTCATAAATAAAGCGAGATCTTGTAGCCACGACAAAGGATTATGGGTTTAATACAAATCAGTAATAGAATCGAAAATCGTCTAAATTTATTTATGTTTGCTACACGTAAGCAAAATTATATTTGAGACCTTTTTATTAGTGACTGAAATGAGAGTACTTTTTTTTGAATGTATTATACAATTTCAGCCTGCTTTCTAGAGCATATACAAATTATTATATCCATATTTATACGGACTCCTAACGCTGAACTCCGAATAAAACGTGTAATATATTTATAAATATAACGTGTTATAAATATTCTAAAGGCACCTTAGAATATATTTTCAAAATAAAACATTACATTAAGTTTTAAATAAACACACCGTCATATTCTTATACAAGAGACGACAAAAAAAATTGTTTTGAACATTAAGCACAAGTATTGTTTAGTTTTTCATACTATTCCTTTTACCCCAAATATCTCAATAAATACATAGTTATACAAATAATGTTACAATAATAAACATTCAAACAAATTAAACTCCATGAACAATCACTAAACACGCATTTGAAAGCATTGTCAACATTAACAATTGCCCGCGAATGTATAATTATTACGATCGTTATAGCAAGGCCGTTATACCTTGTGACGGCAGCTGGTTTCCCTTTCACCGTCGCCATTGGGCCGCCTGCTACTTGCGACATGTACCACCCACCACCGCTCTACCACTTTAGCTTTATTGAAAAGCTCGTTTGCGATTTTGCCTTTTGTTTTGCTTAGGCGACTTTTTTGGTAGAGAGTTGATGGTTTTATATAGAGTTTTTGTATAAATGTATTGTTGATGTTTATTAATTTAATAATATATTGTATTTAAAGGAATATATTCAATTGAGATTTATACTATAATAAAGACAAAGATTGACTCTACCATTTTTTGGGTTTCAATTTCCATTATTTAACTGTTAAAAGTAGCGACTCTACCAAGTTGTACATAATGTACAAACTCTTATGGAGCAATGCCAATAAATAATACAAACACAATTTTATCTGTACCAGCTTTCATGATATATCATTTTCTTTGTTTTTCAATACAGACAAAGAAAATAAATCCAAATTAAAAATATGCCCGAAACCTTTTTAAGGGGTTTCTTGCTATATTTAAAAGCACCGCATCTTAGTTGTATGTATTAGGTAAACAGTAAATTATTGTATTCATTGACTTGAAAACTGCGCACACAATATACATTGCTCTACTAGTTACGACACGCCATCAAACCAAAATGTTTACATGCTAAATAAGTACGGCATGATTTTTTAGTAAAATTCCAACATTTAGTTCAAAAATTTACATGTATATGACATTTACATCTTTCGAAGGTGTTAATAGTGAGAATCGTCCTGAAGATTTTTACTAGCAGACCGACCACGTGCTTTTAAAACGTGATAATAATGTTTCTTTAAACATACGACCGAAATATTGCACGATTTATTTAATTAAGAGTAATATTTTTTGTATTAAATATATTATTTTAAACATTTTGTATGGCTACAATATTATTTTCAAGAATAAAATGTTTTTTTTTTCAAATACACAAAAATGCGCGTCAACTAAACATATAAACAGTAAATTACATGAAGTACAATATTCAAAAAGAAAATTGTTATACATTTTTACAAATATACAAAATATAATCAACTTTTTTTTATTGAAGATTCATGATATATTTTTGTTTGCATTTTATCTATTTATAAGTGCAATGCTGCCGACAAGATAAGGTATTCAATGGTATCAACATGTTATAGGTATTTCATTACACGTTTTCTTTTATCAACCAGATAAAGTAAACCCGATATTTTAATACGTTTTTAAGTTATTCCCAAATACTAGAATAAATCAAGCTTTGATTTAAGTCTTTTAAATTAATTACACCTATAAAACCTGATTTATAACTCAAGAAAACTAAAACGAGACCTAATTAATTATGAGATTTATATAAAATAACCTTCGATCAAATATACACTAGATACACAGTTCCCTGTAAAAGTCTGTTAAAAAGTGGCACCGATGCATGACATGAAAAAAAGTAAACAAAAAGATCACATATTCCAAATATATTAACACAAATTCCACCTTATTCCTGGAGCTTTAAGTAGCTTTTCACATAACATTGTCTCAAGTTCTGCGACGTTTTAGAAGCAACGGTCGGTGCGTCACTGAAGGCGAAAGAGTGCTTAAAGCACTCTTTTTGGTGCCATTTTCTAAGCGTTCATGTTGTATCTAGTGTATATTTGATCGAAGAAAATAACCTAAAAATGGCCACTATATTACACCTATTAAATTAATGAGAAAGACGTCATCATATATTTGTGTTATTATTGCTAAAAATTACTTTGTGGTTAATGTAATTTGTATACTAATAATGTTTTGTTTATTGTAATCATAGCAATGTCAATTATTTTGAGGCTGGGATTAATTAATTCGTATTGCGAGAGACAATTTTTCGCCGATGACTTCTGCATCTGCATATTTTTAACTTAAAAATATATATTGCTACTTGTCCAAGAGATTATACAATGTAAATAAACAGGTGTCTCTACATTTGGTAAGCTCTATCTCCCATATATAGCTCTACCACTTTTAACAAAAATAAAAATATATGTTTCTATCTATTTGCTCTTAATACTACTCAAAGGAACATAGCATACCATTATAGCCAAATTTCAAACGTGATCTCCTAAAAACGTAATTATCTGACTCATAATTTCTTAACTGGACAGTCCAAAACGTTTGCACAATGCGAGTTTTTAGTTTTCCTCTTTCGTCGAGGCTTTCGCAACTATATGAATCAGCTCAGTTCGAAATGACGTGAATTGGAATGAGATAATGAAATGAGAAAAGGTGTAACTGTAAATTGAATTAGTAATTTATACATTTCAGCAAAATGTACTTCAAAATGCATAATAATAAAAACAAATTAAAAAATTAAGCAAACACTATTTTTACTGATTTATTTTAACAATATTAAACAATAAAGTATAAAATACGATATTTTAATCTTTGTTGGTTAAAATAACTTCGTTGAAGCAATGAGATTAAATATTCTATTGATTATATGAAAAGCCTTGTGCTAATTTACAAAGGCAATAGAATACGTTACAATACAATAATATCTAAGATTGTATACAAGCTTTGTGTTCATCGATTTCATCATCAATACCCATTTGTAATAATAACAGTTTTACCATTAATTATTAATATCTAGCATAATTCATTATAATCATTTGAATATAAATGGTTTGAAAGTAATAGTAGTATAACAACAAAAATATAAAAATGTGGCAACATTTTTGGTACAATCATTTATTAATATTTATTTATCGTTACGTTTCATAATTTAATATGTACGGAATAAATAAAAGAATATATTATATAAGTTATATTTTATATAAGAATATATTATATTTTATAAGTTAATTATTCTACCAAATTTTCCCTTGTGTTTATTGATTTTTTATGTCTATATGAAGTGTCAAAGTTTAAAGGTAATGTTAACGTGTTTATAAATCAACCAATCAAACAATCACACGAAAAACTGTTTATATAACAAAGAAATGTCTCTTGTAAAAATATTATATCCCCAAACAACTATCTATAGGTCAGCCATACAAAAATACAATAAAATATAATTGCTATGATAAATATTGCACCGAAGAATAACGTCAATACTTAATCAAATACTTTGAGTTTGCTATTTAGTTAAATTATCCTTATATTCTGGTACTTTTCTCGGAAGATGTTTTGCTTTCCAGTTATTGTACATTGGTGAGACATGCCTAACAAATTAAATTTGAACATCTCATCACACTTAATGTTTTAGGGAAAAAAAATGCAAGTTTTATGTTGCGCAAGAAATTAAGTTACCCAGTTCTTAGAAACATGGATAGTGAAAACATAGGAAAAATTACACGAAATTACAGTTTTTAATAAACTTTTATGACATAAAGTAGTTTAGTCAATGATATCAATCATATAGAAGAAAATAGTTGAAAATTTTCTAAAAACAGTTTCAGAAACATATTTTTGTTTGCTCATTTCTATCAACATTTTCTCAATACTTGATGATACCTAATAAGATTATCTACCACAATAATGATAAAAACAAAGCCTTTTTGGATACAGTTAACGTCAAGCATCCTAATTACTTAATTAGAACAACAGTCACCTCAAAAAAATTCAATGGCATTCCAGTACAACAAAAGTAGAGTCACCTCAAAAACATGTATACAAAAGACCACGTACCACATCTGGACATTCGTTGATCGTATAAAACAGTCGATTCACGTAACTAAAAGTGGTTTGTCCGTACGTCCTCGACCTCAATAGGCAAAAGTGAAAATGGTAGCGCAAACAAGACCCTATTTCACTTTAACTGTTTTTTTTAAATCGTTATGAAATATTCAAATGTTAGTCAGCGGTGGAACATTTAGTAGCGTGATGTGTTCGCTTAATGATCTACTATGAGCTCAGACCTCAATTCATATTTTGAGATGGTCTTATGTGACACTAACATAAATGTAGATACGCCCTTTGAGTACCAACAACTACGAAGATGACTGCAGTTTGAAATTAGATGCACTCTTTTAGTATTGACTTTAATGGATGACTTCATATAAGCTAATTATGAAAAATATTTTTTTAATTGCTATGAGGGTTTATGTACCAAAACACCTATTTTAGCCTTCACAACAAAAAAATAATCTTTGAATTTCTACTTAAATAATAAAGTTTACGAGTGCCGGCGCTTTAATCCTTATTACCATATTCCCTATTTGCATATTTTATAAAATATAGTTCTGTTGAGAACATCAATTTTTAGTTCATTAGCATTTTTAATTACTTATTTGTGTCATTATAATATTAATGGGAAGTAATTTGAATGCTATGATTATATTTATAATAAATAAAATATTCATTCCTAGAATAGGTATTGATGAGATATATGATAGTTACGGTATATAAACCAGAAAATACATAACTTATGTTTTATGAGTCATCAGTATACAATTATACTTTATAAACCTAAAGATTTTCAACATTATGTTAAAATATAACTAAATCTTAAAATTTCTGAGAACAATACTTAAAATACATTTTTTTTTAATCAATATTTGGCCTCTGATTATTTCAGAAGGCAGTTTCGTAATCACTAAAACCTCTGTGACGCACGTGAAAACATTTTCCGGTAATTTCTGATGCATAATATTCATGACGCATACGTGTGAATAGCTCTCCAATACGAGACTAACCTTTGCCTCATTAAGTCTTTGTGATCTCATAGAATGAAAGTTATACTTATGTCTGAGGTAATATAAAATTGTTCATTTATATGGAAAAGTTTATACATTTTATGGACAATTGAGATACAATTTTCGTTACTAAAACTATGTCGATTTAATTTTTCTGACTTGTCATTCATATCATTGCAATTCCAAGTCATATAAGAGTGTATGATGGTAGTTATTTTCTATGACGATAATATATGCGAAAGCTAGCTCAGCGCAATTCAAAAATAGGAGTATCTTAGAGAAGTAAACAATTTACTAGCCGTATCAAAATCACTGTAATTAATTTTAAAACAAGCTTTAAAGATGCTAGTCGTAAAGTTTTTCCTTTATACAATCCACTGCTAAATTTAACCGACTAAATCTCAAACGCCTTTACTCCCTTCCCAGAGACTTTTTGAGAAACTTCTCAAAATCAAGTTATGAAAAAATAATGGTAATTAATTACATTTTTTTCGATACATATGTGCTTACTATTATGTATGTTTATATTATTTAAAAATAAAGGGAAAACCTTTACCACACAAATTTAAATTAAATAAATACAAGTCAAGTAGCCGAAGTATTTAGGCTTCCGCAGGTATGTTCATTGTATGACAATTTTCTGAGCGTTTAAACGGCTCTCTCCGCTCTTTGAAGGGATAATTGTGTAATTTGTAGTTTATGGAATAGTTTGAATGCCACTGTGGGAAACTCAGATTAACTAACCAACGTATTTATAAAATTAATATGTGGTATTTAAGAACCGTATTAATAAATACTAAGGTAAAGACACTTTAGATTAAATATTTAACGTAATTATGCATTTATCATTTATATATGTAGTTTTAGATAATTATCATAACTCCTATACTAATTATTAAAAAAAAGGTTCGTAACTCGTAAAGGTAAGTTTGAAATACAAATAACAATTTCTTCTTTTATTAGGATCATAACAAAACAATGATTCTTAAAACCAGCAAGAGTTCGCTAAAATACACATTTCTCCTTACTATACTTTAAATCTTCGGCGTCGACTATAAAAAACAGATGCTCCTAACTCGCAGCGTTTCATTAAAATTCAACAGAGCGTGTTCTAACCGTAACTAATCGGTCAAGCGATTTCTTCACTATCGAGCCTTCAGTTAGACGCTTAAAAGGATTACACTGTAAAGTATAAAACAATCTATTTTTAGTGAAAATTTAAGGACAGCAAAAACTAAAACAATATATTTGTGGGCCACAATTAAGATACACTTTTTCAATCAAGAGACACTTTTTAGTCTTTGACGTCAGTACTCTGACGGAATTACTATTAAAGAAATTCAATTTAAATATCAGTGTTTTCATAGTAATTAGTCAGTAGTGGTACTGAACCTTTTTATTATTTACTAGATTTATCCAAACACCCATTTGTGGATATTTATCGATTTTGTTTTATTTTATACAGTTTATATCCATCGGATAAGTAAATATTTTTGGCGTAATTAAAAAACATTACTTCACCTTAAAGCGATTTCATTGGAAAATACCAGTATTCATATAATACTATATTTTAATATCGCAAATATTATAATCTGACGATGAAAATTATACATTTGAACTTTATACGGCTCAGGTCTGGTATTTTGTCCATTACTTTCAACATTTACCTCTGTTCAATAACAAAACTTGATTCTTTTCAATAAAGTCCAAATTTGATTACGGACAAAAAACATCAACATATGCGCAGCCGCAAAACTAGTGCTATTTAATTCAGAAAAAAATGTAGAAGCAGCTCTATATTTTTTGCAAAATGAACTTAATTCTTAACTGGTAGAGCTTATATTACACTGTCGATAAACTGTTTAAAGTTTTCTTCCATAATGATCTACTCACGACTGGCCTTCGAAGGGATTGCTTCCGAGTTCTTTGAAGCTCAAAGCTTTGGTATTATTGTTAATGCGCAGAGAAGTGTGTAAATGCACAATGTATAAACATTAACATTTTGATGGTTAGTGCCACTACGAAGACCATTGACTAAATATAAATATTACGTAAGACTCTCTTCTCTCTACATAGAGTGCTAGTCAATTTTAATTAACATATTCTTAATTTTTTACTATGTAACTGTTCAGTTGGTACGAATCCGAAATGAATTTTGATAGCAAACATTTTTAAAGCTCTACATGCCTTGAATACGTTAAGATGCCGGCCCTGTTAGACACAGCAACAGTGATTTCCAAAGTCATGTTAGAAACTTGAGCTTTGAGTTGAAAACCAATGTAGCTTTGACACATTAAACTTTATATTATAACGTCGTAAATTCTAGCTCATAGCTTTACCGATTGAAAAAAATGGCTTAAGTTTAATGATAAATCCATTTTTGTGTACATCTACATATAAAATTAGAAGAAAATAAGATAATATTTGTTACAGAGACGTGCTAAAGTAAATATCATACTAAAGAAAATATATTATTTTTGTTTAGTCTTTTGATTTTTTTAAATTTCTATATAGTTTAAAATCTCGTATACAGCTACACTCATTAAAACATTATTCCAGTAATTATAATGGTAAATATTAGCTGATTAAATCTCTGTTGTATATTTATAATATTAATAAGGTATACGCTATATTAATTAAACACACGACCTTAAAAACCCAAGTCTCTAGCGTGATATGGTTGTTCACGACTTGGCTATTACAAAACGTCGGAAGTCTTTCATTTCCATTATTTTAAACTAGTTATTATGTATTTAATTAACAGTAGTTATATAAAGTGTATGTTTTAATTTATCCCTCGTGGTTATTACTTTTAGAATAATAAAATTTAATGTTTTATTTGCATAAATATTATATTATTTGCATATAATAAAGAATGTTTAGTTTTAACCTTTGCTGCGTTAATGTATGGATTAACATTTGGACATGAACTGAATTATTAGTATTATTTCTATGTTGATACTTGTCCCCGTTTACATAAGTAGAGTCTATAAAATCCATTTTTAATTTAACCAATCAATGAGCTTCTTTTAAGATACAGATTTATTTTATTCATTTTCTAAATAGTAACGAATTATATCACGTACAAAAAAAATGATTAAATTTCACCCTAGTATATTATTTTTATTTAATAGTTAATCGAAAAATCGTAATGGCAAGTTTTATTTTCATTAAAATCTATCTAGGGTTATTTCAGACAAAAGAGCCTATACCAGCCCCGCCATAGCCTAATATTACATAGCAATTAATTAAATCTAAACTTTATCTGCTAACTGATGTAGTAGTACGATAGCTGAGTCAGAAAGAGGTTGTATCAAAATTCTTTGAACAATACCAACATTCATAAGGTTTGTACCTAAAGATTTAAATTTTTAAGAACAAAATTAGAAATTTTGAACTAAATTAAACAGTAGCTCATTAAATTTCAAACAAAGGGAATTAAATCAATATAATATAAACAAATGAAATCAGCTACCCTTTAAAAACAAAACTATTTACAACTAATGCCATCTTGAATTGGAATCATAACAAGGAAATCACGATTACAAATTCAATGTAATTATGAAGGACCCGTGTTTATTACATTTTATCTAATCAAAATAAACATTGACAAATTGACTTTGGACCCTTACTCACTTAACGCGCAATGTATTGCACACTGTTTTTGTAGCCGAATAGATATGAATTAAAATAATACCATATTATATAAATTTTTAAGCACTTAAAATGTATATGTGCGTTCTACTTGTTTTTAATTTAAAATACGTTTCGGCAACAAGCAATGTAATGCATATTATTTTAGACGACTAAATATGTAAAAATACAGTATTCACTCTTATTATTGATACCTTTCGTCTCTCGATTAAATTACTGTCCTAAAATACGCAACGTAATCCACTATTTTATTTAATCTGAATAAACAAAAATGTAAACGCGTCATTTATACAAGTACTACAGTTATGCCACGCCTATAGCCAAATTGTTGACAGATTACTCATTGTGGTCTGTAGCAAAAACAGTGCTACTTCTTATTTTAGGGTGTGGTTGTATTTTCGTGCGCACTACTGCATAAACAAATACACCCAACAGTCACACACGTATTCCTGTCTTTATATTAAGATCAAAGTAATTTAAGTCTTATCGGAATTAAGATTTTAAATATATACTTATGGATCAAACTATGGCGTATATTTATATATTCATTCTTAACGATGAAATCTTTAGTGCACAGTGTTTAGTATTTCCAATTTTTAACAATATATATAACTACAATTAAAATCAAGATAAAAAAAAAACACGTTTGTCTGTCTCCCATGAAGTCATGTCATTTCTATACCTGTATCAACACATACACATCCCAATGCAGAGCACGAGCCTCCTCTACAATCAAAAGGGATCGCGTCACTTGCTTCAAGATAATTATCTTACATTATAAATTCTAAGTCGCATTTATCAACTTCAGTTAAAGATCCTTAAAACTGTTGTCTCCAGTAATGTCAAACATAAATATCGCAATGATGAAAAAGGACTGTTTAAACATTGCAAAATAATAAATATTTATTCACAAGTTAAATATATCTTGCTTAAACAATATTATTGTGATTCGTCCCAAAGAAACATTATTAAACACTCTGTATACACACGGGCCGTAGCTCAAAACCGACTTTTTACACTGAGTGCAAACAATGCGTACGGGGAGCGAACAGCTAAATACCTTATACCTCGACGTATTAATGATATGCCTACCGACTTAGCTAATAAAATTACACCTTCTTATATTAAATATAAATTAAAAACGTTCTTTATCAACAATCAATAACTTTATTTTGTTTAATGTATCTACAGTGTCTACTGAATTTGGAATTACCTACCATGTATTTGTGAAGTGCTAATAGATATTATAAAGGACATATTACTGTCGTATTGTTGCTGTTGTAAACTCTTGTTAGCTCTAGTATAAACCTCTGTGGTTTGTTAGCAGCTATATTGTAAATTATGTATTTCTGTTTAAAATAATAAATTAAAAAAAATGATATTTTTAATAGCGTTTATAGTTTACCTAAATAAAAGCGCTACTTTTTAACGCACTATAACACGAATGTTAGTGTCAGTTCAAGGATCGAGAAATCTGCTTCCCGTCTTACTGTTTAATCATCATCATTATCATCGTAATGTTTAATTATCTGCACTTAGTGCGAAAATAGTAATCAAAATAAAATGAAATTGAAGACATAAACGTGCGGGCCTAAATGCACACAACTACGAAACTATTACTAATTAAATTGAATTAATTCTAAATATTTCTACTAAACCACAAAATAGTGATTCCATGGAAAAATTAATTATAGATAAGACAGGAAGAATTAAAGCCAAAGTATACGTTTACAAGAATAAAATAAAGTAAGCTTGAAATTCTTGGATTTTTTCCATCATTTCTATTTATAGCAAATTCTTTTGGAGTTTATCTTATCTTCGGATCGCAATCCAAGATAAATATTCATACTTCGTATTTGTAAAATGTGTGATTACTAATAGCTTATCTTTCAATCATAACTAGAAATTAATAAAATACAGGGAATAGGTATTAAAAGATAATGTATGTAAGTGCACAATATATTTTTTAAGAAGTAATTTGTGATTAAGCAATCGTAAAATAAAAGGTAATTCCTTGATTACGAATTCATTTATAACAGATTATAAAATTAATTGATTATTTTAGAATACATGAGATAGTAATGAAAATAATTACAACAATGCACCTACATCTCAGGTTTATCCAGACTGCAACCGAAAAAGAATCCAGGTATTATATTTTTTTTAAATGACAAAATATATCCTAGAATAAAAATATTTTTGAAGATTTACTAATTATGTTGATACAAGACCACTCGATAGGTATTCATATAAATAATACTGTTTAGCTTGAGTTCTAAATAGTAAACCTCGTTGTATAAAATATACTACAGAATGCATGAAAACTACCATCAATTTCCCATATCTTCTTTTCCACTAAGGCACTCAAAGTGCTGCACTATAATTGTCAGAGCCTAATAATAAAAACAAACCGCCAACAATTTCCCATATCGCATTTTTCCTAGGTAATGATTGGGCGAGCGCATCACTTATCCAATTAAGGTGTATCCAGACCGCGCGGCACTACCGCCGCGGTTCGAGAAAGCGCCTCGTTAATTACACTAGCAACGTCTAATGGCGCGTGAACTCTATGTGGGTTTCTGTGTTCTCCTATTTTTAAACGTGTATTGTTTATGTCATTATTTGTGAAGAGACGAGTGTTTGATCTCAGGGTTGAATTTTCCGATGTTTTTGTTTTTGTTGGTTTGTGGTAAGTAGAGAGCAACATTTTCGGTAACAGACTCGAGATATTTTGTTACTGGGTTTTTAAGGTTTTTATTCTATATTATTTTGTTAATTTATGTAAGCGATTGTGTTGTTTTAAAGACGTCATAAAAAAATTAAACAAAAACCCGAACAAATATGGTTCCAAAAGGCAAAATATTCATGCAACGCCAAAGCCATGTGGGTGTCGAATAAGAAGAAAACAAGAAAATATAAAAAATAAAACATGTTTTTTGTGTCAAGTTCATAAATAAATATTAATCATTTTCATTGTAATCTATCATCACGTATTACATATTCTCATACAGTATGCAAATAATGACTGATTGCATGCGAAGTTGCGCAAAAACGTTTAAACAGGCGTCAATTAAAACGTCATTTGTACAGACATGTGTGAGGACACACCCTATATTATGAATTATGATGTAATGTTTATGCTACAAGCACAAATATTAGGTGACAATTGAGTTCACTGAGACCTCGTTTCTTTTTAAAGCCAAGTTTCTTATATTACAATTTCCGTGTTCTTATGATAGAGAAGCGTAAAAAGGTATTATTGAGTTAAAAATAACTCACTAAATGAGATGTAGAAAAGCTGTTGCTTCATGTTGTACCTCAGATAAATTTTGGAACTGAGAAATTAAAAATATTTTCCTTAAATTTAATGTGATCATTTGAAAAGAAAATATAATGTATTTGAAGTTTACGTTAATTATTTGTCTTAAACGTGCTGCTTTTGTCAATAAATACATAATTTACATCTAAGTTGTATTAAAGAAAATCTTACGCTTTTGATAAATGATTTGACAGGGAGATCAAAAAAAACAATTCATGATATTACTATTGTTTTTTTTTTCTCCTTTTGTTTGTTTTTTTCATAATTATGAGCATATTTTTTATAATTTCTACTACGCAATTTTCGATAACTGTTTATGATAAACGAAGACCAGAGTAGAAGCAATGAAATTATTAATTATTAATTCATTTTAATATCAGTTTTCAAAATGAAGATAGCAAAAAAAATATGGAAAATTCCTAATAGCTGACTAGTGAATAGATGTATGTTAATTTGCCTGCCACATATTAATCAATTAGCATAATTACTTGTATGAAATTTGTCAGAAAGGTGATTTCTATGTTTAAAAAAATACAAATTCTGAAATAAGTTTATCCAATGGACGGTATACGTCAGAATTTTTTTCTACATATCATATCGGTTTGTAAATTAGTTTTTTTCCTACACAACAATATTTTTACACAGATAACTATCATTAACTGTACCTTAATCTTCCATAATCGACTACTAATAGCCAAAAGGCTCTCCAAATCCAACTTATTTCCTTATAAATGATCTAATCGATTCTAATCAGAAGCATCGACATCTGACTAGCTAATCGACAAACATCGTCCATCTCGTTCTGACTCACTTCGAATTATATGCGTTATCTCGCTCGCGCGCCTTGATAACCCATCTCAAGTGAGTTGTTTGTTTCGAAAGAGTTTTTACGATAATTATGATTTACATCATCACTTGTTGAGGCTACAAATCCTTGTGGTGATAATAAATAAATAATAACTGATAATATTGTATTATGTATAGTTTGTATTGGATAAGACTTTGCTCTCACAATATTTATACAGAGTGTTTGTTTTAATGGGCAAGGATTTGTGACAATTGATTTGCATTGTTGTTTGATTTATATAATTAGAGTATTATTATACTATCAGATAAGGAGAATTTACGTATATAAATAATGCATAAATTTTCTATTTATATAAATAAATGTAATTCTACCAACAAAGCTTTAATTTTGATGGTCATTTTACAACGACTCACAACAAAAAAGGTCTACAATTTTTGTGCCAAGCATTTTCAATTTTTAATTTAAAGACTACGACCGAGACAGTTCTTGAGATCACCAGATGTTGTCATGTATCTGAAATCAGTATTTCATATATACAAAACAAGACCTATGCTGCAATTGTCATGTAAATTTGTCCAACACTAGTATATTTTTTTGTTTGCCCAATCAAGCACTTATTATTGTAGTTTTTAGCAAATATTAACTGTTTTATCCTCATAAGGAATAAAATATTTGCATCTACTTTTTTACTAATCTTACTTTACAGGAAAAGTTTTAAAATATTGCATAATCAAGATTAATTCTAACTTTCATAATTCTATTAAAATCTTTGATTATGCAGAAAAGAAAATGTATGAAATCTCTTTATGGAGATTTTGTAAATACTTAAGCAATTAATATCGGCAGATATGGAACTACTCCAATTAAGAATACTCGAAAGGTGGACGTCAAGCAGACAACCGGTCATAAAATTATAAAGTAATAATGTATCAATATGTTAAATATTTTGCTCCAATCCCTTTTAACTGTGGGATAACTGTTTACCTACCCTATGTAGGTAAAAAATATTTAAAGTTACTAAAAAGAAAATTTTAAATGCTAAACTGGTGATATCGTTATTGATCCTTCGAGCCGTACAAAAACTCAAACAACAAACAAGCTTTTTACGAACGATAAAACATAAGTGTGAACGTTTTATGCTAATAATATATATTTGAGGTTGAATAATTAGGATTCGTTCTAGACTGATTTGCATTAATTTGCTCATTATTAATTTATTTCGTATACGTGTCGAGACAGGTGGTTTTATATTTCGTCCACGTTTTGGTGCTAGCTTAGAATAATAATTACAAATAAAGTTTTTTGTAGTAGGTTTTTTTGCAGTTTATGAGACCGCTTTTATGTTTGAACTACCTTTGGTATAATAACATTTGGGAGGCTTAGGCTCAAAAGTAGATACTTAAGGCAATAATAAAGATTTTGGTAACAAAGGACCTTATAAATTACGTCATACTTATACAAAACAGTGCAGTGAGATTCTAGGTTTGATCCACTGACCAGACCACCTGTATTTGAAAAAAATATTCAACCGGTATTGAATTGTAGCCCAATATGCCAAAAAATCCACGTGTTATGGAAGGAAAAAATGTTGGCCAAGTTCGGGTGCTGTAATTACACCTGTCAGACGCTTGTAATGTAAACGTGCATATATTGCAAAGTACAAACATATAATTAACATAAATCCATACATATTTGCACATATTTGTGATATCAATTTTCACATACGTCGCCTAAAATGGCGTGTATATCCAACCGTGCAAGAACTTCTAACAGCAACATATTAGCTGCCCGTTTGCCTCGAACGTCAAAAAGTATGCACGAATTTAATAATGCCATTACGAATCGCATCACAGCCGGGGTCGAGGCAGTTGAATATTTACACGCTTAAAACAAACCACAAGTGCTTCCATGTAGTTTATATTATGAAAAACTGTTCACGTTTTATGTAAATACGAGTCGAGCGAAAACTAGAAAGTCGCTGCACACACACAGACACACAACGCTATGTACGTGCGCGTGAACATCTCGATTTCATAATTTATAACCACATTAATACAACATTAAATTAAACTAAAAATATTATTAATAATTGTCAAAACACTTACCGTGTCAGTTTCCTCGATAAAACTATTCTCCCAATGCATTTTCGTAGCAACAGTCCAACGATTCACTTTGTCCGCGTTTTTTTATAATTACGCTCGATATTGCACGCGATAAAAACAATCAGTCCATATCGTAATCGCGTCCAGTGACGTATTAAATGGGATTAACTTTGGGGTACGTGTGCACGTATGTGGCCGGAGCGGTGTCTCGATGGTGTATGCGCGGACGGCGATCTCCGAGCGCGCACGAGGCAGACCGAAGGTAGCCGAAGTTGACCGACCTACTTAGAGCTACTTCGAAACGTTGCGGTCGGACGGCGGTTTTTTTTTTCACATTTTCCGATGAAATGCCGCCTGCGCAGGCTCCGCCTTAGTAAATGGTTAATTTAACAAAAAGCCATACGAAAAAGGCTCGTGGCAGTACTATATTTTATATCTTGTTTTATGAATTGCGCAGATTGACGCTCGGTCTGAGGTCGCGTTCTGGCTTCAGACGTCTAAAACGTGATAAGATAAACATTAATGATTGAAATAAATTTAGACGCAGTTGTATTTTGTGGGGATTTAACATTGTATCGTTTTGTGTATTTGTACTCGTAATTCAGTTTCAATAGTCCTTTTTTCTATAAAACCAAAAGACGATTATAGAAAATTGGGCAGTTTTGTCAACTCATTGATGCAATAAGTCTAAATTATTGTGACACAACAAATGTCTTTCTTATACTCACTACCTTATTCAAAAGGATTTTATAAAACCATAGATAACTGTATTTAGATGCTTGTTGCATATGTATACAGGGGAAAAAAAGAAGGGCGGGGAATCCCAAACAGATAGCATCGGACTAAGAATAAAAAGCACTTGGAACAGAATACGGACATTGAAGCACCGAAAAAGGATAAAAGTAAAGGGATTTCCAAAATAATATCAAACTTTACAAAACGTTACAGCATTACCATCTAATAATAACTTCGAAATATCCTGACTCATACCAAACATTCAGACAAATATTGATTAAATACTTTGATCACAGCGATTCTCATTAGATCATTCACGAAATTATTTAGCAAATACTTTCAATAACGAATTGTTTATTAACCGACTTCAAAAAAAGGAGGAGGTTCTCAATTCTACTATACCGGGTATCTCAAGACTGCTACCGAAAACGAAGCCGGGTGGTAGTTTTAGTGGCTACAAACACAATGCAATTAAAATTTCGCATAGAAACGCGACAATTATTTTTTATGATTTTTTAAATATCGACATTTTTGGGTGGTAAATCCATAGTTTTTGCTAAAATAATAATTTAAACTCTTTTATGCCTTAGAGTATTTATAAATAAAAGGGTATACACTATTATTTTAGGAAAAAAATTATTTACCACCCAAATATGGCCATAGGAAAAAAATAACAAAAAAAAATTGTCGCTTTTTTTTGCAACTTTTTCTGTCGCATTGTGTCTGAAGTCGCTTAGACTACCACCCGGCTTCGTTTTCGGTAGCAGTCTTGATATACCCTGTATGTTGCTTTTTTTCGATTTATTGTTTATTTCTCTACCAAATACATACACACAACAGTCACAGACATAGTTCTAACCCCATATTAAGATCAATTCTCGTATATTAAGATCTACATATATAGGATATCCTCTGACTTTTCGGAGTCATGTGTGTATTGATAGTCAATCACCACGCACTAAAACGGTGAAGCAAAACATCGTGAGGAAACCTAAATACCATAGCGATTTATAAAGTTTCTATGGTAAGTCCGCCAACCCGCACTAGGCCAGCGTGGTGGACTATATGGCCTAACCACTCTCAATCGTACTCTCAATTGTAGAGGAGGCCCGTGCAATTATAAAAAATAATAAATAAATTTTCTAATCATAATTTTTTAGTGGGACGTATGTGGGCTGATATAGACAGACAGATAGGATAGGTATTAAAATCCACAAAATACTTTTTTTTTCACGTGTGTGCAATTTAATATAATTTTTATGTACTCCTGTAAGTAGTATGTAGATTAGAATGTAATTTAGTTGTTAGTTGGATAATGTGTGTACTGTTGGAGAACCTTAAGACCATTTTTAAATAGCTCAATGACAGCATATGACTTCACTTGGTCTGTCTATGAGATGTGTTACTATAGTGGTCAAATAGGTCCATTCGTAATGGCTGAAACGAACCAGCCCATAATCACTCACTGTTAAACACAAGATACGTCTATAACCGAGAATTTTATTGAGAAGGGTTAGGCCAGTCCACCAAACTAGCCTAGTGCGAATCAGTGTATTTAATGTATCTTAGAAACTTTTAAAAATCATACCCACTTCATCACGATGTTTACCTTCATAATTAAATTCTACAATAAAATTTAGAGGTATATTCTAGGATTCGAAACTTTGACTACCATCTTGGTAGCCAGATGGTAGGTACCAACAGGCCACTACGGACATGGCGTGGCTACTGCGCTTAAAAACAAACTCACATGCACGTATCACATTACACAACATGTTTTAATTATTTAAACGAATCTATATTTAGCCTGCTTGCATAACTTGAGGAAAAAGCGCCTTTCAATTGCATAAAATTATTGCTTTTATCAGAACACAATGGAAAGGACATTATAAGGGATTCAGGTTAAATAAGAACTGGTTTTAAAGTAGGAGGTGTTAATATTGATATTGTATTGCATAACTTTGATATAAAATGTCACACCAGTAAAC
Organism: Hyles vespertilio; assembly: GCA_009982885.2. Lineage (NCBI taxonomy): Eukaryota > Metazoa > Arthropoda > Insecta > Lepidoptera > Sphingidae > Hyles > Hyles vespertilio. Next base: position 3,608,515 of record CM042816.1, read on the forward strand.
TAGAAGGGAAGCTAAAGTTGACATTAGTACCCAGTCCGCCGATCACATTTCCGTACAAAGTGTTTATTGTGCTTAAAATTGTATTTTACTAGTCTGGAAACAAATTCCAGACCGGGTTTGTTTATGAGAATTTTCAAACTGAAAAAGTCATGAAAGATAGAAATCCATTATTCTTTTCTTTATTTCAATGAACGGCGAGTCATGCATGCCGTTCACCTGATGGTAAGCGATACGACCGCTCATGAACAGTAGCAAAACCAAACAACACCTTGAATTACAAAGCAACGCTTGGCATTCCACCGCACTCTCCATCCATCACCTAAGATTTTCAAAGATGTCTCAATATGCCCAGTTACTCTAGCTACAATATATTTTAAACTAAAACACAACAGTGAACTCACACTGCTGTTCAATGGGAGAAATAGACATTGCGGTATCAATGTGCTGTAAAGAGTAAAAAAATAAATAAGTACTTGATTCCTATCGTATAGGCCGCCGGGTTGTGACAGTGCGTTTTGTCGCTGGGCCGGCGGCTTTGGTGTGTAGTGCTCTTTAATCATACAAACAAACATTTGGTGCGCAAGGCAAGCCTTCGGTTTTTCCTTTCACTCCTTATTTCTGGCCAACTTGCCTTTCAACAACGCAGGCTGTAAGAAGTAAGTTAGATAAGATGAAGTAAGATAAAATACAGAAACTTATCCAGGAACCGCTATCCTAGCTAAATGTTACTGTTACTATTTGGATCTGGAGGTCGCTCAATACACGTCTCAAATAAGTGTTTATTATCTTTTAAATAAATTATAGCGAGAAACAAAATCTCGTATTCCTAAGTTCTTACTCCGCATTTTCTGCACACCTAATAACTTGCATTAGTTGCTTCTAAGTGGTGCTAGTTATTCTTCACGACCTAGAATATCTATCAGACCGAATCATCGAAATTTAAAAAATATTTAAATTTTGATTTTGGAATATCAACCGAGTTGGAAGATAAACTAATCATCAATTTTCTTTCTTTCTTTCTTTATAAAAAATTTCGTTCAAAATAGATTCGCAACAAAATAAATTATTGCAGCATCCAAAAATCCATATTCAATTGCATCAGTAATGAACTTACTTCCGAGAACATTGTGACCCTTACGTAAAATATTTTGATCGATCGAGATAACATTGATTTTGATATACCGAGAACTCGTTCTCAGTGCGTACTAACCGTTGTTATTCCTAATAATTGAGAAAGGTTATATGACGGTGTTATGCAGTATTGCTCCGTCATTATAGGGGTTTTTTTTAATACAATATAATTTATTCCATAGACTTACCACTGGATTCCAGTGATAATTTGATTAAGAGGTCTTACACTATGCGTCACGCAGGGTTAATGCAATGCACAGCACCTGATGGTAAGAATTGTTATAAGAATTTATGTATCACTTTTTTTAACAATAATCCTTATTTCAATTCTTAAAGTAATACGGCATACACATACATATAAAGACTCGTCACATTATCCAATACTTAAACAGAGTCTATCCAGACTGCGACCGAAACTGAAGCTAGGCGACGAAGTGACTAGGTGTAGGTAATTTTAGTGACTACAGCCATTAATAAAACTAAAAAGTGACGTTTTATTTTTATTGTTTGCTACCTTCATATTTGGGTGTATAATACATATTTTTTTCTAAAATAGTAATGTGCACACTTTTTCTTAAATACTCTATGGTACGCAAGGGTTTTAATGATTATTTCAGCAAAAACAATGGATATCACCCAAAAACGACGAGTTATTGAAAAATAGACGCTTTTTTTCGGAAATTTGAGTCTCATTGTGTCTGTAACGTCTAAAATTATCACTCGACTTCATTATCGGTCGCAAACTTAACGCCCTGTATTACATGACAATGTAATTTCAATGTAAGGAAAAACTAATGTAAACCTTTTTTTTTTAATCTTGCCTGCCTCGTTGTCGTAGTTGTACTACGGTACGGTTACAAAGTTGAGGTTATTGCTTCGAATCCCAGGTCGAGCAATGTAATATTAGATGTTTCTATTCATTATCAGACAGGAGTCAAGAATTTATACCTGATATGACGATAGGCTCGCTCCCTATCACATAGTGAGACGGAACATACATGGCGAAATGTTGGTGTTCTGACACCTAGGCCAAGCCCTTCTGGGTAAAAGGCGTGAGTTTATGTATGTATGATTTTTTAAATGACTTCTCAATTTACAATGTCAGTAGACTGTTTACAAAACATTTATAAATGTAGTTCTAATATTATTAGCCGCCCGTGTCTTTCACAAAGCCTTGATCTTTTAATAGTTGTTTTATTCTTTGTACACTGTTGATAAATGTCGGTTTCATTTTAGATTTCCTTATTAATAAGCAATAAAAGGAATAATAGTTTACGTCTACATTGTCATGATTTCATAATTATATGATTTCATTAATATTCTTTGGTAGATTTTTTTTATTGTGCTGAATTGCGAGACGAGCATGCCGTTCGCCTGATGGTAAGCGTTACGACTGCTCGAGAACAGTAGCAAAACCAAACATCTTGAATTACAAAGCAATGCCTGGTATTACACTACGCTCGCCACCCTGAGACATAATAAGATAATATGTAGCATTTTCGCCTTGTTTCGAAGGATTTTACAAATAGTAGAGCCACGCTGTTATTAGTCATTACTCAGCATGAATGGGCAGACTCGTCCGGGGCGGTACCATTGTCTCACTGGAAATCGACATGAAGCGACAACTTTGCTGTCACGTTTCGTTCGGTGAGTGAGATTGCCGGATGCCCAATACCCCTTTCGTCTTCCCCTCCTTTATATTTCCCGTTCCCTCCCCGATCTAATGGCCCATCAACACATCCTTGATTCAAGTTTCATTGTTTCTCAGCTCCAAGAGGCAGTAGACCTGAGTATATAATATGAAATTCAGCTTGATACATTCACCCTTTCCTGAGAAAAAGGTTCTTAACAGATAGATATACAAACGGACAACAAAGTGATCCTATAAGGGTTCTGTTTTTCCTTTTGATGCACTGAACCTTAAAAAGCAACTATTTTCAAAGATTCCTATTATATTCAGCCACAATGAGTTGTAAACATGGGCCTCTTCCAACAATTTCTACAGAAACTTATTTGAAGGATTTTTATTCCAACGGCTTCCTTCGTAATATAGGAAGCCGTTGGAATATATATACCTATATATAAATTCATACCTCTTTGACATAAAAAGGGCAAACGAGCAAGCAGCCTACTCATTACTAAATGTATCATCTCTTTCTATAAGCGGTCACGGTATACACTTGAAAGTACATGCGTTGGCGATTTTATGGATGAAAAATATAAAAGTTATTTGTTTATTTTTATTATGGTATATGGTTTTCATCTACGGCCAAAACAGCAAATACATACTAGATTACTAACGATCCGGGGCTCCGCTTATGTGGTTTCAAATATCTTATCTTGTTAGTTTTGTTTTGTAATGTAAATTATAATTTTACATAGTTTACTTCCAAAAAAAACAATCATTTTCAATTTTCGCACTTAACAAGGTTTTAAGACTGCTACCAAAAACGAAGCCGGGTGGTAGTTTTAGTGTCTACAAACAACAAGGCAAATAAAAATTTCGTAAAGAAAGACTTGTATTATTTTTGTGATTTTTTAAATATCATTCTGTTTGGGTAATAAATCCATAGTTTTTGCTAAAATAATAATTTAAACCTTTGCCTACCATAGCGTCTTTAAAATAAAATGGTATAGACCGTTACTTTAGTAAAAACTATGTATATACTACCCAAATATGACGATAGGAAAAAATCGTTTTTTTTTTTTGCCAAAATTATAGTTGCATTGTGTCTGACGTAACCAAAACTACCACCTGGCAGCAGTCTTGATATACCCTGTATTTGTAACATACGATATATATTTTTATCATTAATACTCAATATATTCGTGAACTAGAAAAACGTTTGCAGTGTATGTAGTGTCGTAACCGTAAAATACGTTATGTCATAATATCGGCAACATTTCTAAGAAAATCTATTGACGCTCACAACTAGGTCAACTGTTGAAAGTGCATAGAAATGACTAAACTTGGTATTTAAAGAACAATGATAATAATCATAAAAAATGTAAATTTTCTGCGTTTATTGAGATTAAAAATATTTTAAAATATTGATTTCGAAATCCTTAACAATTATTTCATAAGGTTTAATACTGTAGTAAGCCTGGGAACAAAGATATTCCACTTTAAAGTTGTTAGGTTATCTATGTCTTGTCAAACTCTGTAGATATATAATGTCATTTTGTTCCATATATTGGCGTGATGCAAAGTTATGACCTACAAATGAAAAAAAAACGTTTCACCCAATTTAAACATCGAGTACTTATTTATATTACCAATCTAATAACTTAATAATAATATCATATCCAATGAAATAAAAATTGTAGAGAGGACAACTATAGCTACAGGACAACAAACTAAATAGCGTTTTCGGGCGACAGAAGAAAATTCAGTGATTACTTTGCTGTTCTCAATTCTTTGCAATTTTTTTTACATAAATTAGCTGAGAAAGATAATGCAAGACGAAATTTATAAACGCTTAAGACTTGCATGAACAATGGTTTTACTAATGTTCTTTTATTTAATACAAAATAAAAATCGACTTCAAGACAAATAGCCACTACAAAGTACGAAATAAAAATACCATCCATCATCCATCCATCAGCCAAAGGAAGTCCACTGCTGAACATAGGCCTCTCCCAATGATTTCCACAGAGACCTGTTGGAGGCAGCATGCATCCAGCGACGTCCTGCGACCTTTACCAGGTCGTCTGACCAAAATACCACTGCAGAAATAATATGTGTTGTACTGGTTCATGTTGATTAATTTGCCTTGACTAGCCAACAAATCAAATTATATGAGTAACATATTAGAGGTGGGTCGCGTAGTACCAAACATTGAAATTTAAATTAATGCAAGGCATAGCTCCTAGGCGGTAGTGTGAAGGGGCACACTACGGCTGAAAGATTCAAGATTATAGAAAAGAGGGAATACGTATGAAAACAATTCCACACGGTGCGGGACAGAAAGTAATTTGCGAACCCTTCAGTACCCGCTGACATGATTTGAACCATCAAGCTATAACTTCGTAAGCCAGCACGCTTGGTTTTATTAAGGAAAGAAGTGCAGCGGATTAAATTGAACAATTCCTCAGAGAATTTACAGTGATACAGATAGAACACGCAAATATTCACACAAATGTTAATGTACCTAATATAATGAAATTGTTTACTGTAGTGTATTAGGAGTAACTTGAATAAATAAATTAATTATACTTACCTACTAGCATTAAATATGCTAATCATCCTAAATTATTATATGATAATTTTTATGACCTGCTGCACCAGATCAAGTCATCCAAAACCGTTTTTTTATTGCTATAAATTTTCGAGAAGAGCGTGCCATTGGCCTGATTGTAAGCGATACAAACGCTCATGGACAGAAAATGCTTGGCATACCATTGCGCTCGCCATCCTAAGACAAAAGATATTAAGTCTCAATATATCCACTCAATATATTTACTCTGGCTACAATGTCCTTCAAGCGGGAAAACAACAGTGCATTTATACTGCTGTTTAGTTGTAGAAATAGACATTGTGGTGGTACCTACCCAGGTGGCCTCTAACACGAGAGACCTACCTCTGGTATATTATATTAGTTTTTTATTGACTACACAACCTGAGAATCGAACCTTGGACTTACCAGTCAACATTCTGGCTTGTAAAAACCCATTAAAATCACTACTAAAATCTCAAAAATAATACAAATATGATGAGCGTAATAACAAAAACTGTCATCCCTACATGCGCTTATCACATCCGCAAACAATGATCGAAATTCGCATCCGCCATAGAATTCTATTGAACAAAAACTGGGTACCTTGAAGGAAAAGCCCAGAATAAATTATTTATATCATAATCAATTGTGGTTAATCTACTTGCAAGTGAATTGGAATGGGCATGTACCGCGGAACTTATGAATAAAATTATACATATATTGATAGATCATGTTTAGGGTTCATTAGGAGTAGTGTACCGACATGAGCTATGCATTATTGTATTATTAATTAATTAATACCGCAGTCACATAACTTGTAAAGGCCAATTAAGGGTTTTGTATTGTTTTTTTAGGTCGTTTGAATACGAGGGTGTGGCCCGCCTGATAGTAATCTGTCATCGCCACACAAGGACCTTCGTAATGCCAAGGGTCTAATTCAACCAGTTGCTACCATAAGGAGAGCACTTTATTTAAGCCTTGTTTGAACGACAGGTCATAGCGTTCAGAAAACACCGAAGCAGGGAGTTCAATCCAGGACGCACCATTCGGGAACGGATAGTTTCCATATGGTAGGAATGAAATCTACTGCGGATGCAAGGAACTATGAAAGATGTTTCAATTGTATAATACCCAAAAATATTTACCTTCAATAGACCTCTGGTTTTAAGCTGACTCACTGCACGATGACGGATGCCAAATTATAATTTAAATAATAACATAAAAAGGAGTTACCAGAAGCGACACTTATGCCATTTTTGGCGCAGTTGGTTAGACGCCGCCTGTGAAACGAGAAGCCGCGGGTTCGATCCCCGCACCGAGAGAAATGTTTGTGCGGCCCACAAATATTTCTTCCGGGTCTGGGTGTTTGTGAGACCGAAAAGTCTCTCGTAGTTCCTGATACCCACGACACAAGACTCGATCTTAGTGTGGGGTCAGGACTATGTATGTGACTGTTGGGTGTTATTTATTATTTATTAATTTGGGGGGTTTATTTCCATTCCAATTTCGATTAGGAATAGAGATTTCTGCCATGCTAAGGATAACGCAAAATTATGAAATTATAAACCGAATTAAAATATTTTAAGTTATTTATTTTGTATTGTATGATGTATGGATGTGGATATGTATGGATATACATTTTGGAAAATATTCTGTCGTCAAAGTTCATCGGATAACGTAGGATTCTAATGATGAAATATTTTTTCAAATCAGTCCTATAGTTTCAGAGAATGCAAACACAATGAAATCTTTCCTGTTTATAATATGAATCAGGATCTATTTTGTAAGCACCTCTGTACATCCTATTAAATAAACTAAGCAGGAGGCAATAATAAATACTGAGTTTTAAAATTATTTGAATTTTATTATCAACCAAATTATTAATACTTTTGACTAAATTGACTGCATAGATTTACGAGTCGGGAGTCGCCCAAAGTGATAGTGGATTTTCCTATTCATTCATCGGGAGTCAGGAGTTTGCGCCAAATATATCGATAGGCTCGCTCCCTAAGACATCATGGGACGCAACACATAAGGCGAAACGTGGGTGTCCTGGTAGCACCTCTGTCTATCTTTTGTGGGTAAAAGGCGTGATGTTTATGTATATTATGTATCAATAATATTTTAAAGATAAGATTTTCCAAATCATTATCAAAACATCATTAGCAACTTAGTTTTTATAGCAAGCATTTAATACATATCATTTATCGAAAAACGTATCTATAAAATCAATTCGAATTAAACATAAATGTACCTTATAATAAAGACATAAAATCTATTATACAATGACACCGCAATATTTTTTTATTGAAACAATACTTTAATTGTCCGAACAATTATTGCGCTACTGTTTCAAACGAGAAAAAACCAACTACCTGTATATTTTTAAACAAAAACTGCTCCAGTATAAGTTGTTGGATAACAATGGTGTGCTTTTTTTGTTGGGTGTTATTTATTTATTTATTTACAAACACAATGCAACTAAAAATTTCGCAAAGAAACGCGACAATGATTTTTTATGATTTTTTAAATATCGTCATTTTTGGGTCGTAAATCCATAGTTTTTGCTAAAATAATAATTTTAACACTTTTATACCTTAGATTATTTATAAATAAAAGGGTATACACTATTATTTTAGTAAAAAATGTATTTACCACCCAAATATGGTCATAGGAAAAAAATATCAAAAAAAAACTGTCGCTTTTTTTTGCAACTTTTTCTGTTGCATTGTGTCTGAAGTCGCTTTAACTACCACCCGGCTTCGTTTTCGGTAGCAGTCTTGATATACCCTGTATAGGCATACTGTACATACATATCTAGGTTATTCTACCAATTGGCAATTGATATGAGCATTTTTATATGTTTATTTATTTTAATCTTTATTACACAAACAACGAAAACATAACATTATAAAGAAATGACATCTATTAAAAGTACAAAAGGCGGTGTTATCACTAATAAGCAATCTCTACCACACAACCTCGAGGAAAACAAGAAGACAGAAAGAGCAAAGATTATAAAAGCTTCAATAGATATAAATAATTTACTTTTATTTTCTAGTTACTTAACAAAAGTTAAATCAGAGAAACAGTTACTGATATAGACCAGTTATTGAAGTCATAATGGGTAAATAGCGTAGGCTGTAAAGAACTGATGGCCGATGGGTTCGTTAAGTTCTATAATGGAGGCCTAGTTAAACCCACAATATAGCATTCCATAGAATCCAAAGCAGAAAACAAAGGAAGGAAGCCGAAGATAAAATGCACCAATCCAAATTAATTAACATAATCAACGTTTATTATTTAATATATGTTCTTATAAATTAAATGCGTTCCAATATTATTAATCCGAAAGTGAGTTTGTATGTTACGCTCTCATGCCTTAACTACTCAGCCGATCATAGGTTACTCCCTATGTAGACACATATATTGTTACCAAAGGATATAAAAAACTACTAAACGATAGTACAAAAACTAATAATTAGATTTATAGATTGAAATAAAACTATGTTTACTGATTTTATCGCAGATTTGGTTTATTTACTTTACAGCTTTCGTAGTCACGGAGCGTACTGAGTTAGAACATGTAAAAAATAAAACAATTTAAATTGATAAACAAGATTGAATCCGTATAAAACAGTTTTATTACAATGTGTAATTGGCGTAAATCTAAGAATCAATTATAGATTTATAGAGATCTGTGATATTGTACACGAAAAACTGCAATCCAAAAATGTCTAACCCTAAATCATCTAAAGTAAAAAAGAAAATCTTCGAACAAAATCTAGTACTCTACTGTATCGGCCCTTATACATCCTATTGCACGAAACGAGCCTCCTCTAAAATCGAGAGTAATATTGAGAGATGTAAATTTGTAAACTAAATTCCATTTAATTTTATAAATACTATCTGAAAGGTAATAAAATGTACGGAACCTGTAGAACAAACTAGCAAAGTAATTAGATTCTGGGTTTATGTGAACTATTTAATTAATGCTGAATGTACATTTGTGTCGTGGGCGACGAACTGAGCATAACAATGCCTCTTACTCGTCAGAGAAGATGCGGTAGAAGGCTACTTGATGGTAACTAGTGAAGTTTATCTGGACTACTATTTACTTGAGTATCAACAACTAATTATACAAAAATCAATGACAAATGGTCTTATTCAGTTATAGTAAATTAGATGATAGTTCGTCAACTTCTTCTTCGTCTTTGGGAGATAAGTAATCTGTACTAATATTATAAAGCTGCAGTTTGTTTGTTTGTTTATTTGAACGCGCTAATCTCTGGAACTACTGGTCCGATTTGAATGATTTTGTCAGTGTTGGGTAGTACATTTATTGGGGAATGCTATAGGCTATATATCATCATGCTATGACTTATAGGAGGAAAGCAGTAGTGATATTTCTACCAAATACGAGGAAATGTTGTTCGTTTTTCGTGGTCCGATTGGTCGATATTCTAAACTGATAGTCAGAATTAAATATTTTGACCGCCATTTTAAAACGTGTATGCACCTGGGCGGAGCCGGGCCCGACCGCTAGTTCTTAATACTCTTTCTTATTCACTTTGCGTTTTTTTAGACATAAACATTTAAACAAATATTATAGATGATATATGACTAGGTAATTCCTTATTATATGTAATACGATAAAACCTAAAAGAAATATTTTGGTTTAAACAAAGGATTATAAATTAGTCGTATCTAAATTCCAAGATGCAAATTTCCCCCTTCTAATTTTTTATTATTTTTTTACCTCTTGCTTAGACAGCAAGAGGCTTTTGTATGTTTTAGAAAAACCGAATAGCTCCATTATGCCGAATGTTAAACCAGCAGTGTTTTTCTAGGTCATATGACGGTGTAATAAGATTACATCATTAACCCTTTGAAGTTTAAATTGCAGTAGCCCGTAAATACAGAGTATATCAAGACTGCGTCCATAACGAAGCCAGGTGGTAGTTTTAGTGACGAAAAACAAAACCAATGCAAAATAAAAATTGCGCAAAAAAAAAGTCAATAGTTTTTGCCAAAATAATAATTTAGGCCCTTGCGTACCATAGCGTATTAAATATAAAAATACGCTGTGGGGGTGCACATTATTATTTTAGGAAAAACTGTTTATACATAGCCACCCAAATATGACAATAGAAAAAGAATAAAAAAAGTCACATTTTGCAATATTGTCGTTGCAATTTTTGTTGGTTGTGGTAATTTGTGAATGTCTGAATTCACTAAAATTACCACCTTTTTCTAAATAGCATTTAACAAAATCTACTCTTAATTTAATAAATTGGAAACCAACTGCCCTAATACTTTATACGTTGAATGCTAGACGAAAGATATCAAATCATAATCACCGTATCGATAATTAATGACATCAGGTTTTCAACAATCATAAAAAACTGTTTGAATTTTGCGTGCTAATGAAGTCTCGGAATATTGCTTGTTTCTGTGCATAAAATTAATTTTATATATAATACGAAGTATTCTATTGTTATCGGTAATTCCTTATGGTTTTACCTCGCTTATACATATTCAAGATATTTAATAAAACATTTTATTGTTTTAATATATAAATATTTGCTTTTAGTCCTGATCGCAGACTAGGGTTTTCCGATCCGTGGCTATTAAAAATTCTGAAGGACATTTTATTGTTCAACACGCGAGCCCTAATTACCTATTTGGGATGACGACACATTTATACATGGAATTGAACCTATTTATACAAAGCGATATTTTATATTTGATATATTATAGGACTGCTCAATTAAGAAAATTTAGGTCTTTGAAAAAAAATGCTTAAAAATTCTTATCAGAAATTGTCAGATAAGCAAATACTCGTATTCTCAAAATATTTAATAGATCATAAATGGAACAAAAAATACACTATTATGTTAGAAAAACGAAATAATTTACTTGTTATAATAACCTTTACATGTCAAATATTATTCTGCAATGGCAGCTGATAAATGCCACATCATTTTCTGGTAATTAATACACAATATACATGATTTATTACTAGTAATAAAGGCTCTCTACTAAAAAATATAACAAAATATTTACTAATGAAACTTGAATCCATATGCAATAAGGCCGTCCATTAATCACGTGATCTTTTATTTAGCATTTTTGACCCCCCTCCCCTTTGGTGATATGTGGGGAGATTTAAGACTACCCCCTCCCTCTCATCCAACATCACGTGTATTTTTAATATATAAGTAAATCTTAATTTTTTTCGAATTTTATCTTTCAATACGAGTATAAAGTATAATCCATTTTTATTCTGAAATTAAGGACCATGATACAATATAAGAATCGTACAATCATACGAAAAATATATTATGTAGCATTTTAATCAAAATTATGTTTCGAAAAAAAAATACTCGTGATATTTTAATAAAATATTTTAATACCTCTCAACTCAATATTTTTTGTTACCCGCTTTGCTGCGGAGGGAAGTGGACAACTATTTGTTTCCAACTCCTCCTTTTGTTTTTCTTGCTGATTAATTTCGATGCAGGTTAAAGACAAGCTAGTGTCCCTGAGAGACTCGCCGAGCTCCGGAGCTCGTTGTCAAATCTTTGTGTGCCACTGTTGATCCTGGCTGCCAGGAGTTGCAGTGGTGGGTGTGAGGGCGGGAAAGTCTCTAGTTAGCTTATATAAAAAACTATAATATACAGTCGATATTACAAACCAAATATCTTTCCTCCTATCACATTTGCGAACAAAAGAAGTTTTCTAATATGGGAGAAGGATGATAGGAGAAGCCTATGTCAAACGCAAATCACAAAAATAAATGAATTTCTATGAACTCATAATATAATAAACGTAAAGTAGAATTGTTGTACTATGATGGCTTTGGAGCCAGCTGAAAATCAGTGCTGTTGTAAAACAGCGTATACTGAGCTGGTATCCATTCTCCACGCATATTACAACAAATACCAGAATGGGCCTATTAGCTGTTATCTTATTCTTAACTTGTATTTTTATTTTGTTGTATTGTGTGTGTGGAAGAAATAAATGGTTTAAATGGTTTATAATTATAAAGCCCAGGTTTCAAACTAAAAACTCATACAAAGTGAATTGCCTTACCTCAAATCTGAAAATGAGAAATGAAAATGAAAATAATTTAACGAACCTATAAAACGTAAACATAATTTAGATTCAGTATTTTTCTAATCTACCAACCAGTTCGAAAAGCGGTATTCAATAGAGAAGAACGAGCATGAAACTAGTGCTAATCTGAACTCAGGACCTAACGCAGCTTCTTCCATACCACCACACCAATACACCCCATTTAACAGTAATTAATAATCCCGATGTTTCCACTAACTGCGACTAATTCCTCGCCCCGGGCCAGCCATATCACATGCGTACAGAATATTACCCTCAATGAGCCAGCTCGTCTGATATTGATGAAACTCATTACTCCACAGTTGACATTTGTAGAAATGAGAGCAGGGTATAAATTTCAACTTGTATATCTATAAATTAATAAATGTTCACCGGTCTACGATAGATGAGTGAATTGAGTTACGAGTATGTCTGTTTTCGTTGATCGTTGTCGTTGCTAAGATTTAATAGCATTGATGGTTTGTTTTGAAAATAAATAAGTAAGGTTTTATTTACTGTAATTGTATACCATCCCCTGGTCTGTAAGACATTGAATTGATTGGGACTGCCATTTGTTTTTATGTTCTGTTATTTCTGTGTACTATGTTTTATCTTTGTGTGTAAAGACTAAATAATAATAACTCTAAACTGCTTTGATATGCCGTTGTGTCAATTTAAGAGGGTGACGGAAAATAATACAGGATCATTAGAAATACCATTTTAAATAGTTATTGTAATCATTTAAATCGTTATACACACAGAATACTAACAGAAGTCAAGCTTGTGTATGTACTTCACTTTTGTTGCCACACTCACACTACGCTCGGCGCTCGCGCAAAAGTTAAACTCACTCTCGCAGTGGTCTCGACTGGTTTCGAATATCGTGTCGGTGAACGCTGTCTATGTGTGCGTTGATTTAGCGCGCTTTCTATGAAGCTTGACTTCTGTTAGTTTAGTATTCTGTGTTATATATATATCAATTTATCTCAGATAATGATATATCTTTTTTATCTATTATTAGTTTCCGGATTAAAAAATCACGGAGTCAAACCCGGGGTCTCATTTTTCACACATATTTATTTACACATCTCTAAACATCAACCTTTTCAGAACCTAATACTAAATGTTTTAAATGTTATTAATATAATATTCTGCAATGATTGTCGAGATAATTGAAGCAAACGATAGCCCATGCACACACAACATTGCAATTACACAGGTGTTTGGCGGGAGAAATAGAAATTGCCGTGGTGCCTACCCAGACGGCCCCTTATAATAATATTTTCTAAATAGTCAAAATTGCACCATATTGAGGCGTCCTTGAGACCCACAAATTGCTTGGTCCATTTAAAAACCTTCCGGCACGCCCATATCGATAACGTTGTAGATCGAATGAGATAAATCACCAAGCAGTACGAACCAATTAAAAATATGAAGGTTGCTCCAATGTTCCACTATTTTTTAACACGCTTTTATTAGCTTCATCTGTATGTTTGTATGTATATATGTAACCGACTCCTTTGAGCTCGATTTTGCTCTACTTTTTTTAAATTTAAGTCGTGGTCCTTTTCATACTTTTAAAGAAACTTTTTTATATGATAGTATAGGAAAAGTTAAAAGTGGTTCATCTCTTGGGTCACCATGGGTTGTTAATAAGATATAAATAAAGCAATAGTTAAAGATAAGGAAAAGTTCGTGGTTGATTTATTTATTTTGTAGTTTTAACAGATTGTAACGAGGCTCTACCTGTGACACATATAGTAAAACAACTTAAAGTTAAATTCGATGACGTGAATCACAAACTGAATTTCTCAAACTAAAACTTATCATTTCCTAAGACTTACTCACCGTTTTCAAATATTCAAACGTACCCTGTGACAAATACAATTACAAACTAATAGAACCACACTAACTTAATAATTATGACTGGACTATTCGCATACGCCACCACAATTGCCTTTACATAAAGTTTTTTACTCAATTATATAGGTATAATTAAAATTACAAATGCCGTGCAATTACATGTCCTTTAATCACAAATGGCAATTTATTTATAATACTTTAAATTGTGGTCCAATCAAGATGTGATTAAACAAATTGGAGATATAACTCAGAGCGTAACGACTTGTGTTAGTATGTTATGAACGCTTACTTGCAAACGACTGTTACAAGTTATAACCACATATGTGTACTTTAGTGTATTGGTATACTTAACATCGTTTATATTTAAAATATAATTCAGTTATGGTTTGTAGTTGATTGATGCAGGCCGTTTCCCATAGGTCGCTATGGTAATATGTTTGGAAGAAACCTACATTTAGGTATAGACTCGTTATATCTGTAGATATAGCGATTATTTTTTATTACATAGGACAAGTAAACAAGCTAGCAGGTCATCTGATGGTAAGTGATCACTGTCGCCTATAAACAGCCAAAATTGAATCATAGATGTGTTGGCGGCCCGTCAAATTGGGAGGGGAGCGGGAAGGAAAAAGGATGGGAAGAGAAAAGAGGTTTTGGGCATCCACCAATCTCACTCACCGATCAAAACTCGAGAACGAAACTGTCCCTTCACATCGATCTCTTGTATCTCCTTTGAGACTGTGATACCGCTCCAGGCAAGCTTGCCCATTTATGCTGAATCATGACAGACAACAGCGTGGCTCTACCACTTTTAATGCTGGTGTAATGAGCCATATATTTCGGGGAAATGCTTGAACAGTGTCAATGATGATATGAGATTAAACGTATGCATTATTATTCAATACAAGAATACACGACAATTTACATCAATATAATTAAGTGCCATTGCTAGGTACAGGTCTCTTCTAAGATTATGAGAAGCTTTAGTCGAATCTGTATTGCTGTACATTCGGGTGGTAAATTCTCGGTAAGCGGACTTCCCTGCAACCATAATGATATGTTCATTATGACGTTTCGTGTTCATCGTGACGTCAAAGTTTAATATTTGTATCATATATGTATGTGTATTTGAATTTATATGTTTTGTTTCTTTTATATACAGGGTATATCAAGACTGCTACCGAAAACGAAGCCGGGTAGTAGTTTAAGCTACTTCAGACATAATGCAACAGAAAAAGTTGCAAAAAAAGCGACAATTTTTTTTTTTTTTTTTCGTATGGCCATATTTGGGTGGTAAATACATTTTTTCCTAAAATAATAGTGTATACCCTTTTATTTATAACTAATCTAAGGTATAAAAGTGTTTAAATTATTATTTTATCAAAAACTATGGATTTACCACCTAAAAATGACGATGTTTAAAAAATCATAAAAAATAGTTGTCGCGTTTCTACGCGAAATTTTTAGTTGCATTGTGTTTGTAGTCACTAAAACTACCACCCGGCTTCGTTTTCAGTAGCAGTCTTGAGATACCCGGTATAATTATTGTTACAATTAAATTAATTAAGTTACGCACATACAATTAAATCCCACTTTAAAATTTTCTTTAATTTCCTATTCTATTGCTATATGGTTGTCTGGAAGAGATCGCTATTAGCGATAAGGCCGCCAGTTTTTCACTATTTGTAAGGTTTCTCTATTATTTTATGTTACGTGGTGTTCAATAAAGTTTTGTGTATCTTTATCTAATATCGAGTATTGTATCGTGAGTATTAAAAACTACGAGAGACTTTTCGGTCTCACAAACACCCAGATCCGAAAGAAATAGTTATGGTTCACACAAACATTTGACTCGGTGCGGGGATGGAACCCGCGGCTACCTGTTACACTGTCGGCATCTCACCAACTGCGCCACAGAGGCTGTCAAACTTAGTCAAGCTTTAGTCTTGACATTGGTTTCCACTTAATAAAATTATCGCTTATATTTCTTACAAAACTATTTTCCTCGCCCAATTCCCTGAATTCTTTCTGCTTCAATAAACCGTTTTTCAATTATCATTTAAAAAATTGATCATTGAGTATTTGTACAAAAATCTTTTTGTCCATTTAACAATAATATATAAAAAACTGTTTGTTTCGTTGTACTGCGTTATCACCGTTCTCAAGGCTACGTCCGAAATCTAATCAGGAGGTTAATCTATAAAAACGATACGAACTTCGAATGTTCGGACGCCGTACGTAAAACTTCACTAATGTTCCTAGGCACAGATAGAGGAATAATAAATCTATCGTGCGTCGCAACCATAGACTAAGTTCGGATAAAAAGATAAGTATGATAGAGAATAGTATTGATTTTTTGAAGTGGAAATCTTATCCCGAACGCCGAGCATCAATGTTCGGATACATTCGAAGTTCGTATCGTTTTTATAGAGTAACCCCCCAGAACTACAGCTTGCAGGTGCTGTAGGTATCGGAATATTTATTAGGAGCAAGACACGACTTTATCTTTAGTTAGTTTCTATAAATAATTTATAAGGCTATTTAATTCCAGCGTCTGTGAATAGATTTTTTTCGATTAAATTACAATAAATAAAATTAATTCGAGTTCGGATTAAAACTATGGATGCTCATAAATGTTGTAATTTGTAACATAAATCGTATTTTTTATGATATGCTACTAATTTCTGGAGTCTATTTTATCATTATGTGATCCTTTGCATTATTGTGACATGATGTGAAAAGTTGACGATCTACTGTGCTATTAATATATCTATGAGGTTCGAATTTGCATGGTACGAAAATATTGTGCTCATTCTACTCTGTATCCGCCCATATACGTCCCTCCTCTACAATCGAGACTACGATTGAGAGTGTTTAGGCCATATAGCCACTACGCTGGCCTAGTGCGGTTTTTACATACCATAGAAATTCATACAAATTTGTTATGGTATGCAGGTTTCAACACTATATTTTCTTTCACCGTTATAGTACTTGGTGATTGACGTATAATACACACATGACACCGAAAAGCCACTTTTCTTCTTTTTACTTTGACTTTTCTTGTATCTAAAGCTAGTAATTGTGCATGTTTTCCTTGCTACTCATGTAAAAAAAACATTCTGACTGTTAAAAAATTCCACCGCTTACCAAAGTTAGTAAAGGAAATTGTACGGTTGCACTCAGAAACGTTTAATGTCAATTGAATTGTTCTTGAGTAAAGAATTGTTCAAAAATCAACAAAAATATGTAATTGACATTAAATGTCTCTCTACGGCAGTTACTCATATAAATTTCTGCGAAAATTGGTGAAATATTAAAAAATATCACCTCATATACGCCCACTATTGAGTGTAGGTTTCCACTATCAAGTGTTTGATTGTTGAAAGATTGCTTAATACCCCACTTATCTCTAAAGCTTCAAATCTAAATACAAATGGTCATTAATATTCTTCGACCATAGACTCACGGTACAACTAATTTAATGAGACTTTTCTTAGAAAAATAGTGGAAATACTATTGAAATTCTAGACAGACTTTCAGGTTGTGTCACGAATAAAGACATCGAGCAATCACCTGTATTTTAGATCCAAAGCATTTGCTTTACCAGTCATTAACTTTACTAAGAATCGAAAGCCGAATAAATTAGATTAGAATTGTGACAGAAAGACGAACACAAAAATTTGTTGATGTTTACACGATATTAAAATACAAAGTTTTTTTGTAAATATTTTGTGTGCTCTTTTTCATACAAATTATATCATAAGTCTATAAACTTTTGATTATTATTAATAGGTCACTTTTACTAGTTTATAATTACATACATGTATAAACTCACGTCTATTTTTAAGAAAGGTTAGGCTGAAGTGGCTGAAACACTACATTTCGCCGTGTATGTTCCGTCCCATTATGTGATAGGGGGCGAGCCTATCGCCATATCTGTCACAAATTTTTCACTCCGGGCTGGTAATTAATGGAAAAAAATATCATTTAGCCAGACCCGGAATTCGAATCCGTGACCTCAGTTTTGTAACCGTATAACTACGCCGCCAAAGCAGTGCCAGCAATTAATTTAAAATAAATTAAACAAGCAAGCAGTTCATTTACATAGATTACCGTTATGAAATGGTGGTGATCTGTGAACATTCACTATACCAGGTGTGCTTACCCCTTCCATGAAAAAGGTGACTATGGTATCTAAAGATGAAAAGGACTGCATCCAATCCAAACTCAAATAAAAACGTTTACTAATAGCTATCTATGTAGAATTATTATATTTTACAGTCTCCGTGGCGCAGTCTGTTAGACGCAGCCTGTGAAACGAGAGGTCGTGGGTTCGATCCCCGCACCGAGAAAAATGTTGGTGCGGCCCACAAATATTTCTATCGAGTCTGGGTGTTTGTGAGACCGAAAAGTCTCTCGTAGTTGCTGATACCCACGACACAAGACTCGATCTTAGTGTAGGGTCAGGGTTATGTGTGTGACTGTTGGGTGATATTTATTTATTTATGTTAAATAGAAGGATAATAAAAAGCTCATATACACCATTATTTAATAATTTATTTTCCTATCATTCTCCCTTTATATAAAAATGTACAAAAATTAAATTAATAATTAGGAAGCTTAGACTGTCTGACTGTTCGTCGCTAAAGCTTATATACTAATATTGCTTATTCGTTAATTTTTACATATTATTAGTCGATGTATACAAAGCGTTACAGTAGCTTATAATAATATCATATAAGTCTGGCAGTGAATATAAAGTCTTTTAATCAATTTTAAATTAATCAGTTTCGTTACAAAATCTTTAGTTATTATGATTCTAAGCTCATTTACAGGGGGAGAGCTTCTCGTCTACACAATAATTGTATTTCACTATCGCATACGATAATCTCTATAAGATTGTCATGTTATATTGTTTAGGAAAAATATTTACACTAACATTTTTATATCTGTTAGGTCATTGTATCTTCGAGACGCAAAACTCTCTCTGTCTTAATTGGGCTTTAATTAATACTAATAAACATTACAAAAGAATATTTTTGAAATCTATATTTCGGCAGTCAAGTGAGTGTTATTACATTTAAAATCAAATGTTAAAATCTCATGTGTCATAAAAATATGACTCATGACGTATTTTAATGACTTATTAAATAGCATAAGACAATTAAAACAACATGTTATAGTAAGAAGGTATGGTTTTTTCATTTAGTGCTGTAATTTCCATAAGAATTTTATAATTACAAAACATATTACAATTATTAACCACATCCTAGATAGATTGTTAACGTTGCAATAATTTTAAGTTTATCATTACTGCCATGCCTTACTCATTACTCAAAATGTTTACATATTAAAACGCCAAGTATTTGCACCAACTGATTATTGCATAGTTATATTATAATTGATTATTTCATATACCGGGTATATCAAGACTGACACCGAAAACGAAGCCGGGTGGTAGTTTAAGCGACTTTAGACACAATGCAACAGAAAATGTTGCAAAAAAAATTATATATTTGGGTGGTATATCCTTTTATTTATAAATACTCTAAGGTATAAAAGAGTTTAAATAATTATTTTAGCAAAAACTATGGATTTACCACCCAAAAATGACGATATTTAAAAAATCATAAAAAATCATTGTCGCGTTTCTTTGCGAAATTTTTAGTTGCATTGTGTTTGTAGTCACTAAAACTACCACCCGGCTTGGTTTTCGGTAGCAGTCTTGAGATACCCAGTATGATTATAAGAAATTTTAAATAATATATAATTGTACCTGCAAGCTGGATGGCATAGGAATCAAATATTATCATTTCAGTTATAGCAAATTTATAATATCAAAAAATGAAATGTATTTCTTGTTTACAAAATAATGCGTACTGCATTATTTGTTTGATACAAAAATTAAAAACTATTTTTGGAACGCATTACAATTATACAACGAAGCATACCAAATATTCCGTATGAATATACATGCATTTTAGATTTTTTTATACATTTTGACATAAAATATGTTTTTTCCGACGCGGCGCGGCGTCTCAATATCCATGATTTAATGAATTACTATAGTAGGCAGTGGATAAGCTTAAATTGCAGACAAAATACATAAGTTAAAAACTAGTTCCATTAGTAAATATTGGCGGTATTAAGTAATCTAGTAGAGTCAAAATATATTTATTGTAAAAAGCCAAAGTTAAATTAAATTGAGATAAAAGAAACAAATCTCTATAAACATATTATTTATTTCATTAATATTTTCGAATTAATTTTTCGAGTCGTGTAATTTAAAAAAAAAGTATTTTTATATTTATAAATTCACTCCCTCCTGTAGCCAGAGAAAAATCGTTACCCGATTCAAAAAGATTATTAGTAGAGTGTTTCTACCCCTATTTTCTTTTTAAATTACCAAGGTTTACTAATGATTTCTACTAAACGAAAGATTTGTCCGTGCAAAGAAAGACCATTAAATAAATAAATAAAAGCTGAAAATCTGAAGCGATACGTTTGAGCACGTGCGAAATGGCACATGTATTTAGACTTACATTTAAGAGGCAGGACTTAAAATTATAACTTAAATTTAATCATTGACAACCTGTTTCTGAAACATATAAGATACAAAAAAATTAAATAAACAGAGCGACAGAAAAAGAGAAAGAACTGATTAAAAGTATAAGTTTTTTTTATATTTATAAATATAAGATAACAAAAATATATAACTAAGATGATACATATTAATTTATCTGTCTGTATCTATATCAGCCCATATACGTCCCACTGCAGGGCATTGGCCTCCTCTACAATCGAAAGTACGATTGAGAGTGGTGAGATATTAAGTTGTAAAATTAAATATTATAATCATTTTCAGAAACAAATCGCCAAAACCTATTGTCTAATCAGTATTGTATAGTAGAAAATAAACCCATGATATTTCATATTAAAAAAACTGCTAAGCGTAACGAACTAAAGGTACATAACACCTCGCAAAAGCTTGTAAGCTTCACCATGCTTTTAGATATCTTTGCGATTAGGTAGAATCTATCAGTATGAATCATTTTAGTTCAAATTAAATAATACAAACTAAGGTAGAGCTATAGGATCACATTCCATACATTGTCGACATCACCTGATCTGTTTCAAATTTCTTTCTATCCTAAGGGAGCTTCATATTTTGAACACTTTTGCGCTTACAATAAAATATGCGAAAACATATTCTATATTCGATTAAAACGATCTTACTTATACTGAAACGTATGAAGAGTCGTGTCATAAAAGGTTTATCACCCCTCCTTAGGAACATTTATGAGGAAATTATCTACTGAACTATCAAAACCTCATAGAAATCGGTGTCTGTATGACTAGGTGACATACTATTACTATACACATAATCAGGTAGGAATTTTTGAATAAAATATTAAGAAACAGTTTTGTTAGGGAGGTATTGACAGTTCGCTTCCTTAAATAAAATCGAAAATATATACAAAATTATAATAAAATGTTCACAATACCTGGTGAATATAATTTACTCAAATCTTATCAATGATCCTGGTGGTATTTTTCTAGATATCAACTAATCACATCATACAACTAACCCTTCCTTTTCTTCATAATATAAAATAATAAATATTTAACGGTTCAACATCATTTCATTTCTAAACGAAAATAATCCGTGAAAAGATTAACTAACATGACAATAATTTACTTTTATATTTTAGGATGCATTAATTAATTATACATGCAGACAAAATATGATTGACCAGACTTTCCTCCGAATTTTCTTCATAAACTTTTCTTTTGATAGAAGTTATCATTATTTAAGCACGCATAAATAGTTTAATTTTTCATTTAGAAAAATGCCGTCGAACCTCGCAATTAAGTAAGCCTTAAAACTAACAATATCCGACTATATATTTACATTTGAGCACTTATAACACATAGTGCATACTATGACACTTCCGGAAAAGCTTCGAGTCCAACTATATACTACCCAGAACCGCCCGAGCCATTGGTGTAGACGTCAGTAGCCGCCCGCTGACCAGCTCTTATCACGTTCTGAACTGTTTGGGCAGCTCCCTGGAACATATAGGAACGTGGGATTAGGTATATAAGATATATTGTAGTTGTTTTTGGGGGTGGGATTGTGTGATATGTCTGTTTTTATAAGAAAATAAAATATGTCTTAAATTGTTTATGAAGGCATTTTTCGTGCGTCCAGAGTCCAACTTATAATTAAGGAGTACTTATGTATTTTTAACAAGTAAATAAAGTATGTCTTAAATTATTTATGTACAAATAATTCCTGTTGGTGAATCTAGAGTTCAAAGTATAATTAAGAACTACTTAAGGACAGTAATGTCTTAGTTCGGGTTCAATTTAATCCAATCGTGGTAAGAATTACAAGGGAGACTTTCATAACTGTGAAATTAAAATTCACTGGATCATTTTAAGATAGAAAAAAAAAATTAATGTATACTTCTAATACCTAGTCAAGTTAGCATAACTTGTTTGAAGTTAAGATTTTATGATACGATTAGTGTTTAATTTACTGTATTATGTGAATCAATTGATCGATTAATATTAATTTATTATAATGTCCAATGGTATATTATTGTTACGAGGTTGTTGATGTATATTATTAGTTTGATAAGTTATTTTATTTTTAACTTACTACATTGCTGCCAATTTTCTGTAAACTCACAATTATAAAAAATCTTCATAACAATACATTTTGTACTTTATAGCAAAAATATCACTTATCGACAATATTTTTTTATACAATAAATCTGTTTTTTAAAACTGGCTCTTCAATTGAGTCCATTTACAGCTTATTTCATTTGGTGAAAACAAGACGACGAAATTATGCCACCCTGAAATCTTACCTGAATAGCAGCTCCTAGAAACTGCGAGAATGCTCTCGTGACGTTAATAGCTGCTGACACGAGCTGCCCCCGCCCGGGCGCCTGCTCCGTGACCACCGCCCTCGGAGGCTCCAGGGGTATCTACACCAATCCCACGGGTTATATACATCCGACCAATACACAGGGAATTATCATGCTAAAGCTACCAGCTGTTTTATGAGTGAGACGTAAGTTGCTTTAACTTTTATATGATTTAATCTAGACAAGCATGCCATTTGCCTGATGATAAGCAATACGACCGCTCAAGGACTACTGAAGTCAAAAACCAAGTAGCACCATGAATTACAAAGAAATGCTTGGCACTCCACTACGCTCGCCATCATGATACATAAGATGGTAAGTCACAATATATCCAGTAGTTAGTCTGGCTACAATGTCGTTCATACCGGAACACAACAATGCATTTACACATTTAAATTTGTTTTTTTGTTATTGAATGATTTAAAAAAAAGAATCGTTTAAATTGATTTTTTAAGCCATTTTTACATATATATTTTTTTTTATTGCATTGAATGGCGAGACGAGCAAGCCGTTCGCCTGATGGTAAGCGATACGACCGCTCATGAACAGTAGCAATATTCAACTGCGCTCGCCATCCTGAGACATAAGATGTTAAGTCTCAATATGTCCAGTAGTTGCTCTGGCTACAATGTCCTTCAATCCGAAACACAACAGTGCATTTAAGCAGTGTTGTTTCACGGGAGAAATAGACATTGCGGTGGTACCTACCCAGATGGCCTCTCACATATGAGACGTCATCATCACGATCATTGACGAAATAAAAAATAAATTTATTACTTTCGTAGAAAAATAAAGAAAGTGTTTGAAATTAAAGCAACTTACGTAAAATTACAGCATAAAATCACATAAAGGTGCAAATAAAAACAATGGTGCAGTATAGACATAAATATACAATTGTACATATTTACAACATTCAGTTAGTGAAGTTGAAAGGACATGTCATGGTCTCTGAATGAGTATGGTTATGATGTGTTAGTTCAAGTGAAATCAACTTAGACATTCCTAGAAAAACAAAATTAGAATTTTACACATTCGTATAGAATTAGAATAGGTTTTAAAAAATCAAGGCATGCTTAGCAAAATTAAGTTTTAATCTTGTTATTTTTGTATTATTATTTCACATTGTACGACAATATTTACTCACCAAATTTACATAATACACTTCACATAATAATATACAAGTATTTACATAACACTTGCCTGTTTGAGAGTTTTAGTTTTATACATAGAGTTGATTTAATGTTGGAGAATATTTCAATGTAGTATTAACTACACATCAGTTAATGTTAAATTCTAATGATATTAGACTTGGTTATAATTATATTGTATTTTCGTAACTTTACTCTTTTGATATTATTTTTCACACTAAACATTAAAATGTGTAGATATAATTATAAATAAACGCCTTAAAATATGTAACGTTATATGTAATGTTTCATTCTGATAAAACTTTAGCGTATTTAATTTCTATCTGTATCTGTATCAGCCCATATACGTCCCACTGCAGGGCACGGGCCTCCTCTACAATCGACAGTACGATTGAGAGTGGTTAGGCCATATAGTCCACCACGCTGGCCTAGTGCGGGTTGGCGGACTTACATACCATAGAAATTTTTATAAATCGCTATGGTATGCAGGTTTCCTCACGATGTTTTCCTTCACCGTTTTAGTGCGTGGTGATTGACTATCAATACACACATGACTTCGAAAAGTCAGAGGTGTGCCCTGGGATTCGAACCCGCGACCTCCGTGAAAAAGTTGGTAGTCGCGTTTAGTCCGTTTACCAACAGGCCACCACGCACTTTTATTCTATTTCTATAATAATTTCTATAAATTAATAAATATTTACTTGCACATGATTTTGATTTCCAGAGCAATACTTTCTTATTCTAGTAGTGATTGTATCTCCACTCTTTCAAAAGTATTTAGCCATAGAGGTACAATAATTAGACCTTAAATTAAATAAACAACACGTAGATATTTAAGTTATTAATCATGAAAGTAATACAATCATTGTTTAAAACAACCATGTTGTGAATAATAAACTTACATTAAGTGATGCGTCGCTATGATGTGGTATATTTTGCAAAGACACAATATGTACCACTACCGGATAGGATTCTACGATGATTGGTATTAATTATTTGGAAACCACAAGGTATTATTAGTTAGATCAGATTTTATCAATGAGAAAATTAGTAACTAATTAATATAACGGTAGTAATTTACAGGGTCATTATTTGTTAAACTAATTTACATACACAGTGAGAAATAAACCTTCACGTCGGTTGTAATTGCTGAAGAAAATTGACATAATTGTGTAGGAAATTCTTAACAAAAATTAGAACAAAATTATTTACATTTTATACACATATTACAGTGAACGGTGCTTCGATGATTAGAACGTGGTACAAACAACAAGTGATAAAACAAAAACGAATAAATTAAACACTTTATTACATTAGAAAAGGACGCTTTTGCATTACGACACAAATGTTTATGTACAAGCCAATGAAGCCAATAATTAATAAATAATTTATTTACGAAAAAAAAAACATAAAATATTTATAAAAACACAAAAAAAGAAACTTAATATCTTATCTCATCTCTCACTATTTACAAACCAACCCAACCTTCATCTACAAAATTTACACATCTCCACACTTAGATTAAATAGGAACAAGTTAAGTAAAATTTCTAAAAATCTATATTATACCGAAGAATTCGTTCCATTTTCGTTTTACGTATTTAATCTAAGTTGGGCCCCGTCACCTCACCCCCAGTCGCACAATTTAAGTAAAAGAGATGAGAAACCCACTCTATTGGCCGCCGGTCGATCGTCAGCGTTGCCCACGAACGGGCCAGAGCCAAACCAGTTGACCCTATTACTCGTTGCGGGCGACGCCGCGGGCGACGGGCGCGCCGACGACGCAGCAGGAGGTGGCCTTCTCACGTTGGCACTACTGCTGCTGGCGCTGGTGGGCCTGGGAGCCCCTGGCCCCGGCGCCGTCTCTCTCCACTGCTGCCACAACCACGCAATCCCGTCTAAAATGGGCCGGCGCGGCGCAGGCGGCGGCGGCGGGGGCGGTGGCGTCGTCGTCCGCCTCGCTTTAGGCGTCACTACCACTTGGTTGAGTAAAGCCTACGATGTTACATGTACGTCTAAATCTAATGAATGATAAATTAATAATGACTATGGAAGATGAAATCATGACGGTGAAGCTCAAAGTAAGACAGATGCAGATAAGAATGAACGTGAAGCGTTGGAAGCCAAGTTTGAAGTTAAACGATGTGATTGCGATATTAATTTGTGTGATAAATTTTACCTTCAAATCTTATCTCGTCGTTTGCTATAAATATTAGAAATATCAATTGAAAAGAAAAGAAAAGTTAGACTAACAGCGAGTCGCAGTTGCTCATCCAAAGAACTTGCCGTGGTTGGACCGAAACCTTGCTCCTTCAGCAATGCTGCCAGCAATGCGTCGTTGCTCTTGCCGTATTCAGTGCTCAGTGATATAGGCGCTTTGGTCGCTTCCGAAACCATACCACCTTGTGTTTGCTGAATGAGTTTTTGTAGTGCCTCATCAGAAGTTTGTCCTGAAATATTGTAAAGGAAAAATTCAATTCGCAACCAACTATTGAATCCTTATAAAATTATATTGTGTCGTGCGTAATGATTAATGATTTTGTAAATAATGTGAAAGATATATATTCATTGCCAATATAAGGGAATCTCAAGGTGTCAGTGAAAAGTAATAGAAATGATGAGTTTAAAGTGTATTGAGTGTGTTTTCCGAGCCTGACAAAACATAGCAGGCAATATCGGTTGAAGCGTGTTGCTTCATTTTTCTGTAAGATACTCGTGAGTGATAGTTATACTTCAATGTGGGTAACTGGGATTGTTATTAATTAATGATACCAAATAAAACCATGTTGGTACAAATCCTGATGCTTTAGGTCTCGCAGCAGATGTCTCCGGCGATGATGGATGGATGTTGATGATCAATGAGTACCAACATTAATTTTTTAAAGCCTCACCTGTCAAAGTAAGTTTGCTTCGTTGTGTGGTCGACTCCTGCGCACCCTGCAATTGTATCAAAGTTTGTAACAATTTCCCATCATCCTGAACACTTCGTAGATCATCCTTTACAGCAATTTTGGTACCATACGGTAAAGGTGTTGTGTCAATAGTTTTAGTAACTACGTTAGCGTTAGGCTCCTGTGTTAATGGGTCGAAGGGTTCATTCAAAGGCGATGGTGAAGCGAGAAGATTTGAAAGCAGTTTCAATTCTTCGTGGATAGTCTCTGGTACATTTGGACTCACATTTAGTTCTGTCGGTATGTTTGGTAATGTGGGTATGTTGAATTTGGATGGATCTTGTCCAGTCGCCTTTATCAACGCTTGTAGTAGTTTTGTGTCTTCTTGGAATTGTCTTATGTCGTCCTCGATGGATGGACCGTTCGAGAAGGTTGTGGTGAAAGGCCTGTTTGTTGTAGTGGGTCTGGGAGTAGTTGTTGTAGGAGTTGTTGTAGTAGGCGTTGTGGTTGTAGGAGTTGTTGTAGTAGGCGTTGTAGTTGTAGGAGTTGTTGTAGTAGGCGTTGTAGTTGTAGCAGTAGTTGTTGTTGTTGTGGGTCTACTAGTCGTTATTGTTGCGCTGTTAGCAATAGTTGTTCCAATACGAACAGATTCATCTCGATTTCCAGATTGTATTTCATTGAGACTCTTTTCCACAGCCAGTGCTATGATGCGATTAGCTAAAGCGGCCTCACGATCTTGGCTTTTAGGGCTGGTGTTCAAAACCGATTTCTGAAAAGTTAACAAATAACAATGAACTCTACTATTTTATCATCAAAACTATGAACAATCTTAATAATACAATGTTTTACTGAATGTCTTAATATATATAATACATTGGCATTTATAATAAAATTAATAATTACCAAGTTTTGCAAGAAAGCTAGATCCTCTTCAACTGAAAATGTTGATGTACTGGGTATATCGGTAGTCACAGTGAACCTAGCACCTGGCGCCCGCCGAGCAGTTGGAACAGTGGTAAAATCAAAACTTCTACCGGCAGTTGTCCTTTGATTAAATGGTGGGAACGTCGTGGATATTCCCACATCTTCAGTCACAGTACTAAACGTGGCACCAGGCTGTAACGTAGGGGAAACAGTTCTAGGGGCAAAGGTTTTAAACACAGGAACTTGCGTTGTTGTATAAACAGGCCTTATTTCTAATGGAGTGGTGGGATTGGATCCTATTGATGTTGTCTGCGGATTTGAGGCAATTCGCACATTTGACGTCACTCCTGATACTATCGGTGTATTCAAATTAGCTTTATTCTGAACCTGAGTGGCCTGTAACAGAGCCTGTAAAAGTTTCGTGTCTTCTTGGAACTGTTTAATGTCTTCCGCTATAGATTGTGTCATTGTTGTTTGACTAACTGTGGTTGTGGGTCGGGTTGTTGTCGGTTTTGTAGTTGTGGTAGGTGCTGTTGTAGTTGTTGTAATACTGTCTAATGTGGGTATGTTTAGACTAGCCGGATTTTGACCAGTTGCTTGTAACAACGCTTTTAACAATTTAGTGTCTTCTTCAAACTGTCTAATATCATCCTCGATTGAACGAGATGTGGTTGTTTGCACTCTAGGTGTTACTGGAATACTGCCACCAACATTTGATAGAGATACTTTGTTAGTATTCTGCCCTGCGGCTGATAGAAGCGCCTCTAATAGTTTAGCTTGATCTATTGACTGAGAAGTAACCGGTGCTCCCGTAAATGGTCTGATGGTAGTTGTTATTTTACTAGGTGGTATTTGATTTAGTTTATTTTGTACATTAAAATTTTTGGGATTCCTCCCGGTTGCTTGTAATAGTGTCTGCAAAAGCTCTAAATCTTTTTTGTATTGTTTTAGATCCTCTTCTATGCTGAAAGTTGAAGTGGGCACAGTTGCTGTTTGTAGTGTTGTGAAGATTAATGGTAATGAAGTCGTTGGAAGCTCTGTTGCTTGTGTCGTTGTTGTAGGCGCTGCGGTTGTAGTGATAGTTGTTGGGAGAGTTGTAATCGTAGTTGTTGGTACCGTAGTAGTTATTGTAGTTGCCGCAGTTGTTGTATGCGCCGCAGTTGTTGTAGGTGCCGCAGTAGTTGCTGTAGGTGTTGGAGTTGTTGTTGTTGGCTCTGGAGTGGTAGTTGTCGGCGCAGAAGTTGTTGTAGCTAACGTTGTCGTAGGAGCTACTGTTGTAGGTGCTAAAGTGGTTGTAGGCGCCGGCTGCGTAGTGGGTATCGTAGTTATTACGGTCTCTGTTGTAGCAACCGGCGTATTAGTAGCCGTCGTTGACTCCACTGTTGTCTCAGTTTTTGTTCCAACAACAGTTTGAAGAGTGGTTGTAGCATCATTTATGCTGGCTTGTGTTTGTGTTGGTTGCGTATCACTTTCAGTGACTGACGTCGCTGTTACTATTTGTACCTCAGCCCTTGCAGTATTAGTTGTAGGTGGTTGCCTCGTTGTTGCTAACTTCTGTACGTTTGAATTCAATGAAGGCACTGTTACTTCGTCAATTGGTATGAATTTAAACACTGCATTTCCTGCCCCGTCATCGGGTTTTTCCGTTCGTATTTGTTTTGTCTGTAATTTATTTCAAAGTTATGTTAGAATTTTAAATATTGGGTAGATGTTATGTAGAAAGTTATTGAGACTTATTAAATGTTGTGTCCATCACAAAATATTCATAATACTAACACCGACACCACTTACCTTATCCGACAACAAGTTTAATTAAATTTGCTATGATCTACAGTTAAAGAACCGTGCCCAAAAAGAAATTAAAGTTAAAGTACGCAAGGTGTATGTAAGATAAATAATTTTACAGTCCATGTATATAAGTATAGAAAGTGTTCAAGACTATTAGTGATTTCAAAATGTATATAAATAAAGACACGATTTAAACAATAAATATACCTCCGGATCAATATCCAGTGTTAATATTCTTGGTTCGTGAGTAGAGCTCGTCATGGATGATATGACCATTTCCTGTTTAGCGGCTGAAGATATACTATTAAGCAGAATTTCGTCAACGGAAGGTAGCATTGTAGTTGTGCGTAAACTCAATACATGCGAGGCAGTGCTTTTTTCAGCAGTAGGCTTATTTTTGGCAGTAGTTATACCCAATGTACTGCTTAAAAAATTAAGTGCCGATGAAGATATCTGCAATTACGAAATATTTTGTTATGCCTTTGCGATGTTAATGGAGAAGCGTGTTTAGTGCGACAATCATGCTGATGTTATGTATACCATTATTCCCACGGTCATGCGCAATCCTCACTATAGAGACGCTGCTGCAAGTTTAAATAAGCCCCAAGCACAGCGTTCAAGCTAAACAATGTAAAGTCAATACCGTAGGTTGTAGGTTATTTACAGTGTCGGTGGTTAATTCCGTTCCGTTATTTGATGTGTCTGTGGATGTCACAGTATTATCAGAATTAGTGGATACTCGGATGGGGTTAAGCCGCGGTTTGACAATGGCCGGGTTGTTATGGATGGGGCTGTATGGATTCCTCAAACTCCATGGGCTGATTGGTAGTACGTCAATTTTTTGCATGACTCTTGGCACTCTAGTCCCGTTCGGGAATTTACGTATTATTGTGTTATTGGGCAGCACACCGTAAACGATGAATGGACTCGCCTCTGTTAATGTTTCCAGTACATCGTCATTAGGATCTTTACGTACCACAGTATTGTTTGGTAATATTCCGAAAATAACATAATCTTTTTTCGGAATCGCGGGTGTACCGACAGGTAAAGGACTACCGGTTGTAGTAGATTGATTTGAGTCGTTCGATTGTGTTGTTTCGATTGTTGTTTGAGTTGTAGTTTCGGCGTCGACTTGAGTTGTCTCTACAATTGTTTGCGTTGTATCTACATTTAATTGCGTTGTTGTTTCTGTATTTGTCTGAGCAGAAGTCGTTTCAGTATTAACTTGTGTAGTCGTTTGAATGACATTTTCTGTAGTTGTTACAGTAGATACATCTTGTGACCTGCCCAAATCTTGTGTCTGTTCTGTAGTTGCAACGGGTGTGGTACTTAAAATATCGTTCGAAATTTCAGTGGTGGTTACTGTTGAAATAGTTGTGTCAACTATTTCGTTAGATATCTCCGTTGCCAAAGCAATACGGGATAATATATCTACACCTCC
Source organism: Hyles vespertilio (assembly GCA_009982885.2). Lineage (NCBI taxonomy): Eukaryota > Metazoa > Arthropoda > Insecta > Lepidoptera > Sphingidae > Hyles > Hyles vespertilio. Next base: position 3,639,969 of record CM042816.1, read on the forward strand.
ATCTGTCGTGGTAGGCAATGAACCTTCTGTAGTAACAGCAGTTTCAACTGGTTCAATTGTTGTGATGCTGTCTTCAGCAATACCGACTGTTGTTTCATCGGATTCCGAGGGAGGCAAAGTGGTGGTAGGAAGTGGAATAAAAGGACTGGTCAAGGTAGAGGTAGGTGTATCGTCATTTGTCACAGGAGTCTCTGTCGTAGATATCATAGTATTTATTATACTTGTTAAACGTTCAGATAAATTGATTTTGTCTGGTGAGCTCACAATGTCAATCAATGGTGGTGCTGTAGCTATTTCATTATTATGTTGTCGTATAAGATCTTCAATCATCTTTAAAACCCTAGCCTTTTTGGATAGTACCCATAACTGAAGTGGTGAAACTTGACTGGGATTTTGTAAATCAACGTCATCAGTTTCTTGCAATTCAACTAATAACGAAGACATAGCAGGTAAAGATTTTGTAACTTGTAAAGACTGAGTCGTTTTTGTATTTCCGTTAAAGTTCTCAGACATGGGAGGAGTGAAATCTTTAATTTTATAATTTGAAAGGAATGGCAAGGGAGTGTTTATGTTAGTAGAATCAACTTGTACATCGGCACCAATAATAGTGTTATTACCACTAGTTCCGCTGGGTGTAGCGATGTCTGAGGAGCCAGAAGACGTAGCTGGTACAGTAGTAGCTGGTGTTGTACTAGATACTGTCGTAGTGGAACTTGGTTGCTCAGAGGTTCCTGGCGACGTTACTGAACTGATACCAGCTGACGTAACCTGGCTACTAGACAAGGACTGAGTGCTATCTATAGCTGCCGCAGTTGTTTCAACGCTATTTACAACCTGAGGAGACGTGTCAGTAACCGGAATATCTACAGTGCTATTTACATTGTTGTCTACAGCTACACTTTGGGGGATATTTATATTTACAGAATCCGTATTAATATCAATATTTTCGGTATCTTTAATATCCTCCAAACTGTAGGGGGTAGTGTTAGGAGTCATGTCCGCATTGTCAAGTGCAGTCGCAAGTCCATCTAAAGCTCTCGGAATTAAATTCTTTAACAAATTCGCCATATCTCCAGATATCCTAGCTCTACTGTCCTCGTCCATGTTTCGAATCATTTCTTTAATGTTATTAGACAACATGCTAGTTAGTTCTGACGACACTAAATTGTTATTTGATAACAAAAGATCAGACACTGTGTTATATACCATTGTTCGGTCAGTCGTCGGCTGATTTGATGTAGGTTCAGGTGCAGTCGTGAGTTTGTCTGTTGACGGTTCTGTATCTGAATATAATACTTTAATAGCGAATGGTCTCCTTGCGGAAATGGGAGTGGTGGGAGTAGGAGTGGGGGTATATGGTGTATTCACAGGAGTTACAGTTTCATCTTGAGTGCTTAGTGACGGTGTAACATTTACCCCGCCCGTACTGTTAATCACACTTGGTGTTGTCTGGACCGTGTTCTGTACAAATTTAGTAACAGTGCTTACATTGATTGCAATAGCTGTAAAATTATCCGGATTCGGAATGCCTTGGGCACTATTTACATTGATGTTACTCACGCCGTTGAGTATATTTGTTACGTCTGTATTAAGGACTGTATTTTTCGTTACTTCAGTTGTTGTAGAGAGTCGTGGTCTGGGTGTGGACGTAAGTATTTCAGCTAGAGCATCGAATATGGATACTGTAACTGAAGGCGAATGATGTGACGCCTCGACATTCATTACGTGCGATGGTTTAACCAGACTCTCGGAAAGTCTCAGGTCTGCTGAGGACAAAGTCCTTCGTGTCTGAGTAAATGAAATAGCATTCACGTCTGGCCCTAATTGTATCTCTTCTCCCTCTACCTGAAATAAGAAGTAATCTCACCCATAAAAACAGAAAACATATAGACGTTGTGTATAATTGCAAAGAATTAAGTAGTTGCTTGTAAAAGAAACCCTCTGACAGTTTGTGGAAACTCGTGCAAAGACCAAAGCCTCTTTATTATACTTGGAATCAAGATAGTGGGTATACTCAGATGTTAGTGTCGTATGAGAGAGAAAGTTTAGATGGAAATGAAGTATTATTAAAACAATTTGTAAGATTTATACAATATTTAATATCTTGTTTGTTAGTGACTTCTACACTACAAAATATAGGTACATTAGTTTTATAAGCTTATGCGTTAAGTTTATTTAACTACTGAATATATTCTTTTATCTGACTTACAATTAAGTAAAATTAAATTGTATAACGATGTCTCTTTATAGCTCAACGCAAAAACTTGTTATAAACAAATTTACGTTTCGTTTCAAAGAGACTTTTTCAACAAAATTAATGCTTTACAATCTTATTGTCTAAATTAAAATGCCAATACAAATAAATGCTCTTAACATTACAATCTCTTTAAAACTAAACCATAACCGTTATATTACAATAGATGAGTGAATGAAATGAATGATAGTGGTCCGATAAACGGTATGTCAAAACTATATGATTCCATTAACCAGTTCAATGGATGGTTCATGAATGAGTGGTGTCGTCGTGACGTTCTGTCTGGACATCGACTCTGTAGTGACATCTACATCTCCACCAACGAACCATTTAGGCTCTTCTACAGACTTTGTCAACAGGTTGTCAGTGACGAAGAATTTCAGCCACGCCTTTAGCAATGAGAAACTTATTATTACAAACATTACCATTTGCTCATTTTTATATTAAAATAATGCTGTTTGTTTGTATTATGTTAAACATACAAAATTCTGTTTTAAATAACATCAAATGAACTGCTTAGCACAGTACAAGAAATGAAATCAGCTTTGATAATTCTAATGGTACGCATGAAATTTTGAAAAAATATGATGGTAAAGTATATGTCAAAACTGACTCCAGATCTTGATTATGACAATGACAATGATAATGAGGTGCAACAATGATAATGAGAGCTTATCTTAATGCCAATTGGAATAAAGGGGCTTTGTTCAATTTTGGAAATCTGTAAAGACAATGTGGTTTTACATATAAATTTTGTCTGTTGCACTAAATTTGAAGAAACTTTTAAATATTTTGTTATCTGTATTTATCATAGTTTGCATGTTACTTACAGTAGATGATGTGATTGTGGGTACAGTGGGTTTGTAAAATGGTTTATCGAGATACGAAGCTCGATATTTAGAACTAAACCTGCTTTTAGGTCTATCCGGCTCAGGAGTTATCTGTGGAATCAGTTCAAGTATCTCAAATAGTAATTTTATATTTTTTTGAAGAAATAGTCCTTAATTTTTTGAAAAATACTCACGCCATTAGTGGAAGCTTCTGTAGTTTTCGAATAAGCTTCACTGAATTTTCTAACATGCTTATCTCTAGGCTTCGGTGTTGTTAAATCGTAATCATCACTTAAATCTTTCGACTTTGTACGTTTACGGCCATATTTCCTCGTATGAAGGTTTCTTACTATCGGGGTAGCAGTTGACGACACTCCTCTTTCCTTTTCAATCAATAAATTAGGGTTCTGGTCTTTGTAATTTGCGTGATATTTGTATCGGTCAGGATCTCTAGCTCCCCCTGTAGGCGAAACAGCTACATAGGCCATATTTTCCGACTCTTGCGCCATATCAGACAGCACTGTCTTATTCTTCTTAGGTTCCCTTACTGATGCTGCTACTTCTTTATCCTTATTTTCTGCTTGGGGTCCTGTTGCCACAATGTTATTTTCTTCAGGCCTTTTAAGTAATTTAAATATAAGTGGCGCATCGGCAGGATCTTCTGTTTTCTTTTGCGCTGGTTCAACGCTAGATTTAGGAATCGCTTCCGTGGTAGAAGTCGTGTCATTCTTGAGATTGCTTCTCAGCCGTGAATAATATGATGTTCTAGGTAGTGTCGTCTTAGTTTTTCCAATATTGGTGAAACTGTTACTGTTTTCAGTTACGACAGAAATTTCAGTGCTCGTGCTGGGATTCTTAGCCGAAAATTTTCGTGAAAAATTTGGTGACCTAGCGAAAGATTTTTTTAAAACGCCACCGTTTTCTACGTTTTTCTCTTTTTCGCCATTGTCTTGTTTAGGTGATTCAGTGGTAGATGATTTAAGTTTTCTATTATATTTATACACCCCTTTTGAAGGATTTTGGCTGGAAGAAACACTTGGAGGAGTTGATGAACCAGCAGTTGACTTTCTGTTTCTATACGTTCCTCTTGGTCGGTATTCAGATTTTTTAGCCTTTGATGCATCTGGAGCTTCCGTGGAAGCTGTTGAATTTTCTTGGTTTTTTGTTTCCTTTTTTTCTTCCTCCGCTTTTTGCTTCCGAATCTGCAAATTTTAATAAAGTTTAAGTTTGTGCAGTAGAATGTACTTAAAAAAATATAAGTCATTAAATTGAAAGAGAAGACATTTAACAAAGGATAGGAATGCCTACGTGTCGGCCTAAATGTATAATTTTTATATTGGTGGTCATGTATGGAAGTGACCCCAGTGAATTACCCTTGAATATTTGTTTTCAGCTGGACCAGTAAGAGTGGACTGTAGTGAAGGAGTGTAGGTGTTGTAAACTTTTTGTGACGCTTTCACGGACAAACTCTCGCTGGTTGGAGAGCTCGCTTGTGTCTGAAAAATGTAACGAAACGCCAATATAAATTTTGAAAACATTAATTGCTAAGCGGTTTAAAGCCAATTCATCATGTTTTAGTAAGTAAACTAAGCGAGATTTGTTATTATCCTACTTTTGTGTAGATTGATAGAAGTTTGAAAGAAGATTGATTTTTATAAGCGGTTTCAGTAAAGTCTTTGCGAAAAATAGCTTTTGTTGCACTGGTGAGTTGCTAGAACAACTTACCGACGCGTTTTTAGCTTGTATTAATGCTTTAAAACTTTCGGGGTAATTATCGTCGTCATTTATTTCTTCCGTGGCTTGACCTGTGGGTCCCGATGCAGATGGCTTAACATTAGCCTTTGCTCTACCCAACGGACGTCTCACTACCTTAGTTATTTTAATAGTGGTCGTCTTTAATTTGTTAGCTTCAGTACTCTGCGATACAATCCTTTCGATAATCGGGGCGAATGTTTGAACTTCAGGTTGACTAGCACTTCCCTTTATGTGACTAGATTTGACAACTTCATTGATTGCCGTCAGTCCTTCCCCGGTCAAATTTGTGTCTGTTTCTGATTGACGCGTCCTATATCTTAGTTTCCTTGAATTTCTGAGATCGCCGGTCCTGGCAGTCGTAGGTTCTTTGTCCGATACAGATATAGAGTTAGTGGTTCCAGAACCATCTAGGTCGAGTGATCTCGTATTAGTGCGAGTGTTGACGCGTCCACGACTTGCGGTCCTTTTAGGAGCTATACTCTCGGTCGTTTGGACCATAGAAATGGAGCTCCTGCGTCTGAATTGAGTCGTGGCCGAGTTTTCTTCTTTAGGTATGATTTTTGAAATATCATCCAAATTGGAGTTGATAATTTCTATTTTACTCTCGTCGATAATGGGCGATGATACTTCTAAGGGAGCTGGGGTCGGTTGTACCGGTCGTCTGCTGACTTGTCTCGATCTGCTCCTGACGACGTTTTCTCTGGCTGCCGCAGGCTCCGTGTTTGCTTCGACCTCGGCGGGTCGGCTACGCGTTCGACTTGAAGTCCTTCTTGAATCGAATCGTTCGTTGTTTGCTTGTGGTTGTGGTTGTGGTTGTGGTGTTTCCAAAGTGGGTTCTACGGGTCTACTCCTGGATCTGGAGCGGACGACATCGCGTGCAGTTGAGGTTTCCTCTCGTCTCCTGCTGCTCCTCGACCTGAAGTTAGGCACAGCTTCCGCTGCACTCGCTACGCTGTTCTCGTCCACTGATGATGGTCCTGGCAATCTTCTGCCAACTCGAGATGCTCCTTCAACCTGTAAAGAGTAGGAGAATTTAACTACACATTTTGTCTCACATGTTTCTAAAAATAGACAAACCACATATTACCATCAGTTTGTAGATGAAATCAACATGAATCGATAACAAAGATGTTTTTTATCTGTACAATTAACCTCTATCAAATAACATAAAACAAGTGGTTTAAATCTGTTACAATTGATGCAGAAAATAGTTCAATAAATTCTTTACAGTACTAAAAAAAATCTGAAAATTAATGTTCTGGGGTGATATGGTTATCAATATTTATGAGGTTCCATATTTAAGCTACTGTAAGTTGGAAGTCTCATTAGGGATGGAGCCCATTTAGAAATTATATCTGATAATAACTCATTACTCAGTCTAGGAATAATGTACATAACACATATGTAAAACAAACTGATTTAATGACGTTTATAGAAAATTACGCTGAATCAAATGATGAGCCCACGTAATATAATGACCATATCTAAAATAGAAAGCGGCATTATATGTTACCGAACAATGCATTCTTATGAAATCTAGTTGATCTGAGGTAATACAGAACAAAGAAAGTGCAGTGAATTCAAACAATGCTTGGACTACTGAGGGACCGTTATTGTTTATAATATATTAATTAGCTGTATACTATTATAAACCAAAAGTGCATTTGTTGGTTTACTTTTATTTAACTTGGGAATTGAATAGGAGACTTTCCCGCCCTCACACCCACCACTGTAACTCCTGTGAGCCAGAATCAACAGTGGCACGCAATGTAATGACACCGAGCATTGAAGCTCGGCGAGTCTCCGGGAATGTCTAACTTGTCTTTAACCCGCAACGAAATTAATCAGAAAGTTAAATTAATAGGAGGAGTTGGAAATAAATTATTGTCCACTTCCCTCCGTGCAAAGCGGGTGACAAAACATTGAACTGAAGATTTAAATAACCTCGCAAAAAGACTTTTACAGCCGGAGAAGCCAGCTGTAAAGCACCACGGATCAAATTATTATTACATTTAAATGGGACCTATTATGTGAACTGTTATGCTTGATTCCAGTAATAGGTATGGCAAAAACGCCGGAAAGCACGGAAATTCTTTCTAGTCTCTACAAGGTCCATGTAGTATACAACTCCAGATGTTATTTGCATACTATCTAGCATGGTTTTACGCTCATTATGCCAAAGACTACACTCCCAAAGTATATGATGCGCGGACTGGTCATACTTGCAATTAGGTGTTGAACATGGACACGCAGGCGACGCAACAAGCTTAAAAGAGTAAAGTTTAGACTTAAAGTTACCATGGCCCCTGAGAAATTGTGATACGCATTAATCGACGTCTAGCCATGTCTTTGTTAAACGATCACGTACGCAAGGAAAAAATTGGTATAGATGCCGGCCCTTCAAAGATACCTCCCATCTATTTTGCCATTCATCTAATAGTTCGCTATATACCACTGAAACCGGTTTAAATAATCTGTCAACTTTTAAAAGTTCACGTGCGGTAAAAAAACTTTTAACCATATTCTCTCTATTAGAGTAATACATCGCGTCGCGACGTTGCACCTCCAGGTCGACTGGAAGTACACCCGCTACGACAGGCAAAGCTTCGGTACTAACAGTTCTATATGCCTTGGACAAGAATATCAACGCCAAACGTTGGCTCTGGAGCAGTTTTCTTCGCACAGCACCGATAGTAGCCCTATCAGCCCATACGGGAGATCCATAACAAATACATCCTAAGTAAGTTGCTCCATAGATGATTTTTAGTGTATTGAAAGATAGCCCCCACGTTGATTTTGATATTCTTGTCAAAGCAAAAAAGTTCCTTTTCGACTTTCCCCGACGTTCTTAATATGTTCAAGAAAGGAAAAAATCCTTTCTTAAATTAAACCAAGATAACAAACCGATTCCTTTTTTTAACATTGATATTATTAAATTTAATTCGCGGCTGTGATTTTAAAGTTCCTTTCAGAAGTAATTGGAACGTTTTTTGTGGTGCAAAGGTTAAGAGCGTTTATACCCTGCACGCGCTTTTTGGCATAAAAATAGGACTTTTCAAATGAGTTAATAGCCACCAATAAACAATTTAAAGGAAAAATAATTATTACTAATTTTAGAAAAGATTGTCATCTAGGGATTTTGGTGGAAAACATTATAGATTAATGGATAATTTGTGAGTACTATACGGATTACTGAACACAAGTTTCGTTATTTAGGCTTTAAATGGCAATTTAGAAGCTTAAGATATCCTTAACCACTAAATATAAGATGAAAATAAAAATATTATCAGACTAATAAGACCCTTATAAAGGGATTTTGCTGAGAAAAATAATCTTTTTGTGTTTAGTTCCTGAAAAATAAAAATTTAAACAATGCAAAATTATTCAGAAACTCTCGTCAAGAACATATTTTTTTTCACCAACTTATCGTACATAATTTTTTATAACAATTACATATTATAATAGAAAAACATCTTATCAATAAATTACCATTTTTATATTTCAACAAAATTAGTTTTCATGTTTTCTACAAATATTTTAAAAACCGCTATAAAACACGCTGTCCGACGTGGATCAAATCAGACCGCCGCAAGGCCTTCTAGAGGGAGGACGTATCGCTCGTCGCTCCGGCCTGGCTGCAGTCGATTATGCCGCGCGTAGTAAAAATAGCCACGCGCGGAATGCGATTACCACATCTTAGTACTTTGGTAGTAAAATATTTAATTATTTTTATTACCTACAATGATTTTGTAGTGAGTATAAATTATGTTTCAGGTAATATAATGGGATGTAATTCCGAGGCTAAATTATGTTATGTATTGTAATATAAAATTAAATATATTTCGTAATTGTAAGGGGTTGTAAGGCCCCTAACACTATTTATGTGTTCGAACACGAAATGATTAATAAAACGTCCGTAGTGTCTACTGATTGAACACTGATTTGAATGCAACTTAACAATGTAATAATAACGTAGTATGATTACTATCTAAATTTGTATTATTCTTTGCTTGCACAGTAATATTTGTCTACTTATAATGCAAATAAAATATTTTTATGATATTATATTACAGTTACATTTCAATTGAATATTTGAAGCCCACGGATCAAAGTTGTTTGAGCCGATTGTATAGCGAGCCGACGCGGCAGCTCTACGCACACAGCTTTGGTCGCTTATGTGTGCGTGAAATTAACGTGTATACGCTCTTAAGCGATTTCGATGGCCCCAATAACATATTAGTTTTAAACACGCGTCTGACATTATTTCTAATCCCGACCTACTATTTGACTCTATAAGCAAGAGGCCGTCGTCCACATATCCGGTCAAACAACACCCTGACGGCAAGGGAATTGCAAGAAAATCGACGAACCCTAAATTCCACAAATAAGGACCTAAGACCGAACCTTGTGGACAGCCCATCGTAAGTGGTTTCTACACAGCATAGTGTCCAAGTTTAAGTTTTGTTGATCCGTGCGAGAAATACGAGTAAATAAGTGAATATATATTTTTAAAGCAACCTCGTAATTTCAACTTAAGAAGCAACATCGGCCACCAAGCGTTGTCGAAGGCACCGGATATGTCCAGGAAAATACCGAGTACATATTTGCGCGCCGATGTACTTACAGCTCTTCTAACCGATATTGCCGCGTCGATAGTTGACTTACCCGTCGTAAATCCGAACCTGTTTATCGTGAAACTTTGGTCCATCCGGTAGCAATCGAGGGACGATAAGACGTTCTAAAAGTTTACCTAGCGACGGTAAGAGTGTAATAGGTCTATACGACTTAGGATCATGTGCAGATTTATCGCCACCCCTTCAGCAATACATCTGTTATAAACAGTGAGTAATGCATCGCCGGCCGATTTACACGCTTCTTTGATCATTTAATTGGTAATTTTATCGTCACCGGAAGCCTTGTTTAGGGGCAAAGCTCGTACAATTTCGCTAAATTCATCAAACGACGCGAGATTTGAATCGGGGGAGTTCGGTACCTCCATGGCCCACATCCTAATCTGCTTGTGGTATTCTGTATCATTTTCAATATTATCATCCGGAATTAACGATTGTAACAGAGCCTCCGTTGTCTCCTCAATACCAGTTGTGAAGTTATTGTCAATTTTTAAATTCTCAATATAAGCCAAGTTGATTGACCTATTCACTTTAAATTCGTGGTGTAAAGGAGACCACGGACCCTCACTATCTAACCGGGCCACAATTTTACGTAACAAATTTCCTTTCGATTTTTGGACGGCCGCTTCATAACGTGATCTGCACAACTCTCAGTTTATTTAAAGCAGATGTAATTGCTTCCCCTGTGACACAACGTCTCTTAAGCCCGTTGAAACGCCTACGCGCTCTGCGAAAAGTCCGACGTAGTTGGACCAATAAGTCATTCCACCAATCGCACCTCCGAGTGTTAGTGATGGAACCTCGACCGATGGTAATGTCTGCGCAATATGTAAAAGTGTCCGACATAATCTCGGCACAGGTTTCAGCTGATAGATCATTGCGAGTGAAGTCCCCAGCATGCCGAGCAAATAGCGAGCTAAATAAATCCCAGTTAGCGCCTCTAGATTTATATCTAAAATTAAAATTATTCTGTACCGGACCCTGTATCAATCTAGGCAAGAACTCGTACACAATCAGGCGATGGTCACTACACGACGCGTCCGGCAGGACGCGCCACCTATCAATACGGACGTCTCCACTAGAAAGAGTGACGTCAATAGAAGATTCGCCCGTAGCGCTACTGTAAGTAGGTGGTGCATCGGGGGTGTTGTGTATTTCGAGATTCATCTCTGCAATGAAATCTTCTACAGCGCAACGTCGCTCGGTATCAGTGGAGCGATATTTGTCATGACAAAGGACAGATGACGCATTAACGTCAGCACCTATAATAATCTTATGTCCTGCGAGGGACCGCAAGACATAGCGGAGGTGATGCAGATGAGGACCCACAGGATCTGAGTATTGAAAATAACAGCTCACAACATAAACTTTACAAATCAGACTAGACACCTCACCGACAGCACAGTGTGACGTCATAAGATTACGCACTGAGGTAATGGTAAGATGTGAACCCGACACAAAAATACCTGCTCGTGAGTTGTTATCGAGTTGTACTACCTTACTACGTAATCGCGCATGTTGGTATTGCTCCTGAACTAGAATGATATTTAATTTATAATCGTGAATTAACGTGTCTAATTCTGACGTCGCTACCCTATCGTTATGAAGGTTTAACTGACCGATTGTAAATTTATCCATAATTTTTTAGTATTGGGTCGAAAGAAGTAATTGCTCGATTTTGTTTTTATATGTTAGGCACTCTTGAGACCCACAACGATGGTCATGTGGTTTTTTAAATCTTTTACAAGGCGCACACACTGACTTAAATTCCGGGTTCGATTTCTGCGTGCAAGCCTTAGTTTCGTGAGACTCAGCACAAATGGCGCACGTTGGTATTTTATCTGTGCAAAACTTTTGTACGTGCCCATAATATTGACAATTTAAGCAACGTACTACTTCTATGTCATCAATAAAACGGCAGGTGGCCCAATCAATGAAAAGTTTATCTTTTGTATTCATCAAATGTTTGCGAATCTCTGAGTCCAATTCTAAGCCTATCCATTTACGACCGTTATCTAAAAGACGTCTGCGAGTTATTTTGACGGACTTTGAAAAGTCATCTTCCTTTATGGGCAATTCGTCCTTGATGTTTTGACGATATAATGCTGTTAAGAAAGCGCGGTCTTCCATGGAGGATGGCACGTCTTTAACTAAAATACGGGGGCGGCGACCCTTTGGTTTCTCAAGACGCAGCCCCGCCGATTTTATCGCTTCGACAGATTCCAATTTTTTATTTGTTTGTCATTTGCAAGACGCAGAGCAACACCAGATTTAGCGGTTTTTTTAACCCCAACGATTTGGACCCCGTCGTCACTAGGATTAATTGCCTTAAAGAGCGCACGTTTCGTCGCGGATGACGTCTGCAACTCAGCCGACCGTTGACCGAATAAAAAAAAAATTCATGCGCGAGCCCTGGTCATTAACGAGTTCGTTTATCTTTGACAAATAACTCGATACTTCCAACACCATATCGCAATAGTCCGCGCGGCTCGCGTCGCTGCCGTTGTCTACAGACGAAGTATCTGCCGATTCTGATAATTGCAGATGTTTCGATTGAACGGGGGAAACAGATGTGGGCGAATTCACATCGCTGAATAACCGTTTGGCCGAACTGGGTGACCGAGGCGTGAGTCTACTTTGACCGAAAGGATTTGGGTCCCGATCGGGCGGATCGTCATTGTGAACCGACATTTGCTTATCAGAAATAAAAATGCAAGTTATTTACGATATATATTGTAAACTAACACGAACTAATTAACGTTAAACAAATCAGCGATATTTTATTTCGCAATACCCACTTTAGAAAAATAAAAGTACTTACCGAGAAATAAATTTGAGTAAATCCACAAATAAACCATATAAAACTTTAAAAAACTTACAGCTCGCTGCTGACAATACGATACCATACAACAATAAACAACTCACGAACCGATAATCGCCGTTAAAACACACAAAACACAATTAATAATGACGAGCACGTAAACACGTCACTATACTGTGCACCCGCGGGAGGGGAAGGAATGGGAATTGAATAGCAAAATGCAACCTTATTTATATGTAAGTGAAAAACACAATTCCTGTACTCAGTGTCCAATTCGATAACAGCCCGGCCAAATTATCTGAAAAATTGGGTACCCTGCATTAATTCACAACTATCTGAATTTAAAGACAAGTTAGGGTTACCACTCTAAGGAAATCATGAAAAATCCATCTTGATCATATGTGTGCAACATTTTTTGCTTAAAATAAAAAGTCGCTAAAATGTTTCTTTTGGTCAAACTAATTAATAATTATTGTCCTTATACATTACTTGAACATGAATAGCCAGATGCAATACGATAGAATTAATGTAAAATATCACATTTTTTCTGACATCTTATATTTAGGTAACCTTCCAAAGTCTGCCAGAAATTAATAAAAATGATTATGATATTGTTCTTTCCCCTATAGATATTATACCTTTTCAAGTTCAATAAATATTAGTACATTTTGTAAAAACTTAAAATACATGGCCATGTTCTATATAAAATATAGCCGCGACATGTACTTCACTAATCTTTGGGCATCTAAACTTCAAACAACTAGACACATCAATCAGTCACAAAGAAAAACGCGTCAACTCGTGTTCGACAATTTCACACACGATTGAGTTACCACAAAGCCTTACAGGATGTCAGGTATCAGGTTATACCCGAAAATGGAACGGGTTTTTAGGGTACTTAATATCTTGAGCAACAATGATGTAACAGTTTCGATAGGGTTACACTCGTTGACGAATGAAGGTCAATCTGCCGTAGTATTCCTGATGGAGATAATTAAAGGAGGCTTTATATATATTGTTCAATTTATGTGTTCTTAATTAAAACTACATACGTATAAAATCTTTTGAGTGTTTACGAAATAACACGGTCACTTCAAACAGATAGATAGAGGAACAAAATTCCATTAGTAATCCTTCTTGAAACAGAATTTCTAATCCCTCTTTCGGGTTATTTATTTATATTTATTAAAAAGTGCGTGGTGGCCTATTGGTAAACGGACTAGACGTGACTGCCAACATGGTCACGGTGGTCGCGGGTTCGAATCCCAGGGCACACCTCTGACTTTTCGGAGTCATGTGTGTATTGATAGTCAATCACCACGCACTAAAACGGTGAAGGAAAACATCGTGAGGAAACCTGCATACCATAGCGATTTATAAAAAAATCTATGGTATGTAAGTCCGCCATCCCGCACTAGGCCAGCGTGGTGGACTATATGGCCTAACCACTCTCAATCGTACTGTCGATTGTAGAGTAGGCCTGTGCCCTGCAGTGGGACGTATATGGGCTGATACAGATATAGATTTAAAAAATTATAAAAAAGCCCGGTACAAGCTTCCTATTTTCCAAGGACACTGATTGGACCAGGCTTCTGTTCAGAAAGAATTTCCTGTAATTAAAGATAGCGTGTTTAAACTGAGGACTACTGCAATTGCCAAAAGAAAATTATCGGTTTCAACTGCTTAGATATTAGAGCAAGCACAAAAACACTAGAGATTTCTGACAGCTATTACAATTATATAATTTTAATCTCGATCTCTATTTACTGCCAAAGATATAATGTACAGGAAGGAATAAAAAAATACAAATCTCACGAATTACTATTAACAAAGCAATTATTTTTACGTGATGTACATTATGAATTCTACATTAAATAGAACGTCCTGATCAATACGCACTTTAAATGTAATTGATGACTTTTAAAACAGCATAGACAGTTATACATTTATGTAAAACGTTAAATACCCGACTTCCATTCTAAATCAGCCCTAATGTGGTTTTAATTCGACAATGGCTTCTGTGTCGCAATGTTGCATTAGCTAACACGAAATAAGTATCAAAACCTTTATATAAAGACATTGAATAAGTAATGTAATAATGAGATGGCAAGTCGATTGCACTTAATGCTTTCGTTTCTTTTATTTTAAATCGGCTACCAGTTTAAGATCTCTTTTAAGTCTATCTAGATTCTAGTGGTATATCGTCCTACTGAGGAAGATTGTCGTATTTTCCAGTAGGTAATTATATAACCAAAATGTAATAAAAAAAGATTTTTCGGAATAAGCTTTCAAGTTAACAATGTTTTCATTAAGTTGGGCTCATAAAAATGACTGAAATGAACCATAGTGCTAGCAACTATGTATCCTGATATAGCATTGCCTATTGAAATAAAACTATTATTTACCGATTTTACGATGGATTTGGTTTATTTCATACATTATTTTTTTAAATTCCCGACGTTTCGATTTCTTTACATCTTTCGTGGTCACTGGGTGGACTGAGGTATTACTTATTAGTCATCCGCACAGCATATATCATACATTGCCTAGTAACCAACGCCAAGCAAAACTTATATAAATCTAAGGAACAATAAGTCCTAGATAATCCGTATGCTCTGAACAGATCACATTTAACAAGATAATCTAAACCGTGTATATCATAACTATACCCAACGCTTTGAATTTGCAAGTGCATATTGCGATTGAATCTGATATTCAACCAATCCCTTATCAGCTGACCTAAGGGCCAATCACCTCGTATATTCAAAGTGAGAGGTCCATATGTGGACAACACTCATGTGCAAGACGTTGTGAGGCTATATTGATGAGAGGTAGCGGTTGGTGACTTATTAAGAACTCAATAAAAAACATATTAATTAAAATAAAAAACTTTTTGACAGCCTCCGTGACGTCGTCTAAAACAAGAGGTCGCGGAATCAAGACAAATGTGTAAACCACAAGCATTTCTTTCGAGACTTTCGAGTCTGGGTGTTTTTGAGACTGAAAAGTATCTCGTAGTTACTCATACCCACGACACTAAACAAAAACTAAGCACTGAATTTATTATGAGTTTAAAACTCAAGAAAAAAAAGGCTTCTGTAGAAGGATTTGTGGACTCTGAATTCTAATTGTGAGACCAAGGAATGTGCGAAACTACAGAAATGATTAAACATTAATATACGTAGCCTTTGGTGCTCAGAAGCTTTTTAATTTAGGAGACAAAATACACTTTACCGATTATTTTTAACCAAAAAAAAATTACTGAACCCGAACTATAAATATTTGACACATAAAAAATGCCTTAATATCGACCGCCAATGGCTATGAAGCCAAATCGCTACAAAACTCGTCTCCGCCTATCACCAACTTCACCACCTTACAAACACCCTATGTCCGCGTGGCCTTATTACTACAGTAGGTACACACGTGTCGCGGGTACTTAGCAGGCATTATTAAACACATATGTCTGTATGCCGCAGGTTCATACGAGCTCGTAAAACATTATTTAACGAGCTTGTAGTTAAATTCGATACGTTGTTGAATAAGACGTATCGACTTTATTGTAAATAAATAAATAAACCCAACAGTCACATACAAAGTTCTAACCCCACATTATGACTAACGGCCGCACTCAGAGACGTTTAATGTTTATTAAATCGTTCCTTAGTAAAGGTTTTGTTGTAAATGTCTCTGAGTAGGGCAGTAACTCTTGTATCAAGGGTGACAGAGAATATGAAAGACGTTTCGGTCTTAAAAAACACACAGACCCGAAAAGAATGTAAATCACACAAATACCTATATTTCTCTCGGTGCGGAGATCGAACCCACAGCCTCCCCTGACCCAACATTTGATTCAATTAAGTCTATCATGGGTATCAGAGACTATGAGAGACTTTTCGGTCTCAAAAACACACAGATCCGAAAAAATATTTACAAGCCTAAGCCATAAGTCATAAGCATATAGGCATAACTCATACTTAAAGTGTACCTATATGTATTTTTCCCATACTCTTTTCTGAGTCATGCACTTTTAAAGTTCACAAAGCAATTAATTCAAATTACTTTTTTGATATATATAATATATTTTAAGTAGAAGTTTATTCATGTATTTTATGTTGTCCTTTCGCAACGACGCGACGTCTGGGTTTTTTGACCTAATTAAAAATTTCACAATAATGCACAACATTTAAAACCCATTACGTCAAAAGCTATAACTTTTATCGTGTAAATTATAATATGTATAAATTTAATAGGCCGATTATATTCTGTAATTTTTAACGCGGATAAAATAATGACATGTTTAAGTTATAAACCATGGAAATTAAACTACCAGCCTTGTCAAACAGTAGATAAGTCAAGTCTAACCATGACGTATTTTGCCATTTTTCGAGCCGCTGGCTGGTGCATTTCGCAACATTTCACAAATTCTTTCGTTTGGCGACCTTGCGGCTACTAGGCTCGGCAGCTATTGTCACGACCAAATATCAAGCAAGCTCTGCACGAACGATATCTGTATGACAATCCGTTTGTTGTTGAGCTGAGTCTACAACGTATTTTAGTTTTGACCATTTTCGGTGCAGCAAAGCATTCAATGGCTGTGAATTTTTGATTTTATTTCGATAGAGTCTAGTAATAGTTTTAAGGGTTATGCCATGAGGTCCTGGATATGCCAGAATATTCTGATTAGGCCGTGAGCCCAATAATTTTAATTTCAAATAGAGTAGTCTATACCACGCAGTTCGTAGAAAAATGTCGGCGAAAGAAAGGTGGCGGAATGTAAAGTTAATATAAGGAAAATCATACTGAACCTGTATAAAATCAAGTTCCCAAATAAAGTCAAACATTAATAATGAATATTCCTAATTTAGGTATAATTAGCACCGATGATAAAATAATTTAAAAAAATGTAACTTTTCGCAACCCATTCAGTAACTCAGAACTGAAGGGCGTTAATGATCATTCAGTCAACGTGTATGATTGATACGCCTGCTCTATAACTGATAGCAAATTAGTTATGAGACGATCATTTATATACTGCAAAACTACTTTAATGTGTTAGTAATAAAAATATTTCAATCACACAGACCGCCTGCGCATAGCAATGGTCTAGTCTAACAGGGCTGATATAAAAATGCCACTATTGGACACTTCCATTTATGTATATGTGATCTGGACATAACACACCTTTAGAATTTAAAGTGTCCTAATCCAAAATATATATTTTTTTGGCTATTAATCATATATTAGCTCAAAATGACTATTTCTATCGACCCGTTATTAAAGAATGACCTATTGACGCGTGAAAGACAAGAAATAGGCATACTTCGGTCTTCCCGATGTATCTTCCATGTGTACAAAAATTCTTATGTTACAAATATTTACTGGACGTTTCTCAAAAAATAAGATTTTTTCAGTAAGGTCTCTATAATTCGAAAGGTGCAATAAGCTAATCCATAAATTCAACCCTGTCACGTCCTTTCGAAATCACATGCGCTATGCAATTAACATAATGTGGGTCCGTGGCCTGATGGACACTACACATAACGTTTCAGAAATCAAAATGTGGTGGTGACACATGACATATTAAAATTAATACGTCCATACTTAGTATAAAATCGATCCTAATTGTACAATGTGGAATGCGTAGCGAATTAATTCTAGTACTGCATATAATATCAACGATAAAAGCATATCCAACCTTAGATACAATGTTACAAACTAGTAGGCAGACGTCTGCCTTGAGATTATTCAGTGTTTGAATATATACTCTTTTGAATAAGATGAAGATTAGTAACTAATTGTAACTTCTTCTTAAATTGAAAAACAGGAGATGTAACAAATGCTGGAATGTTATAATCGTGATTGTAAACAATAATATTAGTGTAACATTACTCTTAAAATGGTGCAAATATTTTGATTACTATGTACTATAATTATCGATTAACCTTATGTTTACAATAGGCTATTTGACTGTATAAAAAATATTGACTTATTTGTTTCCATCCGTGTACATAATTTAATTTTAAAACATATTTCATTATCATACATTAAAAGTATTGTATATTTTGGCTAAAAACACAATTATAATTTAATTTATTTTGAGTTCGCGCCACGTGATCGTAAACGATTTTGATTGGCTATGACGTCATGCGTTTGTATGAACTACTCACATACAGGAAATGAATGGGATTGATAACGGCATAGATGCAAATTGAATATTAAAAATACCTTCAAAACGAGTTATTTGACATTAATACCCGTGAATTAATAATATTATCATGTCCAATGTAATAAAATGTGAAGAAAGAAATATAATTCAATTTTTTTTGACAAAAACTCATTGAGGTATACAACTGGAGGGGATCTAGACCAAATAATTTGGAACATTTGCAAGGGTACATGTACCCTTACGCTGACAGTCGGCTATGACAGTTGTCATTTATGCTATTTATTCTAATTGCTTTAAAAATACCGTACTCCCAACTGAAGACATGTAATAACCATTCCAGTTCACTTGAAAAAAATATAGAATTTAATTCCATACGTAAATTAACGATAATTTAAATAAAGTAGCAAAAATATTAATAAATTAGATTATGTACCAAAGCCGTTTTGACAAATGTCATATTTTAACAAAATTATAGAATAAGATTAATGTTACGGACAAATAGGTAAATATTGAAAAATTCGTTTATTTATTTTATTTAATATATTTATTATTAGATACATTGGATATTGTAAATATATTTTTTCACTATCCATATTTTTGACACAAAAGTATTTTTAGTAGGATAACTCAATACGCTATTTGACTATTTTCTGAAAACCATACCACATTATGAAGTGGAGTCTATAGACCTTACAGATAAAGGTTATTTTTAATTACAAAATTAAATTTACAAAATACACTGAATAATTACATTGTCAAAACGCTCTATCTGGCAATGTGGCGTTCAGTTCGTAAACATCCATTCCAGAGATTCGTTCGCATGTCACCCATTCTCTAATCAACCATAGATCAATCAATCAATCAAATAGTCCGAATGAGGTTTTGTCAAAAAAAATAGTTTTTTTTTCTTTCTTCACATTTTATTACATTGGACATGATAATATTATTAATTCACGGGTACAAATGACAAATAACGCGTTTTAAAGGTATTTTTAATATTTAATTTGCATCTATGCCGTTATCAATCCCATTCATTTCTTGTACGTGAGTAGTTCATACTAATGCATGACGTCATAGCCAATCAAAATCGTTTACGATCACGTGGCGCGAACTCAAAATAAATTAAATTATTATTGTGGTTTTTAGACAAAATATACAATATTTTTAATGTATCATAATGAAATATGTTTAAAATTAAATTATTTACACGGATGGAAACAAATAAGTCATTATTTTTATACAGTCAAATAGCCTATAGGTTAAGGCTAATAGGTTTTGTTGTTTTTAAAATCTTTATAATAATGTAGCTTTATAAGTTATTAAAAATGCATGATTATATTGGGCTTTTATATTTCGTTTTACTTTATTCTGAAACATTAGGTAACAAATGTAACAAATATATGAAGTGTCGTATCTGCAGCAATGCCGACTTGATCTATAATATAATCCGCTCCAGTTGTAATACCTCAATGCAAAAACTCATTCGGACGATTGACTGATTGATTGATCTATGGATGATTTAAGAATGAGTGATATATGCGAACGAATCTGTGGAACGGATGTTTACGAACTAAACGCCACATTGTCAGACAGAGCGTTTTGACAGTGTAATTTTTCAGTGTATTTTGTAAATTTATTTTCAAATGATATAGATATAGTAATTAAAAATAACCTTCATTTGTAAGGTCTATAGACCCCGCTTCATAATGTGGTATGGTTTTCAGAAATTAGTCAAATAGCCTATTGACCAAGTACACGTTAAACATGTCAAAATCTCAAGCTTGCTGGACACCCAATATTCTATTTTCCTCAACTGCAATTAAATCTGTATCTGTATCAGCCCATATACGTCCCACTGCAGGGCACGGGCCTACTCTATAATTGAGTATACGATTGGGAGTGGTTAGGCCATATAGTCCACCACGCTGGCCTAGTGCGGGTTAGCTGACTTACATACCATAGAAATTCTTATAAATCGCTATGGTATGCAGGTTTCCTCACAATGTTTTCCTTCACCAACTGCAATTAAATGCATGCGTAGAATTAACCCCAAATAGCTATTACTGATGAAAACTATGTTAACAATCACGCACATAATGAGAACCATTGGATATGCCAGGTCAAGAAGCGATCTGATTTCCTATCAAATACTCTTCCGTTGCAGACGACAAAAAAATCCTTTAGCTGCTATAATACCATAAATAAAACGACAGAAAATTATAATACACACAAAGAAAACTGCAAACCAAACTTCCGAATTAAAGAAGATATTACTAGTTTCAAAAGAATACACTTGATCTTATCAAAAGCTATTAAAGCTCACGATGATTGATTTCCGTCCAAGGCCGGATCTAACTGCAATCTTGACCTCGGAGTAAAAACAATAGAATTACTTCCTTCGTACCCAGGCGATCAATTTGAACGCGGTGAAATTAAATAAACATTATAAATAGTTTAGTAGGTAACACCTAAGAACAGATTACACTTGAGTAGTTCAAGGTTCGGATATGGACACACTGTGATATTGGTTGCCCTGAGGGACAGACTAATTAAAAGAGGGTATAAGAAAAAAGGGTTAGTCGTTTTTAGGTTCTTGATTGGAAGCCACGTACAGGCAAGCGAAATGTCGGAGGCCCGCCTACAAGGTGGACGGACGATCTGACTACGGTTGCAGGAAGTCGCTGGATGCAGGCCGCTTTCAACAGGTCATTGTGGAGATCCTTGGGGGAGGCCTATGTTCAGCAGTGGACTTCCTGTGGCTGATATGATGATGATGATGATGAACATACGAAAAAATGTGTTTTAAAAATACAGGGTATATCAAGACTGCTACCGAAAACGAAGCCGGGTGGTAGTTTAAGCGACTACAGACACAATGCAACAGAAAAAGTTGCGAAAAAAAAGCGACAATTTTTTTTTTTGTTATTTTTTTCCTATGGCCATTTTTGGGTGGTAAATACATTTTTTCCTAAAATAATAGTATATACCCTTTTATTTATAAATACTCTAAGGTATAAAAGAGTTTAAATTATTATTTTAGCAAAAACTATGGATTTACCACCCAAAAATGACGATATTTAAAAAATCATAAATAAAAATTGTCGCGTTTCTAGGCGAAATTTTTAATTGCATTGTGTTTGTAGCCACTAAAACTACCACCCGGCTTCGTTTTCGGTAGCAGTCTTGAGATACCCGGTATAGTATCGGGCAATTGTTTGATGTAAGCTTTTCAAATATATTTCAATCTTGACAAATAATATTTTCAAATGCCAAAATAAGTACATTAACTGGATTGCTTAACCTGAAAATAACCATAGGACTTTAAAATTCATATCGTTTAGATGTTTCGATTTTATTTTATTTTATCTTGGTGCCTCACAGCTATCAACAGCAAACAAAAATATGTTATCCAAAAGATAGCCAATTACGAGCTACCGCAGATACATAGGTTGTAAAAATTACAAAATCTAATTGTCTTACTACTTAATTGTACCTTAAATGTTACTTAAAAAGGATAACTAAAATAACTTACTTATACTAAGGAAAATATTAACGAAAATATATATACTTATAAAAAAAGTAAATAATAATAAAATCGATGAATGAGTGAACACTCAGCTTTATTTCCGACGAGGTCACCAATTGGACCGCGACTAAAGTTGGAGTTATTAGTCTATAAACAAACATCGAAGTGCGAATCAAATTATTATTAATACATATATCCTAATTTTCGACGCTTTGAATCTAGTAATTAGTATTTTTTGTATACCGGTATAAAGATTGATAAGAAATTGTCATTGTTGCTAATCAACATCCAACATCTAGAAAATACATGAAAAATCGGCGCAGGGCTTTTAGTTTGTCGGGGAATAAGTGGTTAGGGAAACTTAGAAATCTAAATTATTAAGACCTCATTTAATGTAATAATCAAATACAAACTGGAAATGTTACATTTAAATGTCCAAGTACATTCTTAAGTTACTCAATCTGATGGTTAGTACCCATCCAGTTCTTCAAATAACTTCGAGTATTATGACCTTTCTATTGTAAATTTATTTGAACCAACAATACTGTCCCAGTAGCCTCGTCCAATCTATTTATTATATTATAATCTAGATTATCCCAAAACCTAATTTACTACCTGAACTAAATCAACTAAAATGCACCTGTGCACATAAAATTGAATATTGTTTGAAATGATAATGATTGAACCGTGAAATTAGGCAACGTTGGCGGCAATGTAAGCCGATATCAATTTTTAGTGCCTGCATTTTAATATTTGCTGGAGCAGAAAGTCATTCCGTGTAATTTTTAGGTTGTATTAAATAACATTTTTCAATGCTCCAGTTTCACGGTTGAGTTACCTACCACTCGTATGTCGTAAATTATGACATGAGTACGCGCCTTCGCACGGGTAATTTCAATTTTCCTTGTTTTTCAGTTCCTAAATGAAACTTGCAATTACTCAGAATACCAAGTACTAAATAGGATCGAAATTTGAAGTAAATACAATTAAAAATCATCAATCACTGTATTTTTTTTATACATACATAAACTCACGCCTTTTTCCAAAACGGGTACCAGTCGGTCGCAACCAGTACACCCACGTTTCGCCTCGTGTGTATTTTCCCACGATGTGATAGGGCGCGAGCCTATCGCCATATCGGGCACTTTCTGACTCCGAGCTGATAATGAATTGAAAAATCCACTATCATTTACTCACAGCCCGACCCGGGATACGAACCTCAACTTTGCCATCATACCGTAGTACAACTACGCCACCGAGTTAGTCTTTTATACATTAATAATTTAAATCTCCATTAAAATTTATTACATACTAACATAGTTCTTAAGATAAATAGTAACTAACAAACTGGATTGTAATATCTGAAAATAAATGAATTATCATTTTTATAGTGTTATAAGACCGATTTTCATTTACGTTCATTGCAAAATAATACATTAAACAAAATGAAAAATAATATTAGATATCATAACCAGAGTTTTTAAATTAAAAATTTTGCGTTAAATATTTTCTTCATCTCTGACATTATCATTGAATAGGTATAAAAAGTAGTGCACAGAATCTGCAAGCACCGCCTGCACTTAATGTAAATATAACCAGTATATTACTAAACACACGTCGAAATTATAATTTCCTACCAGTCGCCCTACTGGTCGCGTAATTGGCGGAGTGCCTCGAATGGGCGCGATAGCCAAGCTTACTGATAAAACCGATTGAAAGCAATGATTTTGCGATATATTTTGATAGACACACATAGAACTGTCCATATAGCTTCGATTTAACTGCGTTCTGTAAAGGATTAATCATAATAAACCTCGGATATTCTACCCGTATCTACAACTATTAGTTTCATCACCAATTTTAAAGATTTTATGTTATTAATTTATTTATCCTATTAACTATTCCAGGCAATATATTATAATATGAGAAACTTTTGACAACCACCGTTGCGCAGTTGCTTAGACGCAGGATGTAAAACGAGAGACCACGGGTTCGATCCTCGTACCGAGAATGCAACGAATTGTGTGAACCACCTGTATTTGTGTAGGGTATAAGTCTCTTGTAGTTCCCGATACCCACAACACAAGACTCGATCTTATTGTGGGGTCAGGACTATGTATAAGTCTATAGACTGTATACATTTATTTATTTAAATACCAGGACCGACGGGTTATAATCCACCATAAAAGGAGCTGTTTAGATTTTTTGCTGTAAAGATTACATGAGTCGAACAAACAAGAAGCCGTCTCACTTTCTGGGATTACCACAGATAAAACAGGCCAATAAATAAAATAATACATGTGCATATTGTTTATTATTATTATTATTATAAAGTTTGCATGCTTGTATAAATCACATCTGAATGAATCAATTTGCAGCGTGTGGCTGTAACGCAACGTGGTCTAGATAAAACGCCTTGGGTAAAACCGGAGCCGATACATTCTCTGTACTCTATAGTGATATAAACATAATCTTCTCGGTAATAATTTCAATAAAACACTGCCTCGCCTCTCGATTGCAAACTTAGATCTTGCGTTGCAGATAGCTATACCAGATGGGTTACATTTATTCTTGGTTCGGCATATAGATTCAGTTGTCGGCACAATACGAGAATAGGATTGTTTAAATAAAAAAAACAACAATATATTTTTTAAACTCTCTCTCTCTCTCTCTCTTCAGCCACAGGGAGTCCACTGCTGAACACAGGCTTCCCCCAAGGATCTCCACATCGACCTGTTGGAAACGTTCTACATCCAGTGGCTTTCCACGACCTTAACTAGGTCATCGGTCCACGAATAATAATCATACATTAGCAATTAATCAGATTAGTGACGAGCCTCATGACCTGACACAACATATGTACATATGTATGTTTTCAATATGGCAAACTGTGTGGCAAACGATGGCAAATACCAACAATCAAGTTTTTTGGCGTCCTTAGGAATCATGCGAATTGGTTTACAATTACGTCTTTTCAATTATAATTAAAAGAGAGATTACGTTAAGTGCCGAATAATGAAATCCCTTAAATACCCTTAATAACTTTAAATCATTGCTTTGGTTCTGTTGTATCCATTGAAGACAGCCACAATACTAGAGAATGGTATTACCAAATATAACTTATGTATTACCAGTCATAATCCCAGTGTCATTTTAAAACATTCAGCTAATGAAACCGCAATCTGTTTCTATCTTATCAAATGTAGTTTTACAGCTGCTTATTGATCAAAAGGACCTTGGATAATATGAACAAAGCTGTTTGCGGCCTGCAAACATAATTAATTCAATGACTCACTTTCATGTATAAGGCATTATAGTTTTTGCTTCTACTAGAGGCGCCATCTATTAATCATCTACGGGTATTATTATTTTTACTAATCTGTGTTGAGTATCTAGCATCGTATACCGGGTATCTCAAGACTGCTACCGAAAACGAAGCCGGGTGGTAGTTTTAGCGGCTACAAACACAATGCAATTAAAAATTTCGCATAGAAACGCGACAATTATTTTTTATGATTTTTTAAATATCGTCATTTTTGGGTGGTAAATCCATAGTTTTTGCTAAAATAATAATTTTAACTCTCTTATATCTTAGAGTATTTATAAATTAAAGGGTATACACTATGATTTTAGGAAAAAATGTATTTACCACCAAAATAGGGCAATTGGAAAAAATTACAAAAAAAGAATTGTCGCTTGTTTTTGCAACTTTTTCTGTTGCATTGTGTCTGAAGTCGCTTAAACTACTACCCGGCTTCGTTTTCGGTAGCAGTCTTGATATACCCTGTATAATAAACCAGATACCTATTTATTTATTAGTCTCATAGAACAAACATTTGTGCAGGATATTTTCGAGTTATTAAATAATACAGAAAATTATCGTATTCAGCTTATATCAATGCTCGCCAAAGTAATTCCTCTACTAAAAGATTGGGCGTGGCGAAATTTACTAACCACAAATAAAATTTAAAAAAATAAGAGCTTTTGTTTGTGATATACTGTCATAATATAATCAACAACATTTTTATGACTGCGCCACAGCTGTTATGATGACTGAAGATTGTAAATTATTTCTAAGCTGCATTTATAAAGAAGATTTCGGCGCTTAAATGTTGTTGAATTGCTTCGTCAAGCCTCTGTTACGACCTAAAGTAACAGGAACAATAAAATATACGAGGGGGCGTCGATATTATGACCACAAAATGACCTCGGAATCATTAAAACTAAAGTGCCAGCGAACCTTCAAATTATAATGTTAGATCGTAAACGCACCACTTAGAAATAATGTTTTTATATTATATATTCTCTTGAATTGGAAAGGATTCTCTTGAATTGAAAATCTGAATTTTGTTCATATTTAAGTCACGTGCATATTCCCAATTGACTCTTTTTCACATTCTTTTGTTTGCTATTGACAGCTGTAAGCCACGCGAATAAATAAAAAAAAAAATCAGCGATTCACCAAATTTTGCAGTATGTTAGCCACTTACATTTTAATTAAGTCTTAAAAGCACTTATTAAAAAAAAACATTTGACAAATGCATTTTTTCCCAATGCAATAAAAAAAAACGATTTGACCACCCAAATAAATTCTCAAACAATTAATATTCAATTGACCATTACTACTTGTAATATTAATGAGATTTTAATATTGATACTAGTTACATAAGAGTGGAGCGTGTGAAACAAGAGGGCGAGCTGAAAGTTCCACTGGGTCTGTCTCGGCGGTCAAGGCGAGCCCACCTATGAAAGTGAGGTGACGGCCAGCTGTGTGTCTATGCTTATCAGGATTTATAACAATTATGCTTAGAATATTGGACTATATGGCCTAACTACTCTCAATCGTACTCGCTTTTAGAGGAGGCCCGTGCCATGCAGTGGGACGTATATGGGCTCATATAGAATGTTTAGAATATTAGATATTTTACTAAATATTTCTGTTATCACTTTTCTGTTTGACTTCTACAAAAATCAAGCTATTCTGTCAGAAATACAGGCCCGGAGATATACCGGGTATTTCCACGCCAGTGGATGTTTGGAGACTTCAGTCACAATTAAACTAAAATTACTCAAAAGGGACGATTTTTTTGTATTTTATCTGTCGTCATGTTTACATTGTACTTAAGTAGTTTTTTTTTTCCTAAAATTATAATGTACACCTTATATTTTTAAAGACGACATAGTACGCCAGGGTTTAAATTATTATTTTAGCAAAAACTATGTATTTACCACCCAAACACGATAACCCTAAAAAAATAAATGTCACACCTTTACAATAAAAGTACACGCAAGCCAATCAGCCAATTCCGTAACCACATTACCTCGATGACATGTCGAGTGTCGAAAATCTTTTTGACACAATGCACGATTCCCCGAGTAATTTGCAATAATTAAACTGCAATTAGCTGTATAGCAAGAAACAGTCCAGTGATGTGCATTGAGAAATGACGTTACGCAATCACCTTCGATAGGACGAGATGCAACTGAATTGAAATGTTGCGAGATAATGTTTATTTCATTACAATATCGCCTAAGGGGGTAATTTGTCTGGCTTCAAAAATGAGTAACAATAGATCCAAGAGCTCGCTAGTTAGATGGAAAGATAATGAATAACTTACAATACTAAAATAGCCATTGGTCTGCAATTACTTGTTTTTGGATAGTAGCTTGCAACTGGCCATGAATATCGGTTCTATAATCTATCGTTATGAATCCACTCGTCCATATACATCGTACGTAAGATCATCACTTTAACTAATCTAAGAACGTCCTAACTCCGACATTACAAAAGATGAACAAAGAATACCATTACAATAAGTTTACCGGATGGTTTTAACGTGTATTCATATTTTATTTCTTTTCACAATTATATGTACTTAAATAGTTAGTCTCTTAGACTTCCATTTTAAATAGACCTACCTCATAAATTTTGCTTCTTTTACTTTAGTCAATATCTTATTTTCTAGTTAGTATAGAAGTCTGTTACAACTCACATCCCAATGAAAACTGCATATATATTCAATATTTTAAAACCAAACTAATTAATCTGACATTTATGTTCTATATAAATGTGCTGTAGTTTTTATCAGCACCTCATGACAAATCAATTCATATGAGTCAATGGAAAGTTTTCGACTAATTATTAATGTCGACATTTACTTTGAAGGATATGTGATTAATGCATTGTGAAATTAATATAAAATTCCCACGTGAACAACACTTTTCAATATCTACGGTTTTAAGACGTATTGCAATATATACTTCATGCTGTACTTATAAAGTTAAAATTGGAAAAAGCCTATTACATGACATACGTTTATATTCCTCTGTGGTATCAATATTTATTTATTTATTTTCCTCTTTATTGTACATACAACATAAATATACCAAAAGAAAACAAAACAATTGTAGCTTTATTTAAAGTAAGTACCATGAACGGCCTTATTGCACTAGGCAATCTCATACAGGCAACTTTGGGATGCTGGTGTTATTTATGTCAATATTATGTCTTTTGGAAAGATAAGCAAAGATGAAAAAGGTGTATAATCTTACCCTTCAATTAAAAGTCTATCTATAAATATGACAATTCACGAGAATTTAAATCCAAACCCAATCATTTGATATGTACATTTTAACTTTTTTTTTTTTTATTGCAGTGTATGGCGAGACGAGCATGCCGTTCGCCTGATGGTAAGCGATACGACTGCTCATGAACAGTAGGACAACCAAACAACACCTTGAGTTACAAAGCAATGCTTGGCATTCCACTGCGCTCGCCATCCTGAGACATAAGATGTTAAGTCTCAATATGTCCAGTAGTTACTCTGGCTACAATGTCCTTCAATCCGAAACACAACAGTGCATTTAAACTGCTGTTTGACGGGAGAAATAGACATTGCGGTGGTACCCACCCAGGCAGCCTTTCACATATGAGAGACCTACCACCAGTAAATACTAAATAAATAACACTGCACAAATAACACTTTTATTAGAGCAACTAGTAATTGGAGCAGAAAATCTCAAAGCGTCAGAATTATCACAGCTTTCCACAACTCTGTTTCCGTTCGCGCCCGCTTATCATAACTAATAATGGAAAATTACACACAACTTTTATATTGCATTTTTGTATAAGTACAGTTTTCTATTTAGCTACGTTTCGATTTCTGAGATTTCTCCAATATCGGAGCTTTTGTAAATAATAATTTCAAGTACACTTTTTTTTCACTGGCCCGGCGTAGTGACAACACTGCACCGGATGGTAAGCGCAAATGCCAGGCAGAGTATGGAATGGCATGCGACAGTCCCAAACAATTCGATACAATAATGCCGGCCCTAAAAACTTAAATCCTATGCATCCTATACATATGTACCTACTTACAAATATTTTTAAGTAACACTCGAATCAGTATTATTTTAGTGCAGAGAGCCAATTGCATTCGTCAAAGAGTGCTTGAGATGTACAAGACTTTCAATAATAATTTAGTAGTATACCCTATACGTTCCACTGTACGGTAGGAGCCTCCTCTAACATAGAGAGTACGATACACAGGTGTTAAGCCATATCGTCCACTACGCTGGCCTAGTGCTAGTCTAGTATTACAGATTATATCAAACTAGTTTTGTCGAATAGTGATAGACATCGTCTCTCACTATTTAATAATCCTTTTGAGCAGCACATTACTTGCAGAGCAGTCACTTAATCACGTAATAATAATATGGTAAATTTTCCTGTTTGCTTTTAATATTTATTTTAACATATAACTTTTCCTTTCACCTGGTTATAAATTACTTTTTGACAAAAACTACTTTAACGAACCATGAAGTACTATAATGACTTTACAAGCATGCTTTCATATTAGTACAGATTTTCCTGTTAGCATGATAATATGGAAAAAGAGGGCAGGCCAGGTGTGAGATGTGTCCCACTAAATAAAAAAGAAATTCTAACAAATCGCTATGTTATGCAGGTTTCTTCACGATGTTTTCTTTCACCGTTATAGTGCATGGTGATTGACTTTCAATACTTATATGACTCCGAAAAATCAAAGATGTACCCTAGGATTTGAATAAGTTGGCAGCCGCGTCTAGTCCGCTTACCAACAGGCCACCACGCACTCCCAACGTTGACCATATGACATCTAAATTACACCAGTCTAATACGTCACGGAGACTATAATTTACCGTTAATAGAGTCACTAATCTTATTTTACATACATACATAAACTCACACCTATATCCCATTGGGGTAGGCAGAGACTATTGAGCGCCGAGTGCAAGTCCATACTTATCTCTTTCACTTCTTCAACTGTCATTAATCTCTTCATACATGCTCTCAGTTTCGCGAACTCCGTATTTTAAAATAAATCCTCTTATTTTACGAGTATAGTATATATTTTCCTGTTACCCCACATATTAGTAATGCAAGTAGGTGTGTCAAACGTCTGTACATATATACAACGTTCATAATACGTTCATTAACAGTATAGCAACATTCACATAAGAGCTTATTTAAAGCTCAACTCGTTTGAGTTTCAGATATGTGTTGGCAAGTGGACTGTTGAGTAAGCGGTTGCAAATGCATTGAATTGAGCGAGCGGTGTAAGATATGAACTTGTGACGGTTTGTTTTAATTTATCACTTATAATTTATACCTTTATATATTACTGATATGCTATGCTGTGACTGCCTCGATGGCATAGTTGTACTACGGTACGGTTACAAAGATGAGGCGAAATGTCGATGTCCTGGCACCTCTGCCCATCCCTACTGGGACAAAAACCGTTAGTTTATGTATCTATGTGTATGTATATTAGTGCTATATTTATTTTGAAATTAAAGAAAACGTCATACTCTATGATAAACATATAATATGCGTAATAAATTGTAAACTTCTTTGTGTATGTTACACATGAGTATAAGTTCCAAATTATAAATAATAATTAATTACCTATTATTTCAGTTTAATATTTAAAGGCAATATTTTTTCTATAATCAGCATACTTACTTTCTAAACCACACATTCTTAATTGAATGCAGTACAAACACTCTTCCGTAAAACATAAAAACATGCACAAAATAGATGCACTAATTCCAATGAATTGAGTATCAAGGTCATCCCAACCGCTTCAGTCTATGCCTTGCTCCGTGGGCGGCAGCTGCGCACCGTGACAGTAGTTTATGTAACGGATCGAACTTTATCGATACCCACCCAGACTCGACTTGTTAAACTGATTCATAATTGTTACAATACTTTGCTAATATTACTGACGTTCACACGGTTTTATTAGATATTTATTATTGTTATTTATTATTAACTACACATAAAAAGCAGTTAAAATATTACATTTAAAAAAAGGAGAGGTGGCAAACACAGATATTAAAAAAATATACCGAAGGCGGTGTTATCGCTCTAGGCGATTTCTTATAAACAACCTTTGGATAGATATGAGAAAAGTAAAAGAAGAGAGGGCCGTCTGATAAATAAAGAGTAAAAGCTCCAGTAAAATAATAAGAGATAAACACAATATAATGATACATAATTATATAAATACATAAATACTTCTATAGATAAATATACATATATATATATATATACACATACTATAAGTTACCCATTATTGTTATGTGGAGAACGTAAGTATTCCCGATAACAATTAATACCCATCACTTCATAAAAAACGCAGGTACCAACCAAAACGCTATTATTTTTTAAAGGAAAAGTTAGGAAAAAAATTGGCCATTCACAGTGTTCCGAGAAGAGATAAGCATAGATCCTTGGTTATTACAAATTGAAATTAAGATCAACGTAAAAACGGTTTCTTCAGCATATTTACTTTTCAAATCGAGTGTAGTTAAGTTGTTTATCAAACGAGTATATTTTGATTGCACCTAATATACGATACTTAATGATATGCATATGTTAACAGAGTTTAAGTAAATATTGCCTCTCTGATACATGGCCTGAGAGGTCCGAGTAAGTTGAATTCTTAAGTGCAGTAAACTTGGTACTGTGATTTTGTAATTTTGATAAGAATTATTGCTCTATATGTAAAAGTTAATTGACATCGTTTAAACCCTGACAGAACTTGAGTGAGATATAGGGCCAGCCGTTTTATGGTTATGGGATAAGGGGATTGATAACACCGATAGGGCCAGTACTGCTCTAATCAAATCAAATTAAAATATTCTTTATTCAAATAGTCTTTCACAAGATCTTTTGAATCGTCCTTTTCTGCTACCACCGCTTCGGAACGTGTTGTAGCTGTGAAGAAGAAGCTTGTGAAGAAGCTCTATGTCTACGGGATTAAACAATTGATACCTTGGCTGTTAAGAGGTGACCTAAAGAGTTCACCGGGGACGCTGGAAATACTGCGAAAGCGATGGGCCTCTTAGAAAGGCGAAAGAGCGCTTGGTCTCGTATTCGTCATGGACGCCCATGACCTCTTGTAAGGGCATCCAAAAATTTTGAATTTTGAGGTGAAAGGAGGTACCTCGTGTATCCGTATTAATATCAAATATTGCAGTATATATGTGCACTCTAAATATAATATGTACTTACCATAGGAAGGCTGTTAGACCGAATCATCTGAATAATTAAAAATAAGTAACCTAAATCAAATTAATATAAAAAAATAGTATTCTAACTACTAAAGTCTTAGCGACATGATCAAAATAAATTAAAATTAATTAATTACTATTGAATAAAACCCACACAACGTCATAATGCATTAGCAATTTCAAGGCGACAAATTCGCGCGGAACTAAATAAAATATTGCAACCGAATTACCTTCAAATACTGTTTACTTTTGATAATACAACCTGCTTTGCATGTTTTTAAAATTATTTCTTGTTCACTACTTTACTCACTTTAATATGATATCGACTATATTGAAATTTAAAAAACAATAATAATTTTATATACATTGTATTGATTTAGCATATTGTTTTACCAACGCAATTTATAATTTTAATTTCATTGTATTTTACTGCATATTGTGACCATATTGGTTTTGCAACATCCTATTACAGTTAATAAAAAGCTAATCAAAACAAAGGGAAAGAGAGAGATACAAATAAATTAAGAAGTAAAAAGGTTAATATGATTATAAGTGTGGATACAAAATAAATATAACATACTAAAAGTAACTTGTCAAGACTTCGTACTACAAAAAATACGTAACATTATAATACCCTTGTATTTCAAAGTAGCTAGTTAAAGTAGGTACTTAATTTTACACTATTCACTTCCTCATTGCCTCAAAAAAGAGAAATAAGTACTTACTAACTTTAATACTTATTTATTTATTATTTATTTATTAATACTTTATTGTACACCACACAACTTAAAAAACATTTTAAAACAAAGCGCTAATATACCTATGTGTAACAAGCGGCGGTCTTATCGCTATCAGCGATTTCTTCCAGACAACCTTAAGATGGACTGGAATGAATGGAAGCACGGAAGAAATGGGTGGTCACGGTATAGGGAAAAAGAGTACAAAGAAACAAAACAGAATTTAAAGGTGAAGAAAAAAAAAACTTTTTTAATAAACATAAATAAACTACTTATAATATCAATATAATAATATACTACATAAACTATACTAAATATGATACATAAAATATTAATATAGGAGTTTTTTTTTTAATCAAGGTGATAAGTAATGTGATCTAAGATGCTTTTTAAATGTGGCTAGAGATTTGGCTTTTCTTATAGTTAGTGGCAGATCGTTCCACAAGCGAGCAGCATGAACCGTAAACGAATTACTAAGAAAAGAACTACTATGCTCGGGAATTGCCAGTGTCAAATTTTCTGAGGACCTAAGTGATCGTTCATGTGTGGTGCTAAGAAATTTAAAACGCTCTTTAAGATAGTGGGGAGTTGAGGGGTGGAAAAGAATGGTATACAAGAGAAAAAGAATACGAGTATTTCGGCGAAGACGCATTGATAGCCACTTGAGTTTTGTACGAAATTCAAACACATGGTCATATTTGCGAAGTCCAAATATGAACCGGATACAAAAGTTTTGAAGTCGCTCAAGCTTGTCATACTGGGCTTCGGTGAGATCGAGGTAGCTAGCATCAGCATAATCAAGGAGAGGAAATAGAAGAGACTGAACGAGCGCAACTTTCGTGGGAATTGGGAGAAAATTACGTAGTCTTCTCAA
This sequence comes from Hyles vespertilio, assembly GCA_009982885.2. Classification (NCBI taxonomy): domain Eukaryota; kingdom Metazoa; phylum Arthropoda; class Insecta; order Lepidoptera; family Sphingidae; genus Hyles; species Hyles vespertilio. Next base: position 3,674,123 of record CM042816.1, read on the forward strand.
GGACCCCGCAGCAGCAAACAATTTGCGGCTGAGGTCTTGTAGTTGGGGACCCCAGGAGAAGGTTTTATCCAGAATTATACCCAAGTTTTTAAAGTACTTTACTTAGTTCTGTTTTAAAGGATATTTACATGACTTCTAATTTTAAATGCCCAAGGGGCAGATTTACTAGTTTATGATTAAGTCCCTGATAACTACATGGCACTCATATGTCAGATAAAATACAAAATTCTGAACTTTTGCAACCGAATCTTGGCCCTTAGTATTATTATATTCTGAGTTGCATATTGTCAAAAAAGTCATATGAATTTATTGAACAGGTGTTGAAGTGTTTTTAAAAAAGAGACGGCTTCACCATGCAAATTAAGAATTCTGTAGGATATATCAATAAAGTCGGTGGCACCAATAAACCTTTTTGAAAAAATATTAGAATACTAAATTACATATTTAAAACAAATTAATGATAGAGAATTTTAACAAACTGAAGTGAATATATTTATTTGCTCATTATATCTTTGTTACAAAAGTCAAATGTCTAAAACTATCAGTTTTTTTATATTCTGAAATTCGCCTAATATAACAGACGTTAAAACTCTAGGGCATTGAATACCTTAACGTAAAAACAAAGTAAAATAACAATAATAGCCAATTATATAACTAGAAAGTATATAATGTAACAATGACCGGGATTTCCTTGATGGAAGTGGACGTTTCACGGTCCGTTTTTATGTAACCTTATGACCTCCATCAGTTCAAGTTTCCAATTTTCATTCGACCATTTCGAGATTCTTCCAATATGAAGTATATTAAGCACATCGTTTTTATTAGATTGATCTATGAGTACAATTTCTAGATGTACTGTTACATATTTACAATACTTGTTATTTTAAATGGACAATGTTCCACCTTGCTCGAAATAAATAAATACACCCACATACTAGTCCTGACCCCACACTAACATCGAGTCTTGTGTCGTGGGTATCAGGAACTACGAGAGACTTTTCGGTCTCACAAATATCCAGACCCGAAACAAATACCTGTGGTTCACACAATTTATTTCGGTACGGGGATCGAACCCGCGGCCTCTCGTTTCACAGCTGGCGTCTAACCAACTGCGCCAGAGAGGCTGTCGAAATAAATATAAGTTTTATTAGCTGCTGGAAATAAATAAATTTTCAGGCTTCAGTACAAAAAATTTATTAGGCTCCTAAGTTTAATATCATAACACTAATAATATTCAATCAACTCATTTTAGATTGCGCGATCATTAAATCAATCAGCATTTATAACCACGACATATGATTTATAAATTCATTTCCTCAATTGAATACTAATGTATTTTTTACTTATTTGTAACCTTAACATGTTTATTAGCTGCCAGAAAAAGTTAGCCGTCAATCTGGCGCATTACAACCCTGACATTTGCCACTAATGACTCTCACTGCGATATCTGGTAATAATACTTGATGCCTGGCAATATTATTCCATGTCTGGTATTATGGCAGTTGGGAGGCAAAGATGACCGAAGCCGGTTACGTCGTGTATTGGAAGGTTAACTATACAAATATGCACTTTATTTCAGTGCTTTTTAGGTCAGGTTGTACCACGCAATTTATGACTTATTTTACGAAATATTGTATGGTCTCTTCTGATAAATACAAATTTCTGCGAATTCCGATAATCACTAAATTCGGCAAGTATCGTTTCCTTCAACAACATTCATGGTACCGGTATGCGCTCGCTTTCTTCGCTTGACTGATATTCGTTTATAAGAATATGTAATGACAATTTATGATTATCGGAATCCGACTTTCGAATTTAGCCCAATAAACTACATTATGTAAATTGCAGATGCACATCACAGACATAATCATTAAACAATAACTAGCTTCAAAACTAATATTTGCGGATTACACCTACATTAGTGTCGACACGGGAATCCGCCCAACGCCAACTATTATATTATTTTATACCTTTAATTTCAATGCACCTAAGAACACTTCTAGCAATTGCCAAACAGTATTTGTTGGTCTGAGCCGAGAAAATGACTAACTTCACAATTCAGATATTAAGCTTACTACAGATTATAATACCAGCTATTGTAATTTCAGTTAGCAAAATCTATATCTTTTGCATCTAAATTTAGCCTAACCATAGACATTAATAAATTCTATCTCTCAAAATGAATATTGAAATTAAGCGACAGACCGAAGCCCCTTTACGCGAGAGAATAATATGCGATCCCACGACTTCAGTTATAAATCAATTTAAAATTTCACTTGGAGTTCACATCAACTGGATTTGAATTACGCCTATTTTAATTAGAACGAGAAATGATTTAATCAACTAATCATCAATAGTTTTGATGACGTCACATAATTTCCGTTTAATATCAAAGTCATACTTTCTATTTAAAAAATTGGGAGAAACTTGAAAGGACACCTGTGAAATGCCTCGTCTTACCATTGCCGTGGAAGTAAGATTTCTAAATTAGGGGAGAATACATACACATAGCGTATTTAATCATTTGTACATAAAGCAATTGTGCAGAAGATCAGCCATTTCAAATGGTAGAATCTTCACACGGTTTAATTCTAGTCATTATTTTTAGCCTTTTGTTAAATTCTTATTTATCATTGATGCTGTTTATTTCTCCAATCCTATTCTAGACGGTCCCACGCTACATTGCTATAACTTAAATTACTAATCACGCAAATAAATGATTGACATAGGCCACAGCCTTTAAAGTAATTTATATGACATTGGCTTGTCTGTAATCGCCACTACACAAAACACAAAAAATAAGAATAAATATATTCGATCGAAGAAAATAAACTTAAAAACCAATTAACTAAAGCAAAATATGATAAGATGGGAAAAACCATTAACTTTCTCGATGACAAATATTGTAACCATAAAGTCCTATTTATGAAATACTTCCATCACGGGCCGTATACAAATAGCTGTACTTTAACAATATGGTCATGTGATAATTTGTTTTTTATCAATCGGCTGACATTATCAAAAGAATTTGAGCGAAAGTTAAACAGGCAGTTCGCTTTCATGTTGCAAACTAGTTGGCTTTCTTCCATAATGCGTAATAATATTGCAGCTGGCGTATGGTACAAGTTATGTGATAATTTCTGTTTAATAATCGTGAAATTAAATGAGACATTATTTTTTTGTTAGATGCAACAATACCAGTATCAGTATCAGCCCATATACAACCTAGTGCAGGGTCACGGGCCTCCTCCACAATCGAGAGTACGATTGATATCTATCTACATACCATAACAATCAAACAATTGCTATGGTATGCAGGTTTCCTAATGATGTTTTCCTTCACCCTTATAGTGCGTGGTGATCTATCAATATACACATGACTCCGAAAAATCAGAAGTGTGGCCTGAGATTCAAACCCGCGACCACCGTGAACATGTTGGCAGATGCGTCTGGTTTGCTTCACATCAGACCACCACGCACTGATTATGCAATAATATATTAAAGCACGCATTTTGCGGCACGAACACACAAAAGCTATATCAGACCTATTAGTTAAACTTAAACGGATATAATTGCTATAAAAACCATAATTCAAACAAATATCTAGTCTTTTAATACATATATATAGACTACTACTAGCAGAAATGTAGATAAGTATCTGATCAAATGTCAACCAGCATAACAACTATTACTACTTCATTTTAAACGAAACAATATCTTAATTTCTTCAGAGCTTATAATGAAAACATTTAAATTACTTAAATAATGCAGTTAATATTCTATTTATACACCATTTTGCCTTATTAAGTGCACACATTTCCCAGTAAAACTCCCCCACGCTACAATGCCATAACTTGGGCCAAGTGTCAGTAAAGCCGTTCAAGGTTGTTCGGTGCACCGAAAGCGATAAAGCCTTGTTGCCGCCACCTTTCCGTTAACTGCCCAAACCATTATATAAGCGTATGTGTCATATATACTTGTATTTTATTTTAACGTGATCTGTTTTTTCCGGTATGGCAGTGGGGTCGCTCTTTAATATTATTTATAGAAATAAGCTCGAATAATTGTTGGTAGCGCTAGTGGCACCTCTGCCTATCCCTTTGGGAGCAGATGCGTGAGTTTATGTATGAAGGTGTTTCAAATGCGAAGAGAATTTCATACAATGAAATATTTCTTCTTCTAGCTCTGCCCACACTTACACTTATGCACATGCTTATAATAACCATACAATAAAAATTATTTGACTTATAATCTAAGGGACCCTGATAGGCATATTCTTGGCAAGAACGATTTCCAGTAAAATGACTTTTAGCTCTCCATTCCCAGTTGATCCGGGTAAATGGATTTTAAGTAACTTTGTAATGCTTCCAGTGATCTGTGAGGTTTGCAAGTTTCCTTACTTTGTTTTTTATTACTATTAAAGCAAGCACTGCTTAACCAACAATAAACAACTTAAAAAGTTAGCAGTGTGTATTGGATTCGAACCCACAACCACCAATTGGGTGGGAAGTCATCTCCCAACAGGGCTATTGATCACTTAACCAGTGGAGTTAATTCGATTTCAAAAAATTTGTTACCATATACCATCAACAAAATCGATCAGATTTTAATTCCAAACCAATTTAACCATCGATACGTGATAATAGCTTTTAGCTATCGCAAAGGTCTAATTTTAATAATTGTTATCTTAAGCCAATCGAGGATACCCGACAAGGCCAGTAAATGTGTTCCAACTGTCCCTTACTTATGAGTTATAATAGTTGGTCACTACCCGATCATTTATCACCGTACTTTGTGCATTTATTATATATTACTTTGATAATAAACTGCTTTGTTCTTGATTTGTTGAAAGTAAGAAGTGAATATTTGTTTTCGTTTTGTTTAATTTCGTAAGTTCAATAGGCTGGCCAGACAGTTTTAAAACCTTATCTTCTTCGCACAAACGTAATTCATAAGTCATTCGGAAGGGACAGAACATTCAATAAACATTCATTCAATAATTTTTTTAAAACTGTCTATGAATAAGGACGTAAGTGATTACTGCTCACCAACGTGTACCAAGCATAATACGTAGATCATAGATGCTTTGGCAGATTCTTATCGGAGGAGAAAGGGATATTGGATAATTATAATCACCCAATCAACGTGTCGCTTGACTTTGCCTTATAATAATATAATAATAATAACACCCAACAGTCACATACATAGTCCTGACCCCACATTAAGATCGAGTCTTGTGTCGTGGGTATCAGGAACCACGAGAGACTTTTCGGTCTCACAAACACCCAGACCCGGAAGAAATATTTGTGGGCCGCACAAACATTTCTCTCGGTGCGGGGATCGAACCCGCGGCCTCTCGTTTCACAGGCGGCGTCTAACCACCTGCGCCACGGAGGCTGTCTTATGATTGTGATTTTATACAACAATCGTGTAATCCTGGTTCACTTACCAAAACATAGCTTTATTTTAAGTTTAAATCTCGATGTAGATAATGATGATTTTACATAATGCAAGAAAATAAAGTTTCAGAAAAAGAAAAAAGTTATTTTTATTTTTATATATTCAATAAGGTATAATTTATATTATGCAAATTTTGTAACCTTTTATTTTATAATGTGGGTCGATTGAGCTCAAAATAAAGCCTTTGTTTATCGAAATTGATGTTCTTACCGATCCACATTCCTTAACAATCGAATTTAGCATTCAAGGCTGCATTTATATGCAACTTTTTTGCATAAATTCAAAAATAAATAGCCACTATTATTATATTGCTGTCACATCTTTGCGGCTGTACTGAGATAAAATATTGAACAGTTGAATGAAAATTCGCAAATAATTTTATGCAAGGAGAAAACGTATTTTTCTTCATTTTGCAAATTCACTCCTTGAACTCAATTTTCTTGAATATATCAGGGTACCTAGGAAACCTTTGTAAGTCGCCTATGATTAGAAATATGTGGTATGGTGACGATAATTGTTTTTTTATGAAATTATTAAAATGAATTCCAATAAAATAACAAAGCTTTGGGCGGCCACGTTGGAACAATTCAGAAGCCTGGGCATTTGGCTGGGATATTCCTAGTATTTATATTGTTTCTAGTAGGTATGTTGGCATAATATCTGAAGATGGTCAAACATTTTTCATCATTAAGTAACTTATTACTCGTATTTATGTATGTCTTTTAATTTTTAAAAGAGGACATTAAGATATTAACTAATCGGGCTATCGCAATCGTAAAAAAAATACTCGGAAATCTATAAAGAGACATCCTGAATTAAATAATCGTTGCTATTATATCACAATAGTGCGTGGTGGCCTGTTGGTAAACGGACTAGACGCGACTGCCAACATGTTCACGGTGGTCGCGGGTTCGAATCCCAGGGCACACCTCTGACTTTTCGGAGTCATGTGTGTATTGATAGTCAATCACCACACACTAAAACGGTGAAGGAAAACATCGTGAGGAAACCTGCATACCATAGCGATTCATAAGAATTTCTATGGTATGTAAGTCCGCCAACCCGCACTAGGCCAGCGTGGTGGACTATATGGCCTAACCACTCTCAATCGTATTCTCGATTGTAGAGTAGGCCCGTGCCCTGCAGTGGGACGTATATGGGCTGATACAGAATACAGAATTATATCACACGTTATGTGACTTCTCACTTACCGAGTAAATTGGCCTACTAGAAATGTAATGTAGAACACGTCTTACAAAAGATAATCGTCATCGTAAGATAATCGTAACAATAATGAAATCGTTTTTAGTAGGGTAAGATCAAAACTTTAATAATGAGACATTTCTTTCTCTTTTAAGCTACAAGAAGACCAGAACCGAATATATAAGCATTCTCCAAAACAAACAGACCCACTGTTTCAAGAGCCTGCATCAAGTAAATTTCTGAAATCTTAATATTATAACATGACCTGATAACTTCAAATATGAATACTCGTAACTCGTCTCACAATGAAGATGTTATTAAATTATTACCGTCACGCGATGTCAAAAACTCTTCGATAAGATCAACTTGGAAAGTTAGTCTCGGTTCACGAATGCCGTATCAGTTCCCATTATCACGGTGTAAATGTGCTAAAGATGTGTCTCGCAGATAAATCTCGAGATAATTGCTTTGAGAATTGCATCGTCGTGTGGCGTATGGTACATAAAAATGTTGTTTTTTTTATACGTCTAGTGTGCATTACTAAGGGCTTTCTATCTCAAAGGATTATGGAAGTATATTTGTGGGTGAACGGATATTTATTTATTTATTTCACGAATTTTGTGCATAGTTAGACTTAATGCGTATTCGTATTCGCCCCTTATATCTATTCTATATGTGCCCGACCACCGGTCAAGATGGTGGAAAGTCGTCTTAGTGCACTTCGCATATTTTTTTTCGATTTGTGTATCCGTGATCCGGCTTCGACCAGGTCAGCATAATTATTTCGGTGAGAGATCAATGTCTGCACTAATAAAAAAATGCTTTAAATTCATTTCATCATAGCAATTTAAAAAATTAAATATTTCAAATTATGACATCGGCATTTAAAAATCAGTCCATTATTCCATAACAGTTAGAGCGTATTGTTGCATTCCTCACCTTGTGAGTGCATACTAAATGTCGATTATCTCCGGTTACATAACCCCGTCTAGACCGATGGTACAGCAAATGTACTAGTAAATCAACTCGGTGTTATTTAAAACATCGTCTGCGTTATTTTATTGCAATATATCTGTTTTATTTTTGTGCGTATAAATGGATTTTAATCCATATATTTTGATTATATCGCCTGCATATAAAAATATTCCAATCTATAAAACGAACTCTTTTTTTTTGTAATATTTTTTTTCCAATTCGATTGTTTATATCAACCTTATGCACTAGGATCTGTATGCTGCTAGGAGTTTGCAAGAAAATAACAATAAACATTTTAAATTGTGCTTAAAACTACATTACAAAAACAATAATTAACTATGTCGATTCTTTGATTTCGCAATAGTGCTTATTTAATTTAAAAGACTTTTTAATTTAACTTAGAATCTTACGATATTTAACACTAATGGTGCTATACTAATCACGAACAGCTCCGCCTATTATTTCGAAGATGAATGAGCAGAGGATGAATAGGTGCACGTTGTTTATTGATAACAATTACAACCTAACGCCCCAAAGTGATTAAAAATTAATTAAACTAATTTAAAATCCTATTTATTTTATAGATTCAATCTGAGTAATGAAACATGTACTTTATAAAGATATAAATAATCACCATAAAATTATTCGTGCCTGGCCTTTAAAGATCTTTTATACAATATTACCTTTACCATCGATGTGGAATATTAGATCTTAGAAAATCTTCGTGGTGCAGCCAACTTCCAGCAGTGGACTACAACGGGCTAATGATGATGAAACGAAATACGATTTGGAAGACAGCAAATCGATCCTTTCATATAATTTCATTATAAAGCAATAATACTTCTTCTGTCTATACAATCATATTAGACCACTACTTAAAAATAACAAGCGCAACCATTGTGTAAAATAAACTATACAATTTAACAGTTACAATTATTTCGACACGTATCCAAACGTTACATCTTTTAACTCACGAAGTATTACTTAACATACTGCAGAATATTTTACTGTGGCCACTTCATACAAACGATATTTTTAAATGCTATCACATACGATGAAATCTGGGTCAGAACAAAACCTTTTGTACTCTCACAATAGATACAGTCGTCTGAACGTGTTACCTGTTCTAAGAAGTATTATTACTTCAAAATACATTGTTATTCCTATTGCCGCTAATTATTACGTTACCTACCTTATTATTTATTATTACTTACATTATTTGTAACAATTGTAACGGCTTCAAGATAGTAAACTTTCTTGTGTAAAAAAATAATAAAAAATACCTCTTCAGAATATTTGTAAAGATTATTTACGCTATAGTACATTTTCCGTGGAGCATTTGGTTAATAACTGGAACCACTTATTTCATAAATCAAATAAATAAATACACCCAACAGTCACATACATAGTCCTGACCCCGCACTAATATCGAGTCTTGTGTCGTAGGTATCAGAAACTAGACTTTTCGGTCTCACAAACAACCAGTCTCGAAAAAATACTTGTGGTTCACACAAAAATATGTCTCGAGCTAGAATTGCACCCCCGCGACTTTACGATTCACAGCCGGCGTCTCACCAACTGCACCTCGGAGGCTGTAAAATTTTTCTAAATTAGTGTTTATTATAACTCCAAAATTTATTATAATATTAATAAACAAGTATTCTTTTTAATTCACAACTATCAAACCCATGGGATTACCAACTTAGAGTATTTTTTCTTTTTTTTTATAACTATCTAAAAGCAAGTACACACAGTTAAACCTGTGCAAGCAAATCTCTCCGGAGCTTTTAGCCCATCATTAAATTCGATAATTCCAACACCGGGGGCGTAACTCAGTGGTAGAGTGTCTGCTTCGCATGCTGAAAGTCCTGGGTTCAAGTCCCAGCACCTCCATGAGGCGAAGGGCGCTGTTTTTGACATTTTAAAGTCTTTATTAATAAATACATTTTAACAACATTGACAAAACAGTAAAGAAATTCTGGGATATGTTATTTTTTAAATAATTCAAAACCCGAATTTTCAATGGTCAAATTCGTATTCGAGTTTTGGAACACTATACGAAAAAATTAAAATTAAAGTTGTTATTAATAACATCTTCCGTCACTTTTATAATCCGTGAGTTATTAGTTTATTTCATAATGGTCGGGCAGTGATATTGAATCTTTCTATTTATGATCAGTCCGGAGCCAGGAATCTGTGCCCAATATAGCGATCGGCTCCTATCACATTATAAAATAAATAATATGTGGCTTAGTATACCTGTGCCTACCCCTTTCGGGAAAAATGCATGAGTTTATGTATGTATAAGACATTTTATTGTGCTAGTATAAAAATCCTCGTAGTGACGACAATCAAGACACTCGTATAAAAGTCAGAGACTTCTCCATAAAGACTAAAATGTCATCCATTAAAAAAAGAGCACAACCTTTTGCGATTTCTCGTTCCGCCCACATTTCACATTTATACTCGACGCATTGTGTCTCCAGTTTTCACTTGGCTTTTAACGACCCTGTTACATCATCTTCATGACTGAGGGGTGTATGAAAGTGAACAATAGTTACATTCGATGTCATTTTTTATCTTTAGTAGGTGGGATCTTTCATAGTTTCGTTGCACATGGCATGTCGACATTCAAATGTTATGTCGTTAAAAAAATGCATGCCTCTACTACAGCCTCCATGGCGCTCCGCTCCGAGAAACGAGAGGCCGTGGGTTCGATCCCCGCACCGAGACAAAATTTTGTGTGAATCACAGGTATTTGTTTCGGGTTCTAGGTGTTTATGAGTCCATAAAGTGTCTCGTAGTTTCTAATACACGACACAAGACTCGATCGTAGTGTGGGGTCAGAACTACATATGTATGTGACTGTTAGGTGTGTTTATTTTACTAGCGGTCCGACCTGGCTCCGCCCGGGTGCTTATACACTTTTCAAAATGGCGGCCGAAATGTTAATTTACGACTATGAATTTAGAATATCGACCAACCGCACCACTAAAAATGAATAAAATTTCCATTTATTTGCTAGATGTTGCACAACTGCTTCCATCCTTTAGGTCATAACGTGATGATATATAGCCAACAGTATCCCTCGATAAATGACCTATCCAACACAAATATTTTTTTCAATTCGACTAGTATATAGTTCCTGAGATTAGAGGTAACAAATAAACTCTTCAGCTTTATATATTAGTAAAGATTATTCTACATTGTTATATAGGTAAGATGTGTTACTATGAGGATATATTATATGTATATAACAGGAGCCATATAGATGATAAAAATAAAACTTAATGACCCAATATTAAATCACATAACCGTATTACCTAAATGTTTGACATTTACAAAACAGAACTATTCTTTAGAGGTCACAGTACCATCCTAAATATAATTAAAACTCATCCACCGACATATAATTCCAAACAGATCATCAAAGCATCTCCTTGACATTTCCTCTTCGGTGAAATACGAACATAAAACACTTTGTAGATTTAACGGTTTTATGGAGCGAGATGAGTTTTAAAACAAAATTTATTTTACTGAAACATAATATATAATAATGAATATCCTAATTGGATACAGAACGGAATACCGAGTAATAAGTTTTAATGTAAATTCTATGGCATATTTTATTTATGTTATGGGAACAGAAAAAATCAAAAACCTACCTCAAGATAAATGTTTAACGACACCAACACATCCATATTAATTAGATCTAAAAGTGAGAGAAAAAAGAAAATAAACAAAAGAAGAGACGACTATTTGAGTTTTAACCAACATTTTACGAAAGTCAGAGTTCACAATGCAAATAGTTCTATCTATGTAAATTTCACAAATATATGAATATTAATGATGACTCATTAATTTATATACCTGACGGTCCATTGAAGAAAAGGTTATCAACTAATCTTTTACTATATTTGCGAACGTACTAAACTTGTTTACATACCAGATTATGAAATGCAGGTTAATTTAGCTTTAAAAGTGGCTGTATCAATACAAAATTAATAAATAGTCAATACATTGCTTTAAGGCAAAGCAAACTGAATGCCCTAATTTAAACCAAACTATTGAGTGCGAGATTGAATTGAAGACATATTGTTTACAAAAGGAATTTATGATAAATAAATAAATATTAAAATCGAGGGCGAATCATTAAATGACATTAAGTAAAAAGCCAGATCACGAATGCTAATAACAGTAAAGAAATAATAAATTCCTTGCCAAGTTTAACTATTAATAGTAGCAGTAGTATTGTCTATCCTAGGTTTAAAATCATTCTGATTTTCGTATAGGTAGACCTTTGAATTCCTTAGTTCACAGGCTATATTCTACTATAATGCCAATGAAAAAATAAAAAAGCTTTTAAGACTACATTGGATATTAAAAGTGCACGTATAAGTTATTAAGAGAAGGTCAAGAACAATATTATTGAGACAATTAGTTGAGGTTAGCTAAACATAGAACTAATAATGACTTGGAATATAAATTGAGAACCATGCAGTTTGAAATGAAATGAAATGAAATCTGATTTGTTTTAAAAAAAATTGGATAGTGGAATAAGCAAGGGAAGTAAGGCAAAAAGTAGAAAGAGGACGACGGGCCGGCAGATATCTCGAGAAAAGCGTTCCAGCAAGCTTACTTAATGCGCTTGTACTATATACTTGATATTATCTAAAATACCTCACCAAATGATCACAAAAACTCGTACGAAGAAGCACGATACAATGATCTGCTCTTTCGCAATATCTTTGAGCGCGCACATATCGCTCGGTCGTGACGATACGCGAGCGCCGGAAAATTTAATCTCACGTCAAATATTATCACACTTATGTAAAGAGAAAATTGTATAAGCGTTTAGAGAAACAAAAAGTTGTAAATATGTAGCTTAGAAAATTTATGTTTCAATATAAATTATATTTTGACTTTAAATTTTCCATGATTTATTTTTTAAATTATAAAACAATATTTATGCTCGTATGTGCAAATATTGTACTAAGCGTTGTAAAAAAATTGTTGCCTTGTTCCAGTTATAAAATTCGATTAATCTCATGTAAAACTTCGTTTTATCTCATATAAATCAAAAAGAAAATTACAGGATTCCAGCTCAAGAATCATATAACTGTACAGAACCTTTACATTAATTTTACCAAAATATGATGAAGATACGACTACAAAAAAAAAGTCCAGTTCATCGCGGATTAGTGAAAGTATTGCTACTTATTCTAAAATAAGCCAAGGTGACTTGTCTATAACAAGAGTTGAGGATGACCATCCGACCTTCATTCCAAGACATTTGGGGAAAACAGCTCCCACGCCCTTCCTTATTCGACAGTGTCCAGTTAAAATAATGGTGACAAACTTAATTATAATTTTCATATGGACATACAAACATACATGACTCACTGTTTGGGCGTAAATACATATAATTGTATTTTAATAGGCGTCATATAAATATTGTTATGCAAAGTGTGAAACACGAGTATAGGTAACTTTTCAATATCTCCAATTTTAAAATAATAATGTGACACCCGAGACGCTTTATTAAAACAAAACATATTTCTTGTCTTTCAAATGAGACTTAAAATGCTCCTAGTTTTCAAACCCATCAAGCTTCTTTTTACAGAAATTCCAAATTATACACCGAAAGATCGTCTTACATTGCAAAACATGTTATAATTGATTGATTAAAAAAAAACTACAACTAACCGTATATTTATAAACATGAAAAAACGATTATTTAGAAAATCACTATCTTTCAGGAACTCAAAATAACATAATCCGGAGAAAGACAGGTTGGGAAAGAACAATAGCAATCTGAACAGTCAGAATTAAGGCATCACAATACTAAAGCTTGAGTTGACTACCAAAGGAAGAATTATCCTTGACCACTCTGGAAAATTATACTGTACAGCTGTGGTTTTTACCATTTTGGACTAAACAATAAATGGCAAATTGTTTTTGGGTTTTACCGTACAATTAACACAAGTATCGTCCAATGTTCTAGACCTTCAAAAACCTTTCGATTGCAGATATAATCAGCGGAATTAATAAGCTGTTAAAACGTGTTGAAATTAAAATGTGCTCTTGTTTATTTCGCCATACATCCGGGTGTTCGGCGCTGGTCTAAGATTTCGGAATATAACACAATAGTATTGTGAAACATGTGATTCAGTGATATTGATGTTAGCAGCTGATGGACTGATGAGAATTACTTGTTCTTTTGTGAGTGGTATCTTTTGTGTATCTGTTTTATTACATGTCCATTTGGTAAATTACAATAAATTTTGTTCAGCATATTATGAAGCTATTTTCTACGTCCTTGATTTCTAATTTTCTATTGTTTACGAAAATAAGGTTTTAAAAACTATAATTAGTTTATGTTCAAACAAGAGGTTGAAATTTGGTAATCTCAGGGTACAACCTTAATACACGTCGTTTTTGATATATTTCAGAGCGTACTATGTATTGAAATATACATCCTGAATTTAAAGTTAACCTTTAACCGCTCCTTTAAGTAGCCGATTATAAACATCCAATAAAAAATAATTTACAAACGTAATCAACAAAAGAAATACAATCTAAAATTGGTCGTAAAATATTTATGAATTGGAGGAAAATGATTTCGTCACGCCATGCCAGTACGAACGGCTTACTCAGAGTTAACGGCGCTGTGACGTAACTAGACTGGTTAAACTACATTAGAACTGAGTTCAGTTATAATTATTGCCAAGCTCTCAACAATTTGTGTCGCTAGAACATTATCCTTATTGCTAGATTTATTTACTCTTTTAATAGTGTTTGAACTACAAAGTCTGAGAAAATTGTTGGCAGTTTAATTTCGTTGAAGCTGTAAATGTTGTTGCAAGTTTTTTTACTTGGTTTTTATACACACTGCTTTGTGCAGTTTTATTTTAAAATCTTGTAATTGTTTCCGTAATTAAACTTGTATTTTTATTTTTAATCGTGTTTATTTAATTGAGACAAATAAAATAATAGCACTTCAATGTTTACATTTGACGTTATTAAATATAATTTATTTAATCAATGATATTACGTAGTTTTACTACGGTACGGTTACAAAGCTGATGTCTCGGATTCGAATCCTGGGTCGGGCAAAGTGATATTGAATTTTTCTATTCATTATCAGCCCGGAGTCAGGAATTGGTGCCCGATATGGCGATAGGCTCTCTCTATCACATCGCGTGACGGAACATACAAGGCGAAATGTTGTTGTCCTGGCACCTCTGCTTACCCCTTCTGGGATGTGGTGTGAGTCTATGTATGTTTGTATGATATTACACCAACCGGGATAACGACTTATCAAATTTAAATACTTACAGTGTTGATCTAGTGGACAAGATTAACAAGATTCATAGAAATTCACACGAAGAAGTCTCTCCCTGATATGTTAATATCACAGTAATAATATTATGCTTTTAGTAAAGACACCCTAATAAGCATATTAATCGACCAACCCACATTTATCTTTACAGCGTAGTGACGTAACAGAAGGGTCAAACGTGTAATTTTTGCCATCAACATTCTGTGCCTAATGGGTCTCAAATGCGGCGTAATTTGAACTTCTGCTTTTTGCTTTCGACATTTCGTAACAGTGATAAATTATGTGGAACGTCAAGTTGAATTTGTTTATTTTGTATTTGGTTTTCTTGTGGCAGAGAGTTTTATTCAGGTCGGTTATACAAGATTTGTATATTCCAGTAAGATTTTATGAGATTCGAAGACCTTGTTCTTTAAATAATACAGTTAAAAATATAGAGTTTATTTTTCATAACTAATTTATAATAAACTTATGAATTCCTTTTTATGGCATTAGTTACAATTCCATATTTATAGCCATTAATGACATAGCTAAAACAGAACTGCCCAAGATTTATTCTTTTATCACATAAATATTGCAAGTTATTAAATCAGTCCAACTTAAGAGCGTTTACACCTTGCACGCAAAGTCAATTATAGGTATTTCTTAGTTAATTTCACGCACACATAAGCGACCAAAGCTGTGTGCGTAGAGCTGCCGCGTCGGCTCGCTATACAGTCAGCGCAACCAACTTTGATCCGTGCGCTTCAAAATTCTAATATTGAATTGAAATGTAACTTATGATTTATATATTGGTAATATTACCTAGTCAGGTCATAAATTCTGTCACATGTTTAATATAAAATAATTGAAACAAGTTTATTCATTATGTAACGATTTATATACCAAAATGAACTTAACAAAACATAGATTCTTATGACACTAAAGTTTATTCAAAATGACCTTCGTGATTTTGAATACAGGCCTTCAATCTGCGCGGCCAGTTGTCTATCGCAGCACGAACGAGGTCCATGTCAATATCGGCGGCTGCCTTAATCAAGGATGTCTTGAGTGACTCCAAATTGGGATGAGGCTTTGAGCACGCCTTTTCCTCTAAGTGTTGCCATATCTTATTATCTAACGAATTCAAATCTGGACTGGAGGAGGGCCAGTCTTCGTGCCGGATGAAGTCGATTTCACGCGCCGCCAGCCAGTCTTGTGTGCTCTTCGCTGTATGAGCTGGCGCCGAATCTTGTTGGAATACCCAGTGCCTGTAATTGAACATGATATGAGAAACAGGTTCCACAGGGTTCGTCAGGACTGTATTTTGATACACAACTGCATTCGTTTTTACACCTTTCGCACAAAAATGTACCTCTGTTAAGCTCCAATAAGAAACTCCCAACCATACCATGAGCGAGGATGGAAAATAGCCTCGTTGGACACACGGAATACGGTTGCTCGCTTCTTCACTACTGTGTGCGTACACCTTATCATTTTGTTTGTTGTAGCACTCTTCTACGGTAAATTTTTTTTCATCTGAAAAATGAATTTCCCGATATTTTTTTCCCGCGTACCGTTTCAACAAAGCGCGGCATCGCTTCAGTCTCAGGTCCAGTAGACGAGCAATCAAACGATGTCCTGTTTTTCTTCGATATGCCCGAAGCCCTAAGTCTTCATTTAACACCCTTTTCACCGTGGTTATGCTTAACCCCATCTGAAGGGCCAACAGTTTCTGCTTACGTTTGGGATTTCTTTGAATTCTCGCCTTCACAGCTTTTATCACTGCTGGAGTCCTAACAAACCGAGGGCGACCACTTCTTGACCTGTCATCTACACTAGAGTCTTCATTGTATCGTTTGATGGCACGATAAACGAATCTTTTGGTTATATTAAAATTTTTCAGTATGTCAATAATTTGAATTGGCGCGTAACCGCAACGATGCAACGCAATAACTGCAACACTGTCTTCTTTAAGCGTCCACTCCATATTTAAAAATGAGTAAAATTCTAAAAAGTATACAATTTTATTTTCATGAAAAATTGGAAATTCGAATTCAATAAACTTTTTTGTGGCCAGCATTTTAAAAGAAAAGTTTTTACTGTGTGACAATACTTATGACCTGACTGTGTATATCATAAAAATATTTTATTTGCATTATAAGTAGACAAATATTACTGTGCAAGCAAGGAACAATACAAATTTAGATACTAACCATATTTTCGTTATTATTACATTATTAAGTTGCATTCAAATCAGTGTTCAATCAGTAGACACTACGGACGTTTATTAATCATTTCGTGTTCGAACACATGAAAAGAGTAAGGGGCCTTACAACCCCTTACAATTACGAAATATATTTAATTTTATATTACAATACATAACATAATTTAGCCTCGGAATTACATCCCATTATATTATCTGAAACATAATTTATACTCACTACAAAATCATTGTATAAAATTAAATATTTTACTATACAAATCGATGATTAAAAATAGAACAAATAAAAAAAATACAATAATCCTACATACATACATAAACTCACGCCTATATCCCAGAAGGGGTAGGCAGAGGTGCCAGGACACCCACATTTCGCCTTGTATGTTCCGTCCCACAACGTGATAGGTGGCGAGCCTATCGCCATATCGGGCACAAATTCCTGACTCTGGGCTGATAATGAATAGAAAAATCCAATATTACTTTGCCCAACCCGGGATTCGAACCCGAGACCTCAGCTTTGTAACCGTACCTTAGTACAACTAGTGGTACAACTACGCCACCGATAAAATACTAAAAACTACGCAACAGACATTTATGAATCTAAGAAATAAATTACCGAACGAATAAATAAATAATAATCAATCTTAACAAACTCATCAATCATACAAAATATTTCTCACCGGAAACAAATATAGTATCATATCTTAACCGTTCGATGTATAGTGATATAACAAAAGCTTACGTTCACCACGCCGACCTGAATGAGGTAAGTGGATTCCGGTCACGAATTAAAAAGTAGTTCCTTTATGTCCTGATACGTATTTGTGGATCGATCTGGGCTGTAGGCGTTCAGTTAATGGAATGGTTATTTTAGAGTTTATTCATTATTATTATTAACTGTAAAGGCGCGCGTAATGCCGTCGGCATTTTCTACCAGTCTTTCGTAAATGAGATCAATAGGGTGTTTCTAAGATACCAAAAATGGTTATGATATAAGTATATGTATCGACAAACCATTTATAAATACATGCATAAAATGTATACTAATATATGTATGTAATATATAGCCATAAATATATACGTTATAAATGAAACGAAAACTTAAGTTGATGATTCTGCCATTTGTTTTAATATCATAGCATATAATTAGTTCTCGAACCTAATAAATAATTTCTGAGAAACAAACATGTGTTTTAACAAAAATAATTTATTTTTACCCTCCCTTTCACCACCCTTACATACCTTTACTTTACAAAATCAGTAATGTACATTGATCATTAAAGATCGTACTTAAATTTCGCAATGACCGCTCCTTGATCGCGCAATCACCAAACATTCACCACGTTATAAATCATTTCATAACATCGATAACATCGTCTGGACTACGCCCGAGGAAGTGAGATGTTATGCACACGGAAATGTCGATAATATGAACATTCCGCCTCTTTATCTAGGTTAATATTTTTTAATATTTAAATTAGAGTTGGGCCGCGATATTATTGATTATTGAGTTATTTAAGAGTTAGTAGAAAATGTTTTAGATGATTGTAAATTGTAACGTTATCTAATATAGGCAGATCTATCACTGTTTTATTAGTCTTCGTTGTAACCTTATTCGGCCTTAATAAAGACAGTTTTAAAACCTATTTTAGTTGCTGAATATTTTGCCCTTTTCGAACGACTTTAGAATTCAGTTTGAGCGAAGACGAAAAATCATTCGATAGTTACAATGGGTTTTAAAATTGGCTATGAGTAAAGCCGATTTTGTTTCACAACTTTTAAGAGTATTCCTTGCAACAAAGGCTTGCTATTAATATACTTTTAACCTATTGACATGACAATCCATCAAGATATTTTAGTTGTACCTTTAGATTACTTTAGAATATCATTCAGTACTTACACTAGTAATGCAGTATCCGCCAAAGACAGCCTTTTCAGTAGTAATTATAATTTTAGTTACAATTAGCTTAAACGCGTGGTGACCTATTGGTAAATGGACCAGAAGTTCGAAGTCTGCAGTTGCTGAACATATAGAAGAAGGCTCCAAGCATTACCTCCGCTTTGACCAGCCCCAAGTCCTCGCTAAAGAACACCGTTTCCTGCCCAGGGTGTTTCGCGAGGCTATTGAAATTAAAAAAACATCCAAATTTCAATAGAGAAGATGGCTTGAAGCTTGCACAAGCATGGGATCCAATACTACATTCAATTAAATCGGAACCCAAAAGACCAACTGCCAGACCTCAAGACACTGTGAGCTCCTTCTGCGTAGATCGGATCGCAAACACAGACTAGATATTTAAAATTAATTTTTAAATTAATAATTGTAAAATAAGGGTAATTGAATTGTAACAGTCACAGAGCGGACGTCTAATACCTCAGTCCGCCCCGTGACCACGAAAGCTGTAAAGTAATCGAAACGTCGGGAAGTCAAAAATGAAAAAAATTAAACTAAATTCGCGATAAAATCCGTAAATAATAGTTTTATTTCAATATTGCTTGTCAATCACCACGCACTATAACGGTTAAGGAAAACATCGTTAGAAAATTGAAATAAAACTATTATTTACGGATTTTATCGCGGATTTGATTTAATTTTTTACATTTTTTGAGTTCCCGACGTTTCGATTACTTTACAGCTTTCGTGGTCACGGGCAGACTCTCGGAATCGTTAGAAAACTTTGAACTAGCGAATTTGTAAGGATTCTATGGTATGTAAAGTCCGCCAACCCGCACTAGATCAACATGATGGACTTTATGGCCTAAACACTCTCAATCGTATTGTACAGGACGCCAGCACCCTGCAGTGGGACGTACATATATGGGCTGATACTACTGATAGAACTTCAGTCTGATGTCACCAACATCACTCAACTACACTGTAAGAAATCACATCAATTCATCTCAATACAAGTATAGTGTATCACTTGTCTGTCTATGTAGCATTAAATGCTTCTTGACAACCTTCACCTCAAAGACCTGAATAAAAGTTCTTAAAACCTCAATGTAATGGACGAAACAGATGTAATATCTTTATTTATGTTGTTTGTTTTAATTAATGATGACATTTGAACTCGTGTTGATTTATAAAATAACTTAGTATTAACATTTGAAAGCAAATTGTTTATGTAATATCTAAAATCTAATATAAAGTTGTTGTGCATGTTTTGCGCAATTTCTTGCATTTATATGTGATATTAAATTAACTCGCCAATTTTATAGTCCGCCTCGCCAATTTTTTATCTCGTTTTCAAATCTACTAATCTTTTCTTAGAATAATAAATGATTGTTACATTCATAAACGTCTAAACTAGAGATACCTATCCCATCAAAACATCCTGTAAAAAGTATTATTCCATTATATACGGGTACAATGATTCATTAACTGCAAATGTAACTTTGTAATCCTATACATTTATATGGTTACAAAGTTATTCACGCAGTTAGTCTATCTAGAAAACTAGACGCAAATTATGAAATGTTTGAATTTTCCCTTACTTTAGACACTAAACACTAATTATATTCTAAATTTGAAGGTTCTATGTCTGCTAGAAGTACCTTAGACTTTTGATGATCGGTCAGTCAGTGAGTGACTAAATTAAGAAAGTTTGACTAGTTACAATTATTAAACTACTTGTTCAAATTGAATGAAATTTCAAATATACCGTGTTTACACAATGCCTGCTTAGTAACTGAAAATTCAGGCTTCATGCTTAAGCCACAACGAAGTTATAGGGGGTTGAAAATGGTCTGAATTGCTTCGAGAAAAGGATGTTACGGCCTATAGCTCGACTTGGAGGGGGCTCGGCCGCGCCCCCAGATCCCTACTAATATTCCTTTAGAATTAATTTATTTAAATTTGCTTATTAATATATCATTACTATTATTTTCAACTATAAATTTTAAAATCATTATGTATCCTAAAACTAAAATCTGCATCATTTTCGCATCCCACACAATTGTAAGATAAAAGCGATTACACCATCAAAAATATAATTTAATTAAACCAGTCCAACAATATTTTCTTCTGACATTGAACCTTCATGTAACACAATTTAAAATCTTTAATTACACGATGTTATTTAGCCTCGTTTGAAATAGAAAGGCGAGCGGTCATCTTCAGCGGCGTCACGAGAGCAAGGACTGTACAGTGCGCGATTATTAAGAGCGTTTATACCTTCCACGCGCTTTTCGGCTTAAAAACAGGACTTTTCAAACGAGTTAATAGCCACCAATAAACAATTTAAAGGAAAAATAATTGGTTTTAATTTTAGAAAAGATTGTCATCTATGGATTTTGGTGGAAAACATTATAGATTGATGGATAATTTGTGATTACTATAAGGATTACTGAACACAAGTTTCGTTATTTAGGCTTTAAATGGCAATTTAGAAGCTTAAGATATCCGAAATCACTAAATATAAGATGAAAATAAAAGTATTATCAGACTAATAATATCGTTATGGAGGGATTTTGCTGAGAAAAATAATCTTTTTGTTTTTAGTTCCTGAAAAATAAAAATTTAATAATGCGATATTATTCAGAAACTCTCGTCAAGAACATATTTTTTTTTTTCACCAACTTATCGTACATAATTTTTATAGCAATTACATATTATAATAGAAGAACATCTTATCAATAAACTACCATTTTTATATTTCAACAACATTAGATTTCATGTTTTCTACAAATATTTAAAAAATCACTATAAAACACGCTGTCCGACCTGTGTCAAATCAGACCGCCGCCGCAAGGCTTTCTATAGGGAGGACGTATCGCTCGTCGCTCCGGCCTGGCTGCAGTCGATTTTTGCCGTGCGTAGTAAAAATAGCCACGCGCGGACTGCGATTGCCACATCTTAGTACTTTGGTAGTAAAATATTTAAAAAAAATTATTACCTACAATGATTTTGTAGTGAGTATAAATTATGTTTCAGATAATATAATGGGACTGATGTGGGCGAGGCTAAATTATGTTATGTATTGTAATATAAAATTATATATTTCGTAATTGTAAGGAGTTGTAAGGCCCCTAACTCTATTCATGTGTTCGAACACGAAATGATTAATAAAACGTCCGTAGTGTCTACTGATTGAACAGTGATTTGAATGCAACATAACAATGTAATAATAACGAAAATATGATAAGTATCTAAATTTGTTTTGTTCATTGCTTGCACAGTAATATTTGTCTACTTATAATGCAAATAAAATATTTTTATGATATTATATTACCAATATATAAATCCTAAGTTAAATTTCAATTGAATATTAGAATTTTGAAGCGCACGGATCAAAGTTGGTTGAGCTGACTGTATAGCGAGCCGACGCGGCAGCACTACGCACACAGCTTTGGTCGCTTATGTGTGCGTGAAAATAACGAAGAAATACCTATAGTTGACTTTGCGCGCAAGGTGTAAACGCTCTTAAACATACACAATACATATGTAAGTTCACGTCTACATACCTAAAGAAAGAATCCCATTAGGCACATACAATTAATTAAACTTATTTTCCGTACATAATGTGACAAGGAACTAACTTATTGTTGCGCCAGACAGTCTTGGCCACTCATATTTACATTTTATACATTTTATGAAATATAAGCCCGAATTAATATTGAACCCAAGATCTCAAGGCTTCGATTTTAAATTCCTTCATAAGTGTTTGACACGTTAATTAGAACACGACAGAATCATATATTGTTGAGTTGACCTTATAACTTGGTCGATTGAAGGACATTTGGAATTACCTAGTAAAGAGCCAAGCTGTGAGAATCAATGGTTTAGATTCGCTAGTTATTATAGAAAAGATTTGAAACAAAATCCGCGGCCAAAAAAATCGTTTAAAATAAATATCATACTTAACATTGTCTACTTGACAATACTACTACTTGGAAACCAGAGTAGTACAAAATCAGTTTGTTTTTTAATAACGTTAAAGCGATTTTAATCGCCATTTAGCATAATGTTATTTTAATATATTGCAGTTCTCGTCTTAAACTGAAAATATTGTTTGTTATTGTAAACACAACATTAAAGCCAAGATATATTATAAAATTAAATGTATGACCAGGGTCGCAATGACCAATGCTTTTAAATAAGTCGTCTTTAAGTTTGTTTAATTACAACAAAGTGTTTTTAAAAACACGATTGACGCAGTCACGAATCTGTAATGGTTCATCAAAACTGACCTTAATCTGGCATTTGATGTTCTAAAAATTTAATTAATATTTGCAATCAATTCAGATAATTATTTTTCTGACCATTGCGGTCTTGAAATTATTTAGACCTTATAAAAACGGGTCAAATTGGTCATGTTCACGTCCGGATTATTTTCGATCTTAAATAACAGTTAATCTAAAATATATTTATCTTTTCAATAAGTAAGCCTTTGATTCGATCGAGACTTGGGCTGTGCTACAGTCTCTCCAGCGGTGCCATATAGACTATCGGTACATCGAAGTGTTGAAGTGTATATACAACAACGCCACCATGTCGGTCCGAGTACAAGATCAGAGTACGAAGGCTATTCCACTACAGAGAGGCGTGAGACAGGGAGATGTCATATCTCCGAAACTGTTCACTGCCGCACTGGAAAACGCCTTCAAGCTCTTGCGATGGAAAGGATTCGGCATCAACATCAACGGCGAGTATATCACTCACCTTCGGTTTGCCGACGATATTGTAGTCTTGGCAGAATCGCTGGAAGACCTTAGCACTATGCTCGAAGACCTCAATCGAGTCTCCCAACAGGTGGGTCTTAAAATGAACATGGACAAAACGAAGATCATGTCGAATGTCCATGTTGTGCCCACCCCCATCGGTGTTGGGGGCTCGACTCTTGAAGTTGTTGACGAATATGTCTATTTAGGACAAGTGGTCCGGTTAGGCAGGTCCAACTTCGAGAGAGAGGTCAATCGTCGAATCCAACTCGGTTGGGCAGCGTTCGGGAAACTACGCGACGTCTTCTCGTCAAAAATACCTCAGTGCCTTAAATCGAAAGTCTTCGATAGTTGTGTGTTGCCAGTGATGACTTACGGCACCGAGACGTGGCCTCTCACTATGGGCCTTATTAGGAAGCTCAAAGTCACTCAACGAGCTATAGAGAGGGCTATGCTCGGGGTTTCCCTACGAGATCGAATCAGAAATGAGGAGATCCGTAGGAGAACTAAAATAACCGACATAGCCCACCGGATTAGCAAGTTGAAGTGGCAATGGGCAGGGCACATAGTGCGGAGATCTGATGACCGATGGGGTCGGAAAGTGCTCGAATGGAGGCCGCGTATCGGAAAGCGCAGCGTAGGACGTCCACCCACACGATGGTCCGACGACCTGGTAAAGGTCGCGGGACGTCGCTGGATGCAGGCTGCCTCCAACAGGTCTCTGTGGAAATCATTGGGGGAGGCCTATGTTCAGCAGTGGACTTCCTTTGGCTGATGGATGGATGGAAGTAAATACATTTAATATTTGCATAAGGTGCCCCCGTGTCATTTATACATGCAGTGTATACCACCCAAATACGACCACCAAGTGCGTGGTAGCCTGTTGGTAAACGAACTAGACGCGGCTGCCCACAATTTCACGGTGGTCGCGGGTTCGAATCCCAGGGCACACCTCTGACTTTTCGGAGTCATGTGTGTATTGATAATCAATAACCACGCACTAAAACGGTGAAGGAAAACATCGTGAGGAAACCTGCATACCATAGCGATTTATAAGAATTCCTATGGTATGTAAGTCCGCCAACCCGCACTAGGCCAGCGTGGTATACTATATGGCCTAACCACTCTCAATCGTATTCTCGATTGTAGAGTAGACCCGTGCCCTGTAGTGGAACGTATATGGGCTGATACAGTATACCACCCAAATACGACGATAGGAAAATATTAACAAAAAAAAATCGTGGTTTTTTTACAAAAAATTTAGTTGCTTCGTGTCTGAAGTCACTTAAACTACCACCCGGCATCATTTTCGGTAGCACTCTTGATATACACTGTATCATAATATAATCAACATTTCTTTTGATTTTAGTAATTTTATTTAATAATATAATATTTTTAGCTTTCAATGCACTAATCCCAAGGGACTTGAAATGTTTGGCGTCAAAAATAAACTATTGCAACCCAATCAATTTTACTATGAAATTCTACAGCGTTATACTTTACATTAGTATTCTTAGTAGACATATGTTCCAGTTTGCTAAAGCCTCCTATTACCTACCTACCTATGAGCTAATTTCAACTTCTATGAAGAGCTACCACTAGTATTCCGTCATTAAACAATCCTAATCTAGGGGAATATTAAGTTGCAGTCACAATTAGCCTAGAACAAAAAAATAACTATTAATTTTTATTATATTTACTTTCGATCTAACAAGGTGAATGAAAACCTGAATGTACATTCCCAAACTTAATTGCAAATTTTAGTTGCTCAAAATGCATTAATTATGGAATCTGAGCTTAAATCTGTTGCTGAATTGCAAAGAGATGATTTATGAAACAATATTAGATCGTGTGAATTGCTTAGAATATAATTTGTTCATGAATACTTGCCTAATGTTCATACTTCTTGAATTAGTCTTCCTTATGTTGGATAATTATTGTGTAGAAAGATGGAACGGTGCAATGAATTGCTCAGAAACATCAATTATTATGCATCATCTTAGATATGAAACTCTATATTCTATCTACTCTCATATTCCATTCACAAAATGGATAGCCGATCTATCTAGATTGCAGGAAGTCGCTTTATGCAAACCGTTCGCAACAGTTCACTGTGGAAGTCCTTGGGGAAAGCTTATGTTCGACAGTAAATTTCCCGCAGAATGATATAGACGAAATTGACTTTGACCGGGATAACGTCAAGTTAAATTAAATAATTGTAACTGCTTAAAATTATGTTAAAATGTTGTTTACCTAAAGCGAAACAGCCCGTCGTCACAACCCGCCGGCCCATAAGTAACGAATAAGCCGCCGACATGTTGCCAATAAATCGGTGGTTTCAGTGTATAGTGTGCTTAAATGCAAACACTTTTAAATATCACTCAATGTAGATTCAATTAAAGTGATGTTTCAAAATAATCCAAAGCGATAGTCTAAGACAAGTCCCGTTGGTTGTCGGCGGAGATTTCTGATTGTAAATATATTATGCAACTTTATTTCTGCGATTTATATTTCAATTACATGTGGGATTACGAGTTTAACAAAAAGACTGTGATTATGTATACCAACCATCTTAGATCGGTGTATGAAAGTTGCGATGGAGATCGAATCTGTCCATCAAGAAACCATGCTTTTGTACGCGGAATGTGCTAGCAATCTTCGTTGCACAGAAGATTAGGCGCAGGCCGTCAAATAAGACGACGGGTGTTTGATCTCAGCACAAAGAGTAATGTCTGTGAGGCCCACAAGTATTTGTCTCGGATCTGAGCGTTAGTGAGACAGAAAAGTCTCTTGTATAGTAGTTTATGATGCCCTCGATAATAATACTATTTATTTTTAATGGGGAATCAGAACTATTGGGTGTTAAAAAATATATAGAATATTCAAGAAAATGTTACTGTTGAAATGAAGTCTTTATTTGTCAAAAGTCGTAATGAGTTTAAATTATCGTGCTTAAAAGATTAATCTGTAAATTGAACAGCCTTATGCGATTGTTGATCAACTTTAAATAATAAATACACGCTTGAAAATAAATCGAGGCCAAACGACGATACTTGAGTAAATAGCACAAGAAACCTTTATCACATCGACACTGAATGAAATGTGAAGTACGATACAAGACGGAGGTCGGTGAGACGTTCAATAGCTTATTTGTATGTTTACATTTAACAACATTTGTACGAGCAGTGAAATTAACGTCGCTTTTGTTGTAGACAGCCGTAGTGTTGGAATATTAAATGTTTACAAGTATTATGTTATAAGGACCACATTACTCTCAGACAAGTGAGATTAAACATTTCCTTCTTTTTCTGAATTTGTACAGCAATAAATTATCACGTTTTCTTTCTTGGTAAAATAATTTAAAATGCATACGGAAATGAGACATAATCTTAAAAAAAAGCAAAAATACTTATTCATGTCTTAAACAAAAGTATACGCAGTCCCTGCAAAATTTCATCACACGGATTCTATAAAATCAATGAATCGATGAATGAATGTGAATTTATGTACAAGAATGTGGTTACTTACAATTAATGCACTTAATTAAAATTCCTGTTATTTGTATTATGCCATAGCAACAACCTTTAAACAAAAACCTTTGCCGTACAATTAAAAACGAGTATCAGTTAAAGTCAATTACAGCATCGAAAAGTATGAAAAGTTGACAATAACATTTTCAACCTCGAAAATGCAACTGAACTTTAAATTGATGCACTTAAAGGAATGATTACGAGAAAGCACTTTAATGGATCTGAAAGGTCAAACCATCTGTCCAATTGTTACACGGTTATATGATAAGTGTCCACAAGTGCGTGGTGACCTGTTTGTAAACAAACGCGGCTGCCAATATGTTCACACACTTCTGACTTTTCGGAGTCATTTGTGTATCACCATGTAATCACCATAACTAGTTACGGTGAAGGAAAATACCGTGAGGAAACCAGTATAGCAATTTGTATGAATTTATATGGTATGTAAACTCCGCCAACCCGGATTATGATAGTGTGATGGACTAAACACTCTCAATCGTACTCTCGATTGTAGAGGACACCCGTGCCCTGCAGTAGGACGTATGTATATGGGAATCAGCCCACTCTATTGATACCGATACAAGCATCCACAAGAACGTCGACCATATCTCAACGATTCGTCAGTACACATTTCATTGGAAACTGGAATGGTAATTGAGCAAGGCACAAGTGGATGCACAGCAGAATGTTGATACGGAAAACTATTCTGAAATTCCAATATTCTAAATGTCACGGTATAAAGGAAAATAAGAATAAATACACATCAGGAAGAAATGGCGTACTTGATATTAATTATAACCTACTATAATATATATCCATTCATATAGAGGTTTCCAGATTTTATATTATTATAGTCAGCAAGGCAGTTTTTGAATTCTTCTCAAAAATTCCCAAAACTTGGTTCTAATTTTACGACTATCATCATGGCTCGTAGTAACTAGCCAAACCTTTAACAGTTTATATGGTGTGTAGGCTTCTTAATAAAAGAAATAACAAGTCGACTTTTAACAGGAAATCTTTTGTTTTTTTTTTGTGTTGAATCTGTTTCTCAGAAGGGGAAGACAGAGTTCCAACGAGAACATTCACATTTCGCCTTGTATAACGGGTGAGCTTATCGCCATATCGGGCACAAATTCCTGACACCGAGCTGATAATTAATAGAAAAATTCAATATCACTTAGCCCGACCCGGGATTCAAACCTGAGACCTCAGCTTTGCAATCATACCGAAACACAACTACGCCACCGAGGCTATCCAGGCAAAAGACATTACGAACTCAATAATTCTGTCAGGTAATGACATGTCCTGAACATTAAATCTAAAAATCATTTATATGTCTAATACACTTTTTATAGTAGATATTAATTAATAATTGGTAATCCAGTTCGATTCTAAAAGTAGTCGACCTTTATGCGGAATATTAGTTTTTTAAGTATTCACCGCTACCGTACAGCAATTACCAGATCTTGTAGTACTGCCAAATTATTACTTATTGCATACGTTTGTATCCGGGTTTTAAATATAAATAAAACCGTTTTTATAATTAGTAAATCAATTCGTTTAGTTCTTCATTTTGCTTATAGATGGCACTGTTATGACATAATTATGTTGATCGATTCTTTATATTGATCGATTATAGATATTTATTTATTTAATTTATTTACGTATAATTGTTAAAGTAAAGGATATCACTCTCTACTGTTTTTACCGTGTTAATATAAAAATATTCTTTATTTTTGTTTTAACGTAATCTGGCAGCAAGTATTTTATTTACATATGTACTTGTATATTGTTGTTAATTTAACTTAAATCAGATAATCTTTATTTTCGACTGTTTACAGCAATGCACCAAAAATTCTTAAAACGATTCAATGCAATCAAGAATTTTGTTTTTGATAATACCACCTGGTCCTTTTATGATTATTTTTGTTTACATTAATTTTTAATTTCTTGCCCTATTGTTTTTTTTCTGTTGCAAAGTTTTATGACTAATATATATATATATATATATATATATATATATATGTGTGTGTGTGTGACGTAAAATTCGGCCTTAATAACTACATTCTTTACACAGATTTTACGACATTAGTAGAATTATATCAAACAAAAGTGGCGATAGTCCATGCCGATAATCAAACACAGCTTGATAATCCCGTGACATACTGTTGAAATTTTCGTAACGAAGTATTCTTTAAGCACATCTAACCATGGTTTATTTAAACTGGTGAAATAATTGATTAAGAACACTAACGTAGCTTCAAAATAGCATATTTAAAATCGAATCCGCGACTTCTGCCTTGTCGATTTTGTTTTTCATAACTCATTATTTCTAGTTCTCAGACACAATCCAAAGCCAATTGAATAATCTCTTTATTCTGTTACATAAATTCCCGGTCTAACTGAGCAAATCTCACGATCATATAAATTATGTAACTATTACAGATGAGCTGTATAATCGGGCCGTCCTTGCGCACGAAATAAAAAAGAATTACACCACATATCGCCTGGGGAGGTAGGGGACAAGTGAACTTTTGAGCGAGGACAACCGCTCTTCTTTTTTTACAGTCAGTACCTGTCACTCTGGGCGTAGTTGAGGAAATGCTCTGGGGTTCGACCCCCCAGCCGCATTTGGAATGGAAAATAATTGTCGTCTTGGGGTTTTATATGCGTGCTCCTCCTTATGACCCAATTATATTGAAAAAAATATATTTTTCTTTAGGTACTAAAATAAAAAAACATCAATTCAGATTTTTTAAAATTACATCTTGGTGTGCCATTTTGTCGTCTAGTTGAAAGTTGGACCAGACAAGAAACAAACATGGTGTTTTTTTTTTTTGTTTTATAGGTAGGTATAAAATTATTTCATAATATTATAGTAAGTATCAATATACATCAGTATGTTTACTCGTCAAGACGAGAAAGACAATTTCTCTATTCAACACATTAATTCGACTTATTCAAAGCTGACTATAGCTTTCATGTTATAACTGCCCAATTAGAATTATAACAAAATATTAGCATACACAATTTAGCCACTTTCATGATGCTTAATATTATTTGCATTATAGCAATTTGACGACCTTGGTAACAATAATTGCAACTATTATTAGACGTCCTTGCTAACAATAATAAACGCACGATTTTCCACGTTCAGCCATTACAGCTACTCTAAAATTAACTGAATCCTTAATTAGAACGTAAACTGATGGGAGATAAAAGGTTTAATGCCTACCAAATGTTACAGATAAGTTCCGCTGCTCCAAGGTCGATTTCTAATGTTGGTAGGAAATCGGTTTATCCAAATGAATCAAGAGCACGATTTGTAATAACGTCCGGCCTTCCGATAATGTAAGTACGTAAGATATCACGCCTCCTTTCTAAGTGCGATTTATATTTTTGCTTAATTTTATTCTAATTGAATAATCTTGACTGCCTCGGTGGCGTACTTGTACTAGGGTACGGTTACAAAACTGAGGTCTCGGGCTCGAATACAGGGTTGGGCAAAGTGATATTGGATTTTTCTTTTCATCATCAGCCCAGAGTCAGGAATTTGTGTCCGATATGGCGATCGGCTCGTCCCCTATCACATCGTGGGACGGAAACACAAGGCGAAATATGAGTGTCCTGGCACCTCTGCCTATCCGTTCTGGGAAAAATGCGTTAGTTTGTGTATGTATTTATGAAACAATATAAAAGGCATCTTGTTCAAAAATTAAATCAGTACCTATGTACTGATTTAATTTTCGAACAAGATTCAAATCCGATGATATAGAAAAATGGATAAATATAAAGACTAAACTGTTTGTGCCCCTGTAAGGTGTCTATCACCAAACTCTGCCATATTTTTGTTACATAAGTATAAAAATTGGTACGATCTAAAGCTGTTGTAATGCACGCGGTAAAAATAAAATAAACCAAAAATGTTGTAATACCGATTAAAAGGTCTTTATATATTATTACAGGGGTCAAACGAGCGTACAATTTATATGCCCGAGCATACGGTTCACCTGATGCCCCTGATGGTAAGTGATCACAACTGCCCATAAAACTTTGCAACCCCATATGAATCATTTTAATAAGTCAGTCACAACGACATTTTATGGATTTTTTCAATTTCGATTATACTTATGACGATCGTGAAAATTACTAAAGAATTGAGGGAATTTACTGACGTCCACAAAAAACGACTTTTTATGTCGTCAAGAATGCTATGCGACTAGCAACTAGACCAGTACAGAAAACACGTCTCGAGTCAATTATAGATGCGGAAACAGGCATTTTTTTCTCGTCGCAAAGTGTATCATCTTAATGTTGTAAAGATTTATTATGTGCTAGATATGTAGAGAAATTATAAGCCAGAATTATTGTCGAAAAATAGATTTCATCCGCTATATAATATTACTTAGTTAATATTAATTTGTTTCAGTTTCGATTTATTTAAAACCAACATTCGCACTTGGGAAAGCATAGTAAATCATGCCCAGTGGGGAATATTTTAACAGTCAATATTTAATAAGAAAAAACTGTTTGAAAGGAACCCCACTATATTAGTTGCCAAAAAATTAAAATATTTAAAACAGGATGTTTAAAATTTAACTTCAATATATTTTAATAGACTTGCAACGTGTAAATTACAAAAACATTAATCAACAAATGGAACAAGTAACCTCGAAGTCAATGATTTAATTTAACGTAAATTACCATTCAATATATCATTAAGATATACTTGATTAGGAATATAAAAATATCTTGCTACATTAAAGGTCTTGGATATAAAACACCAAGGCAGGACACATATTCAAAGTCATACCGATGACCACTTAAATTATTACCACGGGTAAATAGGTCATAAAAATTATATTACCCGCTTTACAACCGCCAAAAACCGAAAGGTTGCACATAATTCTAGTTTTACATACCACATTGCTATGCAAAAAAATACATTTAGCTAGTGGTAGAGCCACGCTGTTAGGCCCGACTGAACATGAATGGGCAGGTTATTTATGCTCGTCCAGGGCGATACCACTTTTTCCGTCACTGTTCGGTGAGTGAGAGATCTTGATGAATAAAAGAAAGAAAACAGTTTTATTCGTCACAAACAATGAAAACGGCGTACAAATACAGGTGTAAAAAAAAGTCAAAATAAAAAAAAAGAAGTATGCACGTCACGGCTGTGATAAGTTACACTTAGCAAAAGTACTCCTATTCCTATCCTCTTCCCATCCTTTCCGCTGCCCTCTCGATTTGATGGACCGGCAACACATCTATGATCGAAGAGTCAAGTATGTTCATGGGCGGCAGTGACTACTTACCATCAGGTGACCTGTTTGCTCATTTACCAAACCAATGCAAAAAAGTGAGTTATCGAAAGAAGGATCTGTGACGTCAAAGGTTTCTTGACGTATGCACGGACATATAAGTGAAGGGAAGTAATCGAATATTCTCGTTTTTTTTAAACCAGTTGTATAAGTGATAGTAGTTCTGACATCTTTAATTGCATACGAAACCTGTATGGATATTATTAGTATGCAGTTGAATTTATCAATTAATATTATAGTTTTGGTGGTTATAAGTGTAGGTATTAGAATAAGCACTCACTTCCAGGAACTAACTATTGTATATTTTGTAAATTAATACTTAATACATTCACAGACAGAGTAAAATTATAATTATGCGACTCGCAGCGAGATGTGCTCGTGACGAGAGATGGCAGACTGTCTTCTTTCATCCAAATAAACCGACCCTTTTATAGGACTACCCGAATGAGGATCGGTGGGGATAAATCTTCCAGAAAATATATTTAAGCCATAAAATAGGGTCTATCCTTTCAACTAAAAATTAAGGTCGGCCCAAACATCTGGGCTATTGTCCAAACAGAAAGGTTTACCCAAACATGTGTACTATTGTCTAAAAAACATAAATTTGTTGCAAAGGATTACCGCCACTAAAGAACTTAACTATAATAATACAGTTTTATTGCCCCGGCATGAACGGGTCATTACAATTAGGAAACAATAATTTAGAACAGCATCTTTTTAACTAATATTATACAATAAGGTACCCAAAAATTCTTACTTAAATAAAACGACTCGCAGATGTTTTATGGTTAAACATCTGCAGTCATATTTTAAAATGAAATGCGTGTTTAAATAATGTTCAAATTACAAATAATAAGCGTGTTATTTTATAAGCTAAATCTAAGTTGGCGTATTGCTACCGCCACATAGTAAATAGGTAAATATACAATTGACATTGCATCGGTACGAGCTTTAAATACAATAGTAATTCGTTGCCAAGAACTGATAAAGTTCAGTATAAGAATGGATTTTCATAAGGAAATCATTTTTGTATTTTATGTATTTACGTGATAAAAAATGGTATTATTAATATTTTAAGGTAAATATTTGTAAGGCCTATGTTCAGGAGTAAACTTCCTGAGGCTAAAGAGAAAAAGAAATAATTATTTAGTTATGCCTTATGTACTACAATGAATGTCATCCACTCCGCAAGTATAATCTGCTTCTCCTTACAATCTGTATTACAAGTTTTTACGTTTTTTTTGTCTTTCTTAAACGGTGATTTGTACAATTACTATCGACATTCATAACGTATATCAACCTTATACTGGTATTGATTTCAAAAATATTTAACACGCAAACATCAGACGTTTACTCCGCTACCGCTTTATTCATAGAAACTTTTAAAATATATTTTAGTTAAAGAAAGTTTTGTCTTCTACGCGCGAACTGAATTCAAAAGTCTTTCGAAAGGGACAAAAGATACGATAAAAAAAAACTAAAACTTTAAAAATGAATATTAAGAGTGCCATCAATGATTAGATCAATAGCTTGACAACTAAATTGAAGACACGTAAAGCTCTCATGAAGTCTTACTTGCATTTCATTCGTATTTCAACGTCATATCATAGCAATCTACGTCCATATCTAGGACTAATTTAAAAATATTTGCAAAGGCTAGTATGAGTAATTAACACCTACGTTAAAGGATAACGATGTGGGTGACCGTTTCAAATGCAAAAGAGTGCAGTAAATCCCATTGCAACACTCAAAACATTAATTCCACGGCCAACTGACCGTCAAGTGGCGCCATCTACTCAATGGAATATAGTTTAGAATGAGGAAGTTAAACTACATGCCCCTTAAGATTATGTGAGGCCAAACAACCACTATAGGTGATGTAAAAATAAATGTAATGAGAGTTACTCGACTTATTTATTGCATTCAATTAAATAATAATTTTCATTTTGGTCAAACGTCTTATAAATTATATACTTGATACATACATACATCACTTAGGCCTTATTCCCAGGTTAGGCCTCTACCTAGCACCTCTTTGTTACCAAAACAACCACGTTTCGCAATGCTTGTTTCATCGCATGATGTGATAGGGGGCTGCAAGTCCATCATCATATCGGGTACAGATTCCTAACTCAGGTTTTAAGAATAGAAAAATCCATATTGCTTTGCTGGTCCCGGGTTTCAAACCCGACACCTCAGTGTTGCATATTGTCAATTAAGGACAAAAATGTGTCTGTAATTCCAGTATAAATGGAAATTTACGGACATTTTACTTGTTATTTATTCCACAATCCTAAGGCTACCCGAATCCCGGAATCCGGAATAGAATCCCGGGATCGCATTCGTTGATCCTAAAATCCTAAGATTGGAAATCAATCCCGAGATCGAAATTCCTAGTTGTAACAGTATACTACAGTTTTGTTAATTATTTTAGTTAATTTTCTAGGGCGATATAAATATCCTTTGGCATTATACTTGTTGACGAACTAGGGGCTGTGAAACCTGTCGATCTTTCCCTTCACTCTTGATTGCTTTTTACTTTTATACGAGTTGAAAATATGACATTTGTTATTCTAGAAATAGTGTCTCGCGTACTTTATTTCTTTATACAACACGCTCAAGTAGTTGCACTTGATAGTCCGAAATAGCTTTTAAAAGGCCACTTGGTTGAAGAATATTTTGATTTTGTTTGTTTATATTATGAACATAATGTCTATCGTAATCAATTTTAAAGATAAATCTTGTTTATTTAAGAGTTTATTTATATAATTTGCAAGTAATCGTTTTTAAAATATTATGTGATTTAAGTTATATTGAACATTTAAAGTGGTCTTAATTGCTCAAATTAACCAGAAAACTTATTAATTTCAGTAATAAATGTCTATTTCTCCCGCCAAACAGCTGAAATCCACTGTTACGTTTCGGTTTGAAGGATATTGTAACCAGAGTAACCACTGGACATATTGAGACTTAACATCTCAGGATCGCGAGCGCAGTGGAATGCTAATTATTACTTTGTAATTCAAGGTATTGTTTGGTTTCGCTACTGCTCATGAGCCGTCGTATCATATACCATCAGACGAACCGCATGTTGATCTCGCCATTCATGGCAATAAAAAAACTTATGGTAAAAGTAACTTGACGCAAGTACATGTAAGAGTGCAAGTTGCTACACTTCCTACGTCACTGTATTTACCATTGATTAATAGCTGTGGACATGCAAAACTAGGTGACAGCACGCAATAATGCACAAATGATACACCCAGGCCGTCAAATTAGCACAAAAACCAAGTTTACTGAAGCGAAACATTTTCGCAACGTACAAATACCTAGCAATCATATTCCGGCTTTGAGTCACGTGTTTACATCGCATTTATGTTAAAACTATCCTATTTGACCTGCAGTAATATTGAACAGCATGCAAGGAATTGATACCGACCACTGAAGCTCAGTGCTTCTTTTAAAGGCAACTAATATTTGACCCGCAACGTAAATTATTTTTGGGTACTATCAATGTGCAATTACGTGAAACTAATTTAAATGAAATTCATTTCATCTCATTTCATGTTACATGCCACCAATATTGTGTCTTGTTAAATTTAATAATAAAATGTGTGATAACATGGGTTAATGTCAGATAAAATCCGTGAAGAGTAGGACTAATATATAACGTCTTCGGAGTAAGAATAACGCTTCGATTGTTGTGTTACACTTACATTGTTGTGTATTGGCATATACCATACATCCCTCTGTCAAGTAGGGTTGGAGTCCGCGCATAATTATCAACTTAGGATACTAATATAATTATACATACATTGATGACTAAAAACTTACCTGTAAAAGAAAATCTTATATTAATTAATTATTAATTCAAAATAATAAAAAAAGTATATTTTGTACTTCCTAGTTAATTTTATATTTATAGTCCTTTACTCTAAATCCTTTCACAAATAAAACACGATACTATAAACTAATTACTACTAAAGTTCCATTCGTCTGACATTACTTTATTTTTATTTTTTCTACAATACATTCGATCTGCCGACGCGTTTTATCAATGTCATATGAGGCTATCAGCGCAAAAGTGGTGTAACCCCAACCTACATCATTAGGAAATAATTGAGGAATTAAAATTAACTTAAATTGTTTTTGATGTAGTTTATTTTGTGAACATTATTTTAAATGTTTTGTTTTTTATTTACTCTGAAAAATATAGAATCTACATAAATAGTGTACTTTTATATATCCAAATTAATATTTATAAAAAAAAATGTGGATTACACCACTTCTGCATGTATCATATTTTTAGTAGTATTTAAAATGATAAATAGGTTACACCATATGAACACAACTTTTATTACGAAATAATGAAAATAGTACAGAGTTAAAGTTATTCTTCATCTGTCTTATCATAATACACTTCATCCCTGACTCTGCTGGAACAATTAAGGCTATTATAGAAAGTATGATGAACTGGTGGTATGAACTGTAACAATTCAAGAAGACCTTTTTTCTTTTTTTCAGCGATGGTCGGTTTTTTCAAAGCATCTAGCTGTTGTATTATTGCTTCTGACTGTCTTTTTTTCACACTGACTTCTTCAAATGAAACTTCTTCATTATTAGAATATTTGAAAAAAATTGAAAATGGATGACTTTTATGAAATTTCAGCCACTGAATTTTCAACCACTCCACCTTGTTTTTTGTAGTTGAAAATTTTCTATTTGCTATATTTTGTTCTAGCGATTTAGTAGAAACAAAATCACTTGTAGTTAATCTTAATACTCTGAATGGTTGTTTTTTGCGAACAGTTTTAATTACTTCGAGCCAGTTGTCTGGTACTTATATTTCTTTAAAGATTTTTTTATTTTTTTTTCTATGAGGCTTAAATCTTGGTCACAGGGTAGGTAAGAATGTCCACTTACTAAAAATGTATGATCTATTTCTTCAATAGTAAAGTCTGTATGAGGTACCACATACCTACTGACAGATCAACCACAACTTTATGTTTCTGTTTTGCTCCCAGCATTGGTCAGAATACATAATTACTTTTTTAGTAGTGACAACATTTTTAAAATAATAAATTAAGCAAGATCCTACTTCTTGGGGTCCTCGTGAAGCTTCTGACTCGTCCCAAACAAACATGTAGGCATCATCTGTCCCCATGTTGTGGATCCCAAAGCAAAATGTCCAAAGCTGTCTTTTGTAATATACAATTCCAGTACTCAGCACGGGGGTAGGTAGGGTTTTCATTATGTCAAAGGTGATTACAGTAACTTCACTTGAAGATTTTGCCAAACTCGTGTCATCTTTTAATCCCTGTCTGGCACTATTTGCTTTCCTCTGGTGTAATTTGCCATAATGAAAAAGTGGTGTATCCAGCTTACACCACTCTTGCTCTATGGTTTTGTTTTAATATGCTCCGTGCTAAAACAAGGTTTACAGAGCCATCTGTTGACAGGAAGAAAAAGGTGGCTTACGTCACTGTTGCATTGAAAGATTATATTGTAACGAATGTATTTTACACCAAAA
This sequence comes from Hyles vespertilio, assembly GCA_009982885.2. Lineage (NCBI taxonomy): Eukaryota > Metazoa > Arthropoda > Insecta > Lepidoptera > Sphingidae > Hyles > Hyles vespertilio. The sequence continues at coordinate 3,712,344 of CM042816.1, forward strand.
CCGTACTAAAAAAAAACTGTGGGTTACACCACTTTTGCGCTGATAGCCTCATATAAAAATTTATAAACAAATAAAACAATTAAATCATTTATCGATAGTATACAGTCATTACCGTCACCTGTATTAAATTACGTTTAGGAAAATTATAACCTTAGGTACTTCGCAAGCAACCTGAGATAAATCTACATAATTACTGTTTGACTGTCAGTTATGACTTACTTAGTTCTGTATTAACCTGTATAAGTCTTGCTGCAGGATACAGGCCTCCTCTACAATCGAGGAAACGACTGAGAGGGATTAGGCTATATAGATCATCACGCCGCGCCGGCCTAGTGCGGGTTGGCGGACTTTACATAATACATACCATAGAAATTCTTACAAATCGCTACATTATACTGGTTTCCACTACTGGTTAACGATGTTTTCCTTCACCGTTATAGTGCGTGGTGATTGACTATCAAATTGATAGTATCAATAGATACATGACTCTGCAAAGTCGGAAGTGTACCTTGGGATTTGAACCCGTGACCGCCGTAAGCATATTGGCAGCCACGCCAAGTCTTGTATGTATGTTACTTACTTATGGCTTTATTCATAGACTAGATTTTAATTTAAAAAAAAAAATTATGTTTTGTATTCTTCGCACGAACTGATTTAAAAAATCGCCGATCTCGACAAATACAAGAAGGATTTGATGCAAATTGCTCTCAATAGAAAGATGTGGATGAGCTTAGGGAAGGCCTTTGCCCTCAAGCCTTGCCTTGAGCAGTGGGATCTTATAGGGTAATTATATTAATAATCGAAAGGGGGCAAACATTCGATAACTAAAAAAAATTGGTTTCAAACGGTCTAGGCCTAAATAGTTAAAAATAATATATAAACCACATACCGAGCAGTTATATATCTCGCCATTTAAAAATACCGTTACCCGTAGTTGTGTGACATTTGACTACGTGAAGGGTGAAGGAAAAACCTAGTGATTTCGTGTAATACAATTAACTTTTATATTCGGTTCCTTGTAATAAAATAAACTTCTTCAATTTAAAATATAATTTTAATTATGTTTGTATCAAACTATATTGGAAAGGAAAGCCTTTTTTGTCATTTCCTTTATGGATTCAAGTAAGTTATACGTCATTACTTGCGTCAAGCAAGTGTTGTCTATAAGATCACATTTATAAAATACAAAAATGATACGAATATATTGTACCAACCCTATATTTTTTGTCAAACGACATTTGACATGGAGACTGTCCCACCCTCACACACACCACTGCAACTCCTGTGAGCCAGGATCAACAGTGGCACACAATGCAATGACACCGAGCATCGAAGCTCGGCGAGACTCCGGGAATGTCTAACTTGTCTTTAACCCGCAACGAAATCAATCAGAAAGTGAAACCAATAGGAGGAGTTGGAAATAAATTATTGTCCACTTCCCTCCGTGCAAAGCGGGCGACAAAAACAATGAACTAAACAGGTAAATAACCTCGTAAAAAGACTTTTACAGCCGGAGAAGCCAGCTGTAAAGCACCACGGATCACATCATCACTACATTTAAATGGGACCTATTATGTGAGCTTATAGACTTGATTCCAATAATAAGTATGGCAAAAACGCCGGAAAGCACGGAAGTTCTTCCTAGTCTGTACAAGGTCCATGTAGTATACGACTCCAGATGATATCTGCATACTATCCAGCATAGTTTTACGCTCATTCTGCCAAAGACTACACTCCCAAAGTATATGATGCGCGGACTGCTCATACTCGCAATTAGGTGTTGAACATGGGCACGCAGGCGATTCAACAAGCTTAAAAGAGTATAGTTTAGACCTAAAGTTACCATGGCCCGTGAAACTGTGATACGCAATAATCGACATCCAACCAAGTCTTTGTCAAACGGTCACGAACGCAAGAAAAATATTGATATAGATATCGTCCCTTCAAAGATACCTCCGATCTATTTTGAAAGAAATGAAAGAATGCCTCAGGCATTAAGTCCGCCGTTACACCTTATATAAAAAGCATACTTAATTAAAATAATTTAAACTGTCTAAGATTAAGGTCGATAGAATAAGAAACAGATCAAAATCCCTATTATTATCCCTATTATAACACTTTAAAGATACTAATGAGTACGAATGACCCATCACACTCAAATAAAAAATATGAATGTCTCAAAGGAAGTTTGGTATAAAACAAATACAATTTGTCATAATATAATTCGTGTCACAAACTGTAGCATACGGACAAAGCGGGTACAATTCCGCCACTTAAAGGACAAGGCAAACTGGCGGCCTGTCTCTTATCTAATAATAAACATACGTGTACGTTTTTATGTCGCTTTTTCTATAAACTTAATTATGTGTGTTATCGATATAACTTGGCGATCAAGATAGCAAATGTCATGGGGAAAATATGTATGGATTTTTTTATTAATAGAGAGACTTACCTACGGATTTTTTGTTCAATAATGTATAGTTTTTCAATCTTCGTATGGATTTGAAAGCGTATTGAATACGTATTTGGCATTCTTAAAGTTAATTTCATACTAATTATACTGGGTATCTCAAGACTGCTACTGAAAACGAAGCCGGGTGGTAGTTTTAGTGGCTACAAATACAATGCAATTAAAAATTTCGCATAGAAACGCGACAATTATTTTTTATGATTTTTTAAATATCGTCATTTTTGGGTGGTAAATCCATAGTTTTTGCTAAAATAATAATTTAAACTCTTTATACCTTAGAGTATTTATAAATAAAAGGGTATACACTATTATTTTAGGAAAAAATGTATTTACCACCCAAACATGGCCAAAGGAAAAAAATAACAAAAAAAAAATTTCGCTTTTTTTTTTGCAACTTTTTCTGTTGCATTGTGTCTGAAGTCGCTTAAACTACCACCCGGCTTCGTTTCCGGTAGCAGTCTTGATATACCCTGTATAACATTTCATCTCATACAATGGCAAATGGTAATCCAGGAACTTATTTTAGCTTATATTTAATGCAGCTTTTATTAATATTCTCTATGAATGCAGCGAAGACGTGTTCTAAACAGTTCGATAAACCTTTTTCTTTACTTAATAAATAAAATGGAAAATATATACATAATTTTGATAGTCACCCATATTCAAACAGGTCTAAAACCTTTTAAACCCAACAGAAAACAGAACAACGGTTTAAAAGTGCGTAACATTAGTGAAAATTAGCGAGATTGTAACGCGAAACCGTGGAATTCTATTATATTTGGTTACGCAAGAAACAATCAGCTGTCGGATCAAACATTACGGAGTTTCACGCGTCGCTGGCCAAGCTGGCTTTACTTTTATAAGGATTTGGAAAGTGCGTAGTTCATTTTTAATAATTCCAAAATATTAAGGCTTAGTGACTTTATAGTAGACGTGAAGATATTAAAAGAGATTTATGGTTGTCTGGAAGAAATCGCCGACAGCGATAAGACCGCCGTTTGTTACACATATGTATATACGCGCTTTGTGTAATTATTTCTGTTATTTTGCGTGCTTAACGATGTATTTCCTTCGCATATTAAGTGATAATTTACTGGCGTGAACTGTCTAGTTGGTAAATGAAGAGATATTATAATTGCATGTCTTCAATTGGATGATAAAATGACAATAGCTCCGTTCCTTCTACTTTTTTTTACATGTCATCATCATCATCATCATATCAGCCACAGGAAGTCCACTGCTGAACATAGGCCTCCCCAAATGATCTCCACAATGACCTGTTGGAAGCGGCCTGCATCCAGCGACTTCCTGCGACCTTAGTCAGATCGTCCGTCCACCTTGTAGGCGGGCGTCCGACACTTCGCTTGCCTGTACGTGGCCTCCACTCGAGAACCTTTCGGCCCCAACGGCCATCGGTTCTACGAGCTATGTGCCCGGCCCACTGCCACTTCAACTTGCCAATCCTATGGGCTATGTCGGTAACTTTGGTTCTCCTACGGATCTCCTCATTTCTGATTCGATCTCGTAGGGAAACACCGAGCATAGCCCGCTCCATGGCTCGTTGAGTGACTTTGAGCCTTTTAATGAGGCCCACAGTGAGAGGCCACGTCTCGGTGCCGTATGTCATCACTGGTAATACACAAATATCGAAGACTTTCGATTTTAGGCACTGAGGTATTTTGAGGTATTTTTTTTACATGTTCTGAGGCCCATTGGTTTAAAGCGTCATTCTACTGTTTTTCGCACGAGTTTGATTAAGGACCAAAGGCAGCCTCGCCCGAGGCGTGGTAAGCTATAAATGCTAATACTACTTACATATCCACATAATTCTTCGAAGTTATTTGGTTTTATGGGAGCTTATAATAACTATCCATTAAAGGATCTATTTTTTTTAGTCGGCAATATTACGTCGAAAAAGAGAATAAATTAGCAACTTTTTGGTTTTTAGTTCTCAGCCTATCTTATATAATATGGAACTAACTGTGTCCACGTATCTTTAACCCAGATATACTTTGGAAAAGCGTTCAACTCAAGTTCAGGTACTATTTTAGGCAAAACTATTTAAACATAATATTTATTAACAATGGTATGTCGTTTCGTTTCAAATAAAAATTTATTTTAAATGAAAAATTATACCAGGTATCTCAAGACTGCTACCGAAAACGAAGCCGGTGGTAGTTTTAGTGACTACAAACACAATGCAACTAAAAATTTCGCAATGAAACGCCACAATTATTTTTTATGATTTTTTAAATATCGTAATTTTTGGGTGGTAAATCCATAGTTTTTGCTAAAATAATAATTTAAACTCTTTTATACCTTAGATTATTTATAAATAAAAAGGTATACCCAATTATTTTAGGAAAAAATGCATTTACCACCCAAATATGGCATAGGAAAAAAATAACAAAAAAAAAATTGTCGCTTTTTTTTGCAACTTTCTGTTGCATTGTGTCTGAAGTCACCTAAACTACCACCCGGCTTCGTTTTCGGTAGCAGTCTTGATATACCCTGTATGTATGTTTTGAGTTGCCCTACTTTAATGTATTTTTTCTACAGTGATAGGTCTAGAAAAAAAAAACCAAACAGAATTATAACCTGCAATATTTAAATCGTAAGCATTGCAGTCTATGCTATGTTTCATTATTTCAATGTTTATTTGTTTAGTTTCAATTACTACGTCACAGTCCACAAATACGTCATAACTGAGTTGGTTTTTACTACGTTTTGCACAACCCGGACTATCGGTTCGTTGCGGTTTGGCTGGTTTGATAACGTACATTTAGTAACAAAAGCTTAATTATATTATAATTCAAAAACTCGCTCCTCAGTAATATCACACACTTAATGCTCCAAAACTCGCAATCCAGTACTAAAATACGCTCGGAAGTTATGTGAATTAATATGAGACGATGAAAGTTTAAGTATCTAAATTTAGTATAATAAGTACATCTCTAGATTTTGTCAATTTGACAAAATATATTATATATACGTCAATCTTAATTCCACATATTTTGGTTTCTCGATTAAAAAGCGTACTTTGTATTATTACAATCGCATTCATACTACCTAGTAACTACCTCCTCGTTTTAAAAGTTAATAGACTGCTTTTATTCAAAATCATTTTTTTTTTGTTTTGAAAAGAGCAACAAAAGAGATTTTTTGCCCGTTCTTCTCTACTAAACCTGCTTGTCAAACCAGGTGGTAAATCAAAAATTTACTGAATCTAAATCATGTTGGACATTTAATTAATTCAATAAACATTTTCAAAGCACTTTTGTCAACGTCTATACCGATGACGTTGCATCTCAGGCGAGCAGCAGACCGTAGCGAGCTGTGAAAAATACCTCACACTACCGAACACGATGACGCGTAATATCGAAGAATTTTAATATTTCTTCATAATTGATTCAAGTTTCACTGAAGACGCACCTTTATATTATGTAGCTTTATAATGACTAATGAAGATGTATTGGTCTTCTTTTAATTATTTTTTATTGGTTTATTGTCGCTTGCTTGTTTTATTATGTAATTGGTTGTAAACGATTATAAATCTGTTTTGAGAAAGCTTTGTGACAACTTAGCAAAGCGTTTTTTTTTATTTTAGATTTTAAACATCATATTGTTTAAATAATTGTTAGGATTTATGCCTATAAAAGGTAATTGACATCCAGCAACGGATGCTATAACAGTCAACTAAAGGAATAAGTGGATGTAAATATTATACAAAATATAGGTACCTATTGTGACCACAAATAATTAAGCCACTTCCTTCCCATATCCTTTCGTTCGTAATTTCGTAATTGGGTAACCTTAAAAAAATATCATTTTTTCAATTCATTGTCATTTTATGTAGGCCTCCAATATAACATGCATTTCCTAAAGATTAAGAGTGTATCCAAGCGTTCAACCAAATTTCAACCATATTGAGTTGTAAGGTTATCTTGAAATAAAAAAAATGCTGTAGAACGGGACAAATGTTTATATTTTCGAAATATAACAGCTTCAAGACCGACTGTCATATCGAAGTAAAATGTTTTTTTACTAAAGGCACTAAACTTTTATCGGACTGCGAAGACAGGGATGGCCCTTTATGACTATTGTATGTACTTTAATTTATTATTATGAAAAAATATTTTTAATATAACAGGTTACAAATATAGATCTGCCTCCAAAAACAGCAGATATATTTCGCCAATTTCAAATAAATATAGCGTCTTATTTTTATTGCCTGTATCGGTTACAGTAATAATGAGAATCTTATTTGGATGCATCTCCCAACACACTTAAATGATTTTGTAACATATCTAGATGGAGGCGTAGATTTTAGTGTGTGTAAAGATACAGCTTTACAAGTAAAGATGAATTCAGCTTTTTTTTTAAATTCCAGTAAATGGCGAGACGAGCATGCCGTTCGCCTGTGTTCGATGGTAAGCGATACGACAGCTCATAAACAGTAGCAGAACCAAATAACACCTCGAATCACAAAGAAATGCTTGGCATTCCACTGCGCTTGCCATCCTGAGACATAAGATGTTAAGTCTCAATATATCCAGTAGTTACTCCGGCTACAATGTCCTTCAATCCAAAACACAACAGTGCTTCTGCACTGCTGTTTGACGGGAGAAATAGATAATGCGGTGGCTACTCACCCAGGCGGCCTCTCACATATGAGAGACCTACCACCAGTCTTCAGCTTCATCAGTCAGCTTCTTCAATATTATAAAATAAATATGCAATTATGGTACAATCGTGAATTGTTGTAAGATATTTGGTAATGTTATCGTTTATTATTTATTTTACTTGACATTTTATAATGATTTTCGATAGTATTTATTTTTGGTGTAATGAAGAAACTGAAGATCCGATTAAATGGCATACTTTAAAAAAATCTTGCTTTATAAAACCATACATATCGCTTTTAATTAAATGATGATGTTGTTGAAGACATGCATTCCGAAAAATACATACATACGTAAACTGAGACCTTTCTCTCAGAAGGGGTAGGCAGAGGCGCTACCAGGATATCCACGTTTCGCCTAGTGTGTTCGGTCCACAAAATAGTATTACCAAATGATATGTATATACAGTCAAGACAAATATTATAATATTGGTGCTCGTAAAATGATTTATATTACATTTTACTAAAGGTGTCAATCATAAACTATATAAAATATATATACTAAGTACAATTATAAGGTACAAATGGCGGACTTATCGCTCAAGGCAATCTTTAACAGTGACTCTCTATACAATAACAACACTAAAATCAAAAACCTATAATGCTAACAAAAAAAGATTATAACTTATTGATTAATTAAATGCAATATACAATTTTACAATGTAACGACGGTTAAAGAAAACATCGTGAGAAAGCCTGCATCCCATAAAATAAAGGTTTTATATAGGGTATATCCCAGACTGCGATCGAGAACGATGCCAAACGAAAGAAATTTAGTGACTGCACTCAAAATGCAATTAAAAATTACGCAAAATAACACTACTATTGTTTTGTTGTGTTCCAATCGTGTTTTAGTGGTAAATCCATATTTTTTGCTAAAATAATACTTTAAGACTTCGTGTAACTTAGTCTTTAAAAATAATAGATTGTACATTATTATGTTAGGAAAAATGTAGTTACCACCCAAATAATGAAAAAAATACATAAAAAATAGTCGTATTTTTTCAATGTTTTTATGTTCGTTATGGGATGTTATGAAAAAACTACATTAAAAGAAATGGTATTTTTTCAAAAAAAATTATTTGCATAATGTCTGAAGTCTCTAAAATTATCACCTGACTTCGTTTTCGGTAGCAGTCTTAACTAGATTAGCGAAGTGGACTATCGCCTAAGCCCTGTTAATTAAAGAGTATGCATGTGCCCAACAGTGGGGCGTATATCGACTAGATTGTTATCTATAGTTATTTTCAAAGCGAAGTAACTGCCAAATGTTCAAAAGCTTAAACCTCCGTTAAACCTTTCAGTTAATATAACGATAATAGTTAAATTGAGTGATTCATTTAGCCGATGTTTCGTAAACACCTATTACGATGTTATCTCGTAGAGATCTGGCACAATTTTTGTGTTCCTTTCACTGTAGTACTGAAGGATAATACATTTAGCTATAAGTGTTATTAAGTCGAGTTGTAATCATTGGGTTTAGTTAGGTTAATCCGGTGGCTTTATCATGTTTTATTTTTATTTTTGCTGTTTTTAAAGTAACGCGGATGTTATTGAAATCCTGTTACGATAATTCCGAAATAATCGCATCGCGTTGTACGTAATACTATACGAATGTGCCTAAATACTATACTAAATGTCCGAATCCTCTATCATATGTCGCAACCACATATACAGTTTGGAAAAAATGATAAGTATCATAGAGATTAGTATTGAACTTTAATAGTGGAAAGGTATTACTTACTTCGGACGATCGAACGTTCAAACATGCAAACTTCGTTTTGAATCATAAAGTAACCTCCAAGTATTCGCAGCGCACTGCACACACCATAGGGTAGGGTACGATTTGTCTCTTCAGTGTCAGTATTTAAATACTGATATTGAAAATATATGGTGGTAGGTCTCTCATATGTAAGAGGCCACCTGGGTGTGTACCACCGCAATGTCTATTTCTCCCGCCAAACCGCCGTTTAAATGCACTGTTGTGTTTCGGATTGAAGGACATTGTAGGCGGAGTAACTACTGGACATATTTAGACTTTTCATCTTATGTGACAGGGTGGCAAGCGTAGTGGAATGCCAAGTATTGCTTTGTAATTCAAGGTGCTGTTTGGTTTTGCTACTGTACATTAGCGGTCGTATCGCTTCCCATCAGGCAAACGACATGCTCGTCTCGCCATTCACTGCGATAATACATATATATATTTCCACTGAGCACTGTCTCTACATGGACAGAGGCGCGGGCTAAGGCAGCTTCCATCAATTGCTTTAGATACCGATGTTTCATCTCTTCGGATAAGTTTAGGATATCCCAGTAATATCTATGGCAGCAATTCTTAAGGTGCCAAAATAGCTTGAAATTTTGCATACAAATTACAAAAAGTACTTACGCTTTACAATGTAATTTTCAAACTAATCCAACAGATGGCGCTACTCTACGTAGACAAAAAGCAAATCGACACTCTCTTTTTAGTTTAATAGAACCGCTTAAAGTTCTCATGAACGTTGCATAAAACGTTATTGCTATCGTTAAATAAACGATGTAGCTGATAAACCGCTTTATTACAACCGAAATAATATCACAATGAAACGCGTGGATGTCGGAATTACAATCAATTTTGTAATTCTATTATAGATTTTATGAAAGTAGCAAAGTTGCGAATGATATTTAAAAAAAAACAAATGATACAATGCAACTCGGTTGTTAGAATACGTAGTTGTATCCTAGATGGGGAAAATACGTGTATGGTGTTAAAACTCTCAAGTCTCTCAATGCCTTGTACATCCGATAAGTGACATAAAATAATTAATGGTTGAGTCATCGTCATCATCATCATATCAGCCACAGGAAGTCCACTGCTGAACATAGGCCTCCCCCAAGGATAATGGTTGAGTATCTTTTTTTATTTCATACATCCGGCAAACGAGCGAACAGGTCACCTGATGGACTTGAAGTGATCACTACCACCCATAAACATCCAAATCACTTGGATCGTGGATGTGTTGCCAGCCTTCCAAATTGGGAGGAGAGTGGGAAGGAAAAAGATTGGGAAGAGGAAAGGGGTATAGAGGTGTCTACTCATTAAGCCATCCCAAATTATGTAAGGAATCCCTGCACAACCAGTTATTGTTAAATAGTTAATCATCTTTATTCAGTACAAAAAAATCAATTACTCGATACTCTAAAGTAGAAAGACGATATAGGCAGTTCTACACTTACTATCAAACAAAAAGAAATAGTTTTATGCAAGCCACAAAAAATAACTAGAATTGAAACAGTAAATTTCCACACCTACCAATTATAACTAACATTTTTAATTAATTTGCCCACACATAGTTGAAATTATTCACATTCATGCAACAGTTACTGCACTATTGTTCTGTGAGATAACGTTACGTTTATTTTACTTTCTTCTCAAGTGCAATGAAACTTACTTTCACCGGATCGTCGACAAGGATATCGATAAATGTGTAATAAAATACGCACTTTATAGCCGTTGTTGGTGATACTTAAGAGGCTGAATATATTAAGGACATATTTTCAAAGGTTGAAAAGATTATCATATAATTTAGTTGACGCGAGATTTTCAATAGGGTCAATTTCAATGAATACAACCTATCTAAACGACCACTTATAGCTTCTTTTTATAGCAATGAATGGCGAGATAAGCATGCAATTCGCCTGATGGTAAGCAATACGACCGCTCATCGAAAGTAGCAAAACCAAAAACACCAATAATTATGAAGCAATGCTTGGCATTCCACTGCACTTGCCATCCTGAGACATATAGACGTTGAGTCTCATTATGTCTAGTAGTTACTCTGGTTATAATATTCTACAAACCAAGACAAAACAGTGCATTTACATTGCTGTATGGCGGGAGAAATTGATATTGCGATGGTACCTACCTATGCGGCCTCGCACATTTGAGGAAACAACCACCAGTATACTGATTTTCAAAGGTTGAAGAGATTATAACATAATTTAGTAGTCGCGAAAGGTTTATACATATGTGAATTTAAAAAAAAGAATTCGTGAACAAACGTATAAAAAAAACATACAGCTGAACAAAGAACCTCCTCATGTTTTGAAGCCAAATAAAAAAATATCTAAATTATGCCTAGTTCCTCGTTCTATAAGGATTAATTGGAATATACGAGTATTCTATCATCTTATAACGTTTAATATTTGTTTTTAATAAAAGAACAGTAGGTAGGTTACTGGTGGTAGGTCTCTCATATGTGAGCGGCCGCCTGGGTAGGTACCACCGCATTGTCTATTTCTCCAGTCAAACAGCAGTGTAAAGGCACTGTTGTGTTTCGGATTGAAGGACATTGTATCCGGAGTAACTACGGGACATATTGAAACTTAACATCTTACGTCTCAGGATGGCGAGCGCAGTGGAATGCCAAGCATTGCTTTGTAATTCAAGGTGTTGTTTGGTTCTGCTACTGTTTATGAGCGGTCGTATCGCTTACCATCAGGCGAACGGCATGCTCGTCTCGCTATTCATAGCCATAAAAAAAGGTACTTGTTTCACAGTTTTATAATGAAATGTTAAATATTTCCACATAAAAGTTTTATAAATCTTGAGAGTTGTTTCACTTCCATTGTTTAATATGCAACATAAGGTCATTATCACGTTCACGTTGCGAAGCTTCCGTTTGTTTTATATTACCATTTATTATATAATGTATTAAAATAAAATATTGATATAGTATTTTTTATCTCCGATCGTTCTATCTATCCTCTATATTAGGTGGTATATCTAAACTAAAAAGATTTAGTAGTTTGTTTGTATTGAATAGTCTCTGAAACTACTATTTGGATTTGAAAATTCTTTCACCATTACAAACTAATATTATTCCTGATGAATACTCGTATAGGCGATACAATATTTTCAAAATTTTATCTGCACCTGGGCGGAGCCGGGCCGGCCCGCTAGTTTATAGATATACAGGTTGTTTATGCATAACAATTACAACATTCCTATAATATATCCTGTCTATTGTCGAATTTATTTTACTAACCGCTCCAGTCGTAAATTCAGTTACGTAACTTTGTTTTAGGTATTTCAAATGTCAAAATAGTTATTTATTATTTTGATCAATTTCTATCCTGCCAATCATTAAAAGCGAAACTATAACGATATCAATGAGAAATGAAATGTTTATCAATATCAATCGGCGATGGTGCAGACTAATAAACAAGCGATCTGTTGTAACAACACGAACCGGAGGCCCGGTTAAAGATCATTTTGATCTCCTGATTAAGAAGTCATCTCGCGTCTGTTTGATAAATCTGTCCATACTAATATTGCAGATGCGAAAGTAACTGTTGTCTGTTAGATTATACTAGCAGTCCGACCCGGTTCCACCCGAATGTACATACCTACACTTTTCAAAATATGCGGCCAACATGTTCAATTCCGACTTAATCTTTTTTTGTCTTTTGAAAAAAATAATATTCCTATGTTACATCTATTAGCTCCAAGAATATGTGTACAAAGTTTCATGATGATCGGTTATGTGGTTTTTGCGTGAAAGCGTAACAAACAAACTTACATTCACATTTATAATATTAGTATGATTTACAATTGAATTACTAAACCTGTGGTTAAGAAAATTGGCAAAAAATCTATGATATTAAGTAGGATATAGGGAATATTTGTTACTAAATTCAACCCTCATGTATGATACGGAACATCCAAGTTTCGTATGGTCAAAAACATCTTTCTAGTTCTTTTTTCAATAGCGGTGTTAATTAACGTCAAATAGATTGACATTTTATTACGATCAAGTGAACACAGGCAGAGCTGCCAATCTAATTCATAATCAAAATATACTGATTGCATTTTATTACTACTAATAATTTTTGATTGGTTGAACATATCTGATTTCATAATTGCAATTTATCGCGATGCACTTTGCAAATGAATTACGTATTATATTTTGAAATATTAATTTTGTTAATATTTCCAAATTGGATTATGCTATCTGATAAAGGTCAGAGGAAATCGCTGGATATTGTCTGCTACATTCGTTCCCTGGGGAAGTTTCGCTTATGTTCAACAATGGTTTGATTGTTTGACTAGCAGCACGAAAAGTCTATAGGGCATTTAATTTTTGAGTTTTTTTGAGGAATGTATTCCAAATAGCTCATCTGCTGAAATAGCTTTTTTATAGTGGTAGAGTCAGTTAGGACTCAGCATGAATTGGCAGGCTCATTCGAGGTGGTCACACAGCAAATTGATGTGAAGCAACAGCTTTTCTATCGCGTTTCTTTCGGTGAGTGAGATTGCCGGATGTCCAATATCTCCCCTTTTCCCATACATTAACCTTCCCACTCTCCTCCCAATTTCAAGGCTGGCAACACATCCAAGATCCAAACGTGATAGATGTTCATGGACTTCAGTGATTTACGTACCATCAGGTGACCTGTTTACTTGCTTGCTGGATCTTTGTTACGCAAAAGCTATCTCTCGCGAGTTTACCAAATAAGCCTGACTGATTTCATCTAGATATACAAAGAATGAACCCGAAAAGTAACACACTTTGACATACATTCTATTCACCAATTAGATTACATCAATTGCATACAAACAATTAGGGTCAATAAAAATAATAAAGAAACGTTATATCACAGAAGCGTAACAGTGAGAGTGATCGGAATAACTCGCGTAATGACAGCAATGATGTCGCATTTTGTGGAATATCGTATTAGTGTCATATCCGATAGAGATCTGTTAGTGGCAACTACTACTTCATACAGTGACAGTGGCTGAGTAATTGTTATGAGTTATGACACTAGTTCATCTATATAGCTATATAGCTGCCTTAAAAAGTTACAGTTTTTGGGATGACGAGACGAGCATGGCATTCCTCGTAGCCTGATGGTAAGCGATATGATCGCTATTATATGAGATTATTTGCCTATACTAAATTTTGAAAATGGAAGTGCACAATGATACTACGACGAGAAGGGAAAAAAGATATCCTTAATATTTTCTAACACATGTTAGAAGTACTAACTCATACCCATACCACATAATTACGACTAGTCACGATGTACCTTTAATTTATAAGTTTGGAGAAAATATCATTCTTATCTATGCGATTGATTCGATTCAGCCTGTAACCCAAAATAACCTACAGAAAGGCCCCAATTACATCACCAATATCGGAAACGAGTGCATTTTTACATTCTTAATCATGTCGAAATATCAATTTGTATTGCACAGGCCGACACATTAGATCATCTGTTACGCAAACAGTGAATGCACTCCTGAGACGTTCACATTTCAATGTAATCACACAATTAACACAACCTCCTGCGGTCACTTTCAGATTTTATATTATTTTAAAACATTGTGTAGAGATTCTAATCTTCATCATAAATTAGTTCATATGACAATACAGTGCTAATTAGGTCATAAATTAACATACACCTGAAATGCCAATTATAATGCGAGCCCTGAATGAACTTGAACTTCACTATTTTTTTTAGTGGTGTACGCCGTGAAAAATCTTCATTGAATAGTAATGGACTGAAGAAAAGAATTCTTCTATCTCCATCCATATTTGCAACTAATAATCTCTATAACGAAGCAATACATGCATCATGGATGGAAGTAATTTAAGTTCTGGTTAAAATAACCCGAAAGTACTGGATACTGTATTAAATAATCAGAATCGGTAAATGTTACAAAAGGTCTAAGTTATTACTTTCATACGGTGGCAAAAGGTCCGTGGAATATTATTTAACACAAAAGTTTTTATATTCAAAGGTGACTCAGTAACAAAATGGTAAGAATACGGCACGGAAGCAATTTAAGTAGTTTGTGGTCACAACAGGCAGTGGTAAGTCACTAATTACGTTTTGTAAAATTATACACTCACTTACTCTTTAATTTGCAGGTTTTCTATATCAACTGAATTTCACTTGGTAGTTTTTTATTATATTATAGAGGGCAAACGACCATATATAGGAGGGTAAGTGATCACCGCCGCCCAGGATCATCTGCAACACCATAGGGCATATACATAGATGCATTCCCAAATTAAGGTGGGAATGCGCTCGTTCTTGAAGGCCGCTAGGTCGTATTTAGTTTATAGTATAAAAAATAAATAAATTAATTAATGCACCCAACAATCACATACGTAGTCCTGACCCCACACTAAGATCGAGTCTAGTGTAGTGTGTATTAGAAACTACGAGAGACTTTTCGGTCTAACAAACACCCAGACCCGAAACAAATATCTGCGGCTCACACATAATATATTTGTTTCGGAGCGGGGATTAAACCCGCGAAATTTACTGCATCTAGAAGATTTTTTTTTTATTTTATTTTTTTAATGTTAATTAGCATCTTATAGTACTATAAAAGTATTTCAATTACATGAGTCGTACTTGTCGAATGTTGTGATAGAATAAATCCATGTCAGTGGTTCCAATGTCACTAACACAACAGCTACATACGTATTTTCTTGTTTTATCAACTAAAAAGTAGTGTTGAAATACTTTTACTCAAACCGGTTCTATAAAAAGTCTAGTTACCATGCTCTGATAACATTAACAGGTTACAGCAACAATTGTCTGTCACTTACGGTGGCTGACGCGTGCGCTGACGTGATTTGAACGCATGATACGTGACTGCTGCCTATGGCTATTTGAGAAATATAATACATATCCTAAGGAGAAACACGAGGAAAGTTGGCCCTACAACCTTGTGGTATTCATAGCTTGGAAGACTGAGAGAGAAACATATCTCAATTATGTGAGAGGCCATCTGGGTAGGTACCACCGCAATGTCTATTTCTCCCGTGAAACAACACTGCTTAAATGCACTGTTGTGTTTCGGATTGAAGGACATTGTAGCCAGAGCAACTACTTGCATATTGAGACTTAACATCTTATGTCTCAGGATGGCGAGCGCAGTGGAATGTTGCTACTGTTTATGAGCGGTTGTATCGCTTACCATCAGGCGAACGGCTTGCTCTTCTGGCCATTCACTGCAATAAAAAAAAATCGCCCTCACTGATTATGTGCACACATGAGTTAGAAGTTACTTTTGCCTATGGCTATTCTTTGAGATAAATTATGTAACATCACTTCATGTGTAATTAATAATTAATGGCATTATTGTAAAGTTTTTTTTATATGTTTGAATCTAAAGTTTTGAAATATGTGTTGGTAAGGGCTACGTGTAACTAAAGACAGTTTTGATTAGGTATATTATAGACTTAGTGTCAATGCACTGACTATTTGAGTTGATATCAATATCCTACAGAAAACCGCCGTGAATTTATGGAGTATTACCTTAGCCGTCACGTTCCATGCAATCAACGAGATATCTTAAGGCTAAATAATGCTCATGTTACATCAAAAATCTTAACAATATTCCATTTGTTGGGTGTATCCTATGTTAATGATATTAGGAGAATAACTATATCATGAATATTAAAAAAAAATCGAAACAGCTGTGTAAATGCACTGTTATGTTCCGGTTTGAAAGACATTGCAGCCAGAGTAACAACCGGACATATTGAGACATTAACATCTTACGTCCCAAGACCGCGAGCGCAGTGGAATTCAAGCATTGCTTTGTAATTTATGTTGCTGCTTGGTTTTGCTACTGTTCATGAGCAGTCGTATCGCTTACCATCAAGTGAATGGTATGCTTATCTCGACATTCAAAGCAATTAAACAAATCTACCTATGAAAAGTAGGTAATAAAATATATTCAGCAGCTTCAAATCAACCCCAAATTCCTCGCTCTAATACACGCAAAATCTCGAGAACTAAATACCGATGTACAGATTATATCAAAAGTGAAAACAATGCAAGATATGCGAACTGGTACAATGGCAAAGGACTGAGGCATGGCGATGCATGTGCACAGCGTAATGTCAAACTTTCATATCGAAGCGATCTATGACCTTACCGCGCGTCCGACCTGCATACTAAATACATTAATTTGCTATATTATGTGAATGTATGAGATACGAACTGATAGGTTTAATCTAGACGTAGGGGTATGTAAAGCGCGCTGGAGGTCTGGGTTCAATTTCGAAATTGAAATGTACTCTTTTGATCATTATTTTGTTGCTGGATGCAGGCCATAACCTACAGATCTCTACTGAAATCCTTGAACGAGACCTATGATCAACATTCGATTTCCTATCGCCGAAGAAGAAAATAATTAATTTATAAGATCAGGTTGATATCTAATTTATCCCGCTAAATACATACATAATGGAGTAATAATATCCTAATTCAGATAGGCTATGCACATCCTTTGTTATTAAATAAAATAAGTATAGATAATTCATAATTACCTAAACCAGTACCTTCATTCATCATCATCATCATATCAGCCACAGGAAGTCCACTGCTGAACATAGGCCTCTCCCAAGGATCTTCACAATGACCAGTTGGAAACGGCCAGCATCCAGTGACTTCCTGCAACCTTAGCCAGATCGTCCGTCCACCTTGTAGGCGGGCGTCCGACATTTCGCTTGCCTGTACCTTCATTACAAACGCAAAAAGCAAAGTGATAATTTGAACTAGCCTTAAAAGAAACCTCCCACCGCTTAGATAATAATTATTTGATGGCACAGCCACCGCACTCCAAAGATCCAAAAGAAAGTTTAACTGCGTAACACGTAGCGATAATCAAAATCATCACACCAAACACGTTATCCAATTTTAACCCTTATCACCTTCATAGAAGGTCGTATTTACCGTGAAAAGATGTCTGGGTAGCCGCTTAATTAATACTCATCAAAATGTAACATAGTATTCCACTTTCACTGAGCATTAAGTCGTCATATTGACAACATTAAAGTATTTAAACAGAAATAAAATTATTCACGAATTTTAATGAGTAAGAAACATTAGCTTAATTTTTTTTTCGAAATAATAATATATAAACAAAATCCTATTTAAATTCCAAGTGTAACTGAATACCTAACAAATAATTTAAAATTATTTCTTATGCAAATAATCTTGTCTAAAGTCGACTGTTATTTCAATTATTCTAACAGCCTTCAATCAATCACAAATCATCGAAAGAGGCTATATCCATTTAACCATAATTACACATCAAAATAAAATTTAAACGAATTTCTATGGTATGTAAGTCCGCCAACCCGCACTAGGCCAGCGTGGTGGACTATATGGCCTAACCACTCTCAATCATATTCTCGATTGTAGAGTAGGCCCGTGCCCTGCAGTGGGACGTATATGGGCTGATACAGATACAGATACACATCAAAATAAACATCGAGCACATAAAAATATTATACAAGTGCTGCGATTATAAAACACCTTCAAACGCAATATTTAATCACCCAATGTAAACTATTTCATTAGAAGACGACCTTTTAAAGTCACGACGAAGTGACTAGACCAGCATTTCCCAAACTTTATCTTTATCCACCCATATACGTACATCAATCTTCAAGGCACGGGTCTTCTCACAATCGAGGGTATAATTGAGACGGTGAGGCCCTATAGTCTACCACGCTAAGCTAGTGCGTGTTGACGGACTTTGCATACTAACAAAAAATATGTATTCCATTTCCCAAATTATGGGTTAAGAACCACTGGCGGGTCGCAAGTCAATATTAAGTAGGATCATCTCATCATATTAGTATCATCATATTAGTAGGATCATAGGATCTCAGCGCAGATGCTGTAGATAAGTCATGTCATAATTGAGTACCTCATACTTAGTTAGATGAGGCCGGATTTTCTACTATGATCAACATTATACTCGTAACTAGTCATCGAAATTAATTGAAAGTATGAAACTTACTGCTAAACTTAAAGCTATATGAAAAAAATATAATGACAAAAACTTGGAAACAAATACCCTTCTCATCAAAATTACAAATATTTAAGAAATATTTTTTTTTATTTGAGGTAAATATTATTGTACCAACAATTCCCAAAAGGTGAGTCCCGAGTTTTGCAGGTTTTGTTAGGTGGGTCAGAGTTCAGTCAACTTTGGGAACCACTGGACTAGACCATTGACTTCTGACCCTTAATGATCGACTCTCCAAGGCGTAATTAAATAAAGAGGTTCTTACACACTTTGTATTGTACTGAGCATTCTTAAATCCTTTGCAATTACTAGAGGTTTATTTCTGTATCTATTTGATTCAATGGCGTAGATTAAAAGAATTATGTATTAACTCGATAGGCAGCGATGGCTTTGTTGAGTGAGTAACGTATTGCCCAACTGGAGTCAGCGATCTAACAGGACAAACCATTGAGTATTTTGTTTATTGCTATGGATGACGAGACGACCATGCCGTTCACCTGGGAAGCTATATAACTGCTCATAAACAGTAGCAAATCCAAACAGCACCTTGAATTATAAAGTAATGCTTGGCATTCCTCTGTGCTCGCCATCCTGAGACGTATGATGTTAAGACTCAATATGTCCAGTAGTTACTCGGGTACATCCTTCAATCCGAAACACAACAGTGCATTTACACTGATATTTGCGATTGAGTTTTCGATGATAACGTGAACATTAATATCACTTATTTCAACAATAGGGTATTTGACTCCAATTTTTTTATTGTATTTATCAAAACGTATCGATAGCTATGATCTAGCAAACAAATAAATGTATAAATCCATTTAGAATGAAACAATTTAGAAACTTTTTAAATCTTGTAGTAGGAGTAACAGAAAATAAAGATAGTGACGTCACTAGGGTTATTATACATTACAGTGTGCACGTTTGAAAGAGACAGCAAGATGTCCCCACTACACCCCTACTCTTTAATTTTAAATATTAATATTTGCCTTATGTTACGAGTTAATTTAATACTTTTTCACAGCAAGGCAAGGTTTTTAACGTATTTGTGTTTGTAAGCGAAATGATACCAAAAATCGATAATAGTCAAATACCCTATAATGGTGGTAGGTCTCTCATATGTGAGATGCCATCTGGGTGGTTCGGTGTTCATGAGCGGTCGTATCGCTTACCATCAGGCGAACGGCTTGCTCGCCTCGCCATTCAATGCAATAAAAAAAAAACCCTATAATGAAAAATATGGAAGCTTGTATAATCCTGCCTCTGGGAGGCTTCCACTGATTCGCGTAGTACAGATCGCACGAATCTAACAGTCGGATATGCCAAAGCTGATGCTCTCAGGAGCAAACAAAGCAAATCCCATCGCTGCTAATCCTGTGGACGCATTGTAAAAAAATAATCAATTTGATGCGATGCGTCGGATGCTTGCGATGTGAAAATGTGGAAACCTGTCTTAAGAGCTTCAAAGCTTCTTCAAAAGAATCTTTAGGACAGAAAGAAAAGATTCGTTTTCACGAATGCGTTGTTGTCAAACAGTAACTAATTGTAAAATTATTTAAGACAAATCATAGTGCCACATAGCTGAAAAATTATGTCGTGTCCAAATACTTTCATAGTAACCTGTGGCATGCTAAAGATTTTCTACCTTATTAAACACGTCGCTTGTCTACATTGTAAGTCGACCAACACTACGCTTGATTACTTTACATGCCAAATAAAATTTAAATATCTAAATAACAAAACCGAACAGAGCGTTACATATAAAGTCATTACTGTGCAAATATCAAGTGGGTCAAGTTTTTACAGCTCAACGACTTTATCTAGTCCATTTTAATAACACTGTAAATATCGTAAAATCTAGCTTAAAATTATTTAAAAGAAGTAGAGCGGACGGATAGGACCTTGGAGGGCACTTAGCTCGTAGAAATCTAATGGTTAGTTGCGTTTTGAATTTTAGTCGCTTGTTTCTGCGCGACACCGTTCCGCCTTTCAACTTGTTTATTTACAACCTAATGATTGATGTAAGTGGGAATTTTGTAAATAATTAACGTGAATGATATAAACATAAAACCTGCATACCATAGCTATTTATAAGAATTTCTATAGTATGTATGTATGTCAAACAACCCGCATTAGGCCAGCGTGGTGGACTATATGGCCTAACCACTCTCAATCGTACTCTCGATTGTAGAGGAGGCTCGTGGCCTGCAGTGGGACGTACATATACAGGCTGATACAGATACATATAATTATGGCTATGTAATTACAAACTAAGGTGCCAATGTCATTTATGATATATTAGATTCATAAAATCTATAATTCTCTATCCTGTTTTAGCTTACTATGATGGACTAAATTCAAGCCCTATAGCCCTATAACTTTAAGTACAGCTGTAAAATAAAATCAAGATAGTAAATAAAATACATCGATATGAACCGATCGCAATATCAATAATAAATTAGTAATGATTTGTAAAAGCCAAAAAATATGTACAGTCTAGTTTGTATTACCTCCATAATAAAAGCAAACAATTCCAAGGATTGCAAACTTACCCGATTATTAACATTCGACCCTAACTTGGCAACAAAACGTTCAAACGATTCCAAGTATTTTGACAGCGCAGTAACATTGTACGATGACGTGACGAGAATCCGGAATCCCCTTTGTTGTATACTTTTACTTTCAATTCTAACTGATGTAGCCAGTGCTCTATTCACATAGCAAGATTTGTACATTGTTTTATTTCTTTGCGAATTTGTGTTATTTGCTTTTCTTAATGTAAACAAAATATTGTACGAAAGATATTTGGTTTTATTTAATATTTATCTATTAAGCGGTACAAGTGATGCGCTTTGGTGCGCTTAGAAGAAGGTAAACATTGTCAAGAATTTGAGTGTCTTTATTTGTTCATTTACTTGTTTGACAAATTATATCTCTGGCCTAATCCGTGGTCTCTCTACAGCCCTTGCAATAGTATATCAATTGTAATTAAGATTAATTATAATTATATTGCGTGAATTGAGCCTAGACTGCATCTCTGTAAATGTTCTGTCCAGCAGTGACACGGAGTTGAACGAGAATTTAGCTTATCTTTTCTGGATAAATATATTTTACTATGCGACACATGTTATATAATTATCAATTATCAAACCATTTTCATGCATACGATTCCTACTCTACAGCTCCAAGAATTTGTGCCTTAAACAGCTACATCAACGAACTAGAGGTGTTCAGTCGAATTGTTAATTAAATGTGACGAAGCCATGCCTAGACGCAAACTAAACTATGTACGCTATTCAGTTACAAATATATTATTAACAATAAATTGCGCTAATATTGCACAAACTCATTTAATCTGGTATAATTATTATTTTGCACAGAATAGTGTTTATTACATAAGTGTCACACAACTACACATAAGTTTCCATAATAAAGTGATCCCTAAAGAATATAATAAGTACAATCCTTTCTATTTTACAACATTATAAGTACTATTACTTCCAAGTATATTATAGTTACTACAGCGTGATTCTGTAATCACGCTGTGGTAACTCGCGATAAAACCCATGTAAAATAAATAAATAATATAAATGAATAAATACACCCAACAGCCACATACATAGTGTAAGTTCGGGTCTTTTGTCGTAGGTATCTGAAACTTCGAGAGACTTTTCCGCGATCAAGAGTACGATTGGAGGGGTCAGGCCGTATAGTCACCTCGTTGGCCTATTGTGGGTTGACGGACTTTTACATCCCATAGTTTTTTTTAATCACAATGGTATGCAGGTTTCCTCACGATGTTTTCCTTCACCGTTATAGTGCGTGGTGATTGACTACACATAACTCCGAAAGTCAGAGGTGTGCCCTGGGATTTGAACCCGCCTATTCAAATCCCAGACTGTTAGCCCTCAGCCTGTGTTGTATACAATTACACAATTCACAATATTGGCAATCATTTTCGTAAAGTATTTGTTACTTTCAACATATTATATGGCGGCATTATTAAACCAATGTGTCAACAATTAAAACATTATGTTGTAATTGTCTTGTAGTGAAATTGTTTCCCACATCGGTGGTGATTGTTCAATGCGCATTTTATATTAATTACTAGCATTTTTATATTTATATTATCCATCCATCCATCAGCCAAAGGAAGTCCACTGCTGAACATAGGCCTCCCCCAATGATTTCCACAGAGACCTGTTGGAGGCAGCTTGCATCCAGCGACGTCCCCGACCTTTACCAGGTCGTCGGACCATCTTGTGGGTGGACGTCCTACGCTGCGCTTTCCGCTACGTGGCCTCCATTCGAGCACTTTCCGACCCCATCGGTCATCAGATCTCCGCGCTATGTGCCCTGCCCATTGCCACTTCAACTTGCTAATCCGGTGGGCTATGTCGGTTATTTTAGTTCTCCTACGGATCTCCTCATTTCTGACTTCGATCTCGTAGGGAAACCCCGAGCATAGCCCTCTCCATAGCTCGTTGAGTGACTTTGAGCTTCCTAATAAGGCCCACTAGTGAGAGGCCACGTCTCGGTGCCGTAAGTCATCACTGGCAACACACAACTATCGAAGACTTTCGATTTAAGGCACTGAGGTATTTTGGACGAGAAGACGTCGCGTAGTTTTCCGAACGCTGCCCAACCGAGTTGAATTCGACGATTGACCTCTCTCTCGAAGTTGGACCTGCCTAACCGGACCACTTGTCCTAAATAGACATATTCGTCAACAACTTCAAGAGTCGAGCCCCAACACCGATGGGGGTGGGCACAACATGGACATTCGACATGATCTTCGTTTTGTCCATGTTCATTTTAAGAGATATTTATATTAAATGTAATAATTTACTTTGTTTATTGTTCTGTAGGTTTAATTTTTATTGGATAATTTCAAATAAATTACGAATATACCGGGTATCTCAAGACTGCTACCGAAAACGAAGCCGGGTGGTAGTTTTAGTGACTACAAACACAATGCAACAGAAAAAGTTGCAAAAATAAGCGACAATTTTTTTTTTGAAATTTTTTCTTATTGCCATATTTTGGTGGTAAATAATTTTTTTCCTAAAATAATAGTGTAAAATAATACCCTTTAATTTATAAATACTCTAAGATATAAGAGAGTTTAAATTATTATTTTAGCAAAAACTATGGATTTACCACCCAAAAATGACGATATTTAAAAAATCATAAAAAATAATTGTCACGTTTCTATGCGAAAATTTTAGTTGCATTGTGTTTGTAGTCACTAAAACTACCACCCGGCTTCGTTTTCGGTAGCAGTCTTGAGATACCCGGTAGATAAATCATTCGCATTATATACAAATTCAATAACATTAAGTATTTTACTACGTTACTAATTAACGCGCAACTAAAATAAGGAAACAAAAAACGGATAATGAGTTGCAACAGCGTGGCAAATCTAATAATTATTATCGTTTAGCATTGACACAGACAGGCAATGTCAATCAGATACATTTAGGTCCTCTGGTTTGATAAAAAATACACCCAATAGATACACACATAATCTTAATCCACACCAGCATGAAATCATGTCTTGGGTATCAAAAACCACTAAACTTTTGAGTCTCCCAAGAGAAGACGAAAATCACATATTTTTGGATCACCAACGAATTTTTTTAACCTAAGATTTGCACCTATTGATACTCGTGTCACGGGTAGCTGCAGCACGGGGCGAATACATGTCAAATATTTGGTTTAGCAAGCACCTGATTATTAATTTATTTTAAACATTAATATTAAAAACTTATGGTACACATTAAAGGACCGGAAAAACTTGTTATTGATGCAACAACGGATATATTTGCAGATAAAAATAGCACTGTTACTGATCGTGTTTCATAAGGCAGAAAAACAAATTATTTAAGGGTTTTTGCCGTGAGTTTTACTATGCAATCCTTGAAACCATTGTGACGACCTTGAGGCAAACTTTTCTTATTTTATTACACGGAATTATGAATGAAATATTTTACCATTTAATAACATGGAAAAAAGTTTTAAGCTTTAACTATAAAGATACATCAATAAATGAATATACAAATAAAATATATTTATGACAATAGTAAGTTATGGCCAATTTGCAGAGTTCCTTCAACCATAATTCATAAGAGTCAAATAATTTCCACACTACGTGTTAACGAATGATGAAGACCAATCTACCCGTATACTCGCGTCTGTATGTAAATTACTATTGCTTTATATTCATCAAAGATATTCTAGACTTTAAAAATGCCTATTTTTTATTGAAGCAGGTAAGCAACTGCTTAAAAAAGCATCAGATAGTTAATCGGACAAGCATACTTCGGATACAGTTTTAATCAACCATATTTTGAATATGATGGAGTATAATTTAACACAAATATTTAACGGATTGTAAGCTAATTTCCTATTGCACACAATTTAAGTACTGTGAAGGAATGTGATGCTGTCTTTTAGATTTAATCTGTTAAGTATTGGTGGAAATAATTGAGCGGTACTGCTGTTGTGGTTAATATTGAGTAGCTGTATTTTATAACACATTTCAAGTTAAAAATGTAAAGATTAGGCCATTACATATATTATATTACTCGTATATCAAAGGAATATAGTAATTGAATAAAAAAAACAAATGTAAATCATTACAAATTCGGACGTACCGGCATGACTGACCATTTAGCATTCTACACCAAAACAAACATCTTAATGTGAACTTGTGACATATACACGTAAATCTTTGCAATCAATTACCGATTTCCTTTTCTCTCCATCCACAGTATTTCCAAAGGTTCAATTAGTAATTACACCATTTATATTACTAAAATGATTTGAAACTTTTTAAGTACCTGAATTTTACATGATTAAGAACTTGTCCACAGTTGTTCTTGTTTAACTGGTATATTGCAGTGCCCACTTATAACATGCCTTTTATGACAAACGCATACATTCACTCACAAATTACAACTTAAATAATAATTGAACAAGCCCAGCGGGTTTTCTCACGAGTATTATAGTGACAAATGTTTCTTTTTTCAGAATCCTTGGTGTGTATCAAACATTAATGGACAAAAGAAACATATTTTAAAGTCTACATGGCTCAATAGGTAAGGAGACAGCTGTAAAATGATATGGTTTAGTTTGATTTCCTTACCGATACAAATCAAATCACATACATTGACTGAAAATACTCTTAATGCGTTTAATAATAACTAATTTTGAACTAGAAAGACCAGATAAAAATAATTATATATATACTGGGTATCTCAAGACTGCTATCGAAAACGAAGCCGGGTGGTAGTTTTAGTGACTACAAACACAAAGCAACTAAAAATTTCGCAAAGAAACGCGGCAATAATTTTTTATGATTTTTTAAATATCGTCATTTTTGGGTGGTACATCCATAGTTTTTGCTAAAATAATAATTTAAACTCTTGTATACCTTAGATTATTTATAAATAAAAGGGTATACACTACTATTTTAGGAAAAAATGTATTTACCACCCAAATATGGTAATAGGAAAAAAATAACAAAAAAAAATTGTCGCTTTCTTTTGCAACTTTTTCTGTTGCATTGTGTCTGAAGTCGCTTAAACTACCACCCGGCTTCGTTTTCGGTAGCAGTCTTGATATACCCTGTATATATAAAACAAAAATTCTTACAATGTGGTATGAATGGGGCCGCCTCAATACGCTCCTATGAACTATGCCTCAATATGCTCAATGGCACTAGTGGCACCTCTGCCTGCCACTCTGAAAACACAGGCGTGAGCTTATTTATGCTTGCCCCTGTCTTTAAGTATATAAAATGCACTCTGTGTCCCTGTCGTACATATCTTAAATGAATTGCAAAGCAATTCTGTGGGCGAGATAGTCTTTATGTCTAAATTACATCATTCAACATTTTCATCACCTACAATTCTTTTCTAGTAACCCGTATATATCATACTTAGCCTATGTTAATTACCATGTCACAACATCTCGCAATTCGAACCGAGATGTGCCATTAGATACTCATTTCTATGCGCTAGTGAAAATGAATCTAATGTACGCATGATGATACTATGATTTCTGTTTTACTAATCTTAATAATGAGTTTACTTAATGTTGATACCTGGGTATATTACTACGGCACCAGATATTGCTTAACTACAAAGAAATATGATAATTATGAGATTATGAATTAAGAATTTGTTATGTCCAGGCGTAACTTTGATACCAACTATGGTAAAATTTAATATTTACCAAAATGGACACAATGCTTTCATCTTATTTACAAAAAATATAACTAAATTAACTATATATAGTATTATGAATTTAAAAATATACTTCTAAAGTACAGTTATATGGCATTCTAAGTGCCAAATTCTGCATTAATATCTTGGTCTTTAGATAGACAAATCCTTTCCACAAATCCTTTATCATTGCCATCTTAAAAACAATTGTTTAATTAAACTTTATATACAATTGTATACACTGGACTTAATGCCAAAGGCATATTATTCTACTCTCCATATATACAATGTACTCTGTGTTTTCTACTAGTCAACCTTCAATAGCAACAATGTATACCTGAACTGTATCAGCCCATATACGTCCCACTGCAGGGCACGGGCCTCCTGTACAATCGAAAAAAAAATCTTTACGATTGAGAGTGGTTACGCCATATAGTCCACCACGCTGGCCTAATGCGGGTTGGCGGACTCACATACCATAGAAATTATTATAAATCGCTATGGTATGCGGGTTTCCTCACAATGTTTTCCTTCACCGTTTTAGTGTAGTTAATCACCACGTGATTGACTATCAATACACATGACTCCGAAAAGTCAGAGGTGTACCCTGGGATTCGAACCCGCGATCACCGTGAACATGTTGCCAGCCGCGTGAATGTATACCTACTAACCTATATATTTAAAATGACCCAGGTCACAAAATTTCGCTCTAATGTCCAGGTAACGACCTCCGAGGTCACGGCGACGGCGACACAATGGGGAATTACTCCGACCGGGCCTTGAAGAAGCGTGGGAACTGATGTGAACCAACGGAAAAGACGTTGACACCAATACCGTATGAGCGTTCTTGAGATGTTTATTTTTCCGCAAGTGCAAGAGATTAGTTTTTGAGTTAAACAAATTATTAGGTAGTGTTAATAGCAAGTATAGTCAAAAGTTATATTATACAAATATGTCAGATTATTAAAAACTACCGGATGCTTAATTAAATCTCAACAATTATTGAGACATAGAATTCTCAATTGTAAATAAAACTTACAGTGAAAATATATACATAAATTCAATATATATTATTGTGTTTTGATAAAATCTGGAATAAATTAAATAGAAATTAAATACACCTAACAGTCACATAGTCCTATCCCCACACTAAGGTCGAGTTTTGTGCCATGGGTATCAGAAACTACGAAATACTTTTTGGTCTCACAAACACGAACCACCAAAAAACTCTAAATCAAAAAATAGTAAATCCAGTAAGCGATTCCATTTAAATAAGCAAGCGATCGTGAACCGAAGGTATCAATTCCATGAAGATAAATTACAAATAATGGGTAAAATATGAAACTGTACAGAGCACGCGCGGACCGAGGACGCCAGCTTACAAAACTATATAATTTCAAACAGTACTTAAGGTTTACAGACCAAAATAACAAAATTATCTGTTGCACAAACTGCCAACCATCTGGTAATCGAGAGGCAACCGCTGATCCCGTATAGATGTGGATGATCCTCGAGCCTAGCAATTAGAGTTTTACAACTTTGTAACGTTTTGCACAATCAACGCAGTCCAATTGGTTGGAGGTAATTGTGTTCCGTTAATTGTTTGGTTTAGCCTAGATTTGTAATTGTTTGATGGGTTTACAATGTTGGACTAAAGGGAGAGGCGCAGTAAAAATCTGTATCTGTCTGTATCAGCCCATATACGTCCCACTGCAGGGCACGGGCCTACTCTACAATCAAGAGTACGATTGAGAGTGGTTAGGCCATATAGTCCACCACGCTGGCCTAGTGCGGGTTGACGGACTTACATACCATAGAAATTCTTATAAATCGCTATGGTATGCAGGTTTCCTCACGATGTTTTCCTTCACCGTTTTAGTGCGTGGTGATTGACTATCAATACACACATGACTCCGAAAAGTCAGAGGTGTGCCCTGGGATTCGAACCCGCGACCACCGTGAACATGTTGGCAGCCGCGTCTAGTCCGTTTGCCAACAGGCCACCACGCACTTAAACGCAGTAAAAATACCTCTGATAAATTATTGTGGTGTAGTAATTGGTTGAGTTTCTCACTCAAGTAAACATTTTAAATTAAGCCGTAACTTTAACAGTTTAAATAAAAATTAAATAAAACAATTTTTATTTTTGTATTATAATGTTCACCTGATGGTAAGTGATCACCGTCCCTCATGGACATATGCAACACCATAGAGCATATACGTTGGCGGCCTCTAAATAATTTTAATTATGTATACTTATGTAGGGTAAATTTACAGCAGTGAATTTTGTAATCAGTCTTGTCAAAAATCCCATGAACACTTTAATGCTAAATATGAATTCCACAATAATTTGACTGCTTTTGCAAAATATATAAAAAATATACACATTCTAATAAACAAAATAAAATCCTGCACTGATTTATAAACAAAAAACTAGTTTTACCTATATAAACATAATTACAGCTTTTAATGGTAATTAACAAGACAGAAGTAAGTCAAATTCCAGTGTTAATGGGTGTTAAAACACGCAAAGCATCCTATCCGAGCATTTATAGAATGCTGCAATACCCGCCGCGATGTTTATCTGAGTAATACGCATACCTGCTGGAAATTAACATATACGCGAATCTTGTACATTATGCAGCGATGCGCTGATGACTCATTTGATTAATAATATTTTATAAATAATGTGTATTATTATCAGGTACAAATAATAAATAAATACACTCAACACACGCATACGTAGTCCTGACCCACACTAAGATCGAGTCTTGTGTGGTGAGTATCAGGAACTATAAGACTTTTCGATCTTACAAACACCTAGACCCGAAACAAATACCTGTGGTTCACAAAAATATTTGTTTCGGTGCGGAAATCGAACCCGCGGTTGTTTGAACTCATGTTGTTTTTCTCGCCGTTTTAGTGTGAGCTGATTAACTATCAAGACACAAATGACTCCGTAATGTCAAAGGTGTGCCCTGGAATGTGAACCCGCGACCATCGTTACCATGTTACCAACAGGTCTGTTACCAACAGGCCACCACAAACTTCTGCTATTTAATACTTAATAATAATAAATTAAGTCAATTTAGTCCAGCTATTTTGCATCTGATTATACTCGCTTATGAAATATCAATATTGATTTAGGATTATCGTCTCCTTAATAAATGGGGTCAGCTTGACCTATGGCTTCAGCGATTTCAACAGGAATATGTATACTATGTAAGAGTTTATTGGACAAGTGGCCAATGTAACAGATAATCCAAGATAGAATTTTGAGGAATTGGCGCTGTGAAATTGGATTCATGTAAAAATTCACCAACTGGTACTGATGGCTTATTGAGCTGCTAGGTTGACAGGAGAATTACAACATTAAATACGATGGTCGGTCTCGATCCCATAGTTTTAATTAGGTATATTAAAATTATTATGTAAGAATTCATCTATGATTCTAATACGTATAAAGTACGGGATAAATAGAAACGCAACAGAAAGCAATAACTTAATATCATATTGTATTTATTAATATAACATTACGTAGTCAGAATCATGCTTGTACTTCATGTCTTAAGTAAAGAATCGTTATATTCTATCGAACAGAGTCTGTATCTGTATCAGCCCATATACGTCCTTCTCTACAATCGAGAGTACGATTGAGACTGGTTAGGCCATATAGTCCACCACGCTGGCCTAGTGCGGGTTGGCTAAGTGAAAATTATATTAAAAATATTCTATAGCCTCGACATTTTTTCCCATAAGTCATAACCACCCGCTATCACCTTGCTTCATTTCGAGGAATGCTTCCATCCAACCTTTATATTGAAATATTAAATAACATTTCCACAAACTTATGATTTCAAAAACAAAACTTCAACGTAAGTATCAGTTACCTACTACTACTACCTGGTGAAAGTTAAAATTCTCGCAAATGTTCTTAATGTCTTTCACTTTTAAATTCAAGTTTATGGATACGCTTAATTTTCATTGATGGAACAGCAGAGCGTAGAGTTTCATGTTTGGTTCAATATAATAACAACATCAAAATTCTTATAATATAAGATATTATATTAGTATGGGCAAAAAATTCCCTTCCCCTATCCATTGCTGTTGTTATTCTTGACTTTATACATTTTAAATATTTTTCAGCCCGTATACAATATTAAAGCTTCATTGGTCTATTTATAATTTCGAACGATAGGTCGATACTCTACTCAAATTAAGACAAAATGTTAAAAAAAGTTCATGTATTTATTAAGAAGACGTAAAAATGAAATTACTACACTAAAGATGCTGTTAGCCAATTTATTGAATATTATCGTTGTTTCTTTGCCGCTAGGTCAAGATCAAGATATTTAGTTTATCCTACGTCAAGCGGCCTTGGAACAGCGTTATTGAACACAAAATAAAAATAAATTATAAATGAGAACAAGTTATAAAATTAGATAAATTAGTTGTGATGATAATATTAGGCAATAAATTATGCAGATATTTTTTTTTTTTTGTTGAAAATGAAAATATTTATTGAACCCATAAAATGTCATACATTATTTAGATTCAGTCACTTTTTTTCTTTTTCTTCTACACACCACCCAATTCACAATGTTGTTTTCGCCAGAGAAGAACAGGCAAGAAACTCCAGCGTTGCGCTTTTAAGTTATTCTTTGAATTATGTATTTTTTAAATTTAAAATTACTATAACTAAATATTAAATTCCTGAGCATGTTATGTCATCTTAAAAAATATATTATCGTATGTTTCACGAAGACAATTCTAATTTTATCGAAATAAGTGTACATGATGCTTCTATTATAAAAAAACCTTCAAACATTATTACAAAACAATACAGTTACAAACGGTACAGTAACTTCAAACCCTATGACACCAATTTTGTAACAGCCCAGTTAATCCTCAATTAAACCAAAGTAAACACAAGGCATGCATCGGAAAGCACTTTAACTATCGGTTCAGATTAGTGACAATCGCAACCAGTAATGTGAAATTATCATTTAAGTGGACAATGTGTCTATTGCTCAACCATCAGAATGTTTCAGCCACCCATCACGATCCCAAATCGGCTTGATAATTTAATAGCTACTGGTTTTATCGATCTGTGTTTATTCTAATTGGGTAATTGCTGGTTGTTGAGAATACCGTGGACGGCACATCGAACCAACATATCTATCCTGAAACAACTGCATCTCTAAAGAAGACCAAAACTTTCTGCAACCTGCCTACACAGAACCTTAAAATACTTCGGACATATCGCCAGACGCGAACCAGACAACCTGGAAAAACTGCTCATCGTTGGAAAACTGGCGGGAAAAAGACGACGAGGACGAACTACCAAACGATGGGTAGATCAGGTTGCCAATACACTGAAGGTCCCTTATTCACACAGCATTACATCAAGCAGAAGACCGAAGCTGGTGGAGAGAGGTCATCAAGACAATTGAGAGTCACGATCCTCAATAATGAGGGACCTACTGAAGAGAGAGAATTGCTGGTTTAATTTGTAACTTAATCATTAACCACGTATGTTTTATCATAAAAATATAAACATGCATATACAAACTCAAGTCTTGTTCCCAGAAGGGTTGATACCCTTCTGGGAACAAGACTTGAGTTCTGGGTATCCTGATGGATACCCACGTTTCGCCTTGGGTGTTCCGGCACACGGTGTGATGGGGGGCGAATTTATGGCTTTATCGGGCAAGAATTCCTGACTTCTGATAATCAATAGAAAGGTGCAATGTCATTTTGCTCGTCCCGGGATTCGAGCCCAAGACCTCGGCGTTGTAACTAGAAGTACAACTACGCAACTGAGGCAGTAAAAATAATATACGATAATAAATTACAGGCACAATAGTTAGAAGTCCAGTTTTTTATGTGTTTAATATCAATGGTTACTTTCAAAGCACTGCTACACACATTTAATTTTAATTGTTGACTTATAGAAATTCCATTGATGGCCTTTGTATGAAAAATGAATCGAAACATTCTCAATTTATTTAAAACTTATATTTTACAAATGAATTCCAGGAACAAATATAATCTTGTTTCGCATATAAATCATCCGTATAGAAATACCAATATGCAAGACAATGTACGTACTTTTTCAATGAATTCCCACACAAATTGAGTAACTACCGTTAAAGAAATATAATGCATGATAATAATGTCATGATTAAAAGCTTTGAAGAAAAGCCTATTACAGAATTTCCGATTATCTTGATGAAAAGTCTTGGGATTAAATTGCAATTAGACAATATTGCAGTATTTTATTTTATCTTCCCATAGATTTATATGTTGTGTTGCTGGGGGAATGTTTCGTATTTTTCTTAACAATTACAGCACAAAGTGGTGGCAACAATTGATGATTCTTATAAACAACTCAATTATATTTTAGGCTGGATGAAACGAGTAATATAACGGAAAAATAATAATCATACTCGTACCGTGCATCAGTTACATTAAGACGTAATCGCTTTTTTTAATGCATTTAATTGAAAGATGACCAAGTCATTCGCCAGATGGTAAGCGAATCGACCGCTCATGAACACTAGCAAAACCAAACAACACCTTGAATTACAAAGCAATACTTGACATTCCATTGTCCTCGCCATCCTGGGATATACGATGCTATTTTCAATATGCCCAGTAGCTACTTTGGTTACAATATCCTTCTAACCAGAAAACAACAGTGCATTTCAACTGGTCTTTCGCATTTCACTATATTGGGCATCAACCCTTTACATAAATTAACATAGGCCCTACACGGGGCGATTCAAGTCTAAATTAAATCCGTTATGAACAACTCACTATGTCATATCTGAGAAAGACCTATATTTATCAATGGACTTTCTTCAGAATAATGTTATTGATCAATCAGAACTGAAGAAACTAGGAGATTGTAGTGTAATTATAAAGAAAGAATTGAAACACTGAACGTAAACGTCCATTGCCCCACACATCTTATTTATGTACACTTAATTAACATTTAAATTGGCAGTTTCATGCACAAAGTTGCGTGTGCAAAAAAAATGGATTCCTCAAATCAAACGAAGCTGGGAGCAGCGGTCAGTGCTACTTAGAAAGCGAGGTGAGCGGTCTCAAGAGACAAATTCATTCGCGATTATTACGCCGATGTTACTCGACATTATGTCATTTACACTTTCTTAAATGGTTTGTTTTAATTGTTACGATTATGGTTTGCTACGGTGGACTCATTGTTTGATGGAGTTTTTTGGCTTTTTTAGCCGTCCTTATTAAGGCAGAAAGTTTTTTATGGGATTTTACGATCAGTTGTCAACGTAACATCTATTTGTTTTTTTATTGTATGGCATGACGAGCATGCCATTTGCTGATGGTTTGACTGCTTATAGGCACAGCTGACACATAAGATGTTAAGTCTCATAAAGTTCAGTACCCGCTATAGTATTTTTTTAGAAATAGTACTTTTTAATCTAAAAATTAAGATACAAATTCCTATTAAATTATCAGCCAAACTTCAGCTACTTTATTGCAAATAACACACCGTAAATAGACTAGTTTTAATTAAAACCTAAGATCATTTAAATCGTATGTAACAACACGATAAAGACATCAATAGAATCAAATTAAATCGAAGCACTACGACAAATTCGTAATTACAGAGGGTCTTATTTATCCAATCATGTATTTTAATAAAACTTAAACCAAACATGTCATTAATCTAGAACGGAGTCAAAACAAATAAATTATATGTCGAATGAGCTATCAGAACATACAATTATTCCAAAGAGTAATAAGTAATTTTAACAACATTCAAAAGGTAAATATGGTATATGGAGCGCTGGTAATAAGAGCGCTTATTAAAATCCTTTTACAGAAATGATAATGTTATCGACACGCGCGTCGCGTCGGTTAGTGGAGCCAAGGATTTCTTAATTTTGATTTATTGAAATTATTCAAGGAATTGATTAGTTTTCGGGTGGCATTAAAATACAAACATGAATTAGATCTTGTTTCGTTTATTTATATTACAGGTGGTATTTTAAATCCAATTAATGCCAACCCGCACTAGGCCAGCGTGGTGGACTATATGGCCTAACCACTCTCAATCGCACTGTCGATTGTGGAGGAGGCCCGTGCCCTGCAGTGGGACGTATATGGGCTGATACAGATACAGATTTTAAATCACATGAGCACTGTCTAGAGATGACTCCTTAACCAACTCAAAAGCTTATCTTTTACAAAGCTTTGATCCAGCAATTGGAAATCAATATGTGATGTATATAATCTTTCATTCTTGATAAAAAATGATCTAATTTTAATTTATTTCTTTCATCTAATCCGCTTGTCCTAATGATGAAAACATGCATAAAACTAGTCGAGCTGAATGGTTTCTGAGATTTAAACGTTACACATTGTACTGCTTTAGATACAAGTACAAAAACTTTGAAAGCATTAAAATCTGCATAGCCAGTCTCAAATTTCAATGATACAAGCATTATTTAGGCAGGTAAACGAGCAGAGCAATGTCGGCGTGAAATCAATCACATTGTCATTGTATACACGCAACCTTGGTTGTTGACCGAACTCCGAACGACATTAGATCGCTTGTCAACCACGTTTCACAATTGTGGATAATTAAACCGATCTGATTTATTAGCTAATGGGATTTAAATGTTGGCATTTGTTTTATCTAGCTGATTTTTATTAAAGATAATTTGACAATTGCAAAGTGTTTTGTTAGACTGTATCATTACTTGCAAGGCATTAATGTAGTAGAGAATATTAGTTTGAAAATAATGCTAAGGACTATGATACGAGTATTACATAGAAATATTTTCTTGCAGATGAGTAAGAATGTTTCTTTGTAAATGAGATTGACTTATTTAAAATTACTATCGATTTATAAGAATATAATGCCCTCAATAATTATATGAAAAACAACAACTATTGGCAATTGTATTCCCTATACAATTCGATACGAAAGCTCTTTTCCAATTTAAAAAAAACACAATGCGTAAAAATAACCTTTAAAATATTATTTTTTGCATATTACTCTCCTCTTACATTCCAAAACCAGATAACCTTTACGTAATTTGGCATTTTTTAAGTTTACAAATGCAGAAGAACATACCTGTGCGGTTCGAAGGGCACCGGTGAAAGCCAGCAGAGCCAGCGCGGCCGCGCTCCACCACACGCCTGTTCGCATCCTTGCACTGCAACAACGGTACATCAGGTTAGATAATGTACACGAGACAATATCAGTTGAGGAGCAGCTCTTGAACTAAAGAATTAAGGGTCAGGAAATAAACATGATGTTTTAGAGGATGCTGAAGAAGATAGTGTAACAGCTGTATAACACTAAGTTGCATAATACACTCAGATAATGCATAATCGGTGTGATCAAAGAATTGAGAGTTAGGAAAGGTAAAACTTGATCATTTTAATTAAGGAATTTTGAAATTTAGATACTACTGAAGATAGCAAAGATGGCAAATGGCGTTTGAGATACCAAAAATATGCAGTCAACTTTGTCAAATTTAAAGTTAGCGTCAAAGTTACTTAACGCAACTGAGCCTAAGTGTTGCTAGTTGTAAATTCTGAAAAAACAAGTCACTCATAATTATCCTCCTTTCTGTTGTTAGTTAAGTTTATATAAAAACTACTAAACATCACTAAACCTATTGTAGTCACGTTCAAAAATGCAACGTGCATCGACTTGCACCATCTTAGCTAATATAGATTAAAGATTTTTGCAACCATACGCAGTGGAATTCCGAATTTGAACCTATGTTGCTACAGTGCAGTGAAATTACCCAATCTCATACAGTTTCAGATACAAGGTCTTACGTATCCCATGTATTTAAAAAAAACACCATTTCGGGATTGCACATTGAAAAGTAAAACTGTGTCTCAGGTTGCAGGACTATGCCTTTTATCATTGTTTCCTATTTTGCCTAATATGATTTTTATCAATATCAGCTTATTAGATATAATTTTAGTGCCCATTGCTGATCAGTCTTTCCAAATGACTTTTCTCATTCATTCGGTGGCCATATCAGATCACATTTGCTTCAACGATTAATTATCTGCTCTACGGCTCACACAATATTATTCATCGTTCTTACAATCCATTTTAAGAAATTATTCATGGTTCTGTGGGCGTAAGGAATTTTATAATGTTCATGATTTTCGTTAAAATATTTAGTAAATTGTCGAGTAAATCGAAAATGTTTCATTTGGTTTTATCTAATGCGATATTATCCCTCAGGCAGATCAAATCAAGAATGCACACAAAACTGTCATCAAAACTCAATTTGCCTAATGACGAGTGCCTCTTAATACGAATGTTTGTTCACGGAATGAATATTTGATTAACTATGTGCCTTAGAGAATAGCTGCAGCTTATAATAGAACCGTTAGAGGCTTAATTTCAGCAGTACAACCAGTGCAATGTTGTGTTATTTAACATCTAGAGAAATATATATTTTAGAATGGCTAAAGTACGTAATGAATAGAGAGCGGTGTATATAGCAAGCTTTATTTATTTCTAAATGTTTGAGGTAAATATTAAAATAAAATTTTTTATGAGTATTCACGCAAATAAAAGTGCGTGGTGGCCTGTTAGTAAACGGACCAGACGCTGCTGCCAACATGTTCGAGGTGGTCGCGTGTTCAAATCCCAGGGCACACCTCTGACTTGTCGGATTTATGTGTGTATTGATAGTCAATCACCACGCACTGAAGCGGTGAAGAAAAACATCGTGAGGAAACCAGCATACCATAGCGATTTGTAAGAGTTTATTGCAAAGTTTTCCAACCCGTACTAGGTTAGCATGGTGGATATACCGGGTATATCAAGACTGCTACCGAAAACGAAGCAGGGTGATAGTTTAAGCGACTTCAGACACAATGCAACAGAAAAAGTTGCAAAAAAAAGCGACAATTTTTTTTTTGTTATTTTTTTCCTATGGCCATATTTGGATGGTAAATACATTTTTTCCTAAAATAATAGTGTATATCCTTTTATTTATAAATACTCTAAGGTGTAAAAGAGTTTAAATTATTATTTTAGCAAAAACTATGGATTTACCACCCAAAATTGACGATATTAAAAAATCATAAAAAATAATTGTCGCGTTTCTATGCGAAATTTTTAATTGCATTGTGTTTGTAGCCACTAAAACTACCACCCGGCTTCGTTTTCGGTAGCAGTCTTGAGATACCCTGTATATTATATATGGCTTTACTACTCTCAATAGTACTCTCGATTATAGAGGAGGCACGTGCCCTGCAGTGGGACATATATGGGCCTACAGATGGGGTGGGACTACAAATCATCCTGAACAAACCATTGCTCTATAATAAAAAATCAAAAGAAAACCTCACTATTCACTATTCATGTACGATGCCGCTAAATAAAAGTATTTTGCAATATCATGATACTTTTGATTCTCAGCCAATAGTAAGCCAATAATTTGTTTGTCGCATTGGTACTTTCTCCCTCACTCGCACTTTCGTTCCAAACACTTAAACATATTATTACACCGTTCATTGTAATTAATATTTTTGTTCAATTTTCTTCGATACTTTATTTACCATTGTTAACTGTTGATGCGTTTGGAAACTTCACTGTTAATTGTATTGGTCTTTTGTTTGTCAAATGTTCGTGTGGTTCGCAAATGTTTGGCTGAATCTAGTTGTTATCATTGTCCATCTGTATATACCGTAATACGTCGTTTTATATTTAAATTATATTATTTTATTTGTTTATTTAACACTTTATTGTACACCATATACATAAAAAGACAAAACTAAATGAAATGAAGTATATGCACAAGTGGCGGTCTTATTGCTTGAAGCAATCTCTGCCAGACAACCATGGGATGAATAAACGAAAAGAACGAAAGTTGGGGCTTCGAGTGTACGAGTATTACAATTTATAATATTGTTAATTTTATAAATAAACATACATACATACATATATACATACATACATATATATGTTGAATAAACATACAAATACACAAAATTTACATATAATATATACACCTATAAATATATATATATATATATATATATATATATATATATATAACAACAAAGTAAAATGTGAATAACTCCAATATCCTCATAGAACCTGTAAGTAGTGTTCTTTAACCATATTTTTGAAGATGGGATTATATTATCATCAGTATTATAAATTAAAACACTCAACTTGTTTGTCGGACACCAGAGTCACATAAAAGCTTAGTACAACGAATTTTAGAATTTCAGAATTGCTATGATCATCTGCTACTACGAAGATTTCATATTTATAAACCCCTTTCAGAACTTTAAGAATAAACGACAGCAAATAGCAGTAACAGGTAAGAGACGAAGAAGTGTAAATAAAAAATAAAAATAAACAAATTATAATCAATTCAATAACGCCATAATCTTAAAGATTCCCAAATCAAAATATGCAGTACTAGCTACAATATAAAAACGGAGTTACATCATCGTGATCGGTCTACAAAGCATCGAGGTGCGGTCAGAAAGAAAGTGCAAGTTGCAACGCGTGCTCGGACGCAATGTGTCGCTAGTGGCGCGTGAGGTTTTTTTTATCATAATGCACTGATTTTCTCCTAGATGATGGTAATTATAGTTGAATGGACGGCTTTATTTGCATCTGGGGTTAGTATTGTTGCACGTGTAATATGATTGATAGTCTTTCTTAGTTCGTAGATTTCTTTATAATATACACCCCCTTATCCATAAGGAATTAACGCAATTTTCAAATGCCATTAGTATTAGCTAACTCAAAAACATTATTCATAGGCGTCAAAAATCACTAACCCGATATTTAACAGCTTATAACTTTAAAACGTCCGACACCCTTGTTTGTGAAAATTTTAAGCAGAAAAATGGAGGATATCTGTCAGCTGGACTTTTGATATTACTGTGAGGTGAATGAAATCACTTTTTTCTGTGATGGCAACATTCAAGATCTTTCTTTAATCTGTGGATTTAGTATCTTAGTATATTAGTATTCGTCAAAATCTGTAGAAACAATCATTATGAAAAGCAAAACTTAATAAACGTTTTATCTCCTCATAACGTAATGTAACTAATTTACGTTTATGTGGTTGATTAGTGGGTTTTTTATGAACAAGGAGAAAATAACAATAAAATATTGAAAAATTACCTATTAAATTTACAATCTAAACGGATATAAATGAAATATTATAATTATATTAAATCTCTTAAATGT
Organism: Hyles vespertilio; assembly: GCA_009982885.2. NCBI lineage: Eukaryota > Metazoa > Arthropoda > Insecta > Lepidoptera > Sphingidae > Hyles > Hyles vespertilio. Next base: position 3,752,796 of record CM042816.1, read on the forward strand.
TTAATTCAAAATACCTACAATGAATTAAACCTAGATAATAATGAAATTAAAGTTTTCTCTGCGTTTTATTTACGTCCCATAAACCTTGAAGATTATGATAAAATCTAATGATGTCTATAACACTTTGAAATGCTACATCGCATAACTTTCACTATGCCATCAGCTCGCTTAGGCTTTTGCTTTTAGATTCAAGTTTGTGAATATTAAATAGAGAACTAATTTTTATCGTGTCTCTATGGTCAATAAAATAAATCGCTACAAGTTACACAAGTAGGCAAACCATAATGAAACATAAGTGTATTTTAGAAAATATAAGATTTTCAATTCTACTAGTGCAAATCTAAGATGTTTACAAATAAAAACATATGTATAAGCAACTTTAGTAGCTTTACTTTTCAGAATTCTTAGTAAATGAAATGCACACAAAATGAAGTTCATCAAAACCTTTTTTTTTACAAATTCCACTACTTTCACTGTTTTCATTATAAAATTGATCTATTCGAAGCAAATGAGCATTTCTAGAGAAAAATAAGGACACAAAACCAACTAAGTAATAAATACGTTCAAATCAAGACTACTTTCAAATCGTGACTTAATTACCAAGTGCATAAATAACCAGCGTTTTGACACTGTCGTATTAAATTATTACCTCTAATTATAAAGACAATACACAAAACAATACATTACAATAATAAATCTGCCATACAATTTCAGAAGAAAAATAAAGATACAAAAATCGTATCTCAAATGCAATATTTTGATTTGAAATAATCAGAGCATTGACACTAGCCCTGAGATAAATAACTTTTCTTAAAACATCCTGCTATAAATGAGGAACATAGACCACACCTTATTATATTTAAAAACAATACCAATTTTATACTAATTATTTCTAAACAATTATTGTTTGTTGCTTTAGTATATTTTAATTGCACTATCTATTGTATCATATGTTATTTTCCAATCCACAAACACGAACAAAAGATAATAAATTTTACATTTATTTAACAATTGCTGGCATTTACACGATATGAATTAAACTACACGTGAGACAATTGTCTAAAGACCCACTAATGACCAGTAAAGAACCTCAGCTCAGAAGCATTTACCCGTCAATCAGAGCTCTTTGTTGGTCGCATGGATTCGGCTTTTGAGCTGTCATTAATTCTCATTAAGTAGGCTAGGCCATATCTGTATTGTCCAGAATTGTTTTCTGTTACGTTTACTAAACAAACAATTGAAGTTTACGTTTCAAAGTGTGTCACCGCTTCTGGTTAACAAGCTGTGAAATGAAAGACAACGGGATCGTATAGCAAGTGAGATGTTAATCTGATCAGCAATATTCTGGGAATTTTAACCACACAGAAGCTATTGGCTGTTTTCATTGTATCGACTTATTTCATTGATGATCGAGGTGTTAATTATTACTGCAGAATAAAATATATTATTCTAATATGACATTGTACGCTCCAAGCTACTTATGATCATTTACAATCTCCACAGATTCAATTAAAGCTACAATTACTGCCGCAAATCTTAAGGTGTTTAACACAAAGTAGTATTTAGGAATGGAATAATATTAACAAATATTTTTTCCAATTATTAAGATGCTGGAAGAAGTATTTTTGCTTCATTACATTCCTCAATAGATATATTAAAAAATATTATTGCTTTTTCAACATTATTGTGTAATTTCTCTCGATTACAGATTAATTTTCCGGTATAAGCTTAGATAGAGCCCTTACTAAATTATTTGTTAATCTCTCCGCTTGCTACATTTAGATGTAATGGTTGCTATTTGGAAAACAAATCAACTCGTGGGAAGTTTTGTTTCGATTTGTTTCATTTTGTGTTTAATCCGACAAAGACATATCATTCCCGTAACCTCAAACATAGTTCACTAAATATTCATTGAAATCATTAAATATACAATCTTTTGAAGTTAAACTATTGTTTGTAGATTTTATCGCGGAATTGGTTTTATTTTTACATTTTTTAACTTCCGTCCCGTGAACACGGAAGCTGTAAAGTAATCGAAACGCCAATGAGTAAAAAAAAACCAAATCCGTGATAAAATCCGTAAATAATAGTTTAATTTTTATATGTAGCATTCGCGTAAATCTAAGAAACCATTATACAATCATATAATATTGGTCGCAACCACACAAACTAATTAAATCACATAATAGTTAACTCATTGTGAGTTTCATGTCTCTAAGTTTCATAATGACTAACATTAGTTTCCAAATTTCTAACTTCACGATGCAACACTTCCATGCAAATAAACCTCACACTGTATTAATTTGTTTTCTTTTCGACCAAGCAATTTCATCAAAACTGTGCTAGATGGTCACACACTACAATTAGCCCGGAACAAAACATGTTTAGTAGACAAGTATCGCTGCCCTCTTTGCAGAAGCGTGCCGAGATATTACAACAGCTTTTGGAATGTAAAAATAACCCAGCACATTTCATGGAAAAAAACTATTGGCTGTTTACCGCAATTAATTGGTTAGATACGATGGAGAGTTTCGTGCATGGAATCATATCAACTGTTGACATATCCTAATTATAAAATCGAAGTATCACTCAGCGTTAAATCGTCCTCAATAAATATCAAATCTCCTTACGTCCGAACCAAGATTGGACTATAATCGCAATACACTAGGAACCCACCCCATTTACATCACATGAATTAGTAGCCCAAACCCTGTGGTTAGATGTCTATGGTCTCCTGCAGAATAATTTGAGTAACTACATCCATAACACCGCGTAAGATACAAAAATCCTGATGCAAACAACACAACGCGACCACGTTGGAGTAAAAAATTTAACGCTTCCGCCAAACGCCTTCAGATCACGCACCAGAAGTATAACAAATTAATCGGCAATAAGTTACATAATAGCATTGTGTAAAATTGCACCAGTAATGTTCTGTCCTACTTGCACACGCTTTGAATCGTTTCGGTCAGTCGCCGTTTACTTCAACCTATATACCGATCGATTTCTGTTCACATCAACGCATACCTAAATAGTATGGAGCAATGCTTAAGGACTTGAACGGTACTAAAAATATATCTAAAGTGGATCGAGAAACACTGGCAATTCAAACGATAAAATAAAACGTTATAAGTGTTTCACAGCAGCAGGATTGCATTTTCCGAAGAAAAAACCTTGAATATACTGCTTCAGAGAGCATGTCAAATCATCAGTATATTATACTTTTTATAATGCAACTTGAGTATTGAGATGCAACATTCATTTGCATCTAACTCCAATGAGCATGCTGAAACACTTCCTAATATCTATTAATCCTCAAAAATACTGTACTATATTACTGTATCAGCCCCGTATATTATTATATCTCACTTCAGTGTCTTATTTACAATCGATACTGCGATTGAAAGTGGTCAGGCCGTATAGTCCACCACATAGGCCTAATTCAGGCAGGCAGATTTTATATACCATTGAAATTTAAAAAATACTCATAACATAAAAATTCAACAAAACCAAATCTAGGTCTTTATAAACTGACCAAACTTAAAACTCTCATTATCTCAAACACAAACCCTTAAAATCACACATTACGTTCTATTTGTAATTTACTCAAAAATACCTCCATTAGTAAATAAGACAAATTGACGATAATCTCGATTCAAACGTGATTAACCTTTATGAACCACCAAAGAAACACATGCAAAAACCACGATGCTAATCCCAGAGGACACAAGAATACCACACCGCATACAAAACATCATTTTTTTATCACCACACAATGACTATTCCATCTGACATTAGGTGGTAATTGGACAATTGACATTATAACATGTACATGCGTTATGTCACATAGTCCAGAACCCAGAACCGGATCGAAGAAATGTCACGGACATAAAAAAAATAGACATGCTATACTATTTTAGTGTCGCAATAAAATGTATATTACATATAACATTGCGACATATTTTAACCAACTTGTTATAATATATTTTTTTGTGTACTTGTAGTTTCCTTGAATCAAATAATATATTACAAGCCCACAATCTTCCACAATAATTGAGAACGAGGCTGTTAGATTAGGTTCTCAAATCGGACATCTATCATCTATTCTGAGGCTTTTCAAATTTTAATTTATCTCCTAAGTTAAGCTTAATAATATTGATGGAGGTCTGGATTTTTGAAGCAAGTTCGCAAAATTTTGAATAAATCTACAATAGACACGGATGCAAATAAATTATCCCAAAATCCGTACAGAGGAGCTATCATAACTTGGAAATAAAACTTCTGCTAAAAAGTTTTCTTACATTGTCAACACTCTATTCCGACATATCTTATAAATGTTTAAAATGAATTTACGCTACGATTTACGCCCATGCGTATTGTTTAACTAATATTGTTTATACCAGTTAGTACCCAAAAACTAGTACAAATATATTAAGTTAAACTAGAATCAGCAAGGTTCACACGCTATGAGATAACGCACGTGCACCTTATCGCCGCCATAGGTGACATATTTAGAAAATATTTTCCACTTCATAGCAATATTTAACAGCACGTAAGACCTATTTTTGGTATTACACATAAATAAGATGGCAATTGCTCATCATATATCAGTAAGGCGCAGTTAATTATTTTTTACAAGTACCATAGAGTAAATATTGTTAAATACACTTTGGTGTATATTTGTTCTTAATGTCATAATTGTTTTAATAGTAACATATAGATGTTATCTTAAAAAAAATAAAATAAAATAAACTTTAAATTCAGTTTTCTTTTTGAGGTCTAAATAGAATATCCAGTAAGGTGACAAGGTTATAATCAACATCGTTATTCTAGTTCTACCGCTTCTTGTAATATCATGTAATATATTTTGAAACCTCCTCACAAAGGATTACATTTTAATATATTCCATCTTCTGCACATCATTAATTCAGACATGAAAAGGTTCCATGCAATATGATTGGCAATGATGAATGACGATATGTAATGAAAGATTTGGCTTATACGAATTCAACCTGCCTTATAAGTTACATCAATTCATGAAATATAACAGACTGTAAATGAGATTATTTCAATCGAATTATATTAGTTACAGAGTAGTGAATGATGAGACAAGCATGCCCATCGCCGTGTGGCAAGCGATTTGACCGCTCATGAACAGTAGCAAAACCAAAAAACACTATGAATTACAGAGCAATGCTTAGCATTCCACTGCGCTTGTCATCCTGAGACATAATATATTTAGTGTCATAATATCCAGCAGTTACTCAGGCTACAATGTCCTTCCAACCGGAACACAACAGTGCAATTATACTACTGTTTGGTGGGTGAAATATTATAAAATACTAGCGGTTGGGCCCGGCTCCGCCCGGGTGCAGATAAAAGTTTCTAAACGGCGGTCAAAATGCTCAATTCCAACTTCCAATTTAGAGTATCGACCAATCGGACCATGAAAAGCGAATAAAATTTCCTCGTATTTGCTAGAAATGACACTACTGCATCCCTCCTATAGGCCATAGCGTGATGATATATAGCCTATAGCTTTCCTCGATAAATGTACTATACAACACTTAAATATTTTTTCAAATCAGAGCAGCGGTTCCTGAGATTAGCGCGTTCAAACAAACAAACAAACAAACTCTTCAGCTTTATTATATTAGTATAGATTATGAAAAGGTACAAAAATAGTGAGTTAAATTTAATTGAAGTAGAATAATTAATTGAAATGAATCAATGAAATAGTAAACCAAATACCTTTTTTGTAGTCTTAATAATATTGATGTTAAGTTTAAAGAAGAGTAGCGGCACGCGGTAAGGGAAAGCTGAGCTCTAAACACCGCAAATATTTAGAAAGGTAAGCGGTGTGATTCAATATTCCACTGCCAACTGTTACCAATACGATAGTCTTTGATGAACACTTGATATGGACAGAAAAGTTACATCGCACATTTCACACAAGTGCATGGTGGCCTATTGGTAACGGACCAGACAAGGCTGCCATCAAATCATGGTGGACACGGGTTCCAATCTCAGGGCATACCTCACTTTTCAGTGTTATGTGTGCATTAAGTTAATAAAGTTAAAAGTAATCACCACGCACTATAATAGTGAAGGAAAACATCGTGAGGAAACCTGCATGCTATAGCGATTTGTGGGAATTTCTATGGTATATAAAATTCGCCAACCCGCACTAGCTAACGTGATGGACTATATGGCCTAAAACTTCTCAATCATTTTCTTAATTGTAGAGCAGACCCTGTATCCTGCAATGGGACGTATATAGGCTGATACAGTATATGCATGTACATTTCACATGCTCTAAGTTTGAGTATAAAAAAATGATCTAATATGACTCACATGCCTAAAAATAAATATATCCTTAATGCCCACAACTCACCCTAAGATTCCTCTATAAACGACATTAAGAGGGTATTGCCATAATCAACTATGCTTGCCGATAACGGGATAACAGAATTCTCATAAAACCGGAATTGTCACATTGAATACACAATCATATATTTAGATTACATGTAGCAAGAACAAAAACTTGTCTTAACTTAGTAATATGATTGCATAAGGGCTAGACCTACAACATTAAGTGGATATCATTAGGTAATGAAAAATGATCTTTAGATGACAGATGTAGGTAGGTACTTTATATTATTGTACTGACTTGTTAATAATACATTGACATAATAGTCATAACTGAATCGTTTATTTATTCACGTCAAGAGGAATTGGTAACCATTCACTGATTTAGATATTTTGTTATAATATTGAAATTCAGGCTCACAAATATTTTTAATATCACATTCTATCATCAAAATTACTCTGTTTTTACCAACTAATGAGCTAAGGATTTTTCGCCATTATGCCATTTGATACTCTACCTAGACAGTATTAGAATTTCAAAAATCAGCTATAAATATACACAATAGGATAGCATTATAGAACAGCAAAAACATTCCAAAAGTACCTCCAACATTCCTCATAGTCTTAGTTTTTGCATTTTACTTAAAATCCACATTACAAATCCTTAGCCAATCATATAACATACCACTTTGTATTTGAAATGAGCCCTTATTATACTGGATATTAGCGTCCCAAGTACCACCATCTTCAATTTAAACTAATCACACCTATTTCGTGTCGATTATGTTAAACACAACGACACGTTTACCGTCTATATTGTTATATGTAAACACAATGACTATTTTAGATAACATAACAGACGTATATGATACTATGCTATGTTTAAATCCAAAATTAAATAAAGCATTATTTACGTCAGAAATACTACATTTCATTATTATATGAGACGAAAAAACAAAGAAAGTAATTTAGAATAGGAAATTTTTACTAATTTAAAAGTTGAATACACATAGCCTTAAAACACTATACTTTAGAACACTATAGAAATTTTCAAATATGATTGGATTGTCAACGTAAGTATAATCTCGTTCTCTCTCTTTTCAGCCACAGGAAGTCCACTGCTGAACACAGGCCTCCCCCAATTATCTCCACATTGACCAGTTGGAAGTTCCCTGCATCCAGCAACCTTAAGCAGGTCGTCCGTCCACCTTGTAAGCGGCTATCCGATATATTACGTAACTGTATTTATATTAAAATTATAAAATACAAAATTAAAATTACGTTACATTCCGCACCTCACACATAATACAAACAGATTTTCACAATTAAAATTATTTATCACCTATTCTACAAAGAGTATTGTCCTTACCATACTGTCAAGCCGCGCGGTCATTAACTCCAGTAATTACGTAATTATACCCACTGCGTGACATCTGGACGCGATGCTATTAATTATGGATACTTGATAGATGCGCACGCACCTTTATGAATGTTTGTCGTGGGGATCTTAGGGCTGTATCTTTGTGATTAAGTGGATGTTTGTTTTAAGTGGTACTGATGTTATTTATACTATGAGTCTATCTCAATCAAGTCGTAGGACGTAACAAGGCGTAATAATTTATACAAGAAAATTTTGATTATAGCTATTGATATACTCAGCACTGTGAGAAAAATAAAGCATAAAAATTAGACAGTTGTTATACCAAAAGAATGTTGTTAACTTTACGCAACATACCAAGAAAACTGAAATTGGAGTAAAATGTTCAAAAGAAGAATAACCTTCTTAAACATCTCTTTTTGAAATAGAAACTAGAAATATTTTATTTTAAAATAAGTTTGAAATTGCAAATTTCTTTTCTTGCATCGTATAACTTAATCTTCTACAACAACACTAATTATAAGTCACAGTAAACTTGCTTATTTATGTCGCATTACTCAAGTTAAATCCCGTAGTTAAAATTCAAATAATACAATTTATATCATAATTATGTCATTATCTCCGCACATCACCTCGGTATTTAAATATATTACTATTATTTGTGAAATATTATACGTGAAACTTCCTAAATATGTATTTATTCAAAACTTTACTTTTATTTACTTCTTATTATAATGTTGTTACGTAAACAGTTTTGGTAGAAAGCCTCTTTGGACCAGTGACTCACATTTTTATTTTATTTGTTGGAATTCAGTGAAAATTTCGACATTAATATGCATACAATATATATAGCCTTTTATTGTTATTGTTGACCTTACTGTCAGAGCCTTCGTGATAAACTATCGATATATATTTATTTTCTATTTCGTTTATACATTACTAGCGACCCGTCCCAGCTTTGCCTGGGTGCAGATGTTTTTTATTTCACTCCACACTAGATACTTATTATTTTTCAAAAAAATTGGTACACTCTGTATATTATACACATAAACCTTCCTCTTACTCTGTCTATTAAAAAAGCGCATTAAAATTCGTTGTGTAGTTTTAAAGATCTAAGGATAAATAGGCCAGACGGGCAGCTAATTTGTTTTATAATATGTTGTCATTAATTAACTTCATATTTTGTGCACTATGATTAATACTAATAAAAGCTCCAATACATAGATTATAGGAATAAAGAAATGTAATATTACTATGTTTCTTTAACAAATTATCAATACTGATCAAGTACCGTTATTATTTTTTAACATAAACTACACTTAAAAACTCCGAACCCTAGCATCAGTTCGGTCGTACATCAAACGCCTTGGCCGAAATCGTCGCTCGTTAGCAGCACCCAATACGAACAATGAAATTAAACACCACCACATCCTGAGACCTTGGACCTAATCGCGAACTGATCTCGATACGATCGACCTCTTACTCCTCAATCTCGACAGCTGTATTTAGATCTGCCTATCACCTGCATCTGGCCTAATGAGCGGAAAATGTCTGTGTTTTTGTGCTCCAAAAGTCTGTCGTGGGGAATTGTCTCAATATAGCAGGGCGTATTTACTCTAAGGTGTATTCTATAACATAAAATGTACTACACGTAATTCAATCTAGTTGGTCTTTAATCATATAAGAAAATAAATTATTTATGAATATAAAATATATTAATAAACGAATCTACATGCACTTTTTTATTTTATGAAATTTGATTACATCTCTAAATTCCTCAATCTCGACATCTGTATTTAGATCTGCATATCACTCGTATCTGGCTTAATGAGCAGAAAATATCTGTGTTTTTGTGTACTAAAAGTCTGTAGTCGAGAATTGTCTTAATATGGTGGGGCGTATTTCCTCTGAGGTGTAATTCAATCTATTTGGTCTTTATTTATTTATTTTATTAAGCTACAGGAGAGCAGGAGGAGATGGTATAGACAAGTCAAAGAAGACCAGCCGATTACGTAGGTAACCAGGTACTAGAACTGTCCCTCCCTAGGAAAACATTAAGAGGGAGACCAAAAACTACATGGACAAATGTGTTGCAACGAGATATGATAGCATGCAATTTCTGGTGATTCATGAATAGGGCGAAGTGAAGGAAGAATGTGAAGAACGCTGGCCCCACCACCATGTGGGATTATTAACCGAGAAGAGAGAGAGAAAAGAAAGGGAGAGAGAGAGCAATTTTATTAAGCTTATCTGCGTTTATCGAACTGCCACTTATAAACTAACACAAAACCATTGAGTAAGTTAAACAATTAAAGGAAAACACCTTAAATAAAGTATTTTTCGGAATAAAATATATAAATAAACAAGTCCAAATGTAGTTTTAGTTTCGAAATTTAATACTCCTCTTACTTCTCAATCCCAACAGCAATTTAGATCAACATATCACCTGCATCTGGCTTAACGAGCGGAAAATGTATGTGTTTTTGAGTGCAAAAAGTTATAAGTGTCGTAAATTTGTGTCTAATCTGTATTAATATGATGCGAAATTTCCTCTAAGTTGTATGCAATGCCATGAAATTTACCAGTACTAATACGCTTTAGTCAGTTTTAATTCATGTAAAGAGAGGTAGAAATTATTTGAGATGATAAAAATCGTAAATAAAAAAATGATTATAGCATTTTATTCAATTACATCAGTACACTGAGGGTAAGTCTCTCAAATGTCAGAAGCCTTCTGGGTTGATTCCACCGCAATATCTATTGCTCCGGCTAAATAGCACTGTAAATGCACTGTTGTGTTTCGGCTTGAAGACCATTGTAGCCAGAGTAACTACTGTGGGTTGCGCTACTGTCCATAAGCGATCGTATCGCTTACCATTAAACGAATGGTGACAGCCTCCGTGGCGCAGTTGGTTAGACGCCGCCTGTGAAGCGAGAGGCCGCGGGTTCGATCCCCGCACCGAGAGAAATGTTTGTGTGGCCCACAAATATTTCTTCCGGGTCTGGGTGTTGTGAGACCGAAAAGTCTCTCGTAGTTCCTGATATCCACGACAGAAGAGTCGATCTTAGTGTGGGGTCAGGACTATGTATGTGACTGTTGGATGTTATTATTTATTTATTTATGGTATGCTCGTCTCGCCATTCATTGGAATAAAATATAAAAAAAACCTAAAACATTGTATTAATAACTAGAGAATTAGAAGCTTCCTTGTTTATAACTTTCATTTATTATCCTAACTTCAATTCTCTTTTCGAAACATAGTCCAGTAAAACATAATACATTAACTACATAAGCCTTCTTCAAAATGTTGTGCATGACATGAATTTTAATACACACATGAATAAGTGAAAATAATGCGTCGAGTTTAATTAAGTTCCCAAAGCAGAACAATCGTTCTTTTGCACCTTTGCCAAGTACCTTGGCTGCAATAAGTTTGACACATTTGCATGTCATTGTTGTCCCAATTAAACCTTCGTGTTCCATTAACACATCATACAAAAATTCAATATTTGGTAGCGCCGAATTTGACACCTGAATTATACAATGACGACAAGGCAAAACGCTTTGTATGCTAATCCGATAATAACAATGTTACGGGAAGTAGAGTCATGTTGGACAATAAGCAAAATTCTACTGACCTTTGATGGACCTTTAATAGCTACTGATAACATTTGTTAGCAGAATATTAATATGTTATTCTATGTATTAAATTCCTTGATGCATTATTTTAAATGATGTACCTATAGTCAAAAAGCCAATACACCTGAACATTGTTAGAAGAATCATTGTTTTTTATTTTATTTAATATTTATGTAAAATTCGAGCCCTGAAAATATTTAAACAATATTAAGCATATAAATTATACTTATAAACGTAAGGCATTTAATTGTTTCTTAGATAATGTCGGGAAGTTCAAAAGTATAAAAACCAAATCTGCGATAAAATCTGTGGAAATAGTTTATTTCACTCCGTAAGACATTTGTAAATTTAAATTTACATCATAAATTCAATTCGAGATCTCATCCATGTATCGAGTTATGATAATTGCGTGTCGTAGAATGAGATGTGATATGCAACTGATGGCAGAGTTATCATCATTCACATGGCAAGAAATAATATAGGTCATAGCAATAAGAAATTATATAAACATTACCAATAGACAGCTGTATTTTAAATACGAACTCTATACTAGTATATCTATAGTAATTCTATTCATATTTTAATGTAGTTTTCTCAATAAATCGATACATAGGAAAAGTACTATTGTATTGTAGCGGGAAACATCATGAAATGTAATGTATCAATTCTTGATAGAAACAAAAAGTAAACAATACCACTGAAATGAATGAATGAAATATTTCTATAAGCAAAAATTATTGCAAGCGTATTCTGATTGAGAGCCTTGTGTGCATCACTTTGCCCTATTAGATATTTGATTTTTACATTGAAAATATACTCTATGTATTAGCTTGAAAACATAAATACCTATTAGTTCCAAATTCATAGATTTCTTTAGACAAATTGTTATTTTTTGTAGAACAAATTGTTATTTGTTGCCAACCAATTCTTCAATTGATTTGAAGCCCACCAAGAAGAAATTGTGTCGCCATTAAGGGGGGTATTTGCCAATACTCGCCACGCTTGGCAGGCGGGTTGGCGAGCGCAGTAGGGGACTGGCGTTAATGACGCTGCTGCCCGCCATTAACCGGGGAAAGGAAATAGGATTTGTGGGTAAAGGATGTTATATGAAAGGAGAGTATGGCCTGAGGGAGTGGATACTGCAGTCACGGACGGGAAGTTAAGGTCACTGCAGTAGCTCGGGGGCCGAGGTCGCGTACTCGTAGCACCTATATTAGGGCAGGCCATGACCACTAGATAGGAGCATCCCTGACCAAGGAGCAAAAGGACTTTGGGGGAGGCCTATGTTCAGCAGTGGACTTCCTTTGGCTGATGGATGGATGGATGGAAGAAGAAATTATCTGTATGTGTATCTAATCACTTCCGGTGTGCGTTTTATCGAAAATATATCACTTATTCTTTTTTTAATACAACAACGCAAAGCAAACATCCATTTATACGTTCGGGAAAACTCGTATTAGTTGAATTATATGCTCAGTAAAAAACCTACACCAAGTAACCGAATCACAGCCCAATCAATCAATGAACGGACAGTCTGAGTACCGAACTAGTTCAGTAACATTCACAACGCAACTCTCCTAGTGGGTTTACATTAAAAAAGTTCACTTTCTAAACCAGAAGCGAGCACCGCGCGGACCGACGCCGCTGATACAAATGTTCACGTGAATTAATAGCAGTGTGTCAACTTGACGTTGTACATCTTTTTATAAAATAATTTATTGGTATATTAAATGTATGGTCTGTCCGAAATGTGGCCGTGGCGTAGGTGTACTTTCCATTCTAATATCTCAACGTGTATTCAGCGCACGCAGATGTTAATTGCCAATGATGATGATGAAATGTATAGTCTAGTAATATATCAATCAAGGTCATTGTTGCCTAATATATTTTGTTTATTTAAATAATCATAAGGATATGGACACAAAATTGAGTAATGCTTTATTTCTGTAACATAATAATTTTCGTGCACATATCCTTCTGTATCATATATCTACTACAATATGGTGGTAGGTCTCTCATATGTGAGAGGCTGCCTAGGTGGGTACCACCGCAATGTCTATTTCTCCCGTCAAACAGCAGTTTAAATGCACTGTTGTGTTTCGGATTGAAGGACATTGTAGCCAAAGTAACTACTGGACATATTGAGACCTAACATCTTATGTCTCAGGATGGCGAGCGCAGTGGAATGCCAAGCATTGCTTTCTAATTCAAGGTGTTGTTTGGTTTTGCTGCTGTTCATGAGCGGTCGTATCGCTTACCATCAGGCGAACGGCATGCTCGTCTCGCCATTCACAGCAATAAAAAAAATGTATTTTTTAAAGATAATGTGGAATAATCGGCTCCAAAAAAGAAAACACCTAAACAAAATACTAAAAAAGGAAGAAATTGGATCCATTTCGAACCTGTTCTATTGATGTGCGCATCGACTGTGTGTGATCTGCTTAGTGTTACCGCTTTAACATATCAATGACACTTTCGCTGGCGGACGTAATGCCGTTACATCAGGCCAGCTGACCAATGGACAGATGACAGCAATGGAAATTGACTCATTTATAATAGAGTTTTATTGGTAAAATAGAAATATTTGTAAGTTGTAATATGAAGAGTATAGTAAGTATTAATTTGTTATAGGCGTAAAACGGTTCCAATATTTAAATCTATGCATAAAATGTATCAGAAATGTTGGCATTTGCAATATTTAATAAAAATAGTTATCGTTGTTTCTAAGAAATAATTTAGCACTAAACGATGTCCATTCTCAAAACAGGCTAGCTAGTCAGCCCTCTTAAACTTTACAATCTAGTAGTGCCTTGAACGCTGGTATCAGATCTAGACTGTCTGACTGAATGCTTTAAATGCAAACTATGTTTGCCGCCCACGCTCAGAACAAGTGTTAAAAATAATACTGAAACGTGTCTAGGTTCAAAAATATACCTGTGATAGATCGTAGATGTTAATTCCGAAACTAGGTCAAGTTTAAACCACCGCAATGCTTTATGAAAGTGGATTACGACTGGAATTATTATTTCAGCAAGTACATTTTGTGGTGCCTATGCATTGCTAATCGGCTTGGTAGAGTACAATTTGTGTTTGAATATTGTATATCTATTTCAACTAGGAAATGTATGGTTTGATTTTGGTCTAATGGTTTTACAGACAATCCTAAAATTCTTAAAACTGTGAATATTTATCACTCCACAGTATATTATAAAGACGGTTGTAATAAAAATAAAATACATTTTTATTTGAGTAAATACTGTTATTAAACTGATAATTCTAACACAAAAAGTTTAGAATTTACACAAACGTAACGTAGTAACGCTCTTTGAATAAACATTAAAAAGCTGTAACACTCGATAACGAAGTTAAATCACAAACGCCGTGCTAACTTTACAAATTAGCGCCTCAACACCAAGTGGAACAATTGTTGGAATTTACTGAATCTATCTATTTACAAATTTAACAATCCAATGACTCAAGGTCTGTATAATTTGATAGAGATGATTGTTTTGGCTACTGCACACTTTTAACTTAAGAATTAATATGACAGATTGAATTAAAGATGATAAGTCATTTAATAATTTTGATTAATGACCCCTAGCTTATCTGGTGCTAAATAGCCTAGTAGGGGAGGTAAGGAATGCTAAGCCAAGTCCGTAATTCCAAACCCATAGAAAAAAACACTCTATATTGGAAATTACTGATGTATTCATAATTAATAAGCACTGGTTTTAACAGTGAAGGAAATGCAGCGTGGTGCACTAGGCGCCACGGTTCTGAACAGGTGTAAAAAATATCTAAAATAATATTATTTAAATAGTATCAACAAACATAATCATACGAAAGCAGTGAAACTTGCAAGTGTCCTTGACTCGGCAATGACTCACCGAACGAAAACAACGGTGTGCGTTGATGTCTTTTCTATGGCCGCTCTGTAATTATGCTCTTTAGGATTGCATAGTTGATTTTAGTGTAGTAATTCAGTTTTGAATACATAGAGAGAGTAGAATATAGTCTTATATTTAATCATATGACTGTATTATATTACGCTTTCAAATACTTTTTGTTATTTAATATAATGTCTTTATGCTAGCTCAATTATTTAAATAAAGAAAGTGGATACTGAATAAGTTTTTGTCCTTTTAGTGACTAATGATGACAGTTTAAATAGATTAATAAATAAAGAGAATATATAGTATCGAATCCGCTGTATATATAATATCAATATTTTATATTAAATTATAATCAATGAAAATTACATTATATTTATAAGTAGGTATGTATGTATGTATTACACAAAGATTTCGAAATTTTGGGTAATTATGAGAAGCCAAAAGGATGTGTTTCATTGACATGACTTAACACTTACATATTTTAGAATATTTAAAAGCTCAATTACGAACACTTTACACTTTACACTTTTTTTTTACATTCCTACAGTAAACACAACTATTTTTGCAGTTAATTTACAAATAAAAACAAATCTATACATTTGCATATCAACATTAAATATTTTGAATGTTGCATAAATATATTCGACGACACTTGACGCGACTTCCATCCGGCTCTACGTAAGGACACCGCAGCACTTTCACCGTCGCATCTCACCACCAATTTGGTATGTAGTGTATGTCGTGCGGTTAGCTTCGTTTGAGGGTTTTTATGCCTTATTGTGATCTAAAATAGTATAAAAATCTCATTTTGAATATTAGAAATTTTATGATTTATTTTTTGAATTTTATCATTATCAATGAATTATCGGCTCTTGTGATGGCAATCGTTCATTACCACCGACAAACTTCTAAATTACCAGGCAATTATTAATACATAGTTTTCCATAATATAACGAATGTTTTCAAGATTATAACTCCGTGGACGGGTGCCATAAAAGGGGATATATATTTTTTTATCCAAACTGTTGTTGCAATATCAAAAGGCAATGAAAGTCTGGTAATAAGTTTATAAATAAATGCATGACGGAAGCATAATTACATGACGCAGACTTTTACTTCTTCATACTTTTTTGTAAATAAACAGTTTAAATATAATTATATGACCATCGAAGCAGCCCATAAAAATTCTTCTTGATGTTGACTGAGAAATTACGCAAGATTCTTATAATTAAGGAGGCTAAAATTTTTTTGGTCGTCAATACCGTCCGGCGGCAAGGTGGGTCGAAGACATTATCAAAGTCTCATTAACCTGGGAGCGACTAACAAGAGACAAAGGAAAGTGGCAAAATATGAGAAAGGCCTATACGCAGCAGCGAGACCCTACAGTCTGTGGATGAAGATTATGACATTTTGGAGTAAAAATGGACATAGGTAAAATGGCTTACACTCTGACTTTGGCCAGTATAATCCACAGCAGTAAGAAAATTCATATCATAATACATAATATTTAAAGAATCGTGCCACCCCATAATAAAAGTATACACGAAGACGAAACAAAAAAATATCTTTACACACTGTCATATAATATAAATATTCGTCTATTGTTGATTCTCCGCCGCGCCGCGCAGTGATTTACTCGAAATCGGTTCAGCAACAGAGCACCGCATAATTCCACCTAGTTACATAATTACGTTATGAGATTCCATTGAATTTTTGGAAAGCCTCAAATGTTCTCGTTTTATAAAGAAATTTTAGTATTCTATAGCGTATTAAAATGTAGTTTGTGATGTATTTAAAAATGCATTTTAGCATTGTTCAGGTTCTTACGATGGTATTATATGTATTTTTGAATAGGTATCATTGTAGGTCTTTTCGCTACATAAAGTGATCTCAGTTCTTTTTGTTTGATGGAAATTCCATGGAAAAAAAAAATATTTTTTACTCAGTCCACACAAGTACGAACATGACTATTGACAACATTAATTAATATCCAATTTTCTTTTATCTCACATTCGCATAAGATTATCGCAACACTCTTTTATGGAAATTTCAAAGAGATTTGGTAAGATAATTTAGGCTTCATTGCCTGCCTGAGGTCATAACTTCCGGGAAATGATCTAACATTATACGAATTATAATTTTCAACGTACGCGAAGTGAGCAAAACAAATATGGTATTTGGAATTTTAACTATCAACTACTTGATTCCGATTCGATTTTAGAATCAAGCCCAATTTACAATATTTACTGGACATACCTCACTCACTATCATTCTACCACGGTAGTAATACGTTAGCGATAGATTGTAATTATAAATGATATCTTTTTAAATATCCAACTTCAAAACAAATCTCATGATAATATTAACTCAAGAATACGGTAGTTAATTTATCCAAAACCTGCAGTTTCATTCCACCCACCTGGACATATAGCAGGCGACCTTAATGAAGTCATCGATGGTCATGCTCTCCTACACTTTGATTTCCTGACTATCATTTATGATTAACACATACCTATTTTATTGAAAACTGACTTGATATTAGACACATTTTAATTACTTGGCTTTCTTTACTAGCCTTATAATTTCAACATGTTCTATGTTTAGAAATTATTTTAATTAAGAAGTAAGATTCCAGCGAATTGAGAACTATGAGAAAATTAAAAGACTCTTCTTATAGTCGCATATTTCGATATCCACACCTATAATTTTGTACTATACACATTTTCCCGAATTCCATTACGATCTTTAGTTTCTCAGACTACTCAATCATAATAGCATGATTTCAACAAATCATTAGCCTCGAAAAATTTGTGATTATTCAAGTTGCTTCTATATTATTTCGCCACCTCAATACATATTCCCAGCATCTGATTGAAATTAACAGTTGTAAGCATGTGATTTGATTTTAAGTTCAATCAGCCCGCCTTCCGTCAAAGGTCGCCATCCCAGAGTTTCTGTGATTCTAACCTCGAGGAAATAAGTAACCAATAATTTTGCATAATGCCATCCACTGTTGATCTGTGCCATCATGTAATTTTGCTCGTTAGCATAAACATAATTTTGCTGTAATGTGCTTTTGCTTATCAATGAGCTTGATGCCTGTATTTAAACACTTCGGTAGACTTGTTGGTGTAATGCGTATCTTAGCTTCGAACTGCGAGATCATGAGTACGATTTCTAGAAGTAACCCACGATATCAATTTCTATTTTTAAAATAAATGTTTTGATACGCTCGGTATGTAAAATTACCTTAAATAATAAATTACATGGTAAAAGTAATCAGATTAAGAAAAATTTTGCATTATGTTGTTCCACATGAGATTCTATTTGTGTTACTTTACTGCACATTTTTTTTCTAGATTATACTAAATGATAAAATGCTACGATTGTTGAATATTTTATTATATTAGAATAATAATTATTAAACCTCTTATGCTCCAAAAAAATTTTAAAACTTAGGTTCTACTTGTTTTTACTTTTACATAATAGTAATTTTAATTTTATACTTCACATTCTTATAGTTTTTTTTTTTTTTTACTTCAAATTACAATAAATAAATAACACCCTACAGTCACATACATAGTCCTGACCCCACACTAAGATCGAGTCTTGTGTCGTGGGTATCAGGAACTACGAGAGACTTTTCGGTCTCACAAACAAACAGACCCGGAAGAAATATTTGTGGGCCGCACAAACATTTCTCTCGGTGCGGGAATCGAACCCGCGGCCTCTCGTTTCACAGGCGGCGTCTAACCAACTGCGCCACGGAGGCTGTCAAAACTACTCACAAGTTCTTTACACGTTTAATTCTGTCCCTTTGAATAAATTTATTTAAATTCATACAGTAAGAATATTAGCCAATCTTATATCAAAACTTTCAGTTAGCCAAAGGCTTCCGGCTTGAGTCAACTGCTATTTGGCAACACTGGTTCGTTGACACCGGCTGTTTAACGTACTCTCGTAGTATGGTACTATACTGTCACTCCCCATCCGGTATAGCGTCGTACAAACATAGTACGAGGAAGGAATAACTCTTAAAATAACGTGTTTACATCACCGAACGTATTTATGGAATAAGTCCAAACTATTAAACGGGCAATCTAAAGAATAAAAGACAAGCGGTCAATGCCATTGAACTAACCATGTATTAAAGACATCATCTGGAATATTTTGACCTTTAAATATACTTAATCAAAACTATTTACGGGTTTTATCGCGGATGAAGCTTTTTTTTTAACTTCTCGACGCTATATTTCTTTTCGATTTCCTTACAACTTTCGTGGTCACGAGTCGATCTCCGCCCGCCAAATCCGCGATAAAACCCGTTCGCGTAAATATAAGAAACTTTATTTAAAATGTGAGCTATATTTATTGTTTAATTGATATTTGATTGTGTTAAATTGTTGATAAAAAATCTTTTCCTACAAACGAT
Source organism: Hyles vespertilio (assembly GCA_009982885.2). Lineage (NCBI taxonomy): Eukaryota > Metazoa > Arthropoda > Insecta > Lepidoptera > Sphingidae > Hyles > Hyles vespertilio. Next base: position 3,772,508 of record CM042816.1, read on the forward strand.
ATATTATATTTTATTTATAAAGACGTATGCGAATGCATAAAGTGAAAGTATATAAAGGAGATACGTTTTTGGCGCGACCTTCGCGCAAATCACTGATAACTTTATTTAACTGTACTATGAATATTACTCTATTATATATGCTAATATTATTATAAGATGTATTTTGTATTTATTAACAGCGATGTCACGTTATAGGAATTTCATTATGGAAGCCTTACTGAACAATATGATCTTAAATGTTCTTTGACATGCTTAGATGTTTATTTTCTTAGTATGCATTGTCTTTTCAAAAAGCTTACAATGTATCTCATGACACATCTTAGAAAATACCCCTTAAATAAAAGTATGTACAAAAAGATTTAAAGTTGAACCAAAATAAGAGCAATGAAAAGTAAATGTAAATTTATGTTATCAAGAAAGTAATTCGCAATTAAGAAACTCCGTTTTGGCATGCCTCTGTACTTTCACAGATGAATTATAGGTAATAATATTGTTTATATAAAAGAACTTGTTACAAAATATATTTTTCTCGGTATCACTATTTGTAATAGAATTTGTTACAATTTCAATTTCTTCCATTATTGTAGACCTGAAGATTTATTGCATTGAATATCGATCCTGGTACGTAGATTACACCCTTAACACGTATAGACATTTGTGTAAGAAGTTAAAAGTTATTTAATGTTGCTATAAATAATTTTGCAAAATTCTAACTTTAGTTCTTATACAAATGGGATGAAATTTATGAAAAAAACATACTTCCTAATTCTGTTGGCTTTTAAAAAAAATGCATATATCTTCATTCCTTTGATTGGTATTAAAAACCCGAGTTCAATAAATTAGATTATTTAATAAACAGAGTGACAATTATTTTTATACGCAATTCTAACTGCAAATATTATTTAAGCCAAATAATCAAGGATACTAAAAGCTTTTTTGATACCAGTACAACTGTGATTGGCTATAGTTATATATATAAAACAAACGTGGAGTGATTAAGTGAAATGCGTGGACACCATCGATGTCAATGTTACACTAGATAAGACGTTCTTTGTAACAAACGTGTCCCACCCAAGTGCGGTGCATGCACCGCACACGAATCAGTCTGCCGCGTGACGGCCGCGCAATAGTACGCCTCTTTGTTTATATTTATGAGTAATTTATTTTGACTTTTCCCCGTCAAACCGACAGCGAAATTTTCTGAAGTTACAATATAATTAAAGAATACAACGTAAGTGATATAATATTGCAGAATAATGCCGATAATACAGATCTTTTATTTATTAAATGGATTAAATATATTTTAGAGCTCGTTAAAATACAAGGTTAGCTCCTTAATCGTATATCTCATTTCCGCGCATAATAATTGCTCGTCGAGTGAGAGAGACGAACTATAAAGATATTGATTATTCAAGGGACATTCATATCAGTGGACCAAATAGGCATAAACTATTCGAATAAATTACAAATACAAATATGTAGGAAGAATGTAGTTGCAAATTGCTTTCAGTATTTTATTTTAATCACATGTTGTTAATTAATAACTCAAAGTATGTGTGTTGTATGTTTTGCAACAGTGGATAGTATTTAGACCCTATTTCTTATAAGAATATAAGTCAATGGTGGACACCGGTAGCGGCGCGTTCACTTTCTATATCGATCGAATTATACTCGATGTGGCGGGAATGTCGCATGCCGTGCTATGTCTACTAGTATCCGCTAGAAAAACACGCTATTTGTGTATTATAACACTTACGGGCTTATTCATAGACAGTTTTAAAACCTATTTTAGTATATTTTTTTTATTATTTAGATTCGCCAACAGCGCTACATATTATTGCACTCATGAGGTATAACAATAACGTATAAATTTGATATGTTCGCTAATTACAAGTGAACACATCGTTTACAAAAGACAGCAAATAAAAATATAAAAAAGTATAAATATATATCGCAAAAATCTAATCAATTGAGTTAAAATGAGAATTTATATATTTTTTTTTTCTCTTCTTGGCAATGCACTTATATAAAGTTAAACAAAACAAAGTTTAACAAAGGTTTAGTTTCCGAATGTTTTGTCTTCTTTTCTCAAACTAAATTCAAAGGTTATTCAAAACAGACAAAAGATTCCATTAGGGTGTATTAATAAAGCTTTAGTAGATGCAATTTGTCTGTCACATGTAGATTAGATTATTATAATACATTTTCAATACATATACATTATCCCGATTTTATCGTCGAAAGGATTGACACGTGGAGTACAGGGTCTTTGTTTATAAGTAAATGGAGTCGAAGTAAATGAGAAATAAGATCATTTTGGCTGACAGGACATTACATTCATATAATTCTACACATAAATTAAGTCTTTGTTAGGAATTCAGCAATAATTTAAATCTATTCTTATAAGACCAAAACTACATTTTATTTGCAATGTTTTTTCTTTTAGCTCACAATTAAAATTATTTTATACTTTCCTAGTACAATTTAAATCAAATATAAGTCACATATAAGATCTTTTTGGATATTGCTCAGCCCCGTTGGATTAAGAAAGGCGATTGGAAAACACAGCATTACTCATTGTCCACACAAGGTCCTTATTAACTAGTTGTTAAGTCCGGTACTGGCCACTCGACAGACACGAGATAATATCGGGTTCTAAGCCAACTGGCACTGCCCATACACAACTTGAATTGTTTAGATTTTTTTTTTTTTTTTATTGCATTAAATGGCGAGACGAGCAAGCCGTTCGCCTGATGGTAAGCGATACGACCGCTCATGAACAGTAGCAACATTCCACTGCGCTCGCCATCCTGAGACATAAGATGTTAAGTCTCAATATGTCCAGTAGTTGCTCTGGCTACAATGTCCTTCAATCCGAAACACAACAGTGCATTTAAGCAGTGTTGTTTCACGGGAGAAATAGACATTGCGGTGGTACCTACCCAGATGGCCTCTCACATATGAGAGACCTACCACCAGTAAATAGATTATTATTAGATTTATAAACCTAATGTTATATTTGTGTGGATAAGCTGGAGCGGACAACTTGAATGCAACTTCAATAACTATAAAACATTTAAAAACAAGTGTATAGAGATATTGTCTTTGTCAGAATGTTCTATACTATTCTTTAATAATCTTAAAATTTTAAGTTGAATGCAACTTCGATAGCTTCTAAATAATAATAAATAAATAACACCCAACAGTCATATACATAGTCCTGACCCCACACTTAGATGGGATTCTATATATACTATTTAAAAAATCAAGTGTATAGAGATTTCTTTGTTAAATTTTTCGTGTCTCTTCTATAATTATCGTAAAATGTTTTGAACATCAAAATATTCATTCTGAAATTATCCTAAATCGTAAAGCATCGTAATAACAGATGTTAACAAAAATTATCGCGAAAGTTGATGTTTCGGTGTTGTGTCATTATCGAATAGTGTTTATATTAATTCTCACGTTTATTTTATCAATCGGAAATGCTAAATTTTAATATGGGTTATTAAAATTTAACATAATATCGAATATTTGCAGGAATAACATCGCATGCGCGGAATATCTAAAAAACATTTGTTACCTGTCAATCAGACTATTTTCCACCTCATCGCGCTCACTTGCAAATATTTATTGTTTGTAATATATTAAATATATTTTATTTCTAGAGTTACAAACAATACTGTAGTGGAGAGAAAAAACCCCTTAACATACATAAAGCACGCCTTTTCTCTAGATAGGCAGAGGTGCTATCAGGACACCTACGTTTTGCCTTGTGTATTGCATATTTAAACTTTAAAAAAATCGGTTTCGTATCTACTTCCACAAACTGCTCAATATTATTGAATCATATAATAACAGCGCAACATACAAACTCTATAAGCTTGCATGGACCAGTTTAAGTAGGACCTGTCGAAATGCTATTGCGGCGGCCGGTACTGTAACTGCGACATTTACCTAACACAGCCTATAAATCTGATCATTATGAAACAGCTGATTTTTTCCTATGACCATTCAATCGCTATTTATTCTGGGTTGAATTTTTCCGTAGGAGAACTAAAATAACCGACAGCGGATTAGCTAGTTGAAGTGGCAATGGGCAGGGCACATAGCGCGGAGAACTGATGACCGATGGGGTCGGAGAGTGCTCGAATGGAGGCCACGTAGCGGAAAGCGCAGCGTGGGACGTCCACCAACAAGATGGTCAGACGACCTGGTAAGGGTCGCGGGACGTCGCTGGATGCAGGCTGCCTCCAACAGGTCTCTGTGGAAATCATTGAGGGAGGCCTATGTTCAGCAGTGGACTTTCTTTGGCTGATGGATGGATGGATGGATGGAATCTTTCCTGATAATTTATCAATTGTTTTGTTAAGTTTTGTCGTAAGAAGTAATTTAAAGGTAATAGGTACTAAGTCCAGTATCAAAGCCTTGGAATTTAAATGACAATGAATATAAACATTTTATATGGGAATATCGGTACGTAACCCAAAGAAATGCTATTAGATTATATATCATGTCATTAACTAAATAACCACAACAAGTCGTTTAAAATTCTTCACTTAGAAATATCACGAATAATATCTATTAATCTATTAATCTATAATTTATAATATATTAATCTATAATAAAATAATATATTAATCTATAATAAAATAATATATTAATCTATAATAAAATCTATTAATATCTATTAATCTGAATAAGCCCTTAAACCATGAACGATAAATAAAACTAATATAAATTACGAAGAATTCAGGTACTATCGTGGCAGAAACACAACTAGTAAAAAAAATGGATTACAGCTGTAAACCTCGCGGATTAATAAATCATATTCAATGCTATACGAATGCTGTCGCCATAACAACATTAATACATAAAGTTTTATGTGCACGCTATAACAAGTGGCTAGCTCTCAGAACTAGATCGTTTGCTTTGTTGGCGACCACTGTTATTGTAACGCAAATAAACTAACCATTGAGGAAGTGTTTTAAGTATAAAAACTAAATGATTTACAGAATCAATTTTTGTACTAATTAATGTTATCAGTCGACCAAGTCTCGCAGTGTTACCTACTCTTAATAACATGCAAATTAAGTTACTCGGGCCGATTAAACAAAAATAATTTAATTTCACTGGAGTGAAATGTCGCAATGTCGCCGCAGCTGTGATATACTTACCATTTTACTTTCATAAAACGTGTTTTCGCCAACGTAGCTCGATACAACGAAATGCAAGTGGTAGATATAATTAATCTTTAAAATAATTTCTCAGCGCTAAAATGTTACCAGTCGTGACTGCTGAGTTCTGGTACCTACACTCATGGTCGACACTTTAGAAAGCGAAAGATCTACCATTGTGCAATCAATAATAATTATAACAAAATCAGATTAAAATTAAGCACTCACCTTCAATAAAACTGTCTATGTTAAACTCTTGTTACAAAAAAAAACACTAAAAAATTCTTAAGTGGAATCCACCATCATTCCAGCTGTTCACTTGAAAACACCGATACCACCTTCACTAGAAGTTCAGGGAAAACTTTTATCAGTAACACACACTTCCCGCCAAAATTCTACATAGTCGAAAATTCGGAATCGACGAATTCGAGTTCCGTATCACTGATTGCGATGTCAACGTCCTCGACGCAATCCGGACACTGGCAGGCAAAGTGTCGCCGTCGATTCGGACTTTTTACGCGCGAGTGCACTCCATTCGATTTGAAAAGAAAAAAAATTGGAGTGTTCCAAGTTTGAATTTGTGGCGGGAAACGTGTGTTACGTTGTGAACGTGCGTCGGGGCTCGTGCGCTCGGGCCGGTCGGTGCGCGAAATGCGACTGCGATCACCGCGGCTCTCGCGACACTCTCTGCCCACCGCCTGGCCGCATGTGTAAATGTTAATCCGCGATATTATGTAGTTTAACCAATTCTAATTGAGCCGCTGCAGCTGGCCCGCTGTGCCTTTTACCGTTGTCGGTGCATTGCAGCGGGAATTGGACGTGGATCTGGTAAGCCTGGCCGCCATGATAAGTGGTCAAACTAGTTGCGTTCGCGCACGTACAATGGATGCTTTCAGTGGTGATTTTTCAGTCCGATTGCGAAAACGAAAGCCCTGCTGTCACGAACGTTTTTTGACATCGGGTTTCGTACGGTTCCACCTCCACTTGCATAAAAACAATGTGTAAGTATTTTAGGTAATATGTAAACAAAGGAATGGTAATTAAAGCAATGTTCGACCGAAGGAGAGCGGTTGCCCAAACGTCTCGGTTTTAAAAAAGTTTATTGTTAGGGTTTTTGTATCGTCCGTTGTTGGGGGGATGACACACTTGTCACAACATAATTTACTTAAGTAACGTGGTCAAGAAACTACATAAATGGTAACAGTTACATAACAAAGAAGTCAAAGGTCTCAACGCGCTTTCGAAAACTGCCCTGTTACAGGTGACCTGCACTATAAAAGGTATATTTATTGAAATCTTGAACTTTAACACATATTATCAGTACTGAGTTACATAAAAAGTACATCAAAACATTTCTTTGAATCCCTTATGTATTTTAACAACTCGTACCTACCGCAAGTAGCCCCCCTAATAGCGCTGCTTTATCTATTTCTACTGACATGCAAAGACATTGTAGCCAGTAATAAGTAAGTATTGAGATACATAACAAATAATATCTCTGGGTTAAGCACAGCACAGTGTCATGCAAGGCTTTATTTTTATTTATTGCAATGAATGGCGAGACGAGCATGCCGTTAGCCTGATGGCAAGCTAAGCAACTGCTCACAAACTGTAGCAAAAACAACATCTTAAATTACAAAATAATGCTTGGCATTACACTGCGCTCGCCATCCTGAGACATAAGATGTTAGGTCTCAATATGTCCAGTAGTAAATCTCACAACAAATTTTATAGGCTAGTTCAGCATGCACAAAACAGAACAAAATAGGTAACTCAAATATGTAAATTATATTAACAAAAATTAAAGAATTAATTAAACCACACAAACAAAATAACAAATTCTCAATTATAGTGTAGCTTCTGTTTAAGAGTAGAAGTGATACTTAACATCAGGCGAACGACTTGCTTGTTTCGTTATTTATGCCAATAACGCCCAAATACTGGAACGCAACTTAAATATAAATGGCGCTTAACTACGTTAATCCCGATTAAATGTACTGGCTAAGTGGGCCGTGCGCTGTTAAGAGCAACTTATTATTTGAATGGCGTTCCAGTATTCGGGCGTAAGAAAACGAAAGCATTTTTGATATACCTATTGCACCGGAAACACGTTCGTTCACATGCAATACAAAGAACAGCAATTTGTTTTACAAACGTTTCTTTAGACGTTATCAGTTTGGTACTTGGTAGTGCTCATTCGATAGTTTCCAAGTCATTCACCAGAATGGAAGAAGCTGAGAATTATTGGATATGCCTTAAGATATAAATGGAATAAAATAAACGAACCTTCAAAGTGCATAAGCACAATAAATGATGGATACGCAAAGAAAATACATACATACATAAACACGCGCCTTTTTCTCAGAATGGTAGGCAGAAGAGCAACCATAACACCCAGGTTTCGCCTTGTATTATTCGTTCCACGATGTGATAGGAGGCGAGCCTATTGAGCCATAACGGGCACAAATATCTGACACCAGCCTGATATTTAAAAAAATGAGTTTGCCCGACTTGCAATTCGAACCCGAGACCTCAGCTTTATAATCGTACAGTAGTATACCAGTTGCGCCACCGAGACAGGCAACAAAATGATAATTATTATTCGATAAATGCCACAGTATGAGACCGCGCCGTTAACTCAATGTAGGATTCAAATACTAACCTTCCAATACTTCCTACATTCAAATACTAACTAAGATCATTACTTTTATACGATTGCCCAAAGAGGCGAAGAACCAAAAGCTGGAACACAATTCACCGTACATAATAATGGAAAATCCAAAATATTTACCGAGGCAACTGTGAGTGCAAAGTGCAGCGCAATAGGTATATTAGCGTATCAGTTTAAAAATAATGTAACACCTATTGAAATAAGCTAGGAATCTAAAAGCTGTGTATTGTAATATATTTTCTATGACTATTAACGAAGTGCGTGGTGGCCTATTGGTAAACGGACTACACGTGACTGCCAATATGTTCACGGTGGTCGCGGGTTCGAAGCCCAGGGCACACCTCTGACTTTTCGGAGTCATGTGTGTATTGAAAGTCAATCACCACGCACTAAAAGGGTGAAGGAAAACATCGTGAGGACACCTACATACCATAGCGATTTTTAAAAAATTCTATGGTATGTAAGTCCGCCAACCCGCACTAAGCCAGCGTGGTGGACTATATGGCCTAACCACTCTCAATAGTACTTTTGATTGTAGAGGAGGCCCGTGCCCTGCATTGGGACGTACATATATGGGCTGATACAGATTAACGAAGAATCTTTAATCTGCGAAGAATGCACTCACAATATTAGTAGGTATATTTTATAGTAAAGTGTTGCTCGTAGCGACATCTTGCGTCCTGCTTAATGTAATTTATGATGATGGACTGTGGTGGACAAAGAAACAAATGAAAAATATAAAACGAAGTTTGAAACGTATTATATTGTATTCTTAGGTTGTATCCATATCTTATATAGAATTCGAGTTTCTCGTTCGACAGTTAGAGAGTCACATAGCGCGAAAAAATTATGGCCGCCGAAGCCGAAAGACTCTTAAGATTTTTTTTATTGCGTTGTATGGCGAGAAGAGCATGCCGTTCACCTGATGGAAAGCGATGCGACCGCTCATGAACAATAGCAAAACCAAACAACACCTTTAATTATAAAGCAATGCTTGGCATTCCATTGCGCTCGCCATCCTGAGACACAAGATGTTAAGTCTCAATATGTCCAGTAGTTACTCTGGCTACGATGTCCTTCAATCCGAAACACAACAGTGCATTTAAACTGCTGTTTGACGGGAGAAATAGACATTGCGGTGGTACCCACCCAGGCAGCCCCTCACATATGACAGACCTACCACGTCAAGTAGCTTGCTTTTAAATGGAAGATCACGTACAAGCAAAATGTTGGACGCCCGCCCGCCTATAAGGAATACAGATGACTTGGTTAAGGTTGCAGGTAGTCGCTGGATGCAGACCACTACCAACGACGGTATGGAGATCCAGGGGGCCTATATTTTTATGGCTGAAGAAAGAGAGATAATTGAAACTCTGCCCATGCAATACGCCCCACGAACCAGATAACAACTTTAAGTCGCAACTTGTGGTAGTATATTAATCAGCCTAGAAACTTAGATAGCAGCTATCTCACACGATGGTAAAAACCCGGCAAGTGAGTGATGCAAGAGATTGTGTCGGGATTAGTCTACGTAGGTACATATACAGGGTATATCAAGACTGCTACCGAAAACGAAACCGGGTGCTAGTTTAAGCGCCTTGAGACACAATGCAACAGAAAATATTAGAAAAAAAAGCGACAATTTTTTTTGGTATTTTTTTTTTACATTGTCGTATTTCGGTGGTAAATAAATTGATCCTTAAAATAATAGTGCATACCCTTTTATTTATAAAGACTCTAAGGTATAAAAGAGTTTAAATTATTATTTTAACAAAAATTATGGATTTACCACCCAAAAATGACGATATTTAAAAAATCATAAAAAATAATTGTCGCGTTTCTTTGCGAAATTTTTAGTTGCATTGTGGTTGTAGTCACTAAAACTACCACCCGGCTTCGTTTTCGGTAGCAGTCTTGAGATACCCGGTATTCAATTTCAGGCAAGCCGACGTGGTCCTCAACCAGCGGAAAATCCGTCTATTGCTGATAAATATTCTATCTAACTACATCAGTAGTAGACTCTAGTAACTTTATAATTTCAGTATTAAAACAGAGTGCAATTCATACGCCCTCTGCCCTCTGGGCGAACGCTTTTTTTTTTATTGCAATGAATGGCGCGACGAGCAAGCCGTTCGCCTGATGGTAAGCGATACGACCGCTCATAAACAGTAGGAACGTTCCACTGCGCTTGCCATCCTGAGACATAAGATGTTAAGTCTCAATATGTCCAGTAGTTACTCTGGCTACAATGTCCTTCAATCCGAAACACAACAGTGCATTTACGCAGTGTTGTTTCACGGGAGAAATAGACATTGCGGTGGTACCTACCCAGATGGCCTCTCACATATAAATACCTACCACCAGTAAATATATTGCAAAATGCAATCTAATAACTCGTTGAAGTGTTTATTTATAAAAACATTTTCTATATAACTATGTTATTATAATTATAACAAGTTAATCTACGGATTGTTATCGGATAAACCATAAAGTATAAAATGTAAACCTAATTGAACAGGCCACAATTAAAGTCCATTACAAACGTAAGTATTAACCTTGACTGACACGTACTTAAATGATTTTAGAATGTTCTTACAGACATTTTATATTTATTTTTATATGAATTAGTCTATACAACAATATGGGTCAAAGTGTACGCTTCTTTAACAAGCTTCCCAACAGTTTAAGAGAACTTCCAATTAATAAGTTTAAAAAAGTAATAAAAGCTAAGCTGTGTAAAAAGGCATACTATAGAATTTCAGATTATGTGGAAGATAAAACTGCTTGGGAATAAATTTATCATGTTTTGAATCAAACTGACATTATTGTAACTTGTGACATGAATCATTTTATTTGTAAATGGCGACATAATAAAAAAAAAAGGAAAAGACAGAAAAAAAGAAGACAGTTCGTGTTGCTGAGGGAGTTTCTTGCGCCGCTTCTTCTTCACAGCCACAACACGTTCCGAAGCGGTGGTAGCAGAAAAGGACGATTCAAAAGATCTTGTGAAAGACTATTTGAATAAAGAATATTTTGATTTGATTTGATTTGAATAAGCTGCATATTGGCTGTGATATGCTACATAATAGGGATGTTACCAATGTTAATTATATTTATCATATGGTATTTTAAACCATATAGAAATCTTTCAAGCATAAGTACTTACTTCAAAATATCATCGAGCAATAATTTCTTCTTAAATTTCGCTATGGACTTAATCTGCAAAACTCTTCAAAACATTAATAATCATTTGAATTTTTATTTGTATTTATTTCAATGATCAAATAAGAAATAAGGGAAATGTATCGTCGTGAAGTAAACCTCTCACCGTGGGCCTCATTAAAAGGCTCAGTCACTCAACAAGCCATGGAGAGGGCTATGCTCGGTGTTTAACTACGAGATCGAATCAGAAATGTGGAGATCCGTAGGAGGACAAAGGTTACCGACATAGCCCATTGGATTGGCAAGTTGAAGTGGCAGTGGGCCGGGCACATAGCTCGTAGAACCGATGGCCGTTGGGGCCAAAATGTTCTTGAGTAGAGGCCACGTACAGGTAAGCGAAATATCGAACGCCCGCCTACAAGGTGGACAGACGATCTGGCTAAGGTTGAAAGAAGTCGTTGGATGCAGGCCGCTTCTAACAGGTCGTTGTGGAGATCCTTGGGGGAGGCCTATGTTCAGCAGTGGACTTCCTGTGGCTAATAAGATAATGATATGAAGTATGACCATTGTATGACCATAATATTTTTCACCAGAGAAGACCGTTTTTTAATGGTTCTCTATTTATGTTTGCTGGTGGCAGGTCTCTCATATCTGAGAGGCCGCCTGGTTAGATAACACCGCAATGTATATTTCTCCCGTCCAACGGCGGTGTAAAAGCATTGTTGTGTTTCGGTTTGAAGGATATTGTAGCCAGAGTAACTATTGGAAATATTAAGACTTAACATCTTATGTCTCATGATGGCGAGCGCAGTGGAATGCCAAGCATGGCTTTGTAATTATTCAAGGTACAATTTGGTTATGTTCCTGTTTATGAGCAGTCGTATGACGTTTCGCTTACCATCAGACGAATGGCATACTCGCCTCACCATGCATAGCAATAAAAAATGACGATATTCAGTCATACTAAGAAGATGGTATTACAAAAATATTGTAACAAAGTACCTATTTTTTAACGCCTTCTTAATCATTTACACTCAACCGCTAGACGATAAATTATAACGTGAAAAACAATCAGGCGCTTTTAATATTTTTTGTGACTACCACAGACTACTATGAAGATTAATAAAGTACCTAAATAAAGTACCTATCCCTTCATTAATTCAATAGGAATACGAAATATGCATTATTATTGTATTATGTCCTGAAAAAATTGTTAATTATTAATAAATATTTAAAATTATTGATAAATCATTTAAACATTTAGTTTTTATTATTTTTACAATAAGTTTTATGGTTTCTGAACAGCTTCATATCAAACCCGGCAACTGTCAGTTCGTCATATTCAATGACGTTTTTAATTACGTCATGTGGCCAGTGGTACACAATTACACATCAAAGAATAGACCACGTACAAACACAAATCACAATAATATTATTTCCATATAAAGTATTGTATTCTGTGACTATTATAAATCTTTCGGAACCGCAATATTTTTTTTAAATAATATTATAATTACAAGTGTATTAGAAGCTTAATGCTTAGCTGGTATTTAGCTTTCCTTCGAAATCCCAATGTTTTATTTAATTTTTTAGCCTCTAAGCTGGATTTAAGAACATAGGTGGATAGTAAATACTCTTATCTGGTCATACGAGAGTTTAGTTTAATAAACATACTGAGGTAATAACTAATTATTTCAAAGATTACAGTAGTTTTTTGAACTGTTAAATTACCATAATTTACAACATATTTCGAGAGTCATATATATTTATATTTCGTTCCTACTTTTACTTTCTTTGTACTGTTGGTATTTTTAATATACAATTATTAACAATTCCTGAATGTTGTGAACCCCTGACTCCATATACGATGATAATTACGTCATTCTTCTGAAGTGCTTATTCACACACAAAATATCCTTGAATGAACGTATAGAGTTGCATCCAAGCGTCACGTTCGCCTAAAACATTGTTTCAAACATCAAGAGGCAAGAACATGTCAAAAGTAATGGACAAAACTTCCGCTAGCAAGTAAGTGATTTCACTGGATTCGATGAAAAAAAGTTTAAGGCCGTGTTTGCCGAACCGTGGAAACGTCTGCAACGATGAAACAACTCGTGATTTTGTCATGCAGCCACCTTTGGCGAGAGTCAATTTCCGACTGTTCTGTTAACTGATAATCACACTATCTTATCAAACGTAGACTATGTACACAAGTGTCCCCGTGTGCGATGGGCAGCACATTACGTACCAACACCCAGATGGGTATCGTGTCATTGATATTGCACTAAACGAAGACATTGATCTCGAAAAACGTATGGAACGGAACGAATTAACATTAAGTTTCCATAACTTAATCAAACGAGGTACAAACTACAATGAGTTTTTATTTTACATGTGTGCTCTAAATTCAAATTATCGTGTCTTTGTTGAGTGCCAGTGATAGTGTTGTGAATTTTTAATCACCTTTGGAGTAAGTGTTGATGGAACGGTAACAATATAATGGTAACATAAGGATTTTTTTACAATTTACATATAAATATCGAAACAATACATTATATTTATTTGCTATACATTGAAACAGCTGTAATCAATAGAACATTGTGGCAGTCTCAAGTGTTTTTCTAATGCATTCATAAGAATTATTTTGCTTGATATTAAATTGTTTCAATGTACATGTCCCGTACCAAGATTTTATGAATGTTAGAGAATCTGTAACATATAATATAGCAAACATATTTTTTTACACAACATTGCATCAAAACTATTCTAATTCTTTTTTCTATCATGTTTGAGGACAAACCAAAATAATAATCTTACATAAATTAAAAGTCAATATTTATTGAAATGTTTTATCAACAGGTAATTCTTTCAACATCATTCTTTCCTTTACATTGTATGCATTTTCAATGCCAATTGTCATTGATATCTGTGTATAACATTAAGACAGGTAATCTTGCAAGAACCTTAAATAAGGATCATAATTTTGCATTGCTTTCAATAAAATATAAATAAAAAGTTAGTAACCAAATTAATTTTATAATGCCATAAAAAATATTACCAAAACCAGATCCTTAAGTAATTTTAATAAAAATCTGGTCATCACATTGTATAACTTTAATTAAGAACAAAAATACATAGCATTAACATATAGATAATTTATTTTCTTTGTCTTGTTAGGTTTTACGATCAATTAGTCTAGAAACCTTCTATTTAAAGAATACTGTGGAGATATACCTGCACTGAATCAAATATTTGTGTTGCCTTCAATAATTGTCTTTGGCCCATATGTTGTGAGGCCATCATATCTTGTGCTTTCTCATATTCACAACATAATACTATATATCTATCTCTGAGGTTAAAACTGTGGGACAAAGGCCCAATAAACTACACAACACCTACTATTTTTTTGCTTTCCAATAGTGACCCATAAATTTTCTAAATATAATGTGATAAACACTATCTGAAAACACCTGCAATATATGAAATCACAGGTGTATTGCCAATTTATGAACATAGAGGAAACTGCTGGTCCGTGGTTGTGTTGATGGGTACAGGTATAAAAAAGTGTTTATGATTATGCTGTTTAGAGAGGAATCATTGAATTTCTTCTTATGAACCTGTATGATACCTAGTTTCCATTTCATTAGAACATTTCTAAATTAATTTATGTGTTCAGTGAAATAAACAACACTAAATATGCTCTTTGAATATGATCCTTTGAGTCAAAAAATTCACCACAAATATGACTCTTTTGGGGGTCACTGAATTGCAATTGTGCTTCGAAGCACATACCACATTTTTTTACATATAAGTTTATTTTACCATTACCGGTTAAATTGCACATATCTTTTTATTAACATTATTATTGTAACATAATCCTATGTGAGTCATGTTAATCGCCACACATAATATGAAGTTTGAACCTGATTGCAAAATAAAACCCAAGTGAAATATTTTAACCACAATCAACAGACACATTGGACGGTATTAATCTATAACAGCAACATTATTGTTATTTAAAACCTTTTTATTACTTCATCAGTCAAGAGGCTGTATCAAATATGTCCTGTGTAATCGAAATTCACTTGTATGAAATTTCAAGGTTTAAAACCCTAATTGCCTGGATCTAAAAAGTATATTACTGGTACAAAGTACTGTCAGGTTTATCATTGAAAATTTTCTTATAACATTAGTTTATTTATGTATTCATTACTCATCTGTTATTGTAAAGGCATTAGCTTTTGACAGCGTCCATGGCGCAGTTGGTTAGACGCCTTATGTAAAACTATATGCTACAGGTTCCATCCCCTCACCAAGAAACGTTTGTGAGGCCCCAAAGTATTTGTCTCGGGTCTGGGTGTATATGAGACCAATAAGTCTCGTAGTTTCTGATACCTCCGACACAAGACAATGTGGGATCTGTATGTGTGACCATTGGGTGTATTTATTTATACACCCAATGGTCACACATACAGATCCCACATTGTCTATTCACTAAAATGGTGAAGGAAAACATCGTGAGGAAACCTGCATACCATAGCGATTTATAAAAATATCTTTGGTATGTAAGTCCGCCAACCCACACTAGGCCAGCGTGGTGGACTATATGGCCTAACCACTCTCAATCATACTGTCGATTGTAGAGGAGGCCCGAGCCCTGCAGTGGGACGTATATGGGCTGATAGAGGAAGAGAGATTTATTAAAACTTATGTTCTATTTGTTATATATTCTATTTTAGATGAAGAACTGTATAGCTACACAAACTACGGCATGGACACGCCCACGCCAGCCACCACCCCCGGCGACTGCCTGCCGGGGCTCTTCCAGCAGATGGACTCCCTGACAACAGGCCTGGACTCAGACTTCGATGAGAGTCTGGCAGTACCTGAGTCCCTCTCTGTGATTGATGTCGATAAAATTGACAATAAAGAGGAAAATGAGGCTAGTGGTGAGTTGTTTACTATGATGTTATTTTTGTGATGATTGTATATTAAATAGATGAACAGTGGAGTATAATAATTAAATTTCAAAGATTCAATATTAATTCTATTTAAGTTCGATTCTCAAGTCAGGTAATACACACAAAATACACTTTGCAAAAAACATCTTATGCTTGAACTAAAATTCGTACTTAGCATGGTGATAGGCTTATCATATGACAGAATGAAATAAACAAAATTTAATTTAAATCCAATCTTCTGAATACAGGTGTACAAAAACAAAAAAAAATATTCTTACAAATACAATCATAATTGGTTTAATTCTATCTGATTTTTCTTATTCAATGGATTCTGTGAAATCATGGCTGATTTTCATTTTGTAACTATACTGGGAATTATTGAGAATTTCACATTATAAATGCACATACATAAAATAATATATTGTTTATCAGAAATTATATGGCCGTGGCCTATTCTTGTGTGGTTTTTGCCTTCACTATGACTAATTTGCGTGACAATAATAGTCACGGAATAAATGAATTAGTTTTTTTACCTATTATTTTCTTTATAAATTCTATTAGGGAATTAAAGAAGTGTGTAAAAACAATTTAATATATAAAATATTTTGGATATGCAAACAGGGTAACAGTAAATGGTAAATTATGCCACAAATATCAAAATTCAGATATGTATCTACCTCTCTTGCCTCTCTCAACTTCATAGATCTTTTCATGAATTTCTTTCGGTTTACAAGAGTACTTTGACCATGAGGAATTGATTTGGTTTTAATTTTTCGGACACTAGCCTATTTTGTTTTATTAACATAGCCCCTTTCCTTATATACAGGGTATCTCAAGACTGCTACCGAAAACGAAGCCGGGTGGTAGTTTAGTGACTTAAGCCACATTGCAACAGAAAATGTTGAAAAAAATAGCGACGATTTTTTTTTGTTATTTTTTCCTATTGTCGTATTTGGATGGTAAATTCATTTTTTTTCCTAAAATAATAGTGTTTATATATAAGGACTCTAAGGTATCAAAGAGTTTTAATTATTATTTAAGCAAAACCTATGGATTTACCATTAAAAAATTACGATATTAAAAAAAAATTGTCTCGTTTTTTTGCAAAAAATTTAGTTGCATTGTATTTGTACTCACTAAAACTACCACCCGGCTTCGTTTTCGGTAGCAGTCTTGATATACCCAGTATACCTATATGTACTGTCTTTGGCCAAATTAATTATTTTATGTAATAAACTAGCGGCCCGGCCCAGCTTCGCCCGGGTACAAATATATTTCTGTACAATAATATGTACGTATTATACATATAAACCTTCCTCTTGAATCACTCTATCTCTTAAAAAAACCGCATCAAAATCCGTTGCGTAGTTTTAAAGATTTAAGCATACAAACAGACATAGGGACAGAGAAAGCGACTTTGTTTTATACTATGTAGTGATATTAAATGGCGTAGTATATCCCACAGATTATATTCTTTCAAAGTTGTTTTTAAAAATGATGAAATATCTTGTTTTGTCTATGCGTCATATAATATACACTTATAAAGTTATCTGTAAATAATATAGATACGATCTGATATTAATTTCATTTTATCGCTTGTTATGAATAACCACATAATGCTTTTACTTATCACATGTCCCTTGTGTTGCTATGAATTTATGTTGAGAAACGCCAAAGTTTAATGAGTTATTTACTAGTACTACAACTACTAGTCACTTTATTATATTTAAAAAAAAAATCTTACTAAAAGTAATATGAGTGCAAAGCGCCGAATGATAAGTTTAGTGCAACTTAAGTGTCAGCTGACGAGATAAGATTGTCTCCTGATTGTTTTCACAACAATTAAGAACGTATATATTTGGCACATTTAAAGAAATAAAACTATAAATAGGATTTTATCGCAGATTTGGTTTAATTAATAAAACACGAAAATACGATGAAATCCGTAAATATTAGTTTCATTGCAATGTGTAACATTCTCGTTAATTTAAGAAACCCATAACATATAAAGAAATTTATAAAAGTAGAAGAAATGCAAGGGATCATAGATGATTGGCTGCATAATCTTATGAGATTGTACATACAGGTGTGATGTTGTGTAAATCTCAATGAAACTATGATAAAGAGCAATATCGAACTTTAGAATTAGAGTGACCTAACTAAAAAACCGTATTTTTGGGAAACATTCATTAAAGATTTGTAACATAAGAACTTTTGTACTTATGGAAAACACATCTATAAGACCGATTTATACATCTCTCTGCCTTTCTTGCGTTAATAAATCCCTTCTTTAATAACGGGTCGATAGGTCATTTTGAGCCAAAATACGATTAAAAGCCAAAATCTATTTTTTTTTGGATTCAGTCACTCTAATTCTAAAGGTGATATGTAAAAGCGTAATACCGAAATATAAGACTATTTTCTGCTATTACTTTCATTCAATATTTACTTCACACCGAAGACGGATCTAGTCTTATCAAACATATTATTGCATAAAGCGTAAAATAATCTAGCACTACAATTGATAGTAATTGGTCTCACTTCCAGGATCTTGTGTCTATAATTAGATATAAAAACATCCGATAAAATATACTTATCTAGAGTAATCAAAACACTGATATCTTAAATTGAATTTATTGAATTAATTCCTGGATCGGTTTTGTTTGCGTCCGTAATAAGATAGCTTATACCTAGTTTTAAAAAGAATTTATAAACATAAGTTGGTCGAGTTCTACAAAAATGTTGATGATTAATTAAACCTGTTTTATACTAAATTTATCTTTACAGGACCTCTCGCGAACTCCGTCCCATTCAAGGCGGTTCACCAACCGCCTATCAAATTCAACTCGGTGCACAGAAAAGTGTTCATTCCGGGCGTGGAAATAAAGGTCAGATTTGTGGAAAACGAGAGGAGTGTGACTACGCATTTGCTGAACCCAAATTTGTGAGTATTGACCTGAATACTACATCTGTTCGTAATCTATATAGATAAGAGATACACTAATGAATGGCCTGCTTATGCATAACCAGGTTTGTATTTATAGTTTTATCAATCGTGTCGCTTTATTGATGTCATGGCTTGTATTGACTATGAATCTTAAAGTTTCGGGTTCTTATCCCAGTTGGTACGTGCATTTTTTTAATTTCATACGTCTAGTTAGGGACTATAATTAATTAGTTTTCGGGTAAGCGGTGGATTTCATAGCATAGACGGAAATAACTCACTTGTGTGTGATTTATCTACGGTAATTAAATAACCTAATGGCTTTTCTGATAACGGAGCTAATAGATCATGATTACACAAATCTGCATTTCATTCATAAATTCTGTCTGTGAATGTGACAAAAGAATATAGCAACAGTATGCTCCATACAAATTCAAAGGTTCAAATCGCAGGGCACACACGTCTATTTGAATTCAGTATTGATAGTCAATCACCACGCACTAAACGGTGAAGGAAAACATCGTGAGGAAACCTGAATACTACATCAATTTGAATGAATTTCCATGGCATGTAAAGTCCGCCAGCCCACACTATGCCAGCTTTGTGGTCTATATGGCCTAAACCCGTTCAATCATACTCTTGATTGTAGAGGAGGCCCGTGCCTCCGTGTGGGACGTATGTGGGCTGATACAGAAACAGATGCTCCATACAATATAAAACATTATTTTTATTCAATGACAGTAACACGAATTTAGTTGTTTTGCTTTATATTATCTCTTATCAATTCTCAATACATGATAGCGGAAACTGTTAATCAGGCCCACACGTAAACAAACATGTGTTAAATCCACAAAACCATCAATTATCAAATTATTTGCGTTGAGTTAAACTCCTTCAACTAAGTTACAATGCTATCATAATCTTGACTTTTAATCTAAATCATAATCTTGACTTTTTAATCTGTATATTTAAAAAGTTCTTATCTGTACAATTTTTAAGTACGCTTTTCCTCAAATTGTATCAGCGGGTTTTTGCTAATTTAGTAAACGGATAGATTTCGTTTGATTATTTGTTTCAATCATGCTGACAGTCATATCTGGGGAGTTACTCTGTACTTCGACACGACGAAGAATGTTCGAACCTCGCACGTAAAACTCTACAAATAAGCATAATTTACAAAACGTTCGAATTCTGTATCGTGCGTCGTAATCTTAGACTAAGTTCGAAGTGAATGATAAGTTTCATAGATAATAGTATTGTTTTTTAGAAGTGGATAATTTTTATCTTATACGTTGACGTTCCAGATCGAACTTGAGTCGAAGCATAGAGTAACTCCCCTGACCTGTTATCATAATATAAATATGTACCCTGCGATAAAATATCACATTATGTGTAGATATGTATTTTAGTAAAGTCAATGAATTCGCCTACGTCACGGAATATCCACATTGAATCAGCATTGTCCCCAAACAATGATCGTTACGTAAGCAGGGTATGCACCATAAATATCTAAATATGTAGGAAGCCGGAAAGAACTGAGGAATATGTGTATTACATACGTACTGTCCAACAATTGATACAATATTCAATGACAATGTGAATAAGTGATGAAGGAAGGAAGCGAGTGGGTGACCAATAAAACGCACACGATCTGCCGAAGCGATGGTCGCGGGTTCAAATCCAACCGTACACATTGACTTTTTTAGTTATGTTTATTAATTGTCAATTGCCATACATTTCAAGGATGAATGTAAGTATATTAGGTTGCGAAGAAAATAGATATGACATCGTTAGTCTCCGTCTCCGTCTTTCCCTCAGCCTCCGTGGCGCAGTTGGTTAGACTTCGCGTTGGCTGTGAAATGAGAGACCGGGGGTTCGATTCCCGCACCGAGACAAATGTTTGTGTGGTCCACAGGTATTTGTTTCGGCTCTGGGTGTTTGTGAGACCGAAAAGTTTCTCGTAGTTTCTGATACTCATAAGACTCCATCTTAATGTGGGGTCGGGGCTATGTATGTGACGGTTGAGTGTGTTTATTATATATTTATCTTGATGGACTATGAGCTAAGGCCTCTTTATCAAACTTTTAATAGGGTATGTTTTGTATTATATTTATGCTATCCAATAAAGCTATACATCTATCATCTAACTAAAAAATAATTGTAAATCCATTCAAGATTAACAAGTTAGAAACATTTGAAAACTCGTAGTGGGAGTTTTATTGCACTCTCTAAATATTGTGGTATCTTATCCATTCATGTATTCGATAAATGCACTCCATTTTTAACGATACTAATAATACTAGGATTATCGGTGGTGCCAATGTTACAAATCACTAAATATTAAATAGTATTTTTACGATAATGCAAGTTCACTGAGCCAATATCTAGATAATTATTAAAAATAAATGTTTTAATTATTTTCTTTCTCAAAAATTGTACGAATTCCTAATACCGCTTAATTTAAAACCAATGTGCTTATTTAAAAAAAAAACATAAGTGTTCTAAAATTTTACTTTCGCTTATATTTCAAATACTACTGAGCTGAAGTGCTTTATACATTAAGACGAATGTTTTCAATCAGTATTTAACCATAAATATTTGGACATTTATATATAAAATAATGGAATAAGTTTATAACATACTAGTGGCCGGCCCGTCTCTCCCGGTTGCAGTTACAATTTTTTGAAAATATTCTATCGCCTATGTTCATCAGACATATGTAATATAGGTTTCAGAGCTTATTCAATGCAAACAACTAATTAAGTGTTTCCTCTTTATAATATTAGTGTAGACTAAAGTAGCGATTTACTACCATATTAATATTACTTTCATACTAAATCAATCTCAAGAAAGTAATTGACTGAATTCATTGTTACCAATAAACTATAAAAAAATACTACAACATTCCTTACTAGAAGACTTCCATATAAAACTCCGTCTTCCGACTGCTTTGTCTGCAAGATTAATCAGTCCAGTTACTCTCAATTGTATTGACCTTACTACAAACGTAAGTTGTTACTACACTGAGCTCTTTGTTTTCCAACTAATAAAACACTGTGTTTAATCATCTCTAGGGCTCTGACTAATGTTCTACAATAATAAGCATGTACAACACCGTGCTTTCTGTGACGTGAAATTGTTAATTTAATCTTATCAGACTCTCAAAGATAATATATGCGTCAAATTGTTTGTTTATTATCGATTAGTTCTTCCCTTTAGTTCGTTTACCTCGCTCTTCTACTGCATAATTTAAATATGGAGAACAAAAGATTATCTAATTGATGATTTTATTCTAAAAATGTCTACTTACAATTTTAACACTGAGGCTTGCATTAATAATATAAAACAAAATTAATCCTAAATAGTTGCACAACTTATAACAAGTGAGTATTTTCTTTTTTTCTTTTTTTATACTGGCCTGGCATAGTGGCGTCATTGCACCTGACGGAAAGTGCCAATGCCGCCCAGGCAGAGTATCCATTGGCATCGGACGGCAGTCCCATGCCAGTGGAAACAATTATGCCGGCCTGCTAAGGTGCCTCTTCACACCGCGGCGGAAGGACCCAGGATTGTAGGAAGGAGGGAACACGTGCGCCGGCAAACAATTCCACAGCCTGACGGTGCGGCACAAAAACGAATTCGAGAACCGTTTGGTTCGCGCCGGGATGGTGTGGACCGTCAAGCTATGGCTTCGCAAGCCAGCACGCGTGGTTCTGGTTAGGAATGGAGAGGAGGGGATCAAGTTGAACAATTCTTCAGAGCACTCACCGTGATACAGGCGGTAGAACACGCTTAGAGAGGTGACATCTCTCCGGAGTTGTAGCGACTCCAAGTTGCTCGTAACGTCTGCATCATTCACAATGCGGATGGCCCGCCGCTGCAATCTATCCAAGGCATCGAGCAGGTACTGGGCGGATCCATCCCAGAGGTGCGAGCAGTACTCCATACCCGACCGGACCTGCGCTTTATATAAGCGACAAAGCTGACCGGGCGTGAAAAGCCGACGCACCCTGTTCAGGACTCCAACCCTGCGTGATGTGGCAGATATTACGCCCTCGATGTGATTCCTTGGATTGAGATCACAGCGGATATCCACACCGAGGATACTCAGGTCATTCCGCACTGAGAGGGGAGTACCCTAAAGAATGGGGAGGGGAGAGAACGGGGATTTTTTGTACGTGAACGCACACACCTGGGTTTTCTTGGCATTGAACTCAACCATGTTCCTGGAACCCCATGTAGAAATGAGATCCAAGGTCCGGTTGAGCTCAATGACAAGATCTTCGCGTCCCTTCACAGTTTCGACACGGCAACCTGGAGGCCCGCAGTGGTATCGCCCATGAACCGTGCTGTCATCTGCATAGCAATGAATTTTGCCAAGCGACAACATGTCATTGATATGCAGAATAAACAAGGTGGGCGACAGCACCGAGCCCTGAGGAACTCCGGCATTTACCGACATGAGCGCCGAAGCGTGTCCGTCAACGACTACACGTATTCTACGCCCATGCAGAAAGCCGGAAATCCACGAACACAGGTTGCCGGGTAGACCGTATGCCGGAAGCTTGGACAGGAGACCACGGTGCCAGACCCTATCAAACGCCTTGGCAATGTCGAGGCTCACAGCAAGAGCCTCGCCACGCCGGTCAATCGCCTCACCCCAGCGATGCAGGACAAACGCTAGAAGATCACCCGTCGATCGATTATGACGGAAACCGTATTGCCGGTCACTGATCAACGAGTGATCCTCCAGGTAGCGGATCAATTGAGCGTTTATGATCCGCTCACACTACTATACACATCACTGAGGTGATAGCGATAATTGGTAGGGTCCGACCGATCACCCTTTTTGGGGATCGGTTGCACATTGGCCTCTCTCCAAGATTCCGGCACAACACCTGTGCGGTAGGACGCTCGGTAGAGGCGAGTCAGTGCTGGAGACAACTCGGCTGCACAAGCCCTCAAAACCACCGCTGGTATCCCATGCGGACCACTGGCTTTCCGCACATCGAGAGACCGTAACTCACGTCGCACATCACACTGCCTGATGCGAATATCTACCATTGAGAAACCGCAATCAGGCAGCGTAGGCAGCGACTGGGAACCACGGTCCTCGAGGCGGGAATTAGCCGCAAAGAGATTTGCCAGCAAGGCAGCCTTCTCCTGCGGCTTGTGGGCCAGCGACCCTTCTGGGTACCTCAGCGGCGGCAACGCTGGACGGCAGAAGTTAGATTCAACGGCCCTGGCCAACCTCCAATAAGCACGACTGCTAGTTGGGTGATCGGCCAACGCACGCCCAATCTTGCTAACGCGCTGGGCATCCGCCCTAACGTAGGCCTTCTTGCAGGCCTTGGAGGCACGGTTGTAGGCTTCTTTGAGGGAACTGATATTCGGATCCTTCATGGCGCGACCCCTGATCCAAGCGCGATACGCCGCCTGTTTGTCACCGACAGCATCGGCGCATGCAAGATTGAACCAGGAGCGTCCACAGCTCTTACTGGCGATCTCAGAGGAAGGAATGTAATATTCCATTCCAAGTCTGATCTCGTCAGCAATAGCGTTGGCCCTCGCTGAGGGATCTTTACCCTCAAAGCAGCGCTGCCTTCAAGAGATGGATGCGAAATATTCCCGCATATCATCCCAATCTGCCGACGAGTAATGCCAGACCCTTCGCCTCACCTGCACGGGACGTGGAGGTGATGCGATCGGTACTGACGACCCAACCAGGCAGTGATCGGAAGTGCCCAGAGGCGCTCTAACGGTCACACAATACCCGGCTGGGTGACTCGCCAGCAGAAGGTCCAGCAGAGAAGGCGCATGACTTGCCACATCCGGGATCCTGGTGGGCTGGTTCACCAGTTGTGTCAAGTCATGAGTCAGAGCAAATGCATGGGCAGCTCTGCCAGCATGATCAGTCTTGGAGGAGCCCAGCCACAGTTCGTGATGAGCATTGAAATCCCCCAAGACCACCATTTCGGCCGACGGGAACTGCGCCTGCGCGTCATCAGCCGCCTGGCTAAGATACCTGAACAGCCGAGTCGTCTCATCGTCCCCGTTGTGAGACCTGTAAAGGCACACGTAGATGCG
Organism: Hyles vespertilio; assembly: GCA_009982885.2. Classification (NCBI taxonomy): domain Eukaryota; kingdom Metazoa; phylum Arthropoda; class Insecta; order Lepidoptera; family Sphingidae; genus Hyles; species Hyles vespertilio. The sequence continues at coordinate 3,797,510 of CM042816.1, forward strand.
GCTCAAGGAACCTAGATCCACGTGCACCCACAGAGCGGAGAAGGAGGGGTCCTCCATGCAGTGCAAACGGCGACAGCAGATGTCCGACTGAACATACAAGCATACCCCGTCTTTAGGCTTGAAGTTTACTTCAAGCGAATAACCAGGATACAACAAGTAAGAATTATCGGTCGGACAACGAATCTGCGTCTCCGTTAGGAAGAGCAAAGCAGGCCGGGCCGTCTCGAGATGGTGGTGGACGGCATTGAGGTTCGTATGGAGTCCACGGATGGTAGTGAACTCCATAGTGAACGCGGTGGTGGGGTTAAGCACCGCTGAAGGACCTGCTCTGTTTGGTTGCACTGTCATGGTAGATTAAGGATGGGATTGGTGAAGAGGCAACGAGGAGCTTAAGTTCGGGCACTAAGAAGGCCGAATGGGCACCGGCACGAAAGGGTCGGCAGGAAGCGATTTGATCCGCCGGACGGAAGGGCCCCCGTACCCTCCCGGGATGGGCCGCCGGGACCCCACTTCCGGTCACCAACCGGCACGACGGACCCACCCAAGATTATGCGCGGCATGGTGAGGCAGCCTCTCAAGGTGGTTAGCCCCGATTGGGCCCCTGTACTATACCGCGGGCGGCCAGCGGACAACCGTTTCTACGGGTCTCCCTGGCCGACGGATCAATTTTCCTCCCTTCGACAGAGGACCGAAAATACCCACACGGTACAACCTCATGCCCGGACTCAAGACCCTCGAAGAAACCGGAAAACCACTGGCTGATCCCGGAACGCAATCCCCTTACGGAAATCAGTATGGCGGTCTGTACGCCTCGTGGACGGTGGTAGCTACCCGGGCGGACACATAAGTCCTACCACCACTATGTCACTCATTTGGCACTACCCAGGGGTCACGTGTAGGGAATCTAGAGTCAAAGCCTACGGACGCGAGTGACGTTAACCCCCAAAACAAATAAGAGAAAAAACAATACAACCATTAACTTAACAAATAAGAAAAATTAAATTGTTACTATACTTAAATTATGAGTAATATCGTACGTATATTGAATATAGAGCCTATATCACACAAAAACACCGACCGATATTAGACGTCAATCAAATCGCGGAAACATGCTCTTTACGGAATCAAGATAGATCATATCTGAGGAAAATTTGATTTATATACCGGGTATATCAAGACTGCTACCGAAAACGAAGCCGGGTGGTAGTTTTAGTAACTACAAACACAATGTAAGTAAAAATTTCGCTATTTTATTTTATAATTTTATAAATATTGTCAAGCTTGGGTGGTAAATCCATAGTTTTTGCTAACATAATAATTTAAAGCCTTGCGTACCATAGAGTATTTAAAAATAAAAGAAAAAACTATGTATTTACCACCCTAATAAGACTATGGAAAAATCACAATTTTTTGCATAAAATTTAGTTGCATTGTGTCTAAAGTCACTAAAACTACCACCCGGCTTCGTTTTCGGTAGCAGTCTTGATATACCCTGTATACAATATAGAGACACTTATCAGTGGAAGTAGTAAAAAAAAATATATGCATAAAACTGATGTCTTGTTATCTCGCTCTTCAGCGACAGGAAGTTCATTGCTGAATATATACCTATCCCATGGGCTGTTTCAAATGTTCCAAATTATTTTTTGACAGCCTCCATGGCGCAGTCGGTTAGACGCCGCCTGTGAAACGAGAGGCCGTCGGAGTGAGATAGGTTATATAATACCTAAAGGGGGTAAAAAAGGATTGAATAGTTATGTCTAAGAAAATCGAAACCACTGAAGTTATGTCTATGAAATTTTATATTTCAACTCTTTATTACTAACAAGGAGGAAGAAGGGACATAAAGTAAAATAGAATGGAAGGTACGGGAGAGGGCTGGGATAGATGACAGATTTGTTAGGACGAAATGTAAATGCACGTTATAAAACGGTATGGATAATAAAGAGAAGGGATGGGACGGATTGGGAAGAGACTGAACAGGCGGATGAGACGGGATTGTGCCGGACAGTAGGATAGCTACGTCAAGTTTAGGTATACAAGAATTTATACGAAAAACAACATGTATTTGGTGTGGAGTGGAATCAAGAAATATATGCACCCAGGTGAAGCTGGGTCGGGCCGCTAGTATATTATAAAGTATTCAGACACTAAAATATGTTGTTCTCAAGTTGGCAAAGGTATGAAATTAGAACATAAGGATAGTTCGTTAACGTTATCAAACGTTACTACAATGATGAATACTACTACAATGCATTAAAATTACTAAAAACTGATTAACGAGTATACGAAATCTATAACTACATCGATATAGTTACTATGTACAAGACTACAACACTACGTGACATGTGCCAATTTTCGCTGTTGACATAACAAAAATGAGTCGTATGCATTGCATAGGAACTTGGCATTCGCGAGCATTGTATGTACGCGTAATCAGCAATGTATATTTTTGATTTGTCGTCTATCATATTATCGAATTATTCAAAATGTCGTAATTAATAACCGCAATTTTTGAAAATGAAGGTGAAAATCAATAAATGTTGGTTGAATATTGGTATGAAATTCCTCCTCTATCGATATTTGATGCTTTAGTATTGGAACTGCGAGATAAAATAGCATAAATCTGCATTTTTACTCTATTTCGCCGGAGCACCTCTCTCCAAGGCATTTCGACAGCGACTAATTTGACAACCCATCCGTTCCGCGGCAGTGATGCTTTTTATGCACCACCTTGCGACGCGTCAAACGCTTTTATTTCCCTTCTAACTATATTCATCTGTTCTGTGGATTTCCCCATGCAAAACCTCAACATTATTGCACTTACCATCAAACTTCATCATTTCAGTCATTCCATAGTCCGCCAACTAGGCCACCGCGGTAGACTATACGGCCTACACCCTCTTAAATTTCGATTATAGAGGAGGCCTGTGCGCTGTCGTGGGACGTATATGAGCAGATCCATAACTCTCCATAATAAATATGAGAACATAATGTGCTGTACCATTATCCCTCTCTCTTTAGTCTAAGGAAGTCCACTGCTGAAAATAAACTCCCTCAAAGATCTCCACATTGACCTGTTGAAAGCGGCCTGCATCTAACAACTTCCTGCAACTTTAACCAGGTCGTCCGTTCATCTTATTCATCAGTCTTAATGAAGTCATTTTTCAACATTATTATTATTTCAGATACACGATATCCCTTCAACATGGCGACTTCACATGGACTATCAAGAAGCGGTACAAACATATCCTATACCTACACCAGCAGCTTACATTGTACCGGACTTCGCTTAATATTCCCTTTCCCACCAAAACACATAAATCGAGACGAGCCAGCTTCAAGAATACTGTGGTTACTGAAGAGAAAGCGGAGAAAATTGCTCTACAAGCAGTTCCGAGGAGTAACTCTAAGAGAAGAGAAGGGAGACCTAGGAAAAGAAGAGGCGCGTTGCCCAGGTATTGTGTATTAATCTGTTCGGAATTTCCAAATATCGTAGCCAAGGTATCGCTATGATCGAAATGAATGAAAACGAAGCAGGGTGGTAGTTTTAGTGACTTCAGGCATAATGCAACTGAAAATTTTGCAAAACAACAATGGCGAAGAATTATTTTTCTGTCGTTCCATTTGGGTGGTAAATACTGTTTTAAGACGCTGTATTACGCAAGGGTAAAATGATTATTTTATCAAAAACGATCGATTTACATCCCAAACATACTTAAAACACGCGTGTAACTTTTATTTGCGTTGTCTGTTTTGATAATGCTTTTTTCAATGTGTATGGCGAGACGAGCATGCCGTTGGCCTCATGGTAAGCGATGCGACCGCTCATGAATAGCAGCAAAACCAAACAACGCCTTGAATTACAAAGCAATGCTTGGCATTCCACTGCGCTCGCCATCTTGAAACATAAGATGTTAAGTCTCAATATGTCCAGTAGTTACTCTGGCTACAATGTCCTTCAATCCGAAACACAACAGTGCATTTAAACTGCTGTTTGACGGGAGAAATAGACATTGCGTTGGTACCCACCCAGGCAGCCTTTCACATATGAGAGACCTACCCCCGGTAAAATATATTCTTTGTTGATGTTTATGATGTACAAATTTAAATGAATGAATGTAACTTGTTTAAAGATCTAAAAATATCTATAAGATTTCTGTGTGAAATTACCTAAATTAATAAAAGTCAATTTTAATTATTCCTCCACAGGTTTCCAAAGAAGCCTGAAGTAATGATCACATACGACGGCATCCAGCTAAGAATGAAGCAGCTAGAAGAATACCTCTACAATCTCTTAAATATATCCATATATAGAAATCATCATGAGACGGTGAGTTTATATTATCTATCATATAAAACTGAATATATTTATTGCTGAATAAAATTATTGTCAATGATAAGATCATAGTAATTTTGGACAATAACAAGTGTACTAATTATATCGTATCAATAATCTGTAGACAATTCGAATTATATATTTTATACCGAAATTTCAAAGCACCTGCCCCCTTAGCCAAGTTACAATCTATTCTCTTTCTATAATCGTTAACGCTTTGACGTAAACGATGACGTTTCGTTTGCGCTAATCAAATTGCATCTTGGCTAGCATTTGTATGGGAGTTAGCCAATGAAGTTGTAAAACGTACAAACGTCATCGCTTACGTCAAGGCATTAACGATTGTAGAAAGAGAATAGATTTGAAGCGCTTGTAACTTGGCTAAGGGGGCTGGTGTTAAGGCTATGTCATCTAGTATAGTTAAACATTCAACTTGCAACAGACGCTTACCCTGCGAAAACGATGCCAGCTTGCTCAATTAGTTCTACTCTTTGCTAACGTGAAGAAAAAAGTAATAAGAGCAGATGACTTATATTTTCATGAAAATACACAAAAAAAATCAAAGTCTCTTACCTTTACCCATTAACTCATAATCTATACTAATATACAGGGTATATCAAGACTGCTACCGAAAACGAAGCTGGCTGGTAGTTTTAGTGACTTCAGACACAATGCAACTAAATTTTGTGCAAAAAATTGACACGAATTTTATTTGTTATTTTTATCCGATCGTCGTATTAGGATGGTAAATACATCGTTCTTTCTTAAATAGTAGTATACACCCTTTTATTTTTAAAAACGCTATGATGTGCAAGACTTTAAATTATCATTTTAGCAAAAAGTATGGATTTACCACCTAAACTCGACGATATTAAAAAAATAATAAAAATAATTGTCGTGTTTCTTAGCGAAATTTTTAGTTGCATTGTGTTTATAGTCACTAAAACTGCCACCCGGCTTCGTTTTCGGTAGCAGTCTTGATATACCCGGTATAGTAATTATATATAAAGCTTAAGTTTGTTTGTTACGTCTAATCTCAGGAACTACAGGTTCCAATTGAAAAAATATTTCGCGAATTTCCTGTGAGACAAATGTTTTTTTCCTTTCTACACTGCTGTAAATCGTAAAAAAATCAAATCAAATAGCAGAAATCACTATTGTATTGTAATATAGTATAATCGAACCTTAAATCTAACCCTCAATAATTACTTGCAGGTGAAGTTTTTAGAAGTGTCGAATCTCTCATTCATATCTGAACTCGGCGACAAAGGCAAAGAAGGCATGGTTCAAAAACGAACTGGCTCCACGCAGCCCGGACAAGCGGGGTGCAACTGTTTCGGACTTCTGGGTGCTATGGTCTGTGTCAGGTAAGGCATCATTATTACCATATTACCAAAATTTTAAACTCCGACTATCAATTTAGAATATCGGAGCAAACGATCCCTCAGATATTGATGTTGAGACCAATCGGACCACGAAAAACAAATAAATCGAATCGAATTTGCTAGATTTTTCATTATTGCTTCCTTCCTATAGGCCATAGCGTGATGATAAAGCCTATAGCATTCCTCGATAAATGACCTATCGAACACAAAAATAACTTTTCAATTCCAATCAGTAATTACTGTGATTAGACGTAACAAACAAATCAAAATCTTCAGCTTATACATTAGTATAGATTATAAAGAGAAAAGATTTGATTGTTTGCATTGAATAGGCTCTGAAAGTACTGGACCGATTAGAAAAATTATATCGCCATTAGAATCTTACAATATCATTGATGAATATAGGCGATGGAATATTTTGCAAAAAGTGTATCTGTACCGGCCTGATTGCCCAGTTGTACCTACCATGGTACGCTTGCAAAGCTGGTGTCTCGAATTCGAATCCCGAGTCGGGCAAAGTGATATTGGATTTTTCTATTCATTATCAGCCCGGAGTCAGGAATTTGTGCCCGATAAGGCGATAGGCTCGCCCCGTATCACATCGTGATCACTATTACGATATCACATCATACACGGCGAAATGCGGGTGTCCAGGCACCTCTGCCTACCCCTTCTGACGAAAAGGCGTGAGTTTATGTATGTATGTATCTGTACCGGGGTGAAGCTGGGCCGAGCCGCTAGTATATTAGTCATATATTTAACAAGAATGAAGTTGGTCATACAAATTAATCCACACATTGCCAAATTAAAGGTAGGGCAAAAATTAATTGCGAAATCCAATAAATGATAAATTCAATTTCCTGACTACGATAATTGTTTTACCTGCCAGTAGGTACATTAAGTTTATATAAAAATGGCAAAATGTGTACTATTCCATGAAAAGATCTGATTAAAGATATCTAAATCTACTGCAATAAATGACGCAGTATAGGTAATCTCGACCTTAAATAGTCGAGACTGATAAAAAGACGGTATAGTAAACAGTGATTCAATACCTTAAGAAATTTTGCAATAAAAACTTTAATCTAATAAAAGTGTCAGTGTCTTTAGCGATGATATCCCGGACATCAGCCTGTGTGAGATTGAGATGGCCCTCAAACAACTTAAAAACAACAAGGCGCCGGGTGAGGATGGAATCACTTCAGAGCTTCTGAAAGCGGGCGGAATGCCGATACTGAAAGTCCTTCAGAAGCTCTTCAATTCCGTTCTCCTCGAGGGCTCAACGCCAGAGGCATGGAGCAGGAGCGTGGTGGTACTGTTCTTCAAAAAAGGTGATAACACTTTGCTGAAGAACTACAGGCCCATCTCGCTCCTGAGCCATGTCTATAAGTTGTTTTCAAGGGTCATCACAAATCATCTCGAAGGCAGGTTTGATGACTTCCAGCCTCCCGAACAAGCCGGTTTCCGAAAAGGCTTTAGTACCATAGACCATATTCATACGCTACGGCAGGTTATACAAAAAACCGAGGAGTATAACTTGCCGCTTTGTTTAGCGTTTGTGGACTATGAGAAAGCCTTTGATTCGATCGAGACCTGGGCAGTGCTACAGTCTCTTCAGCGGTGCCACATAGACTATCGGTACATCGAAGTGCTGAGGTGTATATACAACAACGCCACCATGTCGGTCCGAGTACAAGATCAAAGCACGAAGGCTATTCCACTACAGAGAGGCGTGAGACAGGGAGATGTCATATCTCCGAAACTCTTCACTGCCGCGCTGGAAAATGCCTTCAAGCTCTTGCAGTGGAAAGGATTCGGCATCAACATCAACGGCGAGTATATTACTCACCTTCGATTTGCCGACGATATTGTAGTCTTGGCAGAATCGCTGGAAGACCTTAGCACTATGCTCAAAGACCTTAATCGAGTCTCCCAACAGGTGGGTCTTAAAATGAACATGGATAAAACGAAGATCATGTCGAATATCCATGTTGTGCCCACCCCCATTGGAGTTGGGGGCTCGACTCTCGAAGTTGTAGACGAATATGTCTATTTAGGACAAGTGGTCCGGTTAGGCAGGTCCAACTTCGAGAGAGAGGTCAATCGTCGAATCCAACTCGGTTGGGCAGCGTTCGGGAAACTTCGCGACGTCTTCTCGTCCAAAATACCTCAGTGCCTAAAATCGAAAGTCTTCGATAGTTGTGTGTTACCAGTGATGACATACGGCACCGAGACGTGGCCTCTCACTATGGGCCTTATTAGGAAGCTCAAAGTCACTCAACGAACCATGGAGCGGGCTATGCTCGGAGTTTCCCTACGAGATCGAATCAGAAATGAGGAGATCCGTAGGAGAACCAAGGTTACCGACATAGCCCATAGGATTGGCAAGTTGAAGTGGCAATGGGCCGGGCACATAGCTCGTAGAACCGATGGCCGTTGGGGCCGAAAGGTTCTCGAGTGGAGGCCACGTACAGGCAAGCGAAATGTCGGACGCCCGCCTACAAGGTGGACGGACGATCTGACTAAGGTCGCAGGAAGTCGCTGGATGCAGGCCGCTTCCAACAGGTCATTGTGGAGATCCTTGGGGGAGGCCTATGTTCAGCAGTGGACTTCCTGTGGCTGATATGATGATGATGAATAAAAGTGTGACTTATAAATTATTTAAATCCTTTCCCCCTTATTCATAAGGACACTGAACTCAGTTTTCAAATGCCGTTAATATGAGCTGGTTTCAAAGTGATATTCACCGACGTCAAAAATTACTAATCAGCTGTTTAACAGCTCTTTAACTTTACAAAGCAGAAAAATGGCAAATGTTTATCAGCTGGAGGTTTGATATAAGATATTACTGTAAAGTGAATAAAACCACTCATTTTCTGTGAAGTGGCAATATTCGAATATTTTTTAGTCTGAGGAGCTGTTAGTCAAAATATGTAGAAAAACCATTACGAATATAAATACTTAATGAAAGTTTTATCTCCTCTTAACATCATTTAACTAGTTTAGACAAATGATGATTATTTTCCAGATGCAACTACTTCTGCACAGGTCTTGTGTGCGCCAAGTGGCAGGAGCGGTGGATTTTCGTCAAAGACACGTTTTTTGGATACATACGACCTTCAGATGGCGTTATAAAGGCTATCATGCTTTTTGACCAAGGGTGAGTAAATTAAAATACATTATGTTTTTAGGTGTACATTTGATTGCCTTTTTAACAAGGCTCTCTATCGGCCTGTCTCTATATCCTAGCTATCCTTAACAAAGAGATTAAAATAGCTACCATTACTATCCGATACAATTCTATGCTTTAATAAACAAAGATAGACGTATACATTAATGTTGCCTTGATATCTATAAATATTTGCACCGTATCTTTGTACACTAAAACATAAAATGCGTCGAAATATTTAATGACATCTCTAGTTAAAGATAGATAGAGTAATGAAAACGGCCTTTAGTCTCGTCTAAATATATCAAAGATCAACCGATTTCGATAGCTTTCAGTAAAATTCTCACTTCTCTAATTTATTCTTATTCTTAAAGTTCTGAAAATTTAAAGATTTTATAGCATGAAAAGAACTCCAGTAGTAATTTTATGATTTACGTACTTATTTCATAATAATTTAATTTAATTTTTTTTCCATGCAGCACATGGAAATGTAAGTAATTCAAAACGAGAGTGTATTTTAATAGCTGTGTTTTAATGTTTATAATTTACATATTGAATCAATGTCTAATTTAGTAGTTAGGATCATGCTCTGTGTTTTTAAAATGTTCCATTTTTATTTTTTGGTTCTATTGACATTAGAATGATCTAGCCTAGTTTGATTGAATGTTACTGATACAAGTTTGACTGTGTGGTGTTTGAATGTTTATTTGAATATTGTTCAATTATACTGCTTGGCATTTTTGTCCATGCTGAGAGCATTACTAAAAATAAATAAGAAAATAGTATAGTTAAATCATTCATTAAACCTATGCCGTTGACTAGCGTCATTAACTTATACTATGTGCCAGTTCATAATTTTCAGATTTATTTAGATTCTTTGAGAATATCGATAACAATTCATCAGTTTTAAAACACACTCGAAACTCCACCAATATCAATTTTGTTTTTCCATAATAATTAATTATATTTGCTTAACTTATTTATCCTAACACCTACATAGCATGCATCTATACCATCATACATTATGTTAAGGTTCGAAGTATCGAGCGGGATGTACTCGACGGGAATGAACCATGGACTACAGATACTGAACCAAAGCCGGCAGATGGTCATCAAGTGCTGGACCAAGCGCAAGAGCAAAGAGTGGATGCAGTATCTCAAAACTGTTGCAAATCAAAGCGGTGAGTGTATCGATATTTTAAAAAACTATAGAGATCAGGGGGCCCCTCTCTCTGACAATCCGAAACAAAGTTCGAATCTTCGGACGATCGAAGTTTGTGACGATACGAATGTACCTACTCTGTAAATGTTCGAATTCGTATAACGTACATCGTTACCATAAGTCTATAGTTACGACCATAAGTCAATAACGAGCATCAGTATATGTTGGTACATTCGTATAGTATATAAAATTCGATCATCCGAAGATTCGAAATTCGTTTCGGATTTACAGAGTAGGGCCCCAGTTAGTTTCTATGGTATGCAAATTTCGCCAACCCGCACTAGGGTAGACTGTGGTCTAACCACCCTCAATCGTACTCGCGATAGTAGAGGAGGCCCGTGCCCTTGAATGGGACGTACATGGGCTGGAACAGAAACAGATAGACTTCAAAACCATATCGATAAGATTCACGTTCCGAACTGGGCTAGTTATAAACAAATTATTTCCTGTTAAAACTTTTATGATGTGACCGATCGATTTTATATTTTTTTGCCGACATTTAATGAGAAGTTATGTATTAGCGCAAATAGATAGAAAACTTGAAAACGTATTTAACTGGAATTAAAATGCTTGATTATTTTGTTACTCGATTAATTAATAATTCTCCTCAAAGCCCAACTCATATTAACTGGTCTTGAAATGCGACTTGCTACCAATGATCACTAATTAAACGAGCTTATCTCTATATTATGTTCGCAATCCTGACGGATAAAAGTTCTTACCATAAGATATTAATATAATTGAGGCCTCGATGAAGGTGAATTCCAACAATTCACCTAATTTGTTGTCAAAGTTTACCGATGGCCTAATAATTGCTAAAAATGATGATGATAAATTACGTTATCCTTCGTCATCATCATATCAGCCCACATTTATCCACGGCTGGACAAAAGCCTCTTTTCCATTACACTACTTTTATCTGTTTTTTGCTTGTCTCATCCACCGTTTTCCTTGAAACTTAACGATGTCATCTATCCATCTAGATTCTAGCGCAATGGTTCTTAACCGGTGGTCCGTAGTTCACTGGTGGTCCCTGAAAAAATCCCCAGCGGTCCCCCATGCTTAAAATATATTTTGTATTGTTTGCATGTGTAGATAGATAAAAAGACCCTTTATTTATTACATTTCTTTACTGTGTTGACATACAACAAAACGAGTAAATTAACATTTTGTTTGTCAAATGTTCCCTCGTGTCTAAAAGATTAAGAACCAACGATCTAGCAGACTGTCTGCCCACATTCCTCTCCCTATTATTAATTTGACAAAATACAGGGTATATCAAGACTGCTACCGAAAACGAAGCTGGTTGGTAGTTTTAGTGACTTCAGACACAATGCAACTAAATATTTTGCAAAAAATTGTGACTATTTTTTTTGTTTTTTTTTTCTATCGTCGTATTAGGATAGTAAATACATAGTTTTTTTCTTAAATAATAATGTACAGCCTTTTATTTGTAAAGACGCTATGGTATGCAAGGCTTTCAATTATTATTTTAGCGAAAACTATGGATTTACCACCCAAACTCAACGATATTTAAAAAAATATAAATTGTCGCATTTCTTTGCAAAATTTTTAGTTACGTGTTTGTAGTCACTAAAACTACCACTCGGCTTCGTTGTCGAATACACGAATACGAAATAGGAATTTTTGAATACAGCTCGAGACTTCACGCACCCGAACGTGCACCATTCGTTCGCGCCGCCCCGCGCCGCCACGCTGGCGGCCGCGCTCGTGGACGGCGCCGCACACTTCGCCGCCGTCGCCGACGCCATGGAACTCGCGAGAGAGGAGATCTTCATCGCAGACTGGTGGCTCAGCCCCGAAGTGTATATGAAGAGACCAGCGCTCAATGGAAACTATTGGCGGCTGGATACTCTGCTGAAGAGGAAGGCGGTTAGTAATGTCGATAAATGTTTTCATCGATATTTATGATCTGGATGCTGAATCGATCTGAAAGATATGACTCATGAAAATAAATGTAACGTAAAAGCTTTATTGTGGCGTTTCAATCTGTTAAAAATGTTGTTTCAAAGAAATCTTTCAAATATTCAGAGTTCAATTAAACATTTGTAATTCTCTATGTTCTTTGGATATTCATTGACCATGAACGTCACAATTTTTTGGTGTACAGCAAAATAAATGTCCTAAAATATCAAATTGGCTGTCTGCCCCGAATCGCAAAATCAAAGAATTACACTTACCAGCTTACCATCAGATGATCTATCATTCACAGGCACAAGGTGTGAAAATATTCATAATGTTGTACAAAGAAGTGGAGATGGCGCTGGGCATCAACAGTTTCTACAGCAAGAGCAGACTGGCCAGCGAAAATATTAAGGTGAGGATTTCACATTACTCGATTCAATCAGATTCAGACTAAGTCAGAATTTTCGGAATTAATTCATTACACTCGAAGCTATCTAATCATTTAGAAGCCTAGAAAACATTTAGACTTTCTATAATTATTCAAATTAGAATTAAATTCGAGTAGTAGGATATTTAATAAACATACACCAGTTTCGAGCACGAATAATCCACACAAAATCTAAACTAACAATTACATTAGCCAGCAGTATCTGTTATCAATAAAAGATTGCGTGGTCTTTAACACCTCAATTTATTGAAAAATCTGTACTGTGCAAGCCCCAAATCACCGATTGCTATGGACGAGAGTTACATCCGAGAGTTTGTGTGCAAGCTCCTAATCGCAAATTGCTAAGCGCAAGAGCACATCTAAAAGTTTGATAGATAGGGGTTAGCCCATAATCCACCTGCTAGTGCGTCTCGGTAATAAAATCTTAAACAATATCTAACAGCCAATTATCTAACGGTAGGTTTTCCGTCACCCAGACCACGCGAAGGCGGGCGTGTTCTTCTGGGCTCATCATGAGAAGCTCGTGGTGGTGGACCAGACCGTCGCCTTCGTGGGCGGCATCGACCTGTGCTATGGACGCTGGGATGACCCGAAACACAGGTAAATACGGTTTTTATAGTTGTCATTTAGTTTATAGGCCATTTACATACATACATAAACTCACGCCTTGTTCCCAGAAGGGGTAGGCAGAGGTGCGAGGGCACCCACATTTCGCCTTGTATGTTCCGTCCCACAATGTCCCATAATGTCCCATAATAGGCCATTTAGTAGCACTATTATAAATAATTAAAAATTACTTGGCAATACATGTATTTCATCGACCCTGTTGTACTTTAAGATAAATGAGTTAATTGTATGTGTGGCTTTCATTAGTCTGAAACTAGTGTAAATACCATTGCCTGGTCTAGAACTTAATGTCAAATATTTTACCTCTTATAATTTTATCGATACGAGATACATTTTCGTCGACGATGAAATGTCAACATTCGCTCGCAAAAAGTAAAATTTGTCGTATTTTGTGAAATCAATATTCATTTTTTTTTTCTTTAGATTAATGTATTATTTATGTCTTAGTTTACTTTTTAGACAACTTGAAACTTGATATCGATACAATCACATGTTTATCTCCAGACTCACAGACCTGGGTAATATAACGCAGCACTCGTCGACAATAAGGACTAAGAAGAAGACGTCCAGCTCGCCCGGCGGCGGCGGCCTGTACATCCCCAACGCTAACGGCATCGAGGCGGCGCTGGAGTTGGCCAAGACTTCCAAAGATCTGGTTATCGGGTTGAACAAGTGAGTTATTATTATGCGTTGAAACTTAGGTACTTTTCTGGAATTACTTATAAATATAAATAAATAAATACACCCAACAGTCACATACATAGTGCTGACCCCGCACTAATATCGAGTCTTATGTCGTGGGTACCAGGAACTTTGAGAGACTTCTCGGTCTCACTCACACCCAGACCCGAAACAAATGCTTGTGGTTCACACAAACATTAGTCTCGGCCTCTCATTGTACAGCCGGTGGTGTCTAATCAACTGCGCCACGGAGGCCGTCAACATAGATATACCATTACCCTATCGTAAAATATATTTATTTATTTATTTATAATGCTTTATTGTACACAAAATATATTAATATAATTTTACAACTAAGGGACTTATAAGTACGTACAAACGGCGGCCTTATCGCTAACGGCGATCTCTTCCAGACAACCTTTGGATACTATACCAATATACTATGCAATTTAAAATTATTCCAAATAATAAGCTTACTAGAAAGAAACAAATAAATTAAATGTATTACATTTTCATATTTTTTTAAGTAGCAAAAAGTAATATGCTAGAACAGAATAAAACACAATATTTTGATTATTTTTTTAACTTCAACAGTGCCACACTCAACAACCCAGAGCCCACGGAAACTACATCAGACCAAGTGGAGACAGAAAACGTTCCCCAACCAGACCTACCCGTGCTAGAACCAGGAGACCAACTCCTGATAACATCAAATCCGTCCGGAGACCCAGTACTTATCAAGCGAAACCCATCAGATCTGAACAAATTCGACAATGCCGACGTTCAAAAACGAAATGTACTGAACAAAATCACTGATAGAGGAAAAGATATAATCAGCATAATATACCCGCCATATGAAGAAGAGAGGAATGAACAGAAATTCGACGATTCTGAGAGAAAAAAGGCTGAGAAATACGCCTTGTCGAACAATCAAGTGTTACTGACTGAAGTTTTGGGGGTGAATGTGACTACAGTGGGGAAGGTCAGCCAACCCACCCCCTTAGCGCAGGTCGTGGAGGGGAGGGTTATAACTGAGAGTACGAAGGACGCCTTGGAAGGGGTTGAGGGTAATTCTAAGCTGTGGATTGGAAAGGATTACACCAATTTCATAGTTAAAGATTTTAATAATTTGGATCTGCCTTTTGTCGGTAAGTAATGTCATCAATTATCATTTGCGTTTGCGTAAAACATATTGATGGGTTATAGGCAGAATAAAAGCAGGATTGATATAACAGTAAAGGATTTAATATATAAATAACACACATACATTGACATCGAAAAGAATATGACAAATGCGGACAGAACAAACTACATTTGAATTGTTTCGTTTAAATACACAATAGTAACCAGTCCTAACACATATTAACGGATAGTATACAATTGTGCAATGGCATTTGGAAGGATTTTAATAGTCCAAAAACTACAACTTAAAGTTACTATCAAGGTTTACTCTGATTCGAAACGAAGTCCGAATGTTCCAACGGTCGATATCCGAATTTTATTTATTTTTTAGTTTTATTTCATGGAAGACCAACAGCTACTACACAAGATTAAACAATTAGAAAGACGCAAATAAGCCAATTAAAGGTCCTCACTATTATACATTTGTATATGACAAACATACAAGTGTGATAAGGTCGTGCAAATTGCCAATAAAAAAAAAACACCTAACAGTCACATACATAGTCCTGATCCCACACTAAGATCGAGTCTTGTGTCGTGGGCATCAGAAACTATGAGAGACTTTTTCGATCTCGCAAACACCCAGACCCGAAAGAAATATTTGTGGGCCGCACAAACATTTCTCTCAGTGCGAGGATCGAACCCGCGGCTCTCGTTTCATAGGCGGCGTCTAACCGATTGCGCCACGGAGGCTGTCATAAATATGATGACGATGATGACGATGGTGATGTTGATGATAATGGTGTTGATGAATGATGATGATGATATGGTGCAGACCTGGTGGACCGTCACGCGACGCCGCGCATGCCGTGGCACGACGTGGCGTTCATAGTATCGGGCGCTGCGGCTAGAGATGTCGCCAGGCACTTCATACAGAGGTGGAACGCCGTCAAACTCGAGAAGGCCAGGTACAAGACATTATTCAGCTTTTCTATTTCATATAAGTATACAGGGTGTATCAAGAGTGCTACCGAAAACGAAGCTGGGTGGTAGTTTAAGCGACTTCAGACACAATGCAATAGAAAATGTTGCAAAAAAAGTGACGTTTTTTTTGGTATTTTTTTCCTATGGTTGTATTTGGGTGATAAATAAATTTTCATCCTAAAATAATAATGTATACCATTTTATTTATACAGACTCTAAGGTATAAAAAAGTGTAAATCATTATTTCAGCGAAAACTATGCATTTACCACCCAAAAATGATATTTAAATAATCATAAAAAACCATTGTCGCGTTTCTTTGCGAAATTTTTAGTTGCATTGTGTTTGTAGTCACTAAAACTACCACCCGGCTTCGTTTTCGGTAGCAGTCCTGATACACCCGGTATATCGCACCCCGGTGCAACAATGTCACTTATGCAAAAATGCAACTTTTCAGGAATAACATTTGAAACTTTGACATCGTATAAAAGTATGATATTTCAAGACATAGACAAGTTGAACAGCTTTTATCACAATATCAGCTTTTAATTTACCGTTAAAAAAATTATGACAACGTTATATCGGGTATATCAAGAGTGCTACCGAAAACGAAGCTGGGTGGTAGTTTTACTGACTACAGAGCCAATGTAACTAAAAATTTCGCAAAGAAACGCGACATTCCTTTTTTATTATTTTTTAAACATCGTCGGGTTTGGATGGTAAATACGAAGTTTTAGCTAAAATTATAATTTAAAGCCTTGTATACCATAGCGTGTTTAAAAATAAAAGGGTGTACACTATTATTTAAAAAAAATCTATGTATATACCACCCTAATACGACGATAGAAAAAAAAAATAACTAAAACATTTCGTCACAATTTTTTTGCACAAAATTTAGTTGCATAGTGTCTGATGTCAGTAAAATTACCACCTGGCTTCGTTTTCAGTAGCTGTGCACGACACGAAATAACTTTGGTTAAAAATAAATAATTGTTCCTGAAGTGTTTTCATTTTCCCAAACCTCACACTATGTGCCTACTGCGCATGCGCGGTGCGGCTCCCGAGGGGGTGAGAGGGCTGGGGGGCGCCTCGGTCACGTGGTACAAGCGGGGCGGGGTGACGTCGAACAAAACTCTCCGCACCCAAAACCCAGCCGCATTCACGCCCCGGGAGTCCTTAGGGATGGGTGCATGGTGTGAGGGGTTGCGCGGGGATGAGCCCCACATTGTTGTGTGTAAATTGTAATAATTGTAAGAGGAATGTAAGGACAGTTATAAAATAAAGATTATGACGGGTACTGAGGGGTGAGGGGCTAGGGGGGGTGAGCGTGGTCAGAAAAAGGATATAAAAGAGGGGCGGTTTGGCCGTATCGGCAGCTTCGCGCCGGGCCCCGCCAGAAGAGGACCTCTCCAAAGGAAGACAAGAAACGAACCGCTGCTCCACGCTCGCCCGCAGGCCCGTCAGCCGTTGAAGAGAATTGGTGTTTTGAAAATCGAACCAAAATCCCTAGGAAATCTATCACGCACAGTAGCAATCTTAATATACCCTGTATATTATGTATAAATGCGTGGTGGTCTGTGGGTAAACGGACTAGACGTGACTTCCAACATATTCACGGTGGTCACGGGTTCAAATCCCAGGGCACACTTCTTTCTTTTCGGAGTCATGTGTGTATTAATAATAATCAATCACCACGCACTATAACGGTGAAGGAAAACTTCGTGAGGAAACCTGCATACCATAACGATTTCTAAGGTATGTAAAGTCCGCCATCCAGCACTAGGCCAGCGTAGTGGACTATATAGCCTAAGCAATCTCAATTGTACTCTCGATTGCAGAGAAAGCCTGTGCCCTGCAGTGGGATGTATATGGGCTGATACAGATTTCATTTCCATATACTATAAACATGTTAAATACAGTAAAGTGCCTGCCTTTACAACTTATTATTTACTCAGCCAATGACCTCCACTATAGTATGTGCCTCCCTTCCCAGTTTCAGCAACCCATCATCTATCCACTACCCGCCTGTTTTTAATTAGTTAAAATTAAAGTTAATTAAGTGTTATGAAGTACAAGCCATAAAACAAAGGTTATTTGTGTTTTTTAGGGGTTTGTTACATGTAATAACTTTAACTGGATACAAAACTAAGTTAGAAATGAATGTAAAATGTATAGAGATAGAAGCGAAAATCTGTTTAAAAATGAATGTATTTGCTTGTTTTCAGACAAAATCCAAATTACCCGTATTTGGTACCGAAGACGTACACAAACATCAAGCCATTGACAGATCTGGACAAAGTACTTACTGTAGATATGCATAATGTTTCCTGTCAGGTGAGTAATTATAATATTTAAAATATAAATGAATATTCTCCTGTTTTTAGTAATATTTTCACTTTTGAGAGATATACGATGTGACTATTATATCAGTAACTTAATATCTTACATGAATTCTAAACACAATATATCCTAATAAATTAACTGAACTAAATAATTTAACTAAATTATCCAACTTACGTGACGTAAAAAGTAGTTCAAGCCATTAAAAATGTATCTGCACTAAAATATAAAGCTGTAGTATTTTTTGTTTGATCATGTTAATATTTGTAGCTCCGAATTCTTTAAATATTGTATTAATCGATTAATTTTGCAAGGCTGTATGGTACTTTTACACTGTAAATATATAACGGATTATTTATTTGTGTACTTTTAACGCCATAATAATTTTTCACGCGAAAATACGCGCGCAATTTTTGTGGTAATATAAAATTCAATCTATCTGAAGTAAAATAAATTAAATTTATATTCTTTTGCATGTATTTATCTGTATATAACTAGAATCATTTTAACATTTGTATTAATTTATGCACCTACTTTGTTTTCTCTCTGCACCATCGAAAGGTAGACCGGCAGAGAATGCCTCAGGCATTAAGTCCGCCGTTATGCAATATTGTATACAGGGTATATCAAGACTGCTACCGAAAACGAAGCTGGGTGGTAGTTTTAGTGACTTCAGAGTTCAGACACAATGCAACTAAATTTTGTGGAAAAATTTGTGTCGATTTTTTTTGTTATTTTTTTTATATCTTCCTATTAAGATGGTTAATATACAGGGTGGACAAGAAAACGGCGCACCTGCCAATATACATTATAGTATATGGTGAAGGAATCTTAATTAAGACGGATTTGTATGGCGCTAGCGAATATTAAGAAAGATGCCGAGAAAAAAAAAACTAACGTTACACATGCTACCCCTTAACATGTTAAGCTAAAGTGATTGAACCTTACAACTGAACGGTAGACATTCAACAATAAATAAGCAGAGCTCGTTATTTACTTATAAGTCGTGCGATTGTGTACATCACGCTCAGGGTACATAAAAAATATATTAAATTAATACTGCCAACAGTCACATACATGGGTACTAACCCCACACTAAGATACAAATCTTGTGTCGCGGGTATTAGAAAAATAATTATGGTTCACGGAAATTATTTGTCTCGGGGCATGAACCGAACCCGCGGTCTCTCATTTCACAGGCGGTTCTTACCAACTGCGCCACGGAGGCCGTCGGTGACTCATATGGGCTGGTTAGTTGTCATTAATGACCACCAAAATAGTTAACTGACCTTGTAATGTAAACCGTAATGACCTTGATAGGCAAAGCTGGAAGCGCAGGATCCGCCAAAACCCGCACGAAAACACTGTCACAGTTTGGTAGCACAAATCACTTTTTCTTTTACATTTCACATAGTTACATCAAAAGCTATCAAATTGGGTAATGTTCAAAGCATAGTTAAATTAATAAAATTTACTCAAAATAACTGAAAACGAATTTACAATAATATGCACACGACTAATACATGCACACGCGATCGCAATCCGAATTCAACTAATAAAAAATAAATTATTATTTTGATTCTTGAAAGATAAAGGCCTGTTCAAATTAGATACAAAGCTTTCCTATTTGAGTTCATAATAATTCATCTGAACAATTAGTATTACTACTGTATCAGCACATATACGTGCCACTGCAGGGCACGGGGTCTCCAGTGCAGTAAACTAGTAGTTAGTGTTTATTGATTTCACTAATTTTATCTCACAGAAGTCTCATGTGCAAATTCTATGCTATAATGGTAGACGACATTTCTCTAGGTATAAGAATTTAGAAGAAATTTTATCACTTTAAAGTAACATTATTTTCAAAATACATTAAAATAATGTTAAATACAATAATAAGCAAAGTAAATAGGCAATTTGTAATTGACTGGATCGGCTGATGACATATTTAAATAATATTATAAGCTCTTGAGCAAGTATCAGTATCAGTCCAATAAGATCTTTTTTTTTAACGTAACTTTTATATCAGAGTACTTAATCCAATTAAGTTATATCAAATGTGTAGTGTGAACACACCTCAAGATATCGGGCTTCTTTTGCAAAATGCTAAAAGTTACCGACAAAGAAATTGCCGCCTTTCGGCACGCACTCACAAACGGCGGCGGCGACCTCAAAGGAAGAATAATCGAGCCGCGTTGGATCCGACAAAGTACACTATGACCGGCGGCTTCCTTTGACTAATAGGGCCGAATTGGGCCATCATTTTAAAAATATTATTTTTTATTTATCAGTGTCATCAGATTATTTTTTCAATGAATCTAAATTATTTAGAAAATTTAAATGTTATGTAGATATTACTAAAACTTTTCTAATTATAATTAAATTCGCAATCTTACATGATTTAAGCGATGACCAGTGTGATTTCTTGGTATCTTTCAGTTTGGATTTGTGACACTAAGGAAAATAATGACAAACAAAATAGTCAATACATTCACGATGCAACTGCACCTAAAGTTATTGTTAATTTATTTTTTATGTTGTTAATTTATTGACGCTTAAATCTAAGTACGTCCCTGTTTAACTGATTGATTTATTTGAAATGAAACAAAAAATATCCTTTTTTGAAGTTAGAGAAGGATAAATTATACAGCTAAGAGTTCATGACCTTACCCATGTGTAAACAGCGGTTAAAGCGAAGTTTAAGAATGTTTTGATGCTGTTAAAAATGGTTTTCGTGGTATATTTCGTTAACCGTTCAATTAACGACGAAACGAAAAAATACGTATGTGTTTAAATCTTGTTCTTCATCCATTCTACTGATTTTATGCGAAAAAGTGGTGATTAAACTTAAAACTTTAAACGGTCATAACTTCAAAACGGATAGGTATTTTCCAAATATTATTTTTTTATTACGATATTAATGTTATGCCCTTGTACCCAACTGTTTGTTCTTAAATAATAGTGTACACCCTTTTATTTTTAAAGACGCTATGGTACGCAACGCTTTAAATTATTATTTTAGCAAAAACTATGGATTTACCACCCAAACTCGAGGATATTTAAAAAAAAAATGTCGCGTTTCCTTGCGAAATTTTCAGTTGAAACTACCACCTGGATTGGTTTTCGGTAGCAGTCTTGATATACCTGGTATAAAGCATAAAACAATAATATTAAAAATAAGATGTATGTACAATCTGCATATTGTCTACAGATTCTCCGCAGCGTTTCAAGTTGGTCGTGTGGATTCCTAGATCCAGACACAGTGGAGCAAAGTATCCACGAGGCGTATGTCGATACTATCACCAGGGCGCAGCACTACGTCTATATCGAGAACCAATTCTTCATCACTTTATCGAGGTCCAGTCATACTGTGCGCAATCAGGTACCAATTTTATGTTTGTTAGTCAAGATAAATAATTACATAATTCAAATTGCTATTTGATTTAAAATATAAATACAAACTTAATCTAAAGTACTTATATTATAAATTCGAACTAAAGCTAAAGAGATTACCAAAAAGAATAATAATAAAATAACAATATGCAAATATATTATTGTATGTATTAATAATTTATCGACATTTTGTTGTTGAATTCCTCTTTTTTACAATATGCCATGATCGAAATGTGCCAAAATTTACTCTATTTATAATGGAAAGTCAATTTTGAAGGTTTTAAGTTCAATGTATTTTTTAATGTTGAAGGAAAATCTTGTGAGGTGTGTGTGTGTGTGCGGCCTTATTCATAGACAGTTCTAACACCTATTTTAGTTATCGAATGCTCCCGTCACTATTTAGTGTCTGTCGAACGCCTAAAGAGGGCGTTGGAATTCAGTTTTTTTAAATCAACTCGTGTTGACATAATTTTATTATTCACAGATCGGCGAGGCTATCTACAACCGCATAATGCGCGCTTATCAGACCGGCTCTACATTCCGCGTGTTCGTGGTGATGCCGCTGCTGCCCGGCTTCGAGGGAGAGGTGGGCGCTCCCTCGGGAACCTCGCTGCATGCTGTCACGCACTGGAATTATCAGAGTATTTGCCGGTAATGTATCTTATGCGTACTGGAAAGGAGGTTTGTAAAAAATATTTTGTCAAATGCCAGTTGAATGACTGCCAATCGATGGATCTGGCGAAGTTAACAGTTACTATTGGGATCAGTTCAGTCACTGGCGAGGCAAATAAACAAAATAACATATAAATAATGCGAAATTACTTTTTGGTATCCCTTTCTTTGTATAGTACCAAATAATACTTCACACTCGCCATCCGCGCAACTGAAATTCATCCTACTGCAGTGTATGATTTTTTAAAGTTTTAATGTACATTTGACGTGTAGTAAACATAACCTTAGATTATATACTCGTCTAGATTGAGCAATGTCAACAAACGATGCGCTAAAAGTGTCCTCACTTTCGTTGATATGTGTGAGTACCGGTCGTGTAATTATTGTAATCCAACTGTCAAGGTGTGTGTGTTTAGGGATGCCTACTCCAGATTATTAACTTAACTTTTCCCCATTATTTGATATACAAAATAGGTTAAATAAAATATTTTTTCTTTATTTAAAGTAATCATACTATTAATTATATTTATAACGCATTTTAGTAAAAACAATAAAGATCTAAACCCATCTCCTAGTCTTTGTTTCCGAATAGAATTAACTCTTTGGATTTATTGCCTGGGCTGTTATCTGATTTGTGTATTTATATAAAATATAAATCATCATAAGTAAAATGTTCGGAACACACAACTGAAATCATGTGAGGCTACGAATGGTCTTCTTTTCGTTTCCGCTGTGTAATATCTCTCCAGCAATTTGCTAGTACGGAATCCGTAGGAAGTCTAAAAATATTATTAGGACCTTGAATAAGTTCTCGCTGTTTCTTCAAAGATGACAATAGCAGTACCCCGTTTGTGAAATTTTGAATGGTAATACACATGCAAGGCAAAGAATTAATAAAATTACTATGAAGTGCATGTCGTCGTGGGTTTCATTAATATCGTGTAGGTAAGTATTATTTACTCATTAAATAAATAATGCCATTCTTCTTGTTGTTATTCTGATCGAAATATTATGTAGGTAATGATATTTGTGTTTTATAGTTTCTCCCATAGTTTCAACAAATTATCCTAGTAATAAATTGACAATACTGGCCAATGAAACTCATCTTCAAAATAATGAATTAAAAGTTCATGTTTTCTTCAAATAATAGTGGTTTAACAATAATGTTACCGATAGAAAGTGATATTGGTATTATTATACAGTTTTCCCATACAATTGCGATACAATTCAACAGCACAAACCGGCATAATTAATTATTTTTCGGGAGCACGTTATCCATATGTAGTTCAAATGACACTGACGTACGTGAGAAGCGAGTCTACCAAATGTGTCATCTAGACGAGTATATAATCTAAGAAACATAACATTGTAATTCGAAGAGGGTACTTATAACCTTTGATTAAAAACGAAACCAAAATATTGAACTAAAAACAATACCATAATCATATACTTCATATTACCAATTCCAGGAGTCGCGAAGCCATCCTAACCCGTCTATACGAGTCAGGAGTGTCAGACCCGTCTCAGTACATCACCTTCCACGGTCTACGTACACACTCCACGCTAGAGGGCGAGCCCGTCACCGAGTTAGTGTACGTTCACTCCAAACTACTGATCGCCGACGACAAGACTGTTATATGCGGCAGTGCCAACCTTAATGACAGGTCCATGTTGGGGAACAGAGATTCGGAGGTGGCTGTGCTTTTACAGGTATGTTACTTTTATACTTAATGGTGTTTGAAATACTACGACTGCCTCGGTGGCTAGTACTAGGATACGGTTATAACCTGAGGTCTCGGGTTCGAATCCCGAGTTGGGCAAAGTGACATTGTATTTTTCTATTCCTTATAAGCCCAGAGTCAGGAATTTGTGCCCGATATGGCGATAGGCTCGCCCTCCTATCACATCTTGGGATGGAACAAAGGCGAAACATGCTTATTCTGGTTGCTACCAGCACTTCTGCTTACCCGTTCTGGGAAAAAGGCGTGAATTTATATATGTTTTTTTATCCCCAGGACGAGCAATTCATAGACGGAGTAATGAACGGCGAGGCATTCCCGTGCGGGAAGGTAGCCGGCGGTCTTCGCAAGAGATTGTTCAGAGAACATCTGGGAGTGCTGGACATCCCTCCAGAACAACTGGACTTCAGCCTCGACGACCCCTGCGATGAACACTTCTTCAGGGACATATGGCAGGCCACGTCGCAGAGGAACACGCAGATTTATGAGGAGGTCAGTGGATTTTGAGTAATGATACTTGATATGAATAGTTGTTAGAGAGTGGAAAGTCGAGGAGTTAATAAGATGGTGATAGGAGGGATTGTTAAACTTTTGGTATTCTTATTGACCGAAAAATAATGGAAATATATTGCTTTACGTAGGTATTCTGATCCACTAATTCGTTTTCTTAAATTATCGAAGAACCGTTTTATTATAGACTAAGCCCTGTCTGCGACATTTTTGTCATTTTATAACAGCTGAAAGTTTGTCTGCACATGTATCTAATGTAGGCATCACAGGATCAGCTATAATAATAATAATAATAACACCCAACAGTCACATACATAGTCCTGACCCCACATTAAGATCGAGTCTTGTGTCGTGGGTATCAGGAACTACGAGAGACTTTTCGGTCTCACAAACACCCAGAATGGAGATCCGATAGATTATTATACACTAAACATAGGCCAACTGATAACTTCCAGTCATTAAACCTATAAATTACTATACATAGTACTTCAATGTGAAAGAAGAATCAAAAATGCCAAGGAAATACATTTTGATAGTTGCCTAACATACATAAACTTCAGCTTTTATGATATAACACTCGAAAAAAACATTTTACTAAAGCTTAAAGATATCATAACATATAATTATTGTTTTAAATAAACATTACACTGCAGGTGTTTCACCCGATACCAACAAACTCGGTGCACTCATTCGCGGAATTGAAGCGGTACCAAGAAGAAAATCGTGAGACGCTTTGGCACAAGGACCCGGCGCTCGCCAACAGAAAAATAGACCTCCTAAAAGGATACCTGGTAGATATGCCCCTAGACTTCCTGTGTAACGAGGTTCTAACACCCAGGAACACTTCTATGGAAGGCATGATGCCTACTTCATTATGGACGTAGATTCCCATTATGGGAAATATTTCCTATTCGCAATTTTTTAAGCCATACATCGTTTCCAATCGATGATTTCTTAATGTGTACATATTAAGCTTTATTGTTGAAGTATGTTAAATTTCCTAAGCTGGGAATGTGATCAAACTGTACAATTTTAAACTTATGTATATAACAATATAGGCAACTAGTTATGTTTTAGGATATGGACGTTAATGAATTGTGTAACATCTTTTTATTATGAATCTGCAATAAAAGTATTTTTTTTAGTTGTCTTAAGCATATAACTACGTAATGTTTATGATATATATGGGAATAATTTAAAAATATTATATTTCATCGAATATAATTTATTTTTAAGTTTTTGGTGCGTGTTAATTAGAGTTTTATTGAGTGCAATGTTGAACAGTGAAATTCTTTATTGCTTTTTCACTTTAAAAATTATTTATAAATCTCTTAAAAGTTTATAATCTACACACTTAATTATTTATGGTAATATTGATTCTTATGAAAATTCAGCTATAATTGTGATATCAATAATGATTTTGTTATATTTTATTCAATATATGAATTACAATATAGGACATTAAGTTTAAATACATTTATTCTACTCTTTTCTAAGCTAGAACAATTATAATTAATGGTACAATTTTGAATATTATTTAAATAAATACCAATAGTAATAATAATATTTCTATAAGACTTTTCTTTACATACCATATGTTAAAGCTTATTAGCCTTGTTATTAAGTTACCAATCTTCGATTAATTTAAAACATTCATTCTTCCATCAATATACGAACTAAATAAAATGTTAACAGAATGTACATTGTATGGATAAATAAAAAAAAAAGGATTGTTTGAAATTCAGGTGCATTTTGTTTTCAGTTTATTTTTACTGTAGTTCTAATGATTTCTATAATTCCATACATAATTGACGGATCGAAATGCATTTGAAACATTCCAACACACTGCCAATAGGTGCTATCAAGTATTACTTTATTATACTTTAGGTCTTATTCACAGACATTTTAAAAGCTATTTTAGCTATCGAATGTTTTGTTTTCTTCGTTTAAACTTAATAGAGAAAATGCATATAATTTTTTATTTGATTCTGTTTTTCATTACAGTACTAGAAAAATATATGTCTTGAAAATATGAACCAAAAAAGTACAAAAAAATAATAGAGACTGCTAACAGTTTCGAAACATTTCCATTTAGGCACGAACTTCACAGATGATGTCAGCGTCCTCGATAAGAATATCAATTACTTATATTCCTATATCTATCAAGATTTCAAAAAAATATATTTTGGAATCTTATGCATATACCCTATTCAAAAGCCGTTTAAAAGAGGACAAAAAAACCAATAACTAAAATAGGTAACTATATAACTATATGAATAATGCCATTTATATTCAACCCGGACCATTCCAAAGCAACTCCACCGCTTCAAATATTTTACCTCATTTCAATACCTGACTACTTTGTCTGATTTTAAGTTGCAGTAAATATGATAGTGATTTAACATTTACATGATTTTTCTTACTGTTAAATAATACTGTGAGATAAATGTAGTATGAATATTATGTAAAACAACAAGATTGAATTAAGTGTGTGAGTTAATACATTTAAAACATAGTATATGGATATTTTGCAGATGGTTAATTAACAATAATAATAGTCATAGATATTGGTACTTATGGAATGATGACAGTGAAAAACTAATTTTATTATTTTAAAATCTTGCGGCAACATTGTATAGTAATGTGTATTTATAATTATATAGTTATAAAGTCATATTAATGTTGTAATTCAATAATTTAAGAAACTTGGTGTCTGCTATTTATGAGATCTTACGAAATAGTGTTAAAAAAGAATATGTAACAAATACCGTAGTTTTAAGAATACGTAAGAGACGACATAAAATAATCATTGTGTTAAAAAGTATATTGGAAAGCAGGTGTAGTACTTTATAAATGGTATCTAGTAAACTATTTCAATTTCATTTGTTGTAAAATTTTAATTAGTACGACAATTATATTTATTCGTTAATATTTAAATTATGCGATTCCTATTCGATTTTCCTCGCTTTTCCACCAGTCTAAACATAATTTAATATTTAATTGTTTAAATATATTGTAAAATCTTAATGAAAAACTAAGCATATATTTTCTTGCCATATACTTCTAGTACATATATATAGCTTTATTTATTTCTATTCAGCTATGAAAAATGTACATTCACAGCTTCAAAAGCTTGGCTAAGAAGCATTTCGTTCATTGAACCTGCAATAAGTTTTAGGTCGGATACAAAATTAGTAACTACAAAATAATGGTTTCTTAAATCTACGAGCGAATGTTGGCAAATTTTTTTGACGTTTCAATTACATTACAGCCAGTTTACAGAACACAATGGTGAATTTTGTCATTTCGTACTAAAATTATTATGCGAATCTTCATCACAAGAACAGTGTAAAAAACAAATAAAAAAACTGAAATCAATGTAATTTAAATATTCAACCAATAATGCAAAACAATTTTTTTTTTAATTGCAGTGAATGGCGAGACGAGCAAGCCGTTCGCCTGATGGTAAGCGATACGACCGCTCATAAACAGTAGCAACATTCCACTGCGCTCGCCATCCTGAGACATAAGATGTTAAGTCTCAATATGACCAGTAGTTGCTCTGGCTACAATGTCCTTCAATCCGAAACACAACAGTGCATTAAGCAGTGTTGTTTCACGGGAGAAATAGACATTGCGGTGGTACCTACCCAGATGGCCTCTCACATATGAGAGACCTACCACCAGTAGAATCTAAATCTAATTGAAGATGACCAACAAAACTATTTACTAACAAATGCAAGTATTATTTGTCATATTTTGCAATAAATATCTTAAATACTTTTCATATTTTTTGAGGGTAGACATAAGTACCGAACATCCACGACCATGACTGAATTAAATATTGTTTTACTTAGTAACTCTGGCAGGTATTCAAAATATTTATTTACTTATAATTAAATCGACTATTTTCATTAAACTAACATGTGCAATTATTTGTAAAAGTGCTTTAGATGTAATATTTATAATCCTAAATATCTATGTACCTTGTGATAGCTTTATTTTTTTATGAATTGGTTATTGAGTGTTGTGTTGTGAATGAATATATAATTTATATTTTAAATTGTAGTTTAGTTTTCATAATTATAATAAGTTAAGCTCTGAGATTGAGTAATCACTACCCCAAAGTACTCTAAAGGTACCATGAAATTAACAGTTTCGATCATTTCCATCACCCATGTATAATGTTGCCAACACTATTGGACTATATTTCCGTGTACAAAATTGCCTTTAAAATCCACCAAAATCG
Organism: Hyles vespertilio; assembly: GCA_009982885.2. NCBI lineage: Eukaryota > Metazoa > Arthropoda > Insecta > Lepidoptera > Sphingidae > Hyles > Hyles vespertilio. The sequence goes on from CM042816.1 coordinate 3,826,314, forward strand.
TTTTTTATGTTGCATTGATGCTTATTATATTCCTTTTTCAGTTTAAATCATCCAAAAAATGCCTATATAGTTGTTTTATTAATAAAATGTATATTCGTCTGTGCTGTTGCGTTCCAAAGGTGGCATCTGTAGGCAATTTGTTACAATATTTTGTCGAACATTCACAACTTCCAAAGTACTTTGATAATAGATGATAGATGTCGCTTTACACCACTTTTAAAGCAATCCATTGTCTACATATTTCATTTAGAACCATTAGATGGCAGTAGTTGTCAGAAAAAATATTTCTAAAATACCCCCTCTTCAGTTCCACATTTCGTATATTTGACGCAACTTTGCTGAAGATTTGGATAATTTTAGACTTGGACATCTGGTGGACAATAACCTTTTGTCAAAGAAAGTTAAACTTTAACTTAGGTTTTATTTGAGCTCAAAAAAATATCATTTATGTAGGTACCTATAACTATAAATTTTCATGTAGGTAAATCATGTCAATGAACATATTAAACGGTAAAAGTTAAGGAATCGCTACAACATTCGCCCAATTCCTGTTCCTAGTTTCCCTTGGTAAAATATAGTACGTGTATACGAATAGAATATTATAATACGATGTAGGTCGTTTGAACTTCGAATGACACCAAAAATGGCTCTCCATTCGTTTTACGTTATATCCATATACTTACCTACTCTTACAGGCAAAATCAATAATAGCTACATTCGACCAGGATGGAACAACTGTGTCTGTGAAAACCGTCATAAAGTGACAACTTCGCCTTCGTGTTTCGTTTGGTGAGTACGAATAACGGGGTCCTAATATCCGTCCCTCCTCCTACCTTTTTCCATTTCCCTGATTTTTTTAAATATATGCGGCCGGGTTCCGTATAGGATCCAAGTATGGTATGCATTCATAGGTGCTAGTAATTACTAATTACTTACGGCAGATGACCCGTTTACTCATTAAATATAAGTACAATGCTCAATAGAGAAACAAGGTCCAAATCTGTCCCCTAATTAAACTAGGTTTTGTTTTTCACACTCAGTAAACACAACTACATAATATAATCTACCTACCGATTTAACTCTGGATGCCAATGGTGGTAAAATGGGGTGTCGACAAGATTGGCAAAATTAACATATTGTGACATATGTTTTATATATTAAGTGACCAAGAATTTAAAATCACACTAATAGAAATACGTACTCCATTTTAGGGTTGCTTACCTAAACGATAAAAACGAGGTCCTATTCCCAATATATTCTTCAACTGAGCTGTATGCATATTTTTTTCAATTTTGGTTTTCATATAGGTAATTACATATTTGGCTATGGTCTTTGCTTGTTACTTGTCACTTTCCAATCACAAAACGTTACGCATTAGTATTTATTAGTATTATCCTCAGAATAAGCACATACAACAAAATCGATCGACTAGTCACCACTCACCGAACATTACACAGCCATCCCGTGCATGTCCAAAGTTTCAAAGGTTTCATCTTACATTCCACACACTTGCATTCATTGATTCCACATTCTACATGCAGGGTATATTCTAAAATGAAGCCAGGTGGTAATTTTAGTGACTTCAGACAATATGTAGCTATAAATGTTGTAAAATAAGAGTTTTTTTTTTAATTTGTTCGTTGTATGTAATCTTTGGGTGGGAAACACATGGTTTTTCTTGAAATAATAATGTACAATCTTTAATTTTTAAAGACCATAATATGATACGCAATTGTAATTTATTACATTAGCAAAATCTATGGATTTAGCATCCAAACACGATGATATTTAAAACTCCACAAAGAATAATGTCGCGATATATTTAGTTGCATTGAGTCTGTAGTTACTAAAACTATCCCCCGAGTTCGTTTTAGGTCGTAGTCTCGAATCTGGTTGTATTAAATGAGATAGTATTTAACAAAGTTCAATGACCTTACTAAGTTCCAACTTATACCTAGATCAAATTATATACCTACTCTCCCTCCATAATATTTGTCATGAAAAAAATAGATTTATTTTACTATTACTGACAGAATGAGGACAATAACCCCGATGTTAAGTACTTACATTATACCACGTACTACAACGCCGCAGCACTTTACGATAGTTGATCAAATCCGCACCACACTCGATATAAACGGACAGAAGACAGATTAATGTTAAAATACATAAGTATACATATTCACGACCCTTGGGGGTTCCTCTATACTCCGACACGAAGGTCGAATGGTCGGACGATGAAAGTCAACACAAAAGTTACACGTTTTCCACTTCTAAAATTCAATACTATTCTCTATGAAACTAATAAATTTTGTAATTTATTTAGATATTTTCGTACAGTTTTAAATGCGATGTTAGAACATTCCCTTAGCAATAGTGAACTCGACACAAGGAGGAGGGAACTAATAAGGTTTCCAATTTAATTAGTTTTATTGCTACATAAAACATTCGCGTTAACATAAAATATTGCAGCCTTATTCATACAGTTTAAAAACCTATTCAGGTTATCAAATGTTGTGTCCCTTTCTAACTACTTTTGAATTCAGTTTGAGCGAAAAATACAAAACATTTGATAACTATAATAGGTTTTAAAACGGTGTATGAATGAATTAGTTTTGGTTTCGAATATTTGTTATTGACATAATTACTCTCTCTCTCTTTTAATCCCTCAATCGTTTTTTTTCTATACAATAATGAAAGAAATGTATTTATCTGTCATGTAGGCCAATAGGCTATTTGACTAATTTCTGGAAACCATACCACATTATGAAGTTAGGTCTATAGACCTTACAAATAAATGTAATTTTTAATTATGATATCTACCGGATATCTCAAGACTGCTACCGAAAACGAAGCCGGGTGGTAGTTTTAGTGGCTACAAACACAATGCAATTAAAAATTTCGCCTAGAAACGCGACATTTTTTTTTTATGATTTTTTAAATATCGTTATTTTTGGGTGGTAAATCCATAGTTTTTGCTTAAATAATAATTTAAACTCTTTTATACCTTAGAGTATTTATAAATAAAAGGGTATATACTATTATTTTAGGAAAAAATGTATTTACCACCCAAATATGGCCGTAGAAAAAAAAACAAAAAAAATTGTCGCTTTTTTTTTGCAACTTTTTCTGTTGCATTGTGTTTGAAGTCGCTTAAACTACCACCCGGCTTCGTTTTCGGTAGCAGTCTTGATATACCCTGTATATGATTTAAAAATAGATTTACAAAATACACTGAATATCGTAAAAGTCGACAACTTGGCCACACAGGTTAATATTGCCCTAAAATCATTTTTTTAACAAATCCGTTAATAGAAAAAAATATTTAGGTCTATGGCATCATTTGTTATTTGGTAGGAAAGTTGATTATATTTGTGATAGCACTGTGAATCGCAGTCATTGCTGAGTTTATTTAGTAGCTTGTGAGAGCTTGTCAAAAAAGGTATGTCTTTTGGCGGGCCAATTTCGTCTGAAAAATATTCGTCGATTGTGCGATGATACATTATTTTAATGTATGCCATAAAATATGAATTATTAAGTATTTTAATAACAGTTTAGTTATCTAATCGTTAAAAAGTCATTAAATTTCGGGATGGGCAATTTTCTGTATCAGCCCATATACGTCCCACTGCAGGGCACGGGCCTCCTCTACAATCGACTACCGATTGAGAGTGGTTAGGCCATATAGTCCACCACGCTGGCCTAGTGCGGGTTGGTGGACTTACATACCATAGAATTTTTATAAATCGCTATGGTATGCAGGTTTCCTCACGATGTTTTCCTTCACCGTTTTAGTGCGTGGTGATTGACTATCAATACACACATGACTCCGAAAAGTCAGAGGTGTGCCCTGGGATTCGAACCCGCGACCACCGTGAACATCTTGGCAGTCGCGTCTAGTCCGTTTACCAACAGGCCACCACGCACTTTACCCTGACTTTTTCAGACCTGTGCTTGACAACATTGCCCATCATCAAAAAGTACCTAGGTTTGTCAATATCTCGATAAATTAATTTGATAAAATCTAAAAAGGTTTCGAAGCCTGTTATTTTAAAGATCAATCGAATTCAGAAAGGTGTCTTTTTAATCGACGTAAAAAAAGAAGGTACATATTTACTTTATTTTGATTGCCAAATAGATCAAAACTTAAGTTGACATTTTGTTTGTAGCATATTTTAAATTTATTTAAATAAAAGATTTATATAGCGTGCAATGCTTGATTTAATTACCACTTCCCATCATTTAATATTATGAAAAGTAAAAATGTGAGAAATTATATAAAGTAAAATCAATTTACTGTAATGTGACAACCCTAAGAGTTTTTAACCATTTATCAGAGTTTGTATGGAAAGAGTAAGAATCGCTAGGTAAAATTGCCCATTTTTTGTTACGAGAATCTGTTAACTTTAAGAGTTTATTTCTAAACCACTGCCAAGATTGTTTTTTATACTTATTTCATTTTTAATTGTGTAATAATATGGGTCATATTTTGGCAGATATCAACATGGGCAATGTTAGCTGATCGCCACATAACTTTGCCCATCATTAAAATAATAAAAAATAAATTTAAAATATTGATTTATTTTAAATATAACGTAGCTAATAGTAGCATATGGTTATGTAGTTGATGTAAATGAAAAAATATATATAGGTGGTTATAGAAAAAATAAAAAATATAGCAGATTTTATCAAAAAATCGGGCAATGTTGTCGACTTTTACAATGTTCAACATCATTTAGATTCAGTCATTTTTTTTATCTACCACCCGGTTCGGAAAGCGGTTTTCACTAGAGAAGAACGGGCAAGAAACTCTAGTGTTGCTCTTTTCAAAACCAGTTTACAATGTAACCGTTTTAATACCGGTAACCTAAAAAGACCTTGAAAGCAAAACAAAATGCGTTGTTGTTGCATAACAAATAAATATCATACTTGTCGTGTTGTTTACACAATATCGCTGGATTCAGTTCATTTCTTTTTTGGTGTGTAATTCTGTTGAAAAAACCATGAAATGAGTAATGATAAATGTGTGGTATAGTGCCATTATGTTTAGTAAAGACAAACGGCGGTATAACCACACACAGGCACTGCCCCCGCTTTGACTTATAAGGAACGGCGCATGAAACATAGAGGTAACCTTTATTTTGGTTACCGGTATGATACCAGTTAAATTCTAGGAATCCAGTAAAATTGGCGTTTACTTTTACAACTTACCGGGGTTACCTTTAAAAATACCGGTATTATTTTTTCAGTTGATACCAAAAAATACCGGTATTTTCGTTACCGGTTTCGGTCCCTGGTTCATACTAATTCATGACGTCATAGACAGTCAAAATCGTTTACAATCACGTGGCGCGAACTCAAAATCAATTAAATTATAATTCTGGTTATTAGCCAAAATAGATATACAATATTTTTAATGTATGATAATGAAATTTGTTTTAAAATTAAATTATCTACACGGATGGAAACAAAATATAAGTCAATATTTTTTATACAGTCAAATAGCCTATTATCTTAAGAGCTCTTATGAAAAGTAAATACAAATAATAATAATAACACCCAACAGTCACATACATAGTCCTGACCCCACATTAAGATCGAGCCTTGTGTCGTGGGTACCAGGAACTACGAGAGACTTTTCGGTCTCACAAACACCCAGACCCGGAAGATATATTTGTGGGCCACACAAACATTTCTCTCGGTGCGGGGATCGAACCTGCGGCCTCTCGTTTCACAGGCGGCGTCTAACCAACTGCGCCACGGAGGCCGTCACATAGCACTTATGTAATTTCTACTCGTATAAATAAAATATTTAGGTATATCATAATTAGTATTATTATTCTCTTGATTTAATTATTTTATTTATAATTACTCTTACTTTTTTATTTAATTTCTAATTAGTATTTTATTTACAGTATTAGTTGTTACTTTGTATGTATGGCAAACGAGCAAACAGGTCACCTGATGGTAAGTGACCACTGCCGCCCATGAACATGCACAACTTTGGGATCATAGATATGGTGCCCTTCATATCACGAGAAGAGCGAGAAAGAAAATGAATGTCAAGAGAAGAGTGTCTGTCTACCGTTCTCCCTCTGTCTATTGCTCCGCCTTCTTCTTTCTTGCACTCCCTCTATTCGTATTTCTTTCTCCCTTGTTCTCCCATCTGTCACAAAAAGTCTGATCGTAGGCCTCCAATCTTCACCAAGTTTTTCCACACCGACCCATTCAAGGTCAACTACTAAGTATTTATTTCTAAGAATGAATAGGATGTTAAAATCTTATTTTTGATGTTTGTTAAGATATACTGTGTGGCAGAGACTGGACTGAACTGTGAAAAAACTACAATCTTATCTGCAACCCTTCGGAGTAATTAGGGTTAGTGTAAAGAATAAAAGAACCATATTCGTAACAGGCATTAGCAAAGCAGAACACTACGCTTGGGATTCATAAATTCTCAAGTTGAGTTCAAGAAAAATCGGAAAAAGCATCCATTATTATAAACTATAGGTAGGTACACTGCAAGGACACTAGTTAGAACTGCTAAAAACTCTGGTACTATACTCACAAACCCACCTGCCCAGCGTGTAGTATTGGACAAATCTTTATTCAATACAATTTAAGGTATAATTTTGAAAAGGCCTTGATCTTGCAGTGCTAGCAAATTTATAGATATTTTTAGATATATTTGAAAATGTCTTGTCGGCTTGCCCCGTTCTCACGGCATTTGTTTAACTAAATTGCAATGAATTATTTAACATTCAAAATATTATTTTCTGTTTTTGAGTGCTACATTTTAATATGTTTTTTTAAGTATTCAACTAGATTATAGACTCTACATAGTCTGGGCAAAAATATTTATTTTCTCCTACATATTGTTATCTAGAGCCAGCTAGGAGAAAAGTTTTGATTTGCATTTGAAGACAATTTAAAAATCAATGTACGTTTTGCTAATGCATTTTTAATTACACTCAACAGACAAAAATATATGCTTGCGCTAAGTGACATTCGCTTCTTTGGGTATTGTTTTTTTCAAGTTTAATTTGTTATTGTATGGTCTGAACTCAGCGATGTTCACAACACAACTCTTTAATGCTATAAGTTTTGATTGCTTATGTGTTAGTTGGAATGAAAACATGTAAGGGTGTAACGTGTCATTAATTTTGCTGCACTTGTTACTGTGCGTGTGGTGTGTGTGTGTGTGTGTGTGTGTGTGTGCGTGCGATGCGTGCGTGTGTGTCGCGTGGCGTGGCGCTGTGTGCGTGCGTGTGCGTGCAGCGCGCTCATTACGCTGCATTATTTGTTACGTTAGGGCCGGGATGGGCCCGTCCCTATCGCCGTGAGTCCTACGCTCCCTTCCGCGCCAGTATTTGAATAGGCGCGCGCGTTGCGTAACCCGCGGCCAATGACAGCGTCCATGCACATGCACGGGGCGGAGTCCTTACGTCACCACGCTCTGCCCCCGCCGTCGCCGCGCAGCCGCCGTGACGTCACGTCGCCGTCGCCGCCCCGCGCGCTCCGCCCCGCGCCCCGCGCACACTACGCGCGACGTCAGCGCCACGGCTCGGTCGCGGCATTGCACAGAAACTTACGACAAAACACTCGTGCGCTCAAAGATGGCGGATGGGTCGCCCGAGGACCGCGCCGGCCCGACTAAAATCGACGATTTAACTTTTTCCGCGCCCGATAAAGGACATCGTGACACAAAAAAGTGCAGTGACGAAACATTTAACGACGACAGTGTAAATTTATCATTGTACAATAACCAGAAAGCGAGTGATTCGTGTGAGAAAAGTGACACGCGCGGCGTGGCCGCCGAACGCGGGCCGCTCGCCGCGGATACACGAAAACAGACCGATACGAGCGTGCCGGAGAGCGACGACAGGAAGAAGAGATGCTTCGACAGATACGACAGCTCCGAATCTTCTGACAGGTGAGCGGATGTCAGCTCGTGTTATAACAACACGCGCTCGCGGTTGTTTGTTTGCGATCGTAATATTCCAAAGAGTCAATGCTCTAGTGACCGGAGGCTGATTTCGATGTCATGGCCATCGTGAAAAACTTCGGTGTTGCTAGGCCAAATCGGGGCATCGGCGCGGTTGAACGCCCTCAGACTATTACGCTGGGCGGTTTAGTTAGGAGCGCGGTATAAAAATCGGCTGGCTCGGCTATGTCGTAACGTTACGAATTTGTTACTATAATGACGCGAGGATGTTGCAATAGCGCGAGCCAGCCCGCTGATTACATCTTGTGAGAGACGTGCAAATGTTCCGGTTGCCAGGGTAGACGCGTGACACGCTGACAGCGCGTCCTGCGAGCCGAGCCACCGCCGACCAGCACGGCGTGCTGTTTGTACTCGCTAGTTGCCACTTGGTCGCAGTCGCTAAACACGTAACCTTGGCTTGTAATTAGCCGCCAGCCGCTAGTTAGTGCCAAAAATAAACATGTCGCTGACGAATTTTTACTCGTTTCTTGTTTACATACACCTTCTGTAAGTTATTTAATGTGCACACAAGTTCAAGAGCGCTGCTCGAACTCGGAACACTTGTTTTTGATGAATGGAAACTTCTTTCGTATTCGATATTTCAATATTTTTTAATCATAAAAAAAACCCACATTGGCGCTCATACTTGTCCGCTACAAAGTAAATTTGTGACGTTATAAACACAATAGGTACTTAGTTATATCGTGTTAGAATTCGGACACATGCAAACGTAATAGAAAAGATAATTCAAGGTCAAACAAAGTGTTAACTTTTCAAATTGAATGCGTAAGGTCCCACGGTCGTGATTCAAATTAGCTCCTAAACAGTGTTATGTAACGCAAAACTTCGTTTTAAAGTTTTGTTAACTAAATCAAAATTCACTATTCAATTGTTAAAATGAGTAATACTAATTTAAACACCTATTGAGGGAAATGAAACACGTAAATGGGTAAATTGCGTAATGGTAAATTGCTATAAGGATTTGATAATTATCTCACACAAACAAATCATTTTTTTCTGGTAAATGACTGCTGGGTGCTTTACTGCTCAATTGAAATCCTTCTTTTGTGTTATCAAAATTGTCTTATAAAAAAAATTCTTTAAGACACTGCTACTAAAGAAAAGTACAACATTGATTACTTTTTGTGTTTAATAGAACTAAACAATAGTAAAGTTAATAGCAATGATTGACATTTTGTATGAATGTACAGTTTTCATTTGTTAATAAACAAAATTAATTATTGTCAACTTTGACATAAGTAATTATGCTTTTGCTACACTTCTATAATTGGGAATGTGCAGGGTATGGATGATTGGTATTGTTTTTTGTGTTATTGTGTTTTGCATGCAAATAAGTTTTTCTAGCTTTTATTATTAGCATAAATACATTTGTACAAATGATGATTGTAATGTTCTTTTTAATATGTACTCTCTGTATTTTGTGTTTTTAAATTAATTTTTAATACAAGTTTTAATGTTATTTATTTTCATAAACTTTGAGCAAAATATGGTGTGCTTTCCCCTTAGTGTTTGTTGTGTATTTGAAAGTTACAATATATAGTAGTACAGTATTCTAAATTAATCCACTTTTTGTTTCAAATTTTTACTTCAAATTGTTTTTATTTCACACAATTCCACTGTAATAGCTTTGGAAATCCTTTGAGGAACCCTATTTGTCATAATGGGCTCCTGTGGCAAATTATGATTATAAAACATACTTTTAGCAATTATTGCACATATGGCAAGTTGAGATTAATTTTAACATGTTACTAATTCATAATGCATGATTCTTTAGCTGTCGAATTATCATAGTTTTAAATACAATTTGACTAGTTTATATTTTTATTGATTAGAAAGTCTGTATTGAGATTTATTAAAGGTTAATAACTTTCAGTGTATATTCCTATAGTAACAGTGTTTTATGTTGACACTGCTGTGACTTTAATACATCTGATACTACTTAAATGCAGTTCAGTTCAGAGAGGCTATTCTATGATCCGAAACGATACTCGAATGTTCGAACTTTGCATGTAAAACTATATGAATGTGCCTAGCTAATCTACAAAATGTTCGAATCGTACGTCGCTCGTGAGTCGCAACCGTGGGCTAAATTCCAAGTGAATGATAAGTATCATATAGAATAGTATTGATTTTTAAACGTGGAAATTAACTAAATAAGTTACTCCGTACGTTAAATTTCGAATATTCGAGTTTCGTTTCGGATCGTAGAGCAACCCCCATAATCTGATGACAACTATCCACCAAAATGAAATGAATATCTCGTCAATCGAAATAATGATGGCGGCTATAATATATACATTCAACCCCGATACAATTACGTAACGTGACACACAAACAGCATCACGTTGAACTTGACTCGATTATAATATCAAGGCAAACATTATCGCACAGTGACGCAAAAAATGCTCTAGTCGAGTATAATAATATGATAACGCAATATTTTTGTCTTTGCGAAGCCGTTCGATAGTTTTGCGAATTTACTCACATTTATCTAGCGTAGAATTATAGGCATAGTGACCGATATCAACTGTTTGTTGAGTACAACCATTGACACAAATATATGAACAGGGCGGAAAGCTCGTAAAGTATTCCGACGTAAGTGGTGCGCGCGCTCCAGTAGGTACTAGGTACGAGTACATCTCTCTCTAGTGGAGCGTTACGGACCTAAGTCGTCGCTCGCAACGATTTTGAAAATTCTTTCTTGTATTATGACAGAAAGGTTAATAAAAATGAAGTTAATATTTGTATGACCGTTTAGACGAAATCTATTAAATTAATTTAATTTTATATTTATTTTAGCGCGATTTCGCGATAGAAGTACAAAATCCGGTTAGATAATATGATGAAAATGGTTAGGCCTAAATATTGTTGTGGAATTCAGCTATGATGTTTCGAATCCAGGTTATCTCAGCCATTTTGGTATAGTGACTGCCTATAAAATATGTCGGTATTTGCTGTGTGCAATAATGTTTGACTTTTCCTTTCTTTTTTTTACCAGCGTTCCGGAGTTTGCACTGAAACTGGTTATAAATTTGAATTTAATTGCAAGTATACTTATGTGGTAGTTTTATGGAATAGTTCCAGTATGGTACCAGTTTATATCGATTCTGTAACTTTTGGTTCTTTTGCTAGCTGTGTGCTTCTTTTTCATACCGTAAACAAGAAGTCTAAAAAATATGGATTCTGTGAAGTTCTCAATCCTATGACTTTTGGAATCAAATTAAAACATTACAATATCTTAATTCCCATTATGAACTTTTATTTGTGAAAATTTCAATTGTATGAGTAATACTAACGAGTTTCTTTTAATAGAACGAAGAAGGCTAGTTAATTAAATTTCAAAATGATTTATCTTAATTACCAAGATTACGTTAATAAAGTCATGAAGTTAAGATTCATATTTTTTGCCGCATCCGTCGAGTATTCGCTCCTGTAGTTTCGTCGTCACACATTGCCATGAAAACCTTTGTAAATTGAAACATAATATGTAAAGAAATTTATTGGTTTATAAACATAATTAATTGAAAGTATTATCCGTAATGCAATATGGGTCATTGCTGTTGACAGCTTCTCGAAGTTGTGTGTTGACTTCGTTAAAACTAATATCAATTAGTTGTATTTAATTAGGTTGTTAATGGGCACATGCGGTAGGAGCTGGGATGGGCGGACATGATGTTTTGTACGCATGTACCATTCGATGATAACTTTTTAAATGTATAATTAAATACCGTAATGTTGGTTATGAATTTCCTGAATATGCAGTCGTACTATTGATACTGTATCTAGCGCCTGTACATATTGTATAAAGTTTAAAAATAAATAAATAAATATAGTATATTTGATACTACAGTCGTAAGTTGTAGATTTTGTAGTGCCGGAAAGATTTCAACCTCTGCCTTTGTGACTATAAAACAAACAGGGTAACCAAGTAATAAAAGTATACAGTGATAAAACCGAATGAATTAAATTGCTTAATTTTACGGAAAACAACAATTATTTCTCCAATCTTTGTAGGACTTAGATTTTACACACCATGCCTACTGTTATATCGGGCACAAATTCCTGACACCGGGTTTTTTATATACCATTTTATTATTTTTAATCACATTTTGTATCTCAAAACCCAGTGATGCAAATCAAATTTTCAGTCCAAATTACTAACTAACAAAAAATAAATAACTAACAAAATAATCGTCCATAGTAAAGTCCCCACTAGCGCGGTGCGTGCCAGCCGCGAAGTCCCAGTTCGACGCGTGGCCGTTCGGTATCGCAGATAGTGTTATGTGGGTCACACGCGGTGACATAGCGATAACCGTGCACGCCGCGCCCCTGGGTGCGCCAACCCCTCCAACTAACTACCAACCGACTGACATCTTGTACATGTTGACAATAACACATGTTCCATTGGTGAGCTGGTGCCTTGTGGGATGTTTAATTAAATGATTAGTAATGGGATTTATTGCTATTTCAAATTAACACCACCAGATTGCTATTTTTGAAAGTTAAGCATGCTATATATTTCCGCTATTGCTAATTGCCCTCCACAAACAATTCACACACAAATAATTGCGACTTAAATTAGAATAACGTATGTGTCTTTACATTGACGGCCTCATTCATAGACAGAAAACCCATTTTAATTATCGAGTATTTTGTCCCTTTCAAATGACTTTTGAATTTATTTTGAGCAAAGAAGATATAAATTATAACCATTCAATATCTCTCAATTTAAGACACTGCAGACTAATAATTATAAATAATTTATCACTTTGTTAATATTTTAAATTATTAACTAGCTACTGAATTAATATTATATAAACGGAAGAAAATACTTTTTGGGTCCTAAAAAATAAATAGCATACACCACTTACGTAGAAATCAATCTCGTATCTCCATCGCTGTATGAAGGAAGGATTAACTCACATACACACTACATTAATATGGATTATTAACTATTAATTATAGTTCGTCTAGCTTTACCGTGAGAAATTCATAATCGTAAAATTGAATACAAAGTTCCCACTAAACGAGAAAGATACTTTGGTCGTTCACTTCCTTATGCTCGCTTCCTTCACCTTTAGACGCGATATCTAAGAATTTAATGCGGTATTAGGTTAATGATTCTTTCCGCTACACGTTGATATCTGTGGATTTCCTCGAAATTACCTTTTATGACGCTTTTCTTAAGTAATTCCTTATTGACTAGCATCCTGTTCTTTGATATAAACTGTATATTATAAAAGAAATAGTAATATGTGATTTACTCTCTTTAAGATTTGTTGCAAAATTGATAAAGTTATGTAGTCTAGTTTGTACAATATTCATATGAAGCATCGTAATTGTTCCTCTAATAATTGTCTTCAATTCTCTAGTCAGCTCATACCTTCAAGTTTGCGATTCTATTAGGCGATTTGTAAGACCGGCAGCTAATATTTTCGGGGTAAATAGGCACAAACTCAGTCAACAATATGGTCACTTTCCAGTGCTGATACACAACTTTCACGCAGTAATCTTATAAAGAAAGGCAAAATGATAACTAATCAGTTGATAGTACGGCAATACCATCAGATGCAGTGTAGGTACTCAGCTCAACTAGACTAAAAAGACAAAACTAATATAGGTTATTACTTATTAGACATAGTGAAAATGAGTAACACATCGCTTATCAAGGGTTCAGTATAATCGATAGAGCACTCGAACGCGGTATCTCGAAGGCTTATCACGTTCGGTAACAGGTACCGATAGTTGCGTTGTACGTTTTTCCTCTAATTTCTCTCATGGCAACCGTAATCTGTTTTAGCGCCGTTTTATCGCGTTTTATTTCCACTTCACCTTGCTTTATGTTTGGTTATGCGTACGTGTTCTGTATGTCGCAATTTTCTATGATATTTTGCTATCTTAGATAAATGATAATGATAAAAAGTTCTTCAAATACTTCATCTCTTATAGGCAAGTTGGTCAGATCTCTTATTGGCATACGTGTCGGCAGTTTATGTATGACATTCAACAGACTTGGTGACATTAGCCAGACTGCCCTGGCGGTGCAGTTATGCCACGGTATGGTTACAAAGTTCAGGTCTCGGGTTTGAATACAAGGTCGGGCAAAGTGATATTGGATTTTTCTAATCATTGTCACTCCGGAGTCCATTTGTGCCCAATTTGGGGATAGGCTCGCCCTATCACTTTGTGGGTCGGAACATAGATTGGGAAATAGGGGTGCCCTGGCAACTTTGCTAACCCCTTCTGGGAAAAAGGCGTGAGTTTATGTATACCCGGTATCTCAAGACTGCTACCGAAAACGAATCCGGGTGGTAGTTTTAGTGGCTACAAACACAATGCAATTAAAAATTTCGCCTAGAAACGCGACATTTTTTTTTATGATTTTTTAAATATCGTCATTTTTGGGTGGTAAATCCATAGTTTTTGCTAAAATAATAATTTTAACTCTTTTATACCTTAGAGTATTTATAAATAAAAGGGTATATACTATTATTTTAGGAAAAAATGTATTTACCACCCAAATATGGCCATAGGAAAAAAATAACAAAAAAAATTTCGCTTTTTTTTGCAACTTTTTCTGTTGCATTGTGTCTGAAGTCGCTTAAACTACCACCCGGCTTCGTTTTCGGTAGCAGTCTTGATATACCCTGTATACTCAACAGCCCAAAGTTGTTAGGAGATAAAATATGTCAGTCGAGTTAAAAAGATAAAATATGGTAGAAGTACTACAGAATTTTAACAAAAATATATGCAAAAAATTACTCACTTAATTAAATAATTAGTAGTTGAGAATGAATGGAAATAAGCATTTACACAAGACTTTACATATTAATTGTGGTATCAATTAGCATTTAAATGTACAGTTCATGATTATTTTCATAGTTCAAGGCTTCATCTATTAAAAATAAATATTCAATGTAGATATTTTGTGTATCAATACGGTCGATAATGACTTAACGCAAAAAATGTATTAAAAGTTTAAATTAAAACACCACACACTTGCAAGGGAAAGGGGAATCTAAACAAATCGTTATTTAGCAATTTCATTATCAGCCGGAAGATGCATAAAAACAACCTGTCCGACGTTTAGGGTTGCCACTCGTCAACTAATAAATATAAACATATCATAAACAACAGCATGTTACTTTTGCCTAAATTAAAGTATTTAATTTTAGTCCATTCTACGGAATAAAAATTATAAGTACTTTGAATGAATTTTCGATGGTAAAAGCATGTGCATTAACCCATAATTTCACTAAAAATAATATATATCGTAAACTTTATTTTATGTAATTGATACTATAATCTACATCTTAACCACGATCAGATACAAGTATAAGTTATGTTTGGTTGTTCGTTGGCAGCGTATAAGATTTATTTACTACTAGATTTTGACTACGATTACACGGTTCCATTATCTATTGAGTTTCACGCCATTAGTGGAAGCAAAAGTTGCGAAAACAGATACATCTGGTGGTAGGTCTTTCATATGTGAGAGGCCGACTGGTTAGGTACCACCGCAATGTCTATTTCTCCCGCCAAACAGTAGTGTAAATGTAATGTTGTTTTTCGGTTTGAAGGACATTGTAGTTAGAGTAACTACTGGACATTGAGACTTAACATCTTATGTCTCAGGACGGCGAGCGCAGTGGAATGCCAAGCATTGCTTTGTAATTCATGGTGTTGTATGGTTTTGCTACTGTTCATTAGCGGTCGTATCGGTTACCATCAGACGAACGGCATGCAAGTCACGCTATTCATGGGAATAAAAAAATATGGCTGTAGACGTGCCAAATATGAAAATACATATTATAAAATAATATTATTGCTGAAACATTAGCAGAATAATTCTATAGTCTAAAGCTATAACCATCTTTTATAAATAGTATAGAATCGATCACTTGCCAACCCTTACACCGTTTCTCCTATAGATTTCCATAAACCGCTATGTTATGCATCTCGTGGTGCGTAAACACTACGTGTAATATGTCAGCTGTCGAATACATAGTGCTGGTATTAAACTTATCAACCACTTTGTCGCTCCTTATCAGTTATAAGTTCTCAAGTGACGTTACATCAGCTGTTTTATTTCACCTTCAAGTTGTGACTCACTAAAGATGCAAAATAAAAATTCAGAATGTGGAATTTCTAATGAATAGTTACTATCCTTATATGATCAATTGATTAATTTATGTTGGGTACTGCAAAAGCATTCTAAGGTTCGCCTTCATTATTATTTTTATACTTGCTTTAAATTGGTGCGTTTAATAATACCTTCGCCTTAATTTAAATAATAAAATAAATTACACCAAAGCTAAGAGACTTATTAACTTAAATTATGATATAATGCAAACAGAAATGATTCGTATTTTTACCTAGTAAGTATGGTGATCACTTCGAGTACCAATAGTTACCCCAATATCTATAAGAAATTTCCTCATCCACCTCTTAGGGCCCCATAGAATATAAAAATGAGGGACGATTGGTATTCTCGAACCGTTTCTCCGCAATAAAAACGCCGCGCCATCGCATACAGTCGTATTATAGAATCTCTTTGGTCATTTTTTACCGCCAGTAGTGAAAACGTGTACTGTAAGGAACAATAGACAATGATACACCGGCTGTTCCAAGTCACATTAAACGGAGTCATTAGGAAACTGGCGCGAAAGTTTTTAACAAGTGACGTGGAAAGGGCCGACAAAACGAAAACAAGTTAGTTGCACGATCGGTAGGTAGGGCGTTCACGCGTACCTAAGCCACAAAGGGTGAACAGTAAAATAAAAAGTTAGGAGTTCTAACCGGGCGCGCCGGGGGACACCGAACGGGTTCCCGGCAGCGCTGCGGTAAGTTAGTGGAACACTTGGAATGTTTTATTTTTCACTGCCACGCCGCAGTAAGTTTGTTTTATGTGTGTCAATGTTTCGTTTGGGAAATTTATTAATTTATGATGCGACGGTTGCAGTTGTATTGCAAATGGTAAAATCTATTCAGATGTACAGTAGTAACACTAGATTTTTGTGATATATATATATACACAGTCAGGTCATAAGTATTGTCACACAGTAAAAACTTTTCTTTTAGAATGTTGGCCACAAAAAAGTTTATTGAATTCGAATTTCGAATTGTTCATGAAAATAAAAATGTATACTTTTTAGAATTTTACTCATTTTTAAATATGTATGGAGTGGACGCTTAAAGGAGACCGTGTTGCAGTTATTGCGTTGCATCGTTGCGGTTACGCGCCAATTCAAATTTTTGACATACTGAAAAATTTGAATATAACCAAAAGATTCGTTTATCGTACCATCAAACGATACAATGAAGACTCTAGTGTAGATGACAGGTCAAGAAGTGGTCGCCCTCGGTCTATTAGGACTTCAGCAGTGATAAAAGCTGTGAAGGCGCGAATTCAAAGAAATCCCAAACGTAAGCAGAAACTGTTGGCCCTTCAGATGGGGTAAAGCAGAACCACGGTGAAAAGGGTGTTAAATGAAGACTTAGGGCTTCGGGCATATCGAAGAAAAACAGGACGTCGTTTGAATGCTCGTCTAATGGACCTGAGACTGAAGAGATGCCGCGCTTTGTTGAAGCGGTACGCGGGAAAAAAATACCGGGAATTTTTTTTTTTAGATGAAAATTTTTTTACCGTAGAAGAGAGCTACAACAAACAAAGTGATAAGGTGTACGTACACAGTAGTGAAGAAGCGAGCAACCGTATTCCGCGTGTCCAACAAGGTCATTTTCCATCCTTACTCATGGTACGGTTGGGAGTTTCTTATTGGGGCTTAACAGAGGTACATTTTTGTGAGAAAGGTGTATAAACGAATGCAGTTGTGTATCCAAATACAGTCCTGACGAACCTTGTGGAACCTGTTTCTCATACCATGTTCAATAACAGGCACTGGGTATTCCAACAAGATTCGGCGCTAGCTCATAGAGCGAAGAGCACACAAGACTGGCTGGCGGCGCGTGAAATCGACTTCATCCGGCACGAAGACTGGCCCTCCTCCAGTCCAGATTTGAATCCGTTAGATTACAAGATATGGCAACACTTGGAGGAAAAGGCGTACTCAAAGCCTCATCCCAATTTGGAGTCACTCAAGACATCCTTGATTAAGGCAGCCGCCGATATTGACATGGACCTCGTTCGTGCTGCGATAGACAACTGGCCGCGCAGATTGAAGGCCTGTATTCAAAATCACGGAGGTCATTTTGAATAAACTTTAGTGTCGTAAGAATCTATGTTTTGTTAAGTTCATTTTGGTATATAGATGGTTACATAATGAATAAACTTGTTTCAATTATTTTATATTAAACATGTGACAGAATTTATGACCTGACTAGGTATATATATATATATATATATATATATATACAGGGTATATCAAGACTGCTACCGAAAACGAAGCCGGGTGGCAGTTTAAGCGACTTCAGACACAATGCAACAGAAAAAATGGCAATAAAAAGCGACAATTTTTTTTTTGTTATTTTTTTTCTATGGCCATATTTGGGTGGTAAATACGTTTTTTCCTAAAATAATAGTGTATACCCTTTTATTTATAAATACTCTAAGGTATAAATGAGTTTAAATTATTATTTTAGCAAAAACTAAGGATTTACCACCCAAAAATGACGATATTTAAAAAATCATAAAAAATAATTGTCGCGTTTCTATGCGAAATTTTTAATTGCATTGTGTTTGTAGCCACTAAAACTACCACCCGGCTTCGTTTTCGGGAGCAGTCTTGAGATACCCGGTACATATATATATATATATATATATATATATATGTGATAATATTTGAACAATGTTGAATTCGAACTAAAAAAAATATACAAAAAATATATAGTTTTATACAATGAAGATCACTCAAACAATGTTTGTATATCAAATATATTCATTGTATCAGTCACTGCAAAGATATTTTATTCTAATTCCAGCAACCCGACAAGCCTCTCCGAGTTTTGAAATATCCTTATGAAAAATCTCATTAATTCATGTCTTATCACACATTGAAACAGAAATAGCTGTGACTGGTCCTATTGGCACCTCTGCCTACGTAAGTGTGAACTTAGAAATATAATAAGTACACGAATAAAATACGAAATGACAATAAATTATGAGCACGAGATTAACATTTTTTAACAAAACTCAAGATTTATACCATAGTGAAGTGTCACGGAAAGTGTTATTCGTAGGTGTAAACATGATAAATAGGCGTGCATGGATTATGCATGTGAAATGGAGGACGGCTGCGTACGCAAAAGATAACGTGGACTTTTTAGGTATAATTAATAACACATGTCGATGTGTAGTATTCGCCAGCTGTGAATAAGTTGACACGTTATCGCTCGCGTATTACGTCAATGATTTAATAAAAAGGTCAATAGAGCAACCTTATTTATACGTGTTTTATCCTTTGAACATTTTTATGCTTTAACTTTTACGTAATAGCGTAGTTGACGTTGTTTGTTCTGCTCGTATGTGTGTGACATGAACACGCAATCGCTAGCTAGCTAAATACGGTTTCAGGTTTGAGTCCCGGAACGGTCTCGGTAAAGCAGTGTTAGCGTTTGCTGCGTCACATCCGATGGTTAAAGAATCTAAACTAAACAGGTTATCAGTCATACGATAAAACCTTACATTTGTATGATAAATTCGCAGACTGCTGATTAATTATATCCGAATTCTTATCTCTATATTGTGTTATCAGATATTCATCATCTGGACTTTTTATACTATTTGCCAATTATTCGTTTCTTAATTTGTACTTATGTTTTTTCCTGATTCATATTGAATGTTGCATTTGATACATATTATATAAAACAATTATTTTTAAAACATCGACACGGAGGATACATAGATAAATTATTTTATTGAATGTTGCAGTTGATATATTATACTATCTTATACAATTAAAACACTGACACGGAGGATATAATCGACTAAAAAAACATTAGATAAAAAAATTTAAAATTCCCCCAGCTGACTACCGCGACGCATCACTCGACCGGTCGCTCCCCCGTCCCGCCGGCCTGTCATTAGAAGCGTGCGCGGGCGCATTGGCCCTGCATGCCCGCCCCGCGCCGCGGTCACGGGAACCTCGCCACTATACACTACACACAACACACTACACATGCACATACAAACCACTGCGCGTGTGAGAGTGGATCTCGACCTCGTTCTGTTTGGTTAGGATGCGCTTGTGGGATATAGGTTTTGAGTCATGTGATTGCGTCTATAGAGATAGACTTCTATGGTGATATACCATTGAGGTTACTTAATACAGCGAAGGCAAGAACAATAGTGATGGGATATTGACAAAAACACAATATAACTCATTATAAACAGAAATTTTATCATTAAAAGACAATGAGAATACCTGAAGTTTTGTATGCGATATTGATGTATCCATACATAACTCTTCTGTTTGGATAAAATTAATGGACGCGACAACACATTTTTTGCGTTTAAATTAGGACCATTCTTCGAAATGATCCGCACAGCGATAGCTTGATATATTGTCGCCAACTACCGAAAAACTAATCGCACACGAGAATACAATGGCTTATCCATTAGGCCGACGCGAGACACTTTCAGAATGTGTCAGAAAAAATATTTATTCATGACGTATAAATCATGCGAGGAACGAATGTGATTGGTACACAGTCGACTCTAAATATTAAGGTGCAGAAGCTCAATTTATCTGAGCCTCCCTTACGTTTCAGGAATGTTTTGAAAGAAACTTAACAGCTCAGCTCTCTTAGAATTGTAAATGTATTTCAAAGTGTATATAAGCCCGCTGCAAAGTATAGGCGTTAAAACTCAAGTACGAATTTGCATATAATTTAAGGGGCTTAATGACGGAAGATGGGGAGGGAACCCGAGAACTACCGAAGTTGGTATTATCACTTCCGCCATTTATCATGTCATCATCATCAGCGTCATCCGAAAGATATCCACGGCCAGAAACGGCATATTCGATTCCACAAATTGCTAATGTATTTGGGGTATGTTATTTGTAGGGCTAGCGTAAATTATTCAACAAAAAGTTCACAGTACTAATAACAATGTTTCAAGTGTTAGGGCATCGATTTCGATTACTAAGTGGCAGTTATCATACACAAAACAAAGGGGGGAGTGTAATTTTTATCACCTAACTGACCATTAGTGTGTGTGATTGGATGAATATGTAGTTTTTGCACTTTTTCCATTCTATGACATCCTTAAAAGCTGTGTGTAAGCCGCAATATATCAAAGTATTGTTTTATTTGTTCTTGGATTTTATTTATTTACAGTTTTTGTAAATAAAAAACAAACTTTTTATTTTTGTTAAGAGGCACCTACGCAGGCCGGCATAATTGTTTCCATTGGCATGGGACTGCCGTCCGATGCCAATGGATACTCCGCCTGGGCGGAATTGGCACTTTCCATCAGGTGCAATGCCGCCACTATGCCAGGCCATTAAAAAAAAAAAAACAGTTTTAAAACTTATTTTAGCTATCGAATGTTTTGTCACTGGTCAGCGTTAACCTGCATGGAGGCGGTCCATAAAAAAATGGAAACCTCACAGTAATAGATCTAATTTTATCAGGTAGCGACTTTTTTTATTATCTGCTGAAAGTATAAGTAGATCTGTTGTCTAACACATTTCAATTTAATACGTTTACAAATAAAGATAACTAAGCAAGTGCCCCTTGGCGTTTTTTATAAATAGCGAGACATAAACTTGGGACACCTTTATTAACAAGCATTGGCATATAAAGTTTAATAGTTAAAATAAACATTCGTTATTGCTATCGCGGGGACACGACTCAAGCTGCACGTCATTACATAGTAACACGGTGTGGTGGCTTCATTTACAATAACTTGGCTCAATGCGGACTTGGAATATTTTGAAAAATTGCATGCTCATTATAATGTAATGAATGGAAGAAGTGACATCTGTGTATATAATATGTAAGAGACAGTAAGGTCAGTCCCAACCAGTACAAATAATATTATTAATAAGACTTAACAGAATTTATTTTATTGTAAAAAATCGTATACGTTTTTAAGAATCTATTGTCATACTAGAAGTAGTTTTGACGTTTTAATGATTTTTTTCATTACAATATGTAATGAATGGCGAGATGAGTACGCAGTTCGCATGATGGTAAGTGATACCACTCATGAACTGTGGCAAAACCATTACAAAGCAATGCTTAGCATCCCACTGCGCTCGTCATCCTGAGACATAAGATGTTAAGTGTCAATACGTCCAGTAGTTACAAGAAAGCCAATAAAACTATATTTTTTTCTTTTCTTTCCCCTATCGACGTATATCTTAATCACGTCTCATCGTATATTCTGTAGAGAAATTCAAATTGTGCATCTATACATACATACATACCGGGTATCTCAAGACTGCTACCGAAAACGAAGCCGGGTGGTAGTTTTAGTGGCTACAAACACAATGCAACTAAAATTTTCGCATAGAAACGTGACAATTATTTTTTATGATTTTTTAAATATCGTCATTTTTGGGTGGTAAATCCATAGTTTTTGCTAAAATAATAATTTAAACTCTCTTATATCTTAGAGTATTTATAAATTAAAGGGTATACACTATTATTTTAGGAAAAAAAATATTTACCACCAAAATATGGCAATAGGAAAAAAATTAAAAAAAAAATTGTCGCTTATTTTTGCAACTTTTTCTGTTGCATTGTGTCTGAAGTCGCTTAAACTACCACCCGGCTTCGTTTTCGGTAGCAGTCTTGATATACCCTGTATAAATAAAATTGAAGTGTCTGTTTTAAGAGTGAAAATAAAAAAAAATGTCCTACTACATATCGTTATATACACGATACCTGTGCCGAAAATGATATTTAATTTTTTTTTGTCTGTCTGTCTGTCTGTTCCGGCTAATCTCTGAAATGGCTGGACCGATTTTGACGGGACTTTTTTTGTCAGGTAGCTGATATAACAAGGAGTAACTTAGGCTACATTTATTTTAGAAAAAGTTAATACAAAAAACTGAAAATAAATGTGTAACGGGAGTTTACCGCCGCTCGCTAAGAGATGGCGCCACCGTAGAATTAGATCGCGGTATGGTTTCGTTACAAAGGTTGATAATTAAAACAAAAAGGCAAAAACCAAAAAAAAAAACTAAGTAAACTAATTAACTTTTTTGTTAAATTCCACGCA
The DNA here is from genome assembly GCA_009982885.2 of Hyles vespertilio. Classification (NCBI taxonomy): domain Eukaryota; kingdom Metazoa; phylum Arthropoda; class Insecta; order Lepidoptera; family Sphingidae; genus Hyles; species Hyles vespertilio. Next base: position 3,849,509 of record CM042816.1, read on the forward strand.
GACGAAGTCGCGGGCACAGCTAGTTTATAATAATTTCTAATAGTGGCACTAGGAAGCAATTGATATAAGTTATTGGCTATCGCTTATTGCGGCGGTGACCCTAACTGTAGTGTGGTAAACCTTCCCTGACCCTTCGTTAGCACCAAGATATAAATTGATACTGGCCACGAACCACCGCCATTTATTTATATGAGGATTTCATCTTGATGGTTTCTGTAATTTTGTTTAATGAGGGAATGTTTTCTATGCTAATAATATTGATTAGGCTTTAAGACTTAAAGCATATGTATTGTGTAGACTGTAGAGGGTATCCGAATATAATATTAGAAATCATTTCATAAAAGTTATATATTTGTAGTTAAATAAGTACATCATTTATCATTAAAAAAGTCCTAACTTCCTCTGTTCGCGTGGCTATTATTATTAGGTACAACAGGTACCCGTCCAACTTGCCCAACGTATCTCGAACGCTGTCGACGAAGTTCCGATCGGTAACGTCGATAGGGTGTTTCTCGTCTTTACGATCGGCGACGGCCGTGTGACGATACGACACCGGTCCAGTCAGGTAGAAACTGAGTCATCAGCACGTCCAATGGTCGTTCAACTTGCATTATTGTTTATTTGTGTTTTTATTGTTTGCCGCATGACGCGTGCGCACTGCGTCGGAGAGCACGATGCGAGACGACCGCGCTGTATCTCCACTACGTACAAAGACCCCAGACGGGGTGTAATCATGTTGTAATTTTTATGAAAATCGCCTGTCTTGAGAGTAGTAAAAGTTTGACTTTTATCGTTTTTACAAACTTATGACGCTGGTTGAGGCCAATGACGGGTGTCTCAGGAGAATTGGTCGGATTTACGCGTTGCATATGACGACTTTTATATATTTATAATACTTAAAATTATCTCTAAAATTGTGTAACAAAAACAATGCTTACTCAAAAACGTATTTAAAACGAAAACAGTAAGATTTTATGACGTGTAGTCTGTGTTTTAATATTAATTAATGATAAAATATTTGTTCTCTGTGAGCCGTCTTACGTAATTGGGATTAAAGATTAGCATTTCCGTGGTGAGTGAGTTTTTACGTTTAATACAACTAACTTTTATCTCTAGGAATTTCTATTTTAATATATTTTGTGCCGTCTTAATTTAGTTGAGAAGTTGATCGAATCAAAGTGTTCCCCGAGTTAATATTATATAAATTAATATTGCCGCGATTAATAACTTAAGAACAGCGGCTAAAAGACCTATCCATAGATAGTTTTAAAACCTATCTTAACTATGGAATGTTTTGTCCCTTTCGAATGACTTATGAATTCAGTTTGAGCGAAGGAGACAAAATGTTCGGTTAGTAAAGTTTCCAGCATCTGCCAGCAACCTTTCGCAAATCGTCACTCCACCTAGCTCGAAGACTCCATGCGACCAGCCGAAGTCAGGATGGAATTGCAATTTGGAAGAGGCCTATGTCCAGCAGTGGACAGTAGTATAGGCTGATGATGATGATTATGATGAGTAAAGTAGGTTTTTAATCTGTCTATGAATAAGGCTTTTAAGGTTTTTCCAAGTTTAATCGGTATTAGAACAAAACTTAGATATCGGGTGTTAGCAACTAACGATGAATTTCTGAATTATCACAATTCACGTAACATCACACGTCGCGTTTCGTTTTCCCTATCATTATCAAGGTCACAAAATTCCCACTATCAGATAACAAAGCGGGCGAATCACGTAATGCGTGATTTCATAAATAATATAAACCTGCAAAATTCTTTGATCACGATTACAAGATATTTGATTGTACTATCTGTATGTGATAATTGGATATAAATAGGTGTTACACCTCTTTTTATATTAGTCTAGTGCCTCATCGAAAAAGCGGGGCAAAGAGAAATACATAACTAAGTTTTGGTCCAGTTTAGTTTCGGTCCAGTTTAGTTTTGGTCCATAGTACATTTTACCAACACTCACACCAGCAAAACAAGATCGAACCGGACTATATTTTTGATACTTATCATGTTAGCCAACTTTGCTACCGAAGTAATCATTACTATTTCTAGCATACTGGCTTAGTGCAGATTACAATCTTAAATGCGGATATCTAACTTGTGAGTTTCCACTCGATAATAGCATTATAACCTTAATTTAATTTCATATTTGCATTGATTAAGGCAGCGTCATATCAGATTATTGTATGCACACGACTAATCCACAAAACATAAAGACAATGTTTCGACACGGATAAAATGGCACGCTAAAACTTGTTAGATATGAAATCCAAACGGGCGGCATTCTTCATGCTCGGAGCCCTTACAATTTTAACGGTAACTAACGCGGCGTGGCGCTGTGTACTATACATACAATAATGCTTATAGCAATACCCCGAACTTAGGCGGTAGGGAAAGAGCGGACGCTTAGTCGAATTCGCGCGATTCAGGCCTCGGGATATAATTATGTATAGAAATACCTATAGGGTAGTTAATTGTGACCGGAGTTCATGGAAAGAACTGAATAACTTAATATATTTCTATGGTGTTAAAAAATATAAATGAAAGGATTTTACTCAAAAATCTGTAAAATCATTTGGGACAACATGGGGACAACTAATTAAATTGCCTATAAATATACGGCTTTTCTATAGGTCACAATGGTTCGCCTTGAGGGAAAACTACGTTCAGCCATGGATTTCTGTGACTGAAAATAATTATGATACAAAGCAACTATCTAAATCATTAATTATTTAACTTGGTACTTCTACCTCAGCAATATGTTTTGCCCCTATCTAGGCTATCAGTCTAATAGAATCGCGTAATTCTAAACTCACATAAGTCGGGTATAGCCTATGTCGTATTAAAGCTGTGTCGTGTATCACAGGCAGAGTCGGGTCACGCGACTCTGCGCCGGGCGTGCATGGGGTTACTCTGTATTCCAACACAACGACGAATGTTCGAATACGCATGTAGAACTGTACGAATATGCCTAAATACTGTACAAAATTTCGAAGTGGAGATCCTTGGGGGAGGCCTACCTGTGAACTTCCTGTGGCTGAGATGATGATGATGGTGATGACTTTACAAAATATTCGAATCCTGTAACGTACGTAGTAATCTGAGACTAAGTTCGAAGTGAGTGATAAGTTTCATAGACAATAGTATTGATTTAGAAGTGGAAATTTTTTATCTTATATGTTGACGTTCACCGTCCGAACATTCGGATTTCGTCTCGGAGTATACAGTAGCCCCTCCAGTGCCGTGGAATGCTAACAGCCTTGAAACACTATCTGTTTGTTTACTGCACTATTGGGTTCACTCGTTATACTGGGGTCTGTTGGTATTGTATACTGCCACACACGGTGCTCTTCTTCAGTTTTTATTGGTAATTTGTAGAGCTTGCGACATAGAAAGCTTGCTAGTTGACTTATAAAGTTTATGCGATGCTCATCATTAGCTGTTTATGATATCATTAGTTGTTTATCGATCTTATGAACATTACTAATAATATAACAGGCGAGCTTTGTACTCAGGTTTTCAACTCTCTTAGTCTGTACATATTAGCCATATTTTGACAAACAAACAAGCAACAACTGATGACAATTCATTGAAGCTTCCCACAGAAACACCCACTCTCCATTCCCACTCCAGCAAAAAAGCAAGCAAGGGTAGGGTAGGGGGAGGATCGTCGGGCCTCTAGCAATCTCCGTCAACTAAATACAGTACAGTTCACGTGAGTACGGTCAAGCCGGTCCATACATGTTGAAGTATGGCTCCACCAATTCAAAATATACCAAAAAAAGTATCCACGCTCGAGTGCTATTGCCTCTAGACTGTGCTCTAAATAATTGGGCTTTCCTACAACGATATATATTTTAAAACATAGCAAATTGGTTCCGAACCATATCGCACCCTCGGTGCAACAAAGTCATATATGCAAAAATTACAAGGTTGGAAGGTATAATGAATTAATCTTATATTTTGTTGAATATTTAGTTGTCATAATTTTTTTAAGCTTAAATTACAAGTTGATATTGTGATAAAAGCTGTTCGACTTTTCTATGTCTTGAAATATCATATTTTTATACGATGTCAAAGTTTCAAATGGTTTTCTTGAAAAGTTGCATTTTTGCAAATGTGACTTTGTTGCACCGAGGGTGCGATATTATTGTGTAATTAATGTTTCTTTTTTTGGTAATGAGATGATAAGGCTTTTGAAGTATTTTATTCTTGTGTAAAGTACTGCCTTGGTGGCGCAGTTGTACTACGGTATGATTGCAAAGCTGTGGTCTCGGGTTCAATTACTGGGTCGGGCAGTGATTTTAGATTTTTCTATTCATTATCAGCCCGAAGTCAGGGATTTGTGTTTGATATGGCATTAGGTGCGCCTCGCATCATATCAGGGGACGGAAAATAGAAAGCTAAAGTCTTAGTTAGAATTGCTGGGGAATTCTGGTTCCAATACCTTACGCTATTATTTTTCTTGTGGACTACTTTCATATTATTTTATTTTTTCTATTCATTGAGTAATATTTTATAAACTACGATGCAACATTAATTAATTACAGTATCAAATATGACCCACTCAGACTCATTAACGAGGATCCTATGTCTTTTTTTATAGGCCGTCACACACTTTAATTGTCCTATCAGGGCTACAGGAAAAAGCCCTAACATCCAAACCATATCCTTTTTATGAACTAATCTCAATTAGTATTAAATCAAGCCGTATCTACATTTCGTTAAGACGTAATTAAATACCCAAAGCCTTAACCATAGACGGATAATAAACCTAATATAGCTATCGAATATTTTGTCTCCTTCGTTCAAACTGAATTCAAAAGTTCGAAAAGGACACAACATTTGAAAATTAAAATAGGTTTATTATATGCCCATGATTAAGAACACTTGTATCGTTATTGCTATATAGTATTCTGCAACATCATAACATCTGATGTCGATATAAATCAATGGTTTTTCTCGTTTTATTTAAACCAATAAATCACGAGGCTATCGACCGGGGTGTTATTAATATCCTATAGGAAATAAAGTTATAGAAACACTGGCAACACTGAAGGACATATCAATAACATTGATACGGCGCGACGCGGCGTTGTGATCCACGCTAGTATAAAATTCGAGTTTTCTGTATGACCTAAAAGGCTTTCATTATGAGGCATATACTATGCCTTAAACAACATTACATTGAAAAAAAAAGAACAAAAACAAAACATTAAAGAAGAAGTGTGTCTGTTAACACACTTCTAAATGTAGATGTATTATTTACTCATTAAAATGAAAGTGCTGCATACATAATATTTCAATATTCTCCAAAATTGTCGTCCCACTCTGCCTATTAGCTATATTAACTTCATTACTCGTACAGTAGACCAGGTAAATAACCATTTGATATGGACCACTACAAGTTGGGGGCAAGTGTTAATAACAGCCTCACAACGATCGCTAAATATCACCATATTTCGGAGCACGACACACAAGGCCGAATTTTCTAATAGTAGAACTTGTAGATAGCGGGAAGTCCCGTATAAAGTGTCATAATCAGGCTTGTACATACATACAAACGTTAAATTTTTATAAATAAAAGTAAACACGAGGTAAATAAAAGACTGGAATCGAATGAAGAAATAGGCCCACAAGCAAAAGGGAATTTAGAAATGCGAAGAGAGAATTTTCTTTTTAACTCTTTCTCTAAATTACATAAGAAACGAATCCCAGTTTCCCATAGAACTCCAAATCTTATGCTCTTTCCTTCCTTAGTCATTAAAACAAGCTTATAATTGAGGAATTCTAATCACATTTATGATTAACTCAAATTTTAATACACTTAGGTATTTCAAGTCACTTTGAATATGTACAAATATGACTAAACAAAACACGGTACAGTAAAGAGTGCGTCGATTTCCCCAGATCTCACGTTACCACCTCCACGTCGGAAAGAATCAGTGCACTCTGAGGGCGCCTAATGTACGAACTGGTTCTCTGTTAATGCAATTATCGGGCCGTCTTGCACCCGCTGGCCGCTCTAAGTGACCGAGTATGGGTTACTCTGTACTCAGACACTACGACGAATGTTCGAACATCTTAAGTAAATCTGTACAAATATGCGTGAATACTTTACAAAATTTTCAAATCGTCGAAACCATAGACAAAGTTCGTAATGAATGATAAGTTTGATAGAGAATAGTATTGATTTTTGCAAGTGGAAAGCTTTTATCTCATATGTTGATGTCCGAACATTCGAATTTGAGTCGGAGTATAGAGTAACCCCCAGGCATGAGAAGCGAGATCTTAAACCGAATAGGATTACTTTGTTTGGCGTTCGTGTTCATATGTATGTATGTTACATTGTAAACATTGTCGACTTGTGTGAAACAGAATAGGTGCAATGAAGGTAATAAATATTGGATAAAGGTCTATCGTGTATTGATGAATGCGTGTCCTGTCGGTGACAGATTGTTCGATTAAAACAGCGACTGATTCTTGTGAGCGTGAATGTGGAAATATTTTTGATGTACCAATGCTATGCTTGTTTGATCAGTTTGTTTTGACTAATTTGTGTCAAAGCTTTTTTCTCATAATTGTTATCTATGTTGCGTAATTAACTGATTTCGTGTATCATATCGCAATCTTAAATCGTTCTAAAATGTACTAACGTAATTACTGATATCAGTTCCGGTTTTTCTTTAAAAAAAACATACAATTGAAATCATTTGGGGAGGCCTATTTTCAACAAGAAAACTCATTATGAAATGTTTATTTAACATGTAATTTCTAATTATTTACAATCGACTTTTAGGTATGGCGGATGTGTATATAAGTTTTAACAATAGTTATTTTGGATATCTCACAGTGACAAAAATTTTGGCAGTTGCAAATATTTGGTTAAAGAGTTGTATTGTATTTGCATTCTTTGGTTTCATGCTCAAGATGGTGACGTTTCAAGCTTCGGAAATAATAAATTACTTGGATACGGATATTGATGGATTGACGTCAATCGATCTGGTGAATTAACAAGTGAAGTTTATTATGAATAATAAAAATACACTCACGCCTACAATTTTATATGGGGATCGTAGAAAAATTAATAAACAAAAAATGTTTTAAATTCAAGTTCATGTTGAGGAACGTTAATGCGTGATCAAGCCTATGTACGTGACGATAGGGTGTATTTATTTATTGGCTTTTGATTTCACGTTGTGCAGAGTACTGACAGGCTCGGTTGCTGTGTGGGTGCAGGTTCAACAGAAATAAATTGTTTCCATTGGATTTGGATACAAAATTAATTGAACATCGATTTTCAACGGTCTGCCTTCGCGAGCATTGTTGGCGTATATTTTTTTCAACAAAAAGTGCTTTTGAAGTATTTTTTACCGCGTTTTATGATTGAGCCTTTATTGGGTTCTTATATATAATTGTTCGTGTTTATATAAAAGTTTATCTGTGTTTATATTGGCGTCCTCTGGCGCGGAGGGCGATGGAGGTCGATGTCAAGGGCGCATCGTTTATGTTGCGATGTAGATTGTTATATACATAGGTCTTATTTATTCATAAGGTTTTAATTATAGATGTGATAGATAGCTATAGATCAGAACATTTATTGTGTTATTATTGATTGACTTAATTTAAGTGCAGGTTTTGCAAAAAATATTATAAAAAATATTAGGCGCGCCTGTAGTTTGAGAGAGATTGACATATTTATTTTAAGAAAGATTTTTTTCTTTCTTTTCCTTTTTATTTTTTATAATATGTTTATGATACTAGCACGGAATTATCACGATTTTATTATGTACGTATCTATGCTTTCATAAGTACAGTAAACTGGTATCGTAAATCAAGTGATGCCTATAATTTTTTTTGTTAAAATCAAAAACTCCTAAATAATATCATCAAACGTATGGTTTGTGCGCACGAAATGACTTATTCGCCATAGAGTTTGGTAGAACCAATTTGATATACTAATTATTATCACATGAGTAGTATAGTGCCACTAAACTACATACGAGTAAATGATAAATATTCATCTATATAAAGAGTCAAATAGTTGCACTATCAGGTGCAATGTAAGACATTTTGTCGATAAGTGTATTACTAATTTATATCTCTGTCAGCTTATAAAATAACCGGCTGACATTTTGTAAGCTGTATAAATATTTAAGTAACAGTATTGTAAAACACATTTTTATAGCTTCACATACATACATACATACATACATAACTCACGCCCTTTTCCCAGAAGGGATAGGCAGTGGTGCTACCAGGAATCCCACGTTTCCACTTGTGTGTTCCGTCCCATTATGTGACGGGGGCGAGCTTATCACCATATCCGGCACAAACTGACTTCGAGCTGATAATGAATTGAAAATACCAACATCACTTTTTGCCCGACCCGGTTTCGAACCCAAGACCTCTGGGTTGTAAGCGTACCGTAGTGCAACTGCACTACCAAGGCAGCCTAATTTATAGCTTCATTACGTGTGTAATACAGAAATATAAAAAATAAATTACATGAAAAAAGTTATGGTATTTTATAAATTAATGCATTTGATAAATAGTAAAGATAATTTTATAGTTATTGTTTATTTATGCACGTATGAAAAAGGGCATATTTTTTTTTGTTTTATTGCATTGAATGGCGAGACGAGCATGCCGTTTGCCTGATGGTAAGCGATGCGACCGCTCATGAACAGTAGCAAAACCAAACAACACCTTGATTTACAAAGCAATGCTTGGCATTCCACTGCGCTCGCCATCCTGAGACAAGATGTTAAGTCTCAATATGTCCAGTAGTTACTCTGGCTACAATGTCCTTAAATCCGAAACACAACAGTCCATTTAAACTGCTGTTTGACGGGAGAAATAGACATTGCGGTGGTACCCACCCAGGCAGCCTCTCACATATGAGAGACCTACCACCAGTAAAATGTCAGTCATATTTCGCAAGAGCACGATATCAACGCTTTATTACACTTACTAATTGTATCAAGTATCAATAACATATCTCCGACGTTGGTCAGTCATGTTTATGTATGTATGATATAGTTTTTACTAATTCTTTCACTATTTATCGTCATTATCGACAGCCTCAGTGGCGCAGTTGGTTAGACGGTTGTGAAACGTGAGGCTTCGGGTTCGATCCCCGCACCGAGACAGACATTTGTGTGATCCTCGGGTATTTGTTTAGGGTATGGGTGTTTGTGAGACCGAAAATTCTCTCGTATTTCCTGATACCCATGACACTAGATTCGATCTTAGTGTGGGGATCTGTATGTATCTGACTTTTGGGGGTATTTATTTATTTATTACATCCCTCACAGAACATCTTTACTGCTCTATTTTTAGTGAATTATGGTACTGTCTTATCAAATTCTATGTGATTACAAACTAATTTTAATTCAAGCCAATTTAAACCATGCTTATAATTCTAACACCATTTCGAAAAGCACGTTATTGTAGTTTTTATACAAACAAACTTAGCGGAATTAGTTCCGTTTTTGTTTTGCCCTTTAAGTACATTGTTTGGTTGAGAAGGAATTTATATAAAGGACCTCCAATAACTAGTTCAATAAGTTCAATAAATATCGGGAACACCGTAGTACAGAGCAGCTGTGAGTCGCACCTGCCGTCGCATCGCACTTTCGCCTTTGACATTTCTGCTGTTTTGTATATGGGCCCGATACGATTATTTATTGTGATCGTCCATTATTTCGTTTATACGATAATTACTTTTAAATAACATATTTTGATGTTGTATTTTTATATTGCCAACTTTAATTGGTCTTTATTGCTTGTTTTAAGTTCATTGTTTTTTTATATAATTGGTCAATCAATCCTATAATATTAATTTTTGTTATGAGTGACCTACGCGTAGAAAACTTATATTTGAAATGGCTGGGTTACAAAAAGTAGTAGATGATAACATCAAAAAGTTATTTTTTTAAGTTTAATAAAGTCATGCTGACTTGACATCTCTTAGTAAGAGGACTGATAAATCGTATAGAATGTCTTTATCGTGAAGTGAATTTGATGGCCCTTGTGGCATTTCTGCCTACCTGTTCGGGAAAAGGGTGAGAGTTCATATATGTATGATATTTATTATAGAGAAATATTGTTCAACAACAGTTTGAATGAGAATTCATTGGCGATATTTTTGGCGATCTGTATCAGCCCATATACGTCCCACTGCAGGGCACGGGCCTCCTCTACAATCGAGAATACGATTGAGAGTGGTTAGGCCATATAGTCCACCACGCTGGCCTAGTGCGGGTTGGCGGAATTACATACCATAGAAATTCTTATAAATCGCTATGGTATGCAGGTTTCCTCACGATGTTATCCTTCACCGATTTAGTGCGTGGTGATTTACTATCAATACACACATGACTCCGAAAAGCCAGAGGTGTGCCCTGGGATTCGAACCCCGACCACCGTTAACATGTAGGCAGCCGCGTCTAGTCCGTTTACCAACAGGCCACCACGCATTTTCGGCGATATTTTATAGAAATACTGTTCAAAATTCTAATTGGCGCTTTGAATTATTATGGACGTATTTCTAACAGATTCTTTCAACACAATTCCGATGCCAGCTGCGATAGTGGAATAAATCATCTGCTGATACACAAATCACACACGTTATAAATTATTGCGTCAATGACTTGCACAAAGCATTATCTGTATCGATGATTCATAACCATCTGTCCAACGTCGGGATGAAGTGAAAATAGATAACGTCGATAAAAACGTACGCGTACGTGGGTGTATTGTGCTTTAGATATTACATTATGTTTAATAACAATATGTTATTCCGATCATAATCATACCTATGTATAGGCTATTTTATTAAAATATTCTTTGTATATTGTTAATTGCAGTATTGACCTATATAAATACTTCAACAATAGTCGAACTAATAAAATAAGTAACTACTTATCGTATTTTATTTCCTAAATTCATATTTTAGAGTTGCAGTCTCTTAAAATTGTGATTTAAAATGTTCAGAAAACAGTTGACCTATGCAAGCCGCATCCTATGCAAAAATTTAAAAGGCGAACAAGTTTTTTCGTCGAATTCATAGATGCATACGAAGGTCGGCTGAACAAAAGCGCGACGTGTAATTAGCGAGCGTGTGGTCGATTTCGCGTGGACGGTTAGATGGTAACCCTTTGTTATTGCCCAAATTATGAGCCATTAGGTTCCCGGCGTTGCCACGGGCGGCGCGTGCTCCGCTACCCGCGGTATTTAACTTTTTTCACCAATCGAAGGACACACAAGGACATACAACCGTTCATCTACGTTCTAGAGGTTAATTGACGTACAGTTTTTTGGTCTAGCTCGTTTCTTGCGATCATCTCTGAGGAATTTATGACAAATGGTTGTTATATAAATGATGGCTGCGATGTGTAATTTGTGTCATTACCGCTACGTAAATTACATCATTATGTAGATGCCTTCATCGCGTTGATATTTATAGCTACCAATAATACTATAAACCTAGATTCACCTTGTGTAATACATTATTTAACGTCCCATTCTTATCTTCTTAATTAACTTCTGAAGAAATCGCTATAATAAATCTGATATATTGAGTCTTTGATTCTCTCGTTGTTTTGATTGCAGTTGTTGGATTAACTACCGATGAAAAACAGTATAAATACATTAAATACGAACTGATACACAGTTTAGGTACTACTTAATTACCTATAAGCTACAATCTTTCAAACTACACTTAAAGCATAACAGATAGGCTATCATTAATTTGAAAATTTCACGGTAACCAATACCATTTAATTTGATATACACCTGTACAGTTCTCGACAGACAATGAGAAACATCTTCCGAATTCCACCGATGCATCGGGTTGGGCAGGCCCGGCCCAACGACGCACCCGTCATTCCAATTTGGACGCAGCATGCGAGGAATTTGTCTAGTTGCGGCGAGGAGAGGCCCATGGTCCACCTTCCTGTTTGTGGTTAAATACAAAACGTTTTGCCACTCTAATTGGACTTCAGTGATAATAAACTTCAATAAGTAAATTTTATAAGTATTTTAATGCCTGAAAAAAGGTAATGAAAATGAAACCAGCAGTTAAAAGCTCGACTGTAAAAAATTACCCATTTCCTTGTTAACAAGTGTAACGGCCTGGAAAGGTAATTAACAAAATCAAACAGTCACATATATTATGTTCTATTTGCATAAATTGGTTGTAAATGTACGCTTTATATTATGTAGCTTTTATTCATTAATATGTTATGCACTGCAGGTGAAGAAAATCAATAATTCATAAAGAAACGAAAACATAATAAACGAATTCTTGCATACTCACATAAACAAAAGTATTCCATAATGAGACCGTGTTTGTGTTAAAAGTGAAACCAAATAAATACCAATTATAAGCTGAAAATATGTTCGTAACGTGTTCTTTGATCAATGACTTTATTAACAAAGTAACAACACAAAGGGGCATACAAGGATTTCGAAGATCCATCTTTCTTTAGGGCTATGTGTGAATACGTCTATCTTTTTCACTCTAGTGTAGTGTGAGCGAGAGGAAATAAATATAGAAAAACTAACGCCAACCCAAGCATGAGGGTGCGTTGCTTTTGATAATGCACGCTCACATAACCGTGAAGTTATACCAAAGGTTCTCAACATTTTTTGGATCTCAGATGTGAGTTGAACCAAACTTTTCGGTGCTTTCTTACGAATGTTGCCTTAGGGAACGGTGGGCCCCGTAATTGCCGGGCCGTCGTCGGATTCTTTTTTGAAGTTGTGGAAATGTCCCGGTGGAATTTTGGGCATAGTCTAGGGTCATTAAAATTGTAACTGCTATGTATAAATGTATTATATTGTTCCGTAATGTCATCTGTATAAGTATCGTGCGTTTAATTACCTACGACATTTTGTGTTTCTATTATGATTAATTTGATTAAGAAGATTTGTAAGGTAGAAATAATTAAATGTACAAAATATAATGATAGGTAGAATTCGAAAGAAAAGTAACTAGTAGGGAAGAACATATTTCGAAATTATAATACGTAAATTGTATACGAATGCAGATTACAGATAACTTTTTATATTCATTAAGCACACATTATTACTTTTTTAAGTAATTGATACCTTATATTAAGGAGCAAAAAAGAGTTGAGAACCAATAGACAGCACCAAGTATTATGAGCTTTCGAAAATATATTGCATACCATCTATCAAGACATTTGTCCCACTGTGGTACAATTAAATTCCTATTTCGGACACCACGGAATTCGTGCCCGCCGGTGTATTAATTAATTAATTGATCTTACATATTTAACTCTTAATAGAGTTGAGATATTTCACGTGGACTGTTTTGTTTATTGGTGCTTGATAGATTACGATAATAATTCTATCGCTTGTTTTAATGTATGTTATTAGAGAAATATATTATGAATTATATCGTCGTTTGTTTATGGATATTGATCTATGATGTATATATTAAGGACCTACTTTAGAGATTGTGATTTCAATAAAAATTATTACTAAAAATGGATATTTAATAAATCCATGCATTTATAACTATCATTTGAAGTCCGTGTATTGAGGAAACCCTCCAAAACATCTATACATTTAAATCATTCTAAAACACTGACAGCAACAAGACCCAACTTTAGGCGCGAACCGCAACCAAACCTCACGATGTATCCGTCGTATTAATTTAGCATTATAACCGTTGCTAATTTCTGCCGATGCTCCCTCGATATCTGCCCGAGGCGCGGGGTAAACACCAATTAATCCCTGCAACGCGATACGGGAGAGGGGAGTGCCTCAGATTGCAGAGTAATCCTGCGTTTGTACCGCTTCCGATGCAATCGCGCAAGGGGCCTACAAAGCCCCCCTCACGCGTCATAGCTAATGTGTATTTCTTTTACGCTATTGTTTGTCATCGATCGAATGGTCAGGCTTTTAGTGATTGGCGAGGACACGTGCTGGATTAATGTCGGTTTTAGTTCGGTCGATAAAGTTGATTCGAATGCGTTAATCTTAGATTATATACTCGTCTAGATGACACATCACACCTCACCGCACGGCTCAAAAAAAGTCTACCAAATTTGGTAGACTCGCTTCTCACGTACGTCAGTGTCATTTGAACTACATATGGATAACGTGCTCCCGAAAAATAATTAATTATGCCGGTTTGTGTTGTCGAATTGTATCGCAATTGTGTGGGAAAACTGTATAATAATACCAATATCACTTTCTATCGGTAACATTATTGTTAAACCACTATTATTTGAAGAAAACATTAACTTTTAATTCATTATTTTGAAGACGAGTTTCATTGGCCAGTGTTGTCAATTTATTACTAGGAAGATTTGTTGAAACTATGGGAGAAACTATAAAACACAAACAATATTTCGATCAGAATAACAACAAGAAGAATGGCATTATTTATTTAATGAGTAAATAATACTTACCTACACGATATTAATGAAACCCACGACGACATGCACTTCATAGTAATTTTATTAATTCTTTGCCTTGCATGTGTATTACCATTCAAAATTTAACAAACGAGGTGCTGCTATTGTCATCTTTGAAGAAACAGCGAGAACTTATTCAAGGTCCTAATAATATTTTTAGACTTCCTACGGATTCCGTACTAGCAAATTGCTGGAGAGACATTACACAGCGGAAACGAAAAGAAGACCATTCGTAGCCTCACATGACTTCAGTTGTGTGTTCCGAACATTTTACTTATGATGATTTATATTTTACATAAATACAGAAATCAGATAACAGCCCAGGCAATAAATCCAAAGAGTTAATTCTATTCGGAAACAAACACTAGGAGATGGATTTAGATCTTTATTGCTTAAATGCACTGTTGTGTTTCGGATTGAAGGGCATTGTAGCCAGTGCAATTACTGGACATATTGAGACTTAACATCTTATGTCTCAGGATGGCGAGCGCAGTGGAATGTTGCTACTCTTAGATTATATACTCGTCTAGATGACACATCACACCTCACTGCACGGCTCAAAAAAAGTCTACCAAATTTGGTAGACTCGCTTCTCACGTACGTCAGTGTCATTTGAACTACATATGGATAACGTGCTCCCGAAAAATAATTAATAATGCCGGTTTGTGCTGTCGAATTGTATCGCAATTGTGTGGGAAAACTGTATAATAATACCAATATCACTTTCTATCGGTAACATTATTGTTAAACCACTATTATTTGAAGAAAACATGAACTTTTAATTCATTATTTTGAAGATGAGTTTCATTGGCCAGTGTTGTCAATTTATTACTAGGAAGATTTGTTGAAACTATGGGAGAAACTATAAAACACAAACAATATTTCGATCAGAATAACAACAAGAAGAATGGCATTATTTATTTAATGAGTAAATAATACTTACCTACACGATATTAATGAAACCCACGACGACATGCACTTCATAGTAATTTTATTAATTCTTTGCCTTGCATGTGTATTACCATTCAAAATTTAACAAACGAGGTGCTGCTATTGTCATCTTTGAAGAAACAGCGAGAGCTTATTCAAGGTCCTAATAATATTTTTAGACTTCCTACGGATTCCGTACTAGCAAATTGCTGGAGAGACATTACACAGCGGAAACGAAAAGAAGACCATTCGTAGCCTCACATGACTTCAGTTGTGTGTTCCGAACATTTTACTTATGATGATTTATATTTTACATAAATACAGAAATCAGATAACAGCCCAGGCAATAAATCCAAAGAGTTAATTCTATTCGGAAACAAACACTAGGAGATGGATTTAGATCTTTATTGCTTAAATGCACTGTTGTGTTTCGGATTGAAGGGCATTGTAGCCAGTGCAATTACTGGACATATTGAGACTTAACATCTTATGTCTCAGGATGGCGAGCGCAGTGGAATGTTGCTACTCTTAGATTATATACTCGTCTAGATGACACATCACACCTCACTGCACGGCTCAAAAAAAGTCTACCAAATTTGGTAGACTCGCTTCTCACGTACGTCAGTGTCATTTGAACTACATATGGATAACGTGCTCCCGAAAAATAATTAATTATGCCGGTTTGTGCTGTCGAATTGTATCGCAATTGTGTGGGAAAACTGTATAATAATACCAATATCACTTTCTATCGGTAACATTATTGTTAAACCACTATTATTTGAAGAAAACATGAACTTTTAATTCATTATTTTGAAGATGAGTTTCATTGGCCAGTGTTGTCAATTTATTACTAGGAAGATTTGTTGAAACTATGGGAGAAACTATAAAACACAAATATCATTACATAATATTTCGATCAGAATAACAACAAGAAGAATGGCATTATTTCTTTAATGAGTAAAAAATACTTACCTACACGATATTAATGAAACCCACGACGACATGCACTTCATAGTAATTTTATTAATTCTTTGCTTTGCATGTGTATTACCATTCAAAATTTCACAAACGGGATACTGCTATTGTCATCTTTGAAGAAACAGCGAGAACTTATTCAAGGTCCTAATAATATTTTTAGACTACGGATTCCGTACTAGCAAATTGCTGGAGAGATATTACACAGCGGAAACGAAAAGAAGACCATTCGTAGCCTCACATGACTTCAGTTGTGTGTTCCGAACATTTTACTTATGATGATTTATATTTTACATAAATACAGAAATCAGATAACAGCCCAGGCAATAAATCCAAAGAGTTAATTCTATTCGGAAACTAACACTAGGAGATAGGTTTAGATCTTTATTGTTTTTACTAAAATGCGTTATAAATATAATTAATAGTATGATTACTTTAAATAAAGAAAAAATATTTTATTTAACCTATTTTGTATATCAAATAATGGGGAAAAGTTAAGTTAATAATCTGGAGTAGGCATCCCTAAACACACACACCTTGACAGTTGGATTACAATACTTACACGACCGGTACTCACACATATCAACGAAAGTGAGGACACTTTTAGCGCATCGTTTGTTGACATTGCTCAATCTAGACGAGTATATAATCTAAGGTTGCTACTGTTTATGACCGGTCGTATCGCTTACCATCAGGCGAACGGCTTGCTCGTCCCGCCATTCATTGCAATAAAAAAAAAAAAACTAAAATGCGTTATAAATATAATTAATAGTATGATTACTTTAAATAAAGAAAAAATATTTTATTTAACCTATTTTGTATATCAAATAATGGGGAAAAGTTAAGTTAATAATCTGGAGTAGGCATCCCTAAACACACACACCTTGACAGATGGATTACAATAATTACACGACCGGTACTCACACATATCAACGAAAGTGAGGACACTTTTAGCGCATCGTTTGTTGACATTGCTCAATCTAGACGAGTATATAATCTAAGGCGTTAATGTAGTTTCAATAAAAAAAATGGAGAGAAAAGTTCTTTAAATTCAAATGGAACGTTTAATAAATTATCTAAGTATAGCTTCTTTATTTGTGAATATCAGTATATTTCTAAATTGAAATAAAGAAAGTTGTGAATAAGAGGATTTAACAAAATAGAATTATACTGCAAACACCACAGGTCCTAAGTAGATTTGATTGGCCCAAGAGTGATGAATGGTTATGAAAAGAGGGTTCTACACAGTAAAATAAAACAGATGATGGAATGGCGACAATCTCATTATCTCCAATCTGTATTCGTTCTCCTTTCCTTCCGTTCAACGTCGTTAAATCTTATAACCAAACAATCTGTTTTCCTTGAAGACAAAGTTATTCTACCGTGCAATAATGTTACTGTTATCTACATACATCAAATAGCGAAACAATTGACAACGTGTCGAAACTAATAGCGTGACAAAAAGTTGGATGAGGCCCAAACTTTATCCATCGGATCTCTATCGATGCATAGTAGGGGACACAAAGGGACGTAAACTAATGATCTTTATTTTTTCTCCAAATGTCCCCTATATAGTGGGACACTGGTTAATTTTGCTTTTTCACGCTCATTTGTTGGGCTGACTCGACATTTTGCGCTTTTTAGTTGAGAATGACGAGAAGCCGTTGAAGTTTAAAGTTTACGAGTGCCGCCGGTTCGCCCCCGTGCCGGCACCGAGCAGGCATTTCGTAATTACACCGAGGCATACCGTTAGACATTAACATGAAACAACCGAATTGTTTTAGTGATGTGCTGCATACGAAACGTTTAGTTTGAGTTAGACTCGAGTTTATTCGATTCTAAAATTCGAGTGCCATTCACCGCTCGGCTTCGTTCCCCATTCTTCAAACACCGTGGGCACTCGATCATCTGTCCGGCGTCGAAAAAAAAAAGCATTTGTCATCGCAGGCCCACTAGCTTTGAGGACACTCACACAAAATTATGTACATACGATGACCTGTTTGGTCAAAATACAAAACATATTAGTTTCGTTTTCGAGGAACCGTTATTTCCTATTTCGGAATAGGTATTAGACATATTTATGGTTTGAAACAGTATTGCATGTTCTTTCGTTTTAATAGAGTTTGTAGGGATTACAGGCATTTCTATACAAGTCTGTTTAGCTTAATGTCTCTGTATCACACCAGTTGTATCTGTGTATCACTGTGTTTACAAACAAAGTCCTGAAATTAAAGGCGATCCGGTTGCAACTTACCTCAAAAATTGTCTTTCTACTATATTCTTCTACGATTAGTGAATTACAAAATTACCCACTTGAAAATTAAGTTTCTAAAGCGCACCCATAATTTATAAGTACTCCTACTTTAAAACAATATTTTATAAAAGATTATTCAGATTATGCTGATTCATTTTAAAACGCATACTTCACTCGTCCCACAGTGGAGTTCACTTGTGCGCATCACTAACAGTTATATCGTCTTATCTGGTATCTTCACGAGGTATGACTCCGTACGACCATGCGACCATAAGATTTCACATGCAATTAGTGGACGCCCGAACAAATATTTCGTGTTTGTCTAGTGATGTATCATATAAAATAACTATAGCCCAACCTCCCGTTAGCAGCGCGGTGTGAATCAGATTATTATACGAATTGAATTTACTATTTGACTTTTATATTTACATGCTTTCAGGTGTACTCAAGGTCGTATTGTAAATTGTAGTTCTTAGAAATAAAATGTTCTAATTACGTGAAATACATATCAAAACACGTAATATACACGTAGGAAAATAAATTCTTTAGATACTCGTATCGTACGTTGTCCATGACATGCTCTTTAAATGTAGGTAAAAAGTCTTGTAAAAAGTGTTATAATTCCAATTAGCGAGTGTTATTACGATTACAATATGAATGTAAATGTTTCAAGGTGAAAGATAATTTCGCATGTAAAATGTGGTGATGGTCAAGGCGAATATAATGCCGCATTTTTTATCAGATAGTGAGAGTTCACACAAGTTCAATAGGCATAATTATGTCGGCGCTAATCACACCGATTACGGGTAGTATACAATGCTCAGAACCACAATACGTGTTGCAGAAAGTTTTCATGACAGCATTATAAGAAGTTTTAAGACAAATATTCATAAAAAGATGAGGAAGAGCGTTTGTTGTTAGGAGTAAACACTTCTTTTTACTTGTCATTGTGGAGATCATTGTGGAGATCATTGAGGGAGGCCTATGTTCAGCAGTGGACTTCCTGTGGCTGATATCATGATGATGATGACTTCTTTTTACACACGACATGCAAGGGGGTATTGGCGTCCGAAAATCTCACTGAACGAAACGGGATAGCCCTGCTGTAGTGTAACCCCCCACCCTCCCTTTCCCCCGGACGAGCCTGCCTATTCATATTGAGTCATGACAGATAATAGCGTGGCTGTACCACTTTTTTACTTTCTACCACTTTTTAATTTGTAGGTACTAACTACATTATGCAGCAATAGTTAAAGAAAAGTGTTAACCTAACCTTTGTGTTCTTTCTTCCGCTAGGTAACTCAACTGAATCTAAACTTGTCCTCTAGGAATATGGATCGCAAAATTAGGCATAATGAAATTGAAACACACAAACTAAGTGACACAGAGATACTCCAACTTCAATTATTACCCGCGTCGATGCTGTAATTAAACGCGTATCAAAAGCGATGTTGTCACTCACATATGCTGACGTAATGCCAGCTACAGCGTCATGTGGTTGTACTGGTGGTAGATCTCTCATATGTGAGAGGCCGCCTGGATAGGTACCACCGCAATGTCTATTTCTCCCGCAAAACAGCTGTGTAAATGCACTGTTGTGTTTCGGTTAGAAGGACATTGTAGCCAGAGTAACTACTGGACATATTGAGACTTAACATCTTATGCCACAGAATGGTGAGCGCAGTGGAATGCCAAACATTGCTTTGTAATTCATGGTGTTTGGTTTTTCTACTGTCCAAGAGCGGTAATATAGCTTACCATCAGGCTAATAGCAAGCTCGTCTCGCCGTTCATTGAAATAAAAAAAATGTGCGAAACACGTGACCCGCCACAAAAACTTTGATATTAACACGTTATATGCAAGTCATTGATTAGTACCGCGAGATTGGTCCCGCTGTTCTTCACAATGCGCTAGCCTGACAGCTAATAGCCTGGTTTGTTTTAGTTTATTTTTCACATGGTAAATTTGTTTTTTGTTGCAATCTATTTACAAGTTTTTGTCATGTTTGCATGTCTTAATATTGTAAAGAATAGATTTTTTAATATGATTTTTTCTTTCGGCTTATATTGGAAGATAAGAACAGATTTTTCTTATCGCTTCACTGTTTGAATGTTATATCCACTAAACCTAATATTTTGAATATATTATTTATATACTAACCCATTGCACGAGAATTTTAAGATGAATATTTAAGGTTAAAGAATAATTTCCTGAGAAATGTTTGTACTATTACTCCACCTGTCCCTAATATAAACATGTAGCCAAACTAACAATATATAAGGTGCAATAAGTTATTTAGCCGACTGTCGGAAAGCATTGGAAGCGGTGCGCATAACCCATAAAGGCGTCATCAATAATTCATGGGCTCCTAAAACCCGACACTAGACCTAGACGGGGCGGTTGAGCGCAGCCGATCTGTCAGTAACACGGGAAATATGCATGCCTGAAGGGAGTTTACTTACTCTAATACATATTTACTGTATTCAAATATGTATACAACTTGGCCGTAAATTCTTGAATATGTCTCTCTGTTTACGATTGTGTACCGTCATTCAAAGGAGAGGAAACCATTCGTTTAAGAGCAAGGTTGGAGCGCTTTATTTAGAGCATTTCTTGTTGATTAGTATAATAGTTTTAAAAAACCTTTTCCTACATGTCCTCCTTTTTACTACTGCAAAAGTTAGTTGCGATTTACAACTTTCACGCAGCAATGCACACATGGTTTTTGATGATTGCTTAGGGGTATAAAATAGGCTATTTTTATTCCGGAAAAGACGTACGATTCCTGTGAGATATTTAGATGAACGTGTAATTCTACGAGAATATAATATTGGGGAAAAGGTACCACATGAATCGAAAAGCATAACGTAAATATACTTCTTTTAAAAATTATATTCGTCGTTCATATTTTACTCGGAGTAAAGGCATGACCTTTCTTTCAGCGCCCTACTATAATTAGAGGGACGTGATTTTTTGTTCCTTTAACAAACTTTTATTATCTGTTTGCTTTGAAACCAACTTGGTAGAACTTAATTAATTTAAAATATTCACTAACTTTTTGCCGTGACAATTCGGATTGCAGTTCTGAAGAAAATAAACTATTATTTTTATGTGGAATTGCCATATTTGTGAGTTTGTAACTACATGCAAATTATGGCTAAGAAAAAACGCATTTATTTATCGTATTATCACAGTATTCAGTTTTGCAGTGCGAGACTACGATTTTTAAGCAGTTTGAATGATTTTTCTATTACATAAAATATTTGTTAACTTACCCGACAAAAAGAGAAAAAAGAATTAAAAAGAGTAGATTGTATTCAAATTATCTATCTCATAATTTCCAATTATAGAAATTACTCAATTTTACCAACCCGAGTGTAATTATTACCACACGCAAAGAGGAACTACGGCATATAAAAATATTTCAATAACATTCCAGTGAATGGTTTTGGTCACAGCTATGTCGATAAACACCGGATTGGATGTGTTAAAATTCAATTCAATCAATTTACAGTTTACTATCGTGTAATTATAGTAAAAACCCCTCACACGATTTTGTTTCGGAATGAGCAAATTGATATTTAATATTTCTCAGAATCTTTTAAGTATTACAATGGATATTTGTACGTTTACTTAAGAAATAATTACATTGTTATTTTTTGTAATTGAAAATAGGTTCGGCTTTACATTTGATTTTGATGGTGCAGGGAATATGTAGTAATAATGCACAAGATCTGTATAGTGTAACAAGAAATACGAAAAGAACGACATTAAATAGAAAAAATAACTTTACAATGTAAATTATAAATCAACCGGTGAAATCGGGAAGCTGATTTAGAGACCTTGGTCTTTTATAAATCGTCAAGTCCACGTTTGGCACGTGTTTTGTTTTAACTCCTTATATTTACGCAAACCTAGTACTAGCACCATCAGTTTACGTGCTCCATTCAGACGTGTCTAAATCGGCCCCGAGCCAAATACACTTCGGCACCACGGCACTCCGATGAAATTCCTCGCTACAGGCCGAACGATCGATATATCCACCGGCCAGCCACTCGGATGATTTTATTAAATACCACCATTAAATACATCGGTAACTTCTCGATCCTATCAGGATGTATCGACACTTTAGTGCCGTGACACCGGTAGCAACTATGCGGTGCTTCCTTCCGATACACAATCATCAATTCTCTTCATTAGCTGTAAGAAATCGCATTTAGCATCATTGCTGATAGCATTGCTCTTATCGTAAATTGTAGTGCAGTAACTTTGATATTCCATTAATTAATAAATAATAATATTAATAAATATCACCCAACAGTCACACACATAATCCTGACCCTACACTAAGATCGAGTCTTGTGTCGTTGGTATCAGGAACTACGAGAGACTTTTCGGTCTCACAAACACCCAGTTTCATTTTATTCCACAAAATCCATGTAATTAAATTAAATATGAAATAATTTATTATGTACGCACAAATTACTTCTTAGCACCATATAGAAATATTGTACGGTCCGCATAAGCAAGGATTATCGATTATGGCATCAAATATTACAGTAACTGCCTTCTTAAATCCTACAACGCTTATTAGTGTCGCTATTTTCGATCTACGTAATTATTTAGAAACGTTTAATTCGTACAAAATATACCTTAAACGTTCAGAATACACCAAAGTTACTTAAAGTGAACATCCTAGCATAAGATTTTATAGTGACTTGTCTCATAAATTTTGCAGCGATTCCTATGACCGATAAGATAACTGAAAATTTAATTATTTAGAAACTGATAATTTGTTCATTTGTACAGAATAAACGTAAAAGGGAAAGCCTAACTCCGTAGATCGTTTGACCCAAATTACACATAACAATATTAAAATGGTGTTTTTTTTAGGTTACAATATCAGCTCTAGTTATGCATAGTTTAGAATCAATTGAATTATTTTGTATGTTTCAGATAGATACATGGATTTCAAATGGAACTGTTTAATAGTTTAGAATGTACGTAATATGCTGTCATATTAATTGTAATTTGTAAATCAGATTTAATTCTGTATGCCAAGAAATAGCAATTTTAATATTTAGAATACACGCAAGATAAATTGTAATTTGTATATCAGATTTAATTGTTTATGCCCAGAAGTAGCAATTTTAATATTCAGAATACACGCCAGTAACATTAAGTAAACTGTTGTAACACCCAATCCTGAGTTGAATGGCGCGACATCTAGTGCAGTGAATAGGACCCCTATTGCAGGGCGCGCGGCCGTGACCTCGCCGGTCAATGCATCCCGCGCCCCACAACTTAATGTGATTAATGCAAACAATATCTCCACCGAATCTGGAGAATACAAACGGTACTTGGAATAATGCGAGATTGTTGTTGCTTGTACTGTTTGTTTAGGAAGTTGGAGTACGGTTTTGTTATGATTAAGACATTTCTACTGCGTTCTTCTTTTAATAATTTCTCAAATTAAAGTTCTTTCGTATTCGCCAGGTTTGCACTACCAAGTTATTCACGTACATCATATAGATATGTCAGATAATACACATTAATAAAAGAAAATTAGCTAAGCCGTTGCACTAATTCATAATAATATGTTAAAGTCCATCAATATGTTACATGTTCTCAAGTTTTTGTTGTAATTACGAAATAATTATTTCCTAGTATAATTATAATTAGTACACTATTTCCTATAAAGTAATTTTAGATTTATTGAACGTTTTACCAAATTTATTCATATGTATTATGAAGGTATGCTTGCTCTTTGACCTAACAGGCAGTGTAATAGGTAAAAAATAATCTAGAATCTGGACCGTTCTTGGATCTCCGAACAGAATATGTATTAATGCAGTAAATGGCATTGATAAGAATCTATGTTCACAAATCGTTTGCCACCCAACGGTATCTCTACCGACTCCTGTTACTAGAGATCGATTAAGATAACCACGACCTCGCGGAAATGTGGCCAAATACTGATTTGTATTTTTCATTTTCAATTTTTTTTTAGGACTTCAATGGTCTTATTATATTTTTAATTAATTATTAGGGTTTCGTATATTTAGTTTATTTAATGCTCAAATGAGCATGCATTGTAAGATATCTACACTAAATAATCAGAAACTTAAGCAGTAACCAACCAATTTTCATTAAACACGACATAAAACAGCTGATTCCAATTTGCATAGCCATTTATAAACGGAAGAAAAGTGAGCGACCTTAATGACGTCATCCCTCGGAATCTAATGTAATTGAAACCCATTCCCCGTCTAATTAAAGACATATCCAAATAGGGTACCCTTGGTATCCCGGTCCCCTTTTCCCGACGTCCCGGGCAGGTGCAACGCCCGGTTTGGCCGTCCCAATAAACGTGAAAAGTTATGCGACCTGTTCTACTAATGGGACACCCCTTTACTTCCCATAAAAGACCACCTTCAGACGCGTTCGTATGAATGTAAAGTGGTAGCTGTTGAATGTTAACTGGATGGATGACTTGGTAATGCATGAAAAGTGGCTTCGATTGTATATAAACTTTATTTAAAATATGATTGGTTTGTGAAGGTTAAGTGACTTGGTGATGCAGTAGGTGATAGGTTTGATTGTAGCAAAAGAATTAATATATTATGTCTGTCTGTATCTCTGTATCAGCCCATATACGTCCCACTGCAGGGCACGGGCCTACTCTACAATCAAGAATACGATTGAGAGTGGTTAGGCCATATAGTCCACCACGCTGGCCTAGTGCGGGTTGGCGGACTTACATACCATAGAAATTCTTATGAATCCCTATGGTATGCAGGTTTCCTCACGATGTTTTCTTTCACCGTTTTAGTGCGTGGTGATTAACTATCAATACACACATGACTCCGAAAAGTCAGAGGTGTGCCCTGGGATTCGAACCCGCGACCACCGTGAACATGTTGGCAGTCGCGTCTAGTCCGTTTACCAACAGGCCACCACGCACTTGTATATTATGTACATAATATAAAATTAAATAATTGTTTAAAAAATAAGAATACATGTGAATCTAATAAAAAATAATAAGAATCGATTGTAAGTTAGTGTCGCAGAAGATTGAAGATTAAGGCATACACGAATAGCATTTCTGTTGTGATATGTTAAAGTACGAGTTTATCGCAATAATATCTCTGAATATGCGGTTTCCTGCAGGATAAACTATCACAATGATCTAAAGACCTAATAATTCGCCCTTATCAATATTTACTATCTATAATTTATTGACACCTGTTGTGAATAAATATTTCTTTCTGCAAACACAATAATTCATCATTTCCATAATCCAAATGAACATTAAACTCGCCTAGACGGTGTGATTCCGCTTTACGACAGTATTGAAGTGGCTCTCGTGACGCCTGAACCTCTGGATGTACGGTTATGCCCATCATTACGGCGGGTTAATGTCCACTTCCAACGCTTAAACATTACAACGGAATTGTAAAGCTTTAGTTAGGTCTTTCGAGTAATTATTACTCGATCCTTGGTGTTACTAAAAGAGCATATCGACTTGCTTCGAATATTTAAATATTTGTTTAAGTACCTAGTCAGGTCATAAATTCTGTCACACGTTTAATATAAAATAATTGAAACAAGTTTATTCATTATGTAACCATTTATATACCAAAATGAACTTAACAAAACATAGATTCTTATGACACTAAATTTTATTCAAAATGACCTCCGTGATTTTGAATACAGGCCTTCAATCTGCGCGGCCAGTTGTTTATCGCAGCACGAACGAGGTCCATGTCAATATCGGCGGCTGCCTTAATCAAGGATGTCTTGAGTGACTCCAAATTGGGATGAGGCTTTGAGCACGCCTTTTCCTCCAAGTGTTGCCATATCTTGTAATCTAACGGATTCAAATCTGGACTGGAGGAGGGCCACTCTTCGTGCCGGATGAAGTCGATTTCACGCGCCGCCAGCCAGTCTTGTGTGCTCTTCGCTCTATGAACTGGCGCCGAATTTTGTT
Organism: Hyles vespertilio; assembly: GCA_009982885.2. NCBI lineage: Eukaryota > Metazoa > Arthropoda > Insecta > Lepidoptera > Sphingidae > Hyles > Hyles vespertilio. Next base: position 3,876,119 of record CM042816.1, read on the forward strand.
GGAATACCCAGTGCCTGTTATTGAACATGGTATGAGAAACAGGTTCCACAAGGTTCGTCAGGACTGTATTTTGATACACAACTGCATTCGTTTTTACCTTTCTCACAAAAATGTACCTCTGTTAAGCCCTAATAAGAAACTCCCAACCATACCATGAGCGAGGATGGAAAATGACCTCGTTGTACACGCGGAATACGGTTGCTCGCTTCTTCACTACTGTGTGCGTACACCTTATCATTTTGTTTGTTGTAGCTCTCATCTACGGTAAAAATGTTTTCATCTGAAAAAAGAATTTCCCGATACTTTTTTTTTTCCCGCGTACCGCTTCAACAAACCGCGGCATCTCTTCAGTCTCAGGTCCATTAGACGAGCATTCAAACGATGTCCTGTTTTTCTTCGATATGCCCGAAGCCCTAAGTCTTCATTTAACACCCTTTTCACCGTGGTTCTGCTTAACCCCATCTAAAGGGCCAACAGTTTCTGCTTACGTTTGGGATTTCTTTGAATTCGCGCCTTCAGAGCTTTTATCACTGCTGGAGTCCTAACAGACCGAGGGCGACCACTTCTTGACCTGTCATCTACACTAGAGTCTTCATTGTATCGTTTGATGGTTTGGTTATAACCAAATTTCAAATTCAAATTCAAATCTTTCAGTATGTCGAAAATTTGAATTGGCGCGTAACCGCAACGATGCAACGCAATAACTGCAACACGGTCTTCTTTAAGCGTCCACTCCATATTTAAAAATGAGTAAAATTCTAAAAAGTATTCTTTTTTATTTTCATGAACAATTCGAAATTCGAATTCAATAAACTTTTTTGTGGCCAGCATTCTAAAAGAAAAGTTTTTACTGTGTGACAATATTTATGACCTGACTGTGTATATCCGTAAAAATGTGATAATGTTAGGTAAACTAACGCCTATGTTGCAAAAAGAGTACACACAGCTCCATCTAACTTTTCCCCAAAAGTAATTTCAACCAATTATATTTTACAATGTGTGGAAACAGAAGTTACTTCCTTGACAAAAAATATACCTACCTGTGAGTCAATATTTTCTTCACCTAAGGCATCGCAGGAATGCAACTGCATTTTAGCCCATTACAGATATTTTTGTGCTCTCAAAAATGGACCGAACGCGACAACTTTACGTCCATTTTCAATGTTGTCGATGTTATGCTGAAAACAAACTGTAGGTTTTTGTCTTACGCATAGAGTAAAGAAGCGGCCATAAATACTAGAGCAACGCGTCTTACAGCGATCTGAACAATAGATTCTTTTGTTGTGTGCACACTGTCGGTCGAAATTCGAGGGCATGACCTTCAAAAACAAAAAACGTCTGAGACATACAGCGCAACTAACATAAATTGACAAGTGGTGAAACTAGGAACTAGAAATGAAAGTAAAAAATATCTACAACGCTTTCATTAAAATATTCTTTCATAATTTATACAATTTACATTTATACTAGTAGTCCAATAGTAGTAATGATAATAATGTCCAATGTAATGAAATTTGAAGAGAGAAAAAAATAACAATTTCTCCGTGCATCACAGCGCTTTTGAGCGATTTGCGATTGTGGACAAACTTGAGTTTACACAAAAATAGGTTTTATAAATATGGCTACCAGCTTTTTAAGCCAAACTAATATGACATTTCTTAAAACTTACAATTAAATTAGAATTTATAATACATACAAGGCATAATTTGCTTCATTCAAACTGCATACAATTTAAAAATTTTGAATACAATTTGGACATTTCTAATTATTTACATGAGGTGTTGCTGGTAATCTAACTTGACTTAACAGAAATAAACACCGCAGTTCTTTGACCAGTTGTTTGTAAATACTAGACTGGACGTAATTGACAGCCTCCGTGGCGCAGTTGGTTAGACGCCGCCTGTGAAACGAGAGGCCACGGGTTCGAGCCCCGCACCGAGACAAATGTTTGTGAGACCCAGTAAGTATTGGTCTCGGGTCTGGATGTTTGAGAGACCGAAAAGTCGTAGTTCCCGATACCCACGACACAACACTTAATTGATCTTAATGTGGGGTCAGGACTATGTATGTGACTGTTAAGAGTTTTTATTTATTTAATTATCAGTAATTAGCCAAAAGTTCGTCTGTGCGTTCATTTAAAAAATGGAAGAAAAACGTAATAGAGAAATTATTTATAATGTTAAATGTAAAGAATACAAATATGCTCACTTAAAGTAAGAAGTATGGGAACAAATAGTCAGTACCTATTTGTACTAAAGATAATAAAGTATCATACTAAAGATAACGGAGTAATTTTTTATACAATCAAATATTAAGTTATTGATGTTAAAATTTCAAAATACACGCGCTGTTTTAGGAATTATAATAGGAAAAAGTTAACCTTGTTAACTTGTCGGACTAGACGCGGCTGCCCACGTGATCACGGTGGTCGCGGGTTCGAATCCCAAGGCACACCTCTGACTTTTCGGAGTCATGTGTGTATTGATAGTCAATCACCACGCACTAAAACGGTGAAGGAAAACATCGTGAGGAAACCTGCATACCATAGCGATTTATAAGAATTTCTATGGTATGTAAGTCCGCCAACCCGCACTAGGCCAGCGTGGTGGACTATATTGCCTAGCCACCCTCAATCGCACTGTCAATTGTGGAGGAGGCCCGTGCCCTGCAGTGGGACGTATATGGGCTGATACAGATTACAGATAACCTTGTTATTTGTCTTCAGGTAGTCTCTTTTTTGGTTTCTTTTAAAATGACACTGGTAGTAGAAATATATAAAAAAAAAGACAAGAACAAGACGTGTGCTCGAAACACGATCTTGCCTACTTTGGAATTCACACATTTTATACATAAGTATTTCTAATATGTGTACACGGCATTGTTGCTTAAGAGCGTATACACCTTGCGCGCAAAGTCAACTATAGGTATTTCTTCGTTAATTTCACGCACACATAAGCGACCAAAGCTGTGTGCGTAGAGCTGCCGCGTCGGCTCGCTATACAATCGGCTCAAACAACTTTGATCCGTGCGCTTCAAATATTCAATTGAAATGTAACTGTAATATAATATCATAAAAATATTTTATTTGCATTATAAGTAGACAAATATTACTGTGCAAGCAAAGAATAATACAAATTTTAGATACTAATCATATTTTCGTTATTATTACATTGTTAAGTTGCATTCAAATCAGTGTTCAATCAGTAGACACTACGGACGTTTTATTAATCATTTCGTGTTCGAACACATAAATAGTGTTAGGGGCCTTACAACCCCTTACAATTACGAAATATATTTAATTTTATATTACAATACATAACATAATTTAGCTTCAGAATTACATCCCATTATATTACCTGAAACATAATTTATACTCAATACAAAATCATTGTAGGTAATAAAAATAATTAAATATTTTACTACCAAAGTACTAAGATGTGGTAATCGCATTCCGCGCGTGGCTATTTTTACTACGCGCGGCATAATCGACTGCAGCCAGGCCGGAGCGACGAGCGATACGTCCTCCCTCTAGAAGGCCTTGCGGCGGTCTGATTTGATCCACGTCGGACAGCGTGTTTTATAGTGGTTTTTAAAATATTTGTAGAAAACATGAAAACTAATTTTGTTGAAATATAAAAATGGTAATTTATTGATAAGATGTTCTTCTATTGTAATATGCAATTGCTATAAAAAATTATGTACGATAAGTTGGTGAAAAAAAATAGTTCTTGACGATAGTTTCTGAATAATTTTGCATTGTTTAAATTTTTATTTTTCAGGAACTAAACACAAAAAGATTAATTTTCTCAGCAAAATCCCTCCATAAGGGTCTTATTAATCTGATAATATTTTTATTTTCATCTTATATTTTGTGGTTTCGGATATCTTATGCTTCTAAATTGCCATTTAAAGCCTAAATAACGAAACTTGTGTTCAGTAATCCGTATAGTACTCACAAATTATCCATCAATCTATAATGTTTTCCACCAAAATCCCTAGATGACAAGCTTTTCTAAAATTAATAATAATTATTTTTCCTTTAAATTGTTAATTGGTGGCTATTAACTCATTTGAAAAGTCCTGTTTTTAAGCCAAAACGCGCGTGCAGGGTATAAACGCTCTTAACATTTTTCCACAGTAAATTTATTCTCAATATGTAATCTATGTTTGTGTACAGAATTTAATCAATCACAGTATTATATAATTGATTGATGTGTGATTTAATGTTAATTGAATCATTGTTTTTGACAATAAAACAGTTGCAAACTCGAATGTGATAGTACCACAGGTTATCACAAATAAGAACTGTTTATAATAAGCGCCAACTAGGATTGATTTCATTTAATAAAATATATTATTTATTTGTTTATATAGAGATGAGATAAAGAGTATATAAAAATCGACTCTTCCATCCCTAAAAGCTTAGTCATTGGCAGACGAGAAAACCGTCCTTTGTCAATGAAATTAAAAAAATAAAAACGTACGTGGGCCCTCTGACGACCCGTACGAACCATGTAAGATGTGCTCTTTACCATAGTTTTGTACTCTTTACTCTATGCGTAAGACAAAAATCTACAATGTGTTTTCAGCTTTATAGAGTGCGACCCCGCAGCCATAAATGGCACAAATCCAATCCCGGGTAAATTACGTTCAATTACACGAGTAAATCGCCGATTTCCTAGAAAAGGTTGTCTGACCTGGCGATCAAACCACGGTTAACGTTATCAGTTTATGTACTTTGCTAATAGGCTTTCATATCGTTCTTTAAGAATTTTCTCTGCATGCATCAAGAATATATTGATTGAGTTTAATTCCAAAAGGGTAGTGAAGAAGATTCACTTGTATCGGTAGAACAACTTTAACTACACAGAACTCCAACAACCTCTGGTAGAGGTGGAAAAACCTATAAAATATGCTCCATGATGTCCATAAAAACAAGCCATGTCATTGTATTCAAAATTTCTGGTAAGCTGGCCGTTTTCAATAGACTGAGGAATATTTTATATCCGTATCTCGTAGTAATTTTTCACCTGAGAAATGTTACATAGTCGATGGGCAGGTGTTCGAGAGCTCAAGGTGCTTAGAACGAAATGTGCTTATAAATTAGTGATGGTAGAATTACGAGCGTATGTATATACAATATAGCTCTGGATACAATTTCATGTTTGTTACCAACAATTGAATTGAGTTTGTTACTGCACAGGGGGTAGTGGTAAGCAATTTGGAATATGGATAAAACATGACAAGGCGTTTGCCAACCCTCCGTTTTAGTTACAAGTATACAGGTTTCAATAGAAACGGAAGGAAAATTTCATCCATTGAACAATGCAACCTTTGATCTTCCAGAAATACGAGTGGCAAAAAAAGTATGATTTAAAATCGAAAAAAATATATATAATCGTTAAGAAAAACGTCCTTGCAGATTGTTATAGCTTACTTATAGTTAAGAGTTGTAGGTATAAAACATATTTAGAAAGTACAAACAGGCCTACAAACCTAACAGACACGGGTAAAATAATCACTAACAATCTAACGAGCAAAAAATCCCGCCACAGTGGCACATATCAACGGCTTAATCCATCATGTGATCATCAAGCACTATTATATGAAAAACGTCCCAAACTCACGTCAAGGCACCGCGCTGTTTGAACAATGTATCAGTAACCGGCTCGGTAAAAACTTGAGCGCTGACAGCTAATACTTTAGCACGCCACGCATTAATGGCATATGGCCGCGCACGCGACACTCGCAAAGGTCCAACGTCGACGACCTGCGACATCTGCTGCTCGAACCATTATAAACTAAGCGTTTTATCTACGCTACACGTCAAATGCCCTTTGGCTATACTACACTCGATATACTCCATACTACACGGCAGTTGTGCCACGCGCGCAATAAATAGCAGAAATGAGTATCATGTAATGTTGTTTGTGTTTATTAATATCCCATTAAATAACTCATTAGTCTCAATTTATTTGATCCTAATGATTCACGAAAGCTCATGTTGTGCAATTGTTTATATGATTGTTCAGATGGAAGGTGTAAATGGAAATAAACAATGAGTCGGAAATATACTGAAAGCTATTGGTATTTTCAATGGAAACTTTTTGACAAAAGTGTAAATGTTTCGTGTTTTTTTCATTGTAATATAACAAAAAACATATTTATATAACGACGCTTTATATTTAGAGCATGACCTTTGCAGTTTCCAATGATGAATTTAAAACTTTAAACAAAACAAAGGAGCTATTGATAAACCCGAAATAACTATGTCGAAAGATGAGAATGATTCAGTCAAAACTCCTCATTTTTTAAATGCAATGTAACCAGTGTTGAGTTTACATTTGTTGAACAAAGTCAAATTGAAGAAACCCCTAAAATTGTGTAATGATATGCTCGCCTTATCGCTTACAAAATGAATGCAAATGATCAAAGATTGAAGACGACAAGTAATTGAAGGTAAACACAGTTTATCGTATCAAACCCTTTAATTGCATTTAACAATTGGTCTTCAGTTTCCAGTACAGTCCACGGTGACACACCAGCTTTACTTGTAGGGCTGCCCCTTGCCTCATTGTTAATATTTAACGTTTTTTGCGCCATGATGATACACACCGATTGATTGACGTAGTCCTTATGTAGTTATTTTCTACATTGAAAACTGCGGGTTGTTTCCCCTTTGAATGGTTGTACATCTGTCATGAAATAGACGGATTAAAGCTTCAAACGTGTTCTATATATTATGTAATGGAGCGAATTGTAATGAAGCTTGAAATAATGTTATAAAACAGTTTCATCATTATCATCATATCAGCCACAGGAAGTCCACTGACGAACATAGGCCTCCCCCAAGGATCTCCACAATGACCTGTTGGAAGCGGCCTGCATCCAGCGACTTCCTGCAACCTTAGCCAGATCGTCCGTCCACCTTGTAGGCGGTCGTCCGACATTTCGCTTGCCTGTACGTCGCCTCCACTCAAGAACCTTTCGGCCCCAACGGCCATCGGTTCTACGAGCTATGTGCCCGGCCCACTGCCACTTCAACTTGCTAATCCTATGGGCTATGTCGGTAACCTTGGTTCTCCTACGGATCTCCTCATTTCTGATTCGATCTCGTAGGGAAACACCGAGCATAGCCCGCTCCATGGCTCGTTGAGTGACTTTGAGCCTTTTAATGAGACCCACAGTGAGAGGCCACGTCTCGGTGCCGTATGTCATCACTGGTAACCACAGATCACTCCCAATAGATACCATATTACAGCTTTTGCACGTAGGATGCGTTGTGGAACTACGCGCAACGTCAGTAGCGACCACGTCTTTGACCTGTCAGTGTCATTGAAATAAAATATGTCTATTTATTTTGACGGTTTATTCCTGTGGATTTCGCCTATAAAATAATATGGAAATATAACTACGTGCAGTTTCAAGTGGTGTGGGAGCAATAGCAGGACATCCAGTTACAACAAAGATGGTATAAGTTTACATCGGTAAAATATTTCTTATATTTTACGTGTCACACAGCTCAATTTATAATGGTTTGTAGTTTCGCATTTATCTCTTTCACTCCTTACTGTAATTGTATGCATGTCCTTTTTACGCATCGCCTTGGAAACGCTTCTAACACATTTCACAATAGTGTTGCGGTCACATGCATTTTAATTAATGTCGATATTAGTACCAATACGTAAAATAATTTCCATTTTGCACTTTTTCCTCATTGATACGATTGCTTTTAAAATAAATTTAACTGTACCAGCTCACATGTAAACAAACGTATAACATGAAATATAATGTTTTCTACAACCATATAAGAAAAGTTTAAGCATAAAACATTTTAATACATTCTGTTTAAGGTTTCCTAAATGTGCTAAAGATAAGTCCCAATGGACAGACGCTACATCTCGTGGTACTGAGTGGTTCCCGAGAAATTATAGCGTCATATGTTCAAGGCACTTCTCCGAAGACAGCTTTAAATGGATAACGATAAAAGATTTGTTTTCAAATCAACTGTACCTACCTTATATTTACCAATTTTTGTCGTATTGCATGTTGGATATTTCTTAAAATACCATTTTCTATTGAATTTTAATTTTATCTTATATATTCACTGAAAAAATAAACTGAAATTTATTTTTGAGAATGTTTTTATTACAATCTACTTAATTAGATCTCATTTTTAGTTTCCGAGTACGAATAACCGCGTAGGTTGTTCTTTGACCATAAATTGTGTGATTTCTGAATCTAATACGCCTGTGTCGAAAATGGCAAAGTTTATTACTATCTGGCTAGCGAAAGTTCATCCTGGCATTAGTTTTAAAATTTGTATGCCACACTTTTGTGTTCCAGCTATAACAATTTTGATGTAAAAGCGAAACGAGTAACTGATAAATTATTATAAGTAGAGGTTTTGGATATAATATATGTAAGAAAATAACATTTCTTTAATTCCCTTTGAATATATGCATCCTTTGATTTTTGTCGGTAAAACAAGAAGAGCTTGCTTTTAATATAATTAGAGAGATGGCGCTGTATGAATACGGACGTCATAGCAGTTCTAGCAAAATTGTGAATTAATGTCAAAGATAGAAGCCATCAAATATTAGTAACAAGATAAGAATTAAGATAGTACACGTACCCTATGTAACTGAAAGGTTTGATTATAGAAAGTATTTTTAAATTGAAACATTTTTTAAGTATTTTGTAAATTATATAAAATTAATAGTAAACAAGTTCCAAACATACTGAAAGGCGGTTTTATTATTCCTTTCAAAAACACATTGAGATTATTACGTCGTAATAATTTAATAAAAATGAAACCCGTAAAATAGTTATTTTTAATCCATCGACAATGTTATCGACATAGTTTGATACAGTAATATTTGGTTCACATCACTACGAGCCGCTGCCTCGCCCCTCGCTTCCCCGCTCTTGTAACCTAAATCGGCACTTTTGGATTCAAACGACATTATGCGGTATCTATTGGGAGTGATCTGTGCTGGTAACACACAACTATCGAAGACTTTCGATTTTAGGCACTAAGGTATTTTGGACGAGAAGACGTCGCGAAGTTTCCCGAACGCTGCCTAAATAGACATATTCGTCTACTACTTCGAGAGTCGAGCCCCCAACTCCAATGGGGGTGGGCACAACATGGATATTCGACATGATCTTCGTTTTATCCATGTTCATTTTAAGACCCACCTGTTGGGAGACTCGATTAAGGTCTTCGAGCATAGTGCTAAGGTCTTCCAGCGATTCTGCCAAGACTACAATATCGTCGGCAAATCGAAGGTGAGTAATATACCTGCCGTTGATGTTGATGCCGAATCCTTTCCACTGCAAGAGCTTGAAGGCATTTTCCAGCGCGGCAGTGAACAGTTTCGGAGATATGACATCTCCCTGTCTCACGCCTCTCTGTAGTGGAATAGCCTTCGTGCTCTGATCTTGTACTCGGACCGACATGGTGGCGTTGTTGTATATACACCTCAACACTTCGATGTACCGATAGTCAATGTGGCACCGCTGAAGTAACTGTAGCACAGCCCAGGTCTCGTCGAATCAAAGGCTTTCTCATAGTCCACAAACGCTAAACAAAGCGGCAAGTTATATTCCTCGGTTTTTTGTATAACCTGCCGTAGCGTATGAAAATGGTCTATGGTACTAAAGCCTTTTCGGAAACCGGCTTGCTCGGGAGGCTGGAAGTCATCAGACTTGCGTTCGAGACGATTTGTGATGACCCTCGAAAACAACTTATAGACATGGCTCAGGAGCGAGATGGGCCTGTAGTTTTGCAGCAAGGTGTTATCACCTTTTTTGAAGAACAGTACCACCACGCTCCTGCTCCATGCCTCGGGCGTTGAGCCCTCGAGGAGAATGGAATTGAAGAGCCTCTGAAGGACTTTCAGTATCGGCGTTCCACCCGCTTTCAGAAGATCTGAAGTAATTCCGTCCTCACCCGGCGCCTTGTTGTTTTTAAGTTGTTTGAGGGCCATCTCAATTTCACACAGGCTGATGTCCGGGATATCATCGCTAAAGTGTCGGATCAACTCGGCTCACGGGTCTTCGGCCGAGCTAACAGTAGGTTCGGCAACCGAGGTGTAAAACAGTTTAATGATAAGAAAATGTGTTTGTAAGATATCTAAAAACAGTTAGATAGGAAAACATATTTTGATTTTAAGTAACGGTATGGTGATAAATTCTGGTCTAGACTGTGTGATGTAATATTAAAATATGCCAGGCAACCCTAATGATGGAAATTCGTATTCATAATGTGTATACGCGGGCAGCTGCGATATTTTCGCGTTTAACACTGATAAATTGTTTGTGCTTTGCGCACTGCGGGCTGCGGCCCGCCGTCACATGCCTGGTTATCTTGTCATCGCGGCGTGTTAGCCGCTATTGAAGGTGACATAGAAAGTTTGCAACACTCACTAATTAACTGCCTAATGGTGATTATTCAGACCTTTCATATTTCTTTTTTTATACGTGATTGCTGTGGGGATCGTGGGATTTAGTGTTTTATTTCTAGAAGGATGTAGTTTGTCATAATTTGCATTTCGTGTTACGCGTCTCTTTTAAAACGATGGGAACGAAAATCTGGTAGGGTAAGGCTCGGTTATGCCCTTGGCATTGTCCATCCTGACATTGATGGCTGGTAGCGGTTGGAGACGCTGAAGACTGTGCCCAGTGGCGTGTCATAGGGGAGACTTATGACATAGTTTATCGATTATAGCAAAAAGTTTCTTATTTTCTACTGGTGTAGAAAACAGAAATTATAAATCTACACTAGATAGAATCACCGATCAAATGTAAAGTGAAAACGAAAACACCGTAGTTCTGGCCTGATATGTCAAAATTATAGACATTCAGCAGTTGAGTGAAAATCAAACGATACCCCTGCGAGACGAGTTGAAAGTAGAAAACAACCGACCAGACTAATCGCATCTAACCATCGATTTACTACACGTGAAACAATATGCAATACAAACACCAACCAAGAATTACCTACAATAATAGTGCTTGGTAGTAATGGGAATTATTGCTATTTCAAATTAACATCATAATCTTGTTATTTTTAAAGCTTTAGCATGCTCTATATTTCTGCCATTGCTAATTGCCCCCCACAGAATTTATAAACGATAAAACTGACCATACATTACAAACATTTTTCACATATAAATAAAATAAATATAAATAAATACACCCAACAGTCACATACATAGTCCTGACCCCACACTAAGATTGAGTCTTGTGTCGTGGGTATCAGGAACTACGACAGACTTTTCTGTCTCACAAACACCCAGACCCGGAAGAAATATTTGTGGGCCGCACAAACATTTCTCTCGATGCGGGGATCGAACCCGCGGCCTCTCGTTTCACAGGCGGCGTCTAACCAACTGCGCTACGGAGGCTGGCTGGATAATATTTACTGCTTACTTTCCTATGTAAACGGTTTCGCAAAAAAACTCACCTCTTCATAGAATACACGAGATCGCATAAAAATATTAGCCGATTAGCTTAGTGAATCACAATAATAAATCACAACATTTAGTTTATTAATATACCTTATGAAATGTTATCGACTTCAATTGCTATTTGTGATTGTTATTGCTATTTATTCCGACACCTACTGCTTGGTTTATATTTCAGTTTTTATTGTTCGCTGTCGATAGATGGCGGGGCAGCTGCGTCGCCGCAGGGGATAAATGTCACAGGTCCACTTATTATATGAACAGGACCTTGAACAGGACAGTTCCCTCCGATCAACTCATTGTGTTCTGTCATGAACGTCCTCTATACATTATTGGGAGTTTAAAAGAGTTTCGTCAAATGTCATGACTTTTGAATGCACAAAAAGATTATCGATAATATATCGTAATAGCTAATGTTTTGTGGCCTTGTCGAAATTTAATTAGAACACAAGTTATTTAAGGCCCTGTTACATGTAAGAATGACTGTATTTTGTGGTTAGATCTGAGATGTAGTAGATCGTCATTACATCAAAAGGGACTATTACGTGAATATAAGGCAATTGCACAACTGCCTTTATAGTAAAACACAATAAATACAACAGCAACAAAGTAGATACACATTAATAGGATAAATATGCGTATTGCGTAATTGTGTTACATTTCTAAAATTGCAACATCGTATGAGTGAATGAACAGATAAGATTTAATGCCTTTTATATCCATAAATCAGAATCGCTATGTTTAATCTTTATGAAAAAAAAGTACAGATACGCGCTATCTGGTATGAGGAATTTCTTCAAGTAAGGTCCGCGCTGGCCGAGCCTTCAACTTGAATCGCGAGTTTTTTCATTCATTACGCTAAGGATCCTCTCAGAATGTAGCTATCTAAAATATACAAGGCGCATCTCAACAATTAAAACAAACATGATCCTTGGAAAAACTCAAATCGATTACCACATGACGAGTTCAATTTTGATTTATTCTCTGTCCGCGCACGACGATTGCATAATTGAAGCGCCTGCACTTGAAACTGGTTCGATATTGCATAGTAGCATTTCGATGTTATACGTGTTTTTGCGGCGGGTGCGGCATTAATATGCATTGGAGGCGCGTGCCGGCGGTCAGCTGTTTCTTCTATGCGGCCGCAAGCTGCCACCGCCTTAAATGGAAACAGGCCCCGTGGATGGATTACGCCGATTACATCGCAATTATCCGCCGCGTCGAGCCCCCGCCCCGCCCGCCCGCGCCTCTACGTAACCGCGGAGCACTTTCGCGATCTTTGTTCGGTGCACGAGTGGAGTCGCGACATTGACCTCGCGCTCCACAGTCCGCGCCGCTTATGTAATGTTTTTTCGGCGTCCGTGTGTTTGCCATTGAACTTGGGCATTACATATAAATGCGTAAACACGCGCCTGCGATTAACGTTTCTGAGTTATCACGTTTAGCGCGACGCGACGTTGGGTAAACAGTTTGGCGGTGGCTGCGACGCGGACTCATATCCGCTGCGACGGTTTTTATGTACAAAAGTAATTGCGCCCACATTTATGTCACATAAAATAATAGGTATGAAGAAGAGTCAAAAGTCTCATATAGCGTTCGCCAAGCTAATAAATGCCATCCCAGGTAATGAGGAAATCAAGGAAAGATACGAGTATAAAATCCAGTCAAATTATGTCACATTTTTAAATCTGCAAACCTTCCGCAATATTGATGGTACAACATTGAACCCAGGATCCTAAGATTCATAACCCGTACAAGCAGCAACCATACAAACAAGACGACGTTTTTATCTGTTGTCTTATTCCACATTAGTTTTTTATTGTCAGCGGGCTGGTACACGAGCACAGTTATGTCGCTGACTCCTTGGAAATTTTTAATTTTCCTCTCACGTCTTTGTAAAAATCCTAGTCGGAGTACATTGGCAAGGTCCGGTTGGACGAATTCCATTAGTGGTCAGCATCTGTTTATTTGTAATTTATGTATTGCGGGTATTAACTAAATTCGAAGTCATAAATATTTGACAAGTGTCCAAAATAATGATGAGTTCGGCTACTTAGCCGAAATTTGCGGTGCGTCCTCATTATTGATCAAGTCAATTTAAGTATATTTTTTCCTTAAGCATACTTTTATATAACGACATTGATCATTTGTTGAATTATGAACGCATCGACATGACATATGAACTTATCTATATTTGATCTAAACTTTCTTCTGGTCTCTAGTCTGTGGAATAAACTCATGTCCATATAACCTAATCATTATTAATATTTTTCACCACCATTTGCTAAGTAATTATGCAATAATTAAGGTGAACTTCTTCAACAGGTATGATCGCGGTTAAGAGTCTCATAATTTTTAGAACAACGATTTCTTTAATCATTGAAGCATGTAGCATTAAAGAGTCCGTAAGTGTAAATTTATTTATTACAATAACACACTCTCTCGCTCTCTTCTCTCTCCAGTCACAGGAAATCTACTGCTGAATATAGACATCCCCTAAGAATCTCCACAATCACCTGTTGGAATACAATAACTAAATTTATAAAATTTAATACAATTATAATCATTCATAGTAGTAACAAATTGCCTACTGTATTTTCCTTACAAAAGCTAATAGTTTAAATAACTAAATGTAAAGAAAATCTACAACCAGGTTGTGCGCCCTTTGTCCACGAGTACTAGTTATGTCATAACTAAACCAAAATAACGCCGTGGGTGGTATCGAGAAACTTTGTTGTCCCTATACAAAGTAACAAGCGTGAAGATTAGTCAAAATTGTACATTATTATGCTTTACTGCTTTGGTGGTATTAGCTGTAGGTAAGGAAAATATTTTGAACATTGTCTTAAAGTCTTAATATTATGTGGGGTCTGGCTATATTTTTATAGCGGTTGAAGCAAACATCTAGCGAATTTTCAATATTTTCCAAATACCTTTAACATGACGTATTGATAACATTATTCAAAACTTCAATATGATTAATTGGTATAGCCAAGTAATTGCGTTATGAAATCATTAACTAAGGCTTGTGTGGGTGGAGTCAGCAGCAAGAGATAATATTTAATTAATTCAGACGGCCTAAAAACTTGTGCATCAACCGAAACCGAAATTTTGAATAATAAAAAATTTAACCATTCCAAATAATCGTACACTTAATGACTATCCCACAGTCGAGTACGGCGGGTTAATTGCCCCATTGTCTAAACAATATAAATTAAGATATACCGGCCGATAATCCGACTGTGCGCACGTGACACCACTACCATACATTTCTTTAATGAAAAGGTGCAACTGAACGCGGCAAAGGAATATCTTAAGGCAACATTCGAGGCACGTTGCTCATGACTACTGTGATACCATCTGCCATAACCAACGTGATCGGGCTTAAAAAATGTAAGGACTACTCGTGTTTAAAAGAATGTTGAGCTGAGAGCCGAGTCTTACCAATTATGCTTGAACCGGGAGCGGAATATGTGCGATATGACTATAGTTTTTATCTGCATCTTTAATGAGAAAATAGCATGTTGAGCTACGGCATTTATGATATCCTGTTATACCCCTCCGTTCAGGGCGTGGACCTCGCCTATCATTGAGACTATGTTCTTAGCCCATCATATTAGTCCACTGATGGGCTTCACTGATGGGACTTTGAAATTAGTTGTAAAGAACTATCAAATATTTAGATTTTCACTTTTATTCAATGACCATTAACGATTTACTTAAAATGCAACATTTGCGTTCAGACTTAATATGTCGTTGGGTTACTCGTTTTGAGTAATATTAAAGCAAGTATTTTTCATTTAGGCTAGTATTACAGCGCCTAGTTGACCGACCACGTCGTCATAACTTCTGCTGCGAAGAAACTCCTTGTGGTTTTCCAATAAACTTGCGGCCACATTCCAGTAACCTGTTCCTTCGTGCTCGGCTTACGAGTACATCCACCGAACAATGTAACAAGGGTTAGAACAGTAGCTTCGACACTTTTAAGGGAAGGAAACATATCACAAAGTTCTTTTATTTCGCCAAACACATCAAATAATTAATATACTCAAATAGGTCAGGACTGAAACCTCTGAATTAAAACATTTCCATTATTAATATCTAAATAGCTTTTCGCAACGCCTTCATAACTTTTCTACGGAACCTTTAGTTCCAATGGAATTCACTTTGTTAATCTCTGGGCTAAAGAGACGCCTCAAAGTAACAAATAGTGAAATGAACATTTACTTTGATAAACTTTAATAGAATATAAATTAAGTTGTTTAACGTTGCGGTGGCGTGGAATTGGAAGACGATTGTCTGCCTGTTTGACTTGCTGATGTGAAAATTCTAGGCTGCGAAGTTTGTGATTATTCATTCATTTACTGTTTTCATGTTATTTAAGATGATTTGCTGTGTTGCTTAGTTAAGCCTTTGTCGCAATGTTTCATCTTAATACATGACTGGTTTTCAATTTAATAGGTCTTAAAAGGCAGTTTAATTGTATCTCTTGCAGTCCCAAAGTTCATGACTTACGATAATCACTTACTATTAGGCGAGTTGCAGTGTTGTCTGCCTACGTACGCCATTAAAAGACTAATGATAGATATAGCATAGTGAAAGTACATGTACATATTGTGAATATATTGTAGTCAGTTACCTGCCAACTAAACTATCGGTTTCCAATCAGGACCCGTCAAATCAAGTGTAATCACTATCGAGCCTTACTCAAAATACTAAGTAATTAATTGTAAGATAACTCGAGACGTGGCGTATCGAGTGACGTGTTCCATACGAGCTGAGAAGGCGAAGTTGTAACATTAATTATGCGGCGATATTGAGGCGAGTGGGGAACACAGGTAGCGGGCTCCGACGCGACGGGCCGATACTTGAGACGTCTCGCCGGACTAGCGTCGCTCGCGGCGTCGCCCGCTCTCCCGCGTGGGTGGCCGAGACGCAGCGGACATGTCGAGCTTTACTATTATGTGTTTATCTATGGACAGTGGTCTAGGGATTGGCGGCGATTATGAGAGTTTGGCAAAAAATGTTGAAATAATGAGGATATAAGTGGGTTCTCTGTGGGATCTGCTATGAATGTAGGGATTATGTCAATTAGAATCTGTTTCTTATTTAGCATACTGGTCTCAAGAATTTAATTTGCAGAACAGACTATTTTGTATTTTGTGTGTGAGAAATTCTTTGGCATCATCAATAGGTACCCATTTCGCGCTACGTTGACTTCAAAAAGATAAGTTATATACAACCTTTCCAAAGTCAACTTTTCCACATACACAATCTTGTGGATATCATATGGTTATCTATAAAACTTTTGTTTATTTCAAAGGTTATTGACACCCATACCTAAAATAATTTTAAAATGGCAACTATACAGACATGCGGAAATGTCATAACAAACATATATATAGCAACGGTGAATGTTTTTGCCTTCGTTCATTATAATTTCACTTTAACAGTTTAAAATAATCAGAAGGTTGCACACACATAAAACAAGATGTGTTGGACCGCCGCCAGTCTCCTTGTTCTTGTCGTTTGTCGCTCGCCTTTACTAAATCTGTTTCTAATTTCATTTTACTACGCGTCGGTTGTTAATGCGACACTCGTTTGTTCTTTTGAGTTGTGGTTGTTGTGACTGAGATTGGGATCTCTAATAAACTCTGCTCAGAGCGAATTTATGTTTATGCACTCGGCTATGTAATTTATGAACTCGCGGGAAAATTAATTTGACTGTGGAAGTTAATTCAACTTGAGATCTTAATTATGATATCTGGGAATATTTGGAAATTATCACAATTTTATCATTTCTTTAAAAAATTAAAAAGATACCGAGAAAAGACTCACTCACGACTTCACAGTATAGACTACAAACTGACTAATAAATACATAAAAAGAATAAATTCTTCATATATTATACTGCCTAAGAAGGGTAAAAAATAAATGCGCCTATCGTAATAAAACTCCGTAATAAAACTCTCACAAGTTAAAATGCATGGCAATTAACAAATTAACAAGCGATGCTTGATTTAGCGAAGATCGTAACAATGTACAATCTCACACCTGCCCTCCATATATCGTTCTGCCAAATCAACTCTCGTGAGCTTTGTCGGAATCCGAACGGAAAAAAACAATCAATCACTCCGAAAAAACTACCACTGCACTTTCAACCCTAACCGTATTTAAGTAAAGTCTTTAGCGAGTTACGTGACAGCATAAAAACAGCTGCAAAAAATCCCACTTGGTGTTCGATAGAGTACAGATTAATCATGCGATAATTAACAAGCAAAGCGGTGCGGAACAATCAGATCGGACGTAAAGCATCACGCGACGAGCACTTTCGTCGCCATTCGCTGATCCCACGAGATCCGCACACATGACGCTTATCCCAACCGCGTAGAGATCTAGTTCGCACCGCAGGATGGCGGGCATAGCATCACGCGATCGCTAACTTAACTCAAGTAGTGTTGGCAAAAACTGATCCAGAACTAACCGTGGGAAACACCGACTAGATATAACGTGTATCACCATTATGTTCCACTGTTTGAATAATTGATTACATTACTAATAGTCAATTGATCACTGAGGTTTAATTGACAATGTCGCTGTCTATGTATAGCGTTATGATTATTCATCTTGGTGCTTAAATGTTTTGGATGCGAGTACTTGGTTACTTGAATAGAATCGCTGTGCATTATGATACAAAAACTAACTTGATGTTAGTAACGTTGAAACATTGTCGAAGTCGATGAAAAAAAAGTAAGGAATAAAAAAATACAAAAGTTATGTAGGTACTATTTTCTAGTGTCATTTCGTATACTTCACATTGCAGAATTATTTATAAATTACATAAGTTTAAATAGCTTCTCTGGTACCAAAGTTAGTAAAAACTTCCTAACTCTGTTTTTAATGGTCAATTTCTTCCTTTATATTGTTTAATTTCCATTACTCTTCAATAGGAGGTGAAAGGGTTGCTCCCTCACTCGGCAATCTAATGTGATCTGATCTTAGTGTCTACAGTGACTTAATAGGATAGACCGCGTTCAAAATGGACTCTGACCCGAAGGTATTAAAGGGTCACTTACCTCCAATACAGTTGATAGGCATTACCACAGCACTAATATATTTATCAGCTCCGTGTTTCCAATATTTTCTTAAAGACAAACTGTTCACACAGTAAATAGTATCGCATAAAACAAATAGCTGCTGATTGTTGAGTGATCATCGTTAAAAAACAGAAACGTTACTTAGAGATTAGATGAATTTAATAATTTCAACAGACTACGATGCGAAACGACCGCTCATTAACAGTAGAAAAACTAAACAACACCTTGAATTATAAAGCAATGCTTGACATTCCACTGCGGTCGCCATTCTGAGGAATAAGGTGTTAAGTCTCAATATTATGTTCAGTAGTTACTACGGCTATAGTGTCCTTCAATCCGAAACAAAAGGCTGTGTTTACACTGCTGTTTGACGAGAAATGGATATTACAGTAGACCCACGCAGGCGGCCACTCACACATGAAAGACCTACCACCAGTAATGGTATAGAATAGTGCGTTGTTAATCATGTAGCAATAAACGAGTGTAGCTAAACGGCATGTAAAGCTACAATTGTACACATGGTATTGACGCGGCGCATGTTGTGCTGACGTGGCAGTTTTCATGCGAGACGCACACGAACCCTTGCCTCGGGATACAAAGCCTCGCTCACTGCGCATTTGCATATGGCACCATTAGAATTAAGTGATCTAATAAAAAAAAATTGACTTTAAATCATATATTGGCTGAAAATGACCTATCGAGCCTTTATTAAAGAAGGACCTATTGACGCATGCAAGGCAGAAAGATCTATACTTGGGTCTTCTAGATGTATCTTCCATATGTACCAAATTTCTTATGTTACAAATCTTAATGAAAGTTTTCAAAAAAAAATAAGATATAAGTTAGCTCTGTGTAATTCTAAAGGTGAAATATGTTATGAAACATTTAAGTGGCAGTATTTTTTTACTAATAGCTGGGAAATCGACTAGGCGTGTGCGATGATGGGCGAATGGAATACTTTAACAATTTTTGCCATGTTGATATTTGGAACAGTATGACCATGAATCGCTATTCAAGTCCATTTTACTTGATTGTTAAGTGAAAGTCATAAATTAGCATTGTTTATTTATTTCGAGTTATTTCTGTTTTTTCTTTTTTATCACTGGTATAATATTTTGTTCAGAATAACAAAATATATCCCAGTGAAGTAATAAAGTACAAAATTATTCCGGAAGTAATTAATGTTGATTTATTTATTCGTAACATCTGTGTAATCAACTGCTTGTCTGAAGTTTTACTTACCACGTCACCGTACGAACGGTAATTAAGAATTACTCATTTTTTAAAGGTGTTTATGTAATGAAAAATTGGTACCTTTAACGACTTTTGTATTATCCATTTGAGCCAGTGTTGTGCTTGTCTACTCTGAGGTCTTTGATTGGTAATTGGAATTTTGCAGGTATTGTCAGACAGGAGGCGAGAAAGTAACCCTTAACAATGCATTTCTTCTTTTTTTAACTGATAGGTCTCTAATATGTGAGAGGCTGCGTGGGTAGTAGGTTCCACCGCAATATCAGCAGTGTCAATGCACAGTTGTGTTTTGTTTTGAATAACATTGTAGCCAGAGTAACTACTTGAGACATATAAGTTACTTCACATAAGTTTCAGAATGGCCAGCGCAGTTGAATGCAAAGCATTGCATGTCCATGAGCACTCGTATTGCTTATCATGAGCTGGACGATATGTCTCGCCTTTCATACCAATAAAAAAAGTGGAAAAGCTTTTGATTACTTACCTGTGTCTTAAATAAACATCAAAAATTCAAGAATCGATTCTAGGATAATTGAACATTTCCAAGTAATATCCTGACCCTTCCCACAACTGCGGTAAAAAGATCACAGAGGGGCGACTTAACATAAAATAATGGGTTCAACAAAAGTCGTGGGAAATTCCGAGCTGCTATCCTAAGGAATCCTTAGTCAGGCCATTACTTCCGGAGGATCAGATCGACCCGCCTCGGAATCTTAGGTATACTAACGTTGATTTAATTAAAATTTCTTTCTGAAACGTGTTAGTGATTCAATTTTTGAAATGGTAACAAATTATGTAACTCTGATTGAAAAATGGGTCTGTATAACTGTTTTTTTGTCAGTATCATAAACGTTTTCAACTTACGCAAATGTGGAAACGAGTAGGAGGGGGTAATATTGCATTAATAAAGACAGATTATACTATGCATCTTGTCAAAAATCATAACACCTAGATATTGCTTATATGCACGTGAATAAAATCGCAAAGCCATCATGCAATAAATTAGCCAGCAGTTGCTGTTGATTTGCGATGTTGCTTTTTTCGTTTTACCACAAGTCCACCCCGGGGGAAGGCGGGGGAAAGGAGTTCGCAATTCCCGCCGGCCAACATTTAGATGGAATTAAGTACACTTAATCGCGGGCGCAGGCGCGCTGCCCCGGGAGGGTAAATTGTGCCCGCAATGCCCGCATTATTGCGTATTTTTTATGGCGGCACGGTGCTTCCTCGCTAAATTTCAGTTAGCCAGTACTTAGCACTACTTTGAAGTGTATTCACGTGCTCCTAATGACTCGGCGAATGTTTGAATATAAAACGGAAATTATAACTTGCAACACTTCACACTTGGGCCGGAATAGGGCACTTAATTGTTGTTTTATGGAGTATTGCAGTTAACAATAAATAGAGTAAGTAATATGAAAATGTTGCTGTAATTTACTTGATTTATCTAGTATTTTTTACCTTTACCAACTACATTTCATTATATTCATATATGTGTATTCATACATATATTTTCCAACCAAATAAAATACCATAAAAATAGCGAATTAAAAAGGTCATCCGCCATTATATAAATTGAAGTATTATATTTAAAAATACCTAATATGCAAGCATGGTCGCTCAGAATTTTCAAGGATGGTCAGCAGTCACCAAGCATGCTGATCTGTTGTATCCACAATGCTCGAGCACTTGTATCAACATCGTCTGCTCGTAATATAAGCGAGCGCATCGCCGACTCTCGTCCGCTCTACATTGTCAACATGTTGAGCACCTCAGACGTTCGGAGGATTGGTACAGCGATTCTGTTTTCGTGGGACTTGGACAGACGGGTTTTAAAATAATTTTATGATTATTACGTTTCTTTGCTACGTGTACTGACATAAATACAGGGTATATCAAGACTGCTACCGAAAACGAAGCCGGGTGGTAGTTTAAGCGACTTCAGACAATGCAACAGAAAAAGTGGCAAAAAAAAGCGACAATTTTTTTTGTTATTTTTTTCCTTTGACCATATTTAGGTGGTAAATGCATTTTTTCCTAAAACAACAGTGTATACCCTTTTATTTATAAATAATCTAAGGTATAAGAGTTTAAATTATTATTTTAGCTAAAACTAGGGATTTACCACCAAAAAATGACGATGTTTAAAAAATCATAAAAAATAACTGTCGCGTTTCTTTGCGAAATTTTTAGTTGCTTTGTGTTTGTAGTCACTAAAACTACCACCCGGCTTCGTTTTCGGTAGCAGTCTTGAGATACCCGGTATATTGCCATCTATAAAATTTTAGGTCGAAATAAAGTCGGAAACTGTATCTTACTGACATATTTACATACTTCTTCGGAAATATTAATGTACAATATAAATAATATAACCAAATTCATAATTAAAGCAACGATCTACTGAATACATAACATAATTATAACTATATTATGATATATCGAACTCATCAATGCAAACGTCAATATCAAAATTATTGCCAGTAATAGCCGTTAAACGGTCATCATGTCTCGCTTATCAATATGTACCTGAATTTCGATTTCAACATGCGAATTGCTAGTGTTGGCAGTGAGACGTGAACCTAGATCGGACGGGTTTATAACCCTAACTGGTATAATCCCTCCGCTGATAGAAAATCTATCGGTTGGTCGGACTTTGATTACAAATATCATTTCTAATTTGCAAGCGACCATGCCTTCGGGTTTTGCCGTGTATTGCAGCTTATGTTAACTTTATGGATGACTAGCGGTTCGTCCCAGCTCCTCCTTGGTGCAGATATGCATTTTAAAATAGCGGCCATAATATTTCGACTATCAATTTAGAATATCGACCAATCGGACCACGAAAAGCGATTAAAATTTCCTTGTATTTGCTACATTTTTTACTACAGCTTCCCTCGTACAGCTCATAGCGTGAGGATATATATCATTCCTCGATAAATGACCTATCAGCCCAAAAATATTTTTTTAATTCGAACCAGAATTTGTTGAGATTAGATGTGACACGCGAACAAACAAGCTCTTCATATTAGTGTAGATATGCACATAATTATGTGGATTGATTGAGGTACATATCTAATATCCTGTTATTTATTAGCTATACAACTTATGTTTCGTAAGTTAAAGACATCTTATTTCAATTCTGAATACTGTGATATACTGGGTATATCAAGACTGCTACCGAAAACGAAGCCCGGTGGTAGTTTAAGCGACTTCAGGCACAATGCAACAAAAAAGTTGCAAAAAAAAAGCGTATTTTTTCCTTTGGCCCTATTTGGATGGTAAATACATTTTTTCCTAAAATAATAGTGTATACCCTTTTATTTATAAATACTCTAAGGTATAAAAGAGTTTAAATTATTATTTTAGCAAAAACTATGGATTTACTGTGGAGCAGGAGCATGGTAGTTTTATTTTTCAAGAAGGGGGACAAGACCCAACTCAAAAACTACCGCCCTATATCGCTTCTGAGCCACATATGTAAGTTGTTTTCGAGGGTCATCACAAATAGGCTGGCACGAAGGCTGGATGACTTCCAACCACCGGAGCAGGCCGGATTTCGCGGAGGATTCGGCACCATAGACCACATACACACCGTGAGGCAGATTATTCAGAAGACCCAGGAATACAATCAGCCTCTGTGTCTGATTTTTGTGGACTATGAGAAGGCCTTTGACTCCGTTGAGACCTGGTCTGTTCTGGACTCCCTGCAGCGCTGCCAAGTTGATTTTCGATACATCGAAGTACTGAGAAGCCTGTATGACGCCGCAACTATGTCCTTTCAAGTACAGAATAGTCAAACAAGACCGATTCCATTGCATCGAGCAGTAAGACAGGGGGATGTGATATCCCCGAAACTGTTTACAAATGCCTTGGAAGATGTTTTCAAGACTCTAAACTGGAACGGGCGAGGCATCAATGTAAATGGCGAATACATCTCCCACTTAAGGTTTGCCGATGATATCGTAGTCATGGCAGAATCGCTGCAGGAAGCTCAAGAAATGCTGCACAGCCTAAAAGAAGCCTCTAAACGAATTGGTCTCCGGATGAACCTTGACAAGACGAAAGTCATGTCTAATGACTTTGTCGCTCCGGGACCAGTTATCATAGATGGCATGCCTCTCGAAGTTGTCAAGGAGTATGTCTACCTCGGGCAACTAATGCAATTGGGTAGAAATAACTTTGAAAAGGAAGCCGATAGGAGGATTCAGTTGGGCTGGGCAGCATTTAGGAAGTTGTACCATATATTTTCGTCGGATATACCACAGAGCCTAAAGAGTAAAGTGTTCAACCAGTGCGTCCTTCCTGTAATGACGTACGGAGCCGAGACGTGGACACTGACTGTGGGGCTAATCCACAAGTTAAAGGTTCGCTCAACGTGCGATGGAAAGAGCTATGCTCGGAGTCTCTCTAAAGGACAAAATTCGAAACGAAGTGATCCGTCAGAGAACCAAGGTAACCGACATAGCTCTGAAAGTTAGTAGTTTGAAGTGGCAATGGGCTGGCCACATATGTCGCAGAACGGATAACCGCTGGAGTAAGCGGGTTCTGGAGTGGAGACCGCGTCTTGGCAAACGTAGCGTGGGACGTCCTCTGGCCAGATGGCGGGATGACTTGCAGAAGAGGGCCGGCAAGAACTGGATGCGTAAAGCTACAGACCGGGCTCTGTGGTGTACCTTGGGAGAGGCCTATGTCCAGCAGTGGACTGCAACGGGCTGATGATGATGATGGATTTACTACCCAAAAATGACGATATTAAAAAAATCATAAAAAAATAAGTAAGTAATCATAGAATATAAATAGTGTTTGTAGCCACTAAAACTACCACCTGGCTTCGTTTTCGGTAGCAGTCTTGAGATACCCGGTATACAGTGTTTCATGAGCGCTATGATCTGTGCTTCAAACGAGGGTTAAAGAGAATACTGTCCATAACAAAGGCAACGACTTTGTTGTGCTGGCCCCCTGGTACTGCGGAGGTTCATGGGCAGCGGTAGCCGCTTACCATTAGGCGGGCCGCTAGCTCGTCTACCTATACAGGCAATAAAAGATACACTTGAAAATATGTATTATGGGAGTTATTAATAAGAAAATAAAGAGGATCGTTAAGTTAATGACAAAGTACACAAAAGTCGTGAAACATGATAAGAAAATAAAAAACGCTGATCCATCAAACAAATAAAAAAAAAATCCTCCAGAAAACAGAGGTCCCTTACAGAAATAATCTGTTAAATAAACTACGTTGCCACAACTCTTTGGAATTATATTTGAACCGTTGCGTCGCCCACAGGAAATAGCATCAAATATTGTGTTTCGATCGGGAAAACTCAAATGAAATTTATTGGTGTTGTTTCGTCAAAATGTTATAGGTAGATATACTTCGGGAAAAATATAATGTGTATTTACCAAATTCACACTTATTAGTTTCACATTTAGTAATTTAGATACATCAAACATGTGAACATTTAATTATATCAAATTATAAATAAAAGATTATTTGTCATTTATCAGTAACAAAAAAAATATTGACAATTGACACTAAAAGCTCAGTTTGTTCAAAATGCTTAACCCTAGCCTGGTTGCTTGACGGTTGTTTATTTTCAATAACACTCGCAGCGCGTATGGCATAACAG
Organism: Hyles vespertilio; assembly: GCA_009982885.2. NCBI lineage: Eukaryota > Metazoa > Arthropoda > Insecta > Lepidoptera > Sphingidae > Hyles > Hyles vespertilio. The sequence continues at coordinate 3,901,562 of CM042816.1, forward strand.
TTGCATCGACTTTCTCATTACCTACAAAGTCGACGCCCACCTTTTAGGCTCGGGGCGTCTGTTATATTTTCTTATAAAATACAGGCCAACGGTGGAGTGCGTGTTCTTTTGTGGATGTTTCGCTCACAATGGGCCGGTTTCATTATGCAGGCCCGATGAAAAAGAAACGAAACAGATGTACGGCTAGGTTGCGGTGGCTCGGTGGTGCGCTGCTCGGTGCATCGCGAACAATGGTCACGAACGGGCGATCGATCCGCGGCTTTTGTGCCGGCACGGAGCTCCAGTGACACGGCTCCCGAGTCCCGACAGCTGGCGTCCCATTCACTCTTAATGCTGATAACACTCACTCAAGACTTAAGATGAAGCTTTCGCTGATCCAGATTAAACCGGTATTACGTAAACGAAGTTGCAGTAGTGAGATGCGTTTGATACAGTCAAGAACTTAATGTACTTACTTAGCGCATATAGAACTTGTAAACATCCTCAAAACAATGAAGGTTCAAGTTTATCAAAATTTTGGGCTTATTGTTCCTGGATCACATATATTTATTAGTTTATATCGGAGGAAAACCATAATTCATTTGTACTCCATAAAAGTTAAAAATAGCAGATAGGTAGCTAATTGTATTCACAATTTTACATTCATATCAAAACAATTCCGTATCGAAGAATAGCGTAGTCGGAAGCACATTTCATAACATAACGGTGAAGAAATTAGCGAACAAAGAAGCCGTTCTGGCCGTCATTATATTTTTACAATCACGTCTCTTCGCGTTGATCTTATTGTGTACGGTGCAAGGGTCAATTTTGATTGTGGGTTGTTTATAAAAATTGTGGGCTCCCGGCAGACGCGCGATGGTCGCGTGCGTGCGCGCCCGCAGCCAGCGGACGCGGCGAAATTACCTGCACTTATCTACAGACGGGCCATTAGGCTGTTTCGCGTGCACCCCCAGAGGATTTCGTACGTTTGTTCCGGGCTCGACGTTGCATCAAATTACCTGAATAAAAAATAAACGTTTAACTGAAAAGCAACATGAAATAGAAAGCCTTGATGAAGTGGATTTACTAAACTCAATTAACCCCTTAAACAGGCGATTAATAGCACCAGTCCGGCAGGTGCCCGCGTTAGTTATAAGATGAGCTTAAGTAACGTCATTAAAGGAAAAAGTGTTGCCCGGATTATTGACGGGCCCGGTGAAATAGCCGCCGGCAAAAATTGAGCTCAAATTCAATAAATATTACATTTTCAACTCAATTTCGCGGTGCCGCTGTTCATTTAAAATCGTGTAATGAAAAATTGCAGCATATCAGCAAACGCAATACATACGTATATTTGGAAGTATTTCAATTTAAATGATATGCCCATAATCACAACTGCAATGAAATGTATTTCATTCTACCAAAATGCAATCAAATAATCAATATCTGTCAGTTGGAATGTGTGCGGAACATAATAGCACAGGGAACCAGTTCGAAAAAACTTACCCGACATCGAAATCAACTCGCTTGGTTAATTAACAAACCCTTGATTAATATTGAGTGAACCGACTTGTAAGTTTCGTTTTAAACAACTCGCGTTGTGGAACTACCGCGCGGGACGCCCGCGGACTTGAACATTTTTTAATTAAAACATTCCCCGTCTAGAGAACCCTGCGACGAAGAAAAAGACCAACCGGTACCGATTGAAAGAAAAAACAGCTTCGCCCCCACCTTTCATCCCTAATCTCGTAATTGTCGGTTGGCTTTTTGCGCTGCCGGTGAAAAAAGTACCCTTTGTGGATTTGTACCCTCGCACGTGTACGCGGCTAGGAATCTGTTTAGCACATCCAAACGTCGCCCGTCGAAGCTGCGGATTGTTCGCCTCGCCGCGACGCATTATCGTTCGGTCCAATCCGCTCGGTTTTTTAAACAATTCGACCTTATCTGTCCTATGTGGATGAATGTCAAAACGTTGTAAACAATGTGCAGAATGTGCGGCCGGCGGATATCGTTGTTTTCACTAAATGTCGAACGGGTCGGATGGCGAGACGAATTCGTTAATGGGTTCGTAATGAAGTGAAACGCGGGTGTCACCGCGCCGGCGGGCTGAGACGGCGGCAGGGTCGCAGGTGTCGAGCTGAGGGCGTAACCTTTACAACAGCTGTTCGGTGGTGCGGATGAAATGGCTATACGCCCGATCAGACCGATGAATAATAAGAAGAATCGTTTTTTAATCTATTTCTAATTTATAGTTGCTGCGGGGCCCAGATGTTTTGTATATTTTACTAGCGAAGTACTGTTAAGCCGGCAGCTGCGGGTTGAAGAAGCAATATTTCGTAAAGTATTAATTGTCGGATAAAGGGCAGCTCGAGTGTGGCCGGCAGAATGTTTACACAAGTACCGACACCGCAATGTTAATGGGACTAATACCGTAGGATCTGGTGGGCTGCTCGCCCAAAGGCTATTTGAATATTAAATACGCGTAGCATAGGTGCTGCGCGGGGCGGCGGCGGTGAGGAGCGGGGAGGGAGTGTGTAGCGCCGCGCATACATTACAGCGTTATGAGCTTATAAATAATGTGACTTTGTAATGGGAGAGGCCATTAAGTGTGAAACCGATTTGAGGATGCGGTGGATCGGTGACGTTACCTTCATTGGCGCGTGAAGGTGCATAATTTAAAAAATCTACTTAAAGTCTGCTTGCTAGTTCTATAAGAGGGCACGGTGCACTGCTTCAAATAAGATTAAATGTCATCCGCCTTGATATCAAGAACCATAGTTATATTACGTAAAACAGTGAGCGCGTATATATTCACGACATAAATATGTATGAAGAAATCAGTAGACACCATCAAAATAAAAAGGAAATTATTCAGCCCATTGTCCTAAGACGATATAAGCGGGGAATAAGAAAACAATTTAGGGTTCCCGTTACCAATCCCGTTGATTCCGTCCCGTCAATTCTTTTTACCATTTCCCTGAATTCCGCGATAACATTGCTGCAATAGCCGATAAAGGCCCATCCTCTTACTTCCGCTCCTCAGTGCCTTCGAAATCCTTTGATAAATTACTATTTTCGCCCTGTATTTGGAAGTTTCGCACGGAACTTTTGGAAATTCACCCTCGAATTTTTGCCGGGGCAGTGGTTCCCCGGCAGGGCGGTAATCCCGGACAGTTTCACCGGAGGTTTTTAATTTGACGACCGCCCGCCGTGAACGGATTATCAGACCGGCGGAGTCGCAATTAGTGTACACGCTGAGGTCGCCGGCGTCACTCGTTTTGGCGACTTTGCGAGGATTAACTGGCGGCTGTTGTGTGCCGAGCCTTAGACCATTTATTTAAAAGCTTGGAGAGTTTTGCCAAGTTGCGACAGCGATTCGTGCCCGACGTTCTTGGACGTCTTAAGCTGTCGTAAGATTAAAATTTGAATGTTTACAGTTGAATGGTCAAGTGTATGCAATATCCGGCTTTTTATTTGTAGTAATTTGAGTAGACGCTTGATAGGGGACTTACTTTGTATTGATATGACCGAATGACTTCTAAGAGTATCAATTGACTAATATTCTAGCTTTTCCAAAACGGAAATGAACTGAAATTCAATACTTTTCTGTGAGTTAAATCCAAGGGCTTTTAACTATCTTTTAGGGTGATGGCTACCCGAGCTGTAATAAATTTCCTATTATGAGTTAAAAACGTATAATGGAATAACATTACAATCGCAGAATCAGAAGTCCAAAAGTTGAACTGTTTAAAAGTTCCAGCTATTACAATATCGGCTACAATTCCTTCTGAAATAATATTACTGAAAGTAACAAAACACAACATGATGTAAGAAAATAATACCGAGCACCGAAGTTACTCCGAAAGAAGTCTTACGAAAATATAGGTGTTTAACACAAAAGATCTTTCATAATCGCGCAGCAGAATTTCCATAAAGCGGCACCATAATCAATTTCAAACAATTTTCAACGAGCAAACGCCCAAAAACAATATGCCTTTGAACCAAAGCGGTGGCTCGGCGAACTACAAACGCTTCATGCCACTTCCATAAAACCCTCCTCGGAGAACACTGTTGTTTCAAGGAATTGATATTTTGCGCCATTTTTCATCATAAAATCGAGTCACGAAAATTAAGTTACGTATTTATGGAGGTGTAAAGGACAGGTAGGGCGTCGGAATGCGTTTCTATTGTGAAGGTAGCTGGGGTTCCACTATTGTCGATGCGAAAGTGATTTGGAGTGTTGTAGCGCTAACTCGGGTTGTAGATTAAACTTTTTTTGCCAATTCAATTCCCATAAGGGCAAGTAAATTCAGATTAACAAGTCAAAAATTTCCGCGAAAACAGCGAAAACAGCTTAAGATCCCCAAGGATATTATGTATAAAATTTGTATATAAAAATTGTAAAATCTATAGATTCGATGAGATCGTTTACCTTGTAGAGGTCTCGTACTTTATAACTCATGTTGAATTCATTCTGGTTAAGTTTTTATAAATCAATTCAAAATAAATACATCAACTCACACAGGTTGTAATTATCAGAATTGGAACGAAGAACGAACTAAATATTTGAACCGTTACAAAAGGATTGTAAATAAACAAACCTTATACAATGTCGCAATCACCATCGGTCTGTAGGACTACTCCCTGCCCAAAATCAAGGGTGCCAATACTTTTTTAAACTTATTTTTGCATAATACAGCGTCCAATACAAATGCTAATCTCTACATATAAATAACAATGCAATTTTTAGCGCACGTGGCCGGCCGTTGAAGATAACATGTGCCGTTTATACGTATGTACAATGGTTATGCTAAGCCAGATTGTGATTAAACAATAATAGGGCCGGGCCTCGGCGATCGATACGCGACCATCTGGACAGTTCTCGCGGGTCCTGTTGCTAGTTGTTTTTAAAGTGAATGCGAGATTAGGTTGCCTCTAGCTACGATTTAAATATATTTTCGGTTAGCTTTAAGTTTTGAGATTGTTTTCATAAAAATTAAGTTCATGTTCGCCATGGAAACAGCAGAGAAACATAGAAGTTAAAACTGATAATTCAATGTATAAAAGTACTTTATTTGTTAAAGATTTTTTTCCTGAAGATAATGACTTTTGTCGGAACACAATCACGGATCTTACAATTGCTTGATTACCATTAATATCAGTGGGAATGTAGAAAAATAATTAGCAACACAGATCCGTATCGACCTAAATAACGCTAGGAACAAAAATAAAAAGACTACGATTGTTTTCAATTTATGTTACGATCGTCCAACATTACAAAGAGCGTCATCAATCAACACACATCACTTATTTACTTCAAAGAATGAATCCGGTAAAAAAAGTTCTTTCATTCTGCTTTGACGTACAATTCATTCAAAATCACAAACTACGACATGAGACTGGCCAAACATGGACGTGAATAACAAATCGCATTCAAAACTGTAACTCTGGAGCAAAACACAAATACTTGCGAAATTATCATGCAAATGAACTTGACAATACAAATTTTATCGACATGCACGATACTTAAAGCACACTTAATTTTGCGCAAATAATAAAATCACCCCACGCGAGTGCAGCCGCCGGCTCAATATTGCATTAATGAGCCTCTCAACAATGACATTTAAAATTTTCAAAGAGTCGAGCCCCAGCCTCTCACAAACTCACATCTGCCGGCACACTAACCCTTATCCGTCAACAAATAAGACACATATTCGACCACCCCTGTTAATGAAAGTAGCTGTCTTCCACATAGTTACTTTTGCCGCTCCGCTGCTCTTATTGCTTACGACATAAAGTTGAAATTATATGGATTTGTTTGCGTGTCTTAGGGTCATGTTTAGGGTGGTTGATAAGTTCGGGGGCGGTCGCCGCACGTGCGCTCGCATTTTGTGTATTACCTAAATAAACACGGCCTTAGCTCCTTGCTTTGTTTGTGTTTGACGGTTCACACGAATTTGTACTTTGTTTTCATTCGCACGACGCGACGCGACGCGACGCACCGGTGGAGTATTCTTTCAGTTGAATTTACATTTATAATTTTATTACATTTGAATCGTGGATAATTTTTTTAAATCTCGTTTCCTGATGTATAATGATCTTGTTTCGAGACCTTCTCTCGGTTTTGACATTTCACTCTACTAAATTGCTTGACCTTTATATGAAAAGCAAAGATATGGTCAATAATATCAATAACAAAAACATTATTGTCTCCAAATACTTTGCATGGACTGCTTTTAAAAGTAAGTTTTATTATTGGATTTTTTCATAAGCGAACACAGAATATCACTTAACGTCAGCTACATAATAATCTGAATGAACGCGTGCGAGCGAGTAGCGACATCGAGATCTGTGCGTATGATTAGAAGCAGCCATCGGAGCGTAGACATTAGCATAATCCGGCGCGTATGTGCAGTACGCTCGGTGCGCACGGGAGCCGGCACGCGCGCCGCGGTCCTCCATTCAAAACAACCCTTTCAACCGCGCCGGTTATGAAATTCATTGAGAGCTTTGTTGACAATGTTTGCCAAATGTCGGTTGGCGATGGTCGATCGTACGAGATTTTTTGGATGTCGGCGAGGAATACGGGCTAATAATGATTAGTCATTGACTGCGTTAATATGCTCGGTAAATAAATTATTGAACTCGCTTTGTTACGTAGAAAGTTCGATTTTGGAGGTTGATTCTATCTTAATGGGTGGGCGATGATACAAGTGGAAGTCTTGGTTGAAATTAAAATATTTTATGTAATTTTTTTGATTGTTTTTTTTTTATAATTTGTTTCGCTTCTTATTATTAACAATGACAGTTTTATTTTTGTATTTAAATAAATGACAATGTTTTGGATTGTATTATTTACTTTGGGAAGGAAGGATTATGCTTAGCAGCAGGATTTGCTAAAGATCATAATTCTATTATATAATCTAAAGTGATACACAAAGTATTCAAATATTTACTTTTGTAACGAAGACATCGTTTGAAATATGTAAGTAAAATTATTTTTAAGGTACAAGGAGTTACCAAGAAAGTAATTAACCAAATGGGAATATGATGTCATTTTGTAGGTCTTCTTTTCAGAAAGTTGCGAGAAGACATTTTGTAATTTCTACATGCGTAATACTTCGCAATAATGTTACGAACATTTTATTATATTTATTCAATTACGGCTGCTCACCTAACTTCACCTTCTTTTTTTGAATAGGCTTTTTTAGCGTACCAATTAGACTTAATAGGATTTGTAGAGTACATGGCAGCCACCGTAACTAATTTGATAAAAAAAAACCTGCTGTGAAATGAAATCGGTCTACAAATATTCGTCTGAGGTCGGCGTGTTATAAGACTTCAAATTCTCGTCGTTTTGGACATCCATGACACAAGACTTTTAGGCCCGAAACATACTACTGAAACACCATGCGACCCTCCCCGACGCGACACTTGTTAAAGCAAATCAAATCGTAGTATTTTATATGTCCAGAACCACACTACGAACACGTGATACGTTGCGTGGTGTTTCAGTAGTTTGTGTTATATTTTTTCATTTCAATGAACGGCGAGACGATGGTAAGCGATATGACCGCTCATGGCCAGTAGAAAAACCAAACAACACCATGGATTACAAAGCAATGCTCGCCATCCTAAGACATAAGATGTTAAGTCTCAATATGTCGAGTAGCAACTCTGGCTACAATGTCCTTCTAACTGAAATACAGCAGTGCATTTACACTGCTGTTTAGCAGGAGAAATAGACATTGCGCTGATACGTACCCAGGCGGTCTCTCACATATGAGTGACCTACCACCTGTTTCATGCCTTATTTTATTTATTTATTTTATGAAGCTTCATATACTATTGTATACAAGGCGGACTTAATGCCTGTGGCATTTTCTCCCAGTCGACCTTTAGGTGATGCAGATATTTTATTGTACGGGATCAGAACTATGTCTTTCGGATGTATTTATTATTAATGGCAATATAAAAATGAAGATGTCCTTGGGGCTGCGTGAAACTGCGAGCAATAGCCCGTGGCGTCGGCGACGTGCTACGAGCGCTCGGGGTCGATCCGACCCCACCCGGTTCGTTCACACAACGCCCCACAGACACTTTTGTTTTGTCGCAAAGTAAATCTCTACTGGATGTGATAGGGTATGTTTTTTTAAAGTTTGAAATTCATTGAGAATTATAATAGATAGAGAATTATAAGTTTAGGTTTTATCTGTTGATTAAAACAGTATGCATAGCAAGAACAAGATTTTTTAAGAATCTGTAATAGAATTGATTACAATAGTTATTTTACAAATAATATACAAATACAAATAGTATGAATGTTTTGAAAGCATTCAGCTGTGCTCAAAAAAGTGCGTTAAGACTGTTACCATCAAAGTACTATAATGTAACTAGTTTGTTAACCATTCAATTTGTATATGGATATATGTGGGATGTGAAACCATTAGTCATTAGAGACAGATGCTTGAGTGTAAGGCTATGTTGTATATGTTATACATAGTTGTTAATGTTCGTCACCATAACATGAATATTAAAAATGTTAATCATTGTAATATAATGCCATATTAATCAAAGACAGGTGGGCATATAAAATCCCTAATGCCGGTGCGCCGTGTGGTAACATATTTAAAACATTTGCGAAATATGTTGCGATAGAATTTAACACCTGTGACATATGCTACTGTCTTTTACAGATTTAATTAATTAAATCATATTTTATTACAGGTAAATTTGGATGAAATGTGGAAAATATAACAAAAATATACTATATGAGCAATATTTCAAAAAAACATTTTCATGATCATTTGTATGGTCTTTTTCTTTTCATAATTAGAAAATACTGGTGAAAAAAATAATACACATCACATCACTAATTATTGTAATTAGAACTACTTGTTACAGCTCCAACTACGCTTTGATTTCACAAATGCCACATTCAGTGTATGCATCTCTGTGTCCAACCCTCGTCCTCGCATATTGGGTTACCAGTGCCGAGTGTCGTGGGGTGAGCTCGGGCGGGGCACAATAATATCGACTTTTACTATTGATCATTTCTTATTTGATTGATAGTTTTAATTAACGTACAAGGCGATTGTCGTCCTGTGCCTTTGTGCAAACTCTCACGGTTGGCCGAGAAAAATCAAGGCGTTTTTTTATTGCTTGCTATATTGTGCTTACGTTTTCGTTACCGTATTTTTGTAAGGAACTGTTCTCATGCCATGACAAAAAGAAATGTTTTTCGTAGGGGTTGTATTTTTACTCAAAAAATGCATTACGTTTGAGGGGTCGGGATAACATGTTTTTCTCTTCCATTTACTATCGAATTCTAAATCAGCGTCCAATTTTAGATGGGTGAACGTCACGATACGTTTTAGCAGCGTTGAAGAAATCTAATTTGCTTGTAACAACTTGTAACTAATAGTTATCTGCACATTTTAGTTTTAGTTAAAGATTAGTTTATTTTATACCAAGGCTTAGTAAGTCGTTTGCGGTAGCCTTCTTAATTGTCTAAAAAGATAAACTAAAATAATATGGCTGTGTTTGTTTTTTGGCCTTATATAATCTGCGCCTCTAATTTTATTGGGTTGTGTAAAATGAATGTAAAGAATTTATAATATAAATAAAACATATATGTGTAACTTACCTTAGTTCTACCTATTGTGTATATTGTGTAATAATCGTTAATCTCTGATCGTAGTTTTTGTATCCATCGCGTAATTCAGTTTAGTCCCCATTTGATTGCATTACATCCTTTGTATCGCACAAATGTCCCCGGGGGTTCGAATTTTTAATTTACTGGCCAATTATGCATTTCCATTGGTAGCCCCATGAATAAAGCATCCCTGTGCGAATGGCCACTGCTCGCCCCCAGGGACACGCCGCGTAATGGTCAAGTAGAGTTAGGCTTCCTACTTCAATTAATGTAATAACTAGCCGTCGAGCTTCGGCCCAACAAAAGTAATTGCCTCTGAGTTTTCTGCGCCGGCAATGTATTAAACCAGTTTTAAAATAACAATAGATGTGCGGTTTGGTGAAATTATTGTTGTACGGTCCCGAATGTGTCGAGGGATTGCAAGTGTGGGTTTAGTTTTGTATTGCGCGTTTTCAAGTAGTTGGGGCTGGATTTTGAAAATGTTGCGTTAAATTATTCTGAATCTAATGTCGAAATAAGACTATTAAATAAAAAATATGAATCTAATGTTTTTAATTTCCTTTTTTACGACAGTTTTAATGTAAATATATCCAAGAGTTACGAGAAAATGAGTTCATATCGATGCGAAAAAAAAAAGTTTTATCAGTTAGTCTCGGCGCACGCAAAGGCGTTTTTTGCGAAGCTACATTTCCAACATTTTATCCATTAGAATTAACTACATTGAAATGCGCACCTTCCCGAATTTTAATCAAAGGAGAGCCTGTTTCCCCATAAATTAATCAAAAATGTTAAATAAGCAATCTGGAATTACTCGGGACTCAGCTGCTGAAGGGAATCTCTCAAAGAGAGCGCCTCGCCGTTCAAAAGCTAAGGCATGGTGACAAGACAAGCCTCGGGATCTTTAAAACTCTCCACTGCTCCAAAAATATACTCTAAAACCCTTATGTAAAGTTTAAAATCGTTCGGCGTGTGTTCTAATTTTCTATGAAAAGACGGAGCTTGCAATCCAGGGCTGCCAACTAAGATTTAAATAATTGAAAACGTAGGCTCGGTGTTGCGATTGCAATATTGAAGGCTCTTAAGGCGTCACTGAGCCATTCAGTAGTATTTTTTGTTTAATCTTCAGGATTGGATAAGTTTTCAGCGGAGTGACGACCTTATATTTTATTTATTTTTTATTTTATTTAACTTTATATACAAATATGTACATAGGCGGACTTAATGCCAGAGGCATTCTCTACCAGTCTACCTTGAGATGGTGCTGAGATTACAGAGGTAGGGGTACATATGTTTATTTGATTATTGATATTGTTTTATTCCTATATAAATACATAATATTTATAAACAAATATATGAATAAGTATATACTTACATACTATGTAAAACTATATGTTCAAATATACATAATTACTATAATATATATACACATAAATAAATATATAACAATACATACGATGACACACTACTGTGATGATTCAGCCACTCTATCCAGCAACAAATCCCGAACCTTCTTTTTAAACACGAAACGGTTCATGGACGTCCTGATTTCGAGAGGGAGCGCATTCCAAAGAAGAATAGATTGTATGAAGAAGGAAGAATGTAGGAAATTGGAATGATGGGGGGGACACTTTAAAAGAAGGTTATTTGAGGAGCGAAGATTACGCTCATGACTTGCGCCAAGAAACTGGAAGTGGGTAATGAAATAAGAAGGTGGTGTAGGAGACGTTACAATACTGAAAAGAGTTGTAAGGGCACGCAAATTTCGCCGTTGACGAGTAACGCCGTTTTAAGAGTAGCTTGCGCTTTGAATAAGTAATAGCTTTACAGATTTTTCCATAAAATACACCAGAAAGTGTAAAGGAAGAGACGGGAATTAATTAATATTTAATACCAATCATTATAAACTTTTGTAGCTATCCGAATTCTTCACAAATATTTCATTTTTTTTTATCAAACCGAATTTAAAACCTCGTCAGATTGACTTGTTGTATGCGTGAGTTGGCTCGAATTGGCGATACAGTTCTTTCAAAATGTCAACTCTAAAGCCTTTATTAATAGTCATTTTAAAACTTATTAGTTGATTCGGCTGTAAAGGTATTTCGCGATCGTTAGTTAAAATAATTAGATCAACTACAATAAAAACTCTATGCTAATTTACTTTACCTTTTTAACTTCTCATGCTATATTTCGATGATTATGATGGTGATGAGGCTTTCTTAATATTTCCAGTTCAAGTTCCAGTTCACATGACGAATACTATATCTTTTTATATTGTAACTAGCAGCCCGTTCCAGCTTCGCCTGGGTGCACATGTTGTTTTGATTCCACTCCATACCAGATAAAGGTTATCTCCTCCAAGTAGAGCTAAAAAGCGGCACAGCGGTACTATCCTTTTCTCGAAGCACTTCAGACCATTTTCAACCCCCCATAACTTCGTTGTGGTTAAAGTAAGAAGCCTGAATTTTCAGTTACTAATTAGGCATTGTGTAAACACGGTATATTTAAAATTTCATAAAATTTGAACCAGTAGTTTAAGAATTATAACTTGTCAAACTTTCGCAATTTTGTCACTCACTGACTGACTGACCGATCATCAAAAGTCTAAGGCACTTCTAGCAGACATAAAACCTTCAAATTTAGAATATAATTAGTGTTTAGTGTCTAAAGTAAGGAAAAATTCAAACATTTCATAATTTCTGTCTAGTTTTCTAGATACACCACCTGCGTGAATAACTTTGTAATCTCATATAAATGTATAGGATTACAAAGATACATTTGCAGTTAATGATTCGTTGTACCCGTATATAGTGGAATAATAGTTGTAGATTGGTACCTATATGTATATTATATATGAGGCATAACAGGAGGGGGGTATAAAGAGGGAAAGGGTGTATTCAGCCCATTAAACTGTACAACATTCCTCTAGAAAAACATGACAAAGATAACCTTGCAAATAAATAGACTAAATAGCTCGAAAACAATCACCATGAAAGGAAGAACACTAATAATCAAATCCGCTATATTTGTGATAAATTGATACCTACAAAAATAAGAAAAAACCATAAGACAGAGGCTTTAAGAAAAATCATTATATATATTCTAGAAATAAAAAGTACCGAAAAGGAATAAAGTAGGACTCTACAAAAAGACGTGAGATCCCATCAAAAACATCCTGTAAAAAAATTCCAAGTCTCGCAGCTCAGTTTTTCTACCGCAAAAAGTTGTGAGATCCATGTTATACCAAGTCGATTAATTTATTTAGTCCTTGATTGAGGGACGTTCTGTATAAAGTTATTACGTAAGTTATTATCATATCAATATTAAATATTCTTTACATTTTAAATAAATAGATCGACTTGGCCAGTAGCATTGTGCATAAATTGTACGATACATTATGTTTTCATGCGATGGCCAAGTCGATCTATTTATTTACAACGTAAAGAATTTTTAATATTGATATGATAATAACTTACGTAATAACTTTATACAGAACGTCCCTCAATCATGGACTAAATAAATTAATCGACTTGGTATAACATGGATCTCACAACTTTTTGCGGTAGAAAAACTGAGCTGCGAGACTTGTTTTTTTACAGGATGTTTTTGATGGGATTTTTCTTACAAACTGTGAACCCTTGTATATATAAAAGCTTCCTCTTGAATCACTCTATATATTAAAATAAGCCGCATCAAAATCCGTTGCATAGTTTTAAAGATCTAAGGATACATAGGGACAGACAGACAGGAAGCGACTTTGTTTTATACTATGTAAGTAATACATCGCTTATATTATGCATACAAAATCTTAAATTGAATTTCAATGTCGGCGAAAGTCCTCCAAACTATGTTTAATAACATTCCCCCGCATGTAGATCACGTATTAGTTGCGCGTCGGCGGACAAACGCAAATTACAGACCACTTAAAAATTACTTTATGCGGAGGGTAGGGTAGGGAGCCCTACGCTGATTTCCTAGTTAATTCCTAACAACGAATTAGCTAGTTGTGGCGGGATTAGCGTTTTATTTGGCTGTACGCGGAAATTATGTTGTGTATTCTTTTTATTATGCTAATGACCGAATATACATATGTAGGCTTAGGAGTTGAACGATCAGAAGAATTGAAGATGTTGTTCTTAAGTGAATAAATCATAGTACAGTACACAAATGAATTAGCTCTCAAATAATGAATACGAATGTGTTTTATCTACAAATTCAATGGTTCAGGACCTTATAACATTTATGAAGACTAAGCACAGATATATTAATTATGATCGTCAATCTCCTGTGAATTCATCAACGTAGCAAAATATATTAATTACTTCGATCGGACGTCGGCTGATACTCATCTCCGGTCTCACTCGGTTGAAGCTGTAAAATGCATCAGTGGCTAACTGTAAGACGGTATAAAATTCCATTTTATACATTGAGGTATTACACTGGAGCGGACATCGGGAACAAAATCTGTGCCTATGGTGCGTGCACAAGGGTACACAGTGAAGCGAGATGGAAGATAATGTTACTGCGTAGGCGCGACAGAGATAGAAATAGAATGGACCCTTCATTTTGTTACAAACATTTTGTTTGCAGTGTCCCCTCTAGTATATTATCTCAATGATTTTATATTATTTCTTAGTCTTTGTTGGAATTCTTAATGACTTCGTGTTTACACAACTATACTCTAGATATTTTTGTAAATTTTCGTCACGGACCCAAATCCTTTTTACATACATACATACGTAAACTCACGCCTTTATCTCAGAAGGGGTAGGCAGAGGTGCCAGGGCACCCACATCAATTTTTATGAATCATTTTATTTCCAAAACATATCATCACATCTTATCACATATTGATTTCTCCAAGCAATGAATGGTAAGTAAATAAATAACAGCTGACATTTTTACACTTATTTTTTCAAAATAGTACAAAGACGTTTCCCAAAACCCATTTTTACTTAATACTAGTACGCCTTCAAACCCTTTACAAACCGACGTATGCAGCTAAGAAATAACAACTGGTCGGTGAAGCCGGCGTATGCATTACAAAAGGACACCTCACCGAAGTTACAACAAATAAACCATATAAATTCAAAACAATCAAGTTTACTACGACTAGAAGGACTTACAAGCATAACGTTACGCAAGTCCCAAAAAAGGTAGCCAGTTGGAGTACAAAAGGAAGGCTCAGTCGGCCCGTGGCCAGCGCAGCCCTAGCCGAGGGTCTGATTGGTCATTAATCACGCACGCCTGTAATTACCGCGCCGCGCACTACCGGCTAATTCCGAACTCTACCAGCTTAGATATATCCCTAGTGAACCAATAGAATAGACATTCAGTGTGCTCTAAGTAGTACAATTTTTAAAAAAGAATAGCTTGTAATCTCCAGGAATCCCGCTTGAGATGGTATGGTCACATCCTAAGGAAACCGCAGGAGTACGTCGGTAATGTGTGCCTGAGCCTCAATATTCCCGGACCTCGACCTTACTTACTATTGAAGATGCCGAAGATCGGGCGAAATGGAGGAGAATTTGCCGGAAGGCGGACCCTGGCACCGGCCGGGATAACGCCAGGTAGAAGAAGAAGAAGACAGCCAATAGTGGAATACATGGTCCTGACCTACACAAAGATCGTGATATCAAAATTCAAGAGAAAGTTTTTGGTCTAACGAACAACCAGACCCGAAACAAATACCAGTGAATTACACAAACATTTGTTTCGGTGCGGAGATCGAACCCCACGACCGATCGATTCACAGACGGCGATTAACCAAGTGCGCCAAGGAGGCTGTCAATTTTTTGGGAAATTAATCATATATTGCATTTTAATACAATAATCATCATATGTTGGCAAATAAGCATACTTGCCTACATTATAAAGTTAAGAAGAAAGAGGGAATGATTGGAAACAATTTGAGATCTGGCAATTTTAGTTACCGACAGAAACATGCTTAACTCGGTTTGCTCGCATTAGTTTTATATAAGATAGTTGTAGCTATAGCCTTGGTTGTTTGATTAATGGTCAATGAATAATGTTTTACATTTGCAAGATAAATAACAACAGCGGAACAACAAAGCACTGAGTATAATATCGAAATTAATATTGCACATGCAACAGACGAGCGCAGTTCCTATTAAATAGATACCCTGTTTTTGTACAGTTATTATGAATCAAGACTCAATTAAGTTGAAAGCAGAAAAACACATCATACAGGTAAAGATGTAACGGAACAAAAACATAATTACGGCTTCAATAAGTCACGGAAAGGTGTGAGCTCGCGATACGAATGCGGTGACGTGTTAAACCCGCTGCAACGATCAACACTGCATGTTTAATAGTATCAAAAAACATGATTTATACATATACTTTTATGTAGGTATGTACATACGTCCATCACCTGCCTCCAACCGGATGCTATAAATTATCAAACATGTACCAACCCTCTTGAATTTGGGGATATGCTCCGTATCTATAGGGATGTTTGATCTGATGTTGCTTTGAATGGGGATTAAGTTCAGAGTAAAGTTCAAAGGACAAAAAACACATACAACAGAGACATCCACGTTGTTTTTATGTTACGAAAAAATTTGATGGTAGGGTGTCTCTGTAACTTATTCTGTAAACACCCTTTTGATAAACTTAGTATGGCTTGCATATTGTTATAACCAAACTTTTCCATTGTAAAATAAATTGAATGCGTATCGGATCTCTTGGCAGACTGAAGTCAGTATCCCCGAAATTAATATTAGAAACTCAACTATCAATAAATTACACAAAAACAACTTAAGTGGTTTCAGCAATAGAACTCGAACGACGCAATTCACATTCTATTACTAAAACAATAAAAGGAAAATCGACTGTGACTATGTGTCGCTCTCGAACCAAAATTAACCGCACAACTAATGAACTTGTTACCTACATATATCAAGCTGGGAATCACGTTAACACGAATGGTAAGGCGATAAATTGTGTTCTACAAAGACACTGGACAAGAGTAATGCGAGCTCGGCTTTCGGTGCGCACCGCGACGCCTTGTTAACTCGAAATAGTGTAGGAAGCTATCACAAATGTCTTCACTTCCAATGAATTGGACGGGGAAGGAATGACGGGCATGCGCTTGTTGGTATGTCGAGTGCCAACGCGCTGGCGGAAATCCCTGCTGTGACGATATGAGTAAAAAGTAATTTAAGCGTGTTCCAGAAGATGTCGCTATACTCATTTATGCGGGATATATAAATTTATTTATTTTTTTGTAAAAGAGTACACGTTTTCGTACACTCAACTAGAATAAAATCTCCATAACTGTTACATCATGGAAATTACAAGAATCCCAATAGCTTCCGAGTAGGTTTCTTTTTACAAAGTTAGCTTTTATATTGTCCAGAATAAAGCTTACCAAACAAATTAACTATGGAGAAAAATGGGCCATACAACTAACGTATGCGAATATTTTTGATACCTGATATAAGCAGACAATATGCGGTGCAGTAAATTAAATTGTAGGCACATTTTATCACGCAACTATTTAATATACACAGCGATACATGTACGCCGATACACGGGACTGATTGCCTCCAATCAGGGCGTGCGCGACTCGCATATCAGTCAACAAAATGTATGCGGAGTTAACCAACCAATTTATGTACACAGTATCCATTGTATTGCTAACTGGAGCCATTTGCGTTGTACACTGATGGATTTTCAATTAATTAGCTTGTCGTGTGTGCGGTCGCTTCTTTTTGGACGGTAAACATTTGGCGTCATCGGGTTTTCGATATTACCTCGGGCAGCCTTAGTTCTTCTGTTGACTTTGATTATACTACCAAATATATTGTGGTATGTTATGAACAATGTTCTGCTCGTTTTCCTATACCAAAAAACTCAATAGTTGCTAGCTCATAGGTATGTGTTTCTTCAATATAAGCAACAATTCTAGACGAGTTCAAAACCTTTGAAGACTTCTTGGGAGGTATTCACATTAAATTCTCCAACGTCAGATGCTCTGAAATGATAACGAGGCGTACCTTTAATAAAAACATGATAGGCTTTGTTAATGGTAATGTTATAGCGTAATTATAATGAAAGAATTGCTCATTTCACTGGTCATCTCGTTTCTTACAATTGGTCCCGGGTACCGTTACAATAGTTGTAATGCAAGCCTACACATCGGTGAGAATGTTAAACGCGTTTTAATGTCGCTTCATAGAAACCGACCATCAGATATCAAACACATAAAAAGGACATTGTCAATTCGTTCTTAGTATGAAATTGTACACAACAACCTGTTTTAGGCCAACGACTTTGGCTTTTACCTTTTATCGTATGGGATTTCAGCTCTGCTGCAAAAACACTATTTTATTATTATTTTTTATATACTCACATCTGTGCCTTAGGTGCGTGGTAGCTGTTAGTAAAGGACCAGACTACCAACATGCTCATGGTGATCACGGGCTGAAATCCCAGGGCACACCTCTGACTCTTCGGAGTCAAAAGAGAAGGAGATCTAATGCCTCTTACCTTGTCAGCATGCATATCATACAAATTGATACGCAGAGATCCCATCAAGCA
This sequence comes from Hyles vespertilio, assembly GCA_009982885.2. Classification (NCBI taxonomy): domain Eukaryota; kingdom Metazoa; phylum Arthropoda; class Insecta; order Lepidoptera; family Sphingidae; genus Hyles; species Hyles vespertilio. Next base: position 3,919,757 of record CM042816.1, read on the forward strand.
TAATACCGAGCACAAATTAATTTCCATGCAAATCATTCGAAAATTTATACAAAGTAGCTGTTCTAACTTGGTTTACAACCAATACCTGTATCTAACTACTATTAAGGAGTTTTACTGCCTATACCTATTTCTGAGGAAAAAACTAGGTATCAAATACAAAGAAAGTAAGTTCACCCGCGGCAAGTACCAGGCGAGCAGGCGGACGGGGAAGTGTGCCGAACTCCGTACACCGGGTGTGCGACGCTAACGGAATACTAAACACTCGAATAACAGCCCCCTGCCGTAGTGTTGCCGGGTGTATTGTCCGAACTGGATTTTATGGACTTTTATTAGTTACCGTGCACCCTGTGGACAAGTTTGAATAATATTATTAATTATTATTGTCGTAAGAATATGATACACGTAAATATCATGACAAAAATATAATTGGAGATAAATAAATATACTTGAAATCTCAATATCCATTTCCACATATTATTTCATAAAATAAAAATATATTTACTTTATTTAATAAAGAGAATTCCTACTCGTCCACTCTCCTTGTTTTTTATTATGGATAAGGGCCGGCAACATACTAATGATTCTCCAGGTGTTACACGAATTCATAAACGAGGAAGGCCCGAATATTCACATTTACTGCCACATGTTAAATGCACAATAATTTACTATTTTAATATCAATTTTGTAACTCGTTCGGTGATTTAAAATTTCGAGGCTGGAAACACTAGTTGCAAGTTCTGAAAGCTTTAACGCGCGAGGCTTCTTTCTAATCGGATGGGTGTTGTGTCTCGTTCCCACGCACTGTGAGCGACAGAGACACACTGCATTCAATACGATCCGATGGGCCGTAGTACAAAAACGCCTTTTTCCGTAATTGTTTGTAGAGAAGTCGTTAATGGAACTAATTTGGCGCTGTTATTTGTTGCAGGTAAGGCGAGCGGCGAGCATTTTGGACCACTCGTGGACAAGTTATGTGAGCGATGACGTATTGGAGCATCGAACTGAATAATGCAGGCGGTGCACTCGCGATCTGCTTGGTTAGAACTTTAATTACTTCGAGGTGTTTGTGTTGAACTTAAAACACTCGATATTTTTTTGCTTATTCCAAGTATTCTTAGACTATTCCTGCTATAACACTATATTGTTTTAAGTTTAGTTATGACTATTACGCTATTAACAAATTCCAAAATTCATGAATGTAGAAACTTAATTTCCTAAACAATGTACATAGAGCCTTTAATTTCGTAGTAAAACAAACAGTGTAAGTTTTGGAGACCACAATCAACCAATAAACCAAATCAAACGGGCGAGACGTTCTGCTATCGCATCGCAGACAAGATCTCATTGTCGCCTGCCGCGAGATAACGCGCTGTTAATTATTAGCCGATGCAATAAATACCATTGTGCATCGCTAGTTTATTGCCCAAACTCAACACAATCGTATAATAGACGTTTGAATTCATTAGAAATGCCTGTAAAATTTAGAGATGCTCGCTTGCTTTGTTTGACAGTGAATTAAATGCGTTTTGATCTAATTAATTAGCAATGATTTGGTACTTGATCATTTAATTCTTGTTGATTGTATAGTGGCGAGATTTAAAATTATTTGTGCGTAAATTACGAAGATTTTATTTCCTGCCATTACAAAATGGAAGATGGTTTGTTGAGAGAATTTGGTCATATAAATAGTCTTCCGGTATTCTTTCAGAGATCCGTAAGATAATTGAATTTGACTTTATATTGGACACGCGAGAGAAGCCACGAGCTAAATACAGTATTTATGTAAATATCGCCCGACTTGGCAATTGAATGAACTCGTGGAATTAAAATAGATAGTGACGAAACGGTAGCAATGCTCGCGGCGTTTATCGACACTGAACGACACTGTCGTCTTGTGGGAAAATCACTTTATCGACGGACAAAAAATGAATTCCCGCAGTTTGAGTTATAAGGTCTCGGATTAGTCGGGCAGCGTGGCCGGCGCAAGGCCTAATCGTCCGAGGGTCAACGGCACCGGGCAGGTACCGTCCGGCGTTTTTTGTGGTCCGCACCTCGACACCCCCCGCTCTCCCCCCGGCCCCCGGCACATTCCACCCGGGCCGACACAGCCCCTTGCGGTGGCTACCGAATTCTATATCGCACTAAGTTAAAACATTATTATCTTAGCCAAAGTTTCGCGGGAAGTTAAACACAAAATTGAATAAATAAGAAAAGTAATTCAAAACAGATTTACCTATTTTTCCTTGTAAAGGTACATATATTGATACAACGTGTTATAGCCAAAATATTAATAATGTGAATTTTGATTAGACTTGAAAAATATATGTTTGGTCGAATCCAATTTATATTACTAAATAATATTTGATTAGGCTGTGGTGTCCATTTCCTAATTATTTCTATTTCCAATTTCTTACTGCATTTATGTTTATTTAAATTGTTTGTCATTATTCAGTATGTTGATAACACCGTAATGTCTTAATCAAAGCATAATTTAATGATATCCTTCCTTATCTATCGGTATGTTGAGACATAACAGAGATATTTACTTATCGTATTATTTATCTAAGTGTCGGATCTGATCGAAATTGAATAGCGACTACAAGCTTATTGATTTAAAAATATCTAATCTTAATCAATTTCCATGACACAGCGGGTGGGACAACAATTTTACATCGAAAAGTTACTGGCACAATGTAATTTTATAGTATTTTATTTTAATTTGCGTGTCGATGGACTCAAAATCAATTTGAAAATCAAACGTGTTTAGTTTTATTAACAGTAATTGCTCTAGCCTAGTGATTTCATAAAGTTTGTAAATATAGGTGCATATTATGTGTAACAATCGCTTACAAAATGAGTGTTAAAATCTACCTGGGTTTGTCCTTTTATTATAAGGGGTTGGAAAGATATAATTTTTTGCATATTACGGAAAGTTTTATTGATTCATTTAATAATTTGTTAATCACACAATTTGTCTTGATGGATGGAACCTGAAGCCTCTAGTTTTAAAATTAGCTTCTCTTCTAGCGTTACATAGGATATTGTTTAGCATGTATGTATCACAGATATCGTTATGATGTGCTATACACGACGAATCAGCAGAATGTCGTGCACCGGTGGTTAAAACCAGTTCCCGGCAACACCGGTGCGTTCATAAATCCGATCAAAAGTGAAATGAGCTCGGCGCGGCGACGGATTTATGCGTTACAATTACGCTAATGACCGTGTTGGATACTCACTTATTACACAGTACAGTATTGCCACAGTTGACGCCACCGAACAAGCTTTTAGCATTCAAATTATTTTATAGATAAGGGATTGTCGCGTTCGTCCCACTAAACAAATGAGTCGGGATTTGTAAGCTTTGGTTTCAGTATTTTGTTTATTGCTAATAAGTTAAGTATTTAAAATAGGGTTAAGATCGTTTGCGTATATTTAAATGATGTTAATAAATCTTTACCCACAACGAATGTCTCACGTCGGAATCAAATTCAAGATTCTTGCTTAACCGCTTTTATACGTTGTCACCAGACCAACGAGGCGATTAAAATGAATTTATTTTAATTTTATCCCCAAAACTCTCACTTCATGCGTCAGTTGGTTCTGTAATCGATTTTTTGTTGTCCAACTTTTCACCCATCTACCCATTAATCCGATGAGCCAAAGATCGTTCCGGTGTATTTTTTACGCGATTTAATTAACGGTGGTTATATTTCACCGGTTAATTTCACACCGCATTTGATAAAACAAAGAGTTTACTAAGAAAATCATTAGATCCCATCAAAAACATCCTGTAAAAAAAACAAGTCTCGCAGCTCAGTTTTTCTACCGCAAAAAGTTGTGAGATCCATGTTATACCAAGTCGATTAATTTATTTAGTCCTTGATTGAGGGACGTTCTGTATAAAGTTATTACGTAAGTTATTATCATATCAATATTAAAAATTCTTTACGTTGTAAATAAATAGATCGACTTGGCCATCGCATGAAAACATAATGTATCGTACAATTTTGCACAATGCTACTGGCCAAGTCGATCTATTTATTTAAAATGTAAAGAATATTTAATATTGATATGATAATAACTTACGTAATAACTTTATACAGAACGTCCCTCAATCAAGGACTAAATAAATTAATCGACTTGGTATAACATGAATCTCACAACTTTTTGAGGTAGAAAAACTGAGCTGCGAGACTTGGAATTTTTTTACAGGATGTTTTTGATGGGATCTCACGTCTTTTGTAGAGTCCTACTTTATTCCTTTTCGGTACTTTTTATTTCTAGAATATATATAATGATTTTTCTTAAAGCCTCTGTCTTATGGTTTTTTATTATTTTTGTAGGTATCAATTTATCACAAATATAGCAGATTTGATTATTAGTGTTCTTTCTTTCATGGTAATTGATATTTTCGAGCTATTTCGTCCATTTATTTGCAAGTTTATCTTCGTCATGTTTTTCTAGAGGAATGTTGTACAGTTTCATGGGCTGAATACATCCTTTTCTCTCTATACCCCTCCTGTTATGCCTCATATATAATATACATATAGATACCTATCGACAACTATTATTCCATTATATACGGGTACAACGAATCATTAACTGCAAATGTAACTTTGTAATCCTATACATTTATATGGGATTACAAAGTTATTCACGCAGTTGGTGTATCTAGAAAACTAGACAGAAATTATGAAATGTTTAAATTTTCCCCTAATTTAGACACTAAATACTAATGATATTCTAAATTTAATGGTTCTATGTCTGCTAGAAGTGCCTTAGACTTTTGATGATCAGTGAGTCAGTCAGTGAGTGACAAAATTACGAAAGTTTGACATGTTATAATTCTTAAACTGTATCAGTATCAGCCCATATACGTCCCACTGCAGGGCACGGGCCTCCTCTACAATCGACAGTACGATTGAGAGTGGTTAGGCCATATAGTCCACCACGCTGGCCTAGTGCGGGTTGGCGGACTTGCATACCATAGATTTTTTATAAAATTCTTAAACTACTGGTTCAAATTGAATGAAATTTTAAATATACCGTGTTTACACAATGCCTACTTAGTAACTGAAAATTCAGGCTTCTTGCTTTAACCACAACGAAGTTATGGGGGTTGAAAATGGTCTGAATGGCTTCGAGAAAAGGATGGTACGACTTTGCCGCTTTTTAGCTCGACTTGGAGGGGGCACTGCCGTGCCCCCAGATAGACAAAGGTGCTTTGGTAAGAAATGGTGAATGTTGTTTTAGTGTTGCATGAGCCGGACCAATTACAACGCAGATCTATCAACAGTAGTCCGAATTAATTGCACGTTGCTAACTATGAGGCGTGAAATTGAAAAATACAAGAACGTAATGATTTCTCTAACACAGGAAATATTGGGACAAATATATAGGGGTAGAAAAAAGTGCAATAACATCGTCGTTGTTCATATGCATGTTGGTTTAGGACGTTTAATTACACGTAATATAGTCATTTTAAGTTATAGCTAGTTCGAGACTAAGCGTGGGACTACATAACATAATATCACGGGACATACGTAGTGGTTAAATTTGTCAATGCTAATTGTGCTCCTGCAAATCCTTTCAGGAATACATATAAGATTGAGTGGCTAGTCTGAAAAGTTGCATTTTAAATAAAACCCTGATAAAATATTTGGTTTCGCCTCTGATCCCTTGATATTTATTTTTAAACATAAAATATTTATAAATAAGTATAAACACCAGATTGTTTTATTATGTAAATAACGTGTTTATTTAATTATGAATCTGATATATCTTTCTCTATAAATACAAAAAGGAAATGTTTGACTGTTTTTTTCATCTTTCTTCGGCTGTACGTTCACAATAGACGGCGTATCGTCACGTTTTATGAATGCAGTAGATGTCTGTTATTTATGTATCCTACGTCCCGGGTGCATTAGATGCTTAGATGTATGTGGGTGTGTTCGAATACCGCCTCGTTCCCACATTTACTCATTAATAAATCTATTAATCGTACGCATGCAACGCAGATTTGTAATCTTGAATGGAACTTGCAAAATTTGCTACCGGTTGTACCGTACCGTTTCTCTTATAAATAATTGATTTGTATTCATAGTGTTCTTTGGTTTTGCTACATTCCATGAGTGGTCGTCTCGCTTAACATCAGATGGCATGCTCGTCTTGCCATTCATTGCAATTTTAAATACATATCACCGTCAACGGAACAAAAATTTACTCTAACGTCGAGTTGATTTATAGAAACTGGGATAGAAAAGATCCCAAATAATTACGTTAACCTACCATTTACTTATCGATTATGGATATAAAAACTATTTTATGAATCTTCCATGAATGTCAGAATTGTTTCGTGCAATTCAAATTAATGAACATAGAAACTAATAGACTTAATCTATTATAAAACAAAGTTCCAAAACCAAGCGCTATTCCTCGTGCAACTACGGAGTGCGGACATCGGTTGCGTCAGCTATCGTCGCGAATCGTACTAGTAAGCGGGTCAGGGAAGTTTCGCCCACTCGACGCCCCGCGCCGCGCCGGACGATAACTGAGCGTTCCCACAGCACGGCGGATATACCGCGAGCACTGAGCACACGAATCACTACCATTAGGAGCGGATACTACGGTACATATGCATATGACATCATACTAATCTTATTGCATTGTAGTAGCGAAGTCTTTCGTTTGTGCCCAGCAAACGGCTGAAGGACGTAGGACATGGACGTCCGCCCACAAGGTGGTCAGAAGACCTGGTAAAGGTATGGAAAAGGAAGTCGCTGGATGCAGGCTGCCCCCAATAGGTCACTGTGAAAATCATTGAGGGAGGCCTACATTCAACAGTGGACTTCCATTGGCTAGTGAATGGATGATGGATAAAGGGCTGAAGGGCGTCTCCCCATAACGTTTCGTAGTGACTGGTTGGATACAGCTAGTGTCCAGCAAATGTTTACTAAGTTTATCAGAGTATAATGACTGATAGTGTAATAAGTTGAATAATTGACTCCGTTAAAATACTTACTAATTTCACTTGCTTTTCCTGCTACTATCAAAGACGAGCGACATTATACCTATATTAGGTACTAGCGGCCCGGCCCAGCTTCGTCTGGGTGCATATATTTTTTGATTCCACTCCACACCAAATACATGTTATTTTTCGTATAAACTCTTGTATAACTAAACTTGACGTAGCTGTCCTACTGTCCGGCTCAATCCCGTCTCATCCGTCTGTTCAGTCTCTTCCCAATCCATCCCGTCCTTTCTCTTTATTATCCATCCCGTCTTATAACGTGCATTTATATTTCGTCCTATCAAATCTGTCAGCTATCCCAGCCTTCCCCCGTACCTTCCACTCTATTATATCCCGTCTCTCCATATACATGTACATATAAAGATTGCCTTATGAAATTTTTGTGCAGCTGAAATCGTAATATTTTAATTTAACCACAACTTCAAAACCAAACGTCCAATTTTAATCATTCAAAGACCAAATATTATCAACATAAACTGTACTTATTGATGAAATAATTTATTTTGATAAGGATTAATAGCATGAGTAAAATAAACGCGTTTAAATGTAGTCCAAAAAAAATTCAAGATTTTTAAATAAAAATGTGGTTGTTGTGCCTCACTCGACATAGATAGGTATAGTGTGTCGCGGACTTTTTTGTAGATATTTATAAGATCTACAATTAATTATAACATTTTATGGTTCTATCTTTTGTAGTTTAGGCAGCGTACGCAAAATAAGTAACTTCTTTGGTTGATTTTTTTCAGTTTGTGTCCGAAAAATCCAAATATCTTACGGAACCCTATTTTTTTCCAAAATAAAATATAGTCTATGTTACTCGTGGATAATGTAGCTTTCGAATGGTGAAAGAATTTTAAAATCGGTCCAGTAGTTTTTGAGCCTATTCATTACAACCAAACAAACAAACAAACAAAGTTTTCCTCTTTATAATATTAGTGTAGATGCCTGTCGTTTAACATTTTAAATAAGTTTTAGGTATTTAATATTAAGTCTGTATTTTAAATACAGTACTACCGCTTACATAAATGCAAGTATATTTTAACCACAAAATGAACATGTATGCCTCAAAGAAACCTATTGACGAACATTACTTTTAAACGTATAAACGTTCGCTCTCGAGCTTCCCGCGCGGTAAGAAGCGCTGTGTTTATGCCAAACAGCCAATACGCTTAAGATAGCATCAGTTCGATAAAACGGAATACATTTGGGAGATTTGCATCGGGTCGTTGGCACTATGCGTTGTTTCGTTTGCCTCTTGAACCTTTTTTGATATTACTAATCGAAAAGGAATCCTAAACTTTTTATTTTTAGTACCTAGTGGTCTAATTGCGAGAATCTTTTATGGTATTTTTTGTCAGATTTTGACTGTCTCAGTGGAGCAGCAGTATTACGGTATAATTATATGGCTGAGGTCTCGGGTTCAAATTCCGGTTCGGGTAAAGTGATATTGGATTTTGTTGTTTTTATCACCCTGTAGTCAGGAATATGTATCAGATATGGATTCGCCCGCTATCACAAGATGTGACGGAAAATACAAGGCGAAACGTAGGTGTCGTGATGGCACCGTTTATGTTTTTTTTTGTCAATTTAACTTATTGGGGGATTAAGGATGCTTGTGAGCCCTATTTAGCAATTAGCGTAAGAAGTCTATTAACGTATTAAATATAACTTTATTTTAGCTTTTGGACTGTAATTTAACTTGTAAGTCGAAAGTTTCTATACCATGTAACATTTATGCTATTTTATTGGTTCAAAGAGTTGGCGTGAGTTGCAATATAGAAGCTTTTTATTCGTATTAGGACTAAATAATACAGATGTTATAAAACTGGCTATTTTATTTAGCAGTAGGTGTAGTTTGGATATTTATAAATAGGTGATGTAGTTTTCAAATATTATTTTATAACCAAAAAATCTATGGTCTCAACTCAATCATTAAAAAAAATTAATCCATCGGAAATGCATTTAAATATACGATTACTTCATAATCAATATTTAAAATCAAACTCGTATAACTCATTCTACGTATATTTAAAGTTGAATGCTTTGTAAAATGTTTGTACAACACAGCGAGGGGTAGAGCGTTGTGTAGGAAATTTCCAATTGCAATTATGTTTGAAACAATTTTTTTGCAATATCATCATTCTCGGAACACAAAGTAACGTTAAATGTAATTTTAATCGTCGACTGAGTCACAAGTTTTGTGGAATAATTTCGTTGATACCTGAGAATGAGCGCAATAAATGAATGCAAACGCAAGCCTGATTCGTACGGAGTTTGTCGGCAAGTATCAATCAGTATTGATTTTTCGTACTTTTTGTGACTGTGCTTTGATCAAAAATGATTATTCAATATCCTTTCGCTGTATTGAGATTCAGAAATCAAATTATAATTCATTTTCCTTTACAAGTTTTTAACGGTATCTACATCGACATCCTATTGAAATAAATAAATAAATAATTACACACAACAGTCACATACATAGTCCTGACCCCACACTAAGATCGAGTCTTGTGTCGTGGGTATCAGCAACTAAGAGAGACTTTTCGGTCTCACAAACACCCAGACCCGGAAGAAATATTTGTGGGCCGCACAAACATTTCTCTCGGTGCGGGGATCGAACCCGCGGCCTCTCGTTTCACAGGTGGTAAATAGGTAAATAGGTAAATGAATATCAAATACAAGTGGTTCTGACGATTCATAAATTAATATTCTTATTCTCATAAATATTCTTCGTCTTACTAGTAAATTATTGAAGTCTATGCCATTTCATGAGCAACTCACAATACTTAAGGAACTTACAATACTAACAAGAACTACAAATAGACTATACCTTTATCTCCCCACTAATTAGATCATCAAAAACAAAACGCTGGTGTTGCGTTGCCTAATCTTGGATAATAACGCCATAACTGTCCAGTTTATCTCGACTCCTGACCTAATGTGCGCGCCGAGCCATTGACCCCTACATGTTTACTTGCGATCGCACATCGTGTCTGTCTGTCTGTACGCTGTTGAAACATTGCTCTCAGCTGTTGAACGACTGTTGTGTGATTCATAAGTCGTTGAGGGATAGTTTTAATATTGTATTCAGATGTTGTGGAATGAGTTAGTTATTCATAAACTGTTTCAAATCTATTTTGATAATGGAAATTTTTTGACTTCTTCGCTCAAACTTAATTCAAAAGTCGTTCGAATTAAGAAAATATTTGATAAACAAAAGAGTTCTTAAATCCGTCTATGAATGAGGCCGAAAAAAAGATAACTTAAAATAGTGATTGGATTAGTCCGTTGTATCGTTTAATTTTATTTTATTTTAATATCCGAAATACAAAATAATTTGGCTTATAACTATAATTACACACAGCACCACTGGAGTGTTAACACGAGAAGTATTAGAAATTACATAAATTATTTAAAAAGGGAATACAACTATCACTATTCTCCATGAGTAGGTATCTACTTATTCCACTACTCTTGAACATTACCACATAAAATAACAATAGAACAGCTTACTGCCAAGTCACGCACTCGGCATGTACCTCCAGGTGATGTACAAACAACTGAACATACATTTTCACCCACGCATCCTCCACAGTCACTCTTGTCAGCCAGGATAAACAGTGGCAAGTATTGTTACCAAGCTCCGGACCTCCGCCAGTCTCTTAGTCTATTGCGTCAGATCTCTTAGTTATATTTGACAGCCTCCGTGGCGCAGTTGATTAGGCGCTGGTTGTGAAACGTGAAAGCGCGGGTTCGATCGCACCGATGTAAATATTTGTGTGATCTACAGGTAATTGTTTTCGGGTAGTTCCTGATACCCACGACACAAGACTCGATGTTTGTGTGGGTCAGGACAATGTATGTGACTGTTGGGTATTTATTATTATTATTCTAGTTGATGGTAACGTCAGAGTAATTTAATTTTGATTATGTCAATGTGATATATTAATAACTTCAAACGTACGGGATGGACATTTCAAAAGCTAAAATCATGGCAAAAGTTAGTTGTTGCAACCGTTCCTTTGGGACACTTTCTTGTTTTTAACCCTCATCAAAACTAATCAGACTGCAAATAAACAGGAAGAGTTGGAAATAAATAAACGACAGAACAGTGGACACTAGTGAACCTGCGTGGAATTCGGGTGGGAGGAGCCAGTTGCGTGATCGCAGTCATTTGTCGATCAGGTGATAATTGCACCCCGAATTGGAGTGGGTTAGGTTTAATACGCGTGTCCTACGGAGGAGGGGGTGTAGGGTTGCCAGGTCAATTCGCCATTGATAGTGAGGTTACGTAAACGGGAGCTTTCGGTCAGGGAATTAATGAGGGCACTTTTCTGATATATCTATACAAAATAGTCAGTTCTATGGCTTCTTTGCTACTCGCAAAATATGTAGTGGAGGAATACGGTAGAGTATGTATTTCTTATTGAACGTTTGATTTTGTGCATGGCATACAAGCGCGCGTTTTAAATATGGAAAATTATTTATGTGACAGACAAAACAATCTGTTTAATGTCCAAAGACCAAATAAAAACATTGAAGACGAAATTTAACTATCCCAAGAAGATACTATAAGTTCATCATTAAAAACCGTAAGATATCATCAACTGTATGTAAGAAGAATATTTCATCTTTATTCCAACTCTCATAAGATATTTAGCTAAGATACCCGATAGCAAATAACTCAGATAACAGAAACTCGAGATACACAGTCCATATGCGATCTCCAAGTTTATTGTTCCTACTCGTCTTGCAAGACAAAGGCGTATGTTCGTGACAACATTGAAAACATTACCATATGATACGCGAGCCTTACTGGCTTATGGGCTTACGTCACCTGATCCGACTGTGTTTATGATCTTATACCTATTGACATTTGACACACAATACGAATGAAAATGACGTGGAAGAAAAATATTGAGACGAGTGATGAGTCGGTTTTGAACCGATCCCATTAACGTGATTTACACCGTGGGCAATGTGTTGATGAAAAGCATTTGAGTGTTTTCAATATTTTGTGAACAAAACACTCCAGATATACTTAACATATTATTCATATAAATTGCTTTACGATTGATGTTTTGAAGTATTTAAAGGGCTTTGGTATTCTCACGAAAAGAACTGCTATGTTTTTAGAGCTATAAAAATTAATCACCTTTTTAACACCACACGCTTTAAAAATAAAACAAGCACCGGTTCAAATGTTCAATTTCACACAGCATACAAACCATCAGCGTTGAAATTCACTAAAACGACATCAACACATTAATACACTTCTGTCGCGCTGCAGTTTGAAGCATGAGTTGTCGTACGTATTTAAGTCTTCGACAATGGCTTGCACGTGCTCATAAGCGCTGAACAGCTACAGTATATGAAGGCAGTGACGGGCGGACCAGGGTCGGCGTCGCGGCCTGCTGCAGTTGTGAGCCTTTTCTTATGCACTTGGACTGCGGGACGAAGGATAAAATGTAGCGGACAGAGTTAGACTTTCCCCCTCAATAGTGAGTGAAGTGAAACTTAAGAAAGAAGAAGATAAACCGGGTAAAATAGGTCGGAAGTAAAATGCCAAGTGATTTAGAAGGATCGTTTAGCGGAGATGAACTGGCCGCTTATTTTAAACCGTGGTAGAGACGACCTCAAGGAGAGAAGAGTCGACGAAATGGAATATAGTATTGAGATAAGATATTGTAAAATTGCAGCAGATACATTAACGCCTGTAATTATCTAGTATTCTAACAAAATCAGCAACTTTTGGAAAATATTGACTTTATGTTTACAGTGACATCCTGAGCAGTAATCGATTTCGTATTATACGACTATGATTCATATTGGCAATTGTTTTAGATAATCCATCAAACCGGGGCTCAATATTTTGAATTATTTTTACATTCACCGTTTTGAATTAGCAGAACAAATGTCACAGACGTTCAATGACCAGACCTTCAGTAGATGCCCATGAAAAAACAATGCGGTGCTTACTGCTTAGTGCCGATGACCAACGAAGATTGGTGCGACCGCGGTGATACGACTTCACTAGTCCTAATTAAATTAAATTCTCCTTAATCTGTTAAACACATATTATGTGACTAGGGACTTAGAACCTGATAGTATTTTTACAATTTAATTTGGCCTTTCAGACGTTTTACTAAGAATTGTATACATTCATTGCAACTTTTAAACTTTTGTCTGTAACACGGTGTTTTTTTCTCTCTATGAATTTATACAATTTCATCCATCACAATCATGCTAGCTTCAGCATATAGCACATTCTACTTGCGATTTTTCCATTAGGTCTGCAATATCCACTATTACAATGAATAATTTGTCTTCAATTACTTTTTTGGTCCGTTCCGACAATTAGTTATTGTGACGGAGCCTACGTATGCCTTTTTAACCCAACATGCTAACAAATTCAAAGAATGTGGAATACTCTTTAGGCGGTTATAAAAGAGCCAGTTCCTTTCAAAAAACTATGAAAGCTTTAACTTAAACTCTCGAAGTTCTTAAAGAGACTGCAGTGAATGGCGATAAACAACGAAGTTTACGAGGCAACCTTGGTGCTATGAGTTCTATTGCTACCACAGCGTGTGCACTGTGCAGTGTAGATGCAGTCACGAGCGTCGATACTCGCCTCCCTGAGATATGGTGGTGAATGATGATCGCGTACGTGGACCTCTAGGGCGTGAGAAGAGGTTACAATACTGCCCTTTGATGTTGGAGTTTTTGTTGATGGCTTGGGGTGTTTGGAATTTGATCAGAAATACATAGAAAGTGAAGCATAATTTATCATCAAACTATTTTGTTCAAATTATAGTAATTATCACTACATAGTATAAAACAAACTCGTTTCCAGTTGTCTGTCTGCCCTTATGTATGCTTAGCTTAAAACTACTTATGTATGCTACGGATTTTGATGGGTTTATTTAAATAGAGACAAAAAATTTACAAAAAAGAATAAAATAAATAAATAGATAGAGTAATTCAAGAGGAAGGTATAAACCTTGTAAGTATATGTATGTAATATGTACATATAATACAAATTACATACACATTATTGTAGAGAAGCCTATTTGCACCCGGACTAAGCTGGGCCGGGCCACTAGTAGGTAATGAAATGAAATGAAATGTATTTATTGGTCACGTAGGCAATTTAAAAGCTCTTATGACATGTCAATACGCATAGAACTTAATCTCTATATACAATATATTTCCTATACTTAGTATTACGTATTTTAATTTCTTGCTTTAATTTATTTATTTATTTATGTAATTTATTTATTTTAAATAAAATTTATTTTTATTTAGAATTAGTTTTATTTATTTGTTTAGTTTTTATTCTTATTTTATTTAAAGTAAGTAAAGTTATGACTTTATGGTAATTTATTTTTCAAAGAAATACAATATGTACGTTAGTCAAATTAAATTAAATTAAGTTTATTAGTGGACCAAGAATATTATTACAACGGTGCGTAGCGGTTTATTGTTACCACCGGATCCAACGCGGCCCTTCCTGAGAAGACCCGGCGAAACAAACTCAGTGGGCTTACACTACCACTGGAACTACGCGACGCGAATATAATAGGTACCGCAGTACCTACTCTAGATTACGGCATGATGTAAATTATAAAAAGATAAATATGTGATGTAGCTCATATTTAGCAAAACTTTACTATACGTGGTAAAAAGTAAAACTTTGCACTATTTGGTAAAGGTATTTAATAAAATATAGTAATTATAATCAGTCTTGCAATGCTCTTGCTAACAATAAAAGAACAATGTTTATTAAGGGCTGTTGCATTTTATACAATATTGATTTATGTTTGTAATGCAATGCTCTTGCAAGTAATCAGTGATATAAAATCGTGACCTAATCAAGAATTTGTATTTCATAGCCTGTCGGAAATGTGATTTATATAATAACCTTAATTTCCGGACTATAGAATGCTTGTAATAATGTAACCACGATCGTACGGCAAGTAGGATTTGTTCGTGTTTTATATAAATAAATAATAATAAATTAAAGGATCTATGTTTATCTTATTCACACAATATGTCGAATATTATACCGATATATTCGACATATATTCCGATGCATCATTGTCAACCCTTACAAAACGTTAAATCACAAAACGCAAGTATCAAAGCAACCCATAAGCTACCAATTGCTATGCTAAGTATGCGAAGTGAAGCCAATTACCACAACAGCATTGCAAAAAGCATAAATACTTTATTACGACAAACAAAACAAATGTCATAACTACAACTCAACCATCATATTTCCCAGCAATGCAAAATAGCAGCTATTGAAGTTAATACGAGTTGAATACAGTTATTATAATATAGGTTAGTCGACATAAAGGGACGTGTCCACTGCGGACAGCCACTAAAGAATATTACACCAAAGAGTAAAATAATAACTTTATGCACCGGTCAAGGCCTTATAGGGCTGCCAGACTTCGAAACTCGATTATTGACCCGAATAGGGTTACGGGTAGGTTATATTAATTTTATAACACAATTATGTACTTGTGTATGGCATGTATTTGCATGGACAATTAAGAGCTGTGTAATAATATTAAAGGGTTGGTTTTATTTATGTATACTTATTTTCTGTTTTGGAGATATGCTGGCTATGAGAGAAGATTTATGTGAGAGTTAAGGCTATATTTTTTTAATTCAGTTTTTAAATTATGTTAGAAAAGTGGAACGGAACAGCGTGCCTGAAGAAAGCCTAATTTATATTTGGACACTAAAGTGTTCGTTTCTGGAATATATAAATGGGATAGAAAGAGGACAGGCCATATCCTCTAAATTTAAGGCCATCAAATTAAAAATAAAATTATTGAATAAAATAATTGGATGATTTGATTTCGGTCAATGTCGAGTTAGATCGACATGTACTTATTAATTATACTGAAATTTCCCGAGTTATAGTTTAGAATTATTCAAACGCTTAAGAAACTAGGTGTAAATAGATAATGTAAAGTAGACCCGTATTAATATAAAATTAATTATTGGTAAATTGTTATCTAATCTGGTGGGTCATTTAAATGTACAAAATAACTAACCAAGATTAAATTGTATTCTATGCGATAACTGCCATAAATCTGGTTCTGCATCAATAGAGTTAATCTCGGATTAACCAAACCGGACAAGATTATAGTTAAGTCATAAACTTTATAACAAACACATTTATTAAACCGTATTAAAGGCGCCTTTGGTTTACGAAATAGTTATTCAAACAGTCAGTATAGTGGGCATAAATTTAATTACAATATTCTTTATTGCTTCCTTCATTTACAAATAAATTAAACAACTTATAGTGTTTGCAAAACAATTACGTTTTAGCGCTAGTCTGGGGTACTTTGAGAGGTGAAATAAATCTCATTTATACTATACTGAACGACTGTTAATTCGTCACAAATACACCTCTATTAATCCTATATTAAAGATTAATCAATTCTTTCCCTCATTTCAGAAATACGTATTAAAAAGTTAATTAGAGTTTTTAATTTCGCAGCCCTAGCGCCTAGCCCTTGAGCGTGGATATAGAACTGCAGAATGTGTCACCGGTGTGGCCACAGATACGCGCATGCAACGTTGTCAACGCTAATTGGTCGCCGCATATTATTAAGTTTTTATCGAAAAGCGCAGCCCTTACTCAAATGAGCTAATTAATTTGTAATGATATTGTAATTACTCGCAAGTCAATTAGCATAGCGCGCGAATTCATTTTAATTACGCCCATGATTTTTCAAGCATCCATATTAATGAGACTCGCTGATTCAGCGAAAGTGTAAGGCAGAATACAGTGGAAGAATTTTTTGTCAAAATTATATTTATCTAAGAATGCTATAATGATTCTTATTCGGAAACTGCAGCTTTTTACAATAGCCGAGTTACTAAATCGAGTAATATTATCCACATTTCTACCTTCCCAAATAGACATTGAAGTACGTCGTAACTAGTCAGAGGATATACGAGTAAGTAGAAAATATGTAACGGCCTTTGTCGTTCCCGTCTCATTGTTAATGAGAAAACAACAAGAAACTTTACTTCTTCCTCCTTTTCTATGTAAGAATTGTTTTTAAATCCATACCATATTTAATGATGTTAGCCACCCATGCTGCAGTACACTAGTAGTGATCTTTCAGAAAGCGTAGTTCATTAATAAAACTAACAACCTTTTGTTGAACCTGAAAGAAGTACGAGCTTTTTATTTGCGCATTGTTCAAGTTAGTGCGCTCGTCGCGCTCAGTCGTTTCCAGTCGGCTTGTAATCCTTCAGACATTTGCATTTTATTATTTGGCCACACTGATTTACGGCGAGCCGCGCGTCTCCACTTTCAACGGAGCGTCCTATTGTCGTCCGAGACTAAGTTTTTCTAAAAAGCTTTTGTCTTAAACAGTTCTATTGTTGGCGCGTTTGGGTTGTAAAATAAATATTTTAGCTTTATTGCCTTTTGCTCGTATTGTACGGTGGCTTAGTAACGTTGTTTCGTCAGGCTGTTTATGAATTTGTGTTAGTCCACACACGTACAACATAATATTTGTTTATGTTAAAGTTTGTACTCTTTGTTTTATTTTTGTGGTTAAAATTTTTTTGTAGTATGTCATTTTTTTAATACTATAGGGACAAACGAGGATACCTTTCACTTGATGGTAAGTGATCACCGTCGCCCATGAACAGCATAGGGCATGAATGCATGAATACGCTCGTTTTTTGAAGGTCGTATTTGTCCGGAATTTCCCCCGCTGACAATTTGCTCCACAGATAAATAATACATTAAAAAGTACATTAGAGCTAAATACTTTTTTATCGCCTTTTATTGTCATCATCACGACACTCAAGTGTTATATCGTAATAACTCTGTAAAATTCTAAATTAAAATTAATTTCTCGCGGCGCACATGTATACTTATAAATATAATTATTCTTGCTCAATAAATAACAGTTTATACATCTTAATTAATATAGCACGCTCGTAAACAAATATAATGAATACTGATGTCAATTTAGAATTTAACAGCTCGGTTAATTGGTATGATATCTCACTCAGAACAGTGTGAAGAAAAATGTGTCGTCCTATATGTTGGCTCGCGGTGACTAACCCTTAGCGTTGTTATTAGAATGGACGTCTCAATTCAACAGCTGTTTACTACTGGGTGACGCAACTCGTATCGTATTATAAGTTCGCTATTATAAGATCGCGTTCACAGTACGCGAATTTTGAATTATTAAGCGCTGTGATTATAAATAGATGTGGGATACTTGTCAGATTCCACATCTTATAAGTCTTTGTGCTTCAGATAAACACTTAACTTCATCATTAATATTATTTTATTTAAAACATACTTCTTGATTGAAAATCCAGCAGACTGAGACACAAAGAAAGCTTTCAGCTTATAATATGTATTTATTGGAAATATATGGAGGACTAATGATCGTAGCAAAACTGATGTATATTAGAAATTTAGATTTTATATCTCAAAGATGTTTCTTTCGTTGACAAGCTGGTTAAGACTGTATTATTGGCAGTTTGTGATGACAGCTAATTCCAACACTTAACAGCGACAGACTGACTATGTCTCAAAATACCATACGCTATATTATTAAACATAATATTCATTGATATGGTTTGTAAAGCAGTGTAACAAATGTAGTAATTATTTACTACTGAGCGGTGACGTAACGTCGCGTAGTGCGGTAGTGTGCGCCGTGCAATAAAGTCATACGGCCGCGTTCACACGACGCGGACCGCGAGCAACACGATGGAGTGTGGATAGATGTATTTTTCTTTATTCTTATAAAAAAAGGCCTTTGCCGCTAATGCGAATTTGTCGCCCATTTTTTATGATTTTATTATTCAATGATTATATTAAGGTTCTATGTATTAATATTGTGTATTTTGTTAATCTAAATAATCGGACTAGTACCAAATGTTATCGCCTAAATAGCTGTGGAATTAAAGCACGTACAAGTCTTTGTATTTAAATTTGGATTCATAATGAAAATTTTTCCTTAAGTTAAAACAATCTTCTCAATTTAGATAAAATTCAAGCTAACGTATTTAAAATCATTTATAACTGCCAATAAAACTACGTTGCCTGTAATAAAATTCATTCATGAAACATTTACTACTATTAAAATCTTTTGTAGCGATAAGATAAGGCATCGACGACGATTCTTATCGCCTTTGACCTTTTTAGAAGCAACAACCACGTTGACAACGTTATCGCGGGGTCCGCGTCGTCTATATAAACAAAACAATTCGTACAAATATTACGAGTTTTAAGTAGTCGATTTTTTTATCGCTCTTTCGTAAGTGTACCATATTATCGATTAGTTTTTAGCATCAAAAGAAACCTAGAAAATATAGAATGATCCAGAAATGCTTACCTTAATCTTAATATATTCGGAGTTAGTACTAATAGTGCTGGATTAAAGTAACTTAAACTAAGATAAATTCATTTAGTTCGGCACTAGACAAAAGAGTGCTCCACAGAACCTTGCGCTGGGTTTATCAGATCATCTAAACGATTCACTACCTGAAAAAAGCGAGCAATAATAAAAAAATATAACCCACAAAAATAAAGGCACACTCCAGTGATTTTTGTGCCAAGTTTAACGACTGGACTGTATTATTCTAAATTAAATAAATAAATTAATAAAACATGAATTATTACCACGAATCGTATGTATTTCCCGGAATACGATAAGAATGTGGACTGGAACGTTCCACGTAACAGTTGTACTAGAATATTTATTTTTTCTCCGTAGTAACACGACGCGAAGGCATTAGTTTTCGGAATCTAAAGAAATTCATGTACACAACTCATTAGCTTTGACCCCAACTTCTATTCTTATTTACTCGTGTACCAGTGTGTAGATATTTGCGTTGATATTGTATTTTAATAGTGACATGTTTGCTTTCTTGATGTAATAAAGCAGGAATAGTTCAGTCTGCAAGTTTAAACTCTCCAACAGGTTACCTGTCAGATTTTAGTGTAACAAGTTTATGGGCGTTAGTTACATGTGGCTGTCGTCTGATACAGCTCAAATATGGTATTCTCGTCCAATGTTTGTGCGAAAAGTATTAGACTTTAAAATAAATATTGATATATTGTACACACATTAAGATAAGAAGCCTTGCCATGATTGTGAAACGAGAGACTGTGGTACAGAAAAATATATCGCATTTACCAATTTCTGAAAGATAGGTTAGAAAATATATGGCTTGATGCTGTTACGGGTTCATAATTAAAATAGAGTTATTACAAACAATCCGTTTAATTATAACACAAAACTTACACTAATCCTTAAACATACACTAAATCTAACTAAAACTAAAGTTGAGCGCCAGGAGAATTTTTGTTCACTGCATTTGGGAACGGAACTCTGCCAAAACCAAACCACGGCTAACTCGATCTCAGGAATGTTTTGAATTATGCCAAGTGAACCTCGTTCACCAAAAAGGGCATGTCTTTAGGCTACGACAATTAAATGCAACGTCATTAACAACTTTTACTACTTATCTCTAATCTAGCTGACATTTAATAAAACACTCACCCCTTTGTCCACAACCAAAACTTAATCACACAGGAACAGTATTATAATTTCAGCTAATTATTTGAGTAAATAATATTTACAAAAATACTTTTGCTCGACACACGTCACGCTCGTGTCACTTTTCAAATGCCTCTATGACCTTCCCCCTCCGAGGTGTACATAAATTCTCAAAGAATAAAAAAAAACAAAAATGACTAAAGTGGAGTGGATTCGAACCTACGTGTCGGTAGCGCCCTGCATTAATCGGACTGTCAGACCTCCGAGCCAACAATGCTTACGTCATGCCGTCTAAATTATCGATCACTTGTTATATTAGTGCCTATTTGTGTACTTTAATGCTACCCACGATTTAAAATATGATTGGAACATAACAATGCAAAGACATCTTTCGTACAATTAGATCAGATGTGCAATGAATATTCATTTCAGATGATTTTTTAAATTAATAATTAAAATCGTATCGCGAGACTTCCGCATTAGAAACGAGCACACGTCGTAGCTAAGACTGCAGATAGTATGCTTTCAACAATTCGCAATGAAAACCACTAGTAAGAAATCTATGTCCAGTAGTGGACTTCATTTGGATTACCAATGAGAGGCTACCTGAAATAGGTCTGATGTATTATACAACAACTAACCAAAACCAATGTAACATGAACGAGGCTTTTACTCTTTGAAGGGCTCCTTAATAATAATGCATGAATTTATTAAATTTTTTGTTGAAATTTAATCTGCTTTATTAGTTTTTTGTGTATTTTTTTGGTTATAAATGTGTACGTATTTAATTAATAAATTCAAGGATAGTTCTAAACATAACCGATGTACAATAACTATTGAGGAATAAATAAGCTTAAATAAAATAAAAATAATATAAAAACGTGCTTGTGAATGAATAAAGTCGCTGAGTGTGAAAGCGGCAGAGTCGGCACATGCGCGGCGGCATGGGCGAGCGCCGACGCTCACACGTGTTCAAACGCGCAACGCACTCGCACCATAACACATAACACCACACTCGAAGATAACTGATTTATCAATCATCGTTTGCTCCACTTGTTACGTCCCGTGTCGTATGTCCATGTTGCAATTAATAGATGATAAAATCATCTATTATATTTGTTGATAAAATAAATAAATAAATGCACCCAACTGTAACATACATTGTCCTGTTCCCACACTAAGATCGAGTCTTGTGTCGTGGGTATCAGAAACTACGAGAGACTTTTCGGTCTCACAAATACTTAGACCAGAAACAATGTTAGGATTCGGTGCGGAGATTGAAACCGTCGTTTCACAGTCGCCGTCTAACCAACTAAGACACGGAGGATGTCAAAAAAATTAATTATGAATTTGTTAAATTTGGTGTATATTCATGTACATATATGGTGGACTGTGTCCTTCCACGCTAAATGTTTTATTTAGTTTGTACTGTGTAACGGGCGTACCGTCGCGTCGTTAACTGTGTGCGTGGGTTGGGAATCAGCCGCCAACCGATACGGATTAGGACGGATATTTTCTTTAAATCGTCTTTTAGTAAAATAACACACTATCTAATATCTAGTATACCAATTTCATGTTTTTTTTATTGCTGTGAATGGCGAGACGAATTGCAGTACTACAATATTCATGCCTGTATTTTTTTAATTCCTATGAATAGCGAGACGAGCATGCCGCTCGCCCGATGGTAAGCAAGCTCATGAACAGGAGCAAAACCAAACAACACCTCGAATTACAAAGCAATGTTTGGCTGCGCTCGCCATCCTGAGACATAAGATGTTAAGTCTCTATATGTCTAGTAGTTACTCTGGCTGCAATGTCCTTTAATTCGAAACACAACAGTGCATTAACACTGCTGTTTGTAAACATATGAGAGACCTAACACCAATGAAATGTATTAACATTATAGTATCTAAAACAGCTTATCTAATGTTGCTTTCATCAAATAGCAACACCGGGGACTGTAGTTCAACGTGCATTCCGAATGGCGGGGAACTCGAGATATTTGCCGTTAAACTTGCTCTTTCATCATGCCTTATCTAAAGCATATAATGTGTACATTTTATTCTAATCTTATCAATAAAATCGGTTTACAAAAGTTTCCGAATTTTGTTACACAATTCCGAAGTCAGAATAAACGTAACGTAGCGTTGGTAACGTATTCCCAATTGCTTTTTTAATGTATTCTATAAAGTATTTAATAGATATCATCTAACGTTTTCTTATTTGCATATTTTAAAATATGGTATATTTGAGATAACTTCTACGAGAATCGAACGAGTTGTGGTATGATGCGGTTCGAACTACGACTATTATGAGACAGTTGTGATAAGTTAATGTGGGTTATGGTCGGGATTATTGCTTTGATTGGTATTGGGGTGAATTTAATTTGATTTACTAACGGGTGGGTACAGGATTTGTTTGCAATTGACTGTAAAATGTGTTATCTTATCTGGTGTTTTATACATTGTTTGCTGAAAGGTTATTTTGCCCAAGGTTATTATCACAGCTGTTGGCTAATACTCAATAATCTTAAAATATGTTACTAGTTTAGTGGTTTCGAACACAGACTGTGAAGTGTAAGGTCTTAAATACAGGTTTTCCATGGGAAAAAATGAGACTTTTGGGATTATAAACTGTCTTAAATGAACAGCAGAATAAATAGCCAACTTTCAACAGATATACGACTACAAAACATGACAATCCCTTAAATGCATTTTGTATTATAATGACAAAGATAATATCAAAAATTCCCTTCCAAGCCCTTCGAACATAAGCTTATGTTGGTGGAAGGTATTTTAATAAATCGCCGTGGCGCTTATATCCGGCGCCTAAACAGCCCGACGCGACTGCCCGATCGCAATTCCGCTGATATTACCCGGAGATTAATATGTGGAAAAAAAATTGATCATTTTTGTTTTTAACTTCACCTCTGGATATGTTTAGGCTGATGTTGCAGTATTAGAAACTGACACAATTCATATTGTGATAATGTCTTTTCATTTATTTATTGGAGACTGTCCCACCCTCACACCCACCACTGTAACTCCTGTGAGCCAGGATCAACAGTGGCACGCAATGTAATGACACCGAGCATTGAAGCTCGGCGAGTCTCCGGGAATGTCTAACTTGTCTTTAACCCGCAACGAAATTAATCTGAAAGTGAAATTAATAGGAGGAGTTGGAAATAAATTATTGTCCACTTCCCTCCGTGCAAAGCGGGCGACAAAACAATGAACTAAACAGGTAAATAACCTCGTAAAAAGACTTTTACAGCCGGAGAAGCCAGCTGTAAAGCACCACGGATCACATCATCACTACATTTAAATGGGACCTATTATGTGAGCTTTTAGACTTGATTCCAATAATAAGTATGGCAAAAACGCCGGAAAGCACGGAAGTTCTTCCTAGTCTCTACAAGGTCCATGTAGTATACGACTCCAGATGATATCTGCATACTATCCAGCATAGTTTTACGCTCATTCTGCCAAAGACTACACTCCCAAAGTATATGATGCGCGGACTGCTCATACTCGCAATTAGGTGTTGAACATGGGCACGCAGGCGATTCAACAAGCTTAAAAGAGTAAAGTTTAGACCTAAAGTTACCATGGCCCGTGAGAAACTGTGATACGCAATAATCGACATCCAACCAAGTCTTTGTCAAACGGTCACGAACGCAAGGAAAATTTATTGCATAGGTTCGGCAAAAATTAATTATCTATTAAATCACTAAGTGCCGCCTATGAACAACCATAATTCTTGAATCATGGATGTGTTGCTGGCACATCAAATAGGAGGGGTGCGAGTAAAAAATGGATGAGAAAAGGGAAGGAGTATCGGGCATCCGGTAATCACACTCACCGAAAGAAACGCGACGGCAAACATGCCGCTTCACGTTGATCTCCTGAGAGAGTGGTACTGCCCCGGACGAGACTGCCCATTATTGCTAAATCATGACTGACAACAACGTGGTTCTACCACTTTTAAAACGTGTAAAGTGTTACGAAAATTATGCTGTTACGTTTGATTAAATCAGTGAGATGGTTGAAGGTCATTCTCTTCCTCCTTCCGTGCTTTTTCCTTCCCTCGAGTTTTCTATTTTAGAAAAGACCTACGACCCAAGTGTTCGCCGTACCTATACAATAAAAAACTGATCAAACCATCAAAGTGATTCTGACTTGGCTCAACTACTGCTATTTTCGCTGGTAATAAACAGGATCGACGGAAGTTAATGCTGTTTGAAACAATATGGAACTACGGCGTTTCCATCCAGAATTGGTAGCAATCCAACCTTTAATCGAATTAACGTTATCCTAGTACAATAGTAACTTATCTAAACCCTTTATACGTTCTTATTTCGTCGAGGTAATATTTACCGCCGCGATGCTCAAGTAACTGCACACTTTTCGCAAATTGTGAATAGAGTTCTCAGATTTCTCGGATTGTTCCATACATGCGAAGTACGAAAAATGTGATTTAGCCGGGATTGAATTTGTTTTCGATATTCCGACAGTCTCACCCTATCACAGGGGCGGAAATACCGTTAGCGAAATGTGGGCGGCCCGTACCACCCTTCGGATACAGGTGTGACGATGTTTGACGTTTTTAATAACATATCCGGTGGGAAATACTCTTTTTGAAATGTTTTTTTTTATAATCATATGTCGGACAAACAAGGCAGGAATTAACTTGATGATAAGTGGTCACTGTGACTCATGACCAAACCCAATTCTTAAGCATATTAATTGCGTTGTGGAACTTTGATTATTGATAAGGAAAAAGGGAGGAAGTAGAATGGAATGGAATAAGGATAACTAAACCAAACGCTGTTGTCAATAGCAACCTCTAAGCAACACTTCGAGAAAAGGAACCGTCCCTGTCGAGTGCGCCCACTCTAATAGTTATGTATTCCATGTTATCTACAGTGACGCTTGAAAAAAGTTTAGATTTTTAGGTAAAGGTTACATTGACACCATTTCCTATATGGCAGATATGTGTTACTGTGAAAATATCACAATAATCCGGTTAAGCATTTATGCTACGGCACACCGAATGGCATTTCGGAACGAGCGGTTACGCCATCTTTCTTGAAAACAAGACCTAGATCACGTTTCTAACTGACCACAGACACAACTAGATCTAACTGAATTTTGTAATCACAAGTGTAAATTGAACACTTTAGTTTTGCATTCCTTTGCAAATGTAAATAAACAGAAGTCCAGTATGCGGTCATTTTACAAAAGAACAATGAGGGAAAAAAAGGTAACAACTCAAAAAAAAAAATTAGCGAAGGAAGTTAAAAATTATATTAATAAATCAAAAATAAAGGGGCAAAAGATTTCCGCCGTTGCCGAGGTTTTAAACTTTTTTAATCTCTTAGTAGGGTTGTTGAATTGTACATTAACAGCCCTATTTTCAATCTTCCTGTTTTTAGCTGTTTTAGACTTTAATCTTGATGCTGAAACTAATATTTTTTGTTATCGTGAATTAGCTTCCAAAGAACAGCAAGGGATTTTAAAATGTCATCATTTAAGAAATACCATAAAGACACGAATATAAACAAATATTAATTGAAAACCGTGTGCCCAATATGAGTAATAGAAAGATAAAAACTTGTTTTTGAACATTAGTTCGACAACTGCCCACGTGTAGTGCATTCTTCTTTCATGAGTAGTTAAAATATGTAAAACAGTGTTATTTATCGCTTTATTCACCGTTTAGATAAACCAAGCAGCCGTATTTAGATCAGCCTCGCACAATTTAGTAAGACAGCACGGCTGAGTCGAGTAATATAGAAGGATTAGTGCAACTAGTTTCGCCCGTGATTGTGGTCGCCGGTCGGTGCGTGAAAGCGGGTATTTCGGTCCAGGGCCAACGCGCCGGCTCGGCGAACGCAAGGCCTCTGTGCACTGTTGCAACAACTGCAGTTGCACTCTAATGCAACAACCACCTTCGATGTAGGGCTGCCACTTAATGCATACAAATGTTAATTGTCTGTTCTAACAACGGAATATATGTCGGACGCCCGCCTACAAGCTGGACGGACGACCTGGCTAAAGTTGCGGGGAGTCGCTGGATGCAGACCACATCCAACAGTCTGTGTGGAAATCCATGGGGAAGGCCTATGTTCAGCAGTGAACTTCCTGTGGCTGAGTGGACAATAATTTATTTCCAACTCCTCCTATTAATTTAACTTTCTGATTAATTTCGTTGCGGGTTAAAGACAAGTTAGACATTCCCGGAGACTCACCGAGCTTCAATGCTCGGTGTCATTACTTTTTGTGCCACTGTTGATCCTGGCTCACAGGAGTTACAGTGGTGGGTGTGAGGGCGGGACAGTCTCCATATCTTCCTGTGGCTGAGATGATGATGATGATGATTCGAACAAGACTAACTCGAGACGCGGAATACTTGTATGGACCATTGTAACTAGCTTTCCACCATGACTTACGGTGAGGGCGGATGGGAATATGTCTATCCTTTGTTAATTCTTGTACGATAATTTTGTTACATTACTCTTGGTTATAGTGGAGTGTTTTCCGAATATCGTCAGAGATACGTAACTTTGACCTTGCGCTATAACATACGTTTTTATACCAGCATATTACTTGATTCAGGAAAACAATTTGCGTAGTGCTATTGCCGGGAACTTGATTAAAGATGAATAAATTTTCACTCGCCCCTTGATAGTGTGCTAACTATTGGTCTTTAACGCCGATTAGTTCAACTCCCTTTAGTCGCAAATTGTAGTTGAGTTAGTTCCATTCAATTTCACAGCTGAGTCATAACAATCCCTCGGGGATGATCGTGGGATTTCAGGCTATGTTTTAAGTTATACGTGATGTTATCTTGATTTCATTTAATGATGATAATTGGCAAATACACAATTTTTTCCTTATTCCTTTCTTACGCGAAATGGTCGCAGTATTTGTTCGTATGTTGTAGAAAGACTTGACCAATGAGTTTTCACCGGTCTTTGACACCCTCGCAAAACATTTTTACATTTTTAACAATTACATATTATCAATTTAACAATTAGCAATGCCAAAAACGATGTCAAATGATACGTTGGACAACAAATTGGAGTAATTGTACAATTATAAATCTGTATTTGGGCGTTGCAGCCCTGCGCGGAACATTCTCGAACCGGTACCGATACGTTTGGTATTGCTATAGCGGTTCATTTGCATGCGTATCGGGCAGGGAACGCTTAACGCCGGGTCCATCGCTGTTTTCGCCCATCATCGTAAACGCTTTATTTATGATACGAAACGTCTCGACTCCGAAGACCTCTGGCACTGCCTCTAATGTCCAATGATCATATTAAAAGCATAATTAAAGTATCGCCTTACCGAGTTTAATCTTCACATATGATCTCTATACTTGATATTTTCACGTTTATTTTACCGTGAACTGGAATAACTAGTTCTTTACTGTGTGGTTCCTAAAGTTAAATTGAAGCTTAAGATGAGGTTTTTGAAATCGCACAAGAGTAGAAAATCATCTTCATACCCTTTCCTGCCTTCATCTAATGCGTCAGTAATCAATTAAGACCATGTCGGACGCATGGTATAAGAAAAGTACATTCTAAAACGTATAATTATCACAAATGCCGCCGTGTCTTCGGAACAATTAACGACAGTTTCCTTTAACAATTATCACAACATCCCTTTAATCCCTATACCAATAAACTAATAGGTCCACTACAGCGCAAGCTCAATGACGATCAGCTGATAGCATAATGACGTGGACTATGAGATTTCCCGCCACGTAATTGTAAGCAATACACGGCGCTATTGAATTACAAAGGTCAACCGGCGACCGCCTCACGTCCATGTAATACGTATGACCGAGATATGAATTGCCCGCGAATGGAACTATGCGAATATTGTTTAGCAATAGTGCTGTTTTATTGTGTACTTTGTAGATATAAATCGCTTGGTATCGAATTTAGGGATTTTAAATATCTGGGGAAGTTTTGTGTTGATGTCATTAGGAATTTTATTTTTATACATTATAGATATATTTTATATACTGTATTATTCGATATCAACATTTATAAGATTAGATCGAAACCGATATCTAACAGAATGACTAAAATTAAAATAAACCGCTTAACTGTTCGTCCACGTTTTACATTAGCCTCCTATTTGTAAGAGCTCAATATGGACTGAATTATTACCGCAATATGCGTTAAATTATTAATAAAATTTCACACCCGGCACGCTGATTGTGTAGAAAAAATATCAGAATCCTCATTTTCACCTTCAGCTGCTTGAAAGCCATTGATAAACAATGCCTCAGATGTCCCAGTTCTGAACAAAAATTAAACCTTACCATTAATTACCATTTACCAGTAACCACGTGATATTTGATAGAACAGAGATGTTGAGCTTTACCGTTGGGTGATGCCCGTCTTTGCAGGCGGAGCGGCGGGCGGTCTTCACTTTGTTAAACGGTTATTTTTAACTTATTCCCCAAACATTCCCGTACAAACAAACATTTCACGGTTTATATACGCAGCGATCGCCGTAGGTGGCACTAGGAATGCGGACGGAAATCGTGTGTTAACTTAAATTGATCGCATCGTTATCACTTTATGTGGTACTTAACAATGTTTATAATCATTGACTGTACGAAAAATTACGATAATAGCCCTAATGAACTCAAGTGTGACTTAAATATTGTAATGGTATGTTTTATTGCGTTATTATGTTTTGTTGTACATATATATTTATTATTATATTCTACGCCTGACAAAAATTCTAATGAAACATATTGGATCAAAGACACATTTACATATTTCTAAAATGCTTCCGTCTAATACTGAGATAGGTATTATGATTAGTACACGTAAAGTGGCCACAAATTTATTCCTGTCAAAACCGAATCGTATGTACCTTTTTTCCATGATACTACATTTCCTATTACAAATTGTTAAACCAATACCTTAAATTTAAATTAGTCTTGAAAGCATCTCTAACCTTCCAGTTAATCCATCAAACTATACTAAACACGTACATTGATCAATTAGATAAATTCCTCATATTGTTTCAATACACTAATGCCTGAATCCATGCAATCAGCCGAAAATATTTCGACGCTATTAAAGCCAACGTTCATAACAAACAGGCTAAACACAACTGTTGGCCCAAATTGCAATTTACGAGCCAGAAATGACCCGTGCCGCTCTCACGATACGTTTCTCATGGCTTTTGTTTGCTTGAAACCCGAATGTAAGTTCTCAAATTGTGAATAAGTGCTCCTTAGTTTTTAAGTGGTTTTAATTATGTATTAACCTATATGGACCGCTTTTTGGTACAAAATTCTATTCACATTACGTCAAGAACGTCATGATATCAAATTATTTATGAATATCATTTAATACTTTATTTTACTGATATGAAATAAACCTCTAAGCTTACAAGATTTTACGGATTTTAATTTAATTTCTGTGATTTATTTGTTGCCAACTGAAACACAGGATGTAGTGATAGACTTGTCCAAATAAGATAAAAATGTGTAAGTAATTGTGTGATAAAACGTTACGTATTACTGATATGATTATTGTTTGGTATGAGTCATTCAGAGCCCGAGGCATCTGCTATTTCGATACTTCTTATAGTAAAAAGGGGTACTGCATCTTCCAAACAGTATTAACTGACGAGATAGCCCATCACTCGACGATCGGCAAAATTATGGCGGCCTGTTCTTAATTGGACGTAGTTCGACAACTGTAATAGATTTTAAAACTGTCTATGATTCTCTCTCTCTCTCTTCAGTCATGGAATTTCACTGTAGGCTTCCCCAATGGATATGAATAAGGCCAATGTATTTATACTGAATGTGAAACGTATTCGCATAATTCTCTATGAGGGTATTCCACTATGTTTTATGACCGACCGAAGGCGGCCCGGCCCGGCTTCGCCCGGGTACAATTAGATTTATGTACAATAATATGTACGTATTATACATATAAACCTTGAATCACTCTATCTATACGTATTAAAGAAAACCGCAGCAAAATCCGTTGCGTAGTTTTAAAGATTTAAGCATACAAAGGGACATAGGGTCATAAGGACAAAGAAAGCGACTTTGTTTTATACTATGTAGTGATGCGAAACGTATTCGCTTAGGTCTTTATGATGGTATTTCACTATGTTTTATGACCGATATATACGAACATCCTACAAATAGGTTCACTGACAATCAAAATGTGAAATACAAAAATTACTATTTCATTTCTAAAATTGAGCAAACGATAATTTTTATATGTTTCATACCCACGGTTTAAAGCTAGTTTTACAATAATGAGGTGATTACGTACATTGTTAGTTCGGATTCCCCGAATTTAAAACTCCAAACGCTCGTTAAGCCTTTCTAACAAAATCCACGATTCCGACGGCTTACTTACTTTCAGTGTTCTCATGGCCCGATTTTTCATTCCCAGCCACCACGTTGGTAAAGTTCCGTGGAGATTATTAATTATTTATTTCATATCTTGATATGTAAGTATTAGGGTTCATATAATATATGTGTTTGCCTTTTGTATTAAATTAGGTTTATTACCACTTTATTACGAGAGTCTTTGATCTGCTAAGAATACTGATAATAATATATACTCTATTTGTATATTTTCATAAAGGTATTTTAATGACTAACTAAAATAAACCAGGCTTGTCGTAAAGTATCCATAAAAGTATTTTTATTCCTGATTATCAGAATATCAGTATCCTGTTAAAACAATAAAAGCCCTTATCTCGCCAGTTATAAACGAAATATTTAAATGTAAAGTTATTACAAAATGTTCTTAAACCATTGAATATTGTTACTGTTAAAGATTAGACACAGACAATAAATATCCTGCGTTAAATTATATTTAATGTATGAAATATGAAACAATGTGGCAAAATGTAATTTATTATTTACGCAGACGCAGTCGCCGGCGAACATTAGCATAGTGAAACAGATAAATATATCATTTTGTAAACGAGCATTGACGTGTCTAGGTAAAGCTGAGCTGCAGTGAAACAGTGGGCCAGCCTTCAGCTACGGCGCGTGACCAAAGCCTCCACCGGGGGCGTAAGCTGGCACTAAGCCCCGCCAACACAATGAGAACACCGCCCGCCCGCTCTCTGACCAAATACAAATTTATTGCACCCATTCACACCATATCTCATATAAAACCAGATTTTTAGGTATCGCATTACGCTTTCTTTAAATTCGACTCCGACAATGGCTTCTTCCCACGTGAGATGCGACATCGACCGGTTTCCGAGTTTGTCAGTAAACATTGGAAACAAAGGATACAGTAACATTTAGCTCGATCCCTTGCGGTTTGCGAAACAACACTTTATGCAACTATCGCTCTAGGCGTTGCTTCGCGCGACCACCCACTGTGATCCGTACTCCCACACGCCGCCCCGTCGATCCCCTTGTAATGCGAAGCTCCGACGAAACTGGCCACGACACCCGTATCTTGAAACCAACTTTCAAAGGTGTCCAAACTGCCATTGAAACTGAACGGGGAGAAATAATCAAACTTCTCACATTGTGGATAAATATTAATATTACTCCGGTCTTTACGTTGTCTGTATGAGTTTTCGAGTGACATTTTGAAGGCGTGCGAGGCGTATCTTTGCGTACCTCGGCAACGTGATAGATAACTTTTGAACTTCCATTAAAATTGTGGGAAACTGTATGAAATTATCAAACCTGACCTGTTCGTACATTAATAAATATTTAGATTCGTTCTGTTAATGTCACGAAGATAAGAACATAGGTTATTTAAATTTCGTATGGCCTTTGACACCGTTTGCATTAATTTTACTGCACCACGTTAGCCTAATATAAAGAATAGGCAGCTATTCACAGAGGAACTACCAATATAATTATGAGTCTTGTATAAGTACATAGGTTTTTGTGATGTTAATAATAGTGTTAAATAAAGCATATGTACTTTTGAATAATTCACAGCAAAGACACAATATTTGAAAGCTACGTTCGAAATTCCATCGGTATAACAGGTCTTAAATAACAAACGTTACGGCTAAAGCGCGGCACGGGTACACGGCCCCCGACTGCGCCGAAGTAAATACGTTCTATATTTTCAAACGGATTCACACGGAACGAATGCATTTAGGTCATCGGCCGTCGCACCTTACCGTCCGGTCGCGTCCGCGCGCCGTCCGGCCGGTGTCCGGCGCTGTCCGGGCGCGCCGCGGACGGGCGACGTCGATGCTTATCGGCGCACAATTAAAACGTTGTTTCGCGACCTGTTGCTTCCCCCACACTTTAGTCGGTACTCGCCGGCCGCGAACCCTTTGCTCGCCAACGATTTATTGGACTGTCGATAGGGTATTGGCGTATAACTCTGTTTGCGGTTAATTTTAACGTGCCGTCTTGTAAATATGGGGTTGTTGGTGAATATAATCAATTTAAAATACGTTGGATTTTTTTTCGAACACGTCTCTAAAAGGTTTTTTTCTCGTTTTTTAGTATTATTGACTTTATCCGTCTTTCGCCCCTGCGAGAGGAAAAACCATAAAAAGTCTTCAAAGAGGGTAAACTTTGCTCCGACTTTAATCAAGCCTCGAAACGTGAAGAGCATTAAAGACTTTTAACGAAGCCAAATTATACCCAAATATTAATAAGTAAATTACTTTTCAAACATTGCATACAATTTTGTATATTAATACATCGATGTGTAAACAAACCACGAACTAATAGCTACTGGTTTCAATACATCTTCGTATAGTGAAAGCAATAATAATAATCGCTTATTGAATCGCTACAACCGCCATGCCTCTATTCATCTGTGATTTACAACTGTAATATTCATTCACTGTAGGCAATGTGAGAATAATTTACCGAAGTAATAAGAAATATTTCGCTACTCCCGTTTAATATTGTTTACAACACACGTTACATGTGCTTTTCCAATAAAAACTTTGGAGGTCAAGTGTAGTAGGCGTAATTTTATAGAAACGAGGCTATGCGCCGCGTCTGCGGGCCGGTCATTAACTGGGTCGCGCTGGGACAAAGACCCCTGCCTCGCCTCGCCGGCGCGGGGGATGGGGTGGTTTTCGCTTTCCTCGAGCCTCCCCCTACCGCGCTCCCTCTCCCCCCAGGCTGCCAGATCTTCCCGCGAGCTGCGGGCTGACGGCGAGTTTCCGCGGGCGCACTTCTCGACCAAGTCGACGGGATTAATTTAGAAGTCCTGAGGCATTAATTCGCGTCCGCGCCGGTTTCCCTTTTTGTTGCCGTGTTGGTAAATGTTTTTGATCGGACTGTCGGTGCGATTATGTCTCGTATTTTTATTATCTTATTCCTGCTGTCTTTTACAACTTCGTTTGATCTTGATTGGTTTTGCCGACGAGGGTTGGTGATAGTTGCAACCATATGCAACAACGATTTAAAGTTAACTTCAAAAGGAATTGGAACTGGTCGTTTCGTTTTACATTAATAGAAAAGCAAAGCTTCTAAGAAAATTAAACGTTTTAAGTAAATGAACAGTGAGCGCGTACAAGTCTAGTAATTGTGGGAGCTAATTACCGAGCAAGCGGAGCGCACCGCCGCGCCGCGCCGGCCGGACGGAACCGCCTCGCATTACTATTAACCAAATCAACATAAATTCTACCGTACAGATAATTATTCAAGTTGCCTTCATTTGCACCTAATTTAACTATAAAGGGCGAACGGAAATCCGTATTTAAAAAAAGATTTTGTCATTATCAATATTTGTCGGCGTTTTGTTTTGTTTCGTCCGCGCACAGGGGTGACCCCAATGAATGCATAATGTTTTTTAATTATGCAAATGATCAGTGCACAATGACGAGTGAGCGAAATCCAAACGTCGCCTTCATTATCGTATACGTTCGACTTGCGAACTGTGTGTCTTAAGAATTAGTGTAAGTATTTAATCTCTTAAAGATTGATGCTCTTGTAAACCTTTATAAGTATGGGTATCCATTCCCCTTTTACCTTATTTCTTAAGCCCCTACGCTCAAGCTGTTTCATACAAGCCTTAAATAAAGAAACATTACATTAGAAACAGGTTATGTAAACAGAATTACACAAACTTTTTAAACCGTACAAATCGTTTAGATGTAATAAGTTTAGTAACACTCGAATTTAGTTGAATAATAACCTGCACGAACTTGTAAGCGTAAATCAAAGTTAAAAGGGTCATTAAAATGCCTTACAATACTTACCCACAAATATTGCGCGTGCTCTACAATCTTTATCGGCTGGCTTGTATGGCCACAGTTTATTTAGGTGACAAGCTGTTAGGTGTCGGATTCGATTCTTAAGAATGAAGTGATTCGTAGAGGAATTTGGAATTTTCGATGCATTTCATGTGTTGGCCCTATAATATACAAATGAATATTTTATCGAAATAAGATTTCATCAAAGCGCTTTGGAATTTTTTTGAAATTTTCATATTTTCTACCCTTTCATGAGAAAACAATTCAAACATAGATTTACACCAGTGATATAATAACAAGCTTTTTTATCTCGGGGTATTATTTAGCGATGTACTCTCAGAGTCGGTCATAATTAGCAATCGTCCTTTCTGCCGTCATAACTCTAATGGCATGAGTTGCCACTATAAAACAAGTAAAAAGGATGAGTTATTATACAATAGGTGACAAACCGATGAGATAATATCGAGCGGTCCGCGGATAGACGGGCTCGACACAGGAAATCGGTGTCGTATTGCGAACGCCGCGAGCGCGAGCCGAGGCCATCGACAGCGTTCAAAGAACACGCCGTTTGTAATGCTCGAACAATGGCATTTTTGTTTTTATGTACAGTTTCTGTGCTGCATCCACGATGAACCAGCGAGCCGCTTGGTCTGCGCCGTCTCCTGTGCGTGTTTGTCTCCTCGATTTTCAGTAAGCGCTCCCAAATCGAAATCAGATTCTAAATATTCTTTATTCAAATTGTTTTCGAAACTCGTAGCTGTGAAGATTTTATACGACTATCGGCTAATATATTTTGTTAATCATTTTTAGTTTTAGTCACGAAATCCACTGCTGGAAATAGACCTCTACTCTCGAATATGTTAGAAATTGTCTGCATCCTCTATTTATTCAATATATGTATCATTTAATATTATATCACCATTGAAGTAATTTACGGTCTAAATACTGGCTTAAAACAGCATTGTTTGGTATAGTTTCAGTTTTTGGTGTTAATTTATCGCGATGACTAAATGCGGCTTATCGGAAACTTGAATTTATCAGTAGTTTAGCGTCAAAGTAGCCAAGTTGAAGTAGTCGCTAATAAATCTTCTATATTTTATAGTTATCTACTACTTAATCGCCTTGTGATACCTATAAATTCGCATCATAGTAGACAAATATAATAGTAGTTTTTTATTAAAGGTTGAACTGTTTTAAAAAACGTAATAAAATATCCAATTTCCATTCCATTTCCGCTATGGTAAAAAAGCGTGGATGGGACGGAAAATTGTCGCCTACTATTTTTAAAACGAAATATATTTATAAAACTGTAAATTCGAAGCGGTATCTATAGGGGCGGAGCCACTCGTTTTTATAGAAATATAAATATATCCAAATAATATGTATTTTTAGTTTCGGCAACGTTGCATTTCGTTTTTCGTTCATGAAGTTAACTGGAGACCCAATAGTCCGCTGTATATATAGCAGCAGTATCTACTCTTTTACGCCTATTATTTACAAGTGGGTTATTGTTTGATTTTGTCGTGAAAATCCCCTTTTATTTTAAGGACGGCCTGGGATGTCCTTGATTTATATCATTATTTACTTTTTCACCATCACTTTCCTTATGTCTCTTGCAATTCAAATTCAATAAAACCAAACCACCAACACTTACTACATTCTAGTTGTACTACTAAAATATTAAACGTAAACTACAGGTAAATGGGTAAAAAGGTCAACAATGGGATGACGTGTACAAA
The DNA here is from genome assembly GCA_009982885.2 of Hyles vespertilio. Classification (NCBI taxonomy): domain Eukaryota; kingdom Metazoa; phylum Arthropoda; class Insecta; order Lepidoptera; family Sphingidae; genus Hyles; species Hyles vespertilio. The sequence continues at coordinate 3,956,301 of CM042816.1, forward strand.
CTACAAGCTAAACAAAACAAATTCGCGTAGTCTGGCGCGGTGGTGACGAAACTGCCAGCTCGCACGTGCCACTGGGCATTTGTCATTTGTTGGAAGTGTTATTGATCAATCGACCGCCGACGCCAGCGCCCGTCGCGACCACTGCCGTGCATTTAGAAATATGGAAGAGACAGTGCTTGAAAATAGTAATTCTATAAATAATATTTTTCATTAATAACAGCAACGAATTAAGTACATATTTACAAAAACCGTTTGTCATTTGTTTATCATTGTAATACATATATGTATATAAATTGTCATATACATATATGTATATGACAATTTCCCTACGAGATCGAATCAGAAATGAGGAGATCCGTAGGAGAACCAAGGTTACCGACATAGCCCATAGGATTGGCAAGTTGAAGTGGCAGTGGGCCGGCACATAGCTCGTAGAACCGATGGCCGTTGGGGCCGAAAGGTTCTCGAGTGGAGGCCACGTACAGGCAAGCGAAGTGTTGGACGCCCGCCTACAAGGTGGACGGACGATCTGACTAAGGTCGCAGGAAGTCGCTGGATGCAGGCCGCTTCCAACAGGTCATTGTGGAGATCATTGGGGGAGGCCTATGTTCAGCAGTGGACTTCCTGTGGCTGATATGATGATGATGATGATATAACAAGGAATAATATTAATTCATGTCTTATTTTGTTCAGTTTGTAAAAAACTACACTACACAAAACCACAAGCTAGAAGAAAAACAGGAGTATATCACAGATTTCACGTTAGTTTTTATGTAGTTAGTGCCTCATAATATAATTCAACTTATTTATCTTTATTCTTGTACACTCAATTTCAAAACCATATATCAAATAGCGTAGGTGTAAAAGTAATCCACAAAATCATAATATTACATTAAAGAAGTATTAATTTACTATTGGAATATTATTTTATAAACAAAGATAAATCACATGACACCTCGTGCATATACAAAACAGTTATTATCCTACAAATAACGTAATTACCAATAACCAACAACGCATGATTGATGCATTACAGCGACGGAACATCTGAAAATGATACCAAGTCCTTGACACGCTTTCCATTATAACAATTTAATTGATAAAATATATCGACGCGACATTCGCGTGGGCAGAATCAGTTATAGTAAATTGCCTCGCTATTTGACGATAATCGAACGTTCTATTGATGGTTCGGCCAAGTCATAACGTTAATACGCCGTGTTAATTATTTAGTTTATGTCTGCTGAAATTATCTTGGCGATATTTAATCGTGGGTTGAAAATTATGTGGTTGAGTAACCGGTGATGGTATAGTTATTTACTATGAATTATGTTACATAGATGGGTTTCCTAATGATTTTAATGGCGCTTTTAAATCAAGGAGACAATATATTATTTTGGGGTTCCAACGCAAATTACTAATAGAAAGCTGAGATATAATTAATTGTTTAACATCTTCTTTATGTCTTAGGATGTAATTACATCATATAATGCTGGCAAATGTAGCTTCCTTAATAATTTAATATAGCCATTGTTAGAAATGTTGGAATGGTCGTAATTCATTCAGTTTTATTTATATGCCAAAACATGACTATTTATCTTATCTATTTCCAAAAAGCAAAACAAAACACCCTACATTCACGCAATATATCAAATAAACCAAGCGTTGAGAAAAATCCAAGATAAAACAAAATTATGGATGGTAAAGCTGAAGTGTCGTCCGGAACCGTTGTGGCTATAACCATCCATCATTCTGTGTTCCCGTGTCTTGTGTCGCAGATTACTACAGCATATTTGAATCCCACGGTTCAAATTGGAATGTTAAGCCTATCTTCCGTTAAGGCGGACCCCGTGGATACGTGGTACATTGGCTAGGAACTGACGGAGTATTGCGTTGCAAATTCATGTTTTTGTGGCATAGCTTCGATTAATAGGTAAACGACTTATCGTATGGTGATCGAACGGTTCTCAAAAATGGCTACAAAACACAGAAAACCTTAGGTGAACATTTTTCGTCACAGAACTTAGAAACGCAGAGGGATAATTAATGAAAGAGGTTAAAATATTTGTTACACCTTAAATATATCAAGTTGTGCCTGAATTTTGCAAGAACGGCACTTGACCAGCTTATAGCAGCCCTAAATCACGCTCGTATTTTATTACTTTACACTAATGACTAATTTATCATCCATTTACCTAAAAATACAACTTGATCACTATCGACAGTTTTACTATCGCCTGCGTAGTTAACATACTAAAATCTGTCAACATGTTTTAAAATTAATAACGAGGAAATGGGCTGATTTTACGGCCAACATAGACTTTGTAATTTTGAGTTGTAAAGTTACGAAATATCTGAAAGAAATGCTGTGTGGATTGATTTTAATGTTGGCGATAAAAGTGCAGCCCAACTCTAAGAGATTGTTATCTGGAACACCGAAATATCGGATTTCTTCAACAGCTGTTGCGAGGGCTGTATGCACTTTTAACTTTCCTGCTAATATATAATACGATGAACCGTAGTTAATGGTTGATATAAATCACAAGTTACTAAACTTTGTTTACATACAGATATATCAAAATAATATTCATAAAAACATAAAGCCATTGTTGTCCTATCCAGTCACTGATTATCCTCTTGGCACGACGTACGAAATAATAACACGCATAACATCTTAAAAAACTACACAAAAACTATGATGAATGGTTGTCACATCTAGCTACATAGCGCCCGCAGTCCGCTGTCGGCGTGCAATCTACGTCTGATGACGCATTTGGCCAATACTAGCGGCTTGTTGGCGTAGGTCAGTACCGCGAATCCGTTGATTGTCCGCTGCGCCGGCCGACTGCTCGCATTAACCTACGCCACACACTAATATTACTAACCTATTAATAATGTCATTGACTCGCGTTTATATTTGCCTATCGACGTCACTGTACTTTGCAAGTGGGCCGGAATTCTTCGTGGAAAGTTGCGTTTTGAACTCGCGGCCTTCGAACTGTCAATTAAAGACTTTGTAAGAAGTTTGCGGGGTCGTGTTTGTGTTTGTGATGTTCTGTTGAGCTAAACTGAACAGTTGTCGATGTTTAATGTACATAGCCTCGTATAACTTAAGATCTCAAGATTATTAGAACTGTATTCCTCTTGCGAGCTTTCAATTTTCTTCTTCTATTTATTTCAATCCACCCAAAGGTTGTCTGGAAGAGATCGCAATTAGCTATAAAACCGCTGTTTGTACTGTTATTTAGATTTAAGTGCCTTGTTTATACTTATTTTTATTTACAATAAAGACTAATAAATAGATATAAAAATAAAATGGATTGGAGTTACCTGGTCAAAAAAACCAATAGATTTATCCATGATCACCAACTAGCTTTTCTACATAATATCTTTGTCTTTATATCGAATTATACTCTTTTTAAGTCCAATACGTCTCCAAGTTAGTTAAGAAAGCAATCGAACCACTACTATGCGTTTCAAATAAGAACAGGAACGTCAATGACCTTTAGTTGTCAAATATCATACACGAAAGTATGGTTAGCAACAAAAAAATATTTACGCATCAATTATATTTTTTTTCACCTATTCCTGAACATAAATTAACTAAATAAATTGAAACAATTACGAAATGTTATATGGTCACATAAACAAGATTGTTTAGTCATAAATAGCTTAAAAAAGTATATTTTTTTAACTTTTAATCTACTTCATGTGTAATTATTCGCCAGAAAGTAACTATAACACTACATTATTCATTCATGAATTTTTTTTTACGAATTATTAAATATTAAAAATATTATTTTATTCAACAAAAATATTATGTTAAGAAATCTTGTTTTGCTCACCCTACCTAAATTGTGCGATTTGACAGCTACTACGAACCAATATGGCGCCAGGTCAGTCCTATTCTTAGTTGAATCGCATAGTACAATCGTTGAAGGTCTGCTGTTAATTTGCTTGGTAATTATTTTCACTAAGAACAAAATACAAGTTAGTGTGGCTATAACTCGCGTAGGTTCATTGCTCGGTGTCATTTGGACGCATGTATCTTGTCTATATTGTTTGGACTTGCAACAGTGTGTGGGCGGGAACGTAAAGTTCCGCGAATGTTAAAGCAGAAGTTATAATAGGACGCAGTGTATGAATTGATGTTATCGGTTATCAGTATGATCATGGCTATTGTTTGGATTTAGAGTGCATTTAGCCATATCCTGCTTATAGTATTTATAGTAGCGATTTTTTTATATCGGGAAATATTCCCGGAATTAAGTTAAATTGTAATAATAATATCAGTTGGAGCGCAAATGGTCTCGGGTTCTGAATTGTTTCTTTGCATTTGATTTTAATAATTACGTGTTATAAATTGTTAAATTTGTTTTTCTTGTTTCAGGTATGCACAGCCTCAATGAAAACTTAGTACAGCCACGGTTAACAGCTTGGCTGTAGAAATGATTGTACGAAACTGAAAACATACCTACGCACGTAAGAATTTAGTATAATTAGTAAGTGTTTTCTTTGTTTGTATATTGTATATAGCATGTTACAATATTTTGCAAGTACTATCAATAACTTAATGTCTTACTTAAAATACCCATTCAATTAGCTAGATTACGGTGGTTTAACTTAGAACAAACAACAACGAATTTTAATCATCGTTTTGACTAACTTAACACCAGAGGGCGGAAAAATCGTTGGTTTGTACGGGTTTCTCCATTTTACGTAGACTGTATTTTACACGGATATTATTGGCCCTAAATTACTTTTAACTGCATTGATTAGCTAATTTGCTGATGAGTTAATTTTAAAACAATTATTAAATTTATGTTTATTAATAAATGCATACACATGCGGAAATGAGAATTGTTATGTTCACATTTCTATACAGAATAATTTGTTTCAAATAGACAAAATTCAAATCGATTTTGTTAGATCTTATTCAGGTCCAAACCTCCCTAAATCTTTTCTTTTCGTATATAAACGTAATGAAAGTAAGTATAGATATATTACTGGATTGTTAGACTCGCTGGATCTACTCAGAAATGGGTCGCGCCGCGTAGTATCCAGTGGTAAAGTAAAGCCCGCTGAGTTTGTTCGCCGGGTCTTCTCAGTCAGGGCCGCGTTGGATCCGGCAGTAAGCCTAAACATACGGGACGTATCGGAAATACTTATGGTCGTTGTCTTAAGTTGGACCCAAAACAAGCCCACTGAGTCTTAGTCGCTGGATATACTCAGGACTGGGTCGCGTCGCGTAGTTCCAGTGGTAGTGTAAGCCCACTGAGTTTGTTTCGCCGGGTCTTCTCAGGAAGGGCCGCGTTGGATCCGGTGGTAACTATAAACCGCTACGCACCGTTGTAATATTTATGGTCCACAAATAATATAATTTAATTTGACTAACGTAAATAATGTATTTCTTTGACAAATAAATTACTATAAAGTAAAAACTAATACTTTAAATAAAATATGAATAAAAACTAAATAAATTAAAAAAACTAATCATAAATTATAAATAAAAATAAAATTAATTTAAAAATAAATAAAATTAATAAATAAATTGATAAAAGCAAGAAATTAAAATAAGTAATAATAAGCATAGGAAATATATTGTAAATAGAGATTAAGTTCTATGTGTATTGACTTGTCATAAGAGCTCCTTAATTGCCTACGTGATCAATAAATACATTTCATTTCATTTCATTTCATTTCATTTCAAAAATACATTTCATTTCATTTCATTTCATTTCATTGTTTTTCTTACTTAACGCCATATCTTAGTATGTAAAATTAGTATGTAAAATGTACTCTGTGGCTAGATTCTATTAAGGTTTAATTAGTAGTCCGTGTCGTAAATACATCTGGTGGTTAATATTTTGACTTCGGTAGTGGTATCGTGCTGTTAAACGATTCGATTATCGAGGAATATTCTAATAAACCACGTAAATGGCTCGTTAATTACGCAACCTGCCTTAACTAGCGCTGACTTATTAAACGTCGATATGATCTCTTTATTACAAGGCTAGCTTGCTTTAATACCAACTAATGGATTGTAATCGATTTTATGTTTGACCTGAAAGAGCTAAAATCGATAGTTTATATTCTACATGTAGCAAAATAAATCTATTTCCTCAGCCTTGCCATAGTCAATCCATTAAGGCAGGCATACTGACCTGCAAACGTGTAGGTCTTGTAAGTATTTGTGAATCTGCCACTAGCATTTGGACACTCATAACCAACCCCTAAGCTTTAAACAATGATTATGATTCAAAATACTAATGTCGGGATTAAACACTTCCCATGAATAGAGTGATTTTGACCCAAATTATCGTAATATCAGTACCCCCAGCCGTTGAAAGGGGGTATCTGCATTTTTTTGTTTTAGGTAGACACGCCATTGTAAATATTGGGGGCTTGAATGGAACGCCTGACAAGTGTAAGCTGACCCGAATTTTAATTACGGGGAACAATACCGCTCAATCTCGATGCATAGCGTTATGGCAGTATGAAAATGAGTATTGTATTGATCCAAAGTTGTGATTACAATGAGATTTAACTCATTGTTTCATGCTTGATTAAAATCCTACATTGATTTAAAAGAAAGATTATTTCTTCGTGCTTACTTCTTGCATATCATTTACAGAAATATATAATTGAATGCATAAAATTTTATTATAACATCAATAAATACATAGGGAAGTAAAGCCGGAGTAGGTATATAGCTAAAGTAATAAAACAATACATAACACATAAGAAATATAATTACCCATCAATAGGTTAAATCATCTCATTGTGTCTCTGAGCAATAATTATTGTTTCTCTGTTTTAACTGAAAAACGACACGTAAGGAATATAAAATTGTCTGAAATCAATACCGCGATTCCGCCATCACCTAGAGTCTTAAACTTATTCCTCGGCCAATACAATTGACTGAACGCTCCTCAGCTAACCTTGTTTACAAAATAACATCAAGTTTTACTCACTGGCTTTATTCCCGGCACTTTTTATTTATAGGAAGTGAAAGCAAAATTGTGTTTATAAATAAAATTGTGTCGCGGTGAGATATTTCTGATTGAATTGTTCGGTACATTTTCTATTATGTCTCGTTAATCTATTAGCACAGGAGATGAGATTCTTGATTTCCGAGTCTTTCAATTGAGATTAAAAGTCACGAAAAAGGTTATATAGATAAGACAAAATATATTGCATGTAGTTTTGACCTGACACTGCTGTCTAAGACCTAAGTCTTGTATCAAGGGTATTAGACACTAGGAGGGACAGAAATCTTTCAAGGCTTAGACTAAAAACAGGATATTTTTCGATCATGCAACTTTTAATTTCTATATGTCATGGAGTAAAGAATTCACAATTTCAAGAATAAAAAAGGCGCGTAGAAAACTTTGTCGTTGTTTCTTTGATCTATCTATGAGTGAGACAGTCTAGTAAGGTATAAGTTCATAAAAAGGTTTCTTCCCGGAACTTCGTTTATAAGCGCCACCTGCTTTAAATTCTCAATAGAGTCGTTAGTTTTGTAAACATTTCCATATATATATTTTGTCTTTTTATTATCTGTCTGCTTAGAGATTTGTGCACGACAAAGCGACTGCAATCCACCTTAATGATAAATTATTACTTTTCACTAAACGACACATCTAACAACTATGTCTAACCCGAATCATCAGCATATGTACAGGGGCCCTACTCTGAAAATGCGAAACGTAGTTCGAATCTACGGACGACTGAAGTTTATGACGAGACGAATTTACAGTACTCTCTCTATAAATGTTCGGATTCGTATAACGTACATCGTAACCATGAGTCTATGGTTACGATTATAAGTAAAAAACGACCATAAATCTATGTTGGTACATTCGTATAGTCATAAACTTCGATCGTCCGATGATTCGAACTTCGTTTCGGATTTTCAGAGTAGCGCCCCAGATGTATCAGCCCATATACGTCCCACTGCAGGGCACGGGCGTCCTCTACAATAGAGAGTGCGATTGAAAGTGATTAGGCCATATAGCCCCGCTGAATATATTACAATCCGGACGATATGAAATGTTTATTATACAGATATTTTTGAGTGGCATGGAGTATGGTCGGGCGACGTTATCTCCCGGGTGCATTGATCAGTTTCTGGCGCGGCCTCGATAGTCGACACCCGGTTATTTAATATTGTGTAACGCGTTCATTATGATTACCGCGATCGTTGCGGTTATCAGTTGCAGTGCAAGTCATGAGCGCAAGCGATTTTTGTTTAGTTCTGTTTTAATTTTGCATTTGCAGAGTGCAAACTTAGTGAGTGTAGCATATACCGGGTATCTCAAGACTGCTACCGAAAACGAAGCCGGGTGGTAGTTTTAGTGGCTACAAACACAATGCAATTAAAAATTTCGCATAGAAACGCGACAATTATTTTTCATGATTTTTTAAATATCGTCATTTTTGGGTGGTAAATCCTTAGTTTTTGCTAAAATAATAATTTAAACTCATTTATACCTTAGAGTATTTATAAATAAAAGGGTATACACTATTATTTTAGGAAAAAACGTATTTACCACCCAAATATGGCCATAGAAAAAAAATAACAAAAAAAAATTGTCGCTTTTTATTGCCATTTTTTCTGTTGCATTGTGTCTGAAGTCGCTTAAACTACCACCCGGCTTCGTTTTCGGTAGCAGTCTTGATATACCCTGTATAATTAGTTCTACGTACGTGCCATTTATTTTCAGACATGTTCATGTTTCAAACTGTAGTGGATTCAGTCATATTTGCCACGGTTTCTGTACCAAATGTATTAGAAAGGAATTATGTAATAGTCTTTAATGAGTACATTTATGACTAAGAAATGAAAAGATACAACACATTTTGAACATTTTAATTAAACCTAGAAATAATTTACATGTCCCGCCTTGAGCGGTTGTCTCGCATCGCGCGCAACCAATAACCCGCGCGTTATCTCGTCCTCTCGCAAGTGTGATTTATTTATGGCACAACTTGCCTGATAACTGTACGTATCTCAATCCGGACCGGTTTGGAGCCCGCGTCCCGCACTCACTGTCACATACAAACATATCTATATAGTGTATACTATACAGTACACACGTTCCCACATACTAAACTCGCTGCGTGCTTTACATTACTACGAATTTATAACAACCTTACAAGGCAATAGCATTCGTATCGGTTAAATGTTGCGGATTATTTGTCAAAATTGTATTGAATTTGATTTAAATAGTATGGTATTATTGCATTAGCAATCTGTCGGTTTAATTTGTGATTTCAACTTTCCCTTCGACGTTTAGGATTATTTAAAATTAATTATTTTTACCCTTCTAAATTGTAATTTATGATAAATTCGCTCAATAATGAAGTTTCAATTGATTGATGGTGACATCAAACAATTTTTGACTCTAAAATCTGGTTCTAAAGTGTCATATTTAGTTGGCCGTGATGTGTCCTCATCACAGGATTAAATCCTGCGACTTGTAATGAGATTCGTTTACAGTGCAAGGGTGTGTGGATGGGGGTTCTTTTGTACCATGCATGGACATATGGTTAATTGCTGCTCTTGGCAGCATTGATGGTAGATTCTGCGATAGATGAACATTTGATATGACGGGAGTAATCTAAGTGTTTACGTGTATTGCAGTAATACTGTTATGTTCTTCAAAATATTCATAGTTACCAACATGATTTTTTGTTAATGCACTTTACACACATTGGTAAGACATTTACTGGTGGTAGGTCCTGAGAGGCCGTCTGGATAGGTACCACAGTTTCTATTTCTCCAGCCAAACAGCAGCGTAAATTCACTGTTGTGTTGCGGTTTGAAGGACATTGTAGCCAGAGTAACTACTGGACATAATGAGCCCTAACATCTTATGTCTCAGGATGGCGAGCGCAGTGGAATGTCAAGCATTGCTATGTAATTCATGGTTTTGTTTGGTTTTGCTATTGTACATGAGCTGGCGTATCGCATACCATCAAGCGAAAGGCATGTCTTATAATTCTTTGCAATGTTTTTTTTAACTAGTAATTCTCCTAATATCTTATTCTTTAGAGATATTATGTTGCAAAATAAGCCTTATATCAGCGCATGCATATTGGCCTATGTAATTACTGTCATTTAGCTTTTAGCACTATCGGTTAGTGTGCAATAGCTCCCAACTTCCATATGAACACTTGCATTAATATTTATAGTGCTTGGAACAACACTTTAAATTATCTACATGCAATTTGCTTATAAATATTTACACACTTAACATGATTAGCCTGAAAGCTAATAAGACACGCTTCAGAGTCCATTTCTATAATCGTAAATATTGTAGAGTCCTACTCCGAACGATATTTTCTAACTTCAATTATAAGATTAACGAAGATTAAAAAAATAATGTTTTCTGATTTTTAATAAATTATTTTTCTCGTTCTACATTTCAATTTCGCACTATCTTTGAATTGGAGTTGGAAGGTATGTTTTACATATTTTGTAGCATCAAAAACTTACTATGCCTGATTTTGCCACACATCAACAAAACAGAATGGTCGTATGTTTTGCATTTGACTCTGGAACAAAGCTTTTTACGAAAATGTACATACATATATGGCTGAGTATATACTGCTGCAGTGCGTCCCAGCCTCGTAAAAACTGTGTCAAGTTCGGTTTGCTGTCTTTCTCATTCCTATTTTGGTGTATTACGTGTGAAAGAGAAGGGAAATGTATTAAGCTATAGCTATCTGCATGTTTTTTCTAGTGCCTTAATAGCTTTGCATGTTATGACATTTTAGTATAATATTTTTTTAAAGAAAAATATATGTTTTAGTTATGTGCATTTCAGGAGAAAGTATTGCATGAAATTTCTTGATAAATTTCGTTGTACATAATTTTAAATATGTTGTAATTAAATATCTTTAGTTGGTGACATTGCAGTGAAAGATACGGTAAAATAAACTGTACGCTGCGGTTGGCATACATTTTTTTATTGATTTTGTATTAAGTTTCGACCCCTCGTGTGCTCTGACCGCGTTTCATCCAATGTTTGGTCGTCCCTAACTACACGAAACAGATCCGCGCTGGCACTTTTAGTTGAATCACTAATTTAGTGGATTTCTACAATCGTAAATGTACCTAGATGTACTAATACTAATACTTAAGGTTCTGTGGGTTGAAGGTTAGCCTGCAAATGATTTTTATATACTTAAAACATAATAATGGATTCATAAAAATATTTCAGTCCTATTTAATTCTAACGAAGTCACCATAATGATCAATCATTATGGCCAAATCAATCAAAGTTAAGAGAAACGAAAACACAGAAATTTGTCTGATTTATCTAACACAATTCAATACGTAACGTAGTGATTATTAAGAAAATAAAAAACCATTTAACATTTAACCATTAAATTAACCATTAATTAATTCACAACAAATACTCAAACTAACAGCTTTAAACGACGCAGTCACGACCGACAACAGCGAAATACAAATCTCAGATCCTAATTTTCCCAACGGTTAAAGGTTTGTGTTCATGCCCATATCGGTATTAGTTTGCGCAATGTACCTGAAATGAACGAGTACAAGTGATCGTGCTAACTACTCGCGTTGCCGTGAACGCTACACGTTCCGATTGTCACCGCGTGTGAATGTAAACCTTGCGCCTCACAACACCATCGATATATCAAGCTATAGATTTTATTACACAACACCAATAATTCCGAGTTCCGAGTAACGAAACACGCGGAACCTTTGATCTTCTTCCGTCACTCCCATCAATCCGGGTGTTTGGTGTTTAATGAAATTAACCGTGTGATCGGATTTTAGGTCGTTATGTTTGGAGGCAATTTAATTTTGTGGGAATACGTCGGGCTTATGTCGAAGGAGAGTGAAAGGTTTATTATGGGAAACGACAAACCAGCTTTTCTTTATGATGAACGGACACGGATTATGTGAATAGACTTCTACAGTCATAGCCTATTACTGTCAAATGCGGTAATATATCAGAATTTATTGCATCGTATTAGAATTAGTGTAATCTTACATCAATAAGCGTAGATGTGGGCGGTTATTCGATTGTAAAAACCATATGAGAATCAATATAGCGTAATTTATGTGGCAAGTTAGCGTTAATTGCACGCACGCCGGATTTCTAATGATGTACGAGAGTCAAGGGCCGTAGGGCTAATGGCGGCTTATATCTTAGAGCACAACCGTTAGACACGTCGAAGTTTGCTCTTACTCGCACCGGTATCGTGTGGGTGTCTTCGTATTGAAACTGGTTACACGCAGGAACAAGTTGTGGCACGTGTAACTAATACATTTATATGCACACTCGCTACACTGATTGATTTAATGTACTGTAAAGAAATTCAGTGTAAGGTTATTCCGGAAATCATCATTTTTAACACATCGTGACACTAGTCGCGAGTATATCATGAATATTGATTACCTGAATATTTGGATGGTAAAATTATTACTTTTTATATGATGCGACAAGATTTTAATAATTTTATCAGATGTCGGGAACTTTTTCCATCAAGCGAATGGGAATTTTATGGTGAATAGAGTTTTTAAAATTATGTATTATATTATTTGAATACAAATCTCACACATTTTAGTTAATTTAAGTTTATATTTTATTTATTTTTTAAATAACTAATTATTTTTGTAGTATGTTACGTACTTTATTATTCGTCTTGTGATTCTATTTAATTGTAAAATGTGAGCTTTGTTTACGTCTTCGGCTTTAAATAACAACAATAAAGTATCCTTTTTAGATACGAGCTATGTCGTATAGTCATGACTTGTAAAGTTTTAAAACTCAGGCACTCCTTGTATTTACAACCCTTCGAGCATGGAGATACAAAATTTTTTCGTTATTCCCTTGCTCATGTTCCACGAAACATAAAATTTTAACAAAAACCCTGGTTAAATAAATAAATAAATACACCCAACTGTCACATACATAGTCCTGACCCCACGCTAAGATCGAGTCTTGTGTCGTGGGTATCGGCAACTACGAGGGACTTTTCTCTCACAAACACCCAGACTCGAAACCAATACCTGAGGTTCACACAAATATATGTTGCGGTGCGGGGATCGAACCCGCGGCCTCTCGTTTCACAGCCGGCGTGAAACACGTGACCAACTGCGCCACGGAGGCTAAATGTGAGTAAACAGTAAATAAAGTAATATTTAAATACATTCATGAGTAAATCACATACTCTTGACTCAAAACTGATGTTCTAGTTATCTTTTCACATTGGTATTTTTTTTTTTTTATTGCTGTGAATGGCGAGACGAGCATGCCGTTCGCCTGATGGTAAGCGATGCGACCGCTCATGAACAGTAACAAAACCAAACAACATCTTGAACTATAAAGCAATGCTTGGCATTCCACTGCGCTCGCCATCCTGAGACATAAGATGTTAAGTCTCAATATGTCCAGTAGTTACTCTGGCTACAATGTCCTTCAATCCGAAACACAACAGTGCATTTAAACTGCTGTTTGACGGGAGAAATAGACATTGCGGTGGTACCCACCCAGGCAGCCTCTCACATATGAGAGACCTACCACCAGTAAATCAGCAATTAAACGAAATTTTATGTTACACCAGTCACATCCAGTAATAAATATGTATGGGTCTTTTAAACATTTGTTTCACTGCGGATTACAGAAGTCAATTCCACAACATCGTTAATATAAGGCCGATATCTATAGCTTGGCTGTCGCGTCGATTAGCATAGCAGTCAGTACAGTAACAGCCTAACATCTAATGGGTAATTGCACAGAGCAAATTTATCGTTCTCCTGAAAGCTGAGGGTTTTAATGTTATGTGATTTCGACTCATTAGCGACGTGTTAAGTTTATCTCGCGTTACTTAATGTAATTAACAGCTGCGCTTTCTTACTGAAGGTATGAACACATTTCCGCACTGAGCCATTTCCTTCGGCATTGTGATTGGTCGCTCTTTAACAAGCTATAACAAATTTAATTGAGAGGTGAATGGTCACAGTTTTTGATTTAGTAGGAAGTTATTTAAATATTTTATGACGAGGTGAGAAGCAAGGTCTGATATATATTGGATAAGTATTGTGTAATTCGTAGAGTGAAATGAGAAGATATTTATAGCAGTATTTTTATGTATGAAAGACCTACTGCAAATAAAAACAACTTTTCTAAGTCCAACATGCTATTAAAATCAACTAGCATTTTTTATGTTCTTCTAATGGTACCTTCCAGGTGCATTAGAACGCACACTTCCTACAATAAAGGGATATTAAAAGATAGTTTTAATTTTTGTGCACATTCCAATGCATAACAATTTCCATTAAAATGTAATTGAAAAAGGGTGTACCCGTGTATCATTATTTATAAAAGCTGTTCTGAAAAAGTATAGTGGTGTGCCGTTTTATCTGTTGCCTGCATACGCTGCGTACTGCCGGGCTATTACACGTTGCAGTCAAGTGTGAAATATAGTTAAATAACGACTGGGCTAGCTAATTAGGCGGTTTATAACGTCGTAAAGCAGCTCAGCTCGTTTCTCACGTGCTCGCAGCCGCAGCCGGCGACCCGACGGCTTCCTTATATTTTACTTTACAAACCCCTTTGTTACGAGAACAATACTCGTGTTTTGTACACAAACTCTCCTCGAAGGATAGTTGACGACGAGCAGATGTCCCGAGGAAAACATCATTGAGTTTCGCTGTTCATGGCGGCGGTTATCGATTGTCGAGTATCTGCTATCGGCTCACGTCACGTCCAAGTCGGTCCTCGTGGATGGCGTAGCTGCAACAAAGGCGATTGATTCGCGCTCTCAAGATCAAATGGGGCGAATTTCGGGCACAGGCCAGGGGCGGGGCCATGGTTGCTTCGCACCGAGGGGACGCGGGTGCAGGGCGGGTAGCAGGGAGCGGGGAGTGAGTGCTAGGGCAACAATGCGGCCGGGGTATCGATCCGCCCCCGCCCGCGCGCCGTCTGCCGACGCACCGAGCCTATGCGAGCGATGCGAGCCTCCTCCGAACCATGCATCCCTGGTACTTTTCCTTTCTAACACCGCAAACACATGCGGTTATCGCACACGTGCACCGACGCTGATTAATTCGGGATTAGCCATTAGTTGATGTGCCGCTTGGAAACTTTGATGCCATTGATTAAATTTATTAAACAACGCCCAACAACTTGAACTAGCATGGGGGCGCTTGTTCTGCTGTATTTAATGAAGTACTCGAAATATTTTAGGGAATATTGCATGAGGAAATATCATATTTAATTACTACTTTAATTTTAAGGTTTATTCAAGTCGAGGACTTTAATTTTATAAAATCAAATCACATGTTTTTGAAAGACCGGGTTTAGTAACAAACCGACCTAGATTTCCTATTTCGCAAATTTTCCTGCTTCTCTTCCGCTTATTCTCTCGCATTGATATTTTACTCGCCAATTGTACGCAACATAACCCAGTATAACAACAGTAACAGTACATCCATCTCGAAAACGACCTCGTCTACAAACTCGGTACGAACCCGACACTAATCGAATTTTAAACTATCGCCGTCAATTAAATCGGCAAGTTAATCCTGCAGTAAACACGGGCGTCCCTCGGGAGCGTCGACAAACCGTACCTGAACTACTGATAACCGATCCCCGCGGGCTCGCCGCCACATTGAGCTAATATTTGGATCGGAGGACAATCGTACCCCTGCGCGTCTAAGGCCCTTCTTACACAACGCTACCTACAGCTTCGATACCCGACGATTTTAGTATCTGCAGTATCATCATTTATAGAAGTTCCTACACAGGCACGCATGGTCGATATTTTGTTCGTTCGTCGACAACATCACTCGAGCGCGAATTGTAAGTTAGCTAAGGGCCTCTCACCATCTTCATGTAAACCGTTGATTAGTTACTTTTTGATTTGATTGATTAACGTTAATTGCCTAGTAAAATTGCTGAGTATGTGACGTTGATTTTACAAGTACAAACAAAGTACGTGCTGATTAACGGCCGATGCCAATAATCAATCGAAAAAATTAGATTGAAGTCAATCTGGATTGTTTTCTACTTTTCGATTTGTCATTTACCATGTTGCCATAGCTTTCACTACTGAGATTGATTATTGACAATATAGTATCAGAAAAAAGATTGAGCTGTCAATCTAAAACGGCAAATTTTGAATTGGGATTGTTTATTGGCAGCGGCTGTAAGTAAATACGCTAATTAGAACACGATGCGGCCAGTAAGGTACTGATTAGTGTAATCATACGATTAGTGTTACTTGAACGTCGTAAAATTGACATATGTTGCGGGTGGCTTTAATTGATGATTAGCCTACTTGATGCTTTACTCGAGGGTGGTGAACGAGGCCCTAACACTTTTAGAATGTCGGAAAATTAATCAGAAATTTCCTATTTGGAATTTGTCTGAATCTTGAACGAATAATTTCTAAACTCTGTCATCTTGCTCGCGTAATACTCCTCATGCGTATGACCCGACCACTAACATTCGTGCTCGACGTGTGTATGGATTAATATCGAACATTTCCGTAGCACCGTGTACATCGACCTTAGTGCGTCAAAACCGCCCGAGAATTAACTCCCGAGACGATATGCAAAGGGGGATTTTGACACCTCAGCCGGCCACCGTTTGCGGTGTACGATTTGATTATAGTATTGGGGATAATTGTCATGTTTGTGATGGCGTAAGTGTGAGATTCGTGTAGGATTTGGACATGCGTAATATCCTGAATAAGATTCAGGAGAAATAGTTTTGTTTGTAGGTTTTAGGTAGGTTGTGACTTTTACATATAGCATGATTTTATTAAAATAACTGGTACTAGGTATTCGAGTAAATAGATTGTAGACTGTATAAGACTTCAGTCTTGCACTGACTTCAGTCATATATTGCTCTCTTTGTTTTTAACAAAACGTATTTACTTAATGACTATACTTTAATTGAGTAATAAATAAATGTTATGTACATAATTTTAAACAATAGAAGATTACTCGGTTAGTATTTCTAAGTTTCAAATAACTGTATTTCCACAATAGACACAAAGCAATTGTGTCGCAGATGCTTAGAATATTTTTCGTAAGTTCTACACTAATATCGAAACCATAAAATGAAAGCTATTCGCCATTGAGGACATAAAGCTGTTCACACGTGTTCCCAAAACGGCATGTGTTGGTGAGTGGGCGGCGAGGCGCATAAAGTTCAATACCCACTGAGATGCGCAGCATCGCGGTGCATGGAGCTAAAGAATATTATAAAGTAGCAATTACCCGAAAAAAGGACAGGCAAGACTATGCCAAAGATTTTTGAACAGAATTTAGATTATTACTCAAAAATATTTTTATAAATATTTATACAGGGTGATATTGACACATTGTACTTAATTTAACCTACATGTTACTCATTACCCTAGGGAACATTGTACATAATTTAAAAAAAAATATAAAGAGATGTTTTGTCAAAAATCGTTATTTTTGTTTTCACACATTAAATAGCGATTTTTGACAAACTATCTGGCAGTTTTTGATCAAACTTTGTACAATACTACCTATGGGGGTTAGGAACACGTGGTTTAAATTAAATACAATATGTCAATATCATCCTGTATATTCTATCTAAAATATTTTTAACAGAACTTTTTTGAGGTTGTAAATATCATCAGAATGACGGATTATGGTCGTTATCGTCATCATTTTACTTGCATTGCTGGGCTACTTGTATAAGCACATCCAACTACACTACATAATAGTTTCTTAGATTTCCGCGAATGTTATACATTGAATTAAAATTATTATTTACGAATTTTATCGCGATATTGGTTTAACTTTTACATTTTCTAAATTCATGATTTTCGATTACTTTACAGCTCTCGCGTTGGCCCCGTGACGACGAAAGCTTAAAATATCTTAGCTCTTAACAAAAGTACACTACAATTGTATTAAAAATGATGTAACTAGGCTGGCAATAAAACGCGAAAAACTAAATATATATACATCTAAACACTCCCGAAAAATGCTCCGACAAAGGGTCGTCCTGCGCGACGTCGCCGCGGGTCGACTTAGGGGCCCTACTCTGAAAATCCGAAACGAAGTTCCAATCTTCGGTTGATCGAAGTTTGTGACGATACGAATGTACCTACTCTGTAAATGCTCGGATTCGTTTAACGTACATCGTAACCTTAAGTCTATGGTTACGACCGTAAGTCAATAACGACCATAAGTCTATGTAGGTACTTTCGTATCGTCATAAACTTCGATCGTCCGAAGATTCGAGCTTCGTTTCGGATGTTCAGAGTAGGGCCCAAGGGCGGCCGACTGAAACCTAATAAAACCGGTTATGCTCGGTGCGTGACGCGTGCTCGACTAATGAGTTTTCGGAGAAAGCCGCGCTGCATGTGCTGTTCTCAGTACCACGTAGGGTTACCATAAGGGAACTGATTTTTGGTGGTTGGGTTTTGGTTGTATGCGAGATGTTATCGTTGGGAGCTTGAATGTCGAATGGATTCAGAGTAGATGGGAAGTAGTGTTAGTGATTTTGAATGCAATGGTAACCTGACTTGCTTGCTTCATAAGACAGTCTTTGTTAAGAGCTATATTTGAAATATAATAAAAATATACTAAAAAAACTATTAGATTCTCTTCAGAAGCGAAGATCTTCTTCTCCCTTCTTAGTGTTCATTCTTACACCATGAAACTCTTATCCTTCATAGATATGATACAAAAAAAAATCGGATATGTAACAGGAATACTCGCTTCCATTTAAATAATACGTAAAAATAGTGGCGCGTCGTCACCATAGCACTGCGGTCGGCGGCCCCGCGCGTTCCGTGTGGTAAATTGTATGACGTTTCTGTATAATTGTGGACGGGCTCATTAGAGACTATTTGATTTGATAAAATATAGCTTTGTGCCGACCTCACGTACTCACAGCATGCCAGATATAGTTCGACGTTTGTTTGATTGTAATGTATTTTTGTAGATGTTCGCATTTGAAGATGTGATTCTGTGATGATGTTGCTTGGAGGATATTTTCAATTTTGCGAACTAGATAATTGGTGTATTGGACTTATTCATTTGTTTCATCATAGATTTTCAGCTATATATCATAATTCTAGTAATATGAATATATATTCTAACAACTAATCTAATTATTACCTTAACTTCACCATATAATTATCTTGTGAGATGAGAAGAGAGATTTAAATTTAATAATGAGATGTTAGAAAATATGGTTTCATAGCTATTTTATGATACGACTCCTGCTAGCATATTTGGTAATATTGCCTCACGTTAATATCGTAATAAGTCAGAAGTTAAGCTTGTTATGAAAATTACTTGGCAACTTGGGAAAAAGTTTTGAGCCGTAATAGCGTTGAGTAATGTCGCCTGTATTGTATAATAAAAGTAAAATTACATATTTAATTTTACGATGACTTAACACTTGGGCATTTTATTGTTTACAAGTTTTCTTATTACGCAACTGTATGAGGTGGTCTAAAAACGTACAAAATGTCCATAGGTGTTGTGAGGCTTCCAACTCAGTACGAAAAAAATATTTCAGCAACTTCCGAGCAGTGGAGGTTTCAACAATTCAACGCTTTGATGAAAACCTCACAAATCAATCGCTTATTGTGATTGTGATTGTAAAAGAATATAAATAGGCCAATCAGAAAATCCAAGTGTATTTCGATAAGATTTGTTGGGGTTCGTATTTGGCCAGGCCAGCATAATTGTTTCGACCGGCAAGAGAGTAGATCACACAGCGGTAGATACTGTTCAGATAGTCCTGCGCTTACAATCAGATTCATTGTCGTCACCTTTTGTGTCAATATAAAAAAAAACTGTCATTTTCATTTATGTAAAGTATATATGCCAACCCGCACTAGGCCAGCGTGGTGGACTATATGGCCTAACCACTCTCAATCGTATTCTCGATTGTAGAGTAGGCCCGTGCCCTGCAGTGGGACGTATATGGGCTGATACAGATATATTTTTAATACACTTAATGTTACAGTATAGATAAGAATATATTATCAAATGTAATTACAAGGGTAAAACACTCAAATTAAAAGAGTAGACCACGCGAAACATCCGTGCAAGATCTACTTGCGTACACTTGGCGGGAGCTTAAAATTCGAGCCCTCTCGTATATCACTCTGGCTCTCGCGTCCCGCATCCGTTAGCAGTTTACGATTATACGCGGCCGTAATAAACAGGAAATGGTATTGTAGGAAATAAAGAACAGGCTAAGTGCGAGTTAGACTCGCGGGCTTAGTGTTCCGTACAAGAATATCGTTCCAACTATAGTTGTAAGTTTTGTAATACCAACATAAATCAAAGGCGCAACTAAAATACGGATATTTAGATTTTCGGATTATCATCTATACTTATATTATGAGACTTTAGTTCGAGTAAAATTTTCACATTCTAAGTCAATGGGAAGAATGAAACCGAAGGTATAAAAGTTATCCTTTATGGGTTCTTACCTTCTCTTTTTTGTAAGGAACTCTAAAAGACAGTGCATGCATCTGTAGATGTTGTCTATCCCGCTTGCAAGGCGTGCGAATGTTCTGGCTTACTGTTGCTAGCCGAGATTCAAGCGAGGAATATCGACGTGTTCCGGTAATTTATCTGTCTTTATTTCCTCGCCAGCGGAAGGGTGTTGATGCTTTCTTATTGGTTTGAGTCGCTTTGTGTCTTAAATGGATGGATTAGAATTGAGTGAATTGCATCTGGAAAATCAGATACAGAAAATAGGATAGACAAAAGGATTGACTTTAATGTTTATTACATTAGTGGACAGCTTTTGGCCTAAATATTCTAAATTTTAAATATACTACTTGGTTCCTGACAAACGCCTTCATGGTATTAATAAGAGCCAATTAAATGAATCTTGCAGAATATTTTTCTTTTAGATGAATATTTTTAGAATATTTTTCATTAGGAACCCTAGTCTTTGAACTACGCCCTATCAATCGATACATTAACCCTTAGATTTTTAATTGAATATTTAAGCAATATGAAGTGGTCGCCGATCAGAATGTTAACAACTTCCTATTTATCAAACCTTCGATGCGTTTGCTAATCTACTATTCACCCCTTAGTAATACGTACCTAATAGCCAAATAAATAACCGCCTTGCAACCCGACGACATAGTCTCGTCAATTTTATTACCAATATGTCAATAGGGCCATTTGTAAAGTTTATGTATAATCGACGACAGTTGGATCGACTTTTATTTTCTTTGTAATGTAAAGTAGTTGGTTCGGTGAACAAGATATTGATGACGTCTTCTTTGGTGAATTTTCAGTCTTGGTTAAATTCATGCACTCATGAGAGTTGACATTATATGAAACGTTTTGCCCACGTAACAGCAACATTATGATTATACGATTTATCCAAATACAGTTTTAATTAATTTCCGGTTATGTCATATTCATCAATCAACCTGATTTTTCACTTGAAAATCTGGGGGCACGGCAGTGCCCCCTCCAAGTCGAGCTAAAAAGCGGCACTATCGTATCATCCTTTTCTCGTCATTTTCTCGAAGCAATTAAGACCATTTTCTACCCTCTATAACTTCGTTGTGGTTAAAGCAAGAAGCCTGAATTTTATAATTAAGTAGGCATTGTGTAAACACGGTATATTTAAAATTTCATTCAATTTGAACCAGTAGTTTAAGAATTGTAACTAGTCAAACTTTCTTAATTTTGTCACTCACTGACTGACTGACCGATCATCAAAAGTCTAAGGCACTTCTAGCAGACATAGAACCTTCAAATTTTGAATATAATTAGTGTTTAGTGTCTAAAGTAAGAGAAAATTGAAACATTTCATAATTTCTGTCTAGTTTTCTAGATACACCAACTGCATGAATAACTTTGTAATCCCATATAAATGTATAGGATTACAAAGTTAATGAATCATTGTACCTGTATATGATGGAATTATAGTTGTAGATAGCTAACTATATATATGAGGCATAACAGCAGGGGGTATAGCGAGGGAAAGGGTGTATTCAGCCCATGAAACTGTACAACATTCCTCTAGAAAAACATGACGAAGAAAAACTTGCAAATAAATAGACTAAATAGCTCGAAAATATCAATTACCATGAAAGAAAGAACATTAATAATCAAATCCGCTATATTTGTGATAAATTGATATCTACAAAAATAAGAAAAAGCCATAAGACAGAGGCTTTAAGAAAAATCGTTGTGATATTCTAGAAGTAAAAAGTCCCGAAAAGGAATAACGTAGGACTCTACAAAAAGACGCGAGATCCCATCAAAACATCCTGTAAAAATTTCCAAGTCTCGCAGCTCAGGTTTTCTACCGCAAAAAGTTGTGAGATGCATGTAGGACCAAGTCGATTAATTTATTTAGTCCTTGCTTAAGGGACCTTCTGTATAAAGTTATTACGTAAGTTAGTATCATATCAATATTAAAAATTATTTACGTTTTAAATAAATAGATCGACTTGGCCAGCAGCATTATGTATAAATTGTACGATACATTATGTTTTCATGCGATGGCCAAGTCGATCTATTTATTTACAACGTAAATTATACTAACTTACGTAATAACTTTATACAGAAGGTCCCTTAAGCAAGGACTAAATAAATTAATCGACTTGGTATTACATGCATCTCACAACTTTTTGCGGTAAAAACCTGAGCTGCGAGACTTGGAATTTTTTTACAGGATGTTTTTGATGGGATCAAACCTACGATCTCACAGATTTAGGCTCCCACTGACCACATATCTCTCCAGTCTCCACCACTAAGGCCTACAACTAAACACGCCACTGATCAATACAAACGCCATTATCACACACATCGACCAACACAAACTAATAAAGTTGAGTGCGGTGACGCGGCGATATTTACAAGGGTAGGTTTATCTTCAATCCATGGTCCATACTCTTTGGGCCACAATACCCGCGTGCCTCGCATAGCTTCATCATGACGACGAGGCTGCGCGGTGGCTCCATACTAAACCTGTAGTGTGGATTGCTCTTTTTTGTACGACTGGATTTTGTTAGAAAGGGTATAAGTAGAAGTGGCAGTAGATTGTTATTTATTGCTCCAAAGGGAATGCAAATGCGTGAGATTTTAGTGATTTGAATGAATGTTATAATAAAACGGTTCTACAAAGCTTAATGTTAACATACATAGCGTACATGATACATAGATTAATAATTAATCCAGTATTTTTAGTGTACATTGAGCCCTCAATCCGGTTGGTAGTTTTAGTGACTTCAGACACAATGCAACTAAATTTTGTGCAAACATTTATGACGAATTTTTTTTTCTATCGTCTTATTAGGATGATAAATACATAGTTTTTTTTAAATAATATTGTACATCCTTTTATTTTAAAAGACGCTATGGTACGCATGGCTTTAAATTATTATTTTAGCAAAAACTATGGATTTACCACCCAAACTCGACGATATTTAAAAATTAATAAAAAACAATAGCGTTTCTTTGCGAAATGTTCAGTTGCATTGTGTTTGTAGTCACTAAAACTACCACCCGGCTTCATTTTCGGTAGCAGTCTTGATATACCCGGTAAATTGTATCCAATTTTTATTGACAGAATTTAAAACGGCGCCGAATGGTTAATTAATATTCTAGTATAGAAAGTTATATGTGCAATTATTGGGATTAAAAATATGCGATATTCCGTTGGTGCTTTAAGAACATTTGAATCGTCTTTTTGGAACGGCTTTACAGCTATGAAGAAGAAATAGCGCGAGAAACAGTCTCAGCAATTCATGTGTTGTTGCATGTAATAATTCCAATATTGGTAAAGGACAAAAAAAAACAGGCTTAAATTCTCGTTAATCCCTTAATGCATCCTAGCCGCACCTAAAAGCCCTTCGCATTACCGACATAGAGTACTAATTGATATGAGTCGCGCAGACAACGTTTTTTACACATTTTCATTATGATATTTCGTTGTAACATTGTTCCGCCCGGTTCCAAATACACCCGGCTCATTATCCGTTATTACCATTCCGACGAAAATTTGCGCTCCGTCCTCTTACTTAAAAGACAAATGGGACAGAGGGGCGCTAATGGCGCCGGAAGATTATAAAAAATAGATAAAAAAACGCTTAAGCCGCACAATAAAACGTCCCGCTCGGCGTGCACACGGTTCTGTCGCTCTGCACTAGTACTGACTACTGACTGCTGACGTCTCATTCCCACATCGCTCATCACTCGAGAGAAATAGTGTTTGTATGAGAAAACAACGCTCTCATGCGAGAATGTCGACGAATGGTAACAAAACACAAACGAATCAATTATCGCTTGCAGCCACCTCGATGTTTGTCGTTTTAATTTTAAATCCAGTTAAAGCCCTTTGACTGGCCAACTTAACATCGTCGGCATTCCTGGGACGCGTGATATCGGCTACGTACGTCTCTTTCTGTTTCCCTGCGCCACCCTTTCGCATCGTCAATGTTCCAATGTCTCAATCGAGGGGCTATAGCGGTTGGAGTTATTGGTACCCTGGAAAATCATGATCAATGTGTTATACACAAAAATATGTATTTTAAAACAATCATAATATTTATAATAGTATAAGATGACAGGTAGAAATAATACAGTGTACTTTAGACTATAACGAACAAGGTTTTCTAAGAGATTAGACGCATAACGTGGAAGTGTTTTTGAAATTCAAGTCTTCACTTCGTAGAAATAGGCAAGAACTATTATTTTCAGCGTCTAATGGTGCAGTTCCAGCAGTTCAAGTGATACTATATAATATACATATGACAAGTGAACCCCGCTGTCTCTCGTACCTCGTTCGCCGCCCCGCACACCAGGCCATTCCGCTCAATTAGGTAGAGCGAGTTTGCCTACTCGCAGACGCGAGGAGCGGCGCGTTTTGTCGGCTGCTTTGATTAAAGTTTGATTGGGCGCTGTCACTCAACCGCCGGATTTACTACCACGCTCGCGTATTGATGTCAAATGCGCGTGCTGGCGATTTTTCATTCATGTGCTTATTTTTTTGTGCTTTTTGACGTCACAGGAAAACGGTCATCGTTCCGCGTTTGTTTGTTTTTTTTTGTATAAATATTTTTATTGCTGTCAATATCAATTGTGTTATCTAAAGTTTTCATTGTTCGACGTGTTGGGTTTTTTAAGCAGCGAGAAAAATGTGGGTGTTTTGAGTGAAAGTTTTGCTGTATGTATTCCATCAACTTTATAGAGGTTAAACCGGTGATAATATGTAGAGTCTTCTACGCATACTATACTATTAATAGTATTAAAACTTTTTCTTTTTTTCATCGCCGCAATGACTTTGGCGCAATGGAATGACTGAAAATAGAAATGTTGAGCTCTTCTTACATCTCGTAGATTTCCCTTCGCATATTTTATTGGACGTTAGAAGTTATTTAAAGTTTAAATTAATTTTACGCAATACCTTCATTTTGTATTACTTTACATTTTAAGCGAAAGCTTCTGTAGAGAATTAATTGTTTTCTGTGACTATACTTTTCGATAGAAGCGTAAGAAAAAAATACATAAAACCGTCACCTGCATATTTATGTTTGGTTCTAAACTGAA
Organism: Hyles vespertilio; assembly: GCA_009982885.2. Taxonomy (NCBI): domain Eukaryota; kingdom Metazoa; phylum Arthropoda; class Insecta; order Lepidoptera; family Sphingidae; genus Hyles; species Hyles vespertilio. The sequence continues at coordinate 3,981,883 of CM042816.1, forward strand.
TACTGCTTGAACTGGTCATTACCATCACAATTTTGAACCAGGGTGTAACTTTCCCGTGCACCATAAATGTGTTTTCGTGTGAGTCCATTCGCGTAAGTTGTGCCAAACACGTCATAATCTCAAGAGGCAATAAAACTAGGGCTAAATAAATTATTAGCTAATTCTCGTGACACGGCTACGCGGACGCTTCAAAAGTTTCCCCCTCCGAGATAGGGGAGTCTTACCGCACAGCTTCTTCGAAACTTTTCCTAAAACGTGCTAACACTTTGTGTAGGTTCGCTTACTTTTCCGTTCGTATTTGGATTTATTTTATATATTTATATTTCTACGGAGATTCGTTTAAGTTTGTATTAAACCATGTATGACCAATTGAGAAGTAGTATAATATGACAGACCAATACCCATCAGTGCGAACCTAGTTTGTGGATGATGATGATAATGATGATTATCTTGTAAACAATTTGTATTTCTATATGTATCAGCTCATAAACGTCCCACTGCAGAGCACGGGCCTCCTATAAAATCGAAAATATGATTGAGAGTTAGGCCATATAGTCTACAAACCTGGCCTAGTGTGGGATGGGTTGAAAACAATTTAATCGAAGTAAAATATAATTGTTGCTTTTTATCTAGAACGACTATGTTAGGACAATAGATATAATGGAATACTAGACAATACAAACAGAGCATCCACTCATCAACACTATTGTCCCAAGGTAATTGTAACTGGATATAGTTTTAATTAAATTACTCTAAAAGTAAAAGTAAAAATCACGGTCACCCGAATTATGTGAGTATTGTGTAATTCGTCTCGCTGTGGGTCCGCGTCGTTGCGTCAAGCGAACTTCTTCCCATAAAGTCGGGAGCGCGAACTGACTAGTTACGTCACAGCTCAGCACTCGCGAATGTTGCGAGACTTCGCTCAGCTTTGTCACCGTGCTTCTAACCTACATTCTGTCATACACTTTTAACACATCTGCCTAATGTTTCAGTAATATGTTGCTTGTTTTTTGATGAAATATGGATTGTTTGTGTTGAGGGTTTTGTGTTTGCTGATTCGTAGGTTGTATTACGGAGCGGTTGATTTTATGAGACAAAGGCGGTGGCGTTATCATTTTTATATAAAGTCGAGAATATTAAGCGGTTTTATAGGGATTTATATAATCACGAAAATTTACTAAATTTATCTTGAATTTATCAAAATTTAGTATCGATAAGTTTTACGAAGGCTAAATCATTAATGTCCTAATTATCTCCAGTTCTTCAAAACTCAATCAGACGGCTCAGGAATAAAAAATATCCGATCAACATAATTCCACTCGACAATAACATGATAATTATATCAAATGGAATTACAGTGCCATAAAAATTAACGATACATAAATGAGACATAGTTAAGTACGAACGGTGTTTAACTAACAACATTTATAATTACTGCCCTCGTTGCTAAGTGCCACTTGAACATTTACCAGCCCAATCATTGTGCAGGAAGTGATGATTGTATGTAAGTGATGTCACGTTTTACGTCTACCCGCATTTTACAATACTTTGACTATTTTAATCACATAATTTAATCGCAGAGGGATTATTGAGTCAAATGTCATAATAAGTCTACATTAAGTGCAGATTTAAAATATGAAGTATATCAATCGCATTTATACAGGGTATATCAAGACTGCTACCGAAAACGAAGCCGGGTGGTAGTCTAAGCGACTTCAGACACAATGCAACAGAAAAAAAATGCAAAAAAAGCGACAATTTTTTTTTGTTATTTTTTTCCTATGGCCATATTTGGGTGGTAAATACATTTTTTTCCTAAAATAATAGTGTATACCCTTTTATTTATAAATACTCTAAGGTATAAAAGAGTTTAAATTATTATTTTAGCAAAAACTATGGATTTACCACCCAAAAATGACGATATTTAAAAAATCATAAAAAATAATTGTCGCATTTCTATGCGAAATTTTTAATTGCATTGTGTTTGTAGCCTCTAAAACTACCACCCGGCTTCGTTTTCGGTAGCAGTCTTGAGATACCCGGTAGTTATCACCACCTGAAGTCACACAATTAATCCACAAACGTAATATATTTAAATATGTACTTTAATCTTTATTTGTTTAATAGAAAAAAAATGATTCGGAAAATAAATACATGTAATAACTGTTTCAAAAACTTGTTTCTATGGTAATTGATGACTTGAAGCTACCTTTCTGCCGTATTTACCAAATATGATGGTAGTTGTCCCAAAGTTGTCGCACGATGTCTAATTCTGATCTCAGGTTTCCAAGATTTGTAACTTAAATACGAAACGAAATTATAGAAACGATATCAACCTAGAGGTTGATAAAACAAAATTAATTAGAAAATTGAGAACAGCTTTCCTTGCTACAGGCTACAGCAGTTTACTTAATGATCCCTCGAGATACGTCGTCGCGACGGTTATATTGCTACCACTATTTCTATTTCAACTTATCATAAACATAAAGACCTACGGGCTTATTCATAGTAAGTTCTAAAACCTATTTTAGTTAACTAATGTTTTGTCCCTCTCGAACGACTTTTAAATCCAGTCCAATCCAAGAATAAATAATAGTTTAAAAAAACTAAAAATACACGCTTTAATAAGATATCCAACTAAAAAAGTAAAAAGTTTTTATTATTGTATTGTCATCGGTCCTGGATAAGTATGCAAAATTTCGAGTCAATCCGACGTTTTGAAGGTCAAAATCATGTTGAAAGATTCCGTTACATACTAACATACATACGTCTGAAGCTAATAAAAGCGTATTAAAACACAAATCATTCGATAACTCAAATTTATTTAAAAACTGTCTATGAATAAGGCGGCTAATAACTAATTCACTGTTTTTTTCATTTAATCTATGCTAATATATGAAGCTTAGGAGTTTGTTTACTTGTTTAATCTCAGGAACATTTTTGTTGCCATTTAAAAAGTGTATATTGTCAAAATAAACTAGTAGTTATAATCCGGGCTTGAAAGAAAGGCACGGAAATCCAACCCTACGGGAATAGCGTGCGCGGCGCGACTAGCAACAATAGTTTGCAATCGGCCGAGTACGTTCCAAACTAATATTGTAAATGTGCGAGCCTGTTTGGTACTTCATCACGGCGGAACTATCAAGACAATTGCAGGCAAACTTGGCAGACGAAGCTAAGTACATGGAGTCTGCAGGTTGTTTTAGACTTTTGGATCTACAAAAATAAAAAGATGGAGACAAACGAATAGTAATAACAGGTGGTTTGCACTAGTTTCATCAGCCCATTAAGTATTTACGCTGGGCTCGAGTGTTTAAAATTAAAATTATTAATTTAAACCTATGCGCATATTAAGATTAGTCCGTTTCGTGTGTGCCCTGTTATTAATATGGCGCACAAATATTGTGTTTTTCATTTATTCGTTCTGGCAAATAAGCAAACTTGTCACCTGATGGTAAGTCACCTCAAGATGGTCGATCACTGCTACCCGTGAACACCTACAACGATAGGGTCGTAGATATGTTCCGGCTCATCAAAGGGGGCTCTCCCCAGGGAGCAGAAAGGAAAAAAGATAGAAACAGGGGTATTGGCCATCCGGCAATATCACTCAGAAGACAAAACGCGACAGCTAAGCTGTAGCTTCACGTCATTCTCCTGTGAGACAGTGTTACCGCCCTAGAGGGGCCTGCGCATACATACTTTAACTGACACCAACATCGTTCTTCTTCTCTTGGCTAGAGAACGAATCTGCGGCGCCACCGTTCACTGTCGATTTCTAAAACACCTATGCCACTAAGGTTAATAAATAATTACGAATATGAAAACAATTAACTTAGAAAGTCAGACGTCTGGATTTCTTGAACTTTGACTCGGCAGCTCATTCCTTTCCTACAAATCCATCGCCCACTAAAACCCATAGACAGAATTTTAATTAATCCAGCACCCGAATCGTCTAAAAATTAACCAGTCAAACGGCTGTTTATTATTTCCTGCGCACATTGTTTTGACAGATGACGCTCTATTGGCCCGCCTTCAATCACCACGTTGTACACATTGGACCTTATGGTACGGGCCATAGTGACATGTTTAGTGCATTTTAAGGACACGTGTACTGGAGGCGTGGTGTCCGTCTATTTCGGGATTTTATGGGTTCAGTCGCCCTCGCCACCCTCTGGTCTTCATCCCTCTTTGGATGGGTCTCACGTAGAATTGAATAATTATCAGAGCACGTCCGCGGTCGTTAGGAGGTCTTATTGAACGCGCCCTCACCGTCGGAACGGGTAACTAGGCGGTAGGCAGCGTTTGGAAAAAGTAATTTGATGTAATGATGTCTGTTCTTCCATCGTAATTAATGGATGTGTCAAGAATTTATTGCCTACTATTAATTTTGTATGGAAAACTGTTTTGTTATGCGGGAGTAATTGCTACAATGCTTTTTGTTGCTTAATAGTAAACGTATGAAGTTAGACAAAATGACATGCCCGCAGATACAGTTAAAAGACGAGAAAATAAAACAAACATCGAGTTATCGTGAAGAATCTTTAGACAAGGACTTTTCAAACCAGAGTTGAATAAAACGAAGAAATGTAACTAAAAATGTTTAATTAAGGGTAAATATAACGAATGTTTAATAAGTGAAGATAACCACATACAGCAATTGGTACGTCGTTAGTTCGTGTTAACAATTCGTCATTACATTGTATAAATAAACCATTCACTGTAAACTAATTTAGATATTAATCAAACATTTATTCAAAATTATTGTAATGAATTGAAATGTGAGACATCATTAAAATACAGAAATGATGAGCGCTTGGAGATAGTGTCAATGTTTAGTTAAGAAAATATAATGTTGACTTACGGCTATATTTTTTTTCGAAATGGAAAATTCTTATATTGATGATGTTTTTTTGTTACGTTAATCTTCACTATTATTCATCATCATCATCATCATCATCATCAGCCCATATACGTCCCACTGCAGGGCACGGGCCTACTCTACAATCGACAGTACGATTGAGAGTGGTTAGGCCATATAGTCCACCACGCTGGCCTAATGCGGGTTGGCGGACTTTCACTATTATTACATGGCCCATTTAAATTTCTATATTGACACGTTAAAAAAGGTTCTATTCATATAGGCCCATATACCTATATATATCCCATAAAAGTTTTAAAATTAATAATGGTTTCTTAGATTTACGCGAATGTTACACATTGAAATAAAACTCATTTAAACTTCAGTTTTAAAATTTTCTTTTGCCCATAACGATCGGCAATCCTTTGTAACTACATTTTGGTTTAACATGTGTTAATTGCGCTGCTCTAATAGTTTTGACCCAATTCGTGAGGATTTAGAAGTTAACGTTAGGGCTGTCAACTGTTGTCATCCAACTCTGGAAAATAATTTTAACCAATCTGAGATGGAACCGTCTATCTATACAGCCGTAAAAAGCATTGGTATTTATGCTATGGCTTAACATATACCCCTGCTTTAGCTCATTTAGAAGGAATAAGTCATCTCGATTGTGATAATAAGAAAATGACGTGAGATAATCAAATCATCATACTCATAATTTCCAAATGCCGCAGGCATACATGTTCGATACTTATCATTTGTCAACTGAGCGGCTAAATTTTTCATAGAGTTTCTATATTCCCTATTTTCATATTCTAGACACGTGTATGAATAGGTCGACTTGACTAGGTTAGTACTGCTGTCAAACATTAGACTAATGTGAAAAGGCAGTTTGACTCTGTTTCGTACGGTGAAACAATTAATTCGCATCACGAATAACTCCACTACCTTGCTTCTACAGTTGTTTGTAAATTGGGTTTGTTTCTTAGGTCTCTTCTAAGTTATGGGTGTTGAAGACGTGAGCGATTGAAACAAGTTAGGCAGAAGAAGTACTGCGTCCCGTGGTTAGATCACAACTGATCAGCTATGGAGATGTGGACTACCAGCTCTTCGATACCAAGAAACGATTCAAAATTTTGTTACACAACTGACAACTGATTTTTAAAAACAAAAGCGAGCGGACCGCTATGTAAATAGGTCGGCGCATATAATGAAATGAAATGAAATGAAAATGAAATGAAATGAAATGAAATGAAATGAAAATATTTATTGAATCCATAAAATGTCATACACTATTTAGATTCAGTCATTTTTTTTTTTCCACTACCACCCAGTTCACAAGGCTGTTTTCGCCAGAGAAGAACGGGCAAGAAACTCTAGCGTTGCTCTTTTCAAAAATAAGTTTACAATACAGTGATCATACAGGAGTTGAAATTCAGAGCAGTTCATAAATTATTCATAATAATGATTATATTGTACGGCTGAGTTAAGTGTGGTCGCCCTGATCGCGGAACCGGTATTCACTGTTCAGCAAAAGCAATGAAAGGCAATAAAAAAATTAAAAAATGAAAAAAACAAAACAAAGTAATTAATATTATCATTATAAGCAAATTGAGCAGACCAGTCTACACAAGCAGCACCCGTTCACGAGTATGACGCATGTGCCAGCCATCGGTCTTCTCAACCGTGTTATAGGGAAGTGACCGACCCGGCACACGACGCCGCCGCAAGCACAGACATTTAAGCGAGCATGACGTACTCAAATTGCCTACAACTATGGTGACACAAGTGGGATAATTATTTTAATTATATTTAACAGAGTACACACACATCCGGTTCGGGGACTTATATTATGTTTTATTCCCACGCCTTACTATCTTCTAAGTATTCTGAAATTTTATAATATGCTTTATTACACAACTGTCGTTTAATATTAGATTTAAATTTATTTATAGATAAGGCTTTTATGTGAGTGGGAACTTTATTATAGAAATGTATACAGTAACCCTTAAAAGATTTGCTAATTTTCTGGAGCCTGGTCTTATGAATGACTAGATTATTTCTATTTCTAGTATTTCTGTCATGAATATCGCTAACCTTTTGAAATTGTTCTATATTCTTGTGGACATACATTAAATTAGCGAATATAAATTCTGATGCTACTGTCATTATATTTATTTCTTTAAATTTTTCTCTCAGAGATTGTCTGGAGCCCAACGAATAAATAGATCTTATGGCTCGTTTTTGAAGAAGAAAGATGGTATTAATGTCAGTAGCACCACCCCACAACAAAATTCCGTAACTCATTATGCTATGAAAGTAAGCAAAATAGACCAATCGAGCTGTATCAATGTCAGTCAATTGGCGAATCTTGCCCACTGCAAAAACTGCAGCACTCAGCTTTTTAGCTAACGCTGTTATGTGGGGACCCCATTGAAGTTTAGGATCCAATGTGATTCCCAAAAACTTAGTAGTCTCCACAAGGCTCAACACATCCCCGTTCATAAAAATGTTGGCATTCACTTTTTTACGTTAGGTGTTATAAACCGAATGCATTTAGTTTTTTGGCTGTTTAACAGTAAATTGTTAACGCCAAACCAATGTACTATTCTTGAGAGAGTGTGGTTTACTTCGTCAAAATTTGATTGATGTCGTTTAATTTTAAATATCAGTGAAGTATCATCAGCAAACAACACTACCTCACATTTATCCCTTATAAAATAAGGCAAGTCATTTATATAAATCAAAAAGAGAAAGGGTCCAAGAATTGAGCCCTGCGGAACCCCCATAGTAACAACAGATCCATGTGATTTTTGTCCGTTGACATCAACCCTTTGAACCCTATTGTTTAAATATGATTTACATAGTTCAAGAGCAAGTGCATTTATTCCATAGTGGCTCAATTTCCTGATAAGAATATCATGATAAACACAATCAAACGCTTTGGATAGGTCACAGTATACACCTAAAGCATCCTGAGAATCCTCCCAAGCATCAAATATGTTATCTATGAGCTTCACACCAGCATCAGTGGTGGAGCGACCCCGAGTAAAACCAAATTATTTACCATGAAGTAAATTATTATTTTTAAAATAACTTTGCAACTGTATAAGCATCAGTTTTTCAAAAATTTTGCTAAATGAAGGCAGTACTGATATAGGTCTAAAATTAGAGGGGTCATCTGTACTACCAGATTTAAAAAGAGGTATTATCTTACTGAGTTTCATTTTATCAGGAAATATGCCACTATTAATACATGTGTTAAAAACTAAAGCTAGCTGAGGAGCTAATATAGGTAGTACATAGTGGAGGATCTTTGTAGAGATTCCCCAGAGGTCACAAGTATTTTATATATATATATATATATATATATATATATATAAATAATGTTTATAGTATCAAATTGTTTGTCCGTGTGTTTAAGAATTTATTTTTATATACATAAATAATTATATGTTGTGTGTGTTTAGTAAATATATATATTGTGTTGTGTGTATAAATATGGTGGTGATTTAAGTCACCCACAAACCTTACTAAGTAAGAAGTAATTATCACTGTATTATCCTATTCTTTTCCTATTGTCCATTAATAATTTCTTGCTTTATTTAAGTAATTAATTCGCCGTTCCCCAGCTGTAGCATGTAACAATAAATACGCGACATGTAGCCGGGCGAGTGTTTCCCGGTCCCCCCCCCCCCCCCCCGCGCAGCGTTCGTAATGGACAATTATTTGGACGCAGGTCCCACGCGTGGCCCGCGCGTGCTCTCTTATTATAAGCGGAGGAGAGCGGGCGTGCATGGCAGCGCGTATGTGGCGCGAGTATAGTGTGCCAGCGAATTATATAGATTTTAGTGTTGAATAATATTGATTAGTGGATCGCGAAGTACTATAATAGATTGAGATTTGGGAAATTAATCTTAGAAATTACTGTTTAACTTAACAAACAACTTACAAGCTGCAAAATCGTAGTTAACTACTTCTATTTACATCAATGACGTTTTATAAATAGACACGTCATACACTAACATAATGGCACAAAAAAATGGCGCGATGCGTATTGTAATTTCAAATTGGTTCGAAGAAAGAGTAAAAAAGCAAGAAACATATGTTAGAAGAAGATGAATAGACATCGCTAGTTACGTAACAATAAGTGCCGCACGGTTATTGGCCAAAGCGCGTGTGACGTAGCACCAAGCATGAAGTACGGGATGACGTGGCGAGAGCTGTCAAACGTCGCCATGAGAGCGAATTTATTAATTTTATTTAATAAAAAAATTAATTTAGTGTGTACTTGCGCACTAAATAAAATATTTTTTTGTTTCACAGTTTCAGAATCGTTTGTACATTATTTTAAATCACTCTAATCTATTTATCCGCATTTGGTTTCGAGAATACAAATAGTCAGAGAAACGTGTATCCGCGACACTGGTTGAAACGTGACTAATTGCAAGGGAGGCAAATACCTTCCAAACGTCTTGCCATTATAAAGCTCGGACAACGCATCTATGCTTTATAAACATCTTAGATTTACATACCATTATTTTGACAGAATTGAAACGATTGAATTGAAAGAATTTGAAACGATAGGCTGCGGGTTCGATCCCTGTACAGAGACAAATGTCTTGAGGACCACAAGTATTAAATAAAGTTTCTCGTAGTTCCTAATACCCGCGACACAAGGCTTAAATGATCTTAATGTGGGTACAAGACTATGTATGTGACTTTTAGATTTATGTAATATTATTTATTCATTATTTTCTCAACGAAACATGACATGTGATTTATTTTCTTGGTAAGAAGCTCTAGCAGCAAATATCTACTCTAATCTAATCTAGGATAGCTTTATATCGTAGTTTACAAAATCCGTGTAATCATTATCAATCCAAGTTCCTTGATATAAAACACCACGACACATTATCGCGAGCATATCAAAGAGCGATAACGTTAACCCGCTGTCACTCACTTCATGCGTCGCGGCGCGGCGTGCGCCAGTGCGTCAGGTCGATAAGGCCATGTGTGCACCGCGGGGAGAGCGGCCCCCCCTCGCCGGTTATTTTCATTTATCACTCCCGACTCCGGTCGCGTAACCTTCCCGCGGCACCCACCGGTAGCGTCGGATCAAATTAAATATTGTGATCTCGTGGTCATACCGACCCATCCGCTGTCTTTTTTCAGACAATTGACATTTTGTGTTTGTTTCAGTATTCTGTACAACTGATAGTTCCCCTATGATTAGTTAGAACTTAGAAGTTGAGGATTTTTGCATACTTTAAAGTTTAACTCACTTCTTACGTTACGCAAGAAATTGCTAATTTTTCATCTTCTTGAGTCACAGGAAGTCCACTACTGAATAAATAAATAATAAACTATTTTAATGTGATTGCAATTTAAAAAAGTGACTTTTAATACCCTAGCTTATGATTTAGTTGAGTTCTAAATATTCTTAAAAATAAATGTCACTTTGTTTTTTTATCGTCGAGTTTTATGATCCAATAGTAACGTTCGTTCTACCCACACGTGGTTGTTTATGAGTAATATTTCATTTCATAACTGTTTAGTGCTTTAACAAATCGAAGATGGAAGTAATTTTAAAATAGGACCTGAATGAATTTCTTCCGTACGTAAATTAACACCCTGTTGCAAAATTGATGGAATATAACTCAGTTATCAATTCTCACTCCACGCTCAATTTGAGATTTATCGCAGACCGTAGAGCTTTATTTTTTTATTACGTGCTAATAACTGAGTTTATTCCTCCCCTCCCCCCTTCCACCGCGGCCGTGAAAAGATCCACGGAATCAAAACGGGCATCGATCCACATCGGGGGTAGTAAATCTAATAAGGTTTTTTGTAAGAGGCAAAACGAATGAGGTAAAACGTGTTTGAAATGGACAGGGGATTAACTATCCCCTCGCGTTCGCACTATGAAGGGTGGCTTCACAGAAATTTAGTTTTGATCAACGTACTGAGAACGCCGAGTTGCAGTTACTGTATGGGATTATGGCGGATTGACAGGTAACCAAGTTTGACATTTGGCGGACTGTTTTGTTACATAATATCACTGCTGCTGTGTTGAGTAGGAGTTTTGTTTAATCTTTGAGATAAAGGCAAAAGGTTTTTTTTGGTAAGACTCTAGATTCTTCGGACCCTTCGCATGCATGAACCACAGGGCGAGTGTCAGTGTGTTTGTCCCAGGGCCTGTGTTGTGTATGTATGTATTTGTGTAGGGTGTGTGAGTGTGAGTGTGTGTGTGTGTGTGCCCAGTGCGTGCTCTTGGCTTGCTCTTGCGGATCGGGCGGATCAAATTCACGCGGATCGATTACTCTTTGTAATGGAAAAAAGGCGTCTCGCTGGATGGCACAGCAAATAACGCGGCAGCGGCCGTACTCTTTATTTTGTTTTTGCGTTTGAGTATTAATGAAGATTGACTTTAGAGCCGTCGGCTTATTCAATTTGTATGCGGCTCGGTGCCGGACCTGCTGAATATCGATGCAGTTAAAATGCGGCTAGTTAGTGCCAGTTAGTCTATTGAATTCCTTTTTTTAGGTTAAGGTTTATGTTTTATTTCAGTCTATAAATTATAAATGAATGGAGTCGATTGACAAAGAAACGCACTTTAAATAGAGTCGGGTTTTATTGTAGATTTTACTCTATAAATCTGTCAGCGGCAATCAGTGCGCAAACGTCGCCGCATGTGTCAATACAAAAGTAACGCATTAGACGTTTGTATTTATCGTAGGAAAGTGTATTTGGGTTGGGCTGCTTATCAGGCAATCTACTGCGTCCTCAAGGGACGCACGAACAAACAGCCGTCTCGGTAAACACACGCAGGTACAAACAGCTGGTTGGGTCGGGTCGGGACCATTGTGCGCCCGCGCCGGCTTCCGAGCCCGCCCGAACGTTGCCGAAGTGAACCCGAACCCGTCCGGAGCGGCAACGTCGCTTAGTGTTTATGCCGTACTCCTACGAACTTGCGCGTAAATATTTTGACGGCTTTTAATTACGGCGGCGATTCTCTACAATATCAGAGGTTTTCAAACAAGGCCCTGTGTACACGAGCGGAACAAAGGTACAATGAGCGCTTTCACGGCTGTTCGTGGTATGCGCAACAATAACAGATGAGCTTAGCACTAAGCACACGTGTCGGGCGTCGGCTGGCCGGCCCGCGCTTTGTTTCTACGTGGAAATTAAAACTCCCCGCCAAGCCTGCCAGTTTGCCTGTTTGTGTGTTTAAGATGTGATGAAGATACATTAACAGTTGACGATTGATGTGCTGCTATGGAATTATATCTGTAGTTGTGAGAATTGGGAGGCTTTGATGTTAAATAAAAGAGCGCACTAATGCGTTCCGAGTTCTGAAGGTTCTTGGTAGGATATTTTGTGCGCTAACAGTCATAACACGATACTGCAGAATACATTATAGCTAAACTGAATTAAATTTTAATGTCATAATTGCTGAAGAATAGGCCTATACCAAGCACAAGGCAGACTGATGATGATGTAATAACTAATGATGTAAATGAAGTACGCGCTAATTACTTGTCCAATATTGTGCCAATGTATTCAAAGTATTTGTTGAACATTTAAGTATTTACTTACAAAATAGTCGACACTTACTTGACTTATCCTTCAGTCAAAATACAATACTACCTATTATATTCCTAAAATGCACCCATTCGAAATCCATGCAACCAATTTTTCCTCTAAAACGTGAACTCTTGATTAGTCGACGCGCTCACATGCCCGCTACCACACAATCTGTATAGTTGTGCCGACAGTCGACAGTCGATACGCGCTGGGTACCGGACACGGCGAGTCGCTTCCTCGCCCGTATACGTCCGCCCACGCCGCGCGCTTCCTGCGATCACCGCTGTAGGTTTGGGCCGCTAAGTTTGCGATGAAGGATTTAGGTGATGTAATGTTGGTGATATTGCTAATTTTAGTGATGAAAAGTCGGTCATCATCATCATCATCATCATCATGAAGAGCAACACTAGGTTCTTGCCCGTTCTTCTCTAGTGAAAACCGCTTTCGAAATCGGGTGGTTTATAAAAAAGTTACTGAATCTAAATTATGTAGAATATTTAATTGATTCGATAAATTATTTTTATTTTCATCAAACGCCAAATCCCATTACAATTTTGAGTTTATGTCTAAATTGGACTAAAATTGAGACCAGAATATGAGAAATCATAAATATTTTTATGAAATACATAATCGCATTTCCGATCCTCAAAGTCGCTAAATAGCTCTACAAATATCTATTTACGCTTAAATTACTGATTACAGTGAGTGCACTAAAAGAGATTACAAATATAGTAACAACACTCAAATCTAAATGCAAACCGTAGGAACATAACAAAGTATATACTCGGTGGTAGGAACCGCATCAACGTCAAAAACAAGTGGAAACAACAACGTACATTGGACCTTTTAAGTGCAACACATTGATTGTGGCTTCCAACATATAGCGTTTAATCGCTCGTGACACTTGTCACTTTTGCGCGTCATTTATAAAAACAGGTTCCAAGACCGCGACATTGTTTTTTCATTTTGATTTCGAAAAACTTGTATTACAAGATCGACGATAATGTTGCGCAATGGGTACCTATTTCCGTCTAAAAAGACGCGAAATTTTATTTTCTATGTATAAAAGAAATATTCAAATGAAAACGGTTATGGAAGTTCAGATCGTTGTTACGGTAAAAAAACAAAGAATGTTTATTTGTTTATAAATTGCATTTACACGAAAATCCTTTTACATTTGAATAACTTTCGTGGCCATACGGTAACTGTGCCTTTGATGTTCACCTAACGCCGACAGATATATAAGGGATAGGAAGCAGTGTGGAGTGACAAGAGCTTCCAGTGCGTTCCCTCTGAGTCCCGAGCAGAGTACCAGAAACTGTCCGATTTAAACCGAGTCACTAGGCAATAGCGACGCGAGCCGTGCGGGGCGGCGCGGTGACGTCACGTTGCATAATAGCGGTCATTGGCAGCGTTATCGAACAAGTGTACGACCGGTGACGCCATACGCTCATTCTAACATTTCTTCGCTCCACGTTTTTTGTGTCAAGGACCTGAGATGTTAGCCTATTAGGAGACCAGTCACTACAATGAGTGTAACCTAAATTTTTACTAGTGTTATTTATCGTTGGGAACTGCTCGTGTTAATTATAATCGTTGTTATTTTCAATTAAAATTAACTTCGCACGTTGTATTTTTTTTTTGGTATCGCTATTTTTGTGACGGAAATGCTTATTTGGAATATCCGTATAGGTTAAATATAGTGCGTATTCGCTAAGTGTTTGTGTCATCAACAATATTTATTCATAGACCATATTGCTCTATATTTACGGCTATACACGAGACAAGATCATGATCACTGATCAGGGCTACTTAGAATTTCTGCTTATGAAAATAGAATATCTGAAATATATGTTTAAAAATTCTCATATTTTTTATAAGCTACTAGCGGCCCAGCCCAGCTTCACCCGGGTACAAATAGATTTCTGTACAATAATATGTACGTATTATTATTATACATATAAACCTTCCTATATAGGCACGCTGCCGCCGCGCCGCCCTGGCCGGCCAGTACCGCCGCAAGCGCTATGTCCCGCAATTTTAAATCTATACATATATAAATAAAATTGAAGTGTCTGTTTTAAAGGTGAAAATAAAAAAAAAGTCCAACTACATATCGTCATATATACGATACCTGTGACGAAAATGATATTTAAAAATTTTTTGTCTGTCTGTCTGTCTGTTCCGGCTAATCTCTGAAATGGCTGGACCGATTTTGACGGGACTTTTTTTGTCAGGTAGCTGATATAACAAGGAGTAACTTAGGCTACATTTATTTTAGAAAAATAAAGTAATGTTGCGATACCCGCGCGCAGCTCACGCGCATGCCACCACTGGGCCGTCACGTCAGGCGCCTCCCACCACTTCTCCCACCAACGAATCAATATCACATTTATAAAATATTGTCTATAAAGAAATTTTTCAATAAAGCTAATACAAAAAACTGAAAATAAATGTGTAACGAAAGTTTACTACCGCTCGCTAAGAGATGGCGCCACCGTAGAATTAGATCGCGGTATGGTTTCGTTATAAGGTAGATAATTAAAATAAAAATGCAAAAAACCAAAAAAAAACTAATTAACTTTTTTGTTAAATTCCACGCGGACGAAGTCGCGGGCACAGCTAGTCAGTAATATCTTCGAAAATATTCATTTAAATCTCGTGCTGTAAAGGACCATATAGATCTTTATTAATCAACAATGTATTTAAGCTATTTAATTGGATTAATGCTGTATTGGTTAAAATCGCGTAAAAAGTAAATGACAAAAAAATGTTATTGTGGGATATCCATTAGAGATAGACATAATATACCATCGCGGAGTTTTCTGCAGACCTTTCAATGTATACAAATATATAGTACATTATTTTGATAAATCTCGTAGGGTTCATTCAGCCTGCTCTTGCAATGTAAGCGGAAAAAAATTGATAATTAACGACATCACATTAGAAACCTCAAAAATAACAATATTTCTCCACTATTTAATGGATGTTATTATACATGTAAACCTTTCTATTAAATCACTCTATCTATTAAAAAAAACCCATCAAAATCCGTTGCGTATTTTTAAAGATTTAAGCAAATAAGGGGAAACAGGGACAGAGAAAGCGACTTTGTTTTATACTATGTAGTGAAGTACGAACTAAAAAGAGATCCAAGGTCCAAGAGGCTTATTTAAATATTCAACACACATATTTTAGGCTTTAGCTATCGAATTTTTTGTCTTCTTCGCGGAAACTGAATTCAAAAGTCGTTCGAAAGGGACAAAACTAAAATAGCTTTATAAACTGTTCATGAATAAAGCCGACTGTGTGAAGGTGAACTTAATGCCCGAGAGTTATCCGTCCCCATTAGTAAATATATCCCAATGTGTGAGACCGAAAACTCTCTCTTAATTCCTGATACCCACGACACAAGACTTGATCTTAGCGTAGGGTCAGGACTACGTATGTAACTGATGGGTGTATGTATTTATTTATTGACATATTATTAACAATGTATCGTTTTGTCCGCAGGTAGGTAGTGCGTGGTGCGGTGTGCGCCTGCGCCCGAGCCTCGTGGGAACACTGCGGGCGCTACTCAAACACCCCGCACGTAGGCACAGCTTCAGTTACAGACAGGGCTGCCGTATATTCCTTACCAACTTGCTGGCCTAACAGATCCTCGATGCTTAGCTCTTGTAATGGTATTCAAATTGGTTATACGAATTGTTGAGGGAGGTCTACGGTACAAAATAGCGTAACGAGAGCTGAGTATGCTGATACAAATACTTAAGCTGGACTAGATACACTAGTATTAGTGGTGGTTAGTGTCTTAATAATAAGAAATAGTCATAGTATTAACAAATACTTTCATAAAGCCCGGGTTATATAGGAATAATAAAATGTCCTTTTTATAAAATACCGAACAAGCTTAAAACATTAATTTCACAGCTTTGGAAAAATAGTTTATAAAATATACCGTAATCAAAACCATATGAGCTATTTAAAGAATTAAAAATATTTGTAATGCTCGTTTCTCCACGAGGTTGGCAACCCTCGTTCCGGTACATCTTGGGTTGCGCGACGCATCGAACATGCGGGACAGAATAAGCCAGCTCAAATGCAAACCACTCGCTACCAACGCTCGTACTGAAACTGCGTAAACACGGACACGTAATATTGTTTTAAAAGTCGGATTATTGTGATATTTTAATAGTAGCTATGTAAAAATATATTTAATAAGTGATAATGCGTTTAATTAAAATCATTTTCCTAACGTCTATTTCATGCAAGTTTTAATGAAAAAAAATTAGTGAAATATGTTTATATCACATAATTTACTGGTGGTAGGTCCCTCATATGTGAGAGGCCATCTGGGTAGGTACCACCGCAATGTCTATTTCTCCCGTGAAACAACATTGCTTAAATGCACTGTTGTGTTTCGGATTGAAGGGCATTGTAGCCAGAGCAACTACTGGACATATTGAGACTTAACATCTTATGTCTCAGGATGGCGAGCGCAGTGGAATGTTGCTACTGTTCATGAGCGGTCGTATCGCTTACCATCAGGCGAACGGCATGCTCGTCCCGCCATTCAATGCAATAAAAAAAAAATAACAAATAGATTAACCTCTAAAAATTTTGCAATACGAGTATAATCGTCAATTTTGCATGTTAAAACTTTAATACGATTATTTTACGATTATTCAAGTTATTGCTAAAGCCATACTGTTGGATTGGCCCTGTTAGTTCTGCACGATGAACTCCCGAACTTAATTCCAGTCGGGGTAAAATATATTGTTCGTAGTTTTTGTTTGGAAACGTGATGTACTTCTTAACTTTTTATAAGGGTTAACTCCAGATAGAAATAAAAGCTTAAATCGAAATGCACCCACACCGTGTGTAAGGAGGGTAGTTGGTTTTAGTAAATAAAATTTCAAATATTTTCTCAGTATCAGTTTTAATTTACTTCCAGGTTCCATGTATCAATGTAAAAATTTATTAATTAATTTAAATTAAATCAATTAATTTGTAGTTCTCATGTCACTGACAACCTCATTCAAAAACACCACTAAACATATATCCGCTACGTGCGCAGGTTTCGTGAGAGACAAATCGTATAACTATTGCACATCGCACACCGCGAAATAAAACGGAAGCGGATATTCGACTGGTGAATTCGTAATTCGGATGTTCGTCACCATTCACCGCCGCGAGGAGGGGGAGGCACGATAGGGGGGAGGGGGTCAAAGCAAATGAGCACAGGCGATTAATTTGCACACATTAATCATAAGCTTTTGTTGTAATATAACGATAATGATTCACCAATGAGATTTTAGGAATGCGGATTTCTTGACCCTCTTGATTTTCTTTGAATTGTGATAGCGCAAGTTTCGAATTGTAGTATTCTTCTATGAGTCATGAGTCAAAATGTACATTTGTACATGTTTAATAAGCGCGTTACTATTGGCAGCCTGGTTGATGTGAAGGAACATTGTCTAGACATTTTATAAATAACTTATGTTTCCCTAGAGACGTTCTTCGTCGTATAACACGTTCGTTGCTCTTAAGATAAATAAAATACCTTTACATCTCGAAAAAAATATAGAATTCATTCTGATGACAATTCATCTTTAATCTTTCACTAAGGCATCAATATGTAGAAATAAATTATATTCACATTCTGGTTGGTAGCGCGTGTACGAGTACTACAACGGTCAATACTCAATGTTAAAGAGCTTGTTAATAAAAACTCTCAAACCTCCGATATCAAAATACGCGTGTTAACATTTTGTCATTATTCAATATTATTTGTTAAATAACACCAGTCTATCGTACGTTCAGCCAACAATAGACACACATCACAATGCATTATTCCACCTACATACATTATCGTCTACCTGGCTTCGAAATATTCCTACATTTCTTCACAGTACACTTCATGCCTTAAAAAGCGATCTTTTTGTTGCGCACAATGAATGGAAAATGCGTTCCGGTGTTTGTTGGCTTCTCGGTTTTGATGAAACAGCTGAACCGGTTAATACGAAACTTGGTTCAATTGTATGGGATAAGCTGAAAGGTGTACAAAGCACAATAGGTATTGGTTTCATAATATTACTCGTTGATCAGTATCAAATTCAAGTATTTTTTAGGTTAAGAACTATTGTAATATTAGAAGAAATAATATTAGAAGTCTATGGAAAAAATCATGAATTAGTATTTAAAGTTAATAACAGTTATTCCTTAGGACGTTGAAGTAGTAGTGTACAAAAATGTAAAATCTAATGGCGCGTTCACACTTCGTCGATGTTCGCCGATGATGGGCGATGACACGTTTGCGCATCATTGCCACAAATTTTGCGCACCTCGCCACGTATTCGAGCAAGTTGTCAATAGATAAGTCGTCAAAAATGGACGTCGACCGACGTCGATGCATTAGCGGTTGCCACGACATATTTAAAAAGCGTGTATAGATACGAGTTTTTTGAATATCTATAAAAACCAAATAATACCGAGCAACCACATAAGTAGAAGATGGTGGATGTTAAGTATTTACCGCCACAGAACTAGGTATTTGTAATCGTAAAACTTACGTCACAGTAAAAACAGCGTTTTTTCTAGGGATATATTTTACACTACATAAGAAAACAATATTTTCTTATTATCGCCCTTGAGTTGTTGTTGTTTTGAATCATCATCAACATTTCCGATTCCTTCCCGTTACATCCCGTCTTGTCGCGTTTCATTCGATGCCATACCTCAAAGCATCCTGTCCTATTTTATTCGCCTCATACTTTCTAGCATACCATCCACTTACATGCAAATAGAGCGTCTTGATAGCCAGAACAACCCTTAAAGTTACTTATTTATTTGGATTACGATTAATATCATGGTTATAAACACGAAATAGAAAATAATACATGGTTTAAAAAGTCATTGAAACGGTTATATTGAAGAAGAAGAATATAGAATTATACAAACAACGACGGATAATTTTTGAGATTTTCTAGGATTAAAAATTTTACCTTATAAACGTAATAGATAACGTAACTTTACCCGGTTACACAGCGCACGCAAGGTAATCTTTTGAAATAATGAATTTTGATGCTCCGCTCCTATAAGTCATAACATGATGTTAAACAGCCTACAGCCATCCTTGATGAAGGAGTTATTTGACACTAAAATATTTTTTATATTTATGCCTGTAGGTAGTTTCGGAGATCAGCGTATTGAAGTAAACAAACTGATAAACTTTATAAGATACGTAATGATGATAGATTGTTATTTATTTATGAGATATGTAATATATTTATATGTAAAAATTTGTATCAAATTTCATAAAAATTGGTTCAGTGGTTTAGGCGTAAAAATATAACAAACAGACACTAACAGTCTAACAAACAGAAGTGTTAGAGCCACGCTGTTGTCAGTTATTGCTCAGCATGAATGATCAACATGAAGTAACAGCTTTTTCATTGCATTCGGTAAGTGAGATTGCTGGATGCCCAATACTCCTTTTTTTCTTCCCATCGTTTCTCCTTTCCACTCCTCTGCCATTTCATGGACACGCAATACATCTATGATCCGAACTTTATGGATGTTCATGGGCGGTAGTGATTACTTACCATCAGGTGATCTGTTTTCTCGTTTTCTATTAACAAAAACAGACAGACGACAGACATAGAGATTCGTTTGAATTTATAATAGAGAGATAATAAGATGAACAGAGACAGAGCAGCACGAGCAGAGACTTAGAATAAAAAAGACGTAAAAAAAGGACTGTTCGTAAAATTATAAACCAAATAACTCAGGTGGATGAACCCTTATTCATCGCATAGCTCTGAATTATAACAAGTGCCACTGATACCTGGTTGTGGATGATGGTAAGCGGTTTCTGATCTCGAATCGATGGGTGAATCGGCTATGATAGAATGCTGGTTTTGAGATGAGGTGTCATAAATATGATAATAATAACAAATAAATAATAAATAACACCCAACAGTCACATACATATCTGACCCCACACTAAGATCGAGTCTTGTGTCGTGGGTCTTTTCAGTCTCAAAACACCCAGATCCGAAAGGAATATTTGTGGGTACCACAAACATTTCTGGCGGGGCGGGGATCGAACCCGCGACCTCTCAGTTCACAGCCGACATCTAACCAACTGTGCCACGAAGGCTGGCATATGATTTTACGTCACTTATTTTTCATTTTGGAAGTCAATCATTTAACTAATCGCAAAGCCCGCAATGCCTAGTGTTTTTTAAAGCAGATACTCGTAGAACTCGTAGTAGAATTTCATAAAAGAACGAAGTTAGTAATAACAGACATATTAATTGGATTAAAAACTTGAATTGGTATTGGACGATGAAGGTTTTTGGTCGTATAGATTCACAGATGTCAATTGTGTCATCTTTGTCAAAAATATAAAATATACGTAAAATAAATGGAAAAATATGGTTATTTTATTTAGTATGGGGTTGTAATTAAATAGTCATGTACTAACAGTTTATTTAGGATTATTTCAATTAGTAATTGTGCTTTTTACTTACACTATATTGCTTGTAGTGAAAATTGAACAATGGTGTGGAATTTAATAATAAGAAAAAGAAACCGAAGAAGTTGCACCAGGAAACTAGGTGCCGATACAGTTGAAACGCACGCGCACCCTGTCCTATAATTCGACTTATTTCTTTTAAAGTATATATTGTATATTCTTGTTTGAAATAAACGTTTTCTGTACATCTATAATTTTATTTATTGTCGCTTAATTTAATTTTCGGCGCAAATCAATCGCAGTCGCCCCTGGTCCATTACCAAGTCACCTCTAGTCTAGTCTACTCCTTTAATCATACTCTTGATTGTAGAGGAAGCTCATGCCCTAACGTTACCGTAACGTCCTAACGTTTATGGGCTGATACAGATAAATATTTAATGTTTTATTTTCTTTTGGTATATAATGTAGACATATCAACCCGCAATAGCATGCTAAAGTGGAAGTAGGTGGGCCTTATAACAATAATGAACAAATATTCTGAGAAGACCGCGTTTCAGTAAACGCAATGCACGTCATCAGCATAAGCGGAGTGATATTCGTACAGATATAAATTCAAATATATAGTTTTAATAATGTACAAATATTTACAAACTATGGTACTTATTTCTGAATAGATTTCGTATTGTGACCAAACTGAACCAATTATTATACGGATGTAGCTGATAGCTCCAGAAAATGCATGAAGTTTGATAATTTTATTTCTTTCTGTTGTTGCTGAAACTTGTATTTCGATATATTTTAAGAAAAATGAAATTTTTATAACAATACACTGTCACCCACGGAGCATGTGGCTTGTGGCTAGAAATCCATAACTAGCGGATCGTCGACGATGACAGGCAAATATGGGTATTCTCACTTTACTCTCACTCTGATTACCGACAGTTGGCGAAAAAACCCCGAATACGAATGTTGTAAAAATTTACCAGGGTTATAAGTTTTGGAACAAATCGCTAAATTGCGGGAAATCTTAATAATGTATAATTTAATTTGTTCATTTTATAATAACGAGTTAAATGATGAGAGTCATTACACTGTAATGTAAGTTAGTATTATAATAATGAAAGATTAACAATAAAAATAAAGGCCGCCTATTGTAACCATGCCTTTAGTTTTTAAGTATTTTATATGCGTCTTTCATTTTGGTGTACAATAAAGCATATATAAATAAATAAATAAAATATATACAATCATTACAAAAAACACTACATGAGTCGACATTATAAATAATTTGTTACTTATTTACTCTTAACATAAATATGATTTTATTTAGTATACTTCGCGGTAACGCTACATTCTCCAGATTTGGGAATGAAAAATATTTCGTTAGCAACACTGCTTATATGTGTAAAGGCTTATATGTGTAAAAGGCAATAAGCCGTCCACATTACCGTCATCGCCTATAGTTGCCGATGTTGGGCGAATGTGTGAACGGAGCATAAAACAATTACAAATGACATGTAGGTAAGATGGCTCCCAATATATTGTACTGTTCATAATTTGACCAAATATTTGATAATATTTGAACAAAAGGTGGAACAACAAATACAATTACATCACAGCCTCAAATATCCAGAACGTAAGAAGCCAAATATAAAAGCTATGAGTACAAAAGTGCGCGTGCATTTACACTCGTCGACTCACAGCGCACACCCCAGGGCCCAGACCTCGAGTAGTACATCTAATGGATATGTCAATAAGTAACTCTACACCGGCGAATTGAATTACAGAACCCCACAACTGCGTTTACACACTTTAAATATTTATAATTGGATATCTTCTAAAGGAACCCTTTTAATACACGAAAAATGTACATTTGACTTTTAAATTTCAAATTCATAGCGGGGAATCGAAATGTCGCGAGTGGATGTTTTAATGTTTATGAACCACTCAATATAATAATGTTTGATCGAGTGTTAGATTAATGAAATAGCTGTTTAAAATAATGGCTTTTGTTTAATGTATTAAAAATGATTTTTTATAAGTAATCTATTGTTATTTGTAACCTTAGTACGCTCAGGTACTCAGAAAAAGATAATGATAGGTAAACCCGTTGTGAATGCATAGTACCGGTTTTTGCTATGCGATCTTTATGGGGTTACAATAAAGCGATATTCAAGTATCAAAAAGTTCAAATGAGAGTATACGTGGGATCAGTTTAAAATATCTGCATCAGTCCATATATGTACGTCCCACTGCAAGGCACGGGCCTCCACAATCGACAGTACGGTTGAGAGTGGTTAGGCCGTATAGTCTACCGCGCTAGCCTAGTGCGGGTTGTGGACTTTAAATACTACAGAAATTCTTATACTCACTATGATATGCCGGTTTTCTCACGATGTTATCCTTCACCCATTACAGTCTCTGGTGATTAACTATCAATACACGCATGACTCCGAAAAGTCAGAGGTCTACCCTGTTGATTCGAACCTGTGACCACTGGGAACAGGTTGGCAGCATCGTCTGGTCCGTTTACAAACATAAAACCATGCGGTTTAAAAAAAATATGCCTTTTTTAAAATTTAAATTCAAAATACGGTCACTTTTAGGCGCGTTTATTGAATGAAATTTAATCTCTAAATTAAATTTCTAGCTGTCGTGGTTACAACCTTTAATGCCAGATAAACTGATCTGTGTATAGCCATAAAATGTTCTATTAAAAATAATATTTTATTGTTATTTTAGCTATAACGGTTCAACGGATTTCAACTAAGAGTTAAGTGATTAATGTTTCCTGCAATACGCATAATTAATGTTTGTTTTGTCGATTTAAAGTTCACATTGAAAGACATATTTGCTCTCCTAAGAATATCCGGCTCGAAGGATTAAATCTCCGCACGAACTCTAAGCCTTGTTCAGACTGGATTAAAGTGAAAGGGTATTAATATCTAATGTTATTGAATATTTCAACCGCACTGTTAAACTTTTGTCTTTATTTTGTTCATGAATAAAGACTTTAAAAAACAATGGAGATAATAATGATTTAGATATACTATGTGGTTTTAATAATTTAAGAAGCCTGGTTTTAGACTTTTTCGTTTTCTTAAATGTTGGATGTAATGACAGATATTTTTTAATTGGTTTGTTTTGTATAATTATTGTAAATCTTATAATTTTTGAGAATAATAATTTTGGAAGTTGTGTTCTATGCATGAAATCGTTGCTAAGGATATTGTGTCTGCTCTTAAGAGTCAAGGGCTTTGAATGTAATCGTGTTTGGAAAGTACAAAGTAAATGCTTGGTAATGTAATTCTTTCGCACGTGCAAGCGAATGACTTATGCATGGTGCATTCAACGTGGCCGGCATGCGGATGGTCCTTCGAGGCGGAATCTACTCTTACTGAATTTCCGATGTTCTTAGTGCTGCAAGCATTGTATAAAATAGGTCATAGAATAATTATTTGTGAATAAAAACGTTATTTACCTAGAAATATACGTTAACACTTAAATAAAATTATAAAGTGCCGAAACAGTGAAACATTTTATTGAGATTTATAAAATTTTAATTGAAAACCACTATGTACAATATCCGGTTTGACACATAATATATTTTTTATCTTGAAAATGAAGCATATAGCTTAAGATACAACGATATAAGATATTCGGATTTGCATTTTTCGTTTTGCTGTTTGTTTTTGCCTAGGTACTTACGTTTTGTAGTGCTATTATTGTTATGATCATTTATATTATTAGATTTAACATATTGTTTAGTAAAATTTTACATATACTAAGGAAAACATTTTTGGAATCTGTGATTTTCCAAAGGCAAATTGTAACAAAATAAAACATTGTTATTACTATTATCCATGTTGGAAAAGAATAACGCCATGGGCTGTTACAAAACAAAAAATAGGTATACAAATTGAAATACACAGTTTTTTCCCCTGGATTTATCTCCAAACTTGAAACTTTTGTAAATGTTTGAAATTCATTAAAACACGTGTCAGAATTACATTTATCCCGAGACTCGTGAAGTCTGCTCTCGAGTTTATGCGTGTTGCGTAAAAAGTGTCGGAGTTACAACGAGCGGGGATGTTTCCGAATCCATTGGCTTTTCGGCTTTGTACTCCGTTCGGGCGGTAGTATGCAAAAACTGTTTTGTTTTTGACCTCTAACAGCATCTCTCGTTTTGCTAATGTGTTGTTGGATTTATGAATACTCACTAAGTGAAGCCTACTGTTTCTTTTGAAATTAAAAAAAGGCTTGTAAGAGCGACATTCGTTTTTTCCCGCGCGCTCTTATCTCGCACTTACGTGTGACTGCAACATGTTATGCATGTTACAAAATTTTACGATTTTAAAATAGGCTGTCTGAAGTTATTTATGTGAAATGTTTTTACATTTCGTAGGCTAGTGTAGAAACAAAGAAAACTTTGCGGTATCTTGGATGCACCAGATATATGTAATTTTTTTTAATAATACACATATGAATTATAAACAGCGAATCAGTAAAATATCACAACATACAAGCTCGTGTTTAGAACACAGTATTGTGTAACTCCTAGATCAAGATGTATTCACGGACGTTTAACAGTCCGAGCGATCGCTCGCGATGTCATTCATTACCTCGTTAGCATAATTAATACAAACGGGCGTGTTAAATTAACTTCAACAAGCGGATCTAATTGTTAATGTACAAATAATAATTTATGAGTACGATATTATCTGTTAATTTCAGGTTATTTAAAAGTTATTTGTTATGAGATTGGACTCGTTCGTAAATTAATATGTGGTTGGATAGATAATTGAGTTTCTTTGGAAGTAAGTGCAACTGACGATCATACCATTATTGACTAGAGTATATCTAAATAATACAGGTAGTAATAAAAAAATACACATATTAATACATTTATTCGCATAAGTTCCGATTAATAACTATGATAAATTGTTGAAAATTTTACTGCCTCGGTGGAGAAGTTGTACTACAGTGCAGTTACAAAGCTAAGGTCTCAGGTTCTAATCCCGGTTCGGGCAAAGTGATATTGGAATTTTCTATTCATTATCAGCCCGGAGTGAGGAATTTGTGTCCGATATAGGCTCGCGCGCTATCAGATCAGGGACGGAACATACAAGGCGAAATGTGGGTCCCCTAGCACCTCAGCCTACCATGTCAGGGAAAAATGCGGAAGTTAATGTATGTATGTGTATATATATATAAATTGTGGATTGTTATTTTTATAAAAATAACGGTCTCTTTTTCCAAAAGGAATTATGTCAGTTCGAAAAATATAAACCAAATCATTCTGAAACATGAATAAAATGTTTTTATTTCATATAGTTTATCCTCAACCCCATAAACTTATAGGATAAGGGCAGGGAGGTAGAAGAAATAACATGCAATTGCATATTAGTCAGCAGTCACCCCTTAAGAGATATGTTACATTACTAAGTGACGGTATCTTTCCCGACTTAATGAAAATTAGTAAAGTCGTACCCATTTTTAAGTCAGGATGTTCGAACAATCCGTCGAATTATAGACCCATTTCTGTACTACCGGCTCTTAGCAAAATCTTCGAAAAGCTTTTACTTAATCAAATGCTAGCACATTTTGATGAAAATAAGTTAATACATAGAATCAATTTGGTTTCACAAAGGGTCGCTCAACTCAAGATGCCGGGACATCACTAATCACGTCGGTTTTAGAAGCCTGGGAGGCATCTCAAGATGCTCTAGGAGTTTTTTGTGATCTCTCCAAGGCTTTCGACTGTGTTGACCACCAAACACTTATTATGAAGCTAAGGTACTACGGAATCAGTGATACGTCACTTGATCTCGTAATGTCTTACTTGTCGGGTCGTGAACAAAAGGTTTCTTTGGACGGGCTCACTTCGGTAGGATCAAAAGTTAAAATTGGGGTTCCGCAGGGCTCCATTCTGGGCCCCTTTTTATTCTTAGTCTACATAAATGATCTTCCTTGCATGGTTCAGAAGTGGTCAGACATAGTTTTATTCGCTGACGACACCTCTATAATATTTAAAGTTAATCGGAAAGACGATAATCTAGATACACCTAACAATATTCTTAATTTAATTTCGGATTGGTTTTCTGCTAATAATCTACTATTAAATGCTAGTAAGACTAAATGCGTCCGTTTTGCTTTACCGAACGTGGCAAGCGTAAACACGCGTATCGAATTAAATTCAGAAATTCTAAATTTAGCTAATTCCACAATTTTTTTAGGGATCACTCTAGATAAAAAATTACAATGGGGTCCACAAATTGAGAGATTATCAGCTAAACTTAGCAGCGCAGCGTTCGCGGTCCGAAAAATAAGACAACTAACTGACGTTGCAACGGCTAGATTGGTATATTTTGCTTATTTTCATAGTATAATGTCATACGGCATTATTTTATGGGGATCAGCGGCTGATATCGAATCGATATTCATCTTACAAAAAAGAGCAGTCCGTGCTATTTATAATCTAGGAAGCCGCGATTCTTTGCGATCTGTTTTAAAGAAAGCAATATACTAACCGTGTCATCTGAATACATCTTTCAGAATATAATGCACGTTCGTAAAAATATTAATAAGTTTTATAAGGTCAGTGACACCCACACCATTAATACGCGGAATAAAAATAAACTAGCAATACCCTCGTTTAGACTAGAAAAGTCAAAAAAATCTTTCTTGGGTAGTTGTATTAAATTTTATAATAAACTTCCCAATAGGATAACGCAGCTACCGGACAAACTATTTAGGGTCCATATTAAAAACAAACTTATGACTAGGGGTTATTATAATATTAAGGAATATATTGAGGATAAAAAAGCCTGGGATTAGGTGTTCTCTTGCACATTGCGACCTCCTGGGGCCCTGAACTATTCGCTTATTACACCACCTAATTTAAATAATTAAAATATCTAAAATTGTGAACTCAAAAATTAAGCTATATACAATCAAATAAATCAATTAAATTATATGACGACCGATCGAAAAAATCATATAAAAATAATAATTAATATGGCAAATCCTTGTAAGACAAGTCACAAATACTTATTTTAGTAAATTGACCAAAACCAAGCCCACTGAGTTTGACTCGCTGGATCTACTCAGAAATGGGTCGCGCCGCGTAGTATCCAGTGGTAAAGTAAAGCCCGCTGAGTTTGTTCGCCGGGTCTTCTCAGTCAGGGCCGCGTTGGATCCGGCAGTAAGCCTAAACATACGGGACGTATCGGAAATACTTATGGTCGTTGTCTTAAGTTGGACCCAAAACAAGCCCACTGAGTCTTAGTCGCTGGATATACTCAGGACTGGGTCGCGTCGCGTAGTTCCAGTGGTAGTGTAAGCCCACTGAGTTTGTTTCGCCGGGTCTTCTCAGGAAGGGCCGCGTTGGATCCGGTGGTAACTATAAACCGCTACGCACCGTTGTAATATTTATGGTCCACAAATAATATAATTTAATTTGACTAACGTAAATAATGTATTTCTTTGACAAATAAATTACTATAAAGTAAAAACTAATACTTTAAATAAAATATGAATAAAAACTAAATAAATTAAAAAAACTAATCATAAATTATAAATAAAATAAAATTAATTTAAAAATAAATAAAATTAATAAATAAATTGATAAAAGCAAGAAATTAAAATAAGTAATAATAAGCATAGGAAATATATTGTAAATAGAGATTAAGTTCTATGTGTATTGACTTGTCATAAGAGCTCCTTAATTGCCTACGTGATCAATAAATACATTTCATTTCATTTCATTTCATTTAAAACGCGTCAAATTTATTTTTTTACCGCCCGCATCTGTTCGCAGCTGACTTTACTCACGAAACGCCTGTACTTAGCATCATATTAACATTACAACCCACTGTATTAATAACATCATACACTTAATAATAAATTAAAATATAGTTGAAGTAATATCGCGGTAGTTATATTGAAAGGTTATTGCTATTGAGCTGTTAAAGGTGCGCAATTTTATATGCAAATATAACTTTGTTTTGTATAGGGTCGTTGGTGGAGTAAGGTGCTTTCAATTGCAGTTTGTCGTAGTAATGAATTCGAGTTACGATGTTTCTGGCATGGTTTGAATAGTAGTCGCCTTCTTTACGACAAACCTTTAGCGACTTTATGCGGTGATGGGTGCAAGCAACATGTAGAAGTGTAAAAAACATCAGAAAATGTTACATTTCAGTGCATTTTCAGTTAAATTGAAAGTATGATTTGATTCTGTGCCATTTCCATTCAATGCCTTTAAAATGTAGCACTATTATTTTACCGCACCCAGGTTTATTTTTTTTGTGTCTCTGAGATAACATCATTAATGACAACTAACAAAAACGAAATACAATAAAAAAATATAGTAGATGCGCTTCATCATAAATTGCAGTGATTGTTACGAAATAGACTCAATAGTGCATAAGCCACAGCAATGTACTCATGTAATTCTCGGTCGGTGACGCGGCGGTCCACTGGCCGATTGATTGGAAAATTGTCGGTGTCGCCGCGACGCGCCGCGACGCCGCGGTGTCGTCTCGCCATGTTCCTGCTGCGGTTGCCCGGCTCTTTTCGACGTCAATCATTCCACAAGTGTTTACTAGGCTACAAGTGGACAGCCGGATGGATCTGTCAAATGTGGGTGTTGGTTTTTTACGCCTGTATGTGATATAGGTTGTTGAATTTGTTTTTTAAATTCAATGTCTAAAGGAGGTCTACACTCAGCAGGGGACAAATTATGTAAAATCGTTAACTGATATTAAAAACACATCACACACTGATTCTCAATAGACGGTAACGGACACGTATTGAAAACATATTTGTATGTTAATTAGTAATAGGATATGACTTGGAGACATTTAAAGAACGGAAAGGAATTGTCCAACAACACACGGCGAGTGTCGAAATGTCACCGGAAGTGGTTTTACAACGGAATCGAAACCAAAACTCACGTTAAAATATTCCCACATTAAAATGTAAGAACGTTAGCAATGACACGTTAAAAAGGAGCTAAAATAACAGCCGAGCAGTTCATGATGTCTTAATTAACATTAGCTCTGTGTGTGGTCGCAGCAGGCATTTGTTCAGGACCATATTTGCATTCGTTTTAAGCGAAGCAAGCGGAACGCGTCACCCGACGTAATCCACTTTTTCAAAACCTCCATGTAAAGTTTCTCGTATTGAATTATGCAGACATCCATATGGAGCGGAGGAGTTGAGAAGACTCGAAGAAACGCCATTCTAATCGACCCCGACGACCCTAGCCCATAAATATTCCATAGAAAATGGGAGATAGGGAATATTTGCGGGATGCGAAGTGGCGTACGGTTTGTAGGTCACGGCGAGGCGTTGGGCGTCGCGCTCCAAGCTAACTCCGCCTCTCGTGCAGCGTCGCGACGCTTCGGATCTCCTCGGGCCGTGCTCGGTACGTGGTCGGGACGTACTCGGAAGTTCCTCGCCGCCGGTGTTTTTCACCCTCGGACGCTAACTGCGAGTCTGTGACATCAAACTCCGGCCTTTGTTATGTTATTGGATCGAGCAAAAAATATGACACGTTTTAATAATGTAGAAATTAAGTTAGTTACAAGATTGTTCAGTTTAGCCCTGCGGTACCTTGAATCGTATAAAGTACCTCTTCAGATATAGTAATCAATTGAACATTTATAAATGGAAATTATTTTAGTTTAGTTTGATAAAATTTTACAATTTACTCAGTTCTCAGCCATTCGCCATTAATTTCCCGGTGAAGGTTATTTTGCTTGGAAGTTCTATGCAGTAGCATTTACATTATGTGACCAGTCTGGAGCGCAGTTCGATTGTGCATAGCAGGAAGCCGCAGCGCAGACAGTGGCGCTAATAATTGCCGCTGTAAAACTTAATTACTCGTTGTAAGTGCAGCTCGTTGCGTTCTACCATAACACGCCAAACTTGCGATAGGACCAGTTTCAAATTTAGACTTAAATTTATTTTGTGCGGATTTTCTATACTAATATATAAAGTAAAGATTTGATTGTTTGTTTGCATTGAAAAGGCTCTAAAACTATTGGACTGATTTGAAAAATTGTTTCACCACTAAGGCGCATCTGTACCCGGGCGTAGCTTGCCGGGTCATGTGTACATAAATATGTCTGATAGCCATATGGCTAGACCGTTTATCATCACTTAACTTAAATTGAGTTAAGAAGTGCTCGTAAAGAAACACGAATATTATGCCGGCTTTTAAAAATTAACTGGATGAAGGAAGAACTATTGAAGGAAAGGGAAAATTAGGATTGGCAGGTGTCCCTCTCATTGATTGGCGACAGCAGTGCTATTACTTTGCCTTTCATAAACGTAAATGGTATCACCACAGTCTACCCAGCTGATTCATACCGAAGAATCTATAAGCCATAACTCTGCCACTTCCCATTCGCCAGTCATTTTATAATTCAGCCATAAATCATGTTATTTAACTACTAGCACTGATACGAGAATGACCGTTTAATAGAATTCACATCATCCCACACATAAATTTCCGTTTGTTACGATCGCGGCAGACGGCACGTTCCGAATACTTTAATACATAAACCAAAACAAAAACACTATTATACGACTCATGAAAAATGTAATTCTTGCTTCATAGTGATTTTTCAAATCCATATCGCTATGCCGATCTGCATCGTTCGTCGACTGCCTCGATGGCATAGTTATACTGGGGTACGGTTACAAAGGTGAGGTCTCGGACTCGAATTCCGGGTCGGGCAAAGTTATATTCGATTTTCTACACATTATCAGCTCTGAGTCAAGGATTTGTGTCCAATATGGCTATAGGCCCGCTTCTTCTCACATCGTGAGACGGGACACAGAAGGCGAAATGTGGGTGTCCTGCCACCTCTGCCTACCCCTTCTGGGAAAAAGGCGTGAGTTTATGTATAATATATGTATGTATGTATACCATATCGATCGTGACTCATTTATTGACGACCAGAAGCATATTGATTCCGTCAACAAATATTTCAAAAACATAGGTAATATGTAACATGAATTAATTTACATGGACGGACCATTCTCATATGTAAAACAACATTCTTAGATAACACAAAACCCACGTTTCAAATGTAGATACTGTGTAAACTATTTTATATTGAATGTAAATTTATGTCCATACAAAAGATTTAAATTGTTATGATAGCTTTCTTCTGTTTTGATAATGTTGTTGGTTAAACGAAAACAACGAAGGAAGACAACATATGGCTTTAAGTCGTCACAGCAGGCCCAAAAAATTGTCGAGACGAGCTAAACTTGTATTGACTATTGAGGACCGAACGGAACTTGTAACAGATTTAATAGGAGGGGT
The DNA here is from genome assembly GCA_009982885.2 of Hyles vespertilio. Lineage (NCBI taxonomy): Eukaryota > Metazoa > Arthropoda > Insecta > Lepidoptera > Sphingidae > Hyles > Hyles vespertilio. Next base: position 4,014,145 of record CM042816.1, read on the forward strand.
TGGAGGATGGGAAAATTTACTTTTTAGCAATGTTTGTATTGGTACTTACATTTCATTTATTAATAGAATCGATACATGAGCGAATACGTCCATAGTTATGCGAAGGAATTTGCCAGCGTACAATTTTATATCTGTTCTCCACACGTCATTGTCATTCGCCCGATGAACAGCGATAGGACCGCTCATGGACAGTACTAAGACATTAGATCTTGAGACTCCAATATGTCCTGTAGTTACTCTGGCTACAATGTCCTCAAAAACCGAAAAACAATAGTGCATTTAATAGAGAAATAGACACAGTAGTGGTGGTGGTACCTACCCAGGCGGCCTCTCACATATGTGAAACCTACCACCAGTAATTTTACAATACTTGACGAATGATAGGCATGTATGAAACTGATAAAGAAACATCGTTTTGAACTTCACGATTTTATCCATCAAGTATAGTATCGATATAAAATGGCGCATAGTTAATGGAAACTCGGCAGCAGCTGCGGCACGTCACTGTGTCAATATTGTTGGATGGAGCTGCACAGTGCACATACCGCGATCGTGTGTCAGTAGCGTGCAGTAAAGGGCGAATAAGGACGCTCGGGGCGACGCACCCGCCGAGCCTCGATACCATCGGTCGCATGATCAACTTAATAGTTACAGTTTTCGCAGCTGATCGACTCAAACTCGAGCGATCGAGACTCGATTGTTCTTGTTTTGTGCCGTTATATATTGGTATTTCCCGCTGCTGGAGATTCTCTTTTTTTATTCTCTCTGATCTTCAATGTTGAGGATCGTGACCCCTGTCACCTGTCACTGATTGCCAGGCTTGACGCTCCTCCGTCAGATGTAGTGCCTCTACGATAGTCATGGCTAGCTTATTTGATCAGCCCAGCGAGCTGGTCTGCAACCACGTGGTCTGCTCCCTGGACCTTTCCTAAAAAGATAGATAGTTCCAGGTTGGCAGGGTTTTTCCGCGCACACATGACCGAAGAACTGGAGACAACTTCGGATAATGATGGTGGACAGTCTCCTTTCTCACAAAAAGAGATAAATCAGATTCAGATTGTAAATATTTCTTATGAACTTTGTGAAATATTGAAGACAAGAAATGATCAATTCAACTATCTAACCGCGACATACGTGGACGTAGCTCTAAAATAGTGAAGCAGTTAGGCCACTTAAAAATGTTGAACTAAACTGACCACTAATAACATGAATGAATAAACGAGTACCTAGGTGTAAACGTGTGCCGTTGCCTTTTGTGTAGGTGTGTGGGGGCGTCGTTAATTATTCCGACCAAAATGTATCGATATTTCTGTCTTCTAAATATAGGAAATATGTATTCACCGTTTAGTTCTTTTTATATGACTGGCACAAACTCAAAAAAAGGGTTACGACTTACGTTTTTACAGTATGATAGGTTGTTTGTATTTATTTATTGTTTACTTCAACACCAACTCCTACGTTTTTGATAAATTAAGTTTCGATAAATGCACTATCCTCCAAGCATACCCTCCTCCTGCATACTACCCTCCAACTATCATAAGCAAATATTTTTTTATATTTTTGTTTGCCGATGTTTTTATTTAATTCAACCGGATGCAATTTAAGTTTGAACTAGCTTGACCCCTTGGTTCACGTGCACCGTTGACACATTTGCGTGTCCGTGCTCAGCTGCCTAGACTACTATCGTGAGTTCATGCCTTTAGTTACACTACACAGTACAACACTTGGAAGGAGTTATTGACGCGACGGATTGCGGAGATCGCCACATTTTATGCAACTCTATTTTTGTGTTTGAAGGATAAAAGCTAAAATAATATTTTAAGTTTATAAATTGATATGTAAAATTGAGTAAGGATGAGGTACATTAGTTTGGATTAGTTTAACGGCCTGCTAGAGACAAAAATATTTGATTGCCAATGTAAGAAAAAATATAAATAAATGCAAGATGCATAACATTGGTTCATTTCATAAAAAAACTAGCTTAACTATTTTTTCACTTCACTATTTTAAAGTTTTCCACAAAGTTCTTCATAAGCAGACTGAAAAAATCTTAGGAATGAATAGTGTGTTAATTTCTTATCATACCTTGACGATCATTTCTTATTGTTCAATTTCTAGCAGGCAAAATGCAGATGGAAAACAAATTAAATATTCATTTTAAAAATGTTATCTACTAATCAATTAAGAAATCGATAAAAATGCCGCATTAACATGCAGGTCATTAACAATTCTAAGTGTACGACATTTTCTCGAACTGATTAAAGTTTACACGTTTTTATCGTGTGCGCGATAGATTTTATCTCGAATGTTAATACCTCGGCGTATAAATAACGAATGCTGCAGTGATCTGTCACCTTGTCGGGTGGCGGTTACACAAATACTGGCTAATAGCTTGCATATATTTTATAGTTGTTAGAATTTTAAATCAATTATTGTAAATGTGGAATTGTGTTGTCGGTATAGTCCTGATTTGACTTTGATTTAATAGCGACTATTCGCGGACTCAGAATCGATTCCTAGTCAACCTATTTTTTTTCTAGATTAGATGTACTCGATAAGACCTGTTATGAGAGCAGCTGAGTTTAATTCAGCTAAAAGTATGAATTATAAAAACGTAAAAATGTATACAAAATATTCTTAAATACATGAAATATTTGGCAATGTTAATATAGGTGAGATATACATATCTATTAACCGACAATACGGCAAAGTAAGATGTGTAGGAAAAAACGTCCCTATCTCGGCATAGAACAGGGAACACAACAACGCACTCAGGTCACGGCTCACGGTGACAAATGGGGTAGACAGAGTCCCTTCCCAACACATGTTATTGCCAGTTGGACTGGGCCTCTCCTGCGTATGTACACACAATTGTAGCATGTCATTGTAAATAGGAAATCACTTCGTATTTTTGTTCGATATTAGTGTTACAATCGTTTAGCTGCAAACTTTATGGTTAAGACTACATATTAGTTATACTACAGGTTATTACTCTAGTGGCATCAATCAGACAAAAAATACGTATTCTCCATTTAATTATGATTTTCAATTCCCTGAGTAAATTTACATTTTTTTAAGTTTTACTTTACCAATGGTTAACCAACCTGGACCACCTACTCCCGGTCCTTAGAGGTAGTGGCAAAATTAAACCTATTGAAAATTCTATTCTACAAATCAAACCGGTGTCAGTTTTGTATAGTTGCTCAGTTACCATGTTAGAAGCAGGAAACAAATAAGCTTCCATTATGAATTGATTCAGTATCGACATTGTTACATACAAGGCTATATGCCCTTTAATACTCGTGTACTTTTCCAAGTTTTTTTTTACAACAGTGACAAGCTGTCAATTTGCGAGCTGTAGCGGCCGCCCGGCCAGGTTTTTCTAACAAATGCAGTTTATCGCTACTTTGTCATTTTACATGATAATGTGGACATTACATGGGATTACAAGTTTCATTTTTTGTTAAGTTTGTGCTTGCCTTGTATAGTGTTTGTTTTTATTCATTTTATTTATGTGCTTATTTCATGGAATCAGTACTTCCGCGATGCGTCTGAGTAATGTCCTTTTTGAGCTTCATGTAAAAAGTCCCTGTAAATAAAATGCCTGTATTTTACCGCAAAGTAATTCTATACTAGAGGTTTGAGTCTGCTTCACTTTCATGGAATTATTATGTGTATTGAATATTGATAAACCAACAACACGATAGACAGAGTTTGATGTCCGCAATCATTCGTCGCTACCATAGTCCGTGTGTCAATTTAAGGAAGAAATATTTGTTTATTTATCTCTTGTATTATGTATTTGTTTCTAGTAGAGATGAATACTTTTGTTGAACCATTTTTGGTTACCAGCTGCACAGGATAGAAGCAGCCTAAAGTATTGCTTGTTTCGTAATTAAATTAAAACACATTCTAAATAAGTACTGAAGTAAAATGTTATAATGAATTTCAAGTTACACGCAGATAAACATATCATGACGTATTAAATATGTATGGATAAATTAATAGTAATATTAAAGTGGATTATGACTAAGTATAGTAGTAGGAAAACAAGTGCGTGGAAACCCTAACGTCATACGCGCTCCAAGTTATCACATCCAGGAAAATGGATTGCGCACAGAATTCAATCGATTCCGTGGATTATGTCAATTAACACATCTCGTATTTGTACACGAGTACTCATTACTTACATGGAAAACATTGTTGGATTTCCAGAAAAAATGGATTATATGTTTAGTAATACGTGCGTGCAGAGATAATTTTAATTTGAATAAAAGTTTAGTGTTTGTTTTTGTAATATTTATGCAGAAAATTATTGATGTCAGCATTATGAAATTGTGTGATATTGATATTATTTTAACTCAATGAAATCAGAAAAGAATAATACTGTAATCCCCACGAGGGAACGGACAAACTCATTATATCCCTTCGTGTCGCTAGGACAAGAAAAAAAAAGTGTTTGTAAAATCTTATAAAAGTTGTGGGTGCTTATGATTTCGCCCGGAGGTCTGGTGTCTCACAGACCCTTGCTTTATCTTTGTGCACAATACACCCTTAGATCTCCTCCAACTCCCCTCAGGTTACACTGGATTCGATTTACATTCCATTTCAGCTCGAATAAAAATCATCGAGAAAGAACCAAAAGCTCGTCTGGTTAAGAAATGTTGCCGTGAATAATGCGACTCAAAAGTAAAGAGAACGTCTTCCGTTTTGACTGCGCAATGTTGTAGATTTTAATTTAACACATAACATAATGACATAAAAACCTTGCTCCATTGAGAGACTTATTCCAAAATATGAACAATACATACAAGTAGGCCGGTAAGCGTTGTCTGATCAGGTGGTTGAATAATGTCGTCCAGTAACACAATTCATTTATCGTCCAGTACAATGTACTGTGGCACTACGCTCTGCAATCTCGCGTGATAAATGAGAGCAAAAGCCTCCGCGTCCGAGCTGCGTGCTCCGCTCTCATATTTTATCCCACACTTTGTCTTCCACCACCATCCGTCTTTCGAATCAAAGGAATCTTAATTCACGCGTAACACGTATATGAATTATGTGTTAATTCACAAAGCAACTATGTAAAGCTGACCACTTGTGAGATGTGTTTCGTAATGCCTACGTACATAATTAATTTACCGTAGCCGCACGACGAGTCCGCGCCGAAACAATGAGATTATGAAGCGAGAAAAATAGGGGGAATGACAAAGGTACAGGTACTGACATACTAACTCAGTGTTTCCGTGCGGATAGCGTAGCTACACGCTTACAGCAGCAGGAATAAGGGCTATATTCCTGTCGTCGTGAGTAACTTGAACACCTGATAGTGCGTGGTACGCACAATCCAAAGGATAGCGCGGAGACTGTTGCCACAAAGCGAGGTGGCGAGCGCGGAGAATACGCAAACAGGTGTCGACTCCGAGGTTATATTTGCATATAAATAGAGTTCCTGCTTAACTGTAACACCGGCTCGTCCCTTTCTCTCTCGTTGGTGGGCATGGTGTAGAGCAGCGCGGCGAGCAACGAGCGGCGGCGGCGGCGCGGCGGTGTGGCGGCGCCCGCGCGCTTACTCCAGGAGATTCTATTTATGTGCGATGATGTAACGTGGCCAATAGACCGCTCGCGTAACTAGAACCCGGGACGTTCCATTGTTATTGAACTCGGCAGATAGGAAGTCGCCGACGCGTCGATCGCCGATCAATTGCCTGGTTCCTCTTGGAAATAATGATGGCTTCCTACGAGGTCGAAGACGCGCGTGGCATGCGCATGTTTTTGCCATTGAGCATTATAACATTTCAACTGAGGAGACGTTTTTAAATGCGAGTCGTTAAAAAATATTCCGAGGGCCGCGTTGCCGTCGCCGGTGCAAGTTTTTCTATTGCGCGCGTTACCACAATGCGAGGCCGGACCGGTCGGGGCGAGCCTAGGAAGCGCTCCAGGCATTTTATCGTGCCTAGCTTACCATTAATTCGCGTGGAAAAAGTTCAACGTTTATGCTTCACGAATGGCAACGAAGCTTATGAATAATTGAAGTGTAGATAGTCATCAGTGGAATATTAGTATCCTTGAGTGGCCTTCGCGGATCGAACTTGATGTGAAATCACAAAGTGGGCATCGCGTCAGGTGATTAGCGCGGCACGGCGCGGCGCGGCGTGGAGTGTGTTGTGTGCGAGCGAGGTCCGCGCCTCTTCCGTTAGCCGTTTTTATGGCTGTTCTATTGCATCATAGGAGCACGCGGTGTCGGTGCGTGACCCGCTGCGTGGGCGCAGGTGACACGCGATCTCCGCATCACCGCCACCTTCGCCCGGGGAGCGCGACTAGTTCTGTTACTCGAGACCCTCATGATTTGTTCTTTTTTGGGATCGAGCGTTTTCTATTTGTTCCGTCGGGGCCCTTTTTTGCTGGGCCGCATCGGGCGTCTCCGAAGGTTCGGAGCGTTTTACTCGGGCGGGGTGTGCGGTGCGCGGCGCGGGGGGTGCGCGGCCCCCCGCCCTGCCGGCCGGCCCGTCCTTGGCCCGAGCGTTCACCTTGGCGCGCTGCGTTGCCGCCGCAGCACAGGTAACAAAGTTCCGCGAACTACGTGATTTCTATGGGTGTCTGCCGAAAGTGGATCTCGCGGGTATCGGGCCGCAGCCGGCAGCCGGCAGCTCGGCACTAACGCTACGTGGAACGTGGTAATGCAACACCGCGGCTGCACCGCAGAGCACTCGCTGCCTCGATGCCATTCTACTTTTTACCATATCTAATGTCCGCTGTTAGACGGCGCGCAGGCCGGAGGATCGACGTGGTGGTCCTCCCTGCTTCCATATTGTATTTCGGTGTTGCTCTAATTACGACACTTTAAATTTATAACCCTCCCGCGTCGATTTTATTACCTCAGCGGTTCTAGCACAGAGCGATAAAGTTTTGCTCTTGTTATTGCGAATACAATAGTCGAAGGATATTTACGATATTGGACACATTTTGTGAGCTATTGCTATTTCAAGTTGTTCCCTTTTTGTTGTACCAATTGCTGTTGGCTTACATAAATTATTGGAATGTTATGTTTTCTTTTCGTTTTTCAACATAATACGATGTATAAAATAATACTACAGTAAAAAATAAAGAAACACGACGCTTACAATTACTCGTTTCACACAACAATTCACATAGCTTAAACGCTTTAAGTTTTTTTATAAGAACGAGTGGTGACGAGCTTTCGTGGAACCGAAAGATAAGAAGTAAGTTTTTGTTTTCACGGAAATAAGATAAATGCAAAGATAAACTTGGGACGGCCGTGAAAGCCTTTATGCGTAGGCACATGAGCTAGTCTCGTGCATCAGTTCACGTCGTGATTAACATGAGAAGCTACACTTGATGGCGATGGTGCTCCGGCTCGCCAGCCGCAGTCGCAGCTCATACTTCGTTCCATTCTATTTTTACAACGTTTTTTATGGTCGGTACGGTGATTTACTGCCTCAAAAGTGTATTTGCGGCTTACAACAGAATATAACTTGGAGTTATAGGCGTTTTAGTGCTTTCAGTGCCAGCCGATGCCTGCCCTCGGTTCGTTCACCTGCCCCGCTGTCATATCAATCACCTCCGCGGATCACATCGGCTGTGATTCTCGATCGGTGCAACGTTTAATCCTTCAACGTGCAGCCTGTTAATTACGCGACGTGCGGCGGCGGCGCGACGGACGGCGCGCGACGAGACCAGCGCGCACATCCCGAACATCGGCCGCGGCGGGCGTAATCTTATCGCATTAGAGGCCGGACATAGGAAGGGCATTAAATTTGAACGATCGTCGTGGAGCGGCGGGCAGAACGAACGCGCCTGAAACCGGTCGGCCGTCCGTAAATAATGGATTAGAAGCAGGGGGTGGGGACGCGGGCGCGGGCGCGGGAGGGGTGTGTGTGCGCGGGGAGCGGGCGGCACACGCACCGGCTGCGCGCGCGGGCGCGAGGGACGCGCGGCGGGGCGGGCGGGGAGCGGCGCGGGGAGGCGCGGGGCGGCGGGGCGGCGCGCGGGGAGTGCGCCTCCCGTCAGCTGTTGCGCGGCCGGGACCGCGCGCGCACCGCCACACCGCCGCCAATGCATCGGTGTTGATAGTGCGCGGCGCTCGTGTCGCTCGTGCCGCCAGTGCCGCGACTGCAGTGACATAGTGTGGCGTGTGAGTGCGTGTGGTGGTCGGTGCAGTGAGCCGCGACAGTGCAGTGTGGTGTGTGACACGCTTGAGGATGTGCAGTGCCAGAGCCGCGAAGAGCTGACCGCGGCGCGCGCGGGAGATGACAAGTTATGTTACGCCGACCGAGGTGATTATCCCGCGGTTTGCCGCTAAAACACCATGCATGCGCGCGCCCGGGCCCGTGCCGCGCCTCCCTCGACGCTACACTCTTACCACTTTATCTCCGCCGATACGTGACGCTCGGTAAGCAACGCCGAAATATATTTTGGCGCTTTTTTGGAACCTCGCACAAAAAATGCACGTTCCTTCGGGCGACTGAATAACTTCATTTGATTTTTTTTGGTAAAATTACAACAATGGATGTCGCCCTTTTGCTCGGGGAGACTTATTGTGTCGGAGGTGCGGCTGTATTTTTTTACCCGTCTACCGTCGGTTTTTTGGACAGCAGTCGTAAAGAAAACCGGTACGAGAGCACCGCTTCCTACGTACTTTTCGTAACGCGTCCCCGTGAGTTGGTCCAAAATGGCAGTTATCTCACGTTCCTATTCGAGATGGTTGTTAGATAACTTCCTCGTTTACTCGCTCGCTAATATTTGGAGTACGGAGCGGAGTCGGTAATTAAATCCGTCGGTGGTGCTGGCGCGAGGTGGTCGGGGTTCAATTACCGCGGGAGTGTCGCGAGGCGAGTGCTGTGCCGTGTACTCTGCCGGTGCTGTGTTATCCGCTTAATGGTGGCATGTGAGTAATGCAGAATTTTCCCGTAAGCGCACGATCCCCCGTCGAGCGTCACAGATCAATCACGTTCAGGAAATTGAATAAAACCGGCATAAATAACGGTATTAGCTGGAAGTGCTGTGTCGTAATCTATTAATTGCTCATCATTAATTACGTACTCGTGTTGTTTTCCTTTGTAAACGCGTACTGGCAGGAAATCATTGTTATTGTCTGATCCTTACGTTAAAGTACAATGTTTAATGTTTTAGTTTAACAAACGTTAACGCGGCATAACTAATCTATTACCGTTAGATATTTCTCTTTCCATTCATTCAGTATCGAGTAATCGAGTCTCGGTTCGTAGAATTTACAACTGATTTCACTATAAAAGCTTCGCAAGTTTCTCGACGTTTCCCATTACATCCGTATTTCCCGAGCTTTTCCCAGAATACTTGTTGTATTACTCGGAAAAGGTAAATAAATATCTGAGCGTGGCGTATTTCGAGGTCAAAGTCGACAAATTCTAATATTGTTGGGAGTAAATTCGCACGTGTTGTTTTCATTACAATTTTATGTGAATGCTTGGTCTGATGAAAATTTACTAATATTACAAACTTACAGGGTTCGGTTTTCTTATCAATATTTATTCTTTATAATTTATGAGTAATTCAGTTTTTAAAACTGCATTATGGTGATTCTCTCTCATTTTGTACCTCTATGATGGATGTCAGAAATTTCCTGAACCTCTAAGACTTACCTATCTTCATCTTTCCTTCATTTAGATACACATATACACCAAAATCTTATAATCAGATTTAAATTAACAAGTATTAAACAAGTACCAGTACTTTTGATGTTTACTCCTCATTTGTCCAAGACCTCGTCTTTTAATACGATACTTACAAGAACACTAATTAACGACTCATTAGTATTGCCGTCTTTCGACAATTAAACCGCTTCGAAGATTAAGCCTTCATCGTTAAATTTTGTTCATATGTTACGCATGAAGTACTTGTGATTATTTTTTTGGGCGTTTGTTTTATTTTTCTGTGTAAAGAGTATATTTTTGATAGTAATTAGATGGTAACAATAGATTAGTGGGTAGTTAATATAGCAAGCGCGTTGCCAATAATAGCTAAGGTGTGTTGTGTAACATATTTTACGTAAATTTTGATTCATTTTATAAAACACTAAATATCAATTTTAGTCTTATAAGGAATAAGACTAAAATTGAACTTAAACTTGGAGTAACAACATTCTTATAGTATTTAATGAGACGAACGACGTATCACTTCATTGATAACTTTAAATATGTTTAAATATATCAGTATCATCATCATCATATCAGCCACATGAAGTCCACTGCTGAACATAGGCCTCCCCCAAGGATCTCCACAATGACCTGTTGGAAGCGGCCTGCATCCAGCGACTTCCTGCGACCTTAGTCAGATCGTCCGTCCACCTTGTAGGCGGGCGTCCGACATTTCGCTTGCCTGTACGTGGCCTCCACTCGAGAACCTTTCGGCCCCAACGGCCATCGGTTCTACGAGCTATGTGCCCGGCCCACTGCCACTTCAACTTGCCAATCCTATGGGCTATGTCGGTAACCTTGGTTCTCCTACGGATCTCCTCATTTCTGATTCGATCTCGTAGGGAAACTCCGAGCATAGCCCGCTCCATGGCTCGTTGAGTGACTCTGAGCCTTTAAATGAGGCCCACAGTGAGAGGCCACGTCTCGGTGCCGTATGTCATCACTGGTAACACACAACTATCGAAGACTTTCGATTTTAGGCACTGAGGTATTTTGGACGAGAAGACGTCGCGAATATCAGTATAGTAGTTAAATTTTCTATTATCCATTAAAATAGCATAAATGAAAGCGCACAATTAAATTCCATTCAAAATATTTACTACAAATAGCTTCAACAAAACAGAAATGTCTGTATTATCGACGAAACAAAAGAAAGTGGCAAAGGTCATATCGTTATCGGCGATACCAAATGGGGCAATAAACTGAACAGTGAATGTGGAGAGGAATGTCCATGAATTAGAATGTAATACTTGTTGACACAGCGCCTGCTTCGTAAAAGGTCTGCGGGCAGGTGCAGCTAGCACCTTGTGCACCTTCCGCTTTGCACATTGAATAATTTATCTACTCTTTGTTTAATCTATTCTAACACTGCGTGAAGTTTGTGTTGTACGACTTATTTTGCTGGCGATCTGCTGCTGGTTTATAGGAATTTCTGTATTACAACTAACAACATATTAGAAACTTAGTCCAACAAGTATTAAAGTTAGATTTATAATCTTCAGAAATATCATGGACGTTTTAAGAATCACTTTGTTTAATGTCCTAACCATGTTTCAATAAATCTATACCTCTGAAAAAAAAATTACGTTAAGTGGACGGAAGGAAGTAATTAATCTCTATTACATGACAATTTAGTGTCGTCAATATAATAAGTGTTCAAATTCAGCTCAAAATTATTGCTTATTGTATTGCATACTTTTTCCAACTGTTTATCAAAAAATTTACCATAATCGTAACATCACCAGTAGTCATTACCTAACCTTATACAAACCTCGAACAAAGTCACGGACAAGATGTAGTGTTATCTGAGTATCGCGTCGCGTGCGATCACTAAGGCTCTGATACCAGGAAGTCATTGAAATTCTCCGCTGCTTCGGATGGCGAGTCTTTTTGCGGCCTCGCAATGACTCACGCCACTCTTTGTTACAACATTTCTATCGGTTAGGCGATCTTTATCAACAACGGCTATCAGAGGATTTTCATTTACATCCTCAACTTGATTCTGTTGTGCATGTATTTAGTTTATTAAATCATTCATAAAATCTGAAATTTTTACTTATGGCGCTAGCTTATATAACTAATCAGAATCAATTACCACAGCCAAATCAATGTATGCAGGCAGATGGGTTATTCTTTTATTGAACTCTTTATTTATTATCGTGCTTGAAAAATAAGTCAAATGTAGAAGTACATAAGAAGTGACAATGTCGGTAATGAAAAGTTACAATTATTCGTTGAACTAAAAGTTCCGGTTCTTAAACTTTGTGCTGGTAGCGACGAAGTTGCTTGATTTATTCTGCAGTTGAATGTTAATGATACTGCTGTTATTAACATCGAAACTACGAGTGACGTCAAGATACAATTAAATACGAAAATATTTACAACGTGAGAACTGCGAGCAGTTGTAGTTCGGACAGATGCGTCCGACGGTAAGGTGACCCCGATGACACTGATGTTATTATTTCGCTTGATTGATGATCACCGTCACGGATCGCCATTAATGCCCTCGGATAAATTTGTATTATGTTTATAGCTGAGATTCAGTAGATAGACGTTAAAATTGTCGCAACCATTAAAATCTTATGAACTGTGGATGTGCTAAGGTGGTTTGAAGTAAAATTTTAAGTGTTTACCATATTATATTAAAATGAAAGAATCCCAAAGAAAAGGAAATTAGGAGAAGTTGTATGTTATAGCAAGGTAGAAAGATATTGTCTCATGCATGTCTTCGTTGAAACATAAGTAACAAATTATTTGCTTATTGTAGTAAAGCTTATTTCGTTGATTCAGAACTACCAGTAAACATCTAACATGCACTTTAGGATAATCTTACGCATATACCGGGTATCTCAAGACTGCTACCGAAAACGAAGCCGGGTGGTAGTTTTAGTGGCTACAAACACAATGCAATTAAAAATTTCGCCTAGAAACGCGACAATTTTTTTTTATGATTTTTTAAATATCGTCATTTTTGGGTGGTAAATCCATAGTTTTTGCTAAAATAATAATTTAAACTCTTTTATACCTTAGAGTATTTATAAATAAAAGGGTATATACTATTATTTTAGGAAAAAATGTATTTACCACCCAAATATGGCCATAGGAAAAAAATAACAAAAAAAAAATTGTCGCTTTTTTTTGCAACTTTTTCTGTTGCATTGTGTCTGAAGTCGCTTAAACTACCACCCGGCTTCGTTTTCGGTAGCAGTCTTGATATACCCTGTATACGCTTTAAGAGCTTTATTCTTGAATTTATTAGATTTATACTAATATTCAAAGAGACTGAACAAACTATAGGCTAGGTACTCTCTATGACTACTACACTCCAGATATATGTTGTAGGGATTCGAGAAATATCCATTAACTATTAACGATCTCTGTGTTTTTTACAAGCTTTGTTTAATTTTAACAGCCCATACTTAGATACGTTGATGACTTTCAAACACCCCTCATCGACTTTAATATTTTTTATATATTTCCGTTTCTTTTTACCGCAACAACTAGTAGGGAAGTTTTTTTGCCCGTTTCCCAACACGTTGGTTTGTTTTTGTCTATTCCTGCAATCGTATCGGGTTTTACGACAGATCCCTTTCGGTGTTACGATTTATTTGACGCGGACATTGTTTCAGCTGTGTTGGCAATTGTTATTTTAATTTTCTGCTTTGTTCGCTTCAAGGTCCCGGATTTGTTCTTTCTTTGCGAGCAAAGTTCATTTGTATTGCTTGTGTAACTTTTTTGTTTTTAATTTGGCTTCGGTAATAATTTGTTCGGGCCTTAACGGTGTTTCAAAGTTACATCTTTTCCACTTTTTGTGTCTGGTTATTATAAAGATGTGTTTGCTTACTTTATTATTATCTGCTTAATTATTATTAAAGTATACGCATCTTAGGTGATTATCTGTGAGTATGTAAATAATAGTGTATATTTTGCATCTCCGAGTAGTCTTCATATGTTTGCTAGGCTAAGATATGCTTGTGCTATTGTCAGATAAGTATTTCACGAATCTAAAATTATATGCATCTGATAAACGTTGTATAAAGGATAATGTATTCGTGGGATTTCTGATAAACATGGAAGAACTTAAAGAATTTAAAATTCATTAATTGAATACTAGCATCATTTCGACGTAGTAGAGTTGGAATGGATTGAAAAACTCGGTAGCAGCAGCTATGAAGTTTAACATCAAATGCGCAATTTCAGTTCCAATTTCAAACCTCGGACCAATATCCATGAAACTTAACCCATCTTAAAAAATCCAAGATAGTACATCCCTGATATTGGTGGCACGTTTACCTCCCCCTCCCTCCGCTGTCCTCGTGCCCCGCTGCACGTCTCATCTCTCGTCTCGCAAGTGCTCTCGTTTGCCGCCCGGCGCATAGAGCGGGTAACGCGATTTAAAAGCAATCTCGACGGCCTGCGCGGTCAATTTCCGCGGCCTGTATGTCAAATGGCAGCGATTTCATCACACCGACACCTAGCTAGCCTAGCTATAGATACCGAACGTGACGCCGAATCATTCCGGGATTTCATGAGTATGATTTATATTTGGAACGTAGGATGTTTGGTCAACCGATGCGGTATTGGTGAGGCTTTGCCGTTTACGGTTTACGACACGAGCAGGGAATACAGAACACCAAATTTTGTTTACTTACCAGTTATTAATATTCATACCACGCTTAAAATGTTATAAAATGTCAAGTATAATAGTAAATGTTTTATTACGTCCATTATTTAACCACATACCGGCTAATGAGTTTTTCACCACCCGTAGTGAATTTAACTGTTTGAAACCCGCAGGTTCAGCATACTTATTTTATCGCGTCAATCAGAAATAAAATAAGTAAGCATTGTATGTTAATGACAGTTTCAGTCATAACATTAGTAAGAATAAAATTCTCGGAATGTTTTACTGCCGAAAAGTTCAAAAGCCGTATTCATTCAACTTAGTGTCACGGAAATGATAAGTAATCTTCGGGATATGAGGTGGTCGTACAAAGTTAAGTATTATAACTCTCTTTTTATGATTTCGTAGTATGTGATGCATACTACATATTTTTATTCTGATTTTCATGTTAATTTTATTACATGTGGCCTATAATTAAATGTAGTCATGATTGTACTTTTGTTATATTATTATTCATTTCGATATACCTATATAAAATAGGATTACCTGGTCGATAAATACTCGCAAAATGTGGTCTAAGCTTGTTCCACTGCTGTATAGGCCCCTTGATTTAATAAGCTTGAGTATACATACATATAAATATGTGAATGAGTTAAACATACAATATAAGGATTTAAGCGTTAATTTATTCCGTTTCCCACAGCTAAGTGTTATGTAATGCTATCTTCAATCGTGCATAAGCATAATTAATTATGAGACACAGCTTGCGACGCTTGCAAAATATATTGACCAGTCTAGCAGACACTGACTATTAACACAACTGGTTTCGATTACGATTCTCGACAATTTGGCGACAAGAACGATGACATAAAGGAATCTAAATATACACTATGTTACCTAATTTTCTATTGTTCGCGGATTACGCACAAGTTCTGTTTTACTACGAACCAATTAGTAATGTAAATAATGTAATTGAATTGTAACAACTGGAGTAGATGTCCCAGATTTGAGGCCTTTCGCGAGAAAATATTGTGTATGTAATAGCGAAACTTTTATTTATATTAGGCCCGTGCTGTTCTGTTTTATATCTAAAATACATGCAGATTTTAGATACGTAAATGTATTTTATTACCCCAAAATTAAATCTGACTAGCCAATTGGTTGTCATTTATTCACCTTTGCGTGTATCTTCATACGTACGTTTCAGTGTTAGTGTCCTCAAGCTGCCAGCCAGTTCGAGCGGTGTTTATTCCCGACAAGTTTTATGTTTACGGATGCGTAGTTAATTATAAGGCCAGTGGTTACTGTCCACTTTATATTCTATCTGATGTCTTTCCTTGCGAAATATACCGGTAATTACTGCTGTATGATTTGTATGCTTATATACGTGATTTAGTCTTGGAATCGAGTCATTTGTCTAATGTGAGTTGTGGGTTTGGAAGCCTATAAAGCGGTGGCAAAGTAGAGTAATTTATTTATGTAAAGGGTCTTACGTTGTAAGATAAATGTTGATTATTATATACAATACCATCAGCACATATTTACCAACAGGCCATCGCTCTCTTATTATTATTAAAATAGGTATATATAAAATAAAATAAATATGTAATGGCAGAAATCTATGTTATTATACTAAGTTCAAAACAAATGAATAACAGTAGCGCAAACTCGATATAAAATAATTATCCACATTTTCTCACCGTTTTAATATTAATAAACGTCTGAAAAAATATCAAGATTTAATTAAGCTTGTTAACATTATTTATGCGATGTGTTTATTGAGTATTATCACTCTCAATAAAACTTGACCCAATCTTATCTGTCACTACTTTCCCACGCAAATTCTCGCGTCACAGTTCGTAACGAGTTTTGGTATCGCTCTATGGTTTATTGTGAATATAGCTTTTTTACAGCTGGTGGTAGGTCTCTCATATTTGAGAGGCCATCTGGGTAGGTACCACCACAATGTCTATTTCTCCCGCCAAACATCAGTGTAAATGCACTGTTGTTTCAGTTTGAAGGACATTGTAGCTAGATTAACTACTGGACATACATTATTTTAGCAAAGACTATGGATTTACCACCCAAAAATGGTGATATTTAAAAAATGATAAAAAAAACTGTCGCTTGCGAAATTTTTAAGTACTTAGTTTCATTGTGTTTGTAGTCACTATAACTACCACCCGGCTTCATTTTCGGTAGCAGTCTTGATATACCCGGTATTAACATCTTGTCTCAGGATGGCAAGCGCAGTGGGGTACCAAGCATTGCTTTGTAATTCAGGATGTTGTTTGGTTTTGCTACCGTCCATGAGGTGTCGTATCGCTTACCATCAGGCGACTGGCATGTTCGTCTTGCCATTCAATGCAATAAAAAAAGCTGACTAGCATAATATAAATTATAATTATTGCAAGTATGTATATTTATATTGTAAAATGTAAATCTTTTTGAGGAATTGAATATGGAATTAGTAATCGAGTTTTCTTAGTTTTTATGCATCATAATTTGAATGCTAAATGCGGTCGGTTTGAAATGTTGAGGAGTATTTTTAAGCTATTTGCTTTTTCTATTTCTCGCAGTTTGCTTTAATAACATTATTCTGTTTTTTTGAGCTTCATTTACTCCTGCACTTACCTTTGTTTATAACTGTTTAGTTTGAATTCTCAGAACTATGTTTTTATTTCATTTGTGAAATGTGTTTTGCTGAATGTTTTAATACTTCCATGTTATGTTAAGCGTATTAACACTGCTTCTAAATCATTGAGGCGAAAGAAAGAGTTTGACCCAAAAAAACTCAACAGCAATACCAATATTACGTGGTGAAAGTAATGTGCAATTTGAATTTTGACTAATTTCGTGAGTCATTTTTGAGGTACGGTTTCTTTGTCTTGAAGGTTTTTGAATTATGCGTCATATGAGTTAAGTTATAGGAAAAAATAAATCAGAAATATTCGGGGAATTATACATTATCTTTTGAACTTTGACGAACATGTTTGAGTTATCTAATTATTACCACTTTTGTTTAGAAATTTCAATTCTTTTGAGTGTCTCCATCATGTAGACTCGATTTTTGCTGTTCTTTTATAGAAGTTATCGCAAATTGATTTCGGATAGCATGGTATATTCAAATGAGTATATATAGCAATCGGCTATGCCGATATGTTATAATATAGGTCGATAGGACTGACAAAAAAATAATACTATTCGAATAAAATTTATCCAGTCAATAACTAGGAATGAGAAAGGTTGTGCTAAACAAAAAATAATACAAGCTTTAACACTGTAAATTATATCTAGAACACAGTATCAAGTTAATGGAAACTGACAATGCTATTACAAAGTTGGTAGGAACGTAAGAAAGTCGCGTGTTCTGATAGCATTTATTTTAAATGTTGGATGATTTGTGCTCGATACAATGGGTTCACAACCTATAGCGTCTCTAGAAAAACTTACAACTTATAGCTTGCTTCATGTATGATGCTTTAACACTATATCAGGGATGATGCGAATATTCGCATCCGCATCCGCAAATGCGGAACTTCCGCATAAATTTTGACATCTGCATCCGCATCCGCATCCGCAATAATCGATGCGGATGTTTTATGCGGATGCGGATGTAATACAAAATGAGACAAGACAGAAATTTGGCGTTGCCGGCTAATGGCGCGTGTCGTTCGGAAGTAGTGTTGCCAGGTGTCCCGCTTTTCAGGGGTTTGGTAACGCGTCCCGATTAAACCTTCGGCGGGACGCCACATATCCCGCTTTTTGACCACCGTTCTCAGAACGAATAAAAAACGAAATCTTACACACTTTTATTTATAATCCGTACTGTATTTCGCGTTTTCCTACAATTATTTACCTACTAAATATCTATTTCGATTCTAAAGTAGTTTCGCTAGGCTGATTCCAATAAAATATATGGCTTTGAATAAGTTCTTGCGGTTTGTTCACGAATTCCTTTCTTATTTTAGATGGTAATGTGCAAGGAAATACTGTTAGGGAACTTATGTGTTAGTGAATTAGCTAGCTCCAATGAAAATTCCTTAGTAACAATTTCAAGTTTCATACGGCTTAGAGAGCATTACTGGCGATGTTTTTTTACGACATGTATATGTAGATGTAATTCAAAAGAAAAACGCATCTTAACTTCACATAATTCTCTTCGAGCATTATAGCGAGCATAATTTGTCAAAATTCATGTGCAAAGACATTTTCATCTTGGCGATAAAGATCGCTCTGGTAAATCGAATAGTTTTAGTCTGAGAATTTAAGGAATAACTTGATGTACACCCATAGTAAACACTAGAGGAAAAATTAAAATCGTTTTATGTAAATTTTTAAAATATTTGGAGTAAGGTAAGAAACCTCTGCCTATCCCTTCTGGAAAAAAGGCATGAGTTTATGTATGTATGCATGCTAAGAAACCATGGCGCCTTATGAATTGAAGCCTCGAGAGATATAGTACTTGGTCTGATTGAGGTGCGCTTTCATTATTATAATAATAACCATAAATCGGCTATTGTCTTTGAGAGCCTCCAAAGACGCGACGTTTTTCTATGTAATAAGTATATGCTGCTAGAAATAGGGGGAGTAATAATTTGTGAAAGCAAAAAAAAAATATAACTGTCTCTTCTTTAATAGGCGTCGCGCTGAAGAACTCAAAATCCCGCTTATTTGAATGTCCTGTCCCGAATTTTCAAAAACTAAACCTGGCAACGCCATTCGGACGTGACATTGACCAATGGGAGCGAAATAAAGAGTGACTTGATCCGACGCGTTTGTTGTTGCTATGGTAATAGATTCTTCTAGTAAAAATGAGAGTCGAGAAATACCAGAAAAAGGTAGCACTGAAGCTATACTCCAAAAACACTTCTTTCTTACCCCAATAAAAAAAGAGTCTACGTGGATGAAAATCCTCTTAAGTGGCGTTTATCGAGAGGAATTAAAGATATTATTGCCGATAGCACAAAGATTTTTATCCACTCCACTAAGTAGTAATCCTAGCAAACAATTATTTGCAGCGTGGGTTTAATTTACCAACCTCTTCCTAAACGCCTTGTTATCAGAAAAGGCGGACTGGCGTTATATTTAATAAATGAAACAGTGTTCTTTTGCGAGCTCTTGGGGCTACTCAAAACGAAGGTAATGCATATGAATATCAATAGACAAGATGGCTAAAACCTTTCACAAGCATGGGATCGAATTCTACACTTAATTATATCGGAACCCAAAAGACCAACTGCCCGACATCAAGACACAGCTTCGTCTGCGTAGACTGAAATGCAAAAACAGATTAACGTTTTAAATTAACTTTTATAATATAAAATTAAATATTTTTATTTTCATTATAACATTCAAATTCTACATAAATAATAACAGAAACACTTAACTGGTCCATACAATAACTTACAATTTTAAACAAAAGTCTATACCTATACGAATATTATAATTTTAAACAAGCTATATTTTCAAATTTATTTTTATAGCAGTCACCAAATAAAATAGATAATTTAATAATTGTAAATTACGGGTAATTAAATTCCGCCCTGTGACCATGAATCCTTTAAAGTAATCGAAATATCAGGTAAGTTAAAAAATATAAAAAAATAACATAGATAAATCGATAAATATTAGTAAGCGATAAAATCCGTAAATAATAGTTTAATTTCAATATTCATTCATATACTATATTTATATAAGATGTTAAAAATCCGCATCCGCATCCGCATCCGCGGATGTGAGTCTTTGAACACCCGCATCCGCATCCGCATCCGCGGATGTGAAAAAATCGACATCCGCAACATCCCTACACTATATCTTTACTTGTGCAAGTGTCTGATTCTATTAACACTAAATATGTTCTTCTGATGTGAAATTATAGCTGAAGAGGTAAATTATGACCCTTACTTTTTTAATATAGTGTCTTATTTATTATGTCTTAGTGGTCATTAACGTGGACTTAATAGACTCGGGTTTGATACTACGAAAGAAAGCTATTTGTGTGATTTCGCTTTGGAACTTAGATTGTTTAGGATAATATTTTCCCAAAGTTTTAGCTATGGGCAGATAGCCAGTATGAAAGGAAAAGCTGAATGCTTGCAATATAAACATAAAAATCTTATGTTGCAATCTTTTAAGTGTCGTATAAATGGAAAAATAGTTTGCAATACACAGCTTTTATACATATTCGACAGCCTCCGTGGCGCAGGCGGTTAGACGCCGCCTGTGAAACGAGAGGCCGCGGGTTCGATCCCCGCACCGAGAGAAATGTTTGTGCGGCCCACAAATATTTCTCTCGGGTCTGGGTGTTTGTGAGACCGAAAAGTCTCTCGTAGTTCCTGATACCCGCGACACAAGACTCGATCTTAATGTGGGGTCAGGACTATGTATGTGACTGTTGGGTGTTATTATTATTTCTCTTTATTATTATTATTATTATTATATTATACCTACTTCAGAAAAAGACATATTTTAAATTAGGTATAACGAATGAAACCAAAAATATCTTCCGATTACAGTAACGAAGCGATAATAAAATTAAAGTATCCGATCAGCATTTTCGATTGAGTAGATTCATGTCAACGTCTATTTGTAGACAGAACCGTTAATTAATGCACGGTTAAAGACATCGCGATAATAATAGAGTAAGGAAAGCAAATGGTTTGATTGATGCTACATAATTTTCTTCATTTGGTAAAAAAAAAATCAAGATTGTGACCAAGAGCCTTACGAAAACTTTTCTAATAATATAATTATTTTCATAAGCCGTACAAATGTATAACAGAATGTGGTTTGGGCGACTCCGTAATTTTACCAATTAGTAAAACAAAAACAGATTTTCTTACTAGGTACTAGCTTTACGTTAAATCTCGGATATGTTTATATTTGAATCTAAAAAATCCCACTATTGGTTCGATCCGAGAATCGAGCTCAGAACTTCAAGTTTCATAAGTTAGGCCAAATCATAAATCTCTGAATTCACAAACAATGATGATTTCTGTACGCCAAGATCCACTACTACCCCGCTACTAGAGAATCCGGACGATATAATATTTCGCTCCAAGAATACCGTGTTTGATGTAAGAAGAGTGTTGTCTCTGAGAAATCGTAAAACAGCACACACATTTGAATGTTTCCTAAGAAATTCACGCGAGGCCGTTTTGCAAGATTTTTATCTTAGGATGTGTCATGTTTTCCGTGGTGTCCATACGCCTTTACTTAAGTTTCATCTATTTATATCTATCTCATGAGATCCGTAGCATATGTTTTTGTGTATGTCTTTTCTAGGATGAATAATTTTACCACCGGCAGATAGTGGTCAACAATCGTAAGCTTCAATTTATATAAATTCACTAGATAATTATTTAAACTATTGTCAAAGACAAAAAGCGATTAAGTTAATTACACAATGGCACTTAAAATCGTGATGAAATAAAGCGGTAACCTAACGCGGACCTTCGAAGCACGACGCTTGCTAAAAATATACTCAATACGTAGCGCACGTCGCATAACAAGCAGTGGTCGTACAGTGCGTAATACTAGGTGGACGTAACGCGTGTCAACGCACAAGACGCGCCGACACCAGCCCGCCGCGTGTTAGCGCGCAGGGTGAATGCACCTTTATAATTTAATCGGTCTGTCTTACGGTTAAAGCATTGACTAAACGAGAGGACGCGGGTTTGATCTCCGGACTGAGTAATTCAAATTTGTGTCTGGATTAGCGATAAACTAACCCATAATCATAAAGACGAAAACTTATGGCAACTCTGCCTACCTTTTCAGGTATTCAGGTGCGATATGCATGAAATTCCTCACAAAAAATACTGCGCTTAATAAATTAATAGGAATTACATCCATCATCTAGGATAAGGGAATGAAAGTTTAGAATAAGATACAAATAATATGTAATCTGTTCCCCGCTAGATGTTTGAATCCAGTTCACACCAACTTTGTACGAGTAGATACACTTTACAAACCTCAAACGTAGGCCAATCTCGACTTGTAGATGTGTTCCGTGGAAAAGCGAACAAACATGTTAAATTAGTTGATTGATCTGGCGGGATTCATAGAGAGACTCTAGGGGATGAAATCCTTCTTATTTTGTCTACACTTTAAATTGTTTTGTTTGGTGTCGATACAATGAACCCTTTGATTCACCTGCATTTTTATTTTTATTAACACCAATATGATGCTTATTTCGGATTAACGAGGGGACTGGCATTAGCGCCGCATCTCGGATTATCAGAAATAAAAAGTTTCTTTTTCGATTCCCAGGTGGGGTTTTATGTGTTCTGTTGATATTATAGTATTATATTCGTATCATACGGTGAAATATTTATAAGTTGCTTTAAGTCAATTGGTGGTTTGTTATACATGGGTGTGATGTGATGTGATACGTGATGTTCCTGGTTGGAATCTTGATCAAGCGTGGCTTAATATGCTGCAAGGAATAAGAAATATTTATTTGAATGTATATGTTTAATATTAGTATTTTTAGATTATTTTATTTCTGGACTGTTTTATAAGGAACTGCAACTTTACAAAAGTAAAACCATCGAAATTCGTCACGTAGATTGCAAAAAAAAGATAAAAACCGCTGCAACAGAATTTATTAGTCATTTTATTATGTTTATTGCTCCAAATTGTGAATAATATTTTGATATTTCGTCCAAACACGACTGTCTGTACGTGGCCCAAACTAAATGTGCATTTGTATGTAAATGTGAGAATAAAGCCTACTTACGTAATGAAAATTTAAAAAAGAACAAGCGGGCCGAGTATCCAGCCCACGCGATGTCAACGACCTCCCGCCGCAGCTCAAACTTAGTTGCTCTAAGCTTATTGACCTTATCGTACCTTTTCTTTTATATTTTATTACTAAAATACATTATATATTTATCTTTATCGGTTTTATTCACATAATTATCTTATAGTTGTTAATGGCTATTGTATATTGACCTTGAAATATATGGCTGTGATTCTGCCTGACGGGCCTTGCTATTTTGGACGTAGAATGCGCGACACGACCGTTGTCGCATCGGATTCTAAATTCACTAAACCCGCCTACTAATTACTGCAATTAACAATGAATTATGTATATACCGGGTATCTCAAGACTGCTACCGAAAACGAAGCCGGGTGGTAGTTTTAGTGACTACAAACACAATGCAATTAACATTTTCGCAAAGAAACGCGACAATTTTTTTTTTTTTATTTTTAAATATCGTTATTTTGGGTGGTAAATCCATAGTTTCTGCTAGAATAATAATTTAAACTCTTATACCTTAGATTATTTATAAATAAAAGAGTATACACTATTATTTTAGGAAAAATATATCTACCACCCAAATATGGTTATAGGAAAAAATAACAAAAAAAATTGTCGCTTTTTTTGCAACTTTTTCTGTTGCATTGTGTCTGAAGTCGCTTAAACTACCACCCGGCTTCGTTTTCGGTAGCAGTCTTGATATACCCTGTATAATATTAATTAGCACCATTATAATAGTTATTATGAAATGTATAATGGTCTATTATTTAATATGTATTGTAATTTGTACATGTTTGAGTTGGCCTATTACAGCACTAGAGTATAATTAGTACTGGTTTTTGTTTAAAACTCGTGTCTTAGACCTGGTGTATTAACCTCGCAGAAAGATTCAAAATATGTTAAAAGCCATTTAGCATACTAAAACATTTTTTTCAATACACAAAGATACAAAACAAAAAGATACATTTTGGTCCCACGAAACCGTTTGACCGTGGAGGTGAGTCTCATTTACACATTTAATATGGTAAAAACATTAGAATTAAACAGTAAACAAAAAAATCGGACCTTTTGTCTACAACTGGTTTATAAATGAATACAAATAGCATTATAATAACGTAATTTCCTATATCACTAAAATTGCAACAGCATAATACCCAGTATTATATAAATACATCAATGCTATTTTAATTTAAAAATAAAACGTTTAAATGACAAATTACGTAGGTGCAAAAACCGCTTTACAACCTTACGCGCTATTTCCATCGGCTTCTCCTTCATGTGACATCTTTATTTCGATTATAATAACAAAAAAAAGTCACCTCGCATCTGCCGGCAGCCGACAGCCGTTCAGGCTCCTCTATTATTATAATTTACTTGATTGATACATATTAACTGAACGGAAGCGAGAACAGGTTGGGAGAACGAGTCTGGTGGCATTGGTCAAGTTTACACGGCGATCCAGTGTCGCTCGTCCGCGAATTATATGTGTATGATAATTCAACGGAATATACGACCGCTCCCGTGCACGTCTTTATGTTAAATGAGGTAATTGCGCGACGGGTTGCATGCTTGGCCAATCAAAATCGAGAATAGATATAGATGCACTAGTATTTCTGGCAAATTGGAAGAAAAAAATGACTCATTATTATTTAAAATGAGATGCGAAAATAAGGGAAAATTATATTATTATAAATTATAGGATATTTGTACAATTGGATAGTCCAATGGGAAGTAGAAAATAACAGTCATTCTTATCGATAAAAGCGGAGTAGTTCAAGAACGCAAAGTAAATATTTCATTAGATAAATAAAATGTTTTCACATAAACCTCTCTTAGGAGCATTCGTTGAAATGCGATGTGTATTAATATATAAACCAGTTGTAGGCAAGAAGTCGGATTTCAATGTTGTTGAAGATAATTGCAGTGATAAAGACTGGTTCCGAAGAATGTGATATACTCGGGCGTTGCGGACCGCGGCGACGTCCAGTCTCGCACAATTTACAATTTAAGACACATCTTTATAATTGAACATCTGTGCATTGCACTTTTCAGTTGATGTAGAGTGCGGAAGTTTTTATTATACGGATTTTTTTACGTTTATTTAAATAAAAATGATTAATGTTTATATAAATACAGCGAGAATGAGATCAACAAGATTTACTTAAGTAGACTACTGTTTTTAAACGCATTGAATTAATCAATTCATTAAGTAATAATTACTATTGTTTACGTACAAGTAGGAAACAAGACACTTCGTAACCATTTACAGTACTAATCGCAGCACTTTTTAAGCTTGTAATTATGAGACAATACGTCTAGTTTTTGTCCTCAATGTATCGACATCGTTCACATGAAATAGTTATATAAATACAAGGTTAGTTACTACTTCTCCCCGTGTTAGATCCAGTTGAGCGCCGCCCAAAACCGGTTCGCATTATCCGACGACCCTCCGCATATTTCCCTTATTGATTTTATTATTGTTATTATCAAAAACTTACCCCAAACTACCCCTGACCGTTGTCGAAAGCCGGACAAATAATACTTATTTATCGAGCGCAGCATTGTAAACGTTGGAGATTGATGAGCTGTAGTGCAGAAATGATGCTGCAATCTATTTGATTCATACGAGAATGTCTTGAAGTTGACAGTGCTGTGTGAATTTGCGCAGTTGTGTGTTTATATTGAGTAAATTATGAATTTAATTTTGGGCAACTCGCTTTCGTGTTTCATAGTTTTTTGTTGTTATTTAATAATATCATGGGATTTAAGACAGTCACCTAGTTAAGGTCCCTGACTTAATTATTTAATTATTTGGTTATAATCTCCACTGTTATATGTTATGCTGAGAGAGGTGCATTTAATCAAACAAGTATTTTTCAAATTCTGGTAGAAATTTCTCAAGTTTCCTTGTGTGTTTTGTTGCCTTTGTAGTGAGCAATACGTAATTATTAACCCTGGGCATAACTTCGATAAGTCAAGAGATTCGCTGTAGGCTCCAAAGTTCGTTTCGTAGTGTAGTCGTAGTGGTTTATCTGACGAAAACATGTAGTAAGGGAGTGGTTGATTCAATTATAAATAACGAATAGTGAAATCACTGTATGTGACCGAGGACAGTAAAACGGTATCTCGTTTGGACGATTAACTAGGGTTGCTAAATTTCTGTTTAGTAATTGTGTAAAGATAGTAAACACCAATAGCTAAGATTTAGCTCTTTTTTGAATAGGACCTATTAAGCTATAAACCACTGTATACTTTGTAGAACTTTGGTGATACTATCCAGCTGGACATTGCGAACTCATCGCTTTTTACGTTATTCAGTTTGTAGCTATTTTTTTAATATAGCAATCAATGGCTATACTAGCACGCCTTTCGTCTGCGATACAACCGCTATTCCAGTACCCAACCAACAAAACCATGATTTTAAATACAATGCTTGGCATTTCACTGCGCTCACCAAGAGACATAAGATGTTAGCCCCCAATATGTGCAGTAGTTACTCCGGTTAAAATTAATCGTCATTGGCATAATCTTATTCTTATGTATACAGTTCTTTTAAGTAATAACGTAGTAGTTTTGCTTAGTACACGTGTGTAACCCTATGTAGCAATCCGCAGTTGTCTAAAAGCGCACACTTCCTACACAACGGTAGTCGGTATCTCGCATTGGGCTGACCCACATGCGCTAATTGACGATCACGGAATTAGGTAAAACTGTCTCGGCTAATATGATT
Organism: Hyles vespertilio; assembly: GCA_009982885.2. Taxonomy (NCBI): domain Eukaryota; kingdom Metazoa; phylum Arthropoda; class Insecta; order Lepidoptera; family Sphingidae; genus Hyles; species Hyles vespertilio. The sequence goes on from CM042816.1 coordinate 4,040,961, forward strand.
CATTTCCGCAACGATAGCGCGGTCTAGCTGACCTATCTACCTGCATGTACTTAGTTGAAAGTTGTTGATACATGCGTGCTGTGTTTGAGCTTTCGAAAGCTTTTGGCCTGAAATCTTTTATACTTAAAATTGTGTTTAGTGAATATCATCAATCAGTTAAACTGTGTATGATTGATTTATGGGTCTAGTGTCATAGCTTATGCAAAATATAATGTGTTAAACCAGAAGATTTACTTAAATATGTTTTTCTTGCATATTGTTTTGAACTTTTTGATTTACGTAATCTCTGATCAACACTTATTCGAATAATACGAAATACCACCGATCATAAAGTGCTGGCAAAATATAGTCAATCCGCTGACGCTTAATATTAATAAAAGTGACAAAGCAAATAAAAGTCCGTGCGTTCACGAAATGCCAGTAGCAAGCAAACATTTTAACATAAGTAATGCTCTGCGCGCACAACCACCACCAACAAAGATATCAAACTGTACAAAGGACATGTGCCTGCAGGCGAAAAGTAGAGCTTAATTAAATAAAGTGAGTGGAGGGCGACTGCACACTGGGCGATATTACGCGCGTACTACAAACCACAGCGGGCGTGTGTCGCAAACACGAGCTTTATCTGACCGTGTGCCTGCAGCGCCCGATAAATCAATATGCATTTTCGATAGAATGTTAAAATGCGGTGTTAGATTTAATAGATATATTATTTCACCTGGCTTTATTGCATACTTTTACTGGATTGGAGATTTTTGTTAATATAAGTGTACATCTAGTGCATAGCATTAGGTTTTGTGTTTTAGAGCAGACCCATTAAGCTGCATGATTTCGATCCTGATGGGAATTAAGCACATATATTTCTCTGAATTGAAAGATTGTTATTTGCTGTATTTCGTGTCTGTGTGTATTTTAATCAATCCGACCAATACACAATTATAATATTAATTTGCACGCGCGAACTACACCGTTCGTCGCATGTTCACGCGTCCAATGTGTAGTGAGTCTTAAGGCGACGGAGTTTATTGGCGCCGGCGATGGTGTGGCGTGTAATGTGTTTGTTACGGCCGTAGGAAATGTAAATTAATATTAATGCGTCGCGCGATAACGCGGTGAAAACTCGCACACCCCGCTCCGTGTACAGTACACGGGCCGCCCGCTCCTAACCACGCTTTTACTAATTATATCGGAAACATGCTTAATGGGTATTTGGGATGAATATTTTATTTTGAGTTTTGTTGAGCTTATGTTGCTTGCTTGCTATGTCGCTTTATGCCTCTCGTTACGTGGTCTGAATTATAAGACATCATAAATAATTTTGTATATTTTATTTTCTTCGCCTCGTGTCAAGAAAATACACATATTATCGATGGTCGCGTTTCGTTCCGTCGATGTGATTGCCGGAAACTGAATAAGGATGTGGAAGGGTAGGAAGCCACTTTGCAAGATTTTCCATCATTCATCCTACGAAGTCGGTAATGTAGTTCCTACTACTTTTTAGGTCTTGATGGACCTTTTTCCATGTATATATAGTTGTAGTTGGTGTTGTCACTATGATTATACATATATCCTCAGATCCTAATCCTCACATTGTACTTACAGTTCGGTTATTCTAATATTGTACATACTTAGCTAATCCTTATTTTCTAAATAATTTTATCCACCTCCACACGATGCAACTGTAAATTCAAATTAAGATTTGTAATGGCAGCCTCCATGGCGCAGTTAGTTGGTCGCCGGATTTGAAACGCAAGGGTGCGTGTTCGATTTCTGCATTGAGACAAATGTTTGTTAGGCCTCGACAATATTTTGTCTCGGGTCTGAATGTTTGTGAGACCGAAAAGTCTCCCGTAGGTTCTGATACCTATAAAACTTAATTGATCTTAATGTCAAAACTATGTGTTGTATGTGCCTGTTAGGTTATCTATCTATACTAATATTATAAAGCTGAAGAGTTTGTTTGTTGGTTTGTTTGAACGCGCTAATCTCAGGAACTGCTGGTTCGATTTGAAAAAGTATTTCAGTGTTGGATAGTACATTTATCGAGGAATGCTATAGGCTATATATCATCACGCTATGACCTATAGGAGGGAAGCAGTAATGACATTTCTAGCAAATACGAGGAAATTTTATTCGTGGTCCGATTGGTCGATATTCTATATTGATAGTCGGAATAGAACATTTTGACCGCCATTTTGAAACATGTATCTGCACCTGGGTGGAGCCGGGCCGGACCGCTAGTTATTTATAATTAATGATATCGTAAAAGTGCCATGTGTCTATAATTTATCTGCCTTGGCTTTATTGACAAATTCGTGCGGTTGCGACGTTTTTTTATTTATTCGATCATAATAACGATGGCACGTCTTAATTGACTAATAAATTGTACTGGTTAACTGCTGCCGTAAATACTATACGGTGGAAGTTAAGTTGTGCGTTTGAAGTTTACGTTAGTTAAACGCGCAATAGACGAGTTTATGACCAGTGGATTTCCAAAATGGTTATATGTATTTGAAATAACACTTACCAAATTATGACGAAATGAAATGAATTCAGTATTGCAGGATTATTGAGTAACTTTAAAAGTTATGTAAAGAAGCTATTATTTGTGATTTTTATTAATATTACCCAACAAAAAGCGAGCTTTTATTGTAACAATATAATGTTTATTATAAATAGCTGTGACGTCACATTGTGACATTCTACAAATAACTTTTCAAAAAAAGCCTTATTGTGGGAGTAATAATAACAATTCAAACAAAACGTATTCTTAAACGGTTTCTTTTGTGTCCGAAATGATTTTCACATTCTCCAAGCGTACGTAGACTAAACAAATGCTGGTGGTTACCACAAGTGGACATTGTTCGCCGGACAATGGGCATGCGGGCCCGTGGTTCAAGGTTCGTTGCCCCACCACAAATTACCCCCATGATCCACCGGCCGCACTGATACCATCGCCCATTAAAATAATAATGTTATAGAATTTACGTTCACGACATGCGAAGCTTATTATGAATGGGTTGACGAAACTGACGCGGCGTGCATTCGGTTATGGGAATCGTGTCGATTACTTGTAATTTGTAAGCGTTTTAACAGTTTAACCATGCGAGAAAAGCATAGATGTCGAAGTTATTTTTTTAAAAAGTATAGAATAGTCCTTATTTTTTAAATTAACTAGATCTTATTTAAAAAACTAGCCAAACAAACCCTAGATCAAAATATCAGCAATGAAATCGAAACGCAGGAACGATTATTGTACAAGTCGCGTAATGAAACACACCTATCTTATACTCGTAACTATATGCTAATTGGTACGTGTAATATTGAAATCCTTCAAGATATCTGCAATCAAATTGAACCGTTAGGTCAGATCGCGTAATGAAAAAGAGCTATCTTGCGTCTAAAGAGTTTATTATAGATAGCAACGGGTCATAATTTATTAAAATTAATTGATATTGATAACCTGTCGATATACCAATATTGAGCCATTTCTGTGATCTTATAGGTCTGTTAATTTTATCTGATCTCAGGATTTGTTTTAATGATAGCATAGATAGAGCAATGATAATTTGACAGCCTCCGTGGCGCAGTTGGTTAGACGTCGGCTGTGAAACGTAAGGCCGCGGGTTGGATTCCCGCACCAAGACAAATATTTGTGTGATCCACATATATTTTTTTTCAGGTCTGGGTGTTTGTGAGACTGAAAGTCTCTCGTAGTTCCTGATCCCACGACACCAGACATCTTAGTGTGGGTTCAAGACTATGTATGCGGTTGTTGGGCGTATTTATTTATTTAAATATGACTGGTCGGATGAATCGGATGTGTACTGATGTAAAAAAGTTCATAATATTAAACATTCAGCTCGTATGCACCATATTTGCCATGTAGGCGGCGAATGATATCACATGAAAGCGTAGGTTTGATTCCGTCTCGTACGTAACGGCTTTACTTACAAGGAATAATAATAAGATGATATCAGTTTTGGCAGGGAATGATATCATGCTTCTGTTAACTTATAACTTAGCCTTTCTGTCACGTACGGTGTTATTTTTTGAGGAATATTTGCACTGCTCTTGGGTCCTATATAAATATTGTACTAGAAAAAAATTATAGCTGTTTTTTTGCTATGTGTTTTCTGGTTTAACATCCCCGCATGTGAAAGACGCAATGAGTATATTGCACTGATGTCCTAGTTTCGCCTATCCCATTGGGAAAATGCGTGAGTTATGTACGTACAAATTAATAAAATATGACTCACACACCACATTCGCCAATACATCAAACATTTGTGCCAACATTTGCTCGTCGTAAACAGTAACAATGAGTTGAAGCGTAGTGTTGCGTAAGCAATTCCTATCGGCACGTGAAGCACACTGTTCACTTTCGCTCGCAAAGCGTTTGTTCGCGCCGTACGGGAACTTCATTAACACTGCTACATTACATTAACAATATGTTACGTCATTGATTGTTGCTGTCTCTAGGGCTTGAAGCTATTGTATTGATGGGATGGATACATAAATGATCAAGGAGACTCATTACTATTACTACAGGCACTTGTTTCTTTTATAATAGGGCCTTCTATAATTCGGTTGGTGTGTTTTATTACTGTATACATACATAATCGTCATGCTTGCATTACAAAGGGATAGGCAGAGCCTATGGACCTCCACTTTGCTCGATGTCATGATCAATACTACCTTGATTACTAGATAAAAGGCAAAGACGTTCCAGGAATTTTTCTAAATAGTAAAGTAGCATGAGTCATTTTTCGACACATAAATCCTACTCCTAACCCTTTGAGTACATAAGGAGGCCAACGAAACATGAAACGAATTATGAATGCACTCATCAATATCATCAGGGATTCCCGAACATTTCAATATATTTCTAGACAAAGCATTTCACCATCAGCCAGTCCTAACAATTGATACCAGTAACTAGCAGCACACATAATGTTTTACAACCACAGACGAATGTTTTACACCGCTGTCGAAACGTCTGCGACGAACACACGGGTTCGCGATAAAACATTTACGGCCATGCCAATGCTTGCGAAGTTTACTTCATGCACCATGCAATACTAGGTTATACTTGGATGATAAGCCTTTGTAGATTGCTTTGTGGGATTAGATTACTTGCAGCTGCAGTATATCTTTTAGTATATTTAATAGAATGCTGATTACTTATCCTTAGAAAAGGTCCTAACCGGTGTTCGTTTCAAACTGGGTTCCATTTTTGAAGTTTACTGGATTGATTTAATAATTCTGTCGCTCGTAAGAACTGAAATTAAAGCTTTTCAAGCTGGTTTTTGTAATTCAAGGTGTTGATTGGTTTTTTGCTACTGTTCATGAGCGGTCGTGTCGCTTACCATCAGGCGAACGGCACGCTTGTCTCGCCATTCAAAAAGCTTTTATACATGTAAAACAATACTATCTATTTTCCATTGATACATATTCGGCTAATAGTGAAGTCTGTAGTGGCTCGTGATAAAAGTACGGGAGCGTTCACGGCACCAAACATCAATTATACACAGGAACTGGACTTCCTTTCAATTTGGTTGCAACGCGATACCATATTTGACTGTGAGAGTTTTTTTGTACGTAACACACCCAAATATCGCACACACGTGTTGTATGCAGTGTTAGTGGATAACGTTAGTTTCATTGTAATAAAAAACAAAATAATAAGTACCACTGCAAAGCAAAAAAATAATATTTATTTCTTGAACTTGTGCTTGTTGATTAATTTTCTTAATGACTTGACTAGCCAACAAATCAAAATATATGCATAACATATTGATGGCGGGTCGCCCGTACCAAACATATAGATAGGATTTAAATGATATAAGGCATAGGTCCTACATTTATTGTGCCTCCATGCCACTACATTGGGTGCACTGGCTTGTTTTTATGAAAAATGATGTCAAGACGTTTTGATATATAAAAATAATTGATAGTGTGTTTTAATAAAGTATGATAAAATGATCCAAATTCTCTTTTATTAACACGGCAATAACTTTGTAATAAGCATATATAAATTTAGTATACAGAGATTTTAATATTTATTTAGGAGATTGTCTGTGGGAGTTCCAATATTCTTGCTGAAAAACAAACCATTTAATTCTTCTGCTTAAATGTTTTTAAACGATACGATAGTATATTGTTCACAATACAAAAAATCTATTGATCGAAGCATTGTGTCTTTATTAATTTATTCTCTGGCTTGAATTTAAATGTCTACTTATTACTGCGCGATTTTTAATTAAATTTGCACATGTATTGTAATATGAGACGGCGTGGGAATAAATTAAGGCAATTCTCTATGGACAGTATTGAACCTACTGAATATGGGGTGGGCTGCCAGATAATTCTGGCAGCCCACCCCCATAATGGTATAATTACCACTATGAGGATATATCGTCATACATACATATATCATCATAGTATACATTAAAATGTACCTTTGAAATTGTTTACGTTGTTGCAGTCACTAAAATCATCTTGATGGGGAAACGCAGTGAAACGTGAGTAGGCTATTTACTGGTAAATAATGATCGTATATTTGAATTTAAAAAAAAAGTTGTTACAATGGCCTTATAAACTATTAAAAGTACAAGTAGCCTTAAAGCTTACATTATAATCGAAAAGGACACATTTTATTTTAATATTTTTTTTATAGAAATCACCAATAACCAAATAACATTCGTCAAATACAAACCGCTTTCTAAACGTGCCTGGAGCAAAAAAAATACCTGTAGGCATTTCCTCTTTGGATGGAAATCACTATCCTCTATATTAACTGGTTAGATTTGATTATTTTGGCGCTCAATACAATTATGCCGGTCGGTCGAAACGGGGTGAATAAACAGATTGATCTTGAAAAGCAATGCATTTCACTCACAATTTCATACATATTGATTTAAAACCAATATTGATATTGTGTTTAATTCACACGGAAACAGAATCAATGACATCTGTGTTATTAAAGGTTAAACTTGCCGTAAGTTAGGATCACTAAGGGTGCCTGTTCAATTGGACAAAGAACCTAATTCACAATTGCAAGTCCTAGGCTTGTAGTCACAATTTACGACAGTTTAAGTAGGTGCAATGAATTTATGAAGAGTTACTCGTGTGTACAGTGCTGCGCGGTGATCGTAACGTGAGTTTATTATCGATACTATTGGGAGTTTGATAAAATGATTCGTGGTAGAGGATTCGCACGTAGGATTGTTTGGGTGATTTCAATTGAAAAATATTTACACTTTGTGCTCATTTAATAAGTTAGTTTGTCAAATTTAGTTTCCATTATTGTTAATGATTTACCAAATTAATGTCGTTAATCGATTGAGACTTATACTAAAGAAAAAATTATCTGTATTATGGGTAAGTCAATTCACAAAACTAGTGTCGTCGTTGGGACTGTGGTTATAGTGATTTGAACGAAGCATTTAATGTTGCGATTTTATTAAAATGCACATTTTTTTCCGATGTGTTCGTAATGTAATGTTTACCCTTAAATATATACATTTAATATTTACGCCACTTACTTCCACTACCAGATCCCTCAAACATTTCCGATATTAATTTATTCGTAAATACCGCAAATGTGACGTTAATTGGCATTAAATGTGAAAGTAATATGTAGCAAGTACCGTGTCAATGCGGGATGGTAGGTTGAGACATGACAGTGGAAATCCCGTCGCGCGACTGTCCCGTTCCTCTACGGATCCGAATTATGCAATCAGCCACGCATGGTATAGGACAATAGACAATCGGGCTAGAATGTGATGAAAGTGGTAAATTATTCCGCTTTAATCTCTAGTTCTGTCACTACGCCTGGAGTTTGTCCTAGATCATATTTGTGGCTTCTGTTTGTTGCAATAGTTTTGAGCTCGTGGTAAATGAAATGCATGAATGAATACTATTTTATTTGAATAAGGTTAATTTAATTGATGAGGTTTTGCCAGATCAAGTTTCATTCATTTAAAGCCAGTTGATTATCTTCTTACCCCCCTTATGCAAAAGAAGTTAACGCAGTGTTTAGTTGCCGTTAATATGAACTGTCACTTAAAATTTATTCATAACCGTCAAAAATCACTAATCGCGCTATAATAAGCGCATTAACTTTAAAATGGCCGAGACCCATGTTTAAGCAAATTTTAAGCAGAAAGATGGCGGATTTTTCACTGTCAAATTAGCGTTATCAATTGTCATCACTTTGGTTACCAAAACATTTTCGTTTTTAAAGAGCAAAATAATAAATTATTGCCCGACTTCAAAAGAGGAGGTAATCAATTCGACAGATTTTTTTTTTGTATGTTTGTTACGCGATTACGCCGGCAATTGTGAACCGATTTTGAAAATTTCTTTTTTGTCGGATATCATGATATACAGGGTTGGTCCCATATAACATTGGTGAAGACCTGATGAACATCTTAGGATCTGCGACCAGAACTCCTCAAAATTAAACGGTCCAGCATTAATTCTTTTTTTTAATTATAATGTGTTGTGCAAAAATGTCTCTAAGTTGGCCGTCGAAATATCCGTCGGCATAAAAATATATAAAGTGGTGAATACTGAATATTGATGTTGATGAAGTTCGAGTGTTCGAAGTGGCTGCGGAACTATCAGTAAATACACAGGTAAGCCGAACTGATACTATACCTACTATATCAGCCTATATTTGGGTGCGGATTTACTTTACCTAGGTACCATAGAAATTTTACAAATCGCTATGGTGTGCAGGTTTCCTCACGATCTTTTAATGCATGCCATGATAATTGCCTATCAATACAAACATGACTCCGAGAAATCAGGTGTGCCCTGGACTAGAAAGCGCGACCACCGTGTCCATTTTGCAGCCGCGTCTGGCCCGTTTCCCAACAGGCCACCGTGCATTCGAAATGGTCTTATTTGCGATTAATTAGAGAAACAAGTACTGTAATGTTTTCAAGTTTCTGCATTAAACAACCACACAGCTTGTTGAATGAACCTAATCTAAACCTTTGTACTCATAATTTCAAATTTATTTTATTGGATGGCTACATTCTGATATCATTTGTTTCAGGACTTGAACCATTGACTTGAACAAACACACAAATATTGGAGAGAGGTGCTGTACCATCTATATCCATGGAACATACAAACAATTTTTGAAGAGGTTAAAGCAAGAAATTAAATATAAATAACAAGTAGAAGATAAATAAGAAGACATCTTTTTAATCAGGCATCAACATTGAAGTGCATTGAGGACTTCGTACCATTACCAAATATATAACGTCCCAAGTTTGTTTGTTCATTTTAGCCACAGAAGTCCACTGTTGGTCTCCTAATAATCTTCACATCAACCTTTTGGAAGTTGCCCGCATCAAGTGGTTAACAACAAATCATTATTTTGGTCTATAATAATGCAAGCATCAAATTATTTTTCAATTTGTGTCATATAGATATAGATATCACATGATATAGATAGATTTAGAGGTTTTGTAAATAAAAATGTTGAACTGCATGTACTACATTTTATTCTTAAGTTTTCATAGTTATATTTATATTAAATTATTTTTCGAATAATGCACTATTAAATTAATTATAGGCAATTGAATATTCAAAATTAATTATAATATTTATTAAACAATTATTTTTCCCTATATACCTCAGTATCTATAAAAGTATGTTGTAAAAACATCATGTTGTGTATTTTGCCTGGACAATATCCTTGAATATAGGGTAATAAATATGGTCAGGTATTTTAGTAACAATATGTATTTATTTATTGAAAAATTACAATTATTTAACTATCTAACCCCAAAGTAAGCAAGCCGCTGTCTTGGGCACCCTTGCAACAATGGGTGTGTGTGGTGGGTTAACAATATTAGGAAAACAGCATTTAAAAATCAAAAATAACAAACTTAATGAAACTCCAACACTTTTTATGTAACATTATTAATAATAATAGGAAATATGTATGTTGGGATGTGTGTGTGTGTTTGTGTGCATGTGAGAGAAAATGTGTATATTAATTCATTTGTCAATGTAAGGCATATACACCTATTTGGTCGAAGGATATTTCAATCGCATAATTTTCTTCCTTACAGCAGTTCTTTATATCACATTTTTAATAATAGTATAAATCGGGATTGAAGGTAATGGAATGTTGGCAAAAATAGATCTGACATACACAGTCTGATCTGACACATATTATGCTTATTTTGTCCGACAGCTAATGCAGTGGGATTATTTTGTATACTAAAATTCTATAGTAGTAAACAAATACTTACATATTATATTAGTAATAAAATATACATCTCAAGAAAAATCGGAATACCTTATAAGTTAATGTTGTGTGAAGAATTTAAGAAAAATGTGTGTATTTAGGTATAATGTCAAATGTTGTTTAGTAGTGAATAATATGAGTTGATGTTCTGAATTCAAATTAAATTAAACACACTCTTCTGATAATCATTACAAAACGTTCAACTTGCAAGGTGTTTCAATTTTCTGATGAGAAGTATAGTAAAGTTTAATATAATATGTAATTGAGTTCTACCAATAAGGGTATATTTTCAGGAGTAATTTCTTGAAATCTATTTGCTTAAGTGCACTTTATTTCTTTAATAGTTTCGAAGCCAATAATATATCGGGTGATCCGGCAAGATATAACCTCTCTTCTTATCCTTGTATCAAAATATTGTTACCGACAACCTGGCTGTCAGTAATTATGTTTCTCATGTAGCCAAATCCATTATTTTCTGAGTGCTGAAAAGAAACAAATGTTATTACCAATATGTAGCCTTAGGGAAATACAATATGAAGACGTATGTTTAAATACATACTACAACAAATAATCATACTTTTGTACAGTTGCATTTTAGGCGTAATATCACAATATCGCCGTCCAGAAAGAGAATAAAATACACTACATTAGCTCACAAAAACACTTCGATTTCAACATTTTAAGATAAATTATATGTTCAAAAAACACACAAACAAACAACATAGACAAATACGTTGTCTTTTTTGATTCCATAGACAAAATCTGTTTGAAATTACAGATTATAGCACTGAACAGTGAATGATGGGGGAATGAAATCATTTTTTTTCCATAAAGTGGCAACATTCGCGGCCTAATTTACCGTATTAGTTATTATATGTCAAAAGGAATCTTACTGGTGGTAGGTCTCTCATATGTGAGAAAGCCATCTGGGTAGGTACCACCGCAATGTCTATTTCTCCCGTGAAACAACACTGCTTAAATGCACTGTTGTGTTTCGGATTGAAGGACATTGTAGCCAGAGCAACTACTGGACATATTGATACTTAACATCTTATGTCTCAGGGATGGCGAGCGCAGTGGAATATTGCTACTGTTTATGAGCGGTCGTATCGCTTACCATCAGGCGAACGGCTTGCTCGTCTCGCCATTCAATGCAATAAAAAAAAAAATCTTATGAATAATTATGCGTGGCTGAGCGTATTCAACGTTTTATCTCCTCTTAAAAATATTTAACTAATTTACGTTATTATGGTTGATTAGCGATTTCTTATGAATAAGGGGGTTATTATTTAATTTATATTGTATGAGAAGACAACTGCTTAAAGGCCTGGTCTGTCGAAGGATACCGCGCGGCACCTGCGGTAAGCGGCAACGTAATGACGTCATGCAACGTCAGTTCCACATAACAACAAAAAAGGTGGTCCACGTATAGGTTTACTCTGTGCGTAAAACCGTTGACCAATGGGAGAACCGTTCATTGACAACCAACGTTACTATGACAATTTCGCATTGAAGTTTACTTGAATGTCCATGACACAAATAACAATAATTTATGTTCGAAACATACATAATTTATTTAAAAAAATGTTTGTGCGTCATTTTAAATAAACTGGGTATATATGTTTATGAGACAATTTTCGCAATATTGATACGTGATAAAAGTGGTTCGTATCATCTAATGAAATACACGTTGTGCTGTATACATCCTTTTTCGGCTAAACAACTTATTGTCAGAACAAATTAAATTTTCACTGGATTTATGTAGATATCCTTTCTTACATTATCGTTATCGATCGTACCGTATTGGGTAAAAGTAAATTCCATAACGATAACATTATTTTCCTATAAATTGTCACAAGCAAAACCTGGAACAATACTGATGGACACTTTTTACAATAATAATTTTATTTTAGTATTTAACCAGAATTCATAACACAGAGCTCAAAATATATATGCGTAGGTGTAAGTAGCGCAAATTACAATACATATAGAGGGGGTTTTAATGGAATGGGAATGGAAAAAAGGGGAAAACACAGAACTTGATACTAAGTTGAGGAATTACATATTTAAGATTGCACCCTGTCGTCACATGATGCACTCCAGGTGCTAGGAGAGTGGTGCTACTTGTGTCGAACGGCGATAGTTTATTATATATTGTAGGTGGATTTTGTAAATAACTACGACGATAATATACAACCATTATACAACGAATGTTTGTATATATGCTGATATAAAACCTCATCATAAGATTCTTTGTAGCTATTTTTTCGGGCTCATATAAAAAGGCGGGTGCACTTAAACGATTGATGTTTTTATTGGGTTTGTTGTTTATATTTCTTTCTATGCACCTATAGGGATAAAGCCACTAGCGTGGTGGACTATAGTATGGCCTAACCACTCTTAATCGTATTCTCGATTGTAGAGGAGACAGTGCTCTGCAGTGGGAGTATATGGGCTGATAAGTGCCCTGCGAATAGGGATAAAAAACTGATTGTATATAGATACTGTAGTGTATGATAAATTCATTACTCTTAGCATCTGTCGTCTCGAACTATACACTACGCGAACCAAGGGTGAATGAGATAGATCATAGACGTGGCGGACGGAACGGGGGTAAAGACGTGGTGTATAGCAAACGAGCCGATAAATATTAATAATTGTATTCTACTACAATGTTACAATATTAACCGTAAATAAATCGTCTCCAATTGTACCGTGATCAGTTGGGAACTAAATCCGTTGCTATATTTGTTAAAAAGCATGGGGTACTAGGTACTTAGAACAATTAAAATACAATTCCGTTCGCCATTTTTATAACAATAAAATAAATGTAATTGACCCCATTTTTATAATCTTGTACTTATTAAATATTAATTAATTTTTGCTTTTTAATTGTATCTTTTTTTACCAAAGCAAGGTTTTAAAGTTTTATTCCTACGTGGTGTAATATTGCGCCATTGTCATTGGGAACGTACGTGAACTGTATTAAACGTACTGTGCGGCAGCACATAGTCGATATACGCGCCACAGCCTAAACAAATTTTTAAACCAAACGAAAATTGATAAAAATATTGTCCTCAAATAAATCCATTGCGCAAATACGCTTACCGCGACGAAATGATGAGAATGACGGCACGTTGTGCGGCGTATCCGCCCCGCGCTTCACCGCACTTGCCCCTCTACACCGACGCATATTGTGACAGTACAAAAGACCAGTCTTACCGTCACCCGGTTGACCCCTCACCGCAGACGCTGGCTGACGCATACTGCGGCGGAACGTCATGTCAATGTCAATGTTTTTCATACAAAACCGAGTTGGACACCGCATTCCGCGCAACGCAACGCTGTGCGTAGCTTCGACAGACCAGGGCTTTAGATAACATAGACCGCGTTAACTTCCATAAGGATAAGGGACCTAAGCACCCTGCGTCCACCTTGTAATTACACCTCCGATGCTCCGTTTGTCAATTTTATTACTAGAAACGACAATCGACATTTCAAATTACGTAAATTATAACACAATATTTAAATCCAATATCGATTATTCAGTACCAATACAATCCAATACATGACAATGGGTCGCATTAGCAGCGTCATTAGTACTCTGGTGTGGTAGTGTTTTGTTTTATGCTCACGACGCGACGCAAAACGCCGCGCCGTGGCGACGCGAGGTCGGATCACACAGCTGACCAAGGCCAGGGTGCTCTTGTTAAGGATTACAGGGTTTTTAAATGTGGTTCTGTGTGGAGAAAGTAGCTAGGTTCTGTATTCAAACCAATCTGTTCCCAATTAAAGTATTTAAAAATATGTTTTGAATCGTCTATCAACTCTGCTGGCTTTGGGATGTGTTGATGTTAAAAAGATGAAACTGCGCAAGAAAATTTTATAGAAACACAAACGTTTATATTTTTTATCTTATACCATCTAAGTATTAACTTTGAATTATAACAATGTACATATTTTATATGTGGCCTTAGGTAATTGATATTCGTAAGGCGATGCTTAATTATGCTTAATTTTGATTATTCAATATAAGATTTACAGCTAGATAAACTGTTTATACTACTTCGGTTACTAATTATAATATCATATTTATGTAAATAATATTATCGTTATTAAAACTTGATCAACCTACACACCTTTTTGTCATGATGGAAATTGATTGGGATTGCGCCCACATTGTATCGGCGCGGCGGTTGAGGTATACCGGATGTCCATTATAATAAAGCTACATGGTGGTCATAATTAGCAGCTCTTATGTAGATACTTGGTATCTTACAAGAATGAGAAAAATGTAACTCCTAAATTCCCTTATTAATTTATCTTTGTGATTGATTTGCGGGTTAAAGACAAGTTAGACATTCCCGGAAACTTGGCGAGCTTCAATGCTCGCTGTCATTAAAATGCTTGCCACTGTTTAATCCTGGCATACCGGAATTGCATCGGGGTGAGGGCGGAACAGTCTCCAAAATGAAAATAATGTTAACCTAATGCATTGATAAATTTCAAAGTATGCTTGTGTATCATAAATCCTAGTTTAATACAGACCAGCGCAAAAACTAGTCTAACCTAACCCTAAAGCTGATCTAATGCATGTGTATAGAAAGGAGAACATAATGAGCCATCATCATCGACCTTAGCGTTGATGCGACGACCGAGGTCGCGCGATCACGCCGCGCCGACACAAGGCCGATGCACTTGCATTACGGAATGTACGCTGCAACCACTCGTCATACATATTACATATTATAGGCTCGCGAATGTCTGCTCGCAGTAGCACTATTTAAAGTATGTGAATAGAAAGAATATAATAGCTACTAGCATCGTCGACCTCATTGTTGTTGGGAATTGGGATGATACGATGGAGACGCGAGGTCGCGCGATCACGCCGACACAAGGCCGATGCACTTGCATTACGGAATTTATGCTGCAACACGCATCACACCTACTAGTGGTTCGCGAACCTCACCTTCCAGATTAACGGTATTCTGCGCATGTATTCGTGTTACGATGATTTTAAATGTGATAAGCGGAAATTACTGCGTTTATACGAACCGTATATGGTATACATTTGCATCTTTATTAAAATAATGCTTTGTGAAGAAATATGATCCTGGGGCGAAACAACAAACAATATAATTATCATTATTATAATTTTGTTCCTATTAAACAAGGTTTCAACGCTTTTGAAATTATGAATGTAATAGCATCCTATTACCATAAAAACAGTACGGAATATCTAACGTAACCCCAAACCAAATATTAATTTGATCCAGCATTGTTATAAACGCATCAACTCGCTTGAATACTATGCACAGCAATTACAACACACCCGGAAATTACAAAAAAAATGTTTATACGGCCGAACAATTCCCACGCAAATTATAATGTGATTTAAATTAATTAGAATAACAAAAATCCCGTTGCGCACACATCCCGACGCACGCAGTGGCGCGACACTACGTCGCTGTTCCGATAATGAATAATATGTATTAGCATCAGCTAATGCAGACAATCTATACATATAAATAAAATTGAAGTGTTTTAAGAGTGAAAATAAAAAAAAATGTCCTACTACATATCGTATATACACGATACCTGTGCCGAAAATGATATTTAAATTTTTTTTGTCTGTCTGTCTGTTTGTTCCGGCTAATCTCTGAAATGGCTGGACCGATTTTGACGGGACTTATTTTGTCAGGTAGCTGATATAACAAGGAGTAACTTAGGCTACATTTATTTTAGAAAAATAAAGCAATGTTGCAATGCCCGTGCGCAGCTCACGCGCATGCCAACATTGGGCCGTCACGTCAGGCGCCTCCCACCACTTCTCCCACCAACGAATCAATATCACATTTACAAAATATTGTATATAAAGAATTTTTTCAATAAAGCTAATACGAAAATAAATGTGTAACGGGAGTTTACCGCCGCTCGCTAAGAGATAGCGCCACCGTAGAATTAGATCGTGGTATGGTTTCGTTACAAAGTTGATAATTAAAATAAAAATGCAAAAACCAAAAACAAAAACTAAATAAACTAATTAACTTTTTTGTTAAATTCCACGCAGACGAAGTCGCGGGCACAGCTATTATACACACACAGGGTATATCAAGACTGCTACCGAAAACGAAGCCGGGTGGTAGTTTAAGCGACTTCCAACACAATGCAACAGAAAAAGTTGCAAAAAAAAGCGACAATTTTTTTTGTACTTTTTTTCCTATTGCCATATTTTGGTGGTAAATACATTTTTTCCTAAAATAATAGTGTATACCCTTTAATTTATAAATACTCTAAGATATAAGAGAGTTTAAATTATTATTTTAGCAAAATCTATGGATTTACCACCCAAAAATGACGGTATTTAAAAAATCATAAAAAATAATTGTCGCGTTTCTATGCGAAATTTTTAATTGCATTGTGTCTGAAGTCGCTTAAACTACCACCCGGCTTCGTTTTCGGTAGCAGTCTTGATATACCCTGTATAAAGGAATAATCCCGTGGTAAACAAATCATTGTTTACCACGGGATTATCCCTTTATATAATTTTGTAGTATTTGTTTCTGATGGTGGGTAAGTTCAAGAAACTGATGTTAGTCTAAAAAATAATATTTTATGACCTTAGATTAAATGGAACGATTAGACAAAAAAATTGCTCAGTAGTTGCTGAGAAGGCCCGATAATGTGATAACCATTAAATTATACAAAATCTAAAATTTTATACGGATTAGTACCAGGGTATCATATTATTATGTTCTTAGAATGTAAATGCTTGCGGATGTTTTGTAATGAAAATTCAATTGATGGAAATTAATTCATTGACAGCCATCGAGCTATTGGATAACGTACGTAATCTCGAATACGCGAGAAATATCGAGTAACATTCGAGTGACGTTCGCTGTCGATAACACGAAGTAGCGGTCGAATCCTTTAGCGATGCATCGACAACACAGTGCATATTATAATGAATCACTGCAACACTGCAACACCGCACTTGACATACTTTCCGAACAAAGAAGTAGGAACTCGTTACGAATGAACGGCAGCGAGTTACCAAGTCTCTACTTGATTATGTCAATTTGTTTTTGCCTGTATTGTTGTTTACATCCTTTATGCCTTATGGGGGTGTAATAGACGTTATTCGAATAAGTGAGCTACAACTCATCAACATTGTTCGTTTGTGTTGATCTACGAGTTCGCTCTTTGTGTTTTGGTATTCCACTCAAAATACTGCGAAATAATTGTGCCGATATTTTGTGATTCTACGTCTCTGACGATTTCACCTAAAGTGACTTCACGTTTTGTGAATTCTTGCCCATATTATAAATGTTGTCACTCTACATAGTGTTTTTGTTCCTGGTTAAGGAAATATGTATGTATGTATCTTATGAGTTGTTGAATACTTCCTAAGCATAAATCCTTGCGTATTTTTTCCCAGGCACTGTTGATTGACGCTTGTTAGAGCAGAAGTTGTCGACGTAAGAACTTCGAAAAAATAGATTATACTAGCAAACTATGTTGTATTTTTTCTCTATTTCTAAAACACAAAACCATTAATACGTAATCAATTTACCAATTAATTGAATAATACGCAATACATTGCGGCCCGCGGTCCGGCTGTTTACGTGCACGCGTTATCACAGGGGACGTAGCAAAGTTATCAGTGCAGCGCGGTGCAACGGCCGACTATTTTGTTAATTGTTTGCCCCCTGATACCCCCGGACCCCCTGCGTCCCCCGCACTACAGCGTCGACTCGTCGAGTGTCATCGCAAGTCAGTTGAGAAATTACTTGCCTTTTATCTATGTTTAGTTTGCTTTCTTTTTTAAACCTAAAGTGGTAATGGTAATGGAAAAATATACCAAGAGAATTCGGTTTGCAGTTTGATATGGTAGGTTTGGTATTTAATATAGAATGTGATAAAGGTGAGATTTTTTATGTATATATATATTTTTTTAATATCTCTAAATACTCTATTACATGTACTCATTGATGATATTTCAAATACATTATTATGCAAACTAAAATAATGTTGATGTGTGTATATAAAGGCTTTTCGTCGGAAATGCATTGAGTTAAATATTAGTAATCAACAAATATTGAAATTAATGTAGTTGGTATTAGCAATAATTATGTAATTATTATATTTTGCAATTGCTCATTGGTAATGGCTTATCGTTTCGTGCAAATGTATTTATTCAATAAATATTAGTTTATTATGATGAATCAATAAGGATCAATCCAATTTCAAAAAACACATTATACAACTTATTACAGACAGATAATTTAATAACTAAAGTATATGTTCAATGTTGCACAGTATCATGTATTATTTTACAAAATTAGGTATACCTCACCCTCCTTTTTGTTGTATGTTTTTTTTTTTGCAAACCTTTATTATTGTTTTCTACAACTCTTATATTTCTTTTATAATGTTTCTGTGTTTGTATGATTGGTCTAGCTTGAATCTGACGATTTTTTTATTTTTATGTTTTGGCCTCTCACACTTATTAATTTTGTAGTGTAATTTTCATATCTTAATTGTTGCTTTTTTTATATATCAGCGCCAATAAACATATTATTTGTCAATAATTTGAAACCTATTATTAGCCTTAATTTTGTGTAAGTCCAATGATATGTAACTCTTATTTGTAACGCCGTTGGTTTCTTTAAATAAATAAAATAAAAATAAAATCAGTAATTAAATACTATTTGCATAGGGGAAACAAAGATTACCTTATTAACATAATAGACTCCGCAGAACTATTAACGAAATCTGGTCATAGGAATTTTCTTCGTCTTCTTTTCTTGAGCCACAGAAAGTCAACTGCTGAACATAGACTTTTCCCATAAGGACTTCCACATTGATCTGTTGAATGTCACCTGCATCCAGCGACACTTGAACGAATATTAACTAGGTTTTCCGTCCACCTTGTAGGCGGGAGTCAGACAATGAATGCGCTTGGCGTACGTGGCCTCCACTCCAGAACATTACGGCCCCACCAGCTATCAGTTGGTCGCGCTATGTGCTCGGTCCTAATCTTTTGGGCAATGTCGGTAACCTTTGTTCTCCTACGGATCTCCTCCATAGGAATTTTATCGACATTATTCTAATGGAAACATTGTATGATTTCCTTTATTGTTATTTGTGCTCTGGCATTAGGATTATGAATATTATGATAGGCTGACACGTCCACAGCCTTCTTTTGTTATTTCTTGGTAACTAGGTTTTTCTTAATGTCCAAAGAAAATATGGATTCTCCACATCTATTTTTGAACAATACGGTTTTACGGAATGATAACAAATTACCCTAAAAGAAGGGAACCTGCTTATTTCGTACACGATGAAAGATGTTTTACTATGCGTGCGCGTCCGTCATGCATCGATATCATTTACGCAGTTTGTTTAGTCTACGCATCTGATGTGTTGGGTATTTTCGGTTTTATAAAACGAGAATTTCTTTTGTAATCACTGGAAATATGCGCGCGTAAGTCCCGCGAATGTAATCCTGCTTTGTGTGATGCTATAACTATAGATTACGCGGTATGGCTTGTGTGTTGTTAAGAATAAAATTTAGATCATGAATGGGTGTATTTAACATTTTGCTATTATGGTGCAGGTGTAGTTATTAACGTTCGCATACTACCTCCTACCATTATTATCGTTAATCCTCAAAGGTCGGCCACATCCATGGTTCTTTTCTCTTCTTTTCTGTTCTTTAGTTTTTTTTCGGTTTTATTAATGGTCGATAGCCATCACTGCCTTTCATATTAGGTTTGATCCTTCGTCGTGCAAAGCATATGGCCACTGCGAATCTATACTTTAACTACCCACGGCTTATTGTCCTATTTTATTTCTCACAATTATTTTTTACTGCGCTTAAAAAGTTTTGACAATCTCACGGCTGATCTCCAAAAATAATGCAGCAAAAAACCCCGCTATGTTTTTTACTAGACCGAAAAAAATCTGCGGAATTTGTAAATATTCTTTGTTATATTTAGCACAATCGATAGAATAGGGACGACAAAGTAGTTATTTGGGACTTCTTTTTTGTATTCTGGTATTTAGATTAAAGAATTCAAGCTGTTTGCGAAAATGTATATTTTCGGTTCATTGTAACTTGTGAAAAGCATGTTTCCAGCTTTGAATCACTTCTGCTTCTAAATATTTATCAAAAATATTCAAGACAAACTCTTTATTACTTTAATAAATAATTGTAGAACAATGACGAGGAAGTCAGATGCTTTCCTTTATGTAAGTCATATGGAAATTTCACAAGTTTTCCGCTTACGTTAGTAGTCATTATTCTTGGATTAGGTGACTGAAAACCCATCGTCATTATCATAATCAATCCGTTGCAATCTGCTGGACATAGGCCTCTCCCAAGATAAGCCACGGAGCCCAGTCTGCTGCTTTATGCATCCAGTCGTTGCCAGCACTCTGGTACAAGTCATCCCACCATCTAGCATGAGGCCGTCCCATGCTACCACACTAAAATCCAGACCATGGGTAATTTATTTTGCCAATTCCTTCCTTCTGAATTGTTGGACAGAAGACAGAGAATAACATATACCTAGTTTAAACTTATAGGAGATTATAAATATTAAAGTATACAGGGCGATCTAACCCCGCTCCACATCCATTATGAATGAATATTTCTAAAGTAATGTTCTATGTTTACATAGTATGTAATTTTGGGCCGCGTGACGTCATCAGTGAACTCTGTCGGTACAGTCCAAGGTTACAACGCCCGCTTTTTATCGCGCTCACCTAGTTTCATGTTTTTTTTTTCATCGGTCAGGACATTGTTTCTAGATGTTTACAAACATAACTGTGACATTGGTGATTTATTATATTGGTCGTAAAAGGTGTGTCTTTGTGTCATATAGTAGCATTGATATCTCTTTTATTTATAACTAGCGGCCCGGCCCAGCTTCGCCTGGGTGCATATATTTTTTGATTCCACTCCACACCAAATACATGTTATTTTTCGTATAAACTCTTGTATACCTAAACATGACGTAGCTGTCCTACTGTCCGGCTCAATCCCGTCTCATCCGTATGTTCAGTCTCTTCCCGATCCGTCCCGTCCTTTCTCTTTATTACCCATCCCGTCTTATAACGTGCATTTACATTTCGTCTTATCAAGTCTGTCAGCTATCCCAGCCCTCTCCCGTACCTTCCACTCTATTATATCCCGTCTCTCCATATACATGTACATATAAAGATTGCCTTATGAAATGTTGACATTAAAAACTTTTGTTAGTAATAAAGTAAAAAAAACATTACAGGCGTTGTTAAGTTATGCGCTTACCAACACATTTTGCGATTCATTTTTATATTATAGAAGAAGATATAGTCCACCCCGCTGGCTTAGTGCGGGTTGGCGGATTTTATTTGACGTAGAAATTAATCCGAAAAGTCAGAGGTGTGTCCTGGAATTTGAACCCGTGACCATCGTAAACTTGTTGGCAGTCGCGTCTAGTACGTTACCATATACAAATTAATAAAACCTTCATACTGCCTTACCAGGTGACGTAAGTAATAAAACAAATATTTAAAAATATAAAACTGCATATCGTTTCATTATAATGTCTAGATACGGCATCAACGTAGTAATATTTTTTTTTTTCTTGAGTCTGAAAACAATACTAATGCGGAATTTAAATTTGTCCCCCAGCGCATCTAAAAGTATCAATTCAAAAAACAATGTCCTTTATGAAAACGAAAAATTATAATTAGATATATTTTGGTGTACTCCGGCAAAACGCTTCGATAGAGTATACCTTGTTTAAAACTGTTGCAATAATCTCAAAAAACAATGGGCTATTTTGGTAGATGTGGACATCGTTTTAATTTACATTTAACAAAATTATGCGCAAGACGCCGTATCTAGATAATATTATACTGGGTATCTCAAGACTGCTACCGAAAACGAAGCCGGGTGGTAGTTTTAGTGACTACAAACACAATTCAACTAAAAATTTCGTAAAGAAACGCGACAATTATTTTTTATGATTTTTTAAATATCGTCATTTTTGGGTGGTAAATCCATAGTTTGTGCTAAAATAATAATTTAAACTCTTTTATACCTTAGATTATTTATAAATATAAGGATATACACTATTATTTTAGGAAAAAATGCATTTACCGCCCAAATATGGTAATAGGAAAAAAATAACAAAAAAAAAATTGTAGCTTTTTTTTGCAACTTTTTCTGTTGCATTGTGTCTGAAGTCGCTTAAACTACCACTCGGCTTCGTTTTCGGTAGCAGTCTTGATATACCCTGTATACACGATGTACACATTTTTTGAATTTTGTTCTATTTCGTCAGCCGTCAATGAAAGATAATGGAAAGATAGATCATTTTACGTTGGATGGTAGTTGAAGCTGGACCGTCTTTTACGTCTCCCGTCAAATAAACAAGGATCATCCTATATTGGCTGGACGCATCACGCTTGAACGATACCCAAAAAAAAAGGTTTTTAGTATCTTCCTTAGAAATTTTCCAACTTTTCTCACTCCTGAAACCTTCCCAGGACTTTCACGAATATTTCAAGACCAAAATAAGCCAAATCGGTCCAGTAGTTTTTGAGTTCATCGATGACATAAAAATAAACATTCATTTTTATATATATAGATTACAAATGTTTTTATGGAGTTAATTCTATTGTTTCTGTATAGATTTTATAGCGGATAATCTAAATAATCTAAATGGTTATCTTAATCAAGTAATGCTTTATAACATCTAACATCATAGCGTGCAAATTTCCTGACAGTAATTTCCCTATAGTGAAAAAGAAAATAAATTTAAGTAAAAGTTAAAAAAAATAGATATGTAAATTGGATTTATTGGACGAATGTGCAAAATTAATACATTTCCGTTTTATTAATTTCGTGCTGAAATTCCAAAACGGCAGATACTTCAATCAAACAGAACACGGAATACCTTACCATAATAGCACGATACGTATCGATAATAATATCTGCACAAACCATTGCCATATACCGACTACGGTATTTATCTATTAGCTCACAAAGGAAGCAATGGATACGTACGGAGCGCAATAACATTGTTAAAATTCTTATTCTATTTCTTCCACATGGCATTACAAAAAGCCCTGTCTTCCCGTCGGATATGAAACAAGTGGCGACTTGTAGAGACAAAGCGTTCCCTGTGGATTCGCTTATTTCCTGGCCAGACGTAGCAGGAAACGGGATGGCAACGTCTTTCTGTCCCGATACGATGGTACTGCCGAGTAAATACTCGCTGTCTTCGAAGGTTTTGTAATTTAATTATTATAAGTAATTAATTTGAAAATAAGGCTTAGAAGTTAGATATTAGCTGTAGCTTAGGACTACCGGTGCCTATTATATTATATTGGATATATTATGTCTAGCAAGCATTGTTAATTATTCAGGTGGATTATTAATCTATGTCATTTTATGACCCTTAATATATACAAAAAATGACTGCTAGAGTGTAAAAAGATCAAACCAACAAACTATGACGCTTTCAAAAAATTTTAAATCTCAATAATTGCTGCACCTTTGCAGACTACTCAATTCACAAAGAATAAAGCACTGAGCTTAGTAATGAAGAATACTGTAGCGAGTCTAGGAGCATTGTCTTTGCGTTCCGAGCGCGCTCAGTAAAGTGGATTTTGAAATTTCAATCAGCACAAACCGGCCGAAGTATCCGAGTGGAGCGTTTATCGCCGCTCGATGTGATTTGAAAAGGAAATTGAGTTTGTGAAGGCTGTTGTTGAAGTTGGCCGTAGTCGCTTATCTGTCGTACACGCAGCTTTTTCTAGCATTACCGCGGTCTGCGGTTGCGGTTGAAAAATCTATTTTTGTTATGATATATTTTTTACTCGTGGCTTCGGTGACTATATTATAAATGTAGATTAACATTCTGTTGTGTTCCTGCTTTGAAATCCTGGCCTCTTAAAGTACTAATTATGCTAATTAGGCTGAGACGCAACTTTGAAGCTAGTTAGGTTTTCAAAACGGCTAGTTTGTCTGAAAATAAAAATATCAGTAACAGCTATTTATACATGTAATTTGAAAAAATAACAACCAATAACATACAACATAACTATAACTCACATATGACCATTTAATTGACTCTGAATATATTATATATATTTATTCGTGTCATATTTTGTTTATAATTTTTTTTTTATTTTATTTATTTAATACCCAAACGAATTTGTTGAATAATATTATTGACGTAGTTTGCTCTTAAACATTTTTATCATCAAAAGAAAAATATCGACGCGGCCGTAACATCCGCGCTGTTCCTTTTGTACACGTGAAAATGCACATGAAAATAAAGTTAAAAGCAGTTTGTATAAACTGCGCCGTCGAAATCAATTGAACTGCGTTCGGGGCGTCACGCGGGGTGCGCCCGGTAACCTATTTCCATCTAGCCGCGGCGCGAACACGTAAGGACCTAAGCGCCGCGACAACGCACCACAACCTTGTAACACCGCCTAATGAACTGTGCCGACAACCACGCAATCCTATGAATATAAAACGCGTAAATAAATAGCAGATGCGCGAAAAATTCACCCCGCGCCGGCGACACATAGCATAATAATCGCGAGGGTGACGCGGGGAGGTAATGTAGAAAACGAACGGGGGGTGCGCGTCCCCCCGGCCCGTCGGTGACACGATTCTCACGCGACGCGACTTCCTTTCAGTCCGCAAATGAATGGGTAAAGAGTAATGACGTAAATACGTGTGACATAACGGCTGTGACGCCACGGCCGCGGCCGGCTCGGAACCAGTCCGGCCGCTGCAGCGCGCGACCACCGATCGTCCACCTTGTATTGTTCCCCATCTATAAATTGATAATTGTCTTGCGCTGCGCTGAATGGATTCACTTTCCTTACGATACGTCGCGTCGCGTCGCAAGCATTGTGAATTATATATTTGGTTATATGCATTCGTACTCGTATGTAGTTCACGGCGTGGCGTGTGTGTCAAGGGAGGTCAAATTTACAACACGTGTTTAGGTCATCGTCCCTACTACTATCATGGCTCGAAATAAATTACATATACTTTGAAGCGTTTTAAATTAATTAAAGTGTTTTAAAGTTGGACTATGTTGTATTTTTATGAATATACAGATTTGTGTTTTGTTTTTATTTTACCGAAAAAGATTCAACTAATTTATAGTTATCTTTCTGGTCTAACTAACGTAAAAGTATTATTCATCCAGGCTTCACCATAGTAGATTTCGTTTTGTGTCTGGTAGTGAAGGCTCGAACCGCTAGCTCGCTCACAATCTCGATATCGTAGCAATCTTAAATATAGGAGACTGTCCCACCCTCACACCCACCACTGTAACTCCTGTGAGCCAGGATCAACAGTGGCACGCAATGTAATGACACCGAGCATTGAAGCTCGGCGAGTCTCCGGGAATGTCTAACTTGTCTTTAACCCGCAACGAAATTAATCAGAAAGTGGAATTAATAGGAGGAGTTGGAAATAAATTATTGTCCACTTCCCTCCGTGCAAAGCGGGCGACAAAACAATGAACTAAACAGGTAAATAACCTCGTAAAAAGACTTTTTAGCAATCTTAAATAAACACAAGTTGAGATTCCCAAAATAAAAATAAAGAGAAGGCTGCAGGCCGGGCACATATGCGCGCCGCGGGGCTCCGTGGGACCCCCGGGCGAATTTGACAAGGATTTAAAACCCCCAGAGAGAGGCACCCTCGCGCCGCGATCACTTTCCAGCGCTCAGCCATATAATATTGCATGTCGCGTCGCCGGAGCATGAAGAAAACACCACTGATTTGGGTGAATCTTTTTTTTTTAAATTTGTTTTTTAATAATATTATGAATGTTTCATAATGTTGCGTGTAAAATAAAGCTTAACTTTCCCGTGTTCAAATTTTTATAACTGCATTTATTTGGTATAATGCAAATTTAAAGCTTAGTAGACTTATTTTTGACTCATGTGCTTTTTTTTTTTGAAAATACGGAGTATACGAAGTATCACAAAAAAAGGAATCAAGAATTTTCTTTAATCCTGACATCGATTAAGTGATAGGTATGTTTAAAAACCGTTAAAACAGCGAATTAATAATATATTCAAATCATCGGTCTAATAAAACTGTATAAAACTTACTCTAATCAATGTTCTTATACCGTGAGAATAAAAAATTGTAACAGAATGACTGTAACGAGACAAATCTCTCAATTGAGGGGTGTGTAATCAATGCGTCCCCTCGTGGGTCGTGCGGGGGGGCTGGCCCGTCATGTGCGTCCGACGTATCCATTTGTGCTTTTGTACGCCCACTCATTACGCGGCGCGCAGTGCGTCGCCTCGCGTGACGGGATCTACTGCATCTCATGTTTTTGTTCTATAATTATACACCGAGCTATCGGAAAGAGATTTTAAAAAGGGCTCGACAGATGCTTCTGTTGAATGCAATCACGAAAGTATCTAATAGCAGATGATTCCCACGATGTTAAAATTTACTCAGTGGATTGACGTTTTAGTATAGTTTTAATGCATGGCTTTATTTTGATGTTGAGAAATATCACATGAAAAATAGATTAATATTGTTTATTTGTTATTGTAAAGACGTTGTTGATATTTACAGTTTAATTAAAGTTGTGCAAGTTTTTCAATTTCTCATCAGTTTATAATACTTATAAATAAAATAATTAAATAAACATTAAGATTTTAAACTCTATAAAACAATTCGCATGAACATTAAAGTAATGATTTAAAAGTAGTTGTTAAAATAGTAAAACAACAAAAGGGTGCGGAGCAAACAGTAATTATCCATAGCGGCCGTTACGTAATTAGCGGCATAGTATTGCATAGTAATTTCCCAGAACAATTAGCATTGACGCCGCGCGACATTTCCGAGAAAACACTGAACACGCAACCTTCCGTAGTTGAGCGCGACAACGGCACGAATTTAGGAACGACGACCGACGCTCCAGGGACATTGCCTCCTCGCAACTTATATTTATGGGTTTAGGACAGAGAACTTGGTGTTATTTGTTCCTTCCAAATTTTCAATTCTGTAGACATTTTACGATTCGGACTTAAGTCGCTTTAATTTGATTTTGTAGTTTAGTAGATTTAGGGAAGTTGTATTTAGTAATATGTTTTAAGTTGGGTTTTAGGACTAGTATGACAAATTGAATTACAAATAATAACCATAAGTATGTAAGTCAGAATTCAATTTAAATTACTCTTTTGCTAGTCACTGGTATTTTCAAACATGAGAAACCTTAGAGCTTAAGTTACCGCGTTGTTATGATATTGGATAGTGTTCAATTTAATTTCAATAATATCAGTTAAATCTTAAACCTGTAATATACAGTTATATCTGACACATACTAATGTATTTACCCAAATGCGATAATTAATAAAGTGCGGCGTCATTACCAGCGTAAGGCACGATGCACCGAGTTCGTTGACAGCGTCCGCCCAGCGCAGAGGGCGACACGCTACGTTCGTCTGCCGCTCGCGCACGCCGCGTTAATTTGCCCCCCGATACCATCGCTGCACTCGATGCGCCCCTGGTCACGCTCCATCGACGATCGTAGTTCAACTCTGATTGTTAGCCTACGACCTTTTGGACGGTGAAAAATAAAATAAAAACACTGTTTCAACCCCAAACAATCGTATGGCTGCGAGTTTATTTTCAATATAAAAAAAATATGCGGTATGTTTTTCATACTAAAGTTCCTTTTGATGAAACACTATTCTATTTTTTTTCTCATTTCAATGTTTTCACCGCGAGTTGAAATATCACCTCATATCTTCCCTGGCAATATCAAGCACGGCTAGCGCTGTTTTGTCTGAAACGTAGACCTTGATTATTTTTCTTAATTCACCTTCTGTAATATTTAAACAGTTTTTAAAACTTTGCTTAACATTTTTATAGTTCATAATTTATCACGTCACTTGATCTGTACAAAAAGTTCTTTATACTTACGACGCGCGTGCAGACAGTGTGTAAAAGCAAATTGTTTTTGTCCGTACGTAGAGGTCACTTCCAAACTAGTAAAATACCGCATGATAGCATTCACGACTTGGGCATTACAAACTGAAACTCATAAACGGTACAATTTTGTAATTATGTATTTAATTGTCTCGTTAGCTTTGCCGTGCATACGCTGAATTGCGATGCAGGAATTCCCAGTGTATTCGATTCCCAGATAGAGTAATTAAGTGATTGGCGACTCGTACTGGCTTCACAAAACGGCTATAATTAATTTGATGGTAAGTGTAGTGCAATAGATAGATCATTCAACAAATAGAAACGGCTAACTCTCGCCAGACGACATAGTTATGCCGGCCCCAATGAAAATTTAAGTTAACGGCCTTATTCATAGTCAGTTTATAAACCTATATTAGCTATCGAATGTTTTGTCTTCTTCGCTTAAAATGAATGACGAATCATTTGATATTTAAAGTAGGTTTAAAACTGATTATAAATAAGGTCGGAAGTCTATAACCACTAAGACACCAGACAAAAAAAAATGCACTCGATGCATTTTTCTTTATGCTGAATTTGTTAAAAAGACTACCTTGCCCACACAATATTTAGGTGAAGTATTCTTTGATTGATTGAACATAGCACTTCCCGTCAATCACATGGCGTATATTTCATGTCCTTAAACTACAAAATTAACCAGAATCAATAGGAAATGGCCTTATATCTACATGTACGTAAGATAACTTTAAAATCGATTTCATCGTTGAAGCACACGTTTGAAGCATTTTAATTAAAACTGAAACACGCCACAGGCATCAGACAATGAAATTTTGTATCAAACTTAATTAGCATAAGTTCACGCCGCTGCACATTCATAATGAACTATAAACGAACATATAAACAATGTAATATTATACGGTAAAATTATAAAACGTATGTACGGTAAAATTTTATGCATCGATTGTTTTATTGAGGTAATTTAACTAGGAAATCATGTTAAGAAATAATAATAGAAGTTAGATTTTGTATTTGTGTGTCATTATCCAATATAAAACATGTTATGTTTCTGTGCCAAAAAGCAATTGTCACAAAGAGAGTTATTTTAACATCGCCGTTGTGCGAGAATTTAAGCGGATATCAATTTTATAACACACGCGATTAAATATAACAAAAATAGACGCAGACACAAAAGCGCAATTTACGCAACAAACAAAAACGCTCATGATCCGCGAGTCGGAATGTCAAAGCGAAATTATTAGATTCCGATGCGGCATCGGCGCGGCGCGGGTGAACGACCGAAATCGGCGCGGGCGACCTTGCCTCGACACCGACTGCGCCTCACCTACATACGCGGCACAGCGCCGCACCGCTCCGCACACCCAAAACGCCACTTTTGCTTTCGACAATTCGCAAAAAATCCACCTGGTATCTTTGTTTCACTTCACGCCGACGGATGACGTATCTACATCATTCAAGCGCCCTGCTCTCGTTCCGTCATAGTTAATGAATCGCTTTGTCAAGCTTCAGCAATAAATCAATTAAAATACTCATTATATAAGATCCATTCGCGTTTCCACTTCGTTAAGCCGCGTTATTTGATATTCTACGTCAAAAGTCAAAAGCGAACGTTAAATCTTTGTTCCCAGAGAATCACTTCACCAATTAAAACTTCAATGGACTTAATGACGTTCGATATCAAATTAAAATCCCCTTACCTTAAACTGAATTCTTCAGCGAAAAAAAACTTCTTATAAAATTGGGTCAATTACGGACAAAGCTCCCTGCGACGTGCGAAGACGGTGGAGAAATGCAACCCCAGTCACGAGCGATGTGGCTTCACAAAGGGCGAGGGTGCACCCTTGATACGCGACACCATCTCCACCCGCCGCCCATCCGAGCCCCCGCGCCCGCCACTAAACTAACTCCCACTCCCGCCGGTATGACCACAAAGCTCATAATCGCACACACCGCGGCCGCGACTCTCAATTGTGTTATCAGACGTTACCTGTGGATCTCGACCCACAAAAGCCTCTAAAACGTGTTACGCGAGAGGATGCCCCCAGAATAAACATTTCACATGAGAAACGAGACTCGCCTCACTCGGGTAAATAACCAGCCGTTTCACTTTGTAAGTGGAATAACGTCACGTAGACGTCGACTCGAGTCACGTATGATTGATACGTACCACCGGCAATGTCTCCGCCGTGAATGTATAAGCGCGCTTAAATAACAAAAAAATATCCGAGTTTCCGAACGCGTTAACAATGAGTAAAATGGTTAGTAGTGTCGGTGGGTCGCAGTGTGCAGCGCAGCGGCGGAGCCGTGCGGCCGCGTCGGGCCTACGTGCGGTGAATGTCACGAGGCCGAAAATAACAATGTGTGTGTTCGCTCCGGACGGTCGTTCGGTCAGTGCAGTCTCGTTGCGTCACTGCACTGGACCGCGGGGCATTGCACCTTGTGTCGTCGCTCGCGAGCCGCGACGACGAGCGCACTCACCCTCCCTCTCGCTCGTCGCCGCCTCTCTGGGCTCGCGTACGCGATCGATCCCAACTATCCAACAGCTGATTTGTTGTTAAACTCCGGAAGTGAAGCTTTGCGATATGTAATGGTGTGCACGTGTTGTTTCAGCGGCGTGGCGGTGTTGAGTCCGACGGAGAGCAGCGGCTGCAGCGGTAGCGACATCACGGAGCCGCGCTCGCCGCGCAGCCCCGAGTCGTCGTGCAGCACCGCAGAGGAGGGCGCGGGAGCGCGCATGCCGCCGTGGGCGAGTGACCCGGCGCCGCCGGCTCCGCGACGCCTCGCGGCCCAACCGGCGCCCGTCCGCCGCCCCAACCCGCTCGCGCATCGCCGCATCACCGAGTATTTCAACCACAAGATGAAGCCGCAGAACGGACTCAAGCGGGACACCACCGCCAACGCCAACGATGACAACAAGAGAAAGTGCTTACCCAAAAACGGCGTCACGCACGATTTGGAGAAATATATTTCCTATTTATCGCAGACGCTCAGCCCTAAAGTGTTAATGGATGTGCGAAAACAGGCGGATCCTACGCGTAGACCTTCCGTGTCGGCCGTGAACGGCGTCGCGGATGTGACGAAAGCGGCCGAGTTCGGCAAATCCACGTCCAATACGAATGCAAACGGTATTGTTGATTTCGGTAGGACCAAGGACAACAGTGACAGGATGCACACGACGATGAACGGTTTTGTTGAAGTGCGACACTTCTCGGATACACTTTGCAAAGAGAAGCCATCGGGTGGGCTTCTGAACGGGCTGGTAGACGGCAAGAAACACGCTCTCGAAACAAAAACTCCACCAGACCCATCCGCTAATCGCATTATGCCGATTCACAGAAAGATCGCGGAACCCACCAAGCGCAAAGTTCCAATACCAGCTTCAAGCGAGATGCACAACATGAGGATAGCACCTGCGTCTTCTGTTTGTCAATCACCTAAAAAAACCATCCACTCTCAAACCGGAATCTGTCAGAGTTAATGGTATCGTGAGTTCAACGACCAAACTAGACAGTAGAATGAATGGAGTCACCTGCGGATCAAACAATCTCAGTTTGAATCCAATCTCTGCGAAACCGGTATCGGCTAAAAAAGATGCGTCCAAAAAAAATTCAATGCCGGCTAAAAGAACGAATCGCAAATCATCTGCGTGCATCGCGAACAGTAAAAACCTGACATGGTCGAAAGCGAACAATCTGAAACAAGTTCAACTTCAACAACAGAACTGTGTTAACTCCATTCAAAGTTCTCCAATAAAACCGAACGGGACTGATGTTAATTCCGCGCAGAAAATCAACATTCCCAACGGAGTTCGACAAATGTCGATGACGGTGAATGGGAGTTTAGGCAATTTAAATGTACCTGTAACTAACCTTCAGAACTGTCACCAAATTAACATACCGCAGCCCTGTAGTGGCACAGTGCCGTCAAATAATATACCTTCGTTTGTTGCTGTACCTCAAAATGTGATGCTAACTACATTGAGAATACCACAAAACGGTTTACCCGCGCAAACTCTAGGACAACAAAACAATATGACACCTTTCAATCGGACTAACGTCAATGTGTCAAGTCCAACAAAGTTGAGTGGCCAGTTAGTTTTTCCTCTAATGCAGAATATAAATGGAACGGTCGTTCAAATACCTAATCTAATGGCAAAAGTACCGAATTTTGTTCTTCCTCAATCGCCGCAATTGACGGCACAGAGACAAGATCACCTACAGAATCAACAGGCAGCGCAAATCCTCATAAACGGAGGAACGTTGTTAAAACTTGCTAATACCATGACATCAACATATAATGTGAATAAGGCTGTACCAGTCACGAGTCAGTCGATTCCGGTGATGAATAAGAACGTTGCTGGCTTACAGACTGTCGGAGTGACAGTTCAATCAAAACCTAATTACACTGTCAATCTTAGCCATCCGGTTTTCGTGCCGCAACCGGGTTTTATTGTCACATCAGTGCCAAATATAAACGTGAAGGAGACCTGGAGTTACTCGGGAACCAACACTGCGTCTTCCTCACAAACGTCATGCTCAAATCCTATAGTCAACCATCCGCCTCCCGTATTGGCGAACTTTGCAACCCAAGCGCTGCACACGAGTAGTATACCCATCGCGCCGGTGAAACCGCCCGACAACCCCATACAGGGTACGGATCCACCGAGCAGTACGGTCAAGGAGCCGGAGATGGCCGAAACGAGGAATCCAAATCCAAAGTGTGATATACCTTGGCTATCTAAGAATGTTAACAATAATATTGTTCCATTAGAAGTTAATAAGATGAACACGAGGCCTTTCGCACAAGTAAGTAGTTTAACAGATAAATTAGAAGATTTAGCGTCAGGTAAAATTAAGGAACAGAAAAACGTAGAGAACAAAGAAGAATCGAGAAAGGATAGTGCGGTCGGGGAGCTGAGGAAAGTGGAAGAAGTCGCGAGGCGAGAGGAAACCATATTTACGCAAATAACCGTTCTAAAGGATGTTTCATCGAACGTGCATAACGCTGTGATAGAGACGAACTTTTGCAGTACGACGACAGAGTCGGAATCGGGCATAGGTACTGACAAGTCGATAGACTCGCCGAGTGACTCGCAGACGAGTAAAGAATGCGACGAGGACTCGACGCTGTCGCTCAGCGTGAGTGTGTGTTCGGTGGAGGTGCAGAGCCAGAAGAGCCCGATACTGAAGCAACCGAAGACGCTACGGTTTCCGCCGAAGAGCGCGACGAAGGCCGACAGTGACCAGAGGACGACGAGCACCGACACCACCACCACAGTCACCGTATGCCTGTGGGAGAACTGCAAGAAGGAGTTCGATAGCGATCCTGATCTCTTAGAGCATTTACAGGTGAGTTCATTATTTTACTTATTTTGTTTTTCGTCAGTATGACTTCAATTTACTTCATAATAATAAATGCAGCTTACAGTTCTAGCATACAACTATTCTGACCTGTTCCATTCTTAAATAAATCATCATTGAAAAAAATCAAATAAAATTAGTTTTAAGTTTTTTATGTTTCTTGGGATATATCTTTATCAATTTTGGTTTTTTGCCTTTCAATTTTATTAGTCTAGAGAAATATATTAATGTATGATTGTTTGATCAACATTGCCAGACTGTCCACGTGGAGACGCAGGCTGGCAAGGAGAATTACGTGTGCCTCTGGGAGCAGTGTAAAGTTCGCGGCAAGCCGTCGTGCTCGCGACTGTGGCTCGAGCGGCACGCGCTGTCTCACGGCGGGAACAAGCCCTTCAAGTGCATCGTCGATGGCTGCGAGCGTCGGTTTAGCACTCAGGTACAATTACGTTCCTTGGCGTTTTTAAACATTATCCATCGCAGGCTGTCTACTATCCACTTAGCTTGATTACTTCGATTTGTAGTCGATGCAACCAAACTTTGTCGCAGAATTGAAACTTCAGTAGCAATATCGTTCGCTAATTTTGTAACATAATTGGCATCGTTGTTTGGAAATTTTTAGTTGTTCCAGCTTTTGTATGCTACTGTGGTTTTACTTCTAAGTTTATTGGTAAGGTATACATTGTTTTAATTATATTATTCCTTTACAGCATCAGATGTGGTTCAGATACGTATGATACGATAAGGCTTAAAGTTAATTAAGTTAAATGGTCTTCGACATTAGCTAGAGTGTTGTCTGATTATTCCGTTTTGTTTATTTTGTTTCCATGCATATTTTTTATATCCCGTGTAAAATAACAGGGATCAAACATTGGTAATAAATCCAGGATTGGTTGTTTCAAAATTATAATTAACAGCTTTAGTCGTCAAATATTTATTTCAAGTCTAATAAAAAAGTGGCTCGTAAATCGTCATCGACATTTCGTCTTACCATATTTTTTTCTTTCTTGTTTTTTTTTTCGCATTATGCTATTTTCTACGGTCTAAATTTATCATAATGTGTGTGATTTCATCACTAGTACCCTCGACTATAGTCAGAGATTGGAGGTTTTATTATCCTCTTACGCTTTAATTTTCAAAGATCCTTCTTTGGATGAACATATTCAGTTGATATTAAAGATTTTGGAATTGTCTTCAATTGACGACTGCATCATGATTTCATAAAAGTAGACAATTCTTCAGCCATAATTCCGTTACCAATTCACTCGTGCAATGTTTTCTTTCCATAAGGTACAGAAGAAGATGAACCAACTTTAACCAACTCTAATACCACCA
This sequence comes from Hyles vespertilio, assembly GCA_009982885.2. Taxonomy (NCBI): domain Eukaryota; kingdom Metazoa; phylum Arthropoda; class Insecta; order Lepidoptera; family Sphingidae; genus Hyles; species Hyles vespertilio. The sequence continues at coordinate 4,075,921 of CM042816.1, forward strand.
CATAGCACCATCAGCTACTCTTATCATTTTGTTTTTGATCAATAAAAAGTTATTTTAAAAGTGTTTTTGGTTCGTTACCACTACGCGAGGGACGTGGACTGTGTGGCATCGGGGACGTGATGCAAAACAAGTACTGTTCTAGGATTAAAAAGCGTTACGATTGAATATTTCCCATTCGATAACGATTTTACATTCCTGGTGTTTACCTTCCAAATTTTCTTAAAAAGAGGGGCGCGTTTTTGTAACCCCATTTGCTCATCTCAGTGTAATCTAAATAATGTCAGTGCCTCAATAATATACAATATTTTATATTGAGAAGTTATCGAGTATCGCGTAACTTTTCAATAGAAATTGGGAAATTGATGATCGTTACGGGAACGTCTCTCTTGGTGGCCTTGTTCTGATGAAGGTATATGTGATTTCAGACTTTGCTGGAACGGCACGTGAACAATCACTTCAATGAGGCGGCGCCTAACACCAGCGGCGGCAAGAAGACCACTGAGACCGGCTCTAAGCTCATCCGGAGGAATGGCAAGAAGCTTAGGTACCGAAGGCAGCCGTGGTCTGGTGAGTAATCCTATCGTATTGGAATATTTGGACGGTAGATAAGGTGAAATGGAACTTATTGGAAGAAGCTATTGCTAAACAATGGACTGCAATAGACTGATGGTGACAATGATATTACAGACGAGTGGACAATGTCATCGGTTGGTAGCAAATTGAGTGGAATATATCAAATAATACACCATGCCGTTCTGGGCTAAAGTTAAAGGGTTAAAGGGACTAGGCGCGACTGCCAACATGTTCACGGTGGTCGCGGGTTCAAATCCAGGGCACACCTCTGTCTTTTCGGAGTCATGTGTGTGTTGGTAGTCAATCACCACGCATTAAAACGGTGAAGGAAAACATCGTCATGAATCCTGCATGCCATAGCGATTTATAAGAATTTGTATGGTATGTAAGATCAACAACTCGTATTAGACCAGCGTGTTGGACTATATGGCCTAACCACTCTTAATCGTACTGTCGATTGTAGAGGAGGCCCGTGCCCTGTAGTGGAAAGGTATATGGGCTGATACAGACATAATTATACCAAATATCATCTATCTGTCTGTATCAGCCCATATACGCTCCACTGCTATTTTTAAAAAGCTTCGCCACTCTGCAGATAAGCAAACACTTTACACGGTATACTATGCTTTAGGCCAGTCCATACTGTCCTACTGTATCTCTGTTTGCTCACAAAACAGTTTTGCTTCCTTTAGAACGGGTCCAGAGGGCAGTGCTAAAGGTTTTGAACTTTCGACCGTTCAGATATCCAACATCCCTTCTTTATAAAGATAGCCAGGTTCTCACAGTTAGGCAACTATACATTTTTCATACCATTTTACGGAAACACTCTACCTTACAGTATGATTGCAATATGACAAAAAAGCGACGTGCCTATGATATTTTTGCTACTAAAACATTTAAAACTTCTCTGGCTAAGCGCAGCTTTATGATTACTGGAAACCACATCTATAATAAAATAAATAAAGATTGCAATATTTACCCTTTAAACAGATATAATTGTAAACAGAAAGTAAGGAAATGGCTTTTAACCAAAAATTACAACGAGACGGAAAATATTCTTAATTTTGCTCCATCGTAATAAATACGTTACATCATATATTCTCAAACACAAACACTCACACACATTCACACTACACACAACTCACACACCTACACTTAAAGATACTTACACATACTGTCTTGGCTACAGGCACGACATTATAAGACATTATAAGTCTTTATATGTTATTTTATTGACAATATGGTAGACTAAATTAATATTGATTTTTGTAAGCGACTTCGATACAGTGACTATATGTACGATATGAACCCCTGGTGCCCATAACACAAGTTAAATCTTTACTTGGGCACCAGAGTTCAATCTAACACTTGCGCTTTAACTCTATTTTATTTTGTATTCCTACTGCTTGTTTTTTGCATTAGTTTTAGTGTTTTGTATGTCTTTCTTTTTTGAAATAAAAGTTTATTATTATATTATTATTATTTATTACTGCAGGGCACGGGCCTTCTCTACAATCAACATTGATTGAGATTGGTTAGGCCATATAGTCCACCACGCTAGCCTAGTGCGGGTTGGCGGACTTACATAAACAAACAAATAAATATTATCTACGTTCTAACAAGTTTGTGTGTTTATGTATGTATGTGTGTACGCATGTACGTATGTATGTATGTATGTATGGTTGAGTAACGTATGTATTGTATAATTCCAGCGCGCATGTTCGACTTCTTCGACGCGGGTATGATGGAGGGTCTGTCGTGGCGGCTACTGCGCTGCACTCGCTGGCGGCTGGGCGGCGCGTGCCCCCTGCGCGAGCCCCCCGGCCGGCACACGCTCACGCTCCACGCCGCGCTCGCTGCCACCAGATACAACGCGGCGGAGAGACGCAGGGAGGCGCTGCTTACTTACTACCCGCCTCATGTGTTAGTATATTATATTATCTGTTAATTAGTATATACTGTTCGACTTACATACAAAGAAAGAAAGAAAACACATTTATTGGTCACTCATGACAACACACTCGTTCTACATTAACATACACCAAACAGAAAAAAAAAATAAAAGAGTTTGTACGTCGCAAACAAGTGACACGTAGTGGACCACTCAGCTTAATGTTGCACTGCGGCGCGAGCCACAGCGCAACGCTGGTTTTCAGTAGTCACCTTAATCAAAGCGATCACAATAATAACAGTAAATTAATAAATACACCCAACAGTCAGTACCTGTACATCTATTATCCAGAATATTGCTCGACATCATTGAGATTCACATACAAATCGATCACAATAATAACAGTAAATTAATACACCCTAATAGGCCTGTTGGGCACACCTCTGACTTTTCGGAGTCATGTGTGTATTGATAATAAATCACCGCGCACTAAAACGGTGAAGGAAAACATCGTGAGGAAACCTGCATACCATAGCGATTTATAAGAATTTCTATGGTATGTAAGTCCGCCAACCCGCACTAGCCAGCGTGGTGGACTATATGGCCTAACCACTCTCAATCGTATTCTCGATTGTAGAGTAGGCCCGTGCCCTGCAGTGGGACGTATATGGGCTGATACAGATACAGAAATTAATACACCCAACAGTCACATACATAGGTCTCGACATCATTTAGCCCCACATACAAAGCGATCTCAATAATAATAGTAAATAAATTCACCCAACAGTCACATACATAGTCCTGACCCCATATTAAGATCGAGTCCTGTTTCGTGATTATCAGGAACATTACCCAGTATATTGCTTGACATCAATTAGCCCCACATACAAAGTGATCACAATAATAACAGTAAATAAATACAACCAATAGTCACATACATAGTTTTGACCCCAATACCTGTATATCTATTAACCACTATATTGCTCGACATCATTTAGCCACATATACAAAACGATCACAATAATAACAGTAAATAAATACACCCAACAGTCACATATATACCTGAACCCCCACACTTTGATGGAATCATGTGTCATGGTTATCAGGAACTAATAGAGACTTTTCGGTCTCACAAACACCCAGACCCGAAACAAATATGTCTGAAACACAGGTATGTTTAACCTACTACGCCACGGAGGCTGTCAATGCAGCAAGCTGTGCAGTTTAAATGCACTGTTGTGTTTTAGTTTGGAAGGCATTGTAACCAGAGTAACTACTGGAAATAATGATACTTAAAATGTCTTATGATGACGACTGTAGTAGAATGCCGAGCATTTTTTTGTATTTTAATGATGTTTGGTATTGCTATTGTCAACAAATACTCAGCTAATACCTAGTACTCTAATACCCAACTTAATTTAAGTTCGAAAAAATGCTCAATGATGAATGAATATATGTCAGGCCTGAATCACCAGGGATCAATCTTGGCTGAACTAATTTTCATACCTGCAAAATATGTGGTAACAGGCGAGCCTGTTCACAAACCGGGTATAAATGTTTTATCCAGATTTAATACGAGATTTTTCAAACCGAAAATAGTAATATCAATTGCTCCGAAAAAAGACATATAGCATATTTTTTCAAAATTTTATATTGCATTGTGCCTTTAATCACTAACACCAACACCTGATTTCGTTTTAGGTTCGCATATAACCTATATAAATAGAAAGTAATTAATGGTATTAGGGCAGATTAGGTTACATTTGTAAGAATTTATTATAACGTCACTTATTGATGTTTCAGGTAAGCGTTTATTTTGGAGTAAAATAGTGAGAGATTTGGAGTGCCTTCCCGAACAATAAATAAGCCCACTTTGTGGACACGGATATATCGTGGTGACTGTAGTAATTGTTTTCATTCAACATTTTCACCAATCTTATTCTTGAAAATTATCCGGATTTCCTGAAACCCCACAGGATGAAAACGTATCGAAACTATTAATTATATTAAAAATTACAATTTTAATATTAAATAATTAAAAGTTCTTAAACCTAGTATAAACAACTTAAATTATAGATTTTCAAAGGTTTTTCTGACCTTAGAAACTATTGTCCTTTAAAAGGATCTCAGATCACTTCATCTGATTCTATAATATAAACTTATTTAGTACTATCGATACAAAATAATTTGATAGTAACGGCATCTACGTCTTGACATAATATTTGAAGGAGCTATTATGAAATAAATTGAATAATAATTGGACTTTGATCTGTTCAACAGCTCGGAATATGTCGCGTTTAGATTAATGTATTGTGAACAGGTAACCCCAGGTGGGTGACTCGCCTACGTGTTTTGTACTTGTGATTTATTATACACTTATATGACAACTAATGTTTGTTTTATGTTGGTTGAAAATTACATTTATGTATGGTTCGATAAGATAATTTTAATTTATCGTACATTAAATAGATTTTTTTAGTAGCCATAAATTTAATTCATAATAGACACATGTATTTCTCAAAATGAAGATATTCTTTAAATGTTAATATTTTTTGATTCGATTCTACGATTTTTGCCACATCGTTTGTCTACGAAATTTCGATGAATAAATCATAACGTCAATAGTTGTAGTAAAATAACATAATCAATTACACAAATTGATGAAACGTCACATGTAACAACACAAGTTAAATAAGTGTATAATAATCACAAATTATTTGTAACATCACTATTATATTAGCGTTATAGATATCGATATTTTTATAGTTTTGAAACAACGTGGCTTTATGAATCATACGCTCATAAATAGTGCATGTTGTCTATCCATTAGCCTCTTTTTGTTATTTTAAAAGAGGATCAACATGCATTTAATAGTGGTGCACAAGTCGATTCGTCGACATCGATGTCGACAGTGTGCATCACTAGGTACGGTATTTTTGTACCCAATCAAAATTATACCACGAAAGAGTTGTTTTGTTCTTAATTTTAAATGGGATTTTACTTAATGTATTAGTCCCTAGTAGTTTTTATTTCGCTCCACTGGCAAAATTAATGTATTGGCACATTTTTAAAAAGGTATGCATTTGGTCCTCGTTAATGTTCACGCTTGGCATGCTATCTGTTGCCTTAAAAATGTGCCACACAGAGTTTTAAACCACATTAAAGTTGCTAGCATATATAAATATTCCAACATTTCAATGTGACTTGTAAATACAAATATACAGTGGTGGTCATATAATCGTAAAAAAATCTAGTAATTACACCAGTTTGTATCTGCCAGCAATTCCAATATTTGAGATTGATTGCCATGTCTTTCTCTTGTGATTGACATGTCTTTCTCTTGTTAATTAAAATATTTATATAAACATAAAATAGGTTAGTGGACCTTGGAGTATTCTACTGATATTTACTTTAAAAAATAATGTTCAAGATAATTTTATTTAATTATTTGAATTTACCTTTGACATAGTTATCAAATTAATTTAGGTAGATATGAAAGCGTACTTATAATATTATGTCCACCACCGTACATTTATCATTCTTTTGGACTGTACTTTGATTGGCAAATATCTATTTTTTTGCCGTTCCTTATTTCCTTCTTAATTATGTTAATTTACTTAGTTCCAACATTTCTTTCATTTTAGTGCAAGAATATTTCAAAAATAAAATCAATGTTCGTTTCAATATTTTATAATTTGCTGGCATCTCACTGGGTTGCAAATCCCAAGCGTTAATTTGGTTTCGGTGTAACATTGGCATATTCATCCGTTCAAGTTCACCCCTAAAAAGTACTAACATCTTCATAATTTCAGAAAGCAATTTACACAGTATAAGCTTTTAGACTAGCATGATTTACATAGTTTTTTCTATATTCATAGTGGGATTGCAACCCGAAACACGCTGCAAACACGTTATGAAAAGACTAATTGGCAATTAAGGGAATCAAAATTAGTGTACTAAACCCTTCCCTTTCAGATGCAGTATATCGATAGAAAAATATCGATAAAATATATACGAAACGTGTGTTTGCAGCTGCCTCTGTGTGGCACGATCGTTTCCCAGCGCTCAAATATCGATTTTACTTGCAGGCTGGAAGACGAGTGGGTTCCCGAGAAGGATGTGAAGCGCATCAAGCGCGTGGAGATCGCGTCGCTGCCCGCCAACACCAAGGTGCTGCTGTTCGAGCAGTTCTGCGCGTCGTACCGCGCCGCGCCCTCCCCGCCGCCCGCCGCGCCCGCCGCCCCCGCCGCCCCCGCCGCCCCCGCCGCCCCCGCCCCCGCCGCGCGCACCCTGCCCGCGCGACACTGCACGTCCTCGCGGCTGCTCAACAACCTCATCGCCAAGCAGAAGAAGACGGCCGAGTCCCGCAACGGCTGCAGCGCCACCAACACGCCGCTGCTGTACCGCGAGGAGGACGCCGCGCCCCGCGTCGAGGTCAGCGGCGCCAAGAAGAGGAAGCTCGGCCGACGCTACGGCGGCAACGTGTTCTGGCCCTGCGGACGATAATTGGATTTGTTGGGCTCGTGTTACACCGCTCTCGATAGACTTGTGTGTTCGACGATTAGTCGAGTGAAAGTGGAACCGACATCATCGTTCCAATCAGAAATTCTAACGTTAATGTGAATTAAAAGATATTTTTCCTCAAAGTTAGGATCGAGTGGGACAGTTGTTACTGTTCACGTGTAAATTATTGATTGCGATAATGTCGGTAAAGTGTACAAAGTGGATGGGATAGAGTTATGCTACGCATTACGTTTGAATTATTGATGTGTTCGGCAGCGCGTGTAACACGGGCCGAGACAGATGTTGATTCTCGAGCGTCCGTCGTAGAGGAATTGTCGCCAAAGATTGTTGATACCGCCACGCGGCGCGAGCACTGCTGGCGAACAGCAGGCGTAAATTTTAAAACACAAGACTGATGATTTAATTTTTTATAATGATATTTGAACGTTACATGATAGCGGGCCTCTGGTGCACGTGTGTCTACGTGTCGCCGCGTCGCGAACAACTTGTACATAGTTAGTGCGAAATGCATAGAGGGAGGACGGCAGGTGCGCGAGGGTAGGAATGTTGTATGATAGGCGATTTAGCTTAATTCTCCGCACGGGGTGAGCGGTGAGTGGCGCGGAGTTAGTCTGAATATATTTTAAGTTAGCGGTTAGTAGTGTCCGCCGGGCACGTCACGACCAGCGATATCGATCACTGCCAACGTGTACATAGTAGAAGGTAAACGAAATCGTTTCCGTTAAGCGTAGTTTGATTTGCGTTAGTGCGCTTTTAATTTTTTTAGTTGTTAGCAATATCGGCGCGTCTCGTCGCCGGCGCGGAACTAGTACGAGCGCGGCCGCGTTTGTGCGTGCGCGTATGCGTGCGTATACGTCACGTGCGCGTTACGTTTATGTGTCGGGTGTCTTCCGGGTTTGGTAGCGTATGGACGACTCACCAAGTGCCTAAGCACATTTACTACCAGTAAGGACGTAGTGTTCACTTTATATCAGGTTGTACCCGTGTAGTCATATCAAGGCGGAGCTCGCGTTTAGTTTAGGTACTATTTTGATATTCGACATTATGGGTGCCGTCTGTCGTGTTCATAACGAAGCAATCTTGTTGCGTGTTTGTATGCGGAATCAACAGCTGTCTGTGTGTTTTAATGTGTTTTGACAACGTCACTGCCATTTTGGAGTTGTGTTTAGTTTTACAAAACCGTGTTTGTATGTTAAGCCGCGCTTGCGCCGAGTGGATCGCCGATTTCGCTTCGAGTACATAATTTTTATCAAATGACATATATGACTCGTTCACAATTTTTGCTGTGACCGATATTTAATATAAATATATTGCAACTGATTTACACGATTAACTTGACATTCGAAGGTATGTTTTAAATGTATGTATAGATATTACAGTTGTTGTATTTGAAAATATGACGAGATGAATATTTTTTTAGAGGGTTAAGTGATATTTATTGGTGTTGGCGAGCGGTCGGGTCGACTCGGCGACGGCGCACCTTCAGCCTCGAAGATTGTACTGTTAGCAATAAAAGTTTTGTGATAAGAGAATAATAGTTAATGATAAATCTGTTCCAATAACCGCGCACAAAATGTTTGACGCTGTGTTTTTTACGTGTTACGGTTAATGTACAATATGTAAGCGGTGGTGAAATAGAATAAAGAGATATTATGATGTAGTTTCTGTCCGTTCGTTTTACACAGCACAGATATGGGCTTAGTGATGAGTTAAGGCCGGACACTTTTTGATATTCTATCATACACATGGAACCCTATTGAATATCGATATCAAATTATCGATAATGTTCACGGCACGTTGATCGAATATCAAAAATACTATGCGAAGTCTGCCATGTTTTATTGTTATGCAAAACATCTGGAAAGTGGTGAAAATGACGCTCAGTCACGGAAAGTAGACGTTGATTGAAATTAAGTAGGAAATTATCGATAGTAGTTGGTTCATGTTGTTGTAAAGTATTGAAGTTTTTAATGTGTATGTTGGTCAGTTTTCCGTGATTGCATCGTCATTGACCGTCGGAGGCCTGAGCGCGTTATATTGATTATATTGTAGGAGACAGTGCGGTGAATACAATAATATCAAGCCAATGAGTTTCATAGCGTCAATAGGTTTTCTAGACAAGTTTTAGATGTTAAAAGAGAACATTTTGGATGTCCCTATACAGATGTTGTCAGATTAAATGCCTTTTTAGCCACTTAAGGGATTTTACAATTGATACAAACGTGGAATGTAATTTGTGTTCTGTGCTCACACGATCTCGATAGTATTTTTTAGTTAGTGCCTATAGTGTTAAGTTAGGATGAATTTACGCGTGGACTTGGTGTTAACTTAATATATTGAGAACACCATATTTTTCAAACTTTCGCTTTTTCATATATGGAGATTCTATTAGATTCATTTCGTAGTTTAAAACGGTTAGTGTAATAAAGTGAAAGAAGTATGTGTATTATATAGAAGGAGCCTTAGGCGAGTATAGGTGCACCCGTCGGCTGATGAATTTGACGATAGACGGCCAAGCGTGCGGTGGCACTTGTGTGGCGGTAGTGACGTAGCAGAGCACGCTGCTGCCGTCTCGCTCGCACACTGCCTCGTCGTGTACGTAGGAGCGAGACAGCAATAGTGTCCTGCTACACACACAGACCCAAAGAAACGTAATAGGAAAATGATCTAGTAGTAAAGTTGGTGCCTGATCGTCGGTGTGTTATGGATATCGTATGCTGTAATGGACAGAGTACCGTTTTAGACATCCTCTTGGAGCCCTTCCAATGTACTGATTATTGTTTCTTTTTTAATTCATTAAATTTTAAATTTTAGTTTAATTATTTTACAGCACTGACAGTAGTGCCATAATTATTTTATTGGCTCGCTTTTGTTTATAATAAATTATTTTTTTATGTAGTAAAATTCGACACCAAAATTAGAGAGACTTACGTTTTTCTATCCGTACAACAAAATGGACTTGAATATTTGATCTCAAATAGCCAGTGTTTGATTACAGGATGCGTGTATGAACAATGTGAACAATAAAGTAAGCTCGCTCAATTCGTGTTATATCGCATCGCGTCGTTCACTCTGGCCTATTGCGATAGTTCCAGTACAAATGTCGTGTCACTTCGCTATGGGGACAGCGCTACGTATGGGATTATTCACCGGGCTAAATGTACCGCGTAGTAATAATTTGAGATCGGAGGGTAAATTTAGAAGAGATATTTTGTAAAACACCTCAGTCTGAGGGGCGAAATTATATCGGAAGTAAACATTAACACATTATTAGTATTGGTAAGCGCTAAAGATGATATATTTTTGATCACTGCCAGCAAATCGCGTTGTGTCGTATGTGGACATCCCTTGTTTGGTTTTGCATGTCAGTGGGCGGAGGCCCTAATGTTAAGTTTATAATTTTGTACGTATTTACTCGACGCGATCTCACTCGCATGCAAAATCTTTAAGTTGTGCCCTTGAGTGTTCAACTGGGAACAAATAGTCGATGCCGGCTCGGCCTGTGCATATGTAATTTTATTTTATTTGACACTTGAGCGTGTGTTCAGTTTGTGAGGCGTGAAGCACATTACAGCGGCGATGCAGACGCGCTGGTGTCTCGTAAGTCGTACCGTGCAAGTAGCTCGCTTGCGGCGGACGGAGCGGTGACGTCACTGCTCGGTACTCGCTATTCTCTAGTAGCAAGCTCTGTCCGCAAGCGCGCGGACTCATGGATGTAAATAGTTAAGTATTTATTGTTAAGTATTACCTGCATAGTTCTGTAATCTGGTTCGCGCCGGAGTGCGGGAGGAGGGGGTAGTCTAGTGGTAGTGTACGCGAGTTGTCTTTCATCATGTTTCCTATATTATGCGTTATTACATGAATGTTCTCCTTTATTGTAAATGTTTGACGAGAATACAATAGTGAACCTTTGGAGCCGTGTATTACGAATAGTGTGCACTACTTATATTCAATTTGTAGATATTTAATTATATATAGTATAATGTTTAATGCGTTGTCTTATTTGCTTATTCCCTATGTGGTGAAACCCGTAAAAAAATAATTTTAATTTTGTACCCCAACTGACAATGGGTGAAACTACCTCAATTACTTTATCACACATTTTGGGCATAATAATAGTGAATGTTAATTTAATGTGGAACCACGAAATTTGTTCAACGTGTAGTGATTATTAAGATTTCTTCAAATAAAATGGTTTGTCCACCTGTCACAAGTACTGTATCTTATATTAAATACATATTGTATGATTGATATACTATGTGTTTTATTGTAACGTAACCATACATTCAACACTATAACTACAAACAATACAATGCAATATTACTTCTTCATCATTAAAATAAATTCAATATATTTTATTGATCAAAAACACAACACACATAAAGAAATCTCAGATTTAAGAATGTGCTTTGGTCTAAGTATAACTTGCATTTTACTTGAAATAAATAAGAACACTGCGAAGAAGTACAGTCAGCAACATAAGTCGCTGAACACTTCACATTTTTTGATAACCTTTTTATGAATTAACATTTGTACGTACTACTCTGTAGTCGTAAAATATAACCAAGGAAAGTCATCTATACCGAGAAGTGCCATACGATATTGAAAATAATTATTATTTTGGATGATAGACAATTCCAAATCTCGTGAATGTGTAGCGACTTATGTTGCTGACTGTACCAGATGACTACAATATGCAGCATTTCGAATTAAGTTGAGCGCTGATTTCGAAGTCGTCCATAACAGCTAGGCCTGTGTTGTCAAGTACAAATATCTTGGGCTCTCGTAAGATTCAAGTATAATTTACCAAAATGCCGACGATCAAGCCGAATGGAGGGATTCAAGGGGGAGGGCAAATCCATGCAAAGGTCCAAATTTCCTAAGACATTGCCAGTAAGAACAGTCGCACACAGTTAGGATATCACAATATGACACGTACATACATATACCATAAGCATGGTAAATAGGTACTTTTTATACTACATAAGTACATACATACATATCCTCACAACTTTTTCTTAGAATGGGTAATCAGTGGACAACTAAGACACCAACATATCGCCTCGTATTTCCGCCCCACGATATGACAGAAGGCTAGGCTATCGCCATATCGGGCACAAATCCTGGCTATGGGCAGATAATGAATAGAAAACTTAAATATCAGGGGATTTGAACCCGAAATCTCAGTTTTGCCGTAGTACAAGTGCACCACTGAGGCAGACATATAGAGTACTTTTTTACTGATATAATAAAGTAGCTTCAACGCACAGAATGTCAAGTCAAGACCAATTATTCATCGACGATAGAAAATCTCTTGTACGGGGGTAAGAACTACCAGCCTGAAACCGAATAAGGGTTGAACCCGCCTTACAAACGACCATATCGCATTTGAAATGAAAATGAATTGAAATTAATATATTGAACCCATTCAAATGTTCAACATAATTCAGATTCAGTAATTGTTTGATCTACGCGGTTTCGAAAGCGGTTCTCAATAGAGAAGAACGCACAAGAAACTCTAGTGGTGCTCTTTTCTAAACCAGTTTACAATGTAGTGATTATCACAAAAAGAAGTTGGTTTAAATCAGAGCAGTTAATTAATAATTTGTTACAAATTTACTATAAATATTTTTGGAATTACGTCAGGCTTTACACCATTGATACGGTTATCGACATTCAGACGCTTTACCATAAACAGAAATAGATTTAGAACAAGTCACAGCTTTGATATAGTATAATATATAAACTAGGTGCATTTTAAAATGTGGGTAAAAGTAATTTATTCAGAGGGTAGGTTTTAGCAGTTTGTTTCCTCTTTGTGTCATATTAAGGATCGTGCCAGTTGCGCGCGAGCGCCCGTTGCAATAACACGTGGCGATTTATTATTTCTATTCTTATCTCGGTGCAAGCGTATTTCGTAATCGTACGCGTACTTTGTCACGATGATAATCGTGTCTTATTTCATATTAATATATAATGGACGTTGAGACTATGGATTTCGTGGATAGTGAGGAAGACGTGGAGAACGGTGTGTATACTCCATACAACCGAAGTGAGTTGACAAGGAACGTGGATGTGTTACAACCGTGCAATTCAAGAAGTGAAGATGACACTCAACCAGAAAGGCCTAATAAAGAAACAGAGAAGTAAATGACGAGGAAATATGGACGACCGTGTTGCGAAAATCTAAAAGATTCGGCCGAACAAATAATAGCTCTTCGATAACAACCTCGGGAGATAATATTGAAGTGAGACTGACCTGTACAGAAAAACTGCCGAGACAGTTTGGATTGGCAAAAATGTTAAAAGCAGAGAACATAAAAAATGTCATTAGAATTAAATATATTAATGATTACAAAGCATTCATATATTTTAATAACGAAGATAGTGCCGAGGCCTTTCTACAATGCAAGACGTTTAATGGTAATGGATATAAATGTTAAAAAACTTTAGACATTGACCAATCCTATGGCGTTATAAAAAATATTGATCTTGATTTGAGCGACGAGGAAATGATGAAAGGAATATCTAGTGATACCCTCATTATATCTGTTAAAAGATTGAAACGCAAAAATTCTTTGGATGGTCACTGGGAATTAAGTGAAGCTGCACGTATTTGTTTCAAAGGGTCATCTTTACCATCGCACGTGTATATTTATGAAACGCGGGTAGAAGTAACTCCGTATATTTTCCCAGTTACTCAGTGTTCTAGATGCTGGCGGTTTGGTCATTCGATAAGCACATGTCCGTCGCTGAAAATTGTTTGCCCAAAGTGCACCAAAAACCATCAAAATTGCGAAACAATACATTTTAAATGCAACAATTGTATGGGTAAACATATGGCTATGACGAAAGTTTGTCCAGTATTTATAAAAGAGAAAAGAATCAGAGAATTAATGGCCGAGTTCAACTGTTCATATAAAAAAGCCTTAACTTTATATGTACCGCCATCGCCTCGGCAAGTTGAATCAGACAGTTCACCATCTCCTACACCATCAATATCAATCAATGACCCAATTGAAATTAAAAGTTCTAACTGTGAAACGAACAATGCTCGAACTACTGTTAACTTTTTAAACACCAATTTATTGCTTAAAAAAAGCAACATCAGATCAAAGATAGAGAAACGAAAGAATAAACGGAAATCTTTGAGCAAAGCACAAAATGAACCATATGATTTTTTTCTGAAGTATGTGAGGATAATAACAGACAAGACGACAAATCGGAGGGAGAAAGGACGTCATTTTTTAAACAGCAAATATCTTGGCAACTACTACTCAAAAAACTTAAGGAGATCATTTTAGAAGGAGAAATTGTTCCTGGAAGGATAAGATCAAAAGCTGTGGTGGTATAATATTTGATGCATTAATATCATTTATCATGCAGTTTATTGAAGACCAGCCTTGTTGCAATTTTATCAACAATTATGGACTATAACTCAAAAGTCAATATAAATGTATTGCAGTGGAATGCACAAAGTATCCGCCCCAAAAGTACTGAACTGGAAGTATTACTACGTCAAGAGAAGATACATATTGCTGTCATCAGCGAAACCTGGCTAGATCCGGGTAGCCATTATCGAATGAATGAATATAATGTGTTTAGAAAGGATAGGATTGATCGCTATGGGGGCGTCGCAATCCTGACTCATAAATCGATAAAAGCACAATTATGTGGAACTCATCTTTCAAATTCTCATATTGAACTTCTCCATATCAGGATTTTCAATTGTCACCATTTACAAAATGTATGCTCCTTGTATTGCCCACCTTCTATCAATACCACTTTAAGGGATTGGGACCAAATATTTACAATATCTAACCGAAGAACATTAATTGTAGGTGACGTCAATGGTCATCACACCAATTGGTCCTCGAAAACAGACTCAAGAGGTGACCAAATTCTGGATAGTCTCTTATCAAACAATTTTGCTATATTAAACGACGGCACTCATACCAGAATAAAACTAGTAAACGGCCTATGCCAAAGAACTTCCCCTGATTTATCACTAGCCTCAATAGATATAGCTCTGAATTTCGATTGGGTAGTTTTAAATGAAAATTTAGGCAGTGACCATTTCATGGTGAAAATTAAGACTAATGTTACACCATCTAAAATTTATAAAAGTAAACGCAATTTTAAAAAGCTGATTGGGTAAAGTATCGTAAAATTATTGATGAAGAACTCCTTGACTATATAATGCCACATAACCTTCAAGCGGCATATGATTCCTTCATTGATATTGTAAATAAATCAGCGGATAGCACAATACCTTGTACTAAATTGTGTGAAAATCCTCTTCATCAACAATCTTTTCTCCGAAACCATACTGGAACCAGGATATTTCAAAAGCTATAGCGGAAAGGCGGCGGGCGCTTTCTACGTTTAGGAAAAATTCCACACCGGACAATTTAGATGTTTTGCGCAGTAAAACACGAGAAGCTCAAACAATTATTCGCAATGGAAAACGTAAGTCGTGGCAAACATTCTGTGATGGAATTGATAGTATCTCTTCTCCCAGGGAAATGTGGGCTAAAATGAAATGGATGAAAGGTCGAAGAACTACAATAAACAGTATTACGCGAGAAACAGCTAAATCCGTGTTAACCAGCTTAGCTCCTGACTATGCTGATCCTATGCCACCTACTTTCTTTAGTATGAACTCACACTTATCGTCCTCAATCACAATACAAGAACTCAAAAATGCAATTAAACCAACTGACACCTCGCCAGGCATGGACAATATATCTTATTCTATGATAAGACATCTTCCGGATGCAGGCAAAAATGTGTTAGTGATGCTATATAATAGATTTGTTTGATTTGATCTGTCATTTAGTTTTGTACCGTATCAATGGAAAGATATTAAAATAGTATCTATACCAAAACCGAATACTAGCATCCATTCAGTCTCTGGAATAAGACCTATTGCTCTAATTTGCTGTCTATGCAAAGTATTTCATGCAATTCTTACGCGCAGATTGGAATGGTATTTAGAGAAGAATGGGTGTTTTTCGGAACAAACCGTGGGATTTAGAAGATCGCGGTCGTGTTTAGATAATTTATCTAGATTGGTTACACGGATACTAAATGGCTATAGTAAAGGGCATGTCACTGTAGCTTGCTTTATTGACATCGATAGCGCCTATAATAGTATTGATGTAACTAGCCTTGTAAATGCATTGGATAATCTCGGTGTGGGTAGCAAAATATGTAGTTATCTTTGGACATATTTGCATTCTCGGCGGTTGATTATTGACTATGACTATAACAAATCGATGAGTAAAATCACTGGAACTGGTATTGCACAAGGCGACCCGTTATCACCATTATTATTTAACGCTGTTACCAGTCATATTTGTAAAAACTTGAATCAGATATTTATATCTCAATATGCTGATGATTTTGCATTATATATTTCTTGTCAGAACATATCAAATGCTGTCAATGTTACTCAAGAAGCTTTAACCGCTCTGAATATTATGATTTCAAAATTGGATTAAAAATCTCTCATAGAAAAACTAAGGTTTGTGTATTTACAAGGGGTCATATAAGAAATTTAAGCAAATATAATGTTAACTTAAACATAAATAACGCCCGTATTGAACAGGTTGACAGCATTAAATATTTAGGCATGTGGTTGGACAAAAATTTAAAATGGGGCAGGCATATTAATGAAGTGCAAAAGAAAATACTTAGCTTTCTCAATATTTTTAAAGTACTAGCGGGTTTAAAATGGGGCTTACATCCAAAACACTTGAGACGTCTCTATATCTCAATAATCAGATCCCGACTAGATTATGGATGCATCTTATATGACAGTAGTGTTAAAAGCCATTTATATAAATTAGATAAATTGCAAAACCAGGCTATGAGAGTGATTGGTGGTTTTATAAGGAGTACTCCCATACACGTAGTGCAAAGTGAGTTAGGTCTCCAACCATTGTTCATCCGTAGAAAATATTTATCAGCTAAATTCTTATTAAAATCTTTATCAATCAATAATAATCCTACGATCAATGCTGTACAGGAATTAAACTACTTATGCCAGGGTATATATTGGAGAAGAAAGAAGTTACCATTATTAATAGAAACTTATAGAAAGTACAATAGCAGTCCGATTCATTCTGAAGCTAAGTTATTAATGTATTCTTTAGAAGAGTGGATTACAAATTATGACATTTATCTCAACATTAGGACCACAATTGACGGGCTAACTGAATCTAAAAATACCGTAAATTCAAATTGGCTACGTAAACTTTGTTTATCATTTCTAAACAAGACTTATAATACACATTACAAAATCTTTACGGATGGATCTAAAAGTGAATTAGGAAATGGGGCTGCTTTTGTCGACACGCAGAGGGATATCTTTGTTAGGTTTAAGATAAACGCAAATGTGTGTATAATGCACTGTGAACTAATTGCCATATCCGAAGCGTTAGGCTATGTCACTTTATCGGATTATAACAAATTTATTATCTTTACTGACTCCAAAAGTGCCCTTCTACATTTGGCTCGATTGTCCTCGAGCATTCGAGGACTACCGATAGCCTATAATATTTTAGATTCCATCCATAAACTCCGTGCATTGAACAAAGAAATAGTACTCCAATGGATACCCGCTCACGTAGGCATCCCTGGCAATGAGGAGGCTGACCGAATGGCGAGACAAGCAATAAGCGAAGGTATCGCTTTCGAGTGTCTACCAACACATAATGAATTACTGCCTAACGTTAAAGACGACTGTAGGCGTTTGTGGTGCGAATATTTTGACGAGTGTTCACTTACGAGGGGCATATGGTATAAAACTATTGCAAGTCGACCTCAGCCATACCCTTGGTTCGATCAACAACCAATTAACAGAAAGGATGTTGTAACACTGCTTAGACTGCGTTCCGGACATATCCCAACTAACAAATTTAGATATTTGATTGGAATTTCCGATTCTCCCAACTGTACGGAGTGTGATAAAATCGAAGATATTTATCATGTGTTGTTGGAGTGTGTCCGGAACGAAGCCGAAAGACAGGATTTTAGAGTTCGATTTAATTGTAATGTTGGTAGCTGTAATAGTATTCTGGCCTCCCCATATTCGGAAGAAGCCAAAATGCTAATTAAATTATATTTAAAAATAGTACAAATTTAGTTTATTTCTTTAGTTGTAGCTTATAAGATCTGTTAAAATGTATGTATATGCTGATTATCCCACGGGGGTGGCATAATCACTTTGTGACAAAACCCCTATCATAAAAATAAATAGAAAAAAAAAGGATCGTGCAGTCTTGTGCGGTGTAGCCTCTATTGACTACAGTTTATATATCGGGTGCGTTGTTTGATGGACAATGTGAGAGTGGTTTATCGTGGTAGAAATGACTAACATCGCTGTGGGGGAGATCATTCGACTTCTTGGTGAGTTCGTTTAAGGTAAATACATTGTCACCCGTTCGATTAGCAATTGCATTTGCTTATATGTGCTATTGTCAGTTTACCGAATGTACCTATATAAAGGTGAAATTGTAGAACAAAAGGTATCTCAATCTACACAGTCACAATGATAAAACAAAATATATGTTTATCACAAAAAGCGTGTACTTTATATCTAGTAGCAAACAAACTATTAAAATTAACCCTCAAAAGTACGTACTGTTTCTGGTTCAGTCTTTGTTCGGTTTCAAGCAAATCATCAAAATTGTATTAATCGGCGAGACTTGACCATCTTTCAGCTTTCACCATTCTTTATTTGGAACACGCTGCATTTACTATCAGGTGTATGTTGTTGTTGTATGCAGTTATTTTTTTGTGAAATAACTACCTACTCGACTTTTAATTATTACATTAAGTTTCTTATACATACATATTAGAGGCGGGCTTTATGCCAGAGGTATTGTCTGCCGCTCTAGCTCGAGATTTTGTAGAGTTGCACTGATTTAGGTGTACATATCATCATCATTATCATCAGTTAGTTGCAGCCCACCGCTGGACATACGCCTCCCAGAATACATATGCTTATTAAGTTATTACAAATATACATATAAATAAATACACCTAACAGTCAAATACATAGTCCTGACCCCAAACTAAGATCGAGTCTTGTATCCTGGGGGAACTACGAGAGACTTTTCGGTCTCACAAACACCCAGATCCGAAACAAATACCTGTGGTTCACATAAATATTTGTTTTGGTGCGGGGATCGAACCCCCGGCCTCTCGTTTTACAGCCGGCGTCTAACAAACTGTGCCACAGAGGCTGTCAAATATTTGGTTGGTTTTTACGTAGTTACTTAGATAAAATAAGAATATTATAGTTAGGCTCCAACTGTAGCTGTTGCCAAGTAGTTCGTTCAGCTTATTTCCGTCCTGAGAAGGTACAGAGAGCAAGTCGAGCACAAATTCCAGTTCCGGGACAATCATAAAATCCATTTCAAACAGTAAATTGAATACAAAGTAGATTTCTTGTAAGCACTATGTTATTTTATATAATACATTTTGTACTTACTGTACGTTAATAAATTAAAAAAAAAATTCCTACTGCCACATAAAAATAAAAAAAAAAAAATAAAATATGCTTTATTGTACACCAAGATAACATACAATTTACAGAATAATCACACAAAAAATATGTACAATGGGCGGCCTTATCACTAATAGTGATTTCTACCAGGCAACCTTTGGATGGACAGGAATTATAAGAATACACACATACATAGTCCTGACTCCACAACTAAGATCGAGTCTTGTGTCGTGGGTATCAGGAACTACGAGAGACTTTTTGGTATCACATTACACCCAGAAACCTGTGATTCAGACAATTATTTGTTCCGCAAAATATTTGCCGCGGGATCAAACTCGCGGCCTTGCGTTTCACAGCCGGCGTCTAACCAACTGCGCCACGGAGGCTGTCAAATGTTAATGGTTTTACTGGATTACCATCAGGATATAGGTTTCTTTATTGCAATGAATGGCGAGACGAGCATGCCGTTCGCCCAATAGCAAGCGATACGACCGCTCATGTAACAGCAAAACCAAAACAGCACCTGGAATTCCAAAGCAATGCTTGGCATTCCATGCGCTCGCCATCCTGAGACATAACATTAAAGTCTCAATATGTCCAGTAGTTATTCTGGCTACAATGGCCTTCACGGGAATGTAACAGTGCGTTTATACTGTTGCTTGGCGAGAGAAGTAGACATTGCATACATTATTTGTATGTTAATGTGATAGATTTGTCGTTAAAATGTTATCATCAGGTCAGGTCATAGAATCGGTTGCTCTGAAATCAAACCCTGAATAATGTGTTTTAATTTCATGTACATATTCCATTCCCTATTTATTCGATCAAGATCACCCTTTTATTTACATATTCCCTATATATTTGATCAAGATAATAAATTCATTGAAAAAATCTAAATAACATCAAACCAGGTAAATTACCATCAACATTAATAAATAAATTCCTTTAAACGACATACAAAGCGCATTCGCATGTACCTACATTGTGAAATTGCACAATAGTACACACTATCTCGTATTACTATGGACGTCACGGCTATCATGTGCCGTACCTACAGTAGGTAGGTAGGTATAATACCTAAGGTGTCGATGCGGTTTGATTTTGAGCCCGGGAACGCTTGCAATGGATGTTTCACAAGGCAACACGACACCCGATCAGGTGTCGCCAACTAATTTAATCGCATAATTAAAAAATAATATTTATCGCCATAATAGTTTCGTCGCAGGGCTTATGAGATGAAAAACATGAGACTATGGGTTCGATTTCCTTGTGGTGGATTGAATTTTGTATCCATTATTGTGAAAACTTGAGTCTGAACATTATTATGGAAGTCACAATTTTAGAGGGGCTGCAAAATAATGTGTTAAGATCCTGTAGAGCTGTCAATAGTTTTGAAACGAAATGCTACTGCTCCAAACCACTTTTTTAAATTATAGCATATAACCAGCAAACGAGCAAACATGTCATCTGATGGTAAGTGATCACTGCCACCCATGAACATTTACAATGCTTGAATCATGGATGTGTTGATGTCCCGACCGACCATGACCAAGGGCCCTACTATATAAATCCGAAACGAAGTTCGAAACTTCGTGACGTTTTTCGTTTCGAAACCTACTCTGTAACACGAAATTCGAAAGAATGAATTATTCCAATATATCGGCAATACGAACATTTACAGATTAGGTACATTCGTATCGTCGCAAACTTCGTTCGTCCGAAGTTTCAAACTTCGTTTCGGATGAATATAGTAAATAAAAATGTAAATGTTCGGATTGCCGATATATTCGAATCATTCATTCTTCGATCCGAAGATTCGAATTTCGTGTTACAGAGTAGGTTTCGAAACGAAAAACGTCACGAAGATTCGAATTTCGGATTTATATAGTAGGGCCCCAAGCCCGACCTAACCATCGAAATCAATCAGTGTGGTTCAAACAATGTACGAGTATTGTTTTGGCGGTGAGATAAATTATTGTTTGATTTTATAGCTCACTTTTAAGCAGTTAAATGTGAATAGACTAAACGTAGAAACAATATGTGAAAATGCCTTTTGCGGGATTAATTATAAGGTTTCATTCATCTGTATCTGTATCAGCCCATATAGGTCTCACTGAAAGCCACGGGCCTACCCCACAATCCAGAGTACAATTGAGAGTTGTTAGGCCATAATAGCCACATAGTTTTATTTATAGACTAGGTATTTATAAATCTCAAATTTAGTTATTGAATGCTAAAGCATTAGCATAAAGCAAGAGAGATAAATCTCTTTCGAACGACTTTTGAAAAACTAATAACTACTACTACTATACTAATTTGAGCAAAGAAAACAAAAGATTCGATGGCTAAAATGAAATGAAATGAAATGAAATGAAATGAAATGAAATGAAATGAAATGAAATGAAATGTATTATTGATCACGTAGGCAATTAAGGAGCTCTTATGACAAGTCAATACACATAGAACTTAATCTCTATTTACAATATATTTCCTATACTTATTATTTCTTATTTTAATTTCTTGCTTTTATCACTTTTTTTTTATTAATTTTATTTATTTTAAATTAATTTTATTTTTATTTATAATTAGTTTTATTTATTTATTTAGTTTTTATTAATAGTTTATTTAAAGTATTAGTTTTTACTTTATAGTAATTTATTTGTCAAAGAAATACATTATTTACGTTAGTCAAATTAAATTATATTATTTGTGGACCATAAATATTACAACGGTGGGTAACGGTTTATAGTTACCACCGGATCCAACGCGGCCCTTCCTGAGAAGACCCGGCGAAACAAACTCAGTGGGCTTACACTACCACTGGAACTACGCGACGCGACCCAGTCCTGAGTATATCCAGCGACTAAGACTCAGTGGGCTTGTTTTGGGTCCAACTTAAGACAACGACCATAGGTATTTCCGATACGTCCCGTATGTTTAGGCTTACTGCCGGATCCAACGCGGCCCTGACTGAGAAGACCCGGCGAACAAACTCAGCGGGCTTTACTTTACCACTGGATACTACGCGGCGCGACCCATTTCTGAGTAGATCCAGCGAGTCAAACTCAGTGGGCTTGGTTTTGGTCAATTTACTAAAATAAGTATTTGTGACTTGTGAAAATGGGTTTATAAACTATGAACAAGGCCGATGGTGTTTACAGTTTGTTACGAGTAACTGACAGCGGCTGCGAGATAAACAAACGAGCGACATTACCCCTTTCATTACCAGCATGTAGCTTGTTACTTATTGGACATGAGAACTAGCAACATTAGCCCGCTGGCCTGTTACTTGACACTTACATTTTCCAATTTAAAATACATTATAGTAAGCGCCATGATGAAATTATTAAGAATTGGCTCCCTACAACGTAGCATGCTATGATCGATCTATGAACATGGCTTAAATATTCTCTGGACTATTTAATAAAGAATTAGTATGAAACGCTGTTCTGACTCCAGTCGGTGGGGTATATTACATGTAAATCTCTCCAGTCTCCATATTACATGTAAATATTATTTCGCCGTGTTCGTTCTATAATGGTGAAAGGAAATCATCAAACACGCGCACCATAGAAGTTTTAACATGATTTTGTGATACCGGATGGCTAAAGCGGTAAAGTAATGAACAGTTAGTGATTAAAATAATATGTATCTGATTTGGACTAGATTCAAAAGTATTTGCACCAGGGCGAAATCGGGTAAATGCGTCCACAATTAAGTCTTCAGTTATTTTCCATCACGCCTGGGCCCGGAAAAGGCAATTGCAATAAATTTTGTGAAACTAAATTCAAAGTTGTAATATTTGCGGTGTTTTAGAACTTCAAAATTAAGCACGTGGAATTTAATATGTACATAGCGTACATGCACGAAATTGTAGTGCCTAGAATTATATAGCAGTAACAAAACATTTTGGGATGTGAATAGATCACCTGACTTACAATAGAAGTACGTTATACGCCAATGTATTTCGGCCCTCATACATGTATTTGAAGCATTCCTGTCTTCGCACATCTTACATATGTAAATTATGTACCTAACTGATAATGTGATAACAAAATAAATAAACAAAGAATCCCATTCGCTTCTTTATTACCGGGAAAAACCACCGATGAATTTTAACAATAAAACAAATTAAATTATATTAGAGTACAAATAGCGGATAAGAGAAGGAAAAAGAGACTCTTGTAACTTGTAACACTTTTAAATTTTTATTCTTAAATTTTCCTGGGTCTCATCCTATGTATATACATGCAATATATATCATGTTTTACAATGTATTGTACATTTAAACATTATACTTTGTAGAGATGAAAATCAATAGATCCGAGAATATGACACAATATACTGCGGTTAAATTTAAAACTCATTACCAACAGCTCCAGGCTTCCAATGAACGTGGATTAAAATTCGCTGAAATCATAATTATGGGTAATAAAGTTAACCAAGCCGGTACAAGAACAGTAATTGTGTGGTATCGGCTGCAGCGGTATCTAGGCGGTAATTGGCGCTAGATTTAACGCTTTGATATGTCTGCCTATCCCACTTGGACTCGGGTTATAGCTTATCACAATGGGTTAGTCTTTTCAATAGCGATAGCGCGAAAGCGTTACTCGCTTCTGATAGCGGTAATTCAAAGCTATTACCTATTTGGCTTTGCAAATTAACTTTATTTCAATAATTGTATATTATTACATGGGAAATATCGTTAGATGGACATTATGAGCTTTTGATTTTAGTTTCCAGATCTAGGATCGACTTTGTTTGAGTTTGTCTGAAAATGTCTTATTTTTACCTTATCACATTTTTTAATAAACGAAATGTAGTACCACACAATATTTGCAAGGAATTTATTTATTATTATCTACTATCTTTACTGGTGGTAGGTTTCTCATATGTGAGAGGCCGCCTGAGTGGGAACCATCGCATTGTCTATTTCTCACGTCAAACAGTAGTGTAGAAGCACTGTTGTGTTTCGGATTGAAGGACATTGTAGCCAGAGTAACTACTGGACATATTGAGACTTAACATCTTATGTCTCAGTATGGCGAGCGCAGTGGAATGCCAAGCATTACTTTGTGATTCGAGGTGTTGTTTGGTTCTGCTACTGTTTATGAGCGGTCGTATCGCTTACCATCAGGCGAACGGCATGCTCGTCTCGCTATTCAGTGGAATAAAAAAAAACCTTAATCAAACACATCTGTATTTGAATCAGACCATATACGTCCCACTGATGGCACGTACATCCTCTACAATCCAGAGTACGATTGAGAGGAGTTGGGTCGTATTTCATATTGTTGGTATTCGCACGTGAAAAAAAAAGGAAAAAACATAAAATAAAATCGTCCACCGCGCTGGTCTAGTGTAGGTTGGCGGAATTTTACACAGAAAATCATGCAAATCGCTATGGTATGCAGGTTACCTGACGATAGAAATAACCCTAGAAATTATTCTGAATCGCTATGATATGCAATATTGGTATCATCTAAACACATACTGCTGCATAAATACTAATCCAGAAAAAGAACTATTTCGTTCCCCTGCTATATATTTAGATTGAGGATATCCATGAAGGATGATAGATTTTCGTAAATAAACAACTACTTCATAGTTAATTTGATACAAGCTATAAAAGGAAACTTTAGCTCAGTAAAACTCAAATAATTTATGCAAATGCAGGCTATAAACTTGTTAAACTAAGCGTGAACTACATTGTTCATTTGTCATTTATTGCATTAATTTTATGGCATTCATTAGAGTTTATAATGGTTAGTAAATGATAAATTATTGAGTATCCAAATGTACGTTTTAAATAGTTTTTGTGATCAACATTTCGGCTGAGTTTCTACACTCTCCACAGCAAGGCAAGCCAGGATCAACAATGGAATGCATTTTAATAATACCAAGCGTCGAAGCTTTACGAATAATATCTTTGGGAATGTTTAAATCGCCTGCGTGTTAATGTTCAACACTTAATTGCGAATATGAACAGTCCGCACATCATATACTTTGGGAGTGCAATTCAGAATTTTTTTAATTTTTCTTTGGCAAATGAGCGTAAAGCTATGTTGGATAGTATGCAAATATCATCTGGACTTTTATACTACTACATACATACATGATACATGGGCTTTGTAGAGACTAATAAGAATTTCCGTACTTCCGGTATTTTTGCCATACCTATTACTGGAATCAAGTATAACAGTTCACATGAAAGGTACTACTTTTCGTAATTATTTCACTCGTTGTGCTTTACAACTGGCTTTCCCGGCTGTAAAGCTTTTTTGCAGGGTTATATTCTTTAGTTCATTATTTTATCATCCGCTTTGTCACGGAGGGAAGTGGAGAATAATTGATTTCCAACTCATACTGTTAATTTAACTTTCTGATTGAATTAGTTGCGGGTTAAAGACAAGTTAGACATTCCCGGAGACTCGACAACTTTCAATGCTCAGTGTCATTATAATGTCACTGTAGATCCTGGCTTATAGGAGTTACAGTGGTGGGTGTGAGGGCGGGGCAGTCTCCAACTTGTAAATTTAAACGAAGCTGTTCTGGGTCCTGGAGACCCAGAACAGCTTCAATTCATACATTACAAGTATAAATAATCCCCAACCACGGCAGGCAAAAACGAATGATATCTGTATCTGTATCTGTATCAGCCCATATACGTCCCACTGCAGGGCACGGGCCTCCTCTACAATCGAGAGTCCGATTGAGAGTGGTTAGGCCATATAGTCCACCACGCTGGCCTAGTGCGTGTTGGCGGAATTACATACCATAGAAATTTTATAAATCGCTATGGTATGCAGGTTTCCTCACGATGTTTTCCTTCACCGTTTTAATGCGTGGTGATTGACTATCAATACACACATGACTCCGAAAAGTCAGAGGTGTGCCCTGGGATTCGAACCCGCGACCACCGTGAACATGTTGGCAGTCGTGTCTAGTCCGTTTACCAACAGGCCACCACGCACTTATTACCTACATATTCCATATAATTTGATTTCGATTTATCGAGCTTCAACATCCGGCGCAGAAAGCTACTACTTAATACATAGTTGCGTAAATCGGTAGGATTTTTTTTCTACGAATTTAAAGTCGTCTAAATTATATTAAAATGAAATCAATTTTCTTGTGTTTTTTTTTAAATGGAAACAAACCGACATGCGAATCTTCTTATTCTTAGAAAATTGGTAACGCATCTTTAGTTCCTTTTGTCTTGTCCCTACATTTCTAATAAGGTTTGTATCAATGAATTAAATTGTATCAAAGTATAAACAGTTGTTCAAAAATTACTAATGTAGCTTCTTGAAACAGGATCGGCGATCGTTTAAGGATTACCAACCCGAGCACTTAAATAATTTAGTTCATTAAATTGGTAAATGATTCCCTGCAGCGGCGGAGAGCTCCATCGATTTTACCACTTATAATAGTTTCTGGAATACTTTTCTATAAGTATTTATGTACTTTAATAAATAACTTTCACATGGGTGCCTTATAATTTCTTTCTAAGCTAATGTAGTCTCTGAATTTTATTGATATATTATAGATTGTCTACGCTCTTTTGGAGTCCGAATGCGTTTCATGCTGTTGTTTAAAAATTAGGAACAGATTTTCTGTCTTAATATTTTATTATATTGGACATATGTCCTATAATCTAATAGTAATAATATTAATTAATACTATTAGATTATGAATATAAATGCTCGTTGTTTATATTATGAAAAAATATTTCAAACAATGAGTCAAATAGATATATTGTTAAATGAATATATAAATAACACCCAACAGTCGCATACATAGTCCTGATCTCACACTAAGATCGAGTCTTGTGTCGTGGGTATCAAGAACTACGAGAGACTTTTCGGTCTCACAAACACCCAAAGGTGAAAGAAAAATTTGTGGGCAGCACAAACCTTTCTATCGGTGCGCGGATCGAACCCGCGGCCTCTCGTTTTACAGGCGGCGTCTAAATTAAGCGTTGAATGCGTCCTGAATGAAAGTAACATGGATTCCATATTTATTTTGTTTGGGTTAACCAGCTGTCGTATGTGCCTCATATTCCTTTTAATCTATTTACCCATTTCGAAGTTCTGTGCTAAAAACCGTGCAATTACTATCGCTTATTTGTGAAATGCAGCCGTTTATCACGCTTCGGTGCCAACCGTCGCGACAAGTACGAGTATTTAGAACATTTACAGGCCAACCGGTCAGTAGTTCTCGTTAAAGGTACTGGCGATAACATTACTTATGATTGCAAAGTTTGGATCCACTCCAAAACTCTCGTATTTTATCTAATTTGGCCGCTGGGTAGTTCTGGAAAGAATAAAGTGCTTATATCTAGCTGGATGGCTAGTGGATATACTTCTTGTGAGATGTTTTTTGTACTGTCTCTTTATATTTTATCTTTAGTACATTGTTTTGTCACTTTGTCATGAAAGGAAGTAGGCAATAATTTATTTCCAACTTGTGTTAATTTAACTTTGTGATTGAATTAATAATTTCAGTTTAAAGACAAGTCTGAAGTTCCCGTTATTACAATGCGTGTCAATTTTCCATCGAGGCTTACAGAAGTTGCAGTGGTGGGTGTAAGGGCGCGACATTGTCTCCTTATATTTGGTTTTTAAATACAAGTTAGCTTTATTCACGACTCACGGAGCTTTGAATTTTTGCATTCCACTGTTAAATCTGGCTTTTAGCAGAGGACTGTGTAGGTGTAATTATTGAACGTGATAATTTTTTCTGAATAGTTTTGTTTGTAAGTGCCATGTTCTGACGAATAAGAATCGGGATTACAGAACGTGAATTATTGGTTAAAAATAAAGGCTGTAAAAGTTTTTCCACTTTCACATGCATAAGCTCAAGCCTGCACGTTTTAAAAGTTATTCAGATATAGCACTAGTTTCACCCACGTTTTGTCGAACTTATTTTCATACCAAGGTGTACTATCATCAAAACTGGATATCTCATGCAAGATTTTTACCAGGTAACATATATTCGAATATATAAAACTGATGAGTTTGTTTGTTTGAATACAGTAATCTCTTGACTTACTGGTTCAAATTTTACAATTACTTTTATTATGAGATAGTCCATTGATCGGTGAAGACTATAGTGCACTTTTTATCCCGTGACTTTAACCTGGAAAAACTATTTCACGCGGGCAAAGTCGGCAGTAGGTACTACTAATAAAAAATAAAACCTTCATTCAAATAAAAATACAAATACAGTATAGAAAAAGTGCAGGGCCCCTGGCTGGTCACGTAGCAGAGTGCTGGATCAGCAAGCTGCGCCGACCCGACCAGCTCGTCGGCACAATCGCCACTCCTGCGCCGGCACACCGCCTCTGCGTACATACCTGTGAGTCTTTACTAGGCTTTATTACATATTTTACTATTAGATTTTTAAATTGTGAAATCATTTTAAAATTGATAGGGTTTATGTTAAAATCATTTGCTTCATTCTTATCTGGTTCTTCTTAATAATTAGCTGTGTATACTTAGTAATTCGGATGTGTTATTTCATGTTATTGGTTTTATTATAATCCGGTGGAAATATTTTAATAATTTTTTTTATTGTTGTGGCCTATTTAGAATATTAAAGAATAGAATACATGCACTGTTTTATTAACAGAGACATGTTCTTAGTTACCCACGTTGCCAAATACTACTCATTTTGTATTCTTTTCGATTATCGTTATTTGATTAAAGTAATTATGCAGACTCAACTTTAATTTTCATAAGATTACCGAATTGAATTCTGTCTTCTCGAATACCATCTATCATTAAGAGAAATGAGTAAATCGCTCTCCTTCGAATGCAGATGGCGTTTTAACTGTAAGTTTTAATAAAATTATGAATTTCAGATCCGATAAAGACGGCTGGTGTTTTATCTTCGACCGTTCGGGTGAGTGATTTTTGCGTCATTTTAAGAAGTAATTTAGCAAAAAGCATTCTAAAGATTCTCGGCAAAGATAAGTAGTTAGTTCTTTTCGTCTTACTAATTATATTAGGTTCATTTATGTTGAATATAATTGATAGCCTTATTTTTTTTTCAAAATCAAGTTATTAAATATTTTAGTAGACTTCCATAAATTAAAACTCACGTCTTTTTCGCAGGAGGGGTAGGCAGAGCTGCTAGACGGACAACCACGTTTCGCCTAGTGTGTTCCGTCCCACGATGCGATAGGGGGTACCTACTGCCTATCGCTATATCGGCCACAAATTTTAGACTCAAGGTTAGTAATAAATAGAAATTTAGATAGCCCGACCGGAACCCGAAATCTCAGCGTTTTAATGACAGAGTACATTGTTATATAGGAAGTTGTATTCCTACCGTATAATTTGTGTTACTTCGCCGCAGTCAATTTTAATCTTTGCAAAATTACACCTCAGTTTTAAAAGCTTGAATTTAGCGCTACGTATTGATACAATCTGATAGTTTATTGTTGATAATTTACCTAAATCTTTCGCCGCCTAGTTTAGTTCAACATATTTTAATAGCATTATTTTCTTCCATGCCGGAGACTGCAAAGAAGAAAAATAACCAGTGAAGTCATCTGAAGTTAGAAACGAAGCGAAGGGAAGTTCAGGGTTGAAATGGCCATTACCTCACAGTCACGTGGTCATGTTGGTACAACGTGTGATGTGACGTAGTGGAAGTCTCGACCTGAACGTATCATCGAACCTACCGGAAGAAGGAACAAGGATTACTTGAAGAAACTATTGTTTTGTGTTTATAAATGTAGTCGTTGAAATATTTGTTTTTATTTTCAGTGTTTTTTGTCGTAATGTGTTTATTTTTTAACCTACTATCAGGATGAAGCATTTGTTGAAGATCTTATTGTAATCTGTTTAGAAATGTAGTCGTCAAAATATTAGTTTTTTTTTCAGTATTTTTTTTGTCATAATAATGTGTTTATTTTTTTTAACTGTATTGCTTTTGTTAATTTATTTTCTTGTTCTATATATATTTGGGATAGCGTATAGATAATTGTTGTTTTATGAGTTTTATTTTAAAGGTAATTGTTTTGTGTGATATATGGAGCGTATTGATAATATATTTAATTAATTGAGTTAAAGAAATAAAGTTAATTACATAACCTTTATATACATAATTTGTGTGTTTAATGTGTATTTTATGAATTGTTACAAAATTGTGGTAACATTAATAAATAATTCAAACCAAATCATCTTTTATTACCACAAACCCATCCACACATCCTGTTCCATTTCAACCAAACATTTGGAATTGATAGACATTACACTTCTTAGTTCTTAGTTCTTACACTGAAACCTAGGCACAAGAGCTAGACTACACATGCGAGTATGCACTCCGGCCGTGTCTCATTACAAAGGGCGAGACAGTAAGTACCGAGTCCGGAGTACGTGACTCCGCCGCGGTGTTGCATTTCGCTGACTCCGCTACTGTTGTATGCCCCACTTGTAGCGTGCTATGCGATGCTATTTTGTAAAAAATATTAAGTATTTGTCTCTTTTGTTTTCTTTTTGTTTTGTTAATTTGTCTTTCCACGTTCTCAATTCGTCGGTATTATATTTTTTTTATATACAGGGTATATCAAGACTGCTACCGAAAACGAAGCCGGGTGGTAGTCTAAGCGACTTCAGACACAATGCAACAGAAAAAGTTGCAAAAAAAGGGACAATTTTTTTTTGTTATTTTTTTCCTATGGCCTATATTTGGGTGGTAAATACATTTTTTCCTAAAATAATAGTGTATACCCTTTTATTTATAAATACTCTAAGGTATAAAAGAGTTTAAATTATTATTTTAGCAAAAAACTATGGATTTACCACCCAAAAATGACGATATTTAAAAAATCATAAAAATTAATTGTCGCGTTTCTATGCGAAATTTTTAATTGCATTGTGTTTGTAGTCACTAAAACTACCACCCGGCTTCGTTTTCGGTAGCAGTCTTGATATACCCGGTATGTTCACCAATTATACATATTTCTTTCCACTTATTGTAATAAGATGAGTGTAGATAGACTTAGCATTCATGATTTTAATACATTTTTTCGCAAAATCATGAAAATATTTTTTCAATAAATTCTGACGTTTTATAAAACTTATAAAAATGTTATAAAATTCCAGATATTTCTTGTAACTTAAAGAAAATATATATTTTATGTTGTCAGGCAAAACACAGTGATATGTAAAAAAATATATTTGAATTACCCACAAAACTCAATTGTTGGCAAAAATTTATACGTAAACAAAGTGTATTCTTTAAAAAATTGCTTAATCGGAGACGAAGTAAGTGTTGGTGTTCACAAATTAGGCAATACTATTCACGGGATGTCGATAATCCTTATGGCAGGTGAGCAAATTCCTCGTATTTTAAAACAAAAAAATAAATTAAAAATATGGTACAAGAACGTAGATCATATTCTGGTATAATTGTCATACACAAATCCACGCCTTATCCCAGAAGGGATAGGCAGAGGTTCTCCTCTAGGAACCAGCAAACCCACGCTTTGCCTTGTCTGTTTTTTTTCCCAAAGGGATAGGGAGCGAACCTTTAGCCACATCGGCCACAAATTCCAGACTCCGGGCTGATATTAAATAAAAAAATCCAACGTCAATTTGTCTGAACTGGGATTCGAACCCGAGACTTCAGCGTTGTAATCGCACCATAGCACAACTACGCCACCAAGACAGTAATATTTCTATTTGCATCATTAGTGTCTTAATGCCTAACTTTATCACACCTTGTTTCATGGGCAATATCGGGTTTAATTGGTGGATAAAAGGCGTGGGGGGAGGGGGCGGCGAACCCTCCATTCATAACTCGCTAATAAACTCCACAACTTTCAACAACACTAGAGTGAAGTCGATACAATTTATCGATGTTTGTTTATACATTTTTATTGCTTTGTGTGTGGTTTGTGGGGTGAAATTTTACGTTTGTTGTATAAAAGTGCGGATGAATAAAATTGATGAAGCTTATTGCACTCGAGAGGGAACAACTTCTAGAACTATTATAGATCCCGTATGCTCGGATTTGAAAGATGATCAATTTCACTTTGCCATAATAGACTCACCCATGTCTGACCATAAACAAATTTACTTTGAAATTAAAAGACACTTAAGACAGTTGCCTAAAAAAGTACAATATGATGCGATTGACTACAATAAACTGTATGAAACCATGGCAGACACTCAAGTAAATTGCGGAAATGGCTCATATGAACTATTAGCAGATAAAATTAAACCATGTATTGAGAAATGTAAGATAAAGAAATTTAAAGTACTAAATAGACCAAGACAAGACTGGATAAGTAAGAATATTATACACGAGATAAACCAAAGAAATATACTGTGGAAGAAATATAAGAATTATCCTAATGATGAGATAAAAAGAGCAGAATTTGTGGCAAAGCGAAATGAGATAGCGGGAAAAATTCAACAAGCAAAATCTCAGTATTACTGTAGAGCTTTTGAAGAATGTAAAAATAATCCAAGAAAAATGTGGAAACTTATTAATAATTTATCTAAAAATAATATTAAAAATACTACAACTATTCAAAAACTTCTTACAGTCTCTGGGTACATCACAAGTGAAAAAGAAATAAGCAATTGTTTTAATGGTTTTTTCTCCAATATTGGTTCTGCTCTTGCTAGCCAGATTCCTAAACATTATCACAGTAACTTAATTTACACGAATTTGACCGGAATAGGTGTAACAACTGGTAGCTCAAACAAACTGTTAAAATTTCGACCTACTAATATAAATGAGCTTACTCAAATAGTTAATGGATTAAATTGTAACACTAGCACAGGACTAGACGGTGTAAGTACAAAATCTCTTAAATGTGTGGCTCCGATAATCCTGGAAGAATTGACTAATTGCATTAATACATGCTTAGAATATGGAAACTTCCCTGATAGTTTGAAGTTAGCAAAGGTAACACCAATTTATAAATCTGGCAATAAAACCGATCCGAATAATTATCGACCTATATCGGTTCTTCCAGTATTGTCGAAGATTTTCGAGAGAGTATTATATCGTCGGCTCGAAGATTTTCTCATGGAACATAATTACTTTTATGAGAAACAATATGGTTTTAGACCAAAATCAAATACCCTATCTGCAACATTAGATCTGGTTACTAAAATTAAAACAAACATTGATAATAAGAAAGTAGGGCTAGGAATATTTATAGATCTTAAGAAGGCTTTCGACACAATAAGCCACGATATCTTACTTAATAAACTCAAATGCATAGGTATTGACGGGGTCGCTCATGACATGTTGAGATCTTACTTATCTAATCGACGTCTAGTTGTTAAAATTGGACAAATACAAAGTAATGAAAATGTCATTACTTTTGGTATACCTCAAGGTTCTATACTTGGTCCGCTTTTATTTCTCATCTATATCAATAACGTTCACCAACTTAAATTAAAAGGGGATTTGACCTTATATGCTGACGATACATCACTATTTTAATTTGGCCACTCTATGGATGATATCATTGCAGACGCCCAAAATGACCTTGATAGACTGAATGTGTGGTTTCTATGTAACTTATTAACAATAAATGTCTCAAAAACTAATTATATAATATTTTCGGCTAAAAATAAAAAAATATCTTATACTTCTGTCCTCAGTATAAATAACCAACCAATAACTAAAGTAGACACAGAAAAGTACCTCGGACTCATACTAGATAATCACCTCACATGGAAACCTCACATACAGAAAATAAGAGATAAGATGTGTTCATTGTCAGGGATGTTACGAGGCGTTGTTCGATGCCTTCCGCGTCAAATACGTTACACTATTTATAATTCTCTCATAAAATCACATTTAGACTACCTTATAGAGATATGGGGTACTGCTGCAAAAAGCAATTTAAGCTGCCTTCAAGTTGCACAAAATAGGTTAATAAACGAATATTTAACTATCAGTATCTTACACCAACAAAAAATATATATCGATGCACTAAATTGTTAAGTATTAAACAAACGTATAATTACTATAACTGCCTATTAATTAGAAAAATATTAAAAGGCGATATTAAAACTGAAATAAAATTTACAAAAAAACATACTATACATAAAATGCGGCTGAGAAATTCAAATAATATATGTTTACGTAAGCCACGGACAAACTACGGCAAAAAATGTATACTGTACCAAGGTGCACAAATATATAATCAGTTACCAAAAAATATTAAAGAAGCAAAAAGTATTCAAATATACAAAAATAAGCTCAAACAGCATATAATTAATAACACTCCTGTAATATAAAACAAATTCAATCACATAAATTACTAATCAACTAGCCACATCTAGATATGCTTGTTTCGTGTTGTCTACATCGACTACCGCTCAGCTGTATTCTCGGTCAAGTTGCGATATTGCTTGTGAGTACCCACTACTGTTTTTATTATTGATTTTTTATTTATTTTCACATTCTTTTGATCAGTTCAGTTCTTGTTTTTATGGCAATCGCCTTTCTTTTGTTTATATAAAGTAATTATTACCATTTATTTGTAAATTACCTGTGCTATTATACGTCCTCATATTTTAGCTTTAAGAATACAAATGTAATTTCTCATTTAAGTGAATTTGTAATTCTTTTGAGAAATAAACTATCTTAACCCACCCACAAGTGCGGATGATTGACAAAGTCTTTCGGAATAATTAGTATTTATTAGTCGAAATAATCTCTACTACTCGTACAACTAGTGGTGACTTATCACAGTATTTATAGACATTACATATTCGATGCTTTTTATCGACGTTAAAGTAACATTTAACAAGTAACAACAGATATGTATCTACATATTTGCATTGTATTTAATTTTATCAATTTTTAATATTGCTATTTATTCAGTTACACTTCTGTCACTATATACCATAGACTGCCCTTTCTCTCTCCTTTTTTTTAAGTTCATCCAAGGGTTGCCTGAGAGAGATTACCTTGAGCAATAAGGCCGCCAATTGTACTTATTCTAATTTAGTTTTAATATCTGTGTCTTCTCCTGGTGTACAATAAAGTATATATATAAACATACCGGGTATCTCAAGACTGCTACCGAAAACGAAGCCGGGTGGTAGTTTTAGTGGCTACAAACACAATGCAATTAAAAATTTCGCCTAGAAACGCGACAATTTTTTTTTATGATTTTTTAAATATCGTTATTTTTGGGTGGTAAATCCATAGTTTTTGCTTAAATAATAATTTAAACTCTTTTATACCTTAGAGTATTTATAAATAAAAGGGTATATACTATTATTTTAGGAAAAAATGTATTTACCAGCCAAATATGGGCATAGGAAAAAAATAACAAAAAAAAAATTGTCGCTTTTTTTTGCAACTTTTTCTGTTGCATTGTGTCTGAAGTCGCTTAAACTACCACCCGGCTTCGTTTTCGGTAGCAGTCTTGATATACCCTGTATAAATGAAATAGATAATTTCATAAGATTAGATGATTTCATATCATGTGAACTACTCTGAAATTTATGAACTCGACATATCGCTATAAACTCGTCTTTCCGATACTAAATTGTAGCTACCTCTTACTACCTTATTCAGACAGTTTTAAAAACTATTTTAGGTAACAAATGTTTTGTCCCTTTCTATCGACATTTGAATTCAGTTTTGAGCGAACAAAACAAAACATTGAATAATTAAAATATATTTTAAAACAGTCTATGAATATTGTTAGTATTTACAAAAAAGTTTACCATTGAAATAAAATATTAATAAATAAATAAAAGTAAAAAAACTATATGAATAATACTACGATTATAACTGATTAAGTACTACGTTATTGATTTGCCATAAGAGCTCTTTGATTGTCTGCATGACCAATGAATAAATTTCGTTTAATTTAATTTAATTTCATTTACCGAACAACTAGAGTAACCAATAATACGAGTTACCGATAGAACAGTTCCACCCAACACTACCGCGCGATGAGAGATCCCAAGAGGAAAACTTCCAACTTAGCCATGATTGATTGTAGCAACGCATTCTCACATCTATCTCAAAAATATCCAAAGCCCTTCCCGTTCAACACTCACTTACGATCAGGGACCAAACAACACTGGTATAATGATTGTTTATTATTAATGCTGAGGTTTTGTGGAAAGTTTCGGAATGGATTTACTCGCTTTCATTGATGACATTTTCTGAAAATGTTATGATATGAAGACGCGAGGTGATTAACAAACTTGACCTGAAATTAGGATAACAATAAATATATAAAATTAATGAAATCATCAATTTTTTGTAATCAAAATAACTAGATTGTATTGGCATTTTTCTAACTAAAAGTCAAAACATGTAGCTACTTTTTATATACCGCATCTTTAGAATTAGAGTGAACTAACTAAAAAAAAACTTGTTTACTTGGGAACGTTCATTGAAGACTTGTGACATAAGAAATTTTGTACTTATGGAAGATAGAATTTCGAAGACCGATTTATACTTCTTTCTGCCTTTTATGCGTCAATAGGTCCTTCTGTAATAACGGGTCGATGACATGATGAACATGACCTCATGTTGAGCTAAAATATGATGAAAAGACAATATATTTTTTTAGATTTTGTCACTCTAAAATATCAAATAATTGATGTATTTATTATTCAATAGCAAAAAGTTAAAACGAGGCCATTGTAGCCCACCAAGCCTATTTTAGTTAAAACGCCAACTCAATAAATTGCACACATTCTACAAATATTGCATTTTGTTCTCCAGGCGTTTGTGCGCTAATAGTTACATTTACTGATTGCAGATTATAACATTTCATTTAGATCTGGATGCTATGAGAAAAACTATGGGAGTCTTTAAAACCCACATTACGAGATTCGTGTCTTAGTGATGAGTGTGAATGTTGAGTGTTTTTAATTACATACATACATAAAGTCACTCGTTTTTCCCAGATGAGGTAGGAAGAGCTGCAACCAGTACACCCATGATTTGCCCTGTGTATTCCGTTCTACGCTGGGGCACTACGAGCCTATCGCCATATCGAGCAGGAAATTTCTGACTCAGGGCTGATGTTAAATAGAAAAATCTAATACTTACCCCGAAGACCCCGAGAGAAGCCGACACCTAGGCATTGCAATGATACCGTATGTATATATGGCACGCTTATTTATAAGTATAGGTGTATTATTTATTTTTATGAATTAGGTATCATTCTTTTGCATTGGCTATCTGACCAAGCTTTACAATTTATGTATTTGGATACGATAAACTTATTACGGCGGATAATTCATATTACGTCATTCTGCGCATAATATTTACATAACATAATAATAAGAGACATTTACTATAAACCCCATAACCCTTGTCCCTACAGAATAATTAAAGCGGAGCGGTTAATTTAAATATTAAAGTGCATCTCGGCCCGGTTGCGATGCTTTTACCCTTTTAACGGAGTGGTTTTATCATAACTTAAAATATAGATGCGTAATAATTTACTACGGCCGTCACTATTTGTCCATTATTGTCCAGGAATCTAGTATAGACTGTATTTTTTTTAATTATTTAGCATTGGATCTCATGTAATTGCATAAAATTAGACAGAAGAATAACAATAATTCGTTAATGAAGAAAACGCTTTTTTTCAAGTGTAATTGAGTTTTTACCAACCGTAATGTTTATTTCTCCTGTCTAACAGCTATGGAAATGCGCTGTTGTTTCAGATTGAAGGACGTTGTAGCCAGAGTAGCTACAAAACATATTTTAATTATGATTTTATGTCTATATTGTAACTCAATGTGTTGTTTGGTTTTGCTAATGTTCATGAGCAGTCGTGTCGCTTACCATCAGGCGAACGGCATGCTCGTCTCGCCATTAAATGCAATAGAAAATTGTAAATCTTTAAAAATCTTAGAAAATATTAGCGGCCTTATCATTGACTGTTTCAAAATCTATTTTAGTTTTGTAATGTTTAGTTTTCTTCGGTTAAACTGAATTCAAAAGTCATTCGAAAGACAAAACATTAGATAAATAGGTTTTCAAACTATTTTCGAGTATGAATGAGGCTTTAGAAGATTAAGATATTGGAATATGCAGTTGAATGGTAACCTAGAACCTTCTTAGTAAAGTCGCAAGACCTATTTATAATCACGATTTTTTATAAAATGAAAACATATAATCTGATGTTTTTATAAACCGTGGCACATATACCCAAAGTCCCACATGTATGACACAGTTGCTAAAACTATTAACTATTCTCGTTAAAACTTGCCGTGAATTGTGACAAAGCTGCAATGTTTCCGCTGTTTTATACATTCAGCCGACGTACTGGGAAAATTACTTTTTAGAGCTCAAAACAAACGCAGTTTCATAATTAAAACTAGAATTCTGGATTCGTCCGGCAGCGAATGCTTTTGCTGACGTTAAAATATTTCTATTGCCCAGGATAGCATATATCGTGTAGACAGGAAAACTCATAATTTATTAGTTAGGCCACCCTACGAAAAATAAGCTAAGGGAGTCGATGGGAGTGTTATTTAAGTTATTTTTGTCATGTAAGTTGTAATTAAATAAATCTTGTCGTTGGAAAGCATAATTCTTAACTTCAGTGCTTTGAAAATTAGGTGTATTGTCATGCCATCGTAAAATAATATAATAAAAATAAAACTACATAAAATATATATTTTTTATTCATATAAAAAAGGGCTTTGTCACTAATACGATTATGTCACCCGGATATTATTATATTTCGGAATATTGTTAGTTATTTCAATCGACTTAGGAAAGAACTTTGCAAACAAAGGTTGGTAAAAGAAAATCCGAAAAGAGGAAAATGCAATATGCTTATTGTATTACTTCCTCAAGAAATCTCGTTTGAGAAAATCCTCCGCATTTGTAAAACGATCCGTAGTGCTAGTTTTTGGTAGCTTAAAATATCTTGTAGGAAAGAATTGAATTGAATCCAAGTCTATCTAGAGTTGGAATTATTTATTTATTTATTTAAAACTTCATTGTACACCTAAAACTAACAATACAGAAATAAACGACAAGAAAAAAAAAAATGTACAAAAGGCTGTCTTGTCGCTCGAGGCGATCTCTTACAGACAACCAACCATGGGATGGATAAGAGGGAACGAAAGTTTTGGGGTACCATGAGGTGTACGAAAGGATAAATGGACATATATCTATAAGTATACATACCTTATGCATATATAAATAAATATATATACATAAACATAAACACTAATACATTAATACATATTAGCAAGACTTCATGTACGTACTGTCAAGCGATAAATATATTATTTCCCGTGATGAACATCGGCGATATGATATTTTCAGAGAAAATCTGCTCCCAGTTGGAGCCCGGTTTGGCCAGTAGTAATTTAGGTATTAAAATTACTAAGTTTTGTAAAAACATACTTTATGTTGAAAGTTGATAATTTTGGGCCGATAAGGTTCTTGTGAAAGCTAAGCAATGCTAGAGGGTTATTATAATTATTATAATCATCACGCCTGTCTCCCATAAGGGTAGGTGCATACTATACATATATAGACTGCAGGCGGTTAGTAAGTACAAAAAATATATTCTTATTCAATTTAAATACCTACGAACAAACCTACCCAATACCAACTACTCAAACATTTCCTAATCAAGCTTCCAATACCTCTGTCTTCCAGACTCCTAGCATTAATAACTCAGTTTTAAATAACCTATAAATAAGAGCAGGTTGGATGCGAGTTATTAGCCGATGATTGGGACTATCAATTGGTATATGCAATGCCCGCGGGTGCGCTCCGATATAACTAACCGCTTCGGCCTACGTGGTGAGACGCCGGCGACTGATGGATGGCGTATTTGCATAAAGGATTACGGAAGTGTTCTGGAGTGGATAGCCGGTGTAAAATATTTGTATTTTTATACATAAAAGAGCCGAATGGGAATTTAATCTTCTTTTATTTTTGCCATCGGTTAATTGCAATACCGGTTTTTTGCAAACGATGTAGACAATTCGTATATTAGAATCTCAGAACGGGAAGTATTTTCTCCACATGCTTTCACTATTATTCCAATACACCGAATATGTATTTATAAAATACTGCAATATGGACAAACAAAATATCGAGCCGAAATTTTAACAAACTTTTCTGGTCATTTAAAACACCAAGAAACAAAAAAAAGCACCAAAAAGCAAAATTACGTTAAATTAAAAATTTCATGCTCATTATGGGATAATAATAACACAATGACAACTAACTTAACTACAAAATAATTGTAAAACTATTTTCATTTGTAAATCCCGCTATCGCTTGTAACTTACGCATTGTTTTTAGCGGATGAGTGCACAGCGGACGCAGTTTGAGCGGTCAAAATGGACTGCTATGTTGATTGGTTGCTATATATGTTGTTATTCTGCCGCCATTGTGCGTTGTCGACTAATCGAATTCATGAGATCGTTTTTCACTTGGAAATGTTTTATTGAAATACACTTTTTGTTGTGTTAGCTAATCGCGTTATCGATTTACGCTTACGTTTCTCTACCTTATTTTTATTTAAATATATTTTGGGTTTATTTGGGTTTATTGGGTGCCTTTGGTTGTAAATAACTTGAATGTACCGGAATTCGGTTAATTTAGCTACCGTTTTGAGTTTATTATTGACTAAAGGATTTCCTGCAAGGAATACACATAATATAGATATAAAAAATGTCAAAAATTAAAAAATCAGTGTGTTTGATAAAATGTTTTGTTTTCAACATTTCGTTACATGAAAAAGGGAAAATTGAAACAGCTGTGTACAAACCTTTATTCCCTATTTAAACGTTTAGAAATGAGAGATGTTCAAGCATTACTCCTACTCACTGACCTACTCTGGATTGGTAAATTTCGCATGTTTACATTATTTTTAGTGGCATATATATTTTTTAAGTAATTTTGCTAATACTAAGATCGAAGACTCCAAAAAATATACGTTTATAAAAAGCGGACAAAAAACCAAACCAAACAAAATCCTGAAAAATATTTATTCGTCTTGGGATCGAACCCAGAATTTGTCTTATGAACAAATAAAATCTTCCTATATTAGTAATGCGAGTATAGGAATAATATAGCATTACAGTGACAAAGGAGCCCGGTATATTTTATATAAAAGAGGAAGCAAATTTGTACGAATCTGCCCGAGGGCCGGCGCGCCCTCCATTAGTTCAAATCAGATTCGCATAATTCTCCAGCTTAGTTCTAATTTTAATGGTAAGATTCATGTTCATGACTTTGTTTGAAGTGGTATAGATGGTATAGGAGAGAGTGTGTTCACTAACATGCGCCGTGAAGATTCTGGATTTTGAAGTCAGGCAATTGAATGCCTTGTTATTTTAATTTAAAGACCCCTACAGGATAACTATATGATCAACTATGATTACTATGATCTGTGGTCTAAATATATCCTTAATTTTGATACTAATTAACTAGACATTGTATGATTAATTTCCTTGTGGTAGGTCATATGTGACAGGCCGCTTGGATAGGTCTGTATCAGCCCATATACGTCCCACTGCAGGGCACGGGCCTCCTCTACAATCGAGAGCACGATTGAGAGTGGTTAGGCCATATAGTCCACCACGCTGGCCTAGTGCGGGTTGGCGGACTTACATACCATAGAAATTTTTATAAATCGCTATGGTATGCAGGTTTCCTCACGATGTTTTCCTTCACCGTTTTAGTGCGTGGTGATTTACTATCAATACACACATGACTCCGAAAAGTTCGAGGTGTGCCCTGGGATTCGAACCCGCGACCACCGTGAACATGTTGGCAGTCGCGTCTAGACCGTTTACCAACAGGCCACCACGCACTTGGATAGGTACCAAAGCAATATTTATTTCTGCCGCCAAACAGCAGTGGAAATGCACTGTTGAGTTCCGGTTTGAAGGACATTGTAGCCGGAGTAACTACTGGGTATATTGAGACTTAACATCTTATGTCTCAGGATGGCGAGCGCAGTGGAATGCCAAGCATCACTTTGTAATTCATTGAGTTATTTGGTTTTGCTACTATCTATGAGCGGTCGTATCGCTTACCATCAGGCGAATGGCATGTCGCTTTCGCCATTCATAGCAATAAAAAAAATTGAAAATTCACATTCAGTACTATTGAAAAGAAGTTGCTTTAGAAAACAGATAACTAATTACTATCCCGTAACCAAGCTTATTCGCTGTACCCGTATCACCCTAGCGATAAACTCCCAAAATTCTCCAAATTTCCACGAGGTCATTGAACCACAAGCCGTCATAATATTTAGAAATAGTTTTGCGTCACACGGATGGTTGTACAAAGGAGTTACACAATAGAGGGGGCGGCATCGCGACGCCTCTCAGCGTTGCTAGGCAACCGCTGCAGCCAATCGATACGCTCCCTAACTCTGCCCATTCATGTCCCGCTAATGTACAACCATCATTACCATGTGATCATACTCAGATGTGGTTGAAAATATTGATATTTGTTCTACCAAGTTTATTGATATTTTTTTTAAATATATTTTTTTCTTGCGATTTCTCAACATAAGTTTCAATACGTCCAGTAGCTACTCTGGCTACAATATCCTTCAAACCGAAATACACCAGCGCATTTACACTGTTGTCTGACGGGAGAAATAGACAATGCGATTGTACCTACCCAGGCGGCCTCTCACATATGAGAGACCTACATGTTTTCAAGGATGGTTTTAGAATAGTCTACTTTATACGAGCTTGTTGGTTGATATCGGAGATAGCTATGAATATTGGTATGAATAAAAAATAGCTGTTTGTTCCAGTTTGGCCGTAGAGCGACCGAAAAGTTTGCCGTAGTTTTTAAATCCCATGGCTCGAAACATGCATTGGATGTTGACGTGATTTTACAGGGTGAAAGACTTTGTTTTTTTTTATTGCAATGAATGGCGAGACGAGCATGCCGTTTGCTCATGGACATGGACTTTCAATTACAAAGCAATGCTTGGCATTCCACTGCGCTTGCCATCCTGAGACATGAGATGTTAAGTCTCAATATGTCCAGTAGTTACTCTGGATACAATATCCTTCAATCCGAAACACAACAACTGTCAAGATTTTAGATATTTTTATTCGCAATGTCCTTAATCGTTAATTTCTATAACATTTATGATTTTTTGATATAAAACAATTTAAAAAATGTGTATGAACATTTTATAAATGCACACCCTATTCGCCTATTGCAGTTCTTATCAACGATCAGTTAATCTTGGCAAGTCTCTGAAAATATCTAAATTGTATTTAACTTTCAAGTAAGTATATTCACCAAATACTAAAATCAATATGATTAACTATCACTATTGTAAACAAATAACACCAATTTTAGGAATTAATAATTATTATTATCAAGAAATTACACCAATTTTACACTAAATATATCTACAGTAGTAATATTTACGCGCTTATAAGTAAACGTCCGTAGTAGGGCGCGGTGGATGCCTCGCCCGCCCTTGACTCGGTGTCAACAAACTCTGCCGGTGCCAAACTCAAGCCAACTGGAAATATACCTAGCACATTACACATTTCACATTAAATATACTATCTTCAGAAAGGACATTGTTCCAGCTCCATACATGTTCTGCCTAAGAACCGTTCGAATCGAAAGTGACTAATATAAACTCTTAAAATTATATGGAATCCTATGAAATAAGTTTTCACGAACGGACACTTCAGGAAACTAAAATAATTACGAAAAAAGTTAATATTTTGAGGTTATAAATAAAAAATAACCAAGCTTGCGTGAAATATTAGAGTAGTAATATCAAAGTAATATTAACAATACTATGTACAGCTATATATGTTCTCTTCTAGAACGAGGAAAGGACTACTCTACTAGATACTAGGAAAAGAGATAGTACCTAGTCAAGTTTAAGATAATTCTTTGACAATTATCATTTTACAAAGTTGCATTTTCTGTCTGTCCCTATGAATGCTTAGACCTTTAAAACTACGCAACGGATTTGGGTGCGATTTTTGTTAATAGATAGAGTAGGTCAAGAGGAAGGTTTACACCAAGGTTTTACATTGCCACCGTGCGAAGACGGGGCATGTGGCTAGTTTTCATAAATGCTTAGAATTTTTATGAAAAACAACTACCTAAACGCTTTTGCTTTCAACGTTACGTTTCTTAAAATATAGTGAATCCACTTTGGATTTGTGATAAAACGCATATCCAAAATAGAAGAGTTAAAAAATTCACCACAATTCATAAAATATCGATATTATTTCGATAGAAAATTATTTATTTAAATGATTGTCACTACTTTTATTTTAGACAGTTACCTAGCTATCTACATGCCATAAGGCGGGAATCGAACCCGCGGTCTATTATTTTAATTTGAAAATGATTTCTTAGGACAATCCAACATTGTTTTTAATACTTATTAGTTAATTTGGTTTAAAAAAATATTTACAGTTAGTCTAGTAACAATATGTTTCATATTTTCATCATAGTCAAATACCCTATTGTGACCCAA
Organism: Hyles vespertilio; assembly: GCA_009982885.2. Taxonomy (NCBI): domain Eukaryota; kingdom Metazoa; phylum Arthropoda; class Insecta; order Lepidoptera; family Sphingidae; genus Hyles; species Hyles vespertilio. The sequence goes on from CM042816.1 coordinate 4,120,909, forward strand.
CTTTTTATTTGGAATTTATTTATTTGAAGTGTCCGTGGAATACTAAAATATGTTTCAAACAATATAAAAATAAATGAAAATTATAGTATAATTTATATTCACTTCGGTTCTTAGGCCAAAATTGAACAATGTCCTTTCATCTCTTATATAATATGGTAATCTCTGGGTTTAATAATAATTTAAGAGAGTTTCTGTATCAGCCCATATACGTCCCACTGCAGGGCACGGGCCTACTCTACAATCGAGAATACGATTGAAAGTGGTTAGGCCATACCGGGTATCTCAAGACTGCTACCGAAAACGAAGCCGGGTGGTAGTTTTAGTGGCTACAAACACAATGCAATTAAAAATTTCGCATAGAAACGCGACAATTATTTTTTATGATTTTTTAAATATCGTCATTTTTGGGTGGTAAATCCATAGTTTTTGCTAAAATAATAATTTAAACTCTTTTATACCTTAGAGTATTTATAAGTAAAAGGGTATACATTATTATTTTAGGAGAAAATGTATTTACCACCCAAATATGGCCATAGGAAAAAAATAACAAAAAAAATTGTCGCTTTTTTTTTGCAACTTTTTCTGTTGCATTGTGTTTGAAGTCGCTTAGACTACCACCCGGCTTCGTTTTCGGTAGCAGTCTTGATATACCCTGTATAGTCCACCACGCTGGCCTAGTGCGGGTTGGCGGACTTACATACCATAGAAATTCTTATAAATCGTTATGGTATGCAGGTTTCCTCACGACGTTTTCACTTTTCCTTCATCGTTTTAGTGCGTGGTGATTGATAATTATCAATACACACATGACTCCGCAAAGTCAGAGGTGTGCCCTGGGATTCGAACCCGCGACCACCGGGAACATGTGGGCAGCCGCGTCTAGTCCGTTTACCAACAGGCCACCATGCACTTCAATAATAATTTAAGCGAGTTTAGGACTTAGTAAATCTTGTTAGTAAAAAGTGGTTTGGTAGATTTTACTTTGTTGTTTGCATTGCATGTTTTGCATTCTGTTCCCGGGGGGATTACTTTATTATTAGTGTTCGAATTGTTACATTATTCGAAACCTCAGTATAATATATTTTTAAATAATGTTAATTTTTTTAATATTTCACTTCATCAAAACGAGTTATAATGATAAACCTGGAATTTTTTATTTTTCCGCATTCTAATATAGGTATAACCTTTCGATAAAATAATTAAACTACATATTTTATTAGATTTACGCCCGAATACTGGAACGCCGTTCAAATTATAAGTTGCTCTAAACAGCGCACGGCCCACTTAGCCAGTACATTTAAGTGGGATTAACGGGGTTAAGCGCAAGTTATATTTAAGTTGCGTTCCAGTATTCATTATGTTACACAATGAGGCTCAATTTTCAAAATTTAAAGATGCACTAAAAACAGTACTAAAAAGTATTCTTCCCAGTACTAAAACAACATAGCTTGTTTTCCCTAGTAAACAACTGATTTTGCGTACTGCTAATCCCAATTTCCCGCATAAAAAGTCTTCGTACTAGCATGTTTCATCACTGGAAATGGTACTAACTACCAACCTATAAATTGAAACGATAATTTTATTTTTCAGATACTACGCCAGGTTGGAGAGGTGGCGATACGGATATCTAGTACAAAAGAGAGCGTATTGATAGGTAATCAATAAAAAAATACTCAATAAATAATACCCAACAGTCACACACATAGTCCTGACCCCACACTAAGATCGAGTCTTGTGTCGTGGGTATCAGGAACTACGAGAGAGATGTGTTTTCGGTCTCACAAATACCCAGACCAAGAATTATTATTAAGCGTTACGACTGCTCATGAATAGTAGCAAAACCAAATAAAACCTTGAATTACTAAGCGATGCTTGGTATTCCAATGCGCTCGCCATCCTGAAACATTAGATGTTAAGTCTCAATATTATGTCCTGTAGTTACTCTAGCTACAATATCCTTCAAACCAAAACGCAACAGTGCATTTACACTGCTGTTTGAAAGAAGTAATAGACATAGCGAGAGGTCTGCGGGAGTATTGATATTGGTAGGTACCACCCTACCCAGAGACCTATTACCAGTTAATATAAAATGCAATTGTTGATAAGGTTGAAATTCGCCTAATTTCGTGACTATGCTTGTTAAGTTTCGTATACAATGCGCGATTGTCATAACTTTAGACACTCGCTCATGCTCTCAGACTTTTGTTTCGCCAAGTATTAACGACTCGACGAAATTTATATTTTAACTCATTGCGGTTTTCGTTGATTTATGTTTAGGTGTTGGCGTAAACAAAGCTGGTCTGAAGTTTAATTTATGCTAGGATTTTCTTTTCGTGTAAAAATATTCAAGCCTTCGTAGTAAGAGAAATACATTATTTTGTGCTTGTTGTTATTTATGCGTAGACAAGACTAGTCGCATTGTTGTGATCTGTGAGGTCTTTTATTTAAAAATTTTGAAGGAATGGATAATTTTTGATAAATCCTAGTATAAAAATTTACGTTAGACGTGCCAGACGGAGAAACATCTAATGCTTTCAATGAAATATGAAAATTAGATTATTCTGCGCAATTTTGGAACTTGTCACCATTGATTTAAAAGCTAAGTATTGGCCCATTAGTAAATTCGAACTATCCCTATGAAGGGGGAATTATATCACTTTGTAACGCGAACCGACTTGAACAAATACAAATCGATTATGTGTAATATAGCTTTGGGAATTATGTGACCTACTTTCATGCGTATTTTATATAATATTATGTAAGTGCACACGAAGTAAAGTGCTCAACCTTGGATTTGAACCCAAGAGCTCGCCGGTTCACAGATAATGAATATAATTAAAAATCTCAATTAATTGTATTTTTTTGTTATTGTCGCGAATGGCGAGACGACAATTCCGTTAAACAAACTAGAGGAAATCTGTGAATACTTCCACTCTTTATGCGTACTTTTAGTAAATGATCTAACACCACTATTAGTTATAAACCTTAGTTACTTAATTACACTCAAAAAACTGGTAGTAATCGAATTTTGCTACTTTATCTGCCCTGTAACTCAATGCTGGTCCAACAAGTAACACCCGTATGAACTCAGGCTAATGAAATTTCACGCACCAACGCTACGTTTTTCCATCGAATGGAAACGGGGGCTAATATGGCGCGACGCGATGCAACACGGCTGCGTAATTGTATTACCCCATAATCCTTGCAAATTTTAACGTTGACGGCATTTTCTGTGCAGCTGGGATTAATATGGAAATGGTAATTAGTGATTGAAGGCTAATTTTTAAAAGTGACATTAAATTGATGATGTAAAATTTGTTTATTATTTGTATCATTTTGAGACTTAGCATCTTAACTACTAGTCATACTGAGACTTAACATCATTATGTCTTACGATGGCGAGCGCAGTGGATTGCCAAGCTATGCTTTGTAATATGAAATAATAAAAAAAAGTTGTTTATTATTCATAGTACTTGGGTATTTTTTTAATATAATTATATTTACCAATTAGTTGTAGTTTGCTGTCTGTTTGGGTGGGTAATTTAGTCCCGCGTTCTCTTCCGAAGCAGTAAAGCGTGCTCCTACTATTTCTTATTTAGTTTTTATCGTTTCGTGGATAATGTGGTGTAAGTGATGTGATGTGGGGTGCTACAATCTTACTCTTATCGCCCGCAGCAGCTTTGTAAATGGGAGGAGGGTGAGTTGGCAATATTATCTATTTTGTTGCATTGCATTTGTTGTTATAACACTTATTTGCTGGTAGTAGGCCTCTCATATGTAGGAGGCCGCCTGGGTATCACTGCAATGCTTATTTCTCTCGCCAAACAGCATAGAGGACGTTGTAGCCAGAGTAACTATTGGACATATTTGGGCTTAACATCTTATGTCTCAGAATGAAAAGAAATGCGAAGCATTGATTTGTTATTCAAGTTGTTTGGTTTTGCTACTGTATATTATCGGTCGAATTGATACCAACAGGCGAACGGCTTACTCATCTCGCCATTCGTGACAGTAATGAAAATAAAAAATATAACAAAAATCTAGGTGTTTTATCTATCTAATCTAGAGCTTGTTGTGAGCTGGAGCTTGTTTCCTTTATTTCCTAGACTGCCCCTCTCTTCTTCTCCTTATCTCGTATCCATCCAAAGGTTGTCTGTAAGAAATCGCCTAGAGCGATAAGACCGCCTTCTGTACTTTTTATTGTATGTTATATGTTAATGTTGTCCTCTTTATGTGCAGTTAAGAATAAATAAATAATAAATAAATAATCTAGAGATAGCGTACACAAAAGCACAGATAAACAGACAACAATTCCTAAAATCATTTTTTTGGGTTCTATTACGGCAATACAGTTCCCCCATATAAGATTTTTCATTTATCTTCAATATACACATACAGTGTACACATTGATCGGTTACAAATTATTTATATTGTATTGAATCTTGACGTCTTACGAAGTGCGTCTTATAGTTCCAAAAGCGTTGATTCTTCATTAAAATTATTCAGCTTACCCTTTCCGGGCCTACTGAAGATTTTTGTCTAACCTTCTAAACTCAATTCCTATACTTTAGAAGGACCTTGAGAAGAACTCGGTTGGCGTAGATTACGTGTCCCCGCCGGCCGCTAAGTGGAATATCAATTGAGCATCAATATTTATGAGCAAGAACATTCGTCCGGTGCTAGTGCTTGCAGGTTTTTATTGCCTTTTTCTGTGCTGATTATCGGATTATAGTGTAAATTGTGTAGCCAAGTGTTGAAAGTCTAGCTAAAAAATAGACAAATGGTGTGGTTAAATACGTGAGGTTCACGGATGCATCCAATACATCGCCTTGGTCATCTCATTTTTATATAGCGATGAATGGCGTGAAAAGCATGCCCTTTGTCTTATGTTAAGCGATACAACCGCTAATGGACAGTAGCAAAATCAAAAAACGATATGAATTACAAAGCAATGCTTCGCACTCAACTGCGCTCATGAGACGTACGATGTTAAATGTCAATATTACGCTTGGATATTATAAGGCTTGGAACATAGATGTTTTGTCTGCTCATCAAATGGTTAGAGGAGCAGGATGGATGTCACTTCATTTCGGTCTCCTGTAAGACAGTGGTACCGCCCGGAATAGCCACAAAATTCATACTGAGTTATATCTTACAACGGCCAGATTCTACCAGCTTTAAAGATTCTTTAACCACTTCTCAACAGCCTACGTAATCCAGAAAGATAACAGGAGAAACTGAATTAAACACTTGTTTATATCAACTTCCTATCCAATTAAGTTGCACTAGTAAAATTCCGAACTCCCAAAAGTAAACATCCGTTCCCGATTGAGGTTTAAGGAAGCTACAAATAGTAGCTGTGAGATGCATTCGGCTGCAATTTCCGCACCGACGTCGTGCGAAGAACTATTTGCTGTTCGGGAAATTATCGCCATTTCCGAATTTACGTGAGGGCTATCTGCCCTTAAGATCGGTGGCGGATGTTATTAGACAAGTCCAATTAAATTTGAAGGTGACACGATTGGTCGATCAGTGTATAGCTTTAATAATATTAAAGAAAAAAATTTTTTTTTCGTTGCGTGTACGGCCTTACTATAATAAAAAAATATGGGCTTATGAAGAACCAAGCCGTTAAGAAAATAATCCTGTGTTAAAAGTAATTTAGGAGTATAATTTTCACCGCGACTTTCGTTTAATTTTTACATTTTCTAACTTCACGACGTTACGATTTCTTTACAACTTTCGTGGTCACCGAGCGTACTTCAGTTCGCATTTAGATTGGCGTAAAGAAAAGCCTAAGAAAGCATTTTACAGAAAAACGTTTATCTGTGACTCTGAGAGGAAATGTACAAGTTGACTTTATTTACCTACCTGTACCCGCCTGCCTTATACCCTCGACGGTTCTGAGAAGGTACATATATGCGTTTGGGCTGATTTACAATTAGATTTACCTTTATTTATGGCAATGAATGGCGAGACGAGTATGCCATTCGCCTGATGGCAAGCGATATAGGTACCGTTTATGAACAATAGCAAAACCAAACAACACCTTGAATTACAAAACAATACTTGGTTTTCCACTGGGTTCGCCACCTTGAAACATAATATGTTAAGTCTCAATATGCCTTAGTTATGAGGTAGTGGATACTTTTCATTTGACGTATACGGTGACGATAATATAATGAATTAAATAAATCATAATTAAGTGTGTGGTTACAGTAAACAACAGGTATAAAATTAGGTATTCATTGTTAAGAATTCCATAGATAATACCTATACATTTGAAAAATATACTAACAGAATCTTACTATTACTCACGCAGAATGGACAAAAAAGCAATTATTATAACTATTTAGTTTGTACAAAGTTTTCCTTCAATAAACAATTATTTTGAATAAATAATGGATGTTTTCTGTCTCATCTAGTTCTTTGATTAAGTATATTTGTGTCAATGAACTCTGTTTCCAAACAACTTAGCATTACGTTTAAAAACAAAAATATTGTACTTCCATACAGTTTTATTCAAATACCGTAGCTAGGTTGCACATGAGGCCGGGCATAGAATAAAAACTGCAAAAAGTTGCAATTGCAATGTGGCTCGGATTGCGCTGACTTATAAAATGTTCTGTAGGTACAATATTTGAACGAAAAGTATTTTTGTGTCTTCCTTTAGTATGAAATTGAAAATAGGCATGTTGTTGAGAAGAATAATGGGGGAACATATATACAGGGTATATAAAGCGTGCTACCGAAAATGAAGTTTAGTTTTAGTGACTTCAGACACAATGCAGCTAAATTTTGTGCACAAAATTGTGACGATTTTTTTTTGTAATATTTTTTTCTATCGCCTTATTAGGGTGGCAAATACATAGGTATTTCTTAAATAAACCCTTTTATTTTTCAAAGGCGCTATGTTAAGCAAGGCTTTAAATATGGATATACCACCCAAACTCGACGTTATCCAAAAAATAATAAAAAATATTGACGCGTTCTTTTGCGAAATTTTTGGTTACATTGTGCTTGTACTTACTAAAACTACCCGGCTTCGTTTTCGGTAGCAGTCTTGATATACCCGGTATATATTGGAAAGGGTAAAACACAGCTTTCTTGGCACCGGTGTCCCGTAAATAATAGTTGTATTTGAATGTGTAACATTTGCGTAAATCTAAGAAGCCATTACTCCCATTGTTACTCAGATCTTATTTATATTATCAATGTACATTAAGTGCCTATAATTAGTTTAAAAGTCGAGTAAAATAAGTATTCTTAGTATTCATGGACGACCATAACCACTTTTCATCTGGTTGTTCTTTTTCTACTTGTTAAGAAAATAAAATAAAACAGAACATTTTTAATCAATGTAACATCATTCTTTGATTCTTACAAACGGTGTTCTAAGGTATCTTTACATAAGAAAATATTTCCATGCCAAACGACTTGTGAAAGACCCGTAAAGGTTTAATGATACAAAGGGGGAATTTTAATAAAAATCCCATTGTTATGTATTCTTTGGACATGCGGATTTTTCGTTATTTAAAATTCTATTTGAATTCAGGCTTTGTGTATGGTGAAGTTAGATGTATTCTTTGGTTTGGGTCCTGTGGGACTTATGTGTTAGGAGGAGAGATCTGTAAAATTGAATTCTAGACACCGCGTCCGTTGAAAGCTGGGCGGACCGAATTGGTACTATTTATTTATTTTAATTTTATTCTTTACTGCACACGACATAGAACAAAAATGCATACAATATTTTACAAATAAAGTTAAAGAGTACAGTTGGCGGTCTTGATTTATTACGGGCAACCTTTATATAAGAAAAGGATATAAGAAAAGCTTTAAAAGAATGATTAATATCTATAAATCTCATGCAATATTTGAGTGGTTAATAATTTTAGATTGTTCAGTAGTGTTTTCTTAGGTTTACGCGTATGTTACACATTGAAATAAAACTATTATTTACGGATTTTATCGCGGATTTTGGTATAATTTTTACATTTTTGAATTTCAATAATATTGAATAAAAGAAAAATATATTATCAGAAGAAAATCTTCAACGGGTTACAAAGTAAGTAGACAATTTCCAATTCGCGGGGAGGTGTTCCGCGCGGAAGTTGCCGCCGGAAGCAGTGACGCGGCGCAGACGTCACTTTCGCCTCGGGTGCACCTGCGTCTGACGAGCTGAAACAAATTAATAACCTTTTATATACTTGTTTAAATTATTTTAAGTAATATATTATACAGATAGCCCTACTCTTTTCAAATTATGATATTCTTAGTTGGATTTTTTTTAAATGGTAATTAATGGCGAGTGAAAATTCTAATGTGTCTTGAAAATGAATAAATATTTATAAAAATATACAAATTAACGCCTATGCAATATTCTATCATACAATTAGATAAAGTTTTTTTGAGATTAATATGCAGTTTGAAACTATTCGGTCATTTTACTGTATTGATAAGGTTATATTTATATAAAGTTCGAAGACTGAAATACGCGTCAGGAGTCTACACTATTACATTTGGTGTGGAAATATGCTCGGCGGAAAGTAGTTGGCACTAATAATACTTCTATCTACCTCGTTGGTGACATACGCGTGGTCGTTTAATATAAATTTATAGCAAAGTACGATAAACTTGTAAACTTAGGCGAATAATAAAATTAAACATAATTGAAAACACGATATTGTATGGCGGTGTAATCACCAAGGTATACGTTTTGTATCGTTTCAGCAAATATTACAATATGTTTATTTTGAACAACATTAGGCTAAGGACATAATGTATTAGCTGCTTTATCTATGATTATTGATTAACCTTTGTTTTCTGTAGAAGACGCAGTTCATTACCTGTAGGTAATGAACTGCGTCTGTTTATTATTTGTCTACAGTCGAAATATGTATCTAATTGAGCATATTTTTAGTACATAGGATATAAAGATATTCTTGCATTCTGTATATCTATAAGTTCTAAAGATTTTCAGAGCATGCAATGTGTGTAACCAACATTTTTGTGACTACTTTTGTTTAAGTAAAATATGTTTCCTTCATATCATTAATAGTTATCATTAGGCAAAAAGACAATGATAAAGTTGACAACAGCTGGCCTATCTATATATTTTATGTAGCTAAGTATACAAAACATACCTTCCACTCCACCGATGACCCTCCCTTTAAGGAGCCTCTCAATTATTCCCTATTTCAACCCCAACCAAGATCCCCCATACTACCTGCAATCTTAAATACATTTTTCGATTAAAATTTGAGATAACAAGGGGGTTATTGGATGAAAACGCCGGAGGTTAAATTAATTCTGTAGTTTTTTAGGGTGGCGTCAGATAACAAAGGGTTTTGAAGTAGGATATTCTAAGTAATAAATGCTATAGAGTGCATGGAGAAGTATCTTGAAGCAGGATAGTATGTCAACCAATTTCGGTGAAATGTGGTACTGGTCATGTTTCTTGGATCACTTCAGTCCTCTTTAACTCGCAATCAGTTTTAATTGCAAGTTTGGTGTTTGAATCCTTATTATCTCTTTTAAATAAACAAATAAAATACTGGATTCAATGATCTTATAATATTTACAGGGTTAAACTTAAATCGGATTTAAAATATTTCATGATTCATATGGTAATTAGCACCGTATTTACATAGTTGATTATAACTTTCTTCAAAATGTTTAAAGGTCATCTCGAAATTTAATCCATTTTTAACATGCTATAAATCTGTATCAGCCTACATACGTCCTATAGCAGGGCACGGGCCACCTCTACTATCAAGAGTACCATTGAAAACTGTTAGGCCATATAGTCCACCATGCTGGACTGAGCTTGGCATGCATGCTAAGTGCAGGTTTGCAGACTTTAAATAACATTGAAATCCTTAAAAATTGCTATGGTTTCCTCCCGACGTTTACCTTTTCCGTTACCGTACGTGGTGATCGACTATTAATCTAGCTGCATCCAATAGGATCAACCTACTTAAGATCCTTATTAATTCTCCATCGAAATGCTTGCATGCTTTTATCCCCATTGAAGAAGCCAACCCGAAGTCTTCAGGCGGAGGACGAATGCATGTTCACTTTCGCGAACAATAAATGCATAAACATCGCTTATCGGGTAAAAGTTGTATGAAATCTTTGTACACGGGTTATTGCGAGATTTTCAGGGACGTATGTAGATTTTTTATTCATAAAAATTAGGTATTTGGAATATGGAAGTCGAGTACCTTTCAATAGTTATTTTCCGTTCTCCGAGTTTCTTGCCCATTCTTGTCTAGTGAAGTGGGAGATAAAAAAAATCTGGATCTAAATTATATTTCATGTCATAGCACAAAAAAATACAAGATTTTGTTCACAACCCGAAAATTCCTATGAAATCAAGGGATTAGAATACTGTTATAGATCTAAGCAGCATCGAACGGACGGACACATGGTGTTCAATGAGAACTCTTGGTTTCGGTTCCCGCATCAAGGCAAATGTTTGTGCGGTCCATAAGTCATTATTTTCGGGCTCGTTTTTGTGAGGCCGAAAAGTTTTTCGTAGTTTTTGATACCCGCGACACAATACATGGGTGTATTTATGAAATATTATTGAATAAATCTTATTTTTTTATACAATGAATGGCGAGACGAGCATGCCTGTCGTCTAATGATAAGCGATACGGCCGCTCATTAACAGTAGCAAAACCATCAAACACGTTGAATTACAAAGAAATGCTTGACATTCCACTGCGCTCGTCATCCTGAGACATAAGATGTTAAGTCTCATTATGTCCAGTAGTTACTCTGGCTACAATGTCCATCAAACCGAAACACAAAAGTGCATTTACACTCATGTCTGGCGGGAGAAATAGATATTGCGATGGTACATACCCAGTCAAATTTAGGATATCCTCAGTATATCCTTACAACCCAGTAGTTATTCCCCTCCAACCCCCCAGTTCTGAATCCCAGCTCCATCCTGGTATTAATGCACTCCACAGGCATTGTTATCGTCCCGCGGATCTGCCGCACGCAACCCACTTCTATTTGTATGCGCACAATAAGAAATCACTTATAAATACGTCTAGTAATGCATTTCTACCTCCACTACTGTCTCGACAATGTAATGTATTATTTATCAATACCCAGTAAACAATGAGGTTTATAGCTTTTTTATAGTTTTATTGAATGGGAGTTTAGTTTATTAGCAAGAATAATACTAAGAGCACAGAATAGGTATTAAACTAACAGAAGTCAAGCTTCATACAAAGCGCGCTAAATCAACGCACACATAGACAGCGTTCACCGACACGATATTCGAAACCAGTCGAGACCACTGCGACAGCAAGTTTCAACCTTTGCGCGAACGCCGAGCGTAGTGTGACTGTGGCAATAAAAGTGAAGTACATACACAAGCTTGACTTCTGTTAGTATTCCGTGCTAAGAGTCACACACACCTGCACATAAATAGAAAAGCTTTCAGAAAATGAAGAATTGGATGGCATTTCATTGCGTTTGTCATACTGAGATATAAATGGCCTTATTCATAGATTATAAAGCTATTTTAGCTATAGAGGGACGGAGAGAGACTTTTGCCCAGCTGTGAGATGAAACTAACAAAAAACAAGTTATCGAATATTTGGTCTTTTTTGCTAAAACTGAATTCAAAAGTCGTCGAAAGAGATAAAATATGTTTATAAACATTTGATGAATGATGCCTTAAGTGTATATGAGGCTAAAAAAATATTGGCTGTAATGTATGTGTAATCGAAGCAGCATGAAAAAAAAAAACAGAATTTTTAATATAAATAGTGGGTTGTTATGTTGTCAAATATTAGGAGCAGTTTTTTTTCTATTTTAGGCATTGTTTGAGATATTATGTATTCTTAGTATAAACAAGCATTTATACTCGTAACTTAATCCTATTAACATGTTAATAATAAAATGTGAAAAGAGAAAACTGATCCTAACATTTTGACAACAGTATGAAAACCTCGTATTCACACGCCGAAACACCGTAAACAGTATATATTTACATACTTTACCCTCTGGCAATGGAATAAATGGAAAGTAAATTGAAAAATTTGATTTCAAAGTATTTTTTGCGAGAGAACACCCACAAAGTACTTAAGATCTAAATATAATTTCAACAGACAAGAATATCGAGTAAATACTTTTTAATTAATTGAGAAAACGTAGGAAAGTTTCTGAAAATAACAATTACAATCTTTTTAGACGTTGGAAGGTCGTACATTCATTATTTTTATTGAACCCCTAATAATAGGAATAAATGTGGGAGGCCGACTTGGTAGGTACCACTGCAACGTCTATTTATCCCGCAAAACAGCTGTGTAAATGCAGTATAGTGTTTCGAAGTCTAAATGCACTGTTGTGGTTCACTGTTAGTTGTTTGAAGGACATTGTAGCCATAGTAACTATTGGACATATTGACACTTAACATCTTATGGATTAGGAGGGCAAGCGCAGCGGAATGCCAAGCATTGCTTTATAATTCCAGATGTTGTTCAATTTTACTACTACCCATGAGCGGTCGTATATGAGCGGTCGCTTACTATCAGGCTTACTTTTATTTCCTCGTGTCTGCGTCCCTTACTCAAAACACAGAAATACAATCTAATAGACCAGTACCAGACAAGATAATGTAATCAAAAACTACATTAAACACTTATTGAACGGGCATTTGAAAATAATTCACGCGCAACAAAGCGCACTCAGCTCAATTATTCATGTGTTTACACCTCCACTACGCGCCGATGACGAACCGACGATAGCACCAAAGAGTATCGGCGCAGATAGGAACATAGTCTATTTTTCATTTTATTTATGCATTTTTTCTATGTGAAATCATTCAATATTTAATAAGTCATATAGACAGGAACATAGTCTATTTCATTGAATTTTTGCATATTTTGTATGTGACCTTTATTAGTATTTAATTACGTCATTATGAAACATAGCCAATCTCTTTTGATAGCTTAGGTCTGTGCCTAGTTGTAGGACTTATAGTCTTGAATTATGAATTGGCTATTTAATTTTGGCCTGTCAATTTTCAATACAAATTAGATGACAGAATGTGTGCAATAATTGATGTTTGCGTGGCAAACAAAGCTTTCCTTAGATTCTGGCATGTAAGACATAAGAAATCTTCTTTTGTTTCTTATATTTATGATCGCTCAAATTCCATGTTAAGAAAAAAATACTGTTAGTATAAAGACTCTCTGATCTGACAATATTCAAACTGAAATAGATTTAAGGTTTAATTATTTATATCAGTCACCATAAATGAAGGTAAAAAACCTCATAACTAGTTAAAGTTTTATTTCGATTACTAATTAATACAGCCTTTTCAACACACAGCTTTTTCAAATTTCGAAATAAATCCAATTGTCAAAGTCATGTCTCGAATAAAAACTAGAATAAAAAGTGTAAGTGAATTCAGTTATCGATAGCATCGCATTAGATTTTCGAACGTGTGCCGTTATCGCATTTCCCAACTCTATTGTCGCTGCACTATTTAATTATTCTATGCCAAACAGAATAAAAATATGGCCGGCAACGAATGAGGTTTTGTTCAATAAAAACGTACTGGCTGAACAAATCGAATGGTATTTTTAATTAGGAAAAAAGACATTGACATTTTGTAATTCGCGTTTTATTTCACTAAAAGTTTATGTGCCGTTTTGTATTTTATTCGAACGTGATAAGGTTTCTAGTGGATGTGTTATTTATTTTTTCGCTGTAGTCAGATATACTTATAGGAATGACTGACATTTGTAGTTAAACTTAAAGGATTCTGTTTTGTTTTGTGATAATCGATTGCTTTTCCTTAGAGTATATATATATATATATAGAGGGAGCGCTAGTACTTCAAAAACGTAGATAAAAATGATGGTGCCGGGCCACCTTTTTCTGTCCTCCTATTGGCTAATATTGGAACAGGTTGTGCAACATAAATAAATTATTAGAAAAAAAATATAAAAATAAGTAGTTTAGGTATATTAAATTCCACTTAAACTCGTTTTAAAAGGATAATAGCTAAATATAATTTCGGCTAATAAAGGAATTTATAGCTAAATAATTAATTCAATTTTTACTAATATAGGTGCGCTACCAACATTACGAACAAGAAAATATCTACGTTTTTCAAATCGCGAATGTATGACAGCGCTCCCTCTATATACCGGGTATCTCAAGACTGCTACCGAAAACGAAGCCGGGTGGTAGTTTTAGTGGCTACAAACACAATGCAATTAAAAATTTCGCCTAGAAACGCGACAATTATTTTTTATGATTTTTTAAATATCGTCATTTTTGGGTGGTAAATCCATAGTTTTTGCTAAAATAATAATTTAAACTCTTTTATACCTTAGAGTATTTATAAATAAAAGGGTATATACTATTATTTTAGGAAAAAATGTTTTTACCACCCAAATATGGCCATAGGAAAAAAATAACAAAAAAAAATTTGTCGCTTTTTTTTTGCAACTTTTTCTGTTGCATTGTGTCGGAAGTCGCTTAAACTACCACCCAGCTTCGTTTTCGGTAGCAGTCTTGATATACCCTGTATAAATACTCTAAGTGCTTTTCTTAAAAGTTGTTTTTTTATTGCAATTATTGGCAAGACGAGCATGCTGTTCGCCTGATGGTAGTATATAGAAACAGTAGCAAAATAAAAAACACCTTGAATTACAAAGCAATGCTTGGCATTCCAATGTACTCGCCATCCTGAGTCGTAAGATGTTAAGTCTCAATATGTCCAGTTGTTACTTTGGGTACAATATCCTTCAATCCGAAACACAGCAGTGCATTTACACTGCTGTTTGGCGGGAGAAATAGATATTGCGGTGGTACTACCCAGGCGGCCTCTTACATATTAGAGACCTACCACCAGCAAAAAAGTTGGTGAATTGGTGAATAAGAAATCTTAGTGTTGGTAATAATTAATCTGGGGGCGCGGCCGAGCCCCCTCCAAGTCGAGCTATAGGCCGTAACATCCTTTTCTCGAAGCAATTCAGACCATTTTCAACCCCCTATAACTTCGTTGTGGCTAAAGCATGAAGCCTGAATTTTCAGTTACTAAGCAGGCATTGTGTAAACACGGTATATTTAAAATTTCATTCAGTTTGAACCAGCAGTTTAAGAATTATAACTAGTCAAACTTTCTTAATTTTGTCACTCACTGACTGACTGACCGATCATCAAAAGTCTAAGGCACTTCTAGCAGACATAGAACCTTCAAATTTAGAATATAATTAGTGTTTAGTGTCTAAAGTAAGGGAAAATTCAAACATTTCATAATTTGTGTCTAGTTTTCTAGATAGACCAACTGCGTGAATAACTTTGTAATCCCATATAAATGTATAGGATTACAAAGTTACATTTGCAGTTCATGAATCATTGTACCCGTATATAATTGAATAATAGTTGTAGATAGATATCTATATACATGAGGCATAACAGGAGGGGATATAGAGAGGGAAATGGTGTATTCAGCCCATGAAACTGTACAACATTCCTCTAGAAAAACATGACGAAGAAAAACTTGCAAATAAGTAGATTAAATTACTCGAAAATATCAATTACAATGAAAGAAAGAACATTAATAATTAAATCCGCTATATTTGTGATAAATTGATACCTACAAAAATAAGAAAAATCCATAAGACAGAGGCTTTAAGAAAAATCGTTATTGATATTCTAGAAGTAAGAAGTACCGAAAAGGAAAAAAGTAGGACTCTACAAAAAGACGTGAGATCCCATCAAAAACATCCTGTAAAAAAATTCCAAGTCTCGCAGGTCAGGTTTTCTACCGCAAAAAGTTGTGAGATGCATGTAATACCAAGTCGATTAATTTATTTAGTCCTTAAGGGACCTTCTGTATAAAGTTATTACGTTAGTTATTACCATATCAATATTAAAAATTCTTTACGTTTTAAATAAATAGATCGACTTGGCCAGCAGCATTATGTATAAATTGTACGATACATTATGTTTTCATGCGATTTCATGGGCCTATCGCCATAGCGGGCACAAATACCCGACTCCGGGCTGATAATGAATAGAAAAATCCAATATCAATTTGTCCGACTCGGGATTCGAACCCGAGACCTCAGCTTTGTAACCGTACCTTAGAACAACTACGCCACCGAAACAATCTTACATAGTGGTACTACTATTTCTGGATTTCACGAAGTAAATTCGGCAGTTAAAAAAAACACGACAGGAGCGTATATTTGATTATAGTGTCGCCAGCTAAATAGACATTTCAATATTAAACTCAAGTTCTTAGAAGGCTGACGTAAATAAATTGGAGAAAATAAGCGTTGAATACAAGTAAAGTGGTTCTAAATTGAGGCTGTACATCACTCGGTTGGTGAGGAAAAATTTTAATCAAATTTTGACGTCTTCATGTTCCGATTCATTTATCAGAAACTCGAATTTATAGGACGTTTTAAGTAATGGTATTTGTTGCTAAGTGCCTGGTAGAGAATATAGGACCTAAAAAAGTTGTTCAATTAACCGAAAGATCTTTGTGTTATTCTGTTTTGGGATATAATTTTATTATGAGTTTTGACAAGAGCACACAATGGTTAGTGGTCATAGAACCTCTATCACATCGTAGAACAGGACATAATTAAGCGATTTAAGTATTCATTCACATTCATGCTTAATCTTTCAAAGAAAACTATTGCGATCTTGGGAAAATAGTGTATTTTCAAAATGTTGGTTACCCGGTACTCAAAATAAATAACACCCAACAGTCACATACATAGTCCTGACTCCACAATAAGATCGAGTCTTATGTCGTGGGTATCGGAAACTACGAGAGATTTTTCGGTCTCACAAACACCCAGACCCGAAAGAAATATTTGTGGGCCGCACGAAAATTTCTTTCGGTGCGGGGATCGAATCTGCGACCTCTCGCTACACAGGCGACATCTAACCACATGAGCCACGTAGGCTGTAATCGAATCTATATCCTGTATATTCTCAATAGAACAAGAAACAATCAGTGGTTTTCCTCTAAAAATGTACATATCCAGCATATTCGTAATATACTGTAAATGGAAGGAACAATAAACCAGCAACAATTTATTATTTCAGTGCACAAATGTCTTCTTTCAAAACTAATGGATTTATGTCACTCAGCGTTTTATTATTTGAAAATACTGTTTTATAATGGTTTACTTATTTCAGCGCTTCTATTCTCTCCAACAAATGTCTCCAAAAAAACAGCATAAACAACGGCTTGCTTGCTTATGTTTCATGTGGCGAGATTTTCGGAAGCCTAATATGCCGCTTCTCTTTATCTGTGGTGTATAATATATTATTAACATTTACAATAGCACTAGACCGGTGAGTGGACTATGGCCTAACGTCTCTCAATCGAACTTTCAGTCGTAGACGAGTACCGAGTTTAGGTAAGTAAGACATTCTCATATATTTTATGAGAGTGGTTAGGCCATATAGTCCACCGTGCTGGCCCAGTGCGGGTTGGTGGACTTACATACCATAGAAATTCTTATAAATCGCTATGGTATGCAGGTTTCCTCACGATGTTTTCCTTCACCGTTTTAGACTATATGGCCTAACCACTCTCAATCGTATTCTCGATTGTAGTGTAGGTTCGTGGCCTGCAGTGGGACGTATATGGGCTGATACAGATATATTTTATGAACATTTTCAACATTTAAAGTTTGAAGGTACCGTAATATTTATTAACATGTAATTTTGCCAGCGTTATACGAGTAGTATAAAAGCTGAATTTCTTATATGCTATTAAGGCAACTATCGATAAATATTTTCTTGGTATTCGGACACATTTGATGATTCTTTCGTCTTGCCAGACACATTGAAGCTGATAACTTCCAAAGCAACCACGATCGGAACTTCATCATAGTTGAATGATTGAGTGATGTCTATGTCAGATGCATTCAAAGACAAACTTGACTATACTTTGGTGGCCACGGACTCTTAGTCTACAATATTTGTAATATATCTCAAATATTTAAAGGCAATCGCGGATACATCCTAGAGCGGTATCGAATGATTACCCATAAAGATTTCGATTAATGTTTGCGAGTTGAACCTCTCAGATGCGAGATAAGGAGTCGATCTCGGCTGCAGCTTCCCAGGACTTTTATCTGGAAACTGTGGCTAATACGGATATAACTGGCATCGTGCCAGACTGATCCTGTTCTGATAAAGTCGCGTCAGGTTTGACGGCTTTGTGACTAGGTGCTGTTATGATTAAGGTATTGGGAGTTAATAGGAGAACTAGAAAGTAGGTAATTTTCGTTAAATTATGAGATGGGGACATCCCTTGCATGATTGAAAGCGTCACTGATCAATCAGATCTTAAAATTAGAAAGAATAGTAACGGAATTTCACTTGTTACCCTGTGTTATGTCTCTGTATGTATACTCTGATTTCAATATCTTCTGCAATATCTTCAAATTCTCTCTCTCTCTTTAGGAAGTCCACTACTGAACATAGGCCTCCCCCACCGATTCTAGTTCTTCAAATTGCTGAACAACAATGCAATATACACTGCTCTTTGGTGGCAGAAACAGACAATATAGTGGCACCTACCTAGACAAAATCTGGCATACGAAATACCTACCATCATTTCTGTATATTATTTCTATGTAAGACATTGTCCCTTGTTAGGACGATTCATACGTAATGACATCGTTTTATTTTCTTTATCTATATCAGACCGTATCGTTTATTATTTCTATATCATCTAAAACATTATCCCTTATTAGGACGACGAGAGTATATACGTCGCAATACAGCGCAAGGCCCTCCTCTACAGTCAAGAGTACGATTGAGAGGAACTATTGATTATAAATTTCACACTCTTAAATACATAACATTAGACAAATACATATCTACTATATAAATATTTAGAATGCGTGAGGTGATAAAATCAGTAAAGTCTATTCTCTGGCACAGAAAGTTATCATAGTTTATGCGCTTATGTCAATAGAAATATTGATGAAATAAAGATTTTCTGAAAAGTATCGTTTTAATCACTTTCATATTCAATGGGATTATAATATTCCGAATTCTTCAGTTTGATTGAAGAAATTAATTTAGCGAAATGAATATGAACATTAAGCTTTCCGAAATATCGTACTATATCTTTCACTAAAATTATAAAAGCAACTTATATACATTCATACTCATTCTACTCATTCTCGCTCTTTTCACTGTGCAAAGATTTTTTCACTAAGCAAAAGATTTCTTGAATAAAATACAAGATCCTATTTCAATACCATAACATAAAATTGTTTAGTAATAGCCTCATTTTTCTAATGGTATATAAGTATGATTATTGTGAGGGTTGAATTCCAAGTAGGGTAATATAACGGAGATTTTCGATTCATTCGAGAACTTAGTTTATGCTGTATTACATTTTATTTTTTGTTATAACAATAGCAAAGGATTCTCCTAGAACATTGGTTCTTTACTTTTTAGTCACGAGGGACCATTTGACTAAATTTTTGTTTAACCTTTGTCTATCCTGTTGATTGACTGGTTTGTTTGTTTTTTAATACATTATTGAAATGTAAATAAATAAAGGGTCTTTCTAACTACTACTGTATAATACATGCTAAAATTATTTCAAGATGGCCTTAGGATGGCTCCAACGGTTAAGAATCACTGTCCTAGAATGGGATGGTTATAGAAATGCGGGTCGTTTCTGCTTACCCTACCATGGACACAGGAATGAAAGGATGTGCGTCAAACGCTATGCGTATTTTCGGCCTAAACAAATTAAAATTTACACCATCGCGATGCACTGTATTATAATTATTTTTTATTATTAATTAATTCTGGGATGTTTTTCATTAATAACGAGTTTTTATAAAAAATATTTTTCTCTTGAAAATGTTTTAAAATATTGTCAGATTTTACAATTTGCTCACATAATTCCTAAAATATTGTGTATTATTGTCAATTTCCATTACATACCAAGAATACACACGCAATTCGCACCCTTGGCTTTTCTGCAAGAATAGGCGACGTTTTTGGCCTCTGCGGCAACTTGCTTACACTCGAACTTCAACTTTACTACTTCAGCTTAAGGTAGAGTTTCGTTTGGTGGATGAGACGGGGGATGCTGCGATTCTGTATGTATTATAAATTGGTTTAGAGTAGCGGGGGAGGCGCCGGTCGCCGCTCGATACCGGCCAGTCGCGAATTCGACTCGAAAGCGTTCGCTTCGCGCCGCGTCCAAACCAAAATCCAAAATAAAAATAAACCCATTTCAGTGGCTATTTCTAAACTTACCCGAGTGTTTTTGTGTTCCTTTACTATGTACGGTACAGTAGTGTGAGTTTCATATGGATTGTTTGCAAGCCCCGCTCCACATTTCGGCAAAGGTAAGGATTATTTTAGGTGATATTATGCAGATCTGTTATCTGTACCGAGCCACAATTAGTGGAGAAAAATCGACTTTGAGTAATGCGAGTCAACGCTGTGCTTTGTTGAATGGTTTCGAATTAACTAGCGAGGTTTTCAGCAATTTGAATACGCGTTTTTAATGCGGTTGTGAAATTCACTCCTTTATGAAGATATTTCGGATAATTTGGATATGATTTGGTTTTATGCGATAAATAATATAATTTTTTTAATACACTGTTTAGTGTGTATGGTATACTGTAACTTTTTTGGTATTCTCATTGGCTGAAGTTGGAATTTACGATGTTTAATATGAATGCAGCATCCGTGTTCGGTGTTAGTATCAAAAATGTTATAAGTACGCATTGTAAGTACGTGATTTATTAAAACATATTATTCTTCTTCTCTTCATTTAGTAATTATAAGAGTGTTTACAAATTAGCAAGTTATTGCGTATGCGTATTAATGCGTATCACGCCGGTATGATGTATGGTGAAAAGCTCTTTTAAATTCGAGATTATTAATGGTAATCAAACATGTTTTTCCAGAAATAAACATCATTTGCATTGTAATTCAAAAGCTTATCACTGGAGTACAAAATATGTAATAATTGAATTTATTTTGATAATACATTGTGTAATATTTAGTTACGGTTAAATTCATATAGCGGTGTTTCCAGTAAAAACAACGGTGACTGTTTACCACTAGGTGGTAGGTTCATCAGCTTGTTTTTTTTTTAGATTTTGATGTAAGTAGACCGCATAGATTGAATTGTGGTGGTGTCCATTGATGATCTGTGGGTTTCTGTCACAATTTATTGAGTTCATTTTGTCTACTGGCAGCATGTGTGGGCTGTGATCCGTGAGGTATTAGGTTAAAATCCTTGTTTGGCCACACATTCGAAACTGGATTTTGTGTTCTGAAATAAGATCTACTGGCATATATTTGTAGTAATAGTGTTTTTGCTTTCTCGTTCAGCGATACAAGCGTGAGCTTTCAAAACCTATCATAACCTAGCACCGAGGATGCTTTGCAGATCTTTGCGGATGGTAGGGATAATATTAATTTTGGTCATAAGACGGTATTCGGTAAACACAAAATATTTTTAAAACTATTGTAATGATTTTCTTTGATTGTCAAAACTAAAAACACACGTGCAGCATTAAATTGTCTTACAAATGAGATGAAATATATTTGGTAGGAAGGCGTACCCTGCCCAGCTGGTATAGGCACACTTAATTTCAAATATTTTTAATTAATTTCAAACTTAGGTATCAATTCTATCTACATACCTATACATTTCACATTCCATCCCGCCTTCAACCACACAATACCCCACATCATTATCACATAAAATATACATATTAGCTTTTCTATACATTTAATATAACTGCTAATAAGGGTAAAGCAAACATTATAACAGAATTGCATAGTAAGCACGACGACCTTCCCTCTATTTACAATAGACGATTATGGGTTTACTATTTCAAACACTGTTCCTACTTGGGTTTTATAATTGACCAAACTTATATCAACGGATTATCATATGCAGAATGCTATATTTGGTCCTCTGAAATATTATTGTGAATACAAAGGATTTTTTGTTTGCATAAAATAGACTTTGAAACTACTGGTCCGATTTGAAAAATTCTTTCACCATTAGTATCGTACATTATCTTTGATGAACATAAGCAATAGAATATTTAAAAAAAAGTGTATGGATTTAAATGAGTTCTCATACTAGAGTATGATTGGGTTGGGTTAAATTATGTGATACCGTTATTTCAGATTTTAGTATGTAGGGGAAACCTTAAAGCGGAACTTTAAAAAAAAGTTGATGTTTTAGCCCTTCCCGATCTTATTCCCGATTGCGAAGAAGATGCAGTGGGATGTATATGAGCTGATACAAATTTAGTTGACTGTATAAGGTTTTTCAGTAAACCTTTGAGGCAGAAGATAATGTCGATTAAGACATTAACAACAAGACATCAACCTATAAATTATTCAAGTTCTGTCAAGGGTGGTCAACTATATAGTTTTGATAATGCTTATTTGGTAAAAGGCCCCTGTAATATACATACATACTTATAAGTTCGTCGGTATGTGTAGGCAGCTATATTAATTTTGTTTCTGTTGATTAGTAATTACACAAAAGCAGACTCAAAGCTATTCATAGATATTTGCTTGTAGCTATTTCAGTCTAAGTTATTAATGTAAGTGACGTCAGCGCGAGTCGCTGCTTAGTATGAAAATAATTAGCATCAGAGAAATAATAAGCGAAGGTGATCAGCGTCGCCCATAAACACCCACATTATTGAATGAATTGTAGATGTGTAGGCAGCTTTAACTTGTGGTAACATCAATTAAATTATATTTAGAATTTTTATTTAAGAGCGAGGTAGCCTACTGGTAAACGGACCAGACGCAGCTGCTATCATGCTCACGGTGGTCGCAGGTTCAAAACGTGCATTCCATTTTTTTTATCTCTGGCCCGGCATATTGGCGACATTGCACCTGATGGTAAGCGCAAATACCGCCCAGGCAGAGTATCCATTGTCATCGGACGGCAGTCTCATGCCAATGGAAACAATTATGCCGGCCTGCTAAGGTGCCTCTTCACACTACGGCGGAAGGACCTAGGATTGTAGGAAGGAGGGAACACGTGAGACGGCAAACAATATCTGGCTTGCGTGGTGGACTATAGGGCCTAACCACTCTCAATCGTATTCTCGATGGTAGAGGAGGCCTGTGCCCTGCAGTGGGACATATATGGGCTAATACAGATTATTTATAATTCGTAAATAAATATACACTCAAAGATCCTATTGTGCTCAATATCAGTCTACAGTCATCCACATCAGTAATAAGTCTTTTTTGTTACAAAATGTTTTGAAATATCCTTCGAAATAAATATTTGTTCATCATGCAAACAGTTCTCGCGTCGAATCATATATTTTTTCCAGTAATACAAATAGATACTCAAAAAATGGTGTTTCAGGCTCTATCTGACTTAAGAGATTTCTATACCTAGATCTACCTGACATGATTTGGCGCGGTGTTAGCTTCTTATATTTCACTTATTCTATATTTGTATTATGACGATGACATTATAAGCAAATTCCGAATTATTTCGATTTCTAACTTGCCTTGAGAATACACAAATCCAAAAATAACCCACCTTAGTCTATGCAGATGACCTTTTGAGGTTGCTATTCTTTTTGTTCATTGGCCATTTTATCCAGCGCTCACAAAGCCGTTCGCTTTGAAGGATGGCTATGTAAAAAGCGAAAGAGGTGTGTCAGAAGCGTGATAAATTATTGTCCGCCTGTCGTTAGCCGCTTGTGCTGTAGACTGGGTTTTAGCCTTTTTGGTAGTGCGTCGCTGGTCTAGCAATATGTTCTTGAAATGTGACCACAGCTTTGTTATTTAATTTAAATATATTATTAAGTTTACGTACATATCAGCGAATGATAAAAAACAGATGTTTTG
This sequence comes from Hyles vespertilio, assembly GCA_009982885.2. Taxonomy (NCBI): domain Eukaryota; kingdom Metazoa; phylum Arthropoda; class Insecta; order Lepidoptera; family Sphingidae; genus Hyles; species Hyles vespertilio. Next base: position 4,144,807 of record CM042816.1, read on the forward strand.
ATATGCTACTCATATTGTTTCGTTTATTTTATTTCATATTATTTCCGGCTTTACAAATTCATACAAGATTTTGACTTTGAAAAGCTGCCATGGAGTGAATTGCCTGGCTTAAGATTGGAGCTCACGGCCTCTCACTCGTATGCTATCATTTTAACTTTCTTTATGCGAAGAATGTCAAAAATAATATCCAGTAGACATATGTGATGGTTGAATATTGCGAGACGATTACCACATTTTCTAAATAATCCCATAAAAGTAAATATTTAAAATATTGAAAAGGTCGCTTCAGCAATGTTGCTTTAAAGTTAAACCGTCAACTATTTTCATGTCAGTACCTATATCAGAAAAAGTTACGGTTCAGTGCACCATAACCGCCAATGATTTAACTCAATCGGATGAACTTGAATGCATAAAATGTGACCAGATTTTGTATTTTGTTATCTATTTGAATAGCCACAGTGACCCATAGAGTTGTATCGCCTTTCAAATTCAGCCAAGGTATATTGGGTTTCGATCTGGCTTGAATAATAAATGTGTCGCCAAGAGAAAGAAGTATTTTTAGCCCGCGAATATTCGAATTAAATAGCATTGCACTAGATATATGGTGCGAGCTTTGAGTCAGTATCATTCACAGTCACTTGCGTTGTGACTTATGACTTGAAAATGAGACAACATAAAACTGATACTGGAATTTATATATTATGTTATCTTACTTATATACCGCTAAAAATGAATGGGTCACTTACTATAAATCAAATATATTTTCTCTGTTTTTTACATAAACATATAATATTTTCCTTGCGTAAAAAAGAAAATAGCTTACTTTTCGTTTTAAAAGTAGTATTAGCACTAGTCTTCTGTATTAGCTTGCTCCATAATATTACAGTTGCTTAACCAAAACAAGTACAAAACAACCCTGCATTCCCACCGTATTCATCTGTAACCTTGCTACATCTCTGCAGAGGTTAACGAACAGTCTTTAGGGGAGAGTCGCGCATGCGCCCTCCGTTTTCCTCCGTCCTCCGTCCTCTGTCACACTGTATGTCCCGTGTTTACTATTTTTAGTAACGATTAGGTTTCATCATTGTTGAGTAATATTTTGCATCTCTTTTGATAATTGTTGCGTAAATTATTTGTTTGCGATCTGTGTTGGTAAACAGTTGTACGCTAAGACGTGATTGAGTGAGTGAGTGAATTAGTGAAGTTTACTCTACTTTGAATACACATTAGTATCAGGTTTTAAATAAATACTTTTCATAATATTTCCTGTATTAACTACCCTATTTACTAACCTTATTCCTAATGATAAAGGCAACCAAAAGCAAGAACTAACAACGGTTCTCAAATCCGACCGGGTCTGGAAAGTTTAAGAAATCTTAACTTCGAATGCAGTGCAGCTAGAAGATTTACAGAAAATATCATGAACATATTCCATTACGTCGAGTTAATCCAAATCATGAAAAACCTGATTTTAAGTGGACAAATTTACCTTTGAATAAAACCAACCCCTCAGCTCACAATCAAAAGCTGTAATGAATGCCGTGCTACACTATATTGCGCAATTCTTAAATTTCTGGCGTCATACAGGGACCAAAGTGTTGGAAGCACGCAATTTCAGTGTTGCCCACGGCGCCAGCTCACTTTCCCCGACGCATATCCCGCTGCCCATTCATATGGAAAATTTTCCGTCACGCCTCACAAAATAACTAGTAAACCGATGGGATCTATTTTCTTACGTTTTCTTTACATAAGTAGGTATACATATATTTCAAGCACCGCAATTGCACTGTAAATAAGTATATACATAGATTAAGTTTTTGTTTTTTTGTTTTTATTTTGTACAATAAAGTGAATAAATAAATATATGTATATTTTATACATCTGCCACCATTATCAATGTCTGGACATTCGAGAATTAATGTATTTCAAACCGTAATATGTCTGACATATAACGGTTTGAAATAAATTAATTGTATATTTTGGCAAAAAAGAGTCCGTTTGTAATGAGGGCGCTATGATCGAATTGAATATTACGAGTAATATAGCAACTCATATATCTGTATGTATCAGCCCATATACGTCCCACTGCAGGGCACGGGCCTACTCTACAATCGAGAATACGATTGAAAGTGGTTAGGCCATATAGTCCACCACGCTGGCCTAGTGCGGGTTGGCGGACTTACATACCATAGAAATTCTTATGAATCGCTATGGTATGCAGGTTTCCTCACGATGTTTTCCTTCACCGTTTTAGTGCGTGGTGATTGACTATCAATACACACATGACTCCGAAAAGTCAGAGGTGTGCCCTGGGATTCGAACCCGCGACCACCGTGAACATGTTGGCAGCCGCGTCTAGTCCATTTACCAACAGGCCACCACGCACTTAGCAACTCATATGTTTCGCTTATTTTTATTTTTATTCACGGTTGTTAATAGTATCGTCGTTTTTTAATCACAAAACAAATGAAACCCGTACGAAAATGTATAGAAATACCTACGTATAAAATTATTCAACGAGCACAATGATATTTTTAATGGTGTAGCCAGCCATATTATTTTATCTTTAATGCCAATTGTCAACGCATCGTACTGTTTTTTGCTAAGTTATTATAGTTGGTGATGATTTGGTATTAAGATGTGACAGTTATTGTCTCGGAGTGAAAGGTGCAGTGCAGTGCCATGTAAGGCTTAGTAATAAGGAATACGCAGGAATAACCTGATATACTACTACTAATACTAATACCTTAATTACCAAGATCTGAAACAAATATTTGTTAATAACAAAAGCAACTGACAGACTCCTGACAGGTTAGACGCCGGCTGTGAAAAGTGAGACCGCGGGTTCGATCCCCACACTGAACAATTTTTATTTGTTTCGGGTCTGGGTGTTTGTGAGACCGAAAAGTCTCTCGTTGTTCCTGATACCCACGACACAAGACTCGATCGTGTGGGGTCAAAACTATGTATGTGACTGTTGGGTGTATTATAGTATTATTATTGTACGAAACCCGCGACCTATCACTTTACAGACGTCTTCTCTGGCGTTATACTCATAGATATTTTTACATCGCCTTAAGGCTTTCTTCCCCACCACTAAAATATCCATATTTCCACACCAGTACCTATAACCATCGGATATAATTACATAATTAAAAACCCATTACAAAATCCTATCCTTATATTAAATATGGGGCAAAAACTCTTCAGTAATCCATCTACATTGTTATTTAAGATCCGGTTTTGGTATTTCTCTGAACGCCATTATAGACTTATTAGGATTCCTTTGTGGCGCCGCGCGGGGAATTTCATATGGATATGATTAGGGAAACAGGATAAACCTAGATAAATGTTTCTAGAATATACTCGGAAAGTTGATATTCAGGAAAGCTATGGGAATACGTTTTACGGTAATGTGAACTGCATTAAGTATCTCGTACTATAACGTACGTAATTAATTCTTAGTAATCATTATATTGATATTTTCCATCTTGTTTCTAAAGCGTTTATAAATAAGCTATCTATACAAAACCACACTAACTTAAATAATTGTAGTTATAATTAGTATATAATATTATGTTTTACCTTGTAGGCGGGCGTCCGACACTTCGCTTGCCTGTACGTGGCCTCCACTCGAGAACCTTTCGGCCCCAACGGCCATCGGTTCTACGAGCAATGTGCCCGGCCCACTGCCACTTCAACTTGCCAATCCTATGGGCTATGTCGGTAACCTTGGTTCTCAGGGAAACACCGAGCATAGCCCGCTCCATGGCTCGTGGACGGACGATCTGACTAAGATCGCAGGAAGTCGCTGGATGCAGGCCGCTTCCAACAGGTCATTGTGGAGATCCTTGGGGGAGGCCTATGTTCAGCAGTGGACTTCCTGTGGCTGATATGATGATGATGATGATTATTATTATTATGTTTTACGCAACATATTTTTAATTGCAGTGAATGATTTTTAAATTTTAATTGTATTGTATGTCCAGTAGTTACTCTGGCTACAATGTTCTTCAATCAGAAACACAACAGTGCATTTAAACTGCAGAAGAACTGAACTTGACGGGAGAAATAGGCATTGCGGTGGTACCTACCATGATAAGAGACCATTTATTTTTATGTATCACGGTACTATTTTTGTGTTATTTCGTCTCGAATAATATATATTCTTGGAACATAATTTTCTGCGGCCAAGCATTCTAGGAATATTGTGTATACGTTTTCGTGGACATGTAACATAATTTATATTTTCTTTTATTATCACAATAAATAGGGACTAACATCCCTGATTCTTTGAACTTACATCTGTCATAACATACTGTTGATTATTATGGACATAATATAAGTTATATAAGTTTTAGTATTATTCTTTCATATTTATATTTTCCTATATTTGTGAATGGAATATAAAGGAAATCTGTGGGCATGAATGTTTTGATTGTATGTGGCATTTAATAAGGGTCGGTGTCATTAATTTAAATATCTTCAAGGGATTAAAATAGCAACCATGACTAAGTAGGTGCAATTCTATGCTTAAACTAACAATAAATACTGGTGGTAGGTCTCTCATATGTGAATACCTGAGTAGGTACCACCGCAATGTCTATTGCTCCCGCTAATCAGCAGTTGAAATGCACTGTTGTGTTTCGGGTCAAAGGACATTGTAGCCAGTGTAACTACGAGACATATGAGACTTTACATCTTATCTCTCAGGATGGCGAGCGCAGTGGAATGCCAAACATTGCTTTGCAATTCAAGTTGTTCTTTGGTTTTACTACTGTTAATGAGCGGTCGTATTTTTATTTTTTTATTTTATTTTATTTTATTTGAAAATCAACAGCTACAAATAAAGTATACATTTCTTTTAAGTTAACAGAAAGCCAATTATAGATTTTCGCTGTTACGAATCAGATAGCAGCAATTTACAATGAAAGTTAATAAAAAACAGAGATAAAAAAAAACATACAGACAAAGAAACCAAGTGAATAACAATATAAACATGAAGATAATAATAATAATAATACACACACAGCCAAAGTGATTATTTAAAGAAAGAAAGATTCAGCTTCCTCCTAAGTGTCGACACCTGCCCTATATACGGATCGAAGTCCAGTTCTTTACAAATTTTATTGAAGTGTTTGCTCGCTCGCACCATATATGAGTTCATTCTATAATTTGATGAGCAATGCGGTATATGAATTGGGTAATTGAACCTTCTAGATTTGATTGGAACGTTAAAAGAGAGTTTATGTAGGAGATCGGAGCAGCGAATTTTGTTAGACAGGATTTTGACAAGATATATGCTGTCTGCTATTTTCCATCTATTTACTAAAGGAAGTAAATTAAATTTTTTGCATAGGTTAAGGTAATTATCAGCTCTGTAAGATATTCCGGATCTGTAACAAAGGAGTCGCACAAATCTTTTTTGGATACGCTCTAACCGCTCAATGTATGTATCGTAGCAAGGATTCCATATCTGTGAAGATGACATCGTACAAAAGTGCAATACAAAACTTTGAGGGTTTTTATTTGTTTAAAACTTTTAGAGATTCGTATGATAAATCCCAAAGCCTTGTATGCTTTAGCTACAATATTTCCAATATGTTTATCAAATTTTAATTTAGAGTCGTGATGTACGCCCAGATCATTGATATTGCTCACAGTCAGGCGAACGACATGCTCGTCTCGCCATTCATTGCCATAAAAATGTTTCAAAATTCGCCACACGTCGATTTAATTCAGATAGGTGTTATATTTTACCGTAGGTACTCACATGCCAGAATAACAAAGGAAATTATCATGAAAATCAGGGAATTTTGCTGAAGTTATAAATACCGCTAATGAAAACAGGACTAAGTATAGCAGCATGACTGTGAAGATAAACAATTTGAAGTTTTGTTTTTCTCAAACCATTTTATTTACAAATTTAGCGACACACTTGGCTGTGCGAAAGCATTTCTATAAATAGGGTAAGAGCTCTACTTGTTACCCAGTAATCAAATTGAAATGTTTTTCACAAACAAAACTATACAGGGTATTTTAATACACCTAGTTGCGTAATGTAATTGTATTATAAAAGATGCAGAATTAGTAGCTAGTACGGTGCTTCTTAGCCAGTAGTCCACGGGCCACTGGTGGTCCTTGATATTGGTCCTTGATTGGTCCGAAAAGTCATCCCGGGGCCAGCCTTAAGATCATTTTATGCATATTTTATTTATGGATAGGTATAAAAATCTTTTTTTTAATTTGCATTTCGTTTCTGTATAAACATCCAACCAAACCGTACAAGTACCGTACAATTAACTGAGTGGTCAATGGCTAGACAGAATTTTTGGCAAATGGTCCCTGTATGTATGTATGTATGTATGTATGTATACATACTCGTATGTAAGGAAAAAATATGTAATTCAAGGTGTTGTTTGGTTTTGCTACTGTTCATGAGCGGTCGCATCGCTTACCATCAGGCGAACGGCATGCTAGTCTCGCCATCCACTACAATAAAAAAATACGACTTTTTTGAAAAACAACGAATAGTGGGTAATTTGTGCGCAGCCATCAACCTTTGATAAGACAGCCGTAGGTAGATGTATTTAGTACAAGCAATTAATTAAAAAACTAAAAAAACACGGTTTCATAAAAGATCCAACTAAAAAGTGAAAAAATAATTGATAATTAGTTTAAGATTAGAAAATGGAGTAAAAACCATAAATACGTACATTTTATTATTACAAAGCGTAACTCTCACTAAGCATTAAATTATAGTTTTCTAAACTATAATTTAATTGGCATTCCATTTTAAGAAACGATAAATTACCTTTTACAAGTTTAAAAAAATAAAATATATTGTGGACAATTTTACTAGTTAATACTTTATTGTTTACAAGCTTTGTGCATGGGGTTTCCCAACGCTAAGGATAAATTCTATTCGCATTGCAAAAACTGGCTGTATTTCTGATTGTTTGAGAGAAGGAAAAGAATCTCGCAGTTTCCGATACGCTTCATACAAAACTCGATCTTAGTATATGTTAAAGACTATGTACGTGACTGTTGGCTATTTTTATTTTATTTAAGAGCAAGGTAAATCACAATTAGAATATAAAACATCCCATATAAAACGATGAATGAAAACATGGCGAGGAAACCTGCATACCATAGCGATTTGTATGAATTTTTATAGTATGTAAAAGTTCACCAACCCGCACTATGCCAGCGTGGTAGACTAAATGGCCTAACCGCTCTCAATCTTTGATTGTAGAGTAGGTCCGTGCCCTGCAATGGGACGATGGGGCTGATACAAACAAATCCCATATAGTAAAGACTGGCAACGCATCTCCATGCCCTATGGTGTTGCAGATGTTCATTGGCGGCAGTGATCACTTCCCATCAGGTGAACCGCATGCTCGTTTGCCGCCTATAAAAAAAAATATCAGTAACTTTTCTAACCCATCGACATCCTTATAAAACTCAAAGGTTACCCGCAGAAAACCCGGGACGTCTTCAGTACGAGCGGCGTTAATTTATCCCGTCTAATCCCAAGTTCGAGCGTTTAATCTTGAACGATGGTCGGGATCCCCTCGCCTCGGGTGATGAATGGACTGGCGAACACCTGGATATTTCACGATAACTGAGGAACAGTTTCTTTTTTGTACGAATTTTGCTCAGTTATGTCTCTTTTTTACATACATACATACATAATCGTCACGCTTGTATCCCATAGTGGTAGGCAGAGACTATAGAACGCAACTTTGCTCGATCCTGACATATTACTTTCGCTTCATCCACTCTCATCAACCTTTTCATGCATTCTCGTCGGTTCAGGGTGGTTTTGACCTGATTCTTGTTCAAGGTATCACTAATTTGGATTGTGTACGTTCGGTGAAGTCGACACCTACCGACTCTTCCATCCACACTCGCATTGTAAATTTGCTTCGTTATTCTCCTTTCATCCATCCTCTCTACATGGCCAAACCATCGTAACATTCCTTTATCAATTCTTATCACTACATCCTCTTTCACTCCACAAGTTTCCACCACTACGCTATTTCGTACTTTGTCACGTAAACTTAGACTTACTTAAACATAGTACCGTTTATACTCTCATAGATTGAGTTAGATTTACTATAAATATTTTTGAGTTATGTTTGTATTCACTAAAATTTCACCAACTTTAAGATGACCACTAGACGCAGTCCCAACATGTGTTAGAGATATCAGGTAACCCGTATAACATAATATAGATATACGAAATTTCTTACATTCACATTCAGGAGATCACAGTACACAGACTAATATCCCGTTACAAGACTACCTAACCTACTTAAAATAATATAATGATTATACCTTTCAATGTATCATAAGTGATCTCTGGAAATGATTAACTACCCCTACGGAGAGCGGCAAATTGTTACCCCGAACAATCGATCGACACGCCGTGTTTGTACTGATAAACACCCCTCCACTGTACTGGGGTGGTTTAAATTGTCAAATGAGAGGGCGTTCATCAACCCCGCGAATATGCTGCTGAACGGCGTTCTTTGATATATTTTCGATGTTCAATGAACTTATTTGAAAGGTAATAATGGTTATGCTGTGGTAAATTGATGTGCGGAATAACTAGGATTTTTTAAAAAAAGTCATTGATTCATTTATGGTATGTTAAAGTGTGTAAAATATCACATTAGAACTGGTAGAGAATGCCTAGGGCATTATGTCCGCCTTTATACTATATTGTAAATAAAGCATAAATAAATAAAACGTCTGTTTCATTTTTAAAAAATACATACGTGCTATACCTGAAGTCAAATTGCAAAAAAAATATAGTTAAATAATATTTTTATCCATAATATGAACCCGTCAATGTCCTTAACAAAAACAAAATACCTTGTACACGTTGAAACAACACAGCACCGGCGTTTAAATTAAACATCGCGGAAATTGCCCCCCGGGGCCGAATTCAGAGGGGTCGCTGTGGGGTCAAAAACGTTTAATCGCTCCCACTGCTGATTTCATATTCCAGTTATAATTTGGTAGGTTATGTTAGCTTTTACACGTGACTTCACTTTCATATTCTAATTGTGTTTAGTGCTTTTAGTACCTACTTTTTTTTACTTTATAGCTGTTGAAAATTACGTTTTGTTATATTGGAAGTAGTACTTAAAAAATATATAATTATATTCCGTCTATTTATAGGAAAGGAAAGAACTTACTGGTGGTCTCTCATATGCGAAAGGCCGCCTGTATAGGTACTATCGGAATGTCTATTTCTCCCACCGAACAGAGGTGTAATTGCTCTGGTGTGTTCCGGTTTGAAGTACATTGTAGCCAGAGTAACTACTGCACATATTGAGACTTAAAGTCTTATGTCTCAAAATAGCAAGCGCAGTGAAATGCCAAGCTTTACTAGTAATTAATGGTGTTAACCGCTTACCATCAGACAAATGGCATGATCGTCTCGCCATTCATAGATATAAAAAACAAATTCGATGCCATTTATATGTGGATGCATAAGAATCATTGTTAATCATCATTGTTAACTGGTGGTAGGTCTCTCATATGTGAGAAGCCATCTGGGTAGGTACCACCGCAATGTCTATTTCTCCCGTGAAACAACACTGCTTAAATGCACTGTTGTGTTTCGGATTGAAGGACATTGTAGCCAGAGCAACTACTGGACATATTGAGACTTAACATCTTATGTCTCAGGCAGGCGAGCGCAGTGGAATATTGCTACTGTTCATGAGCGGTCGTATCGCTTACCATCAGGCGAACGGCTTGCTCGTCTCGCCATTCAATGCAATAAAAAAAATTAAAAAAAATAATAATAAAGTTGTACGTTTGTCGCACATATCATAATAACTTTCCGTCATTCCCGTACCAATGTAGGTTAACAGTAGAGTAAATACGAAGGACCACCAAGTGTTTATATATAATACAGCTATAATATATCTGTTATGGGCAAAGTGATTAATCGGGCCTTATTCATAACGCCCGGGCAATATGAATAATGCCAAGTGCCTATTGGGCAGAGTGATGTAAAGCGAATCAAAATCAAAACAATGAGCCGAAGTGGTAGAATTTAGAATAGGGCAGCACGAGGGGGTGGGTTGGGAGCACTGGAAGGGGGGGGGGTGTCGCACCTCCCCTGGTACCACTTCCATGAAAAGGTAACGCACCATTCCTGAGAAATATCTATTATAGCAACCTAACCCTTAAAACACTTGTTGTCAATACAAATTAGCTTCTGCATCGTCTTCGGCGCTACATGAAGTTCGGCCCCTTCGCCCTTGCGTAACAAAAGATAGGCACCCATGCTCACCTCAGCCGCTGCGGCTCGCACGGTTGCCAATCCTTCGTTACAGCGGACGGGGGCTGCTCTCCCTCCGCGTCTCCGGCTTTTTATATACACTCTAGGGTCGGTAGCCAAAAGTCTACGTGAAGTCGGGGTGTTCCGAGTCGGTTTTGGGGCACAGTCGACCTAACTGATCCATAAAGTGAGTACACTAATTTTCTTCTGAAGATAATGTTTCGGACGTTAAAAAACAACTAAACATGAGCAGATCAATTCAACCTTTCTAATTTATGGGTCTATCGCAGGTGCGACGATGCGGCAGCGCACCAAGTAAAAAATCACCTATTAATCACATTGCCCGATCATCACGTAGCCATATTCATAATGCCCGGGCAATGTGATAAATAGGTGAGTTTAGATTGTAATTAATCACTTGGCCCGATATGGCTCGGCAATATTTATACTGCCCGGGCATTATGAATACTGCCCGCATTAATCACTTGGCCCATAACATATCCATTACTATTTATCCACGGCAATCACGACACATTACTCATCTGATGGCGATATAATCGATCCTTCCTCACGATTAACTTTCACTGGATTTCTGTTATTTCGCGGAAAGAAAGAAATGTGTTGCGTAAATAATAAGTAGGTACATACCTATATATATATAGGTACTTCCTATAATAAGATAATGGGCGAAGTGTGGACATTAGAAACTGTGAAACACATTTTCATACGAAATAAATATTTATCTTTTTATGTTAATCTGTTTTTACGTTTTATACACAACATGAACCTGCATATATATATTAAATTTACGCTTTTTCCCAGTAGGGGTAGATAGAGGTGCTATCAGGACACAAACGTTTAACTTTGTGCATTCCGTCCCACAATGTAATTGGAATGAGACAATCCCAATATCGAACATAACTCCCGACTTTTGACTGTTAATGAATATATAAAATCCAATCCAATATCACTTGGCACGACCCAGGATTGGAACTTGAAACTTCAGCGTTGTAAATGTTGTAATCGAATTGTAGTACAACTGCGCCACTGAGGCAGTCGTGATCCGAAACTGTAGTATATTATTGGTCAAATTACTGATAGAATTTTTAAGAGAGTCATATTGAACCTTTTACTTTTTAATTATGTTCTGATACTGTCACGACATCTGATAAAAGTACCAAACCGAGATTGTAGGCAGAGTAACTACTGGACTTATTGAGACTTAAAATCTTATGTACGGATGATGAGCGCAGTGGAATGTCAAGCATTGCTTTGTAATTCATGGTGTTATTTGGTTTTGCTACTGTCCATGAGCGGTCGTGTCGCTTACCGTCAGGCGAATGGCAGAATCTTCCCGCCATTCAATGCAATGATAAAAAAACTGTGATCAAACATCCTTCCCGAATTGCAGAGATCAAATATTTCAAATACTGGGTATATCAAGACTGCTACCGAAAACGAAACCGGGTGGTTGTTTTAGTAACTATAAACACAATGCAACTAAAAATTTCGCAAAGAAACGCTACAATTATTTTTTATGATTTATTAAATTTCGTCATTTTTGGGTGCTAAATCCATAGTTTTTGTTAAAATAATAATTTAAACTCTTATATACCTTAGATTATTTATAAATAAAAGGGTATGCACTATTACTTTAGGAAGAAAATGTATTTACCACCCAAATGTGGCCATAGGAGAAAAAAAAACAAAAAAAAATGTCGCTTTTTTTGCAACATTTTCTGTTGCATTGTGTCTGAAGTCGCTTGAACTACCACTCGGCTTCGTTTTCGGTAGCAGTCTTGATATACCCGGTATAAATGAAAAACATTCAGTCGAATTGATCACCTCCTCTTATGAAGTCGGTCAAATATAGCAATTATTTCGCCAAGAATCGACTTGATGCAAGTCCACTATCGCATACATTTACTAAACTTCGTGACTTTCTATTAATATTCCACGTCACATTTTATAAAACAATGAATATAATATGAAACAGATGTAAATGCCGGAGCAATGCACCGCGTTAGTATGCGCGCGGGGTCCCGGGTCCGTTCCCGGCGGCGGGATGCGGCGTTGATTAGTCCTACCGCTCGTCTGCATACTGATGGGACTAGCCTGTGGGAACGGATAGTGGGTTTGGTGGGATTCTGTGTGGTTTCAACGTATTCTTAAAGTTTACTCGTAACGTAATTATAAAGTGACGTCATGTATTAAGTAATAACAGATTGGTACGAGTTGCATACAAAAAAGGATTTTTAATAGGTAGGTAGAAATTTAAAACTCTATCCTTACAAAATAACGATTTTGTGGAAGGGTTTAGGCTATTTATAATTCCGACATGATGCTCCAGGTTTAAATTCAGCATGTATTTTTTTTATGACGTGATATATTTAGATTTATAGATAACTTTTTTGGGTAACTGTATCAGGATAAGTAAGTTAGCTAAGAAAAATAAAAAAATATATTTTCGGTTACAAGCAATATTCCGTTTTAACTAGTATTAAAACTTGTCATAGTGTAAACGGCTGCCAAGTGCAATAGTTGCAACACCTAGTAGTTAGTACTTATCTAGCAAAAACTAAATCGCAAACATTAACTAGGGTTGGCTGCACTGTAAACTGATATTCGATATTTAAAGGAAAAAAGAAAAACTGTAGATTTAAAATAATAAATAAAAATAACTGTAGATCTTTTAAACGTTTGCCTATGGTAGAATATTTTAACTCACACAGATTGTGAGTATTATGGAGGATAAGGTCGAAATCCTGACTTAGTAACACATTAAATTTTGTCGAGTTTAGACAGTGCATAATACTCGGCTGTGAGCAGGGGAACATAATGTTATCCACAGGCAGGAAAAGAAAATTATTATCCATGGATAGTTATCCAAGTATTATGAAGGTACATCATTTTAATTGCATTGCACGTGACATTGCTTTTAGCCGCGTTGTTTTGCCAGTATAAAAAAAATCAAATGATTTATTTCAACCTAATTTCAGCCATTTTTTTAATACTTGCTCTGCTTAATGACTGCACTGCACCTGACTAAGTTTAAATGCCGGCCAGGCAGTGTATCGAATGGCATCAGATGGCAGGCCCGCGCCATTTGATACGATTATGCCTGAACTGAAGGACCCAGTATTATAGGAAGCAAGGAACACCCATGACGGCAAACAATTCCACAGCTTGACATAACTTGCCAATATTCTCCAATTTCTACCGAAGCTCACGTCTATAGGGCTCATTGGATTAAAGTTTCAGTTAGTATAGATTTACATAATGTAATAATTAATGACGATATTTTTTACGATGATACACCATCGGTGCACCACCGATAAAACTACATATTGTTTTATATATAGGTGTTGTGCAAGGTGACAAGCCTTTATAGGTGTATACAGCATTACAATTTATCTTAATGAAACAAAAGCACAATTTAATCTAAAACAAATTGACTAAAATGTAGTCATTTCATTTAGTACCAGCCCTGCGTGTAACAAAACCCGAGCGTTATTCGCGGCCCGTACAATGATCAATTATTGAAACCCGACGCGTTTCTGGAAACGTGTCCATCGCCTGTTTGTTTCATCCTCGCGTTACGATCGCATTCCGCTGTTATGACACTCGGAACACGATGCCCCGCTATGTACCACTTTTTTATACCCTTTGGTAATATTACTTGGTTTACACTGCATATTCATTAATATCGAGGGTGATGCAATGGGTGAGATAACTGGTCTATTCTGTCTAATGCAATGCAGAAAAGTTTGTTTGTACGCACTGATCATTAGAACTACTATTCCGAATTTAAAAATATTTTGGTGTTTGATAGTATTTTACTGGTGGTAGGTCTCATAATATGTATGTGAGAGGTTGTCTGATAGGTACCACCACGATGTATTTTACTCCCGCCGAAAAATAGTGTAAAGGCATCGTTGTGCGCTGGTTTGAGGAACATTGTAGCCAGAGTAACTATTGAAAATGTTGACACTTAACATATTATATCTCAGGATGCCGGGCGCAGTAGAATGTCAAGCATTACTACTTTCCATGAGCTGTCGTATTGCTTACCATTGATGCATCCAAATTAACGTATTCCCGGCTCGTCATTTAGAATTAAAAAAAAAAACGATTTCTTGGGGAAATTAATTATTATATGGGGAAAATATATAGTAGGACATTATCCTGAAAAAACTTTTTAACGCAGGGAAAGTCGCTGGGAATACTATTGTAAAATATACACTCAAATGTGACGTATGTAGCACTGATCGTAGCAAAATAAGATGCTCGACGAGGGTATCATGTCTCAAAGAATATTGACGTAAAGCCCCGACTTTACTGTCTTGCTTTGTTCGGTGTTGCCGGAGGCCCAATACCCGTCCCTTTCTTTTCTTTCTTCTTTCTCTTTCCCTTCCTATTTTGAAAAGCCGTCGCATGTCACGTTGTTTGGTTTTGCTAGTGTCATGAGAGGTCGTATCGCTTACCATAAGGCGAACGGCATCCTGGTCTCGCCATTCGTTGCAATAAAAAAGGCTATGAATATTACTATAAGTTTCAGAGTAATTAAAAGTAGGTAAAAGTTATCAGAGTAATTCAAATTATCATTATAAAGTATAAACAAATCTAGCAAACCAGTCCATAAAAGCAGTATCCGTTCACGAGTATATCAAATATACAGATCGGAATGACTTACTTCTATCCGAATTCCGAAAACCGTTTCGTCAAACCGAGTACGTTTAAATTACCAAGTAAATACGTCCATTTGAAGGGTCCGGGTCCGGTCAGATTTAATATATTTGGTGAAAACACACAAATAAACTCCTGGCTGACCTTTCAAAGGGCTGTATATATTGTAACCAGATAAAACTGAATTGAATTGGTGATAATTCTATTTTACAATCTCGGTGTTTATTGGGATATTTTCTTTTTAAAAAATATCTGAGTTTACTTATTAGTTCTTATTGAAAATATTTTGGTTTCGTTTTCTTATTTTTTTTTAATATACCCCACAGTCATATATTTTCCTAGCCTCACATTAAGATCAATTAAGTCTTGTGTTATGGGTATCAGAAGCTACGAGTGACTTTTTGGTTTTACAAACACCCAGACCCGAAACAAATATTTGTGAGCTTCACAAACATTTGTCTCAGTGCGGGTATCGAACCCGCGGACTTTCGTTTCACAGCCGGCGTCTATCCAACTGCGCCACGGAGGAGATATTAAATATTTGGTAATCTAAATGTTATTTGATTGCTAGAATCTTATTTCGGTTTTGAATATAGCATATCTAGGCCGTCTTCAGCAAGATTCCGGCATAGTCTCCAAACATCCATGTTGCAGCTTTCCTGTCGCGCTCTTTCAGTAAGAATACAAAAGATCCAAAAAATCCGACCATTCTTATGTAAGAGACAACGGTGGGCTGGTTGCACTAATAACACCACTTTGGAATAAGAAGGCGTATGTTTATAAACGGTTCTTTTGGGGTGTGTTTTCTTTCCAGCATCTTTCTCACTGCTTGAAATAAAGAAGATACCAAAATAGCTTGATCTTATTGCGATAGATATATTTTACATAATATTCGAATACATATTCTTGAAATCAAAATACACTTGTATCCAAAAACATATTACTGTCTTAATATAAAATTTTGTTTCCAGCAACATCCCATACGGCATGGGTCATACGAGACTTATTTACATCTCAAACATATTCTCTAAATTGAAATTACGTCTCCAAAATCCTGTAATAACGCATAAAAACACCAATCACGTTAAAAAATCATAAAGTTTCCACAAAGGGGTGGGGTACCTCCCCCTAAATATTGCACTAAAATGTCATTACTATTCAGCGGAGTGCGCAGTGCGATTGTTGTGGCACATTGAATTTTTTGTCTCCATAGAGATAAAGCGACCCTCGGTAATCGATTTCTCATATTTTACACGCATTCAATTTGAGGGTAGTTTGAATGCAGTGCGTGATTTATTTGGATTCTTGCACTTGTTGTCTTTATGTTTTAAATTGTCTATTGCAGGAGATTTTTGAGACTGGTGTGTTGTTATCTGTAATGAGGATGAAAGATTTCACCAATTATAAAAGGCGAAATGGTTCGATTTAGTAATTATTTATTGTAAAATTCCTGTGATTATGATTACATCGCAGTATGGTGAGCGCAGTGGAATGCCAAGCATTGCTACTCTCCATGAGCGGTCGTATCCATGCCATGCTCGTCATTCACAGCAATAAAAAAAAACGTAACTGAATATTTAATTAACCTGTATTACGACTGCAGTAGATATACACGTAGAAGGCGTAGTCTAGGGTTAACAATAAAGCATAGACCGGCACAATCACGTCCTCGGTTTAAAATCTCCGGCACTAGGTTGAGAGGAAAGAGGCGCATGACCGGGCATAATCTTGAAGGCCATTGGTACAGTAGACCCGTCGCGTCGCAACGCTCTCCCGTGCATGCGTTTAGGGTTAACTATACTTTATTATTCACATCACAGTACAGACAATTATGAGCGTTGGAGGGTTGAGCGGAGACCGATTCTCGGAAACCGTGTGGGTGGTTTTTAATATATGGTAATTATTTCTTGTGAAAGTTAATAGGAAAATTTGTGAGCATTTATGTATGATTTAGGTATATATACTTGTCTTGCGTGAACTACTTATAAGCAAAATAATAAAAAATACGGTAGAAAAGAATTTGGTACACTTTTATTTCATCTGTATCAGCCCATATACGTCCCACTGCAGGGTACGGGCCTCCTCTACAATCGATAATACGATGGAGAGTGGTTAGGCCATATAGTCCACCACGCTGGCCTAGTGCGGTTTGGCGGACTTACATACCATAGAAATTTTATAAATCGCTATGGTATGCAGGTTTCCTCACGATGTTTTCCTTCACCGTTTTAGTGCGTGGTGATTGACTATCAATACACACATGACTCCGAAAAGTCAGAGGTGTGCCCTGGGATTCGAACCCGCGACCACCGTGAACATGTTGGCAGTCGCGTCCAGTCCGTTTACCAACAGGCCACCACACACTTCACTTTTACACGCACTTTTTTTATTTCATACAACGGAATATTAGATGACCATTGAGCTATCGACAACCTTACTTATCTTTATTAAATGTCTTGTTTACGTCACTTTTCTATGACATAGTGATACTTCTTCGATCGAATTACTGTCTTTTTTGCAATTAATGGCGAGACGAGCCTGTCATTCACCTGATTGTTAGCGATACGACTGCTAATGGATAGTTACAAAACCAAACAACGCTATAAATTACAAAGCATTGCTTAGCATTCCATCCTAGTACATTAGATGTTAAGTCGCAATATGTCCAGTAGTTACTGGCTACAATGTCCTTAAAATCGGAACACTACAGTGCATTTACACTACTATTTGGAGGGAGAAAGATATATATATTGTATCACAGAGTTAATTAAGAGCGTTTATACCCTGTGCGCGCTTTTTGGCTTTTCAAATGAGTTAATAGCCACCAATAAACAATTTAAAGGAAAAATAATTAGTACTAATTTTAGAAAAGGTTGTCATCTAGGGATTTTGGTGGAAAACATTATATATTGATGGATAATTTGTGAGTACTATAAGGATTACTGAACACAAGTTTCGTTATTTAGGCTTTAAATGGCCATTTAGAAGCTTAAGATATCCGAAACCACTAAATATAAGATGAAAATAAAAATATCATCAGACTAATAAGACCCTTATGGAAGGATTTTGCTAAGAAAAATATTTTTGTGTTTAGTTCCTGAAAAATAAAAATTTAAACAATGCGAAATTATTCAGAAACTCTTGTCAAGAACATATTTTTTTTCACCAACTTATCGTACATAATTTTTTATAGCAATTGCATATTATAATAGAAGAACATCTTATCAATAAATTACCATTTTTATATTTCAACAAAATTAGTTTTAATGTTTTCTACAAATATTTTAAAAACCACTATAAAACACGCTGTCCGACGTGGCTCAAATCAGACCGCCGCAAGGCCTTCTAGAGGGAGGACGTATCGCTCGTCGCTCCAGCCTGGCTGCAGTCGATTTTTGCTGTGCGTGGTAAAAATAGCCACGCGCGGACCGCGATTACCACATCTTAGTCCTTTGGTAGTAAAATATTTAATTATTTTTATTACCTACAATGATTTTGTAGTGAGTATAAATTATGTTTCAGGTAATATAATGGGATGTAATTCCGAGGCTAAATTATGTTATGTATTGTAATATAAAATTTAATATATTTCGTAAGTGTAAGGGGTTGTAAGGCCCCTAACACTATTTATGAGTTCGAACACGAAATAATTAATAAAACGTCCGTAGTGTCTACTGATTGAACACTGATTCGAATGCAACTTAACAATATAATAATAACGAAAATATGATTAGTATCTAAATTTGTATTATTCTTTGCTAGCACAGTAATATTTGTCTACTTATAATTCAAATAAATTATTTTAATGATATTATATTACAGTTACATTTTAATTGAATATTTGAAGCGCACGGATCAAAGTTGTTTGAGCCGATTGTATAGCGAGCCGACGCGGCAGCTCTACACACACAGCTTTGGTCGCTTATGTGTGCGTGAAATTAACGAAGAAATACCTATAGTTGACTTTGCGCGCAAGGTGTATACGCTCTTAAGGGTTAACACAAATGAGCTAGCCAATTCTGTTCCATTCGAAATTTAGTGGTTTCATGAAGACACTCGTCCAAAATAAATTCCGGAATATTGATGTTGTAAATATGAATAGTACTATATTGTATTCGACAGTCGTCTCATGGAACATTATGAAATTACCTGTGGAACTGGGACACCTGTGCAAACTTCACTCCAGGAATGTTTACTTACGGGTGATACTGTTAGGACAAGTGGGTTTATTTCAATATCGGAATATTTGTAAGAACTTATATCAATTTCCAATCTGGGGTTACTCTATCCAAAACGAAGTTCGAGTGTTCGAACTTCGAACGTCGTACGTAAAACTACACTAATGTGCCTAGCTACTCTACAAAATGCTTGAATCCTTTATCGTACATTGTAACCATAGACAAAGTACAGAGCGAATTATACGTATCATACCGAATATTTGAATAATATTTTTTTAATAATTTTCAGAAGTAATATACTCTGGATGTCAAACGGCCGAATATTTGAAAGAAAGAAAGAAATATTTATTGCTAGCACAAAAACAAAATAAATTACAAAAAATAAAAACTAAAACAATACACAACAAAAAACGAATTACACTAAGAAGAGATAAGTATTACACAATTATAAATATTGCGCCAGCAATGGAACCTCTCATTCAGCTTTCTGCTGCAGTACTGCATATGCAATACCTCAATGCTGATTTTCAATGGGATAATATTCGAGTTTTATTTCGGATCACAGATACCCCCCCCCCCCCATATCTACTCATATACGCCCCACTTTAAGGCACGGGCCCCCTCTACGATTGAGAGTGTTTAGGCTGTATATGAAATGAAATATAATGAAAATAATTTATTGAATCCATTAAAATGTTCAACATCGTTTAGATTCAGTCATTTTTTTTATCTACCACCCGGTTCGGAAAGCGGTTTTCACTAGAGAAGAACGGGCAAGAAACTCTAGTGTTGCTCTTTTCAAAACCAGTTTACAATTTAGTGATTATTATATAATTTACAAGTTGGTTTAAATCAGAGCAGTTTATTAAAAATATTTTTAAACGGAATATTATTATATTATAATTACTATGGCTGAGTGAAGCGAAGTCGCCCAGAACGAAGAATCAGTATACTCTTTTTCGCCAAAACAGTGAATAATTGCGAAAGCCTTATGTAATCCATCAATGAATCCGTTACAATGTAAGCAAATCGGATAGACCAGTCTACGCAAGCAGCACCCGTTCACGAGTATGACGCATGTGCCAGCCATCATTTTATTATTTATTTTATTTATTTATTTATTTAATTCTTTATTGTACACAGTAAAAAGAAATAACAGTTTAGAGACAGTATAAAACAACAAAGTACAAATGGCGGTCTTATCGCTCTAAGGCAATTTCTACCAGACAACCATGGGATGGATATATGAGTAGGAAAAAAGAAAGGGCAGTGTAAATAAAGACAAATGAAATGAAAACATATAAATACATATTGTATATACATACTTATATACATTTATAGACGAATAAACATACATATATATACACATCGTTTAGTACTCCGACACAAACGAAATTGAAACGTAACTCCAGCACATAAGATCATTTTTAAATGAATCACTAAACGAATACTCTATAAACTAAATAATGACAAAATGAACTTTATTTCGATAGTCATAAAGTTTATTTAAGCATCTATCATTAATCAACGCACAACAACGATAGCCTCAATAACGTAATAAGCTACCAAAATAAATAACTATCATATTCTCTTTTCCGCACATTTAACTACAACTAGATAGAGCAGGATGCAGCTATTGTTTAATGCAATTTGATCCATCCGACAAACGATGGCGCGCGCGGCGGTATAGGGATGCGCCGCGAAAAAAAGTTACTCCCGGGATTTGCAAGCCGGGCGATCCAAATCCCGCGCAATACATGCACTTAATGAAACAAATTAAATGTAACAAAATCAATATGAAAGAAACAACAAATAGGTATTTCTATGAAAAATAATTTCGGGGAACGTTAAATGGTGATTAAATTCGGTTTGTAATTTTGCTACAATGTATGCGGAATCCGGTGTGTCAGATATCCCGTTATTGCAATCCCTAAATGGGCACCGAATATGTGAAAAAAATCTAGGTCGTGCAGCCGCAGTTATCTGTGTCCTGCTTGTGTTAAGTGTTAAGTAGATATTTCGATAACTTTCGCGCGCGATGTCTTATCGGTATTCGAATATTCAAATACACTGAAATGGTGAGAACTTTGGCACTTGTGTGGTGTAATGTATCATTGGCATGTCTGACGTATCTCGATGCTGAGTTCGGAGAGGCTGGATAGGTCGCGGCGAACCTGTGCAATGGCCTCCTAGGTCACCTGACCTGACTTGACGTCTCTGACTTTTTTGTGGGGACGTAATAAATCTCTGGTATACTTCAGTGACAGTACTAATGTGGAGGATCCAGGATGAGGAGGGTAAGTGTGAGCAAATTCCTAAAAGTGAAGATGACACTGAAGTTTTACATAAATTACGTGAACAATTTATATATATATATATATATATATATATATATATATATACATATATATTACCAATATAATCAATAAGAGGAAATAATCCTGATCAGTTTATAGAGATAGGTAGTGTTCTTTTAATAGCTTTTTAAATGATGACAGTGTTTGAGCCTGCCTCACCACAACAGGAAGTTCATTCCACAAACGAACAGCTTGAACACTGAATGATTTATCCATAAATGTCGTGGTGTGGACGGGCATTCTCAGCTTTAGGTTCTCAGACGACCTCAAGGACCTCGTATGTGATTCATGAAGAAAAAGAAATCGTTGTTTCAGATAAGAAGGAGTGATAGGATTGAATAAAATATTGTATAGAAGTGACAGTATATGGGTATGGTATATGGTACTTGAGCTTAGCACGAAACTCAGAAACATGATCATATTTGCGTAGACCAAATATGAATCTTATGCAGAAATTTTGAAGGCGCTCAAGTTTATTTAGTTGGTCCTCGGTGAGATCTAGATAGCTAACATCGGCATAATCAAGGATGGGGAGTAGGAGCGTTTGCGCAAGCGAAACCTTCGTGGCAACGGGTAGGAAGTTGTGTAACCTTCGCAAGGACTTAGCCGAGGTAAAGAGTTTTCGACTGACTTCTCGAATCTGCGGACCCCATGTGAGGCATTTATCTATGTGCAGACCTAAATTTTTCACAACATCGCTGTATGGGATGGTAATACCTTCACAAACAACGCTTGGCAGTAGGGCCCAGTCAAGTTTGGAGATCAACCTGGAGCTGCCGACAATAATGTTTTGGGTTTTACTAGGATTAACCGTCAAACCATGGGCTTTGCTCCAATCGCATATGTGTTGGATATCGAGGTTAATCTTTGAAATAGCTTCGGCCATTCCGTCCAGAGTTGCCTGTGTGTAGATTTGGAGATCATCAGCGTAGAGGTGGTAGGAGGAATGAAGATTATTAGTAATGGAATTAATGAAAATAGCGAAAAGTAGAGGAGAAAGCACGCCGCCTTGTGGTACGCCAGCAGACACGGAACACCAGGAGGAAAGCTTATCCTCAACACAGATGCGTTGCCGGCGCCCATACAAGTAACTTTGAAACCAGTCAAGTGCCGTTGGAGATATGTTAAGAGAACACATTACACTCAGCAGGACGTCGAAATCGACCGTGTTGAAAGCATTACTGAGGTCTAGTAATGCCAGGACTGTCAGCTTACCTTCTTCCATGCCCGACCTAATGCCATCCGTAATATGAGTTAGAGTGGTGGTTGTGCTATGCCCAGCTCGAAATCCCGATTGGAAAGGATTAAGGAGATTACTCTTGGAAAGGAAATCATTAAGTTGGGAATGGATCAAACGTTCAAGAACTTTGGAAAGGAATGGGAGAATTGAAATGGGACGAAATTCAGAAGGTACGGAGGCGTTAGGTTTTTTAGGAATAGGGATGATATGTGCTTCTTTCCAAGCGGTAGGAAATATGCCCGTGGACAAGGAATGGTTTAGGATGTGGGTAATGACGGGAAGGATTTCGTCTAGGATAGGGAGAATCATATTACGGCTGACATGGTCACTCCCCACGGCATTGGAAGAAATGAGTGCAATGGCTCTCCTAACATCACAACTAGCAAAATGTTTGAAGACAAAAACAGGACAATCAGGAGTTTTGAGGGTTGAAAGATTTTTAATTGTGTTATCTTTGACCATCGTATTGAAATACGTTGGTGACGAGAAATGATGGTTCAAGGAATTTAGGTCTGAAGATCCGGGAATACAATTTTGACGAGATTTACCCACTCCTAGAGTCTTAAGGAATTTCCAGACTTTAGCCGGGTCACCATTATTAACTGAGCTGTGAATATGTCGGCGTTGAGCATTCCTACACACCTTACTGCAGTGATTCCGAATGTTTATGTACTTACGCCAATTTAATTCGCTAGGACGGCGATTGTACCTAGATTTGGCTGAAGCTTTCCTAGTTAGTAGTTCCTTTATTTCGGCTGTGAGCCAGGGTGCTGGAAGATGTTTAACCTTGACTGGCCGAACTGGTGCGTGGATGTCGTAAATATTCAATATGTTATGTGTAAATATTTCAACTTTTTTGTTAATGTCGTCAGTGAGAAACATGGAACTCCAGTCCATGGTGTCGGCATCCTTGCGAAGATCAACAAGGTTCATACCCCGAAAGTTCCGTTGCAACAAGATTTTAGGAGAAGTTTTGGGCTGATGTATGCGATAGGACAGGAATAGAAGGTCGTGAAAAGAAAAGGCATCAGCGGGACATTGTCCATGTTTTGCAACATGGTTTAAGGAGGACACAAGGACAAGGTCAAGAAGCGAGGGTGTACAGTGGGGAGGATGGTGAGTGGCACTGAGAGGAAGAACAGAAAGATTACAGGATCGGACAGAGTTCAGAAAGGAAGAAGAACGTCGGTCGTTCTTGAGGAGACAGGTATTGAAGTCACCCATGATTATGGTTTGACTGTACAAAGGGACTAGATTTTCAAGAATAACCTCAAGAGAAGGAAAGAAATCAATTCGAAGCGAGGGGCAATAATAGACACCGAGTAATACTTTCTTATGGGAGAATTCCACCTCCAAGAAAAGATGTTCGCCAGCATTTGGCGGTGGAGGTTGGGGTGACACACTAACTACAGTATAAGGTAGATGTGTACGGAGATATATGGCCACACCGCCTCCACCACGAGCCGTGCGATCATTTCTGATGAGGTGGAACCCCGGGAGTGAGAAAGTGGTAGAAGAGAGAGAAGGTTTTAACCAGGATTCAGAAACAAGGATAGCATGGATATTGGTACAGTCAAAACTGGCTAGCATATCTGTAAAATGAGCCGGAATACTCTGGGAATTCAAGTGGACTACATTGAAGTTCTTGGGAACGTCAGAGAACTGAAAAGAGAGAGTATCATTAATTGAAGGAATACTAGCAAAGCTGTCATCACTACACGCTGAAAAGAACTCATCGCTATTACTGTCGTGCACAGACATTTTTATAATATAAAGCTTTGTAGAATAATATTGGTAAAAACTAAACTAAAAATACAACAATAATTATATGACTAGTAAAAAAATAAATAAATAATAATAATAATAATATTATATATAATAATAGTATTAAATTAAAACTCTAATCATCCATCTGCCGGTTCTGTGTTACATATTAACAGTAAACAATAAAGCACATGACAAAAGATTAACTATACCTATAACACAACAAAAATTAAAAGTAGTAAAAACAAAACAATAAAAAAAAAACTATTTAAAAACTTTAACCTTATTCTTAATACATTGAGATCTATGAGATGAAAGATAAAATAAAAACGAAGAAAAATACGCAACAGTTAAATTAAAACTTTAGTCCAGGCAACTTAGAAATATATAAAATCATTAACAACAATCAATGTTAAAAATAATAAAATTAGTGGTTGTTGTTGTATTTGCACATTTCCGAACGAAAAACCAAGTTGTCAGAAATGACATTTGACATTTATGCAAACAAATGGCAAACAAAACTTGTGGGTGGTCTAATATTGTAACAAATTATGCAAATTGTAACAAAATATATACAAGAAATTGTAATAGTAAAAGTATTATAGTAAAAATAAGTCATAAACAGTGTATATGAGAGATTAATTACGTCACAAAGATAAAATAATGTAAAAAACAATTGTTACCTGAACCAAAACATCTAACCAAACAGGGAAATAATCATTTTTTTACCGTCGCTGCTCGCCTGGTCTTGGGCACAGCTATGGTCTTCTTTGCCGGGGTCGGCTTCGCTGAGGTGTCTACACTAATCTGGCTAAGCAGAGTAAGCGACACTACGCGATGCCGAACGCCAGAACTTATGACATACACATTACCGTCCCGAGTCCATGAATTTGTGACGCCAAACTTTTCGCGCGCCGCCATGAAGATGTCATGTCGGGTTTTGGTGAGGAACTCGGAGAGAGTTATACCAGAACCTTTAAGTTTGGTTTTGTTGTACCAAATCTTGTCTCTCATAGCAGTGTCTTGCAGTTTGACGAGTAATGGCCGTGGCTTCTTAGACGAAGAGGGTCGACCCATTCGGTGGCAGCGTTGTATATCACCCGCGCTGAAGTCCGAAATACCTATGCGCTGCTTCACAGTATCAACAACAAGCTGCGCTGAGTTCTCGTCTGTTGCTTCGGTAACACCATGAAGTAGTAGAATCTTACGGCGCCTCTGCATCTCCATCGTATCTACAGAGTGTGCCAGGGATTCAATTTGTTGCTGCAGCAGGTTCAGAGTCTGGGTGACGAATGCTCTGTAAGCAGTAAATTCTGCAGCCAGGTCTGAAGGTCCGGACACATTGATTGAAGATTTTTGCAGATCAGCTTCAAATGATGTCATCCTCTGATGGAATTGATTCTTCAAATCTTCAATAGTTGTTTTTAATTGAGACTCCATTGTGCAAATAATAAGAGGTGATTTGTAGTGAAATATAGTTGAGTGACAGATATAGTTAAGAAAGAAGATAAGTCAAGGAGATAGTACACTAATACCGGCAGGTAGACAGTTAAATTAAGTTCTAATACATTAGATGTAGTAAATTAATAACAATAATGATTTTAAATATTAAATTATTAGAGAGCAAAAATTTATGACTTGCTTTGTCAACTACCCGCGCAGAAAAAAAGTCACCATCATATAGTCCACAACACTTTTTTTTTTTTTTCTCTCGGGGAAAATCCCTTTACGGACCATCCCACCCCCGAAGGGGCGAGGGTGTGTCGGACTCACCGGCGCCTTCCGAACCCAGCGAGATGTGCCGCCCGTGGATGTGGACGGGCGGCCACTGGGTCGGGTCCCTACCACAATACGCGCCGAAATACCGACTAAAAACCCCGCGTCGGCCACCATGGGTGCACTTCAGAGACGGCCCCGGGTTACCGTTGAGCGGACGCGCCAGGACCGCCTCATGTGCACCGCCGCTTAGCGACGCGGCACGAGACGCTTGAAGCGTCACGTCTCGGGGGCCGCCAAGGTAGGGACGGCGGCCCCGCGTGGCCTCTGCGGCGCCGGGTTAGTTGTTGTCCCGGCGCCTCCTGCGTCTCCTGTGGCGACGAGCGGGATCGGTCTGCTCCCGATCCCGCTCGGCGCTCTCCTTCTGCAACATGACACGTTCGCAGAAGGAGAGCATGGCCCGCCACGAACTCCGGCTGCCGACCATGGCGGCGACCACGGCCGGCAGCGAAAGGTCGCTTCCCACGACCGCGATGAGAGCGCTGCGCTCCTCGTCCCAGGCTGGGCACTCCTCCAGCGTGTGCTGGGCCGTGTCCTCACGGCAGTTGCCACAATGGTGGCACACGGCGGACTCCTCCGCTCCGGCTATGCGACACAGGTACGCACCGAAGCAGCCGTGCCCGGTGAGCACCTGCGTCAGCCGGTATGTCGGCGCGCCGTGGCGCCTGTCCAGCCACTGCTCGAGGACAGGTCGCACTGCCGCGACGGTCCTCGTACCAGCACTAGGGTTCTCCAGCCTGGAACGCCACTCCTCCACAGCAGACCTGCGGAGGGAGGCCAACATGGCCTCGACCTCTTGTGGAACCAACCTCTGCCCACGCCCGGACGCCTCCTCTCGCCGGAAGAAAGCCGACGAGAGGGTCTTCGCGTCCAGCACCCAGGGCAGAGTTCCCGCCAATACGCAGGCCACCTCGTGCGAGACCGTGCGGTAGCCCCTGATTATTCGCTGCGCCACCATGCGCTGATAGTCCACAACACTAGCTTGGTGCGGGCTAACGGACTTTAACATAACATAGAATGTACGGTATCATTTTATAACTTTGAAGAGGATATTTCGATGTGATGGTGAATAGTAAAGGAAAGATTTTAGGCTTGCATACTGGTGTGTCAGGAATTAATAAATTTTAATTAACTTAAAAAAAATTTGGAGAAATTTACAATTGTCAGTTTTATCGCTACGGCTGTCTTCACCGTCATAAGAAATGACTCTATACGAGTTAAATAGTCAAATAGCGATGTAGCTATGTCCTAGGATAGAAGCGGCGACCTCCAGGCACTAAGGCACCTTATTAAGAAGTTACAAGTATACTAATATCACTAAAAATCCCTTGCTCACCTGGCTATCTTAAAGCGTAAATAAGAGCAGCTGATTCACATTTTTCATTCTAGAAAAAGAATTTGTACTTCCACGTTTTAAATCGATAGTGATTTTCCGACCACATCCCTAATCGAACCTAATTAAGCCATAAAAATGTCTCAGAAGCAGTACCGGTGTGAGGTTCCCACGGGGTATTGGTGCAACGTATTTGCGGTAAGCATTTTATATGAAAATCATTTGACCGCAGAACTAATACATCTATATGCATTTTTAAACGAAAATAGACTTTATTGTTGTGTTCATATGAGCTGGAATGGCTGAAGATGGGTTGTGGGGTGATGGATGTTCGAAATGTTGTGATATGGTTTGTGGTTAATTCAGTTTATGTGTATTGTAATGCATTGGGTATTGAAGTGTAATTAGTTGGGAGTGCGTTGAAAATGATGACTCCATTCATTTTAATTGTAATTGTAGACATATTAATCTACGTAATAAAAGCCTTCACCAGCACTTATCAACAATAATATCAACTCGAAAATGTAAATCGAGGAAGAAGAATGAGATGCAGTTAGCGATCATAGTAACTCCTTCAATTTACTGACTAAAACAAAAGACGATAGCAAAGCTGACAAAGAAACATCTTTCTCTAGGTTTTCTGTAAGATAGTGTTATTTGGTATATGAAGTATATGCGATAATTGTCGCAGCACTACCACTAAAATAAAAACTTCGTATTCATAAGCACACACACATTGTGTACCTACTTATACTTTTATGTAGTTACCTACAACCTACCCCATTTTACTATAAAGTTGACAAGCGATGAATATATGGAACCACCGATGGCGATAATGATGAAAAGTTTTTTTTTTATTGCATTTATTGACCGCTTATGAACAGTAGCCAAACCAAACAAAACCTTGAATTATAAAGCAATGCTTGGCATTCCATTGCGCTCACCATGCTGAGACATAAGATGTTAAGTCTCAATATGTCCAGTAGTTTTTTGGCTACAATGTCCTTCAATCCGAAACACATCAGTGCATTTACACTGCTATTTGGCGGTAGAAATAGACATTGCGGTGGTGCCCACCCATGCGGCCTCTCACATTGAGAGACCTGTCACCAGTATCTCAGGTCTCCAGCTGAAAACATGCAGTGTGATTATTTTATCGGACGAGAATGAAAAGCAACTAAATATTTAAAAGGAGCCTTAGCCGCAAACGACGCTGCTGTTATTACACCTAGCTTAAACGGATAGTTACTTCTTCAGAATGCTTTAATGCAGCAGTTTGTTATTGTCGCGCTTAAGACGGAGTTCGATCTTCGGCCAGACTCATCCATAATTCAAGTCTGGCGGCATTGCGACACTTAAACATAAAATATGTATTAATATATCCAGTAGTTACTCTGGCTACGATGTCCTTCTAACCGGAACACAACAATGCATTTACACTATTGTTTGGCAGGAGAAATAGGCATTGCGATGGTACATACCCGGGCGGTCTCTCATATAGGAGCGATCTACCAACGGTAAATTTTGTATAAATAAATCCAAGAAATTATAAGTGTACGTATATACAGGGTATATCAAGACTGCTACCGAAAATGAAGCCGGGTGGTAGTTTAAGCGACTTCAGACACAATGCAACAGAAAAAGTTGCAAAAAAAAGCGACATTTTTTTTTGTTATTTTTTTCCTATGACCATATTTGGGTGGTAAATACATTTATTCCTAAAATAATAGTGTATACCCTTTTATTTATAAATAATCTAAGGTATAAAAGGGTTAAAATTATTATTTTAGCAAAAACTATGGATTTACCACCCAAAAATGACGATTATTAAAAAATCATAAAAAATAATCGTCGCGTTTCTTTGCGAAATTTTTAGCTGCATTGTGTTTGTAGTCACTAAAACTACCACCCGGCTTCGTTTTCGGTAGCAGTCTTGAGGTACCCGGTATAATACGTACGCCTTGTCTCCAAATCACATATAATTATCAAGTGGTCGTTAGAATGGGTATGAGAAATAATGCGAGATTCTTCCACCCCACATCACTTAGATCCTAAATTAACATTCATGGTTCTCTAAAACATATGTTTCTTAGTGTCGGTTGCAATCGTGCCCCCTTCTTTTTCAATTGGCGTCTTAACCAAATGCGCTTCAGATGCTGTCAGGACTTTTCCAAGGATTTTAGATAGCTGCAATTAATAGGATATCGCACTTACTCCGCTGATATTTATTCATCAGAATTTTTTTTAAAGGCGGGTGAACTTTATTCCAATTCTGGAAATCCTTAAATCTAATAGCTTATATCTAACATAGAGTAGAAGTGAGATCCGATTAGGATAGTTTCTACGTCTTAGTAGACGTCAGAAGGCAACTTTTTATGTTTCATTTTAGGTGCTTTTATACAATAAGTGACGAAGTTCCGCATAAAACATTATCCGTCAAATTCTAATTAAGGCCCTCAAATTGGTATTGTATTAACTTAATACTATAAGCAGTTTGCAACACGCGGAAACTAATGAACATGCCCATACATGTAGATTGTAGGACGCAGGAACAACAGTTTTGAACAATCAATCTACAGTAAAAAGTAACCACCACAAAAACCCACAATAAACAAGTTCAAGGTAAAAGTATGCCTTATGCGGGATAATACACCCCATTGTTTCCCGTTTCCCACCGGCCGGAATCACGAGATCCCACGGGAATCATTTTTCAAACGAACTCACCAGGTTTTTAGCAGTATTTTCACTTCCTCATGAATCGATAAGCTGCCTTCTTGCGAACGACCATTGAATTTTTATGAGATATCTAAAGCTTTGCCGTCTTTTATCGCTTCTTTACGGGCAGTTTATAACTTATCAAATAGTTTTATGGCGAATTTACTGAGTTTAAATTAAAGTAAGGTAGTTAATCTTATCAGAAAGGCTAGTAGGAGGAAAAGTTACATAAAGTTACAGAAGTTAGAAGGATAAGTTTCCGGTGTGATTGCGTAGCAATATTTCTATTCAATAGAATTGCCTTTTTGGCTTACGTGTAAAAGTTTAGCCCCGGATAAATTGGCGTTAGCAGCTCTTTTCGTATTTTTTGCTTCCTATATCTCAAAGAAAATGTTACATTAGTATATTTCTCATGTTCTAAGAACTTCTTTATGGTATTACTAAGTAGGAGGAGAGTTTAGTCATGATTGAATTAACCATATTTGATGGCTAATTCTTTAGCAACAAGGTACTGTACACCTTTTTTTAAGTTTACTTTCTTATTAGTTACATTCCGAACTAATGTAAGTTAGTGCTCTCAGAAACTCGATGAACTGATAAAGTTTCTTCTCAGTACGTGCTGCCAATATTGAGTTGCAGGTATTATTGAAGGCGTGTATATCTGCCATAGTATTGCAGTATATTTTACAATATATGATGCTGCGATTGATGCTTGTGTGTAGTAGAAGCTAGAACGAAAGAACGATGTTTTACTCTGATAGTTTTGGATACCATAGAATTAATTGCCTATTTTGTTCAAGAATTCTTTGACATTATCTTCAAACATTACAATTTGAAGCGTATAAAAACCTTTATTAATAAGAGAATGGAATGCAATAGGATTAGACAAACTTTATGAATAAGAGAACAACACCCGAATATTTGAACGTCATTCAAATAATAAGTTGCTCTTAACCGCGCGCGGTCCACTTAGCCAGAACGTTTAAGCCGAATTATACAACAGGCAACATAATATTAAGTTGCATTCCAGTATTCGGACGTTAATGTAATAAAACAGAATAGAGGCATAATCGAAAAAATGTGAAATACAAATTGCATATTTTCCTCGTAAAGATATTCGAGTGAATCGCAGGGATATTACTCAAATCCCGTACAAATCCATTGGCCATAGACTAGCATTACAATAATACTTCATTTTAATAGCTGGTTGTTTCGAGGTATTACATCAGTAATTGCGAAAAATGCATAATGCATAATTCATCCATAGAAATGAAATGATTGAGGGCTGTTATTCTTTGCGCGTTACTTTTCCTTTATTACCTATTTTTCTATTAAACACTGCTTCCCACGGTCATTCCTTCATTTTAAATGGCCTATGACCTGCCTTAATAATTAAGTGTTCATAATTCAGTGGCAAATTTATTTTTTTAATCCTACTGATAGTTTAGAACATAACCATGATCAATCAAACTCTTTAATTTTATTATATTATTAAAGATGTTAGCAATATTTGAGCTACATAACTAGATGTAGTTTCTAAGTATAAATTTTGTACATTTATTCACAAAAACAAAGTCGCATACATCGGCTAGTAAATAAAATCTCTCCAACACGGAAACATGGCGTGTAGTTAACAATTTCAACGCTCCGTTGCAAATGGAGCTAGTAAGGCTGGGTATCGAATAATCTTCGGCTCACTGATCTGTTTGTGACTGGCTAATTGTTACCGCAAATCTATGCTCAATTGTTAAGTGGCGGAATTTGTGAAATTAAGTTTTTATTTTCTGTTGTACTGGTTTTTGTAGTTATGAGGAATTATATCTTAGGATATTTGATGGGGAATCGAGCATAATATCATAATTGTTACAGAAGACGACTACCCATAAATGCTCTCTATCGTTATCAACCCATATACATCCCACTGCAGGATACGGGCCTCCTCTACAACCGAGATTACGATTGAGAGTGATTAGGCCATATAGTCCACCACCCTGGCCTTGTGCGTGTTGGTGGACTTTACATACGATAGATTTTTTTACAAAATTGCTGTGGAATGCAGGTTTCCTCACGATGGTTTCCGTCGCCGTTATATACATATACGTTATATGCGTGGTGATATGATACACAAATGACTTTGAAAACTCATAGTTATGCCCTGGGATTTGAACCCGCGACACCACGAGCATGTCGGCGAGGCTGGTCCGTTTACCAACAGGCACCCACGCATCATGCTCTACCTAAGAGTTATAGTAGACAAAGAAAGTATTCATAAAGTAATGATATGCTTTTTTATTTTACATACACTCTCCCCACTACCATTAACAAACAGTATTTTGATGTCAAAATAAATTGTGTTGAAATGCCTAAATTATGTGCCTCATTCATAGATATTTTTAAAACCTATGTTAGTTATCGAATGTGTGTTGATATTTGTGTGCCAGACATTTAGTCCATTACACACTGGTATATCTACAATGACAGACAGCTCCGTTTAAAGGGCAAGTCCGGTACAGGAAACCGCTAATGTCGAGTCTATACACGTGGCGAGCGGCCTGTCTCATCAACAGATCGATTTTCGTGGAAATCCGGTGCGAAGGGTTGCGGTCAGTTCGCCATTGTACCTGTCTGCTATTTTGGGCAGTAGGTACCGGGAAATATTTGGGGATATATTAAGACTGACTGGCTTTATTGATGTGACGACTCCACATATTTTAGAGTACAATTTTCTTTGATGCTGTTATGGAGGGTTTCAGATTTAATAAGAGGATTTTTTGTGCAAAAAAATACACTTATCAAATATTATTATGGATTTATTGCGCGATGGATGTCTAATAAATATTTCTTAACTTGGAAAAAAATAAGGAAAGACATCAACCTGAATTTTAAGCGGGGACTACTTACAAAATATTATGTTGTACATAGCTATACTTCACTTAATAGTTTTTACCATCTGCAACACAATTAGTGTTCTAAAAATATTCTACATTATCATACTTGCATGCGATAACCTCCCGTGAATATGAAAGTATATCGATTTAGTAGCTTTATCTCAGCTAAAGAGTTTTGCCGACGACAGAAAAACTATCACTACGCGTCGGTTTCTTTGGCTTCATACTTAAATGGAAAACAAAACCGCTATACGATTACTTGGTTGTCCATCTGACTGTCTTTCTGTCAAGACCGTTTTTATAAAGCAACGTTACTTTGCCAGTCCTGACGATGCATTTATTCTCAAGACAAGTCTTCCTTTACATAAAAGTACATTAACATAAAATAATAGCATCAGAAACCACCTTACAATAAGTGTTCATCTTGTAAAACTTTATCCATAAAATTGTCTCTCGACGATGTATTAATCTTTAGAATTTCAGGCGGCGCGGCGTAGGTAATATTTTTTCAAGAGGCGCTCAATGGCGCTTTAAATTTTTTACCGTAAGCTAAAAGGGTGCATAAATTACAAACCCTTGTAGGTTTTATGAGACCCCGAATTAACAGATAAGGCCATTGCCGAGGAAGCCACTTCTCTCGTTATTAAGGTAAATACACTTAATGTTAGTTTTGGGGCGAAAATCTCATTTATTATTGATCGTGTTTGAGTGGTCCTTATCCTTACCCTTATCTTACCTTATCCAATATTTTGAGGGTTTGCAATCTTTTAAATCATGCATGTCGGTGAAATAATTTGACGCTGAATTTAGCTTTATTAACCGACTTCAAAAAAAGGAGGAGGTTCTCAATTCGACTGTATGTTGCTATTTTTTTTTTTTTATGTTTGTTACCTCGTTTCTCTGTACTGTGTGAACCGATTTCGATCATTCTTTCTTTGATTGAAAGCTGATGCTTGTCGTTTGGTCCCATAAAAAATTGGTGAAGATCTGATGAATATCTTCGGACCTGGAGAGGGGAACTCCTTAAAATTAAGGAGAATTGCAATGGTTCTTTTTGCATTACGTTCATTAGAAAAGTTAAGATACAGTAAGAGAGGGAAAAGGGGGTGGGGGTGAGGGGGGGTGGGTGATAAAATTAAAATACACGTAAATTCTAATATCTTCGGCAGCTTTTAAGCGATTATAGTGATTTCTTTTTCATTGGAAAAAACGTATTGACAGGTTGATCCCAGGAATACGACATGAAGATATGATGATTATGTTCGGACCTGGAGAATAGAACTCTTCAAAATTTAGTAGGATTCCAATGGTTCTTTTTGCATTAGTTCATTATAAAAGTTAAGCTACATTAAGGGAGGGAAAAAGGGGTATGGGTGAGGGGGGGGGGGGGGTGATAAAATTAAAATACACGTAAATACTAATATCTTCAGCAGCTTTTAACTGATTTTAGTGATTTCTTTTTCATTGGAATGAACGTATTAACAGTTTGATCCCAGGAACACAACATTAAGATCTTATTATCATGCTCGGACCTGGAGAGTAGAACTCCTCAAAATTTAATAGGATTTCAACGGTTCTTTTTGCATTGAGTTCAGTATAAAAGCTAGGCTACAGTAGTTGAGGGACAAATAATAAACATGTGAATATTCCAATATCTTTGGCAGCTTTTAGCCGATTTTAGCGATTTTATTGTCATTGGAAAGAACATATTCCTTGTGGAGACCAAATCTTTTTCATTTAAATGCCTATCAACACTAAAAAGATAAAAATAACTAAAATTTTTAATAAAAAAATAAAAACCGACTTCAAAACAAAAATCCACTAAAAACCAAAAATAAATAAAATAATAACTACCAATCCAACATATAGATATTTAAATTAATATAAGGCATAGGTCCTACAAGTTTAGTACTTGGCGGCCCGCCTTCAATATGTTCTGCATATATTTTGATTTGTTGGCTAGTCAAGTCATTAAGCAAATTAATCAACATGCACGAGCTCCATGAAATAAATATTATTTTTTTGCTTTGGAGTGGTAGTTATTATTTGATTTATTTTTGGTTTTTAGTGGATTTTTGTTTTGAAGTCGGTTTTTATTTTTTTTATTAAAAATTTTAGTTATTTACGAGCTTCTTTTAACCTAATCTTAAAATTTTATTAACCATACGCGTTTCCTGAAAATTTATACATCAATAAATATACAATCATAAAATCATTAGCATTGAAACATTTTTCACCCACATAAGCATGACGTGGCGCCTCGTTCATTTTCCTATAAGCTAAGATTATGGACGACCTGAAATTAAATAATTATTCTGAACCAATCTGGTAGTGAGATGTCCCACATTAACGGTGCTACCTACTCCACATTGAGTGATTAATTTGAATTTCCTAGTGTATGTAAATGCCGGTCAGCGAGCTGGGACGAATTAATGTGGCTAACGGCGAAGTGTCATCTCGGAGACTGCTCTTAATTAATTGTGAGGGTTGCGCTGGGAGGTTGAAGATTGAGGTCTTTTAATAGTGGCATAGTAGGTCAGCTTGGTGGGGTATGTTTTAAGCCTTAGCAACAAGGCTCTTAATCGTCTGATCAATTATGAGGCAGATACAGTTCTTATATTGGTACGGAAATGTGACCCAGGATAGGTTAGGGTGGTGGCCTTAGTCTTCTCATCAGGATATCAGTACACTTCTTAACACAGCCGTGGTTCTATTATGTGAACTATATCAGGTCGATAGCTTCCCATAATATACTTGTGAAGACAGAGTTAAGTGCGTGGTGGCCTGTTGGTAAACGGACTAGACGCGACTGCCAACATGTTCACGGTGGTCGCGGGTTCGAATCCCAGCGCACACCTCTGACTTTTCGGAGTCATGTGTGTATTGATAGTCAATCACCACGCACTAAAACGGTGAAGGAAAACATCGTGAGGAAACCTGCATACCATAGCGATTTATAAAAAATTCTATGGTATGTAAGTCCGCCAACCCGCACTAGGCCAGCGTGGTGGACTATATGGCCTAACCACTCTTAATCGTACTCTCGATTGTAGAGGAGGCCCGTGCCCTGCAGTGGGACGTATATGGGTTGATACAGAAGACAGAGTTTATAAGAAATACTTTATTTTATAATTAGGATTCCTTAAAACAATTTTGCGTTAGTTTAAGGATATTAGTTCCTATGGAAGTAAAGTACATGACTATTTGTCGCAGTAACGTGTGATCTTATAGACACATGGTATTACTCCCCCCCCCCCCCCCCCCCCCCCTCCCCTTAAAGCACACACACACACACACACACACACACACAAACCCCGCACAGCAGCCGAAATGAAGACACCTACGCAATTACTTTGTCTCGAAGTAAGATTAACGTTCAGGAACGAAGATTAATCCGACGTTTTTGTTTCATGTAATGGAATTAAACTTTGTATTTATGGTCTTTCGGTACTCGGGATATACTGCGATTTATGTTATGTTACTTGATGTAACGCAATTCATGTTCCTATTCTTTGTTTAACTTCATTTTTATCAATTTTCTTTATTGAATCCAAAGTATTTCCTTATTGATACGGTCATCTGTAAGAACAGTAGGGTCTTATTAAGGATGGGAAGGGATTACGACTCGTTGCAAATCTTTATTTCGTGTTCTGTTCACCTTGACAATCCGACGCTGCACTTGTCGGTACGCATTCGTTATTCCAAAAAGTTTTGGTCTCATCGGTAATCAGCTATACGTATCCAGGTTGCAATCTATTGAGCTATGGAAGTAATATTATTCGCTTGTTTTTTTAACAAATCTCATAATAGAACCCTATGTCATAGGAAACATCAAACATAGACCTCTCAATTGTTCGTTGCGGTTACGCATGAAAATCTCATATTAAACGTATTATATCCGGTTTTTTTTAATTAGATGCTATGCAAACGCATACCGATGACAGGTATCAAAGTTATACGTGAGATGCCGCCTGGGTACCACCGCAATATCTTTTTCTCCCGCCAAACAGCAGTGTGTAATGTAATGTACACTGGACATATTGAACATCTTATGTCTCAAAATAGCCAGCGCAGTAGAATTGCTTTGTAATTCAAGGTATTGTTTAGTTTTGCCACTGTTCATGAGTGGTCGTATCGCTTACCATCAGGCGAACGGCAAGCCCGTCTCGACTCTCACCATGCATTGCAATACAGAATATGCTATTGCTATAAGTTGCCATACAATTTTCAATGCTTCCAATATTACGTATGTACTACGTAAACTGTACAGTAATCACTTACACACCAATTGCAGCCAGTACTGTTGCTTATTAACGCCGTTCGTTGGTTGAGCATGCCAGCATGCCAGCTCGTTAGTTTTATCTGGACGCTCTTCCTTTGAGTTCATCGCGCTTCCTTTGAGAACATCTTTGAGTTTATATCTTGCAAAATTAAAACGCTTTGAGGAAAAATCACATTAAAAATATGTGTTGCATCTATGTATTCATCAATTTGTCCCCTGAAAGACGTAAACCTTCTCAAAATTAGGTCTTTGGGCGTTTTTATATTAGAAATTTATAGATTAATCTATTTACTGGTGGTAGTTCTTTCATATGTGAGAGGCCGCCACTCACACTGGTGTTTGGTAAGAGAAATATACATATTTGGAACACCGGTACCAGGAGCATACATCTGTATTAATGACTCGTGACCATGCTTTGCGAATTGGTAAATCCACTTCCAAAAAAATGAATCCTTCCTTCCTTTCCCTGACATACAGGGAGAAGATGAAAAGGCTTCGGGTTCAGTAGTAGCACAGGTCGATATTTGTATTGTCTACTTTGATTCTGGATGTATTTACATTTGTGTTGGTAAATACGCAGGTAGATGTACAAAATGCCTAATGGTAGCGTGAAGAAATATTAAAATACAAAGCAAAGCTTCAAGTTCGTTAGAAAAACGCTCGAAGAAAATGATTAAATGAAATAATTTAGCTTTAGCTAGTCATATATATTATATATTATATATATTATAACATAATTAACAATGTGAGGATATTTCAAAATGAAATTAACTACATTCCAGTGGCTACCACCAATCAGTTTTTTACCATCAATCACTATGAACAATCAGTCAACTTAGCTAAAAAGGAAATTGCAAAAAAAGTATGGAGTGAAGATGCGATGACCTCTTTATGATGCAATCGTCGCTGATCCATATTAAACTTTATGCCGCATTGAATAAAGTCGGATTTTGCAGCATTCAAGTATACACCTACTAACTTTGTCACACTGGCCACATAGAGCACGGGACATGTTCCAAGATATTTTGAAAAAAAAATAAATGCGAAGAAAAAGGCAACACGTCTACGACTTACGTGTCGTGTCCTCACACCAATCAACACTTCGCGCAAATATAAACTTTACCCCATTAACATTAAGTTTATTGTACATTAACAATAAAAAATGTATTTTATATCGCAAGAAGTAATTTTATTATTACGGTCATTATAATGATAAGATGAAGCTATTCCAGTGGTATCCTTTACCGCAACAATGGCTTATAATAACGTAAGGTTTTATAAACAGCTTATTATCTTTGCATAACGACATGTTTAAATAAAACGATCTAGATGAAAAAACTCAATTTTTGTTTAATATTTTATAAGTGCCAATATTCGTGTTGATTATTTTTCATTATCTTAATGTTAATGTTTTTATTTAAGTCAAGATACGGTTGAAATTATATTGTTAAAAGAGCAAAAATAAGTAATTGCTTTTGTATAATTTTGTAGCTTTTTAAGTTTCGTATGTTTTTTCCAATAAAGTATGCCATTATGCCAATACTGGCAAAACTGTACAAATAAATGGTAAGTATGGAAGAATTTTATTAACGCAATTGGGATTCATTAATTAAAAGCGCTTTATGCAATGTTTCCCGGTATTGTATAAATCTGTTTGTTTATTGATATAAAGTAAAATTACATGTGTAAAGTCTGGTTATTTTGCGCTGAACCGTTGCAAAATTGGAATCAATTGAGTAGTAATTATGAATTAAAATTTCGTATGCAGAATAAGGATTTATATTCATATCAGTATGGAATTTTTCCATTGTTTGTTATAATCGTCCATAGGTACGGCGAATTTTGTTAATCTTTCGTCAAATGTAACTACATAGCCTTATATCTATCGGACTTAGGGCCGGCCCTCTTGTATGGTCATTGCCACTTCAATCGATCTTGGGCGACCTTAATTGCGGCAGCTTAATCTCTCATATCTCTTGAAGATATCAAGTCTG
This sequence comes from Hyles vespertilio, assembly GCA_009982885.2. Taxonomy (NCBI): domain Eukaryota; kingdom Metazoa; phylum Arthropoda; class Insecta; order Lepidoptera; family Sphingidae; genus Hyles; species Hyles vespertilio. The sequence continues at coordinate 4,184,323 of CM042816.1, forward strand.
ATTTTTTTGGTAGACTTCAATATTACGGCTCCAGTATGTTACACATACATATGCATATACATAAATTATAGTCGTACTTTTTCTATAATACCCATATAATACCCAATATATCTGGGGGCACGGCAGTGCCCCCTCCAAGTCGAGCTAAAAAGCGGCACAGTCGTACCATCCTTTTCTCGAAGCAATTCAGACCATTTTCAATTCCCTATAACTTCGTTGTGGTTAAAGCAAGAAGCCTGAATTTTTAGTTACTAAATAGGCATTGTGTAAACACGGTGTATTTAAAATTTCATTCAATTTGAACTAGTAGTTTAAGAATTATAACTAGTCAAACTTTCGTAATTTTGTCACTCACTGACTGACTGACCGATCATCAAAGGCTAAGGCACTTCTAGCAGACATAGAACCTTCAAATTTAGAATATAATTAGTGTTTAGTGTCTACATCAAGGAAAAATTTAAACATTTCATTATTTCTGTCTAGTTTTCTAGATACACCAACTGCATGAATAACTGTGTAATCCCATACAAATGTATAGGATTACAAAGTTACAGTAGTTACAGTAGCAGTTAATGAATCATTGTACCCATATAATGGAATTATAATTGTAGATAGGTATCTATATATATCAGGCATAACAGGAGGGGGTATAGAGAGGGAAAGGGTGTATTCAGCCCATGAAACTGTACAAAATTCCTCTAGAAAAACATGACGAAGATAAATTTACAAATAAATAGACTAAAGAGCTCGAAAATAGCAATTACCATGAAAGAAAGAACACTAATTATCAAATATTTGTGATAAATTGATATCTACAAAAATAAGAAAAAAACCTATTTATTTACAACGTAAATAATTTTTAATATTGATATGATAATAACTTACGTAATTACTTAATACAGAACTTCCCTTAAGCAAGGACTAAATAAATTAATCGACTTTGTATTACATGGATCTCACAACTTTTTGAGGTAGAAAAACTGAGCTGCGAGACTTGGAGTTTTTTTACAGGATGTTTTTGATGGGATTCATTTGTACGCTTCTCTGTTGCATCAGGGCGGTTCTCTATTGCCAAGAATTACCTTACAATTCTGGGCATGAGCTTGTTCCTACTTAGAGAAGACTTAGGCCATAAACCACCAATATAATCATACAATATCCTCCTTGACAGCCTCCGCGGCGCAGTCGGTTAGATGCCGCCTGTGAAACGAGTGGCCGCGGGTTCGATCCCCGCACGGAGAGAGATGTTTGTGCGGCTCACAAATATTTCTTTCGGGTCTGAGTGTTTGTGAGACCGAAAAGTCTCTTGTAGTCCCTGATACCCACGACACAAGACTCAATATTAGTGTGGGATCAGGACTATGTATGCGACTGTTGGGTGTTATTATTATTATTATTTATATGTGTTTGTTCCGGGCTGGAAGGTCAGAGACACTGACATACCCCTTTCGGTATCTCCCGACGTATCGAAAGGGGAGCTTAATAGTGTAGTTTCCTTGTAATCTCTTCTATCAATATCATAGTACATGATAATTGGCTAACACACACATGGCTATGAACTGTCAGAGGTGCACTAACGTCCCGGCAGACACTTACCAATGCTACCACCACCACTCTTCCAACACTTTCCCAGCACATGCATGAGATATATGTACACCCTTTCGACCTGTCAAACATTTTTCCATTATGTAACAACAACCCACGCTATTCACGGTCGGGCATGATCTAATAAACCAGAAGCCGTGTGGTGCGGCCGAGGTTGCGAAACCCGCAACGTAGACCATGCTTGTAATTTGCTGAAAAGGCTTGTACTCCCGCGATCGACGTGTCACGGCCTGCGCGTATTAGGTTAAGTTATTACATGTTATTGAGTTATAGGTTTCCCTTGGTTGAGAATTAAGTTATGTTCAGATTAAGGTCAGGTTTGTAGCAGTATTCAGGCTGGTCGTATTTTTTTAATTTCATTGGACTAGGATTGCTTTTATTTCTTGACTAACTTACTTGTATTAGGGCAATGACAGCAAAGAATATAGAAATTTGTAAATGAAAATGAAAACTGAAAATAATTTATTGAATTCATTAAAATATTCAACATCGTTTAGATTCAGCTATTTTTTGATCTACCACTCAGTTCATCAGTCAAAAGCGGTTTTCAGTACAGGAAAACGCGTAAGAAACTCTAGTGTTGCTCTTTTTAAAACCAGTTTCTAATACAGTGATTATTATTTACAAATGTTATACATTGGATTAAATCAGAGCAGTTCATTTATAAATGATCATAATACGTAAACACTGGTAGCGGTTAATCATCTTTTGAATTTAATTATAAAGATAGAGTCACTACATAGTATAGGATCTCCGGGATATCTACTTAGATAGTGGATAGACGTTTTCATATCTATTGACACAAGCCGCTTCCAACATTTCGCTGAGGAAATCCTTATACGAGGTGTATTTTAGTTGTAGACTGCCTATCACAGCAGATGATGATAGGTAGGCCGATCATTCATAAGGAGACAATACACTGCTTCCATAAACCTTTGACAAAACGACTTTTTTCTAAATTGCAATGAAGGGTGAGATGACCCTTCCATTCGCCTGATGGTAAGCGATTCGACCGGTCATGGCCAGTAGCAAAACTAAACAGAATCATCATTAAAAATCAATACTTTGCATTCTATCCTGGGACATAAGATGTTAAGTCTCAAAATATTCGGTAGTTACTCTGGGTACAATATCCTTAAAATGGGAACACAACAGTGCATTTACACTTCTGTTTGACGGGACATCCTGAGACATAAATGTAAATTAAACAAACCTTAGACTAATTCAACATTTCATCACCCCATCCCAATAAAAAGCATGTCAGTAAACGTTGCAATTTGTAATGATTACATCGGTAATACTGTTATCGCGAAGTGAGTTGTTTCCGCCCGTCGCCGCGCGGCGCCACTGTTCATTGCTTCCGCCACGCTTGCCGCACCCATTATTACCACCCTAGTTGTAAAAGGGTGTAACTGACGACAATTTTTTACACTTTATAGCTTTGTTTTCGCCATCATGGTGACGTCACACTGTCAATAACATCAACAACTGAAAATTGGAAATAAATGCGTAAAATGTATTAAGAGCGTATACACCTTGCGCGCAAAGTCAACTATAGGTATTTCTTCGTTAATTTCACGCACACATAAGCGACCAAAGCTGTGTGCGTAGAGCTGCCGCGTCGGCTCGCTATACAAACGGCTCAAACAACTTTGATCCGTGCGCTTCAAATATTCATTTGAAATGTAACTGTAATATAATATCATAAAAATATTTTATTTGCATTGTAAGTAGACAAATATTACTGTGCAAGCAAAGAATAATACAAGTTTAGATACTAATCATATTTTCGTTATTATTACATTGTTAAGTTGCATTCAAATCAGTGTTCAATCAGCAGATACTACGGACGTTTTATTAATAATTTCGTGTTCGATCACATAAATAGTGTTAGGGGCCTTACAACCCCTTACAATTACGAAATATATTGAATTTTATATTACAATACATAACATAATTTAGCCTCGGAATTAAATCCCATTATATTACCTGAAACATAATTTATACTCACTACAAAATCATTGCAGGTAATAAAAATAATTAAATATTTTACTACCAAAGTACTAAGATGTGGTAATCGCAGTCCGCGCGTGGCTATTTTCACTACGCACGGCAATAATCGACTGCAGCCAGACCGGAGCGACGAGCGATACGTCCTCCCTCTAGAAGGCCTTGCGGCGGTCTGATTTGATCCACGTCGGACAGCGTGTTTTATAGTGGTTTTTAAAATATTTGTAGAAAACATAAAAACTAATTTTGTTGAAATATAAAAATGGTAATTTATTGATAAGATGTTCTTCTATTATAATATGCAATGGCTATAAAAAATTATGTACGATAAGTTGGTGAAAAAAATATGTTCTTGACGAGAGTTTCTGAATAATTTCGCATTGTTTAAATTTTTATTTTTCAGGAACTAAACACAAAAAGATTATTTTTCTCAGCAAAATCCCTCCATAAGGGTCTTATTAGTCTGATGATATTTTTATTTTAATCTTATATTTAGTGGTTTCGGATATCTTAAGCTTCTAAATTGCCAATTAAAGCCTAAATAATGAAACTTGTGTTCAGTAATCCTTATAGTACTCACAAATTATCGATCAATCTATAATGTTTTCCACCAAAATCTCTAGATGACAACCTTTTCTAAAGTTAGTAGTAATTATTTTTCCTTTAAATTGTTTATTGGTGGCTATTAACTCGTTTGAAAAGTCCTGTTTTTAAGCCAAAAAGCGCGTGCAGGGTATAAACGCTCTTAACGTAGTTGATTTTACTAGAATGAAGAGTTTAATTAAACTGACCATCATTATTGATTCGACGTGATTATCTGTATCAGCCTGTGGTATTAGCATATGTTAATCCCACTGCAGGGCACTGACCTCTAAAATCGAGAGTACGATTGACGGGGGCTAGGTCGTATACTCGTAGTCCACCTCGCTAGCCTAGTGCGGTTTGGCGGAATTTACCTACATACCGTAGAAATTCTATCAAAACACTATGGTATATAGTTTTCCTTGCGATGTTTTCCTTCACCATTATAATGCGTGGTAATTGACTATCAATACACTTTAGACTCCGAAAACACATCACATCGCTCACAAATGTGCCCTTGGTTTTGAACTCGCCACCATTTATTTTTTAATTCTTATAATATTATTTAAATATATTCGCACAATGTGCTCCTTCAGTTACAATAGATTTATTTACTACTACAGGTAGTAAACAGACATTGCAGCTGCCATCGAAGGTTCTGTAGTGACCCTGACATCAGCTCTTAACGCACAATTGCATGTCGAAACCATATAATGTGCACCATGCGATTGCACTAATACGTGCGCTTAGCGGATCATCCGTACTTTAATACGAAGGCATCAAGGTGCGTTGCATTGGTAATTTAAAAGGAAGGCTGGATTAAAATATGAAAACAGATTTTGCTGTATAATTCTTTATTATTCTCAATCAATAGACTGAATTTTTCAACTCTAATATACGCCTTTGTGGTTTTTTTGACGCTTTTCATATAATATTATTTAATGTTGCGTTTTTTTAATATGCTTTGGAAATTAGTGGTTTCGAATTCCTTGTACTTACATTTAATGTTGTTGTTTCGTTTGGTTTCCGTCCATCGGTCGTATCATTTACCATCAGACAAATGACATGTTCATCTCCTCAGTCATCGTAATAAAAAATAATAACTTAAGTTCTTTTGTTTACAGAATCTAGTCTCGTTGGAGACGGAAGACGGGAGTGCATCGTGTGAAGGTAATTAATTATTAATTTACTCAAATTTACGTATTAACGTTATCCATGATTAATATTGAGATAATCTGCCTGCAGTACAATGTACAATCCACAGTTAATATAGAAGATATCAACATTAAAGTTTGTTAAAACCCCATAAATGCTGAGGCATTTATGGGGTTTTAACAAACTTTTGTTAAAACCATTTGGGTTTAATTTGTATTAGAAACAACAGTTACCAATTACTATACCTTCTCAAAAATATATTTATCCGTATGAGTATCCAATTCCAATGCTCAAAATCAGATCTACTTCAAAAACCTAAAAATCAAAGAGGATTGATAAACTACGCTAAGCTTTGTCGCTGTTCACGACGTCATTTTGTCACTGGCAGTCATTATTATAATACCTATATACTTCATAGCATATAAAATTTTATTTGTTTGATACACCCATAAGCCATAACACACTTTATCATTGCATGTTTATTTAATTGGCGAAGGCGAAGGGCGAAGGAATTGATCAACGTTATCTAAATTTAAAATCAAGTTATTCGACACCAATCAGTTAGTTACTGAGGGTGTAACGAATTGAAAATCCCAACGGAAACTATAACAAATTAATAAGTAATGCTTATGCAAAGCAAATTATTACCAAACAGGAAAATATTAACTTAAGTATGGAACCGTTAAACTGTTACGTATTTTACTTCACTAAATAGGACCTGTTGAAACCCGATTGTGTGTTCCGTGTTGCGAAATAATTACCTCGTAATTAAACGAGGCTACTTAGAATAAAAGAACCCATTTAACAGCATTACCGAGTAAGGAAACAGAAGATAAATGTATCAATATACTTACGTTCGAATACTGGAACGCCATTCAAATAATAAGTTGCTCTTAACAGCGCACGGCACATTTAGCCAGTACATTTAAACAGGATTTTCGTAGTCAAATGCAACTTATATTTAAGTTGCTTTACAGTATTCGCTCGTTGCTCCCTTATTCTTACAGTTTTACTGGTTACTGGTACCCTCCCATATGTGAGAGGCCGCCTAAGTAGGTAACACTGCAATGTCTATTTCTCCCGCCAAACAGTAGTGTAAATGCACTGTTGAGTTTCGGTTTGAAGGACATTGTAGCCAGAGTAACTAGTAGACATATTGAGACTTAACATCTTATGTCTCAGGATGGCGAGCGCAGTGGAATGCCAAACATTGCTTTGTAATTCAAGTTGTTGTTTGGTTTTGCTACTGTTTCTGAGCGGTCGTATCGCTTACCATCAGGCCAACGGCATGCTCGTCTTACCATTAATTTAAATAAAAAATAACTTTTAATTGAATAGTATGTTTTGTCCCTTTCGATCGACTTTCGAATTCAATTCGAGCGAAGAAGACAACACATTCGATGTCTAAAATAGGTTTTAAAACTGTCATTGTATAAAGCTGTTACGTGTATACAGGAGCAAGTCTTAGGAACTTTTTTAATTAACATTTATAATTGTCTATAGATTTCTACCTTCACGAACATTTTAAAACGCAAAGTAAACACAACGCCATCTATTTATCTTTATATGCACTACAACGGTAAAACAAAGTAAATCTGCGTACCATAGCGATTTGTAAGAATTTATATAGTATGTTTAGTCCGCCAACCCGCAATAGGGCAAAAGGATGGATTCACCTATGCATATAATAATTTGGCCTAACTACTCTCAATCGTACTCTCGATTGTGGAAGTGCCCCATTCCCTGGAGTGCAACATATATGGGCTGATACAGATTATCTTTATTACTCGTATGTACGAAAAATATTGCGCAAAATTTGAATAACTATTTTATTGTATTTGTAGGTGAAAGATGTTCATATATTTTATCTGGCGCTATCTACCTAAACCCTTCAATCCTTTTACAACTTAATGCCAGGTTAACACTATCGCTAAATCTTTTCGTCCAAGAATTCCTCGAGTAAAGTATAATAAAAATGATACTCGCGATAACGAATTCCAACACATTACAATAGGTTTAGCCGAAGCGGTGTATTCAGGGCCTTACATTTCTACCACTTTAACAGAGTTATGTTGATAGTTATCGCCAACGGTGGGCCCTTTGCGGTCCCTTACAAGGTCCGGTAAGGCTTTCTCAATGCGAATAACTATAAAACAATCTGTATTTCCGTTAATATACAAATTGCTAAGCCATTGTCAACCCTATTGCAATTGGGGTAAGAAGCGGTTTATTTTAGTACTGGGTTTAATTATTTGGGCTTGGGACAGACTAGACCGTGTCGCTTGGTTTAAACTTTTTTAACAACGTCCATGTTAGCTCGGGTGGAGTATACCTCCCAAATTGCCTATAAATATAATCGTGATGGTATTACGTTTATATTGACTATACTTTTATAATGACAGCCTTCGTCGTGCAGTATTAGACGCCAACTGTAAAACTCCAGGTCGCGCGGGATCGATCCCCGCACCGACACAAATATTTGTCTCAGGTCTGGGTGTTTTTGAGACCGAAATATCTTGTAGTTTTTGATACCCACGATCGCGACACAGAACTTCATTGATCTTTACGTCGGGTCAGAACTATGTATGTGACTGTAGGGTCAGAGAGTCAATACGACTCACAATTATCATCAGTCACTTGATTCTTCTGTTATCAAATCTATAAAAGTTTGATACTCAAATATCCGGAGTTGATCACACCAGCATTAGTCATATTTCATGGATCTAGGCCGCAACATCTTGTAAGACAATCTGCTTCACGTCTTCAAAACTCTTATTTCATAACATCATTATACATCACATAATTTATGTCTTACAGGTGAAGTTTTTAATCCACAATAGTTCAATTAGGTAGACTATGGTCTAAACTCTAGAGCCTAAGCCATTTCAATCGAACTCTCGATAGTGGAGGAGTCACCGGCGTAGACTATTTAAGATTTTTTTTTTGTTTTTGCTTTGACGTGCGAGATGGTCATGCCTTTCGCCTGATGATAAGCGATACGACGTCTCATGGATGGAAGCAATATTCGGCATTGCCACTGCGCTCGCCATCCTGAGGCTTAAGATATGACCAGAGCAACTACTCTGGTTACAATGTCCTTAAAACCGGAAAACAACAGTGTGTTAATACTGCTGTTTGGTGCGAGAACTAGGCATTGCGGTGGTACCTACCCAGTTTTCCTTTCACATATGAGAGACCTACCACCAGTAAATTAATTCCTATATCCTATATATAAATAAATATATATATTCCATTATTTAATTAATATATATATATATATTTATAAATAAATATATATATTATTATATTATTAAATATATACAGGGTATATCAAGACTGCTACCGAAAACGAAGCCGGGTGGTAGTTTAAACGACTTCAGACACAATGCAACAGAAAAAGTTGCAAAAAAAAGCGACAATTTTTTTTTATTTTTTTTTCCTATGACCATATTTGGGTGGTAAATACATTTTTCCCTAAAATAATAGTGTATACCCTTTTATTTATAAATAATCTAAGGTATAAAAGAGTTTAAATTATTATTTTAGCAAAAACTATGGATTTACCACCCAAAAATGACGATATTTAAAAAATCATAAAAAATTATTGTCGCGTTTCTATGCGAAAATTTTAGTCGTTTTGTGTTAGTAGTCATTAAAACTACCACCCGGCTTCGTTTTCGGTAGCAGTCTTGATATACCCTGTATATATACAGTAAATATATATATATATATATTTACATCCTAAAGTGTTTTTGGCGTCTAGTATGTAGTGCATCATTACGACGTCTCCCAGTTCCTCTTACATTTTTTTACATGTCTTGATGAATAGTGCTTAGTTTTTCGATTTCCAGCTCCGTGGGGTACGTTATTTTCCGATAAGTTTATTTTTCGCGATATTCTTCTTGCAGTCGGGCCGCAACATTTTTGAACCCCGAACCATGGTAAAACATAAAAGGCATCCTGGATATATTGATCCTGATTTACCCTAGGCAACGACAATTTGACATCCTCAGAATGCGACGTTGCCAGCTTCGTCACTTGTCTCTTTCTTTTACTATCACTTGTTTGTATTACACAGTTTCATCATTTAATTTATTCCAATATTGGTGAGTTCCATAGATATACGGACGTCCAATATTGATATAAAATGTATTTGTTAGTCCTTAGCTATCTCATACCTACCATAATTGTTATAAGCATAGGTGAATGTATTAATTGGTAGATATTTGTCCGTCTTTCACGCAAAACTCATTAGACGAATTTAAATAAAATGTTGTTAATCAGATAAAAGAAAAGAATTTTACCTACTTCTGGTCATCCAACCTTTAGGTTGGTAATGAGTCACAGAGATGAAGAAAGCCTTCTCCCGAAGAAGAAATTACAGTGTCTCAGATGCGAAGTTAGGGATTTTTACTGGTGGCAGGTCTCTCATATGTGAAGTCACCTGATTAGGTACCACCGCAATGTCTATTTTGCCCGTGAAACAACACTGCGTAAATGCACTGTTGTGTTTCTGTTTGAAGGACATTGTAGCCAGAGTAATTACTGGACATATGGAGTTTTTTTTTTTTTTTTTTTTTATTGCTTTGTAGGCAGACGAGCTAGCGGCCCGCCTGATGGTAAGCGGCTACCGCTGCTCATGGACCTCCGTAGTGCCAGGGGACCAGCACAACAAAGCGCTGCCTACCTCAAAATAATAATAGTCTTAATATCTTATGTCTTAGGATGGCGAGCGCAGAGGAATGTTGCTACTGTTTATGAGCTGTCCTTCCCCAAAGACGAAAGTGTTTGTAAATTAGCTATTGAACGTCCGTATACAGCTATTACGCATCCGTATATAGCTATTGGGCATCCGTATACAACATAATATCCTATAATTTCCCCTTGAATTTTCAAAACAATAACATATTTACATACATACGTAAACTCACGCCTATATCCCAGTAGGGGTAGGCAGAGGTGCCAGGATACCCACATTTCGCTTTGTATGTTCCGTCCCACAATGTGATAGGTGGCGAGCCTATCGCCATATCGGGCACAAATTCCTGACTCTGGGCTGATAATGAATAGAAAAATTCAATATCACTTTGCCCAACCCAGGATTTGAACCCGAGACCTCAGCTTTGTAACCGTACCGTAGTAGAACTACGCCATCGAGGCAGTCGGAGCTAGAGAGTAAAATATTTAAAGATAAATAATTAATTTACTAAAAGAAGACATCACTTTAGTGTTGACTATCGTGCGTCCAGATAGCTATTGAACGTCCGTATACAGATAATAGGCATCCGTATATACTATTGAGCGTCCGTATATAGCAATTCGGCGTTCGTATATCTTCAAAGTACAACAAAATTGTTCATAATTGCTACGCTAATATGCCCCGATATTTGTTTCGGGTTTAGGTGTTTGTGAGTTCAAAAGTATCTCATATTTCCTGATAACCACGAAAGAACATTTAATTGATCGTATTGTGGGGTACCCTTAGACTGTCGGGAACCGCAACACGGTTCGTTCGGATTTCAAGCAATAAGCAACCCTAATGGGATTGAAATAGGGTCTATTATTATACGGCTCTCCGGGTTTCAGGCAAAAAAGCAACCTAATGTCATTGAAATAGGGGCTACTTTTAAATCAACGAAAGTGGGCGGCGCTTACGACAGTCTAATATACTGGGTATCTCAAGACTGCTACCGAAAACGAAGCCGGGTGGTAGTTTAAGCGACTTCCGACACAATGCAACAGAAAAAGTTGCAAAAAAAAGCGACAATTTTTTTTTGTTATTTTTTTTCCTATGACCATATTTGGGTGGTAAATACATTTTTTCCTAAAATAATAGTATATACCCTTTTATTTATAAATACTCTAAGGTATAAAAGAGTTTAAATTATTATTTTAGCAAAAACTATGGATTTACCACCCAAAAATGACGATATTTAAAAAAATCATAAAAAAATATTGTCGCGTTTCTAGGCGAAATTTTTAATTGCATTGTGTTTGTAGCCACTAAAACTACCACCCGGCTTCGTTTTCGGTAGCAGTCTTGAGATACCCTGTATATTATATTATATATTACTATATATATTCCTGGTGGGGTGTAGGTATTTATTATTTACTAAAACATCTCAGATTTAAAAAAGGTTAAGTTGTTTGCTCCGTTGTTAAGCAAACTTTTGTGAATGTATGCCAAATTGACAATTTGTCAACTTCACCATACATACATTTAAAAAAAAGTTAGTTCCAAAAGCTTAAGATAATTGGACGCCGATTCAAACGCACCGCGTGCCTGATCTAGGACGATAAATATTATTTTGATTGTGTTTAATATTATGTCATCTAGTGTCACAGATTTAATGAGCGGACTGACAACGTCGCAACTGCGGATGCCAAATACGCGAATCCGTAGTCAGAAAATATCTGAGATATACGGCTGTGGATATACGCGCTACAGCAGCGCCAAACCTGCGCTGAGAATTCTCCGTGAACTTTTTAATATATTATTGCAGCCATTTAAGCGATTTTTTGGCTTCTGTCGATTTTTTGCCTACGGCCTCTCAGGAGTAAAAGGACCTAAGTGGCACCGGCCACCAAAGTGGCGTCCGGTATACGGACGCCCAAAGCAGGTGGACGCCAGTTTAAATGCACTTTTTCCTTCAGGGGACGCCTATTTGTTTGCGGGTTAAATATATATATATATATATATATTCCTATATATATATATTTACTGGTGGTAGGTCTCTCATATGTGAGAGGCCATCTGGGTAGGTACCACCGCAATGTCTATTACTCCCGTGAAACAACACTGCTTAAATGCACTGTTGTGTTTCGGATTGAAGGACATTGTAGCCAGAGCAACTACTGGACATATTGAGACTTAACATCTTATGTCTCAGGATGGCGAGCGCAGTGGAATGTTGCTACTGTTCATGAGCGGTCGTATCGCTTACCATCAGGCGAACGGCTTGCTCGTCTCGCCATTTAATGCAATAAAAATATATATATATATATATATATATATCCAAACCTATGGTAGTTCCTCTATCAAAATAATTAAATGTTGGTTTTGCCAGAACATAGAGTTCTCAAATAACATAATATGTAACGCGTGTACCTTCCCCGTTGTTATTGTATTACCATATCGCTCGTTTAAAAAAAAAAAGATGTAACACAAAATTTACGAATTTTGACCTTTTACAATAAAACGCATAGTCATTGCTTAAAGATTAGGTAGAATTTAACAGCCGTCTCGATATGTCAAAATCGAGCGAGGTATGCGATCGGTCTTCTCTTTTCAATAAACAGGATTGGACAGGACGATTCCAATAAATAGCGTGATTCAGTGATGAATCGGCAGTGAATGAAAGCGGGAGTGTTTTTCTGTGGTGTAATGGTGGCGTAACACGAAATAAATCTGTTTTTGACTAAAAGGTAAGTATGAAAGTTTACAATTATTTTATAATAAAATGCATGATCTTTGAGATACTTCGTTTTTTTAGAAAAATAATTTGATGATGATTTGAATGAATTCTGCTTTGTTTTAAAAATGTAGCATGTTCGAAAAATTATAACCGAATACTTCAGTTTAATTTTAAAAAATACATATTTTTCATTGGAGTAATTGAGTAACCATCGCTTTATAGTAAAACATAAACAGTAGCTAAAGTATGATTTTGATTTACTTCTTTTTATTATTTACGCGAATAGGAAATTGTATGAAATGTTTTATGTTAATGCTGTTTATTCGAAAATAACATTTTCAAATTATAATTTACAATCATGTTCGTCTTTAACTTTTTAGGTTATTATAGAAAAATGGCGTCATCTTGGAGGTCCCGTAGAATTCTAGGTTTGGTTCAAACTGGAAATAACCAAGAACCATCTAGTAATGAAGAACTCGAGCACAATATAATTAGTCACGATGAGGTAAATAATTATATAATTATCATAGCCAATCCTTACGGGTTCAAAATACGAGAAATTAAAGTTTTTCGCTGTCACTTGAGATACTAATTTTGTCCTTTATTGTTACTTGTAATCTATAATCTTACTAATAATAATAATATCTGCATGCTAATATTAAATTTGTTACTTAATCACTAACACCATACCAAAAAACTAATGAACGGATTTAGATTAAAATTGGTACAGGGGTAGATTAAAGTCTGTTTTCTTTTATCTCCAAATTCCTATGGAAACAGCTACAGCGCGGAGTACCCTACCTACCTCAGGGTGCCGCTAGGAAAATTGTAAACATTTTAGTTAACTTAAATTGTATTTAATAATTGCCTGTTGATGATGAATTGAACTAATACAATAGATATTAGTTTTGTAATTTTTATTTCAGACCAGAAGAGAACATCATATAGATACTGAAAATCAGGAAAATCTATCTCCAGAGTCTGAGCCGATGCCAATAACAGCTAAAGAGCCAAAATCTGATTTGAAACAGGATTCACCTACTGTTACAAAAATCTTTAGCCTAGTACCTGATTATAGCAGTGATTCAATCATGAGTGAAAATGATGACAGTATACACGTAAACAACAATGCCGAGCCTGCTGATTACGACTCTCAAATTTTGCCGATCTCAGGCAATAATACGCAACGTTCTCGATCCTCCAGCTCATCTTCATCATCTAGTTCCACTTCTTCTAGTTCATCCTCATCTTCATCAAGTTCTACAAGCTCCAGTGACACTCCAGAAATTAGTGACGATAAACAAATTATTCAGCAAAGAGCGCGTCGAAATAAGAACAGTGTGCCTAATTATAATATTTCCCCTATTTACTCAGATGAAAGTGACATTGATCTCAGCGACGATGATCCTACCATAGATTTTAATTCAATACCTAGAGAGCATATCAGGAGACAGAACTTTCTATTTGAAGTATCAACTGCAGATTCCTCTGACTCCAATAGCGAAACAAATAACGCAGGAGGACGAGGACGCAAGAGATCACAAAAAATTGAGAAGTGGCAGCAAGTGCGATCGAAGCAACTCCGAAATGAAGGCGAATCGTATATCTCAATGTCAAAAAGACGTAAAACTGTTCCAGCTCGATTTATAAAAGACACATGTAACGAAAACTGTAAATTAAAGTGTAAAGATAAGATCGATGATGAGGGGAGATACCACTTATTTAGCTCCTTTTGGGACCTAGGGAACTTAGTTGCACAGAGGGCCTATTTACGAACGTGTATGGAAGATGTTACCCCTCAATATAAATACACTAATTCCCAAAATCCCAGGCGCCCAAACAAAGCTTTTTATTTTATTTTAAATGATAATAAAATAAGAGTATGTAAAACTTTTTTAAAAAATACCCTGTCTATATCTGAAAGAATGATTTACACGGTTCAATCTAGAATGAACGATGGTTTTATGCTTGCTGACCTAAGAGGGAGACATAATAATCACAACAAACTTAACCCACAGTTACTAGATGACATTCGAAAACATATCAATACGATTCCAAAACTAGAATCACATTATGTTCGAGCTTCGACGTCAAAGCAGTACATTGGCGGTGATAAGACTATTAAGGATTTGTACAATGATTTTGCTGCACAGCAAAGTAATACTAACAGGGAAGTAGGTAATTATATGGCATATTACAAAATTTTTAACAATGAATTTAATTTAGGATTTTACCAACCGAAGAAAGATCAGTGTGATCTATGTACATCATACCACAATTCAAATGTTGAACAGAAACAAGTTTTGGAAGATAAATATTGTAAGCATATGCAGGAGAAAACCTTGAGTCGTGCCGAAAAATTTGCCGATCGTCAAAATATAACCAAAGACTCTAGAGTGGTTATTTATGACTTAGAAGCTGTTTTACAGTGTCCGAGGGGTAATACTTCGGCTTTTTATTATAAGTCTAAACTAAATAGCTTTAATTTGACTTTGACAGAGCTACTAAATGGAGATAAAAAAGCATATGACAATGTTCACTGTTTCTTTTGGACTGAAGTAGATGCTAAACGAGGTGCTAACGAAATTGGCTCTTGCATTTGGGAATATTTACAAAATCTGTGTGCAAAAGATGAAGAACCGAAACAAATTATATTTTACTCGGACAACTGCTGTGGGCAGAATAAAAATAAATATATCGCCACATTATATTTGTATGCGGTTACTAATTTAAATATTTCCAGTATAACACATAAATTTATGATAAAGGGACATACACAGAATGAAGCAGACAGTGTGCACAGCCTAATAGAAAGAGAGGTAAAGAAAAACTTAAAAGCAGGTCCAATTTATAGTCCAGACCAGTATGTTACCATTATTAAAAATGCAAAAAAAAGTAAACCTGCAATTAATGTTCATGAAATGACCTTTGAGTCTTTTATCAACTTAAAGTCTCTTCAAGAGCAGTGGGGTTACAACTTTAGTGTAGACATAGATGGGAAAACTGTAAATTGGAATGATGTAAAGGTTTTGCAGATGGTGAAATCAGAACCATTTCATTTTTATTATAAAACTTCCTACAGTGATACTAATTTTAAACAAGTTGATATAAGAAACAAAAGAAAAAAAATGGACCCAATAACTGCGATTACTCTAGATAAAGCATATAGCCAAAGACAACAGCTAAGTGAAAATAAGAAAAAAGATCTAAAAGAACTACTAACAAAGAAATTAATTCCCTCCTTTTATGCAAGTTTTTATAATTCCATTGTTTAATATTGATGCTACTTATTTTATTTAAGAATGATGAATACTGTTTTTTTAGTAAAGTGTAATAATATTACACACAATAATGCGTATTGCCACAAATTAAGTTCCTTTCTGCCAAAGTATGTTTTTTTTAATAAGGTTAGATTGTGAGTGAGACTTTTACTGTTTTAAAGAATTACTCTATGATAACTGTTAATTTTTCATATAAAGTTTACTTTTTTTATTACATTATTATTATGTTAGTACTTAGTTAAAAACTAGGTTTTAAGTATAAAATATTCGGAACTAAATTACTATACTGATTGTTTTATAAGCTAAGTTTACTTTGAAATACTTACTTAATTATGTTACATGTGAATCTCAGCTAGTGATAATACATAATGCAAGACTGACTATTTAAGGATTATAAAGTATTTAACTGTGAGCTATTGTTTTGTTGAAATATTTTGTAAAACTTAGATAGTGATTATTTGGTATTGTTTTTTTTAATTAGATATTTTTAACTATTTCTATTAAAAAAATGAGAATATTTGTACTAGATTGCCTATAATCTAGGTTCCAAAAGAGAATTATGAACATATGTGGCGGCATGTTAATTAATAATAAATATATATTATTATTCAGTGAAAATTTTGTTTCATTTTAAAAAATATAGTTATTTCTTGTATTTATTTTATTTCAAAATGATCCAATAATACATAAGCCAATATTATCATATTTTGATTAATAATAAAACAAAGTATTTTGGAATATATTTTAATATGCACTTGCTAACTTACACAAAAGAGAATTATTTAGAATTGTTGCATGTCTTTTTCATCTACTAACTAGAATTTTTTGGCATAAACTGATTTAACTCAAAACTTTTTTTTTTGCTTCATTTTTTTTAAGGTATTATAAATAATTAAGATAAAAGTAACCATTTATATTAAAAGGCCCTAGTTTTGACAATCAAAATCAGTAGTTAAATTATCGAAACACCTAGTAAGTAGTCTAAAATTTTGAACCAAAGACAAGTCGGAATAACTTGAAAACTTTAATCGCCAATTCCCACAAGTTGTAGTTTTTGAGTTACATCTTTTTATTTTTAAGGGTGCGATATTGTTCCTGTGTCGCCCGGAGCGTTCGTGGAAAGTGTTCGCTTATTTACTATTTACATACATTATCCTTCGCGTCTTATTGAATCTGCACATGTTATATTACATTATTTACGTTGGATTAATTTCATTTGCTAACGCACTTTGGAGCCTTGTTTATTTATAATATTAGGGTGGGCCCTTTAGAATGTACATTGTTTTTTGTATGGTATCCATAATAATCAATATCAGTCCATATACGTCCCACTGCAGGGCACGGGCCACCTTTACTATCGAGAGGTCGATTGAGAGTTGTTAGGCTATATAGTCCACCACCATTATACAGGGTATATCAAGACTGCTGTTAAAGCGACTTCAGACATATTGCAACAGAAAAAGTTGCAAAAAAAAGCGTCAATTTTTTTTTTAATTTTTTTCCTATGATCATATTTGGGTGGTAAATACACTTTTTCCTAAAATAATAGTGTATATCCTTTTATTTATAAATAATCTAAGGTATAAAAGAGTTTAAATTATTATTTTAGCAAAAATCCATAGGATTTACCACCCAAAAATGACGATATTTAAAAAATAATAAAAAGTAATTGCCGCGTTTCTTTGCGAAATTTTTAGTTGCATTGTGTTTGTAGTCACTAAAACTACCACCTAGCTTCGTTTTCGGTAGCAGTCTTGAGATTCCCAGTATAATTAACCGCTTTTGTAAAATTTAGAGTCAAATATACTCTTAAATTTAAACCCCACTATGTTTTATTAAACCTTTCAACAAAAAATACACTTTCAAAACTTGGACGCGTCGGCAACACTTTGTTCAACGAGCGGCAAACGCGAAACTTTGTCTCCCGTTTTACTGGCCATTCAATTAAAAACAAATTAACTTTAATGCACTGCCGTTCGGCCGCAGTCGGGTGAATTCGGCTGTCTCCGGCGACGGCCATCGCGAGCCTTATCAGGGAAACTTCAATCTTTGTTACGATACCGCGCGTAGTGGCGGCAACGGCTTCCTGTAGAGGAAATATAATTAGTGTCTTAGTGAATATATCCAAAGTATTTAACAATCAATCCTTTCTGATTAATGCTTTTTTATTGGCCTGGAATGCGAGACGAGCATGCCGTTCGCCTGATGGTAAGCTACACGACCGCAGTAGCAAAACCAAAGAACACCTTGAATTGCAAAGCAATGGTTAATATTCCAATGCGCTCTCTATTTTGAGACATAAGATGTTAAGTCTCAATATGCCCAGTAGTTACTTTGGCTGCAATGTATTTCAATTCGAAACACACCGGTGCATTGAAACTGATGTTTAGCGGAAGAAATAAACATTGCGGTAGTACTTACCCAGGCGGCCTTACACATGAGAGACTTACCACAATTAAAACCTTTTTGGTTAGAAAGAAAGTAAATTACCCGAGAGTGATAAGTGACTACCAGCTTTAAAGTACCAGTCATACATTTAAAAATAGCCAAGATAAAACAGCAGAATATAAAGAAGTATAAATATTCCAACTTCACAATGCTTTTGAGATACAATCTCTAATACAAAAGGAACACGTGTACTTGCCAGTGAATAGGTTTCGAGAGGGCACGGCCTTCACACAAACAACTGTGTATCTCCGAGGAATGGTCCTTGAGGAAAACAAAATGCGGGACCTCACAATATTATATTGAGTGCTAAATTCTACGCAGTTTAATTGGAATTTATTTTTCGATTTTGTCATCTGGAAAACGTTATTTCGCGTTCCAAAATTATATTTTTCGTAAATATATTTTCTCGTATCATCAAATATTAACGGACATACTCAATTTTATGAGGCTTCGCTATGCATAAACTCTGAAACAGTTCGGTTCAGATAACTTCGAACTGGTACCGAAGTAATGTAAATCAGACACGTTCTCTGGCGCTACACGTATTGTGCATTCAGAATGGATGGCAACACGACGTGTTGGGCTGAAACAGCGGAATTGTAAAGGGACACGTGTGCCTTGCAATGAACTTGATGCAGAACTAAAGTGTTTAGAACGCAATGTACATCAAAACTAAGATTTAAATAAATTACTTGAGTACGTATGTTAAAGAAATAGAAAATCTTTTAGAACATTCGAGAAGGAGGGAGGCGTTAGCCCTTGCAAATTGCAATGCAGAACTAAAGTGTTTAATGTACGTGAAATCTAAGATTTAAACTAATTCTTTGAGACCGTTTGTGAAAGAAATATATAAACTTCTAAGGCCTTCATGAAGAAGGAACTTTTGAGCCCTTGGGACTTGGTGTGATGCAGAACTGAACAGCTGTGTAAAACGGAACGTTTGTCAGATATAAACAAATCACTTGAGAACATAATATGTAGGTTAAAGAAATAGAGACCCGTGTGCCCTTGCAATAAACTTGATGCAGAACTGAACTGGATAGAACTGAAAATCCACATGTAAATCCTCAGAGTTGATTAAATGACTAAAATGCTCTCCAATGTCCCAATATATTGCGCTTATTGCTGTTTACAGTCTCATTTAGTCCCATTTAGTATTGATAAAATTGGATAAATGAGCTGCTTTCGTGATTATTATCGATTACTGTTGATATCGGCTTTTCTAATACCAAAATCAACTTTACGTCAATTCCAGGCCGGATTTATGGCCACCCATTCTAAATCCGCAAGAGCATCCACCATTATAAAATATAGTTTCAAAGACTAATATCTCCCTTTAGTCTTCTAAACTATGAAAAAAAAAGACCACCACAATTTGGGATAAGTAGGTGTAATTTGTCACGTACAGGGCCGGAGCGCGCGCGGCGAGCGTGGGCAATCACCTCGACCGCGGTCATAATGCCTCCGCGAACGGAACGAAATGACGCGCCAATTTGCCTGCCCTCTTCCGTGTACTGCGGTGCTAGTTGTTTAGACTAAATGGGGTAGATGCACCGATGGGTACTTGTAGAGCTAGATTTTACGTTTAATGTGTCATTTTTATAATTATTCTAAAATTGACGTTAGTCAGTTAGTTTAGAATTATTCTTACTAACGCGTACCTACTCTTTATTTTATTTAAGGCAAAATTAACTCTTCACAGTAAAAATCGCTTTTCACCCTTATGGCTCCTATCCAAATGTGTGTACTACACACAATATAAAGTACTATACACTAATTAAGAAATAAAATTTTAGCTTTAAGAAAATTCTTGGCCCACTAATAGTGCTGTTTACCCTACCGATACACTTAGACAACTTGCGTAGTGGTCGTTTTGTGTGTAGGAATCCTTTCCCATTAGGCGCGGGATTAACGAAACTAGATTTTAAGCTGGAGTAGTGATGTAGCAAACATTGTTGGCATCAAGATTATTTAAACATAAGGGGAAAGTACGTGTCCTGGTTGCAGCTCTGCCTAACCCTTCTGGGAAAAAGGCGTGAGTTTATATATTTTTATCTGTAAGATTATTTTGAATACTAATCGAATTAGTGTTTGAACACTAATCGAAATTTAGAAGCGAATAATTAAAACTAATTATTAAACTTAACAAAAAGCTTCAGAATTTTAGTATATATGTTATGGGCCAAGTGATTAATACGGGCAGTATTCATAAAGCCCGGGCAGTATGAATATTGCTGAACCATATCGGGCCAAGTGATTAATTACAATCTAAACTCACCTATTTATCACATTGCCCTGGCATTATGAATATGGCAATATGATGATCGGGCAATGTGATTTTTTACACTGCGCTGCCGCATTGTCGCATCTGCGATAGACCCATAAATTAGAAAGGTTGAATTGATCTGCTTATGTTTAGTTGTTTTTTAACGTCCGAAACATTATCTTCAAAAGAAAATTAGTGTACCTACCCACTTTTTGGATCAGTTAGGTCGAATGTGCCCCAAAACCGACTCGGAACACCCCGACTTCACGTAGTCTTTACCCTACCCTAGAGTGTATATAAAAAGCCGGAGGCGCGAAGGGAGAGCAGCCTCCGCCCGCTGTAACGAAGGATAGGCAACCGTGCGAGCCGTAGCGGCTGAGGCTGGTCGCCTCCGGCGACCAGCCTCAGCCGCCATTTCACTGCACATTCCACTGCGCTCGCCATCCTGAGACATAAGATGTTAAGTCTCAATATGTCCAGTAGTTACTCTGGCTACAATGTCCTTCAATCCGAAACACAACAGTGCATTTAAGCAGTGTTGTTTGACGGGAGAAATAGACATTGCGGTGGTACCTACCCAGATGGCCTCTCACATATGAGAGACCTACCACCAGTAATGTAACCACATGGTCATATTATTGACATATTTTCAGATATGCGCAAACAGAATAAAGACCTTTCTTCGTCATCACGAACGAACGCCTTCATTTCATGATTGTTTAATATTTAGCATGTTCTTTTATATGTTCTTGTGACTTTTTTTAAGATACGTTATAATAACTGGAAGTGTTACATCTTAAGACCCTTATGTAGAACAAAGCCACAATAATAATAATGCAAACTTCATTATGAATAAAGTATATTCCGAGACTCCCAAATTATAAACATTCTAATACTCTCATACCGAATCTCAACCCTTAATTCCTCAAAATACGGCAAACCATTACCAAAATGACAAGCAAATTGTGCCCCCAAATTATACTTAGCACGGTTCAAATATACCGGCTGAGATTACGCAACAATTCTCAAAATTGTACAGTCATTAATCCTCTGAAAATTAAAGTAATTTCATCGGGGCACATCGTACCTCTGAGGAAAGTTGATTAATTTTGCAGAGTGCGAGTTAAAAAAAGATTTCACAAGTGCTCCCGTAGAATACGCTGTGAGAATATTCAAGAAAAATATTTAATAAAGTAAATCCTTTGCCAGCTAATTAACATGGTTTTTCTGATTCGGGTCACGGGGTGTTTTTGTGGAATTTGTATTCCAAGATATTCAGTGGTCTCACAAAAGTTTGTAAGGGCTATGTGTTCGAGATAATTTATGTTCAGGTAAAATTTGCTCCGCACTAACATTTCCAATGACATTAATATCAGACAGACAACTTTTATGACTTCAAAAAGCAAATCATGTTGCCCTCAACTTAAGCTTAGAAAAATTAGAAATTTAAAGAATCCAAATTATTTCGAAAAGTTTTAGTTATTTTATCTGCACCGTTGGACAAGCTCTGCTTCGGTGCGTAATACAAACTGGATAATACCGGGTATATCAAGACTGCTACTGAAAACGAAGCCGAGTGGTAGTTTTAGTGACTACAAACACAATGCAACTAAAAATTTCGCAAAGAAACGCGACATTAATTTTTAATGATTTTTTAAATATCGTAATTTTTGGGTGGTAAATCCATAGTTTTTGCTAAAATAATAATTTAAACTGTTTTATGCCTTAGAGTATTTATAAATAAAAGGGTATACACTATTATTTTAGGAAAAAAATGTATTTACCACCCAAAAACGGCCATAGGAAAAAAATTAAAAAAAAATTGTCGCTTTTTTTTTTTGCAAAATTTTCTATTGCATTGTGTCTAAAATCGCTCAAACAACCACCCGGCTTCGTTTTCGGTAACAGTCTTGATAAACCCTGTATATTGTTTGGACGTGAAACTGGTCGGCTGATGTTATCATTTGCGTTATTTAAGTTCAGTTTCGTCACGATGGCTGATACAGTTAATAATACAGGTTGGTACTTGGAGATATACAATGGAATTGAAATATTGTTGGCTGATATTTGGTACAGTGTTTAGACGTATTTACTAAAAAAATAAAACCCTTGAAATAATACGGAATTTCCACTAAAATATTAAGTAAATAAATGTGTTGCAGTAATACGTAATAAACGAATATTTCAGACGCGAAGATTTTCAAATTTAATATGCAAAAATAAAATAGGATATTCGATAACATTATATTTTAATGAGAATTTTCCTTTTGCAATAATATTTAAAAATATATCTACAACTTTTTATTGTCCCTTTACAGATGTATTTTACGTTTTCAACGTGTTGCATACAAACATTGTATACTTTAATTTTTTAAAATAAACCCTGTTATTAAATATTTACTAATAAAAAGAGAGATAAACATGACATGAACATAATTATAGCATTAAATAAATCATTGCAACCTTAAAATCAAAAACATCCGCAATACTTATCCCAACACTCTTGACTTATAAATAAATAACAACCAAATTTTAAATTTTGACCTGGTGCCAAATGCCCCACGAAAGTTGCCCTACTCCATCCCTGCAATCAATTACGTAACAGGTCTGTGCTGTGTACACTTACAATTATGACGCGGCATAATAACTGTTGCTCGATAATTATTTATTATATAGTTATTGCGTGTATAAGTGGACTCGCTTGGTTTTACCTGGGCGGAATTGTTTCTTATTACTGTTTTATGTATGGAAAGCACAGAAAAAAGAAGTGTATTTATCAAGCCACTACTGGAATACTTACACGTACCGTAAAAGTCGACAACATTGCCCGATTTTTTTGATAAAATCTGCTATATTTCATATTTTTTCTATAACCACCTATATATATATTTTCATTTACATCAACTACATAACCATATGCTACTATTAGCTATGTTATATTTAAAGTAAATTAATATTTTCAATTTATTTTTTATTATTTTAATGATGGGCAAAGTTATGTGGCGATCAGCTAACATTGCCCATGTTGATATCTGCCAAAATATGACCCATATTATTACACAATTAAAAATGAAATAAGTATAAAAAACAATCTTGGCAGTGGTTTAGAAAAAAGTTAGATTTTCGTAACAAAACATTATGGGCAATTTTACCTAGCGATTCTTACTCTTTCCATACAAACTCTGATAAATGGTTAAAAACTCTTAGGGCTGTCACATTACAGTAAATTGATTTTACTTTATATAATTTCTCACATTTTTACTTTTCATAACATGAAATGATGGAAAGTGGTAATGAAATCAAGCATTGCACGCTATAAAAATCTTTTATTTAAATAAATTTAAAATATGCTACAAACAAAATGTCAACTTAAGTTTTGATCTATTTGGCAATCAAAATAAAGTAAATACCTTCTTTTTTTAAGTCGATTAAAAAGACACCTTTCTGAATTCGATTGATCTTTAAAATAACAGGCTTCGAAACCTTTTTAGATTTTATCAAATTAATTTATCGAGATATTGACAACTCTAGGTACTTTTTGATGATGGGCAATGTTGTCAAGCACAGGTCTGAAAAAGTCAGGGTAAAATTGCCCATCCCGAAATTTAATGACTTAAACGATTAGACAACTAAACTGTTATTAAAATACTTAATAATTCATATTCTATGGCATACATTAAAATAATTTATCTGCGGTCTCGTCATGACGCACAATCCACGAATATTTTTCAGACGAAATTGGCCCGCCAAAAGACATACCTTTTTTGACAAGCTCTCACAAGCTAATAAATAAACTCAGCAATGCTATCACAAATATAATCAACTTTCCTACCAAATAATATATGATGCCATAGAGCTAAATATTTTTTTCATATTAACAAATTTGTTAAAAATGATTTTAGGGCAATGTTAACCTGTGTGGCAAAGTTGGCAACTTTCACGGTAAGACAGGAGTAGACTTCAATGGCTGAAGAGAAAGAGAGAGAGAAAATGGATGGCTTTATACACATAGCATAGGCAATGTTCTGAATGAATTAGACATAAAATTGCAGTTGGGAATGTGCCATTAGTCGTGCATCTGCCCACCTCTTCCGTGAAACGGGTGTGAACTTAATCGACATGTCATGGACAATACAGTCCTTGTTTCGGATAAACTATGCTGAATAAGCTTAAATGAAAATTGTACCTTTGATGTGTAATCCTTTGAGATAATCCCGTGCCGCCGCGTCTACTAAAATAAGTTTTAATTTATCTCTATACTTCCAGTGTAATGTGGTCTATTTATTCCATTTCGGCGTTCGTGTTAAACTTTTAATCAATAAAGTTGTGAAATATTTAACCACAAAGTGAGGGAGAAATTGGAATGAGAAGTATTGGTTTTGATTTTGTAATATTCTTGAAGGTAGACAGATCTGCCAAATACGCTGTTGGCCGAGCTTAAGAATTGTAACTAGTCAAACTTTCTTAATTTTGTCACTCACTGACTGACCGATCATCAAAAGTCTAAGGCACTTCTAGCAGACATAGAACCTTCAAATTTAGAATATAATTAGTGTTTAGTGTCTAAAGTAAGGGAAAATTCAAAGATTTCATAATTTGTGTCTAGTTTTCTAGATAGACCAACTGCGTGAATAACCCTATGAGTGCTCCATGTCAACTAGTAGTTGACTTTTATACCATGTCAACTAGTAGTTGACATGGTATAAAAGTGTATATAAGCGTATATTTCCCGTGTCAACTAGTAGTTGACATGACGTGGCACGTTTGGATGCATTAGAAATCCGTTAAATATGGTCATTTCGGTCGCACTAAGGGCAATTTGTATTACTATTTTAACCTTGACGGGCATGAGCGGCGGTGCGGATAACTTTGTAATCCCATATAAATGTATAGGATTACAAAGTTACATTTGCAGTTAATGAATCATTGTACCCGTATATAATGGAATAATAGTTGTAGATAGATATCTATATATATGAGGCATAACAGGAGGGGATATAGAGAAGGAAATGGTGTATTCAGCATGTCACACGCCCTTGCAAATAAATAGACTAGATAGCTCGAAAATATCAATTACAATGAAAGAAAGAACATTAATAATTAAATCCGCTATACTTGTGATAAATTGATGCCTACAAAAATAAGAAAAATCCATAAGACAGAGGCTTTAAGAAAAATCGTTAGTGATATTCTAGAAGTAAGAAGTACTGAAAAGTAGGACTCTACAAAAAGACGTGAGATCCCATCAAAAACATCCTGTAAAAAAATTCCAAGTCTCGCAGCTCAGGTTTTCTACCGCAAAAAGTTGTGAGATGCATGTTATACCAAGTCGATTAATTTATTTAGTCCTTAAGGGACCTTCTATATAAAGTTATTACGTTAGTTATTACCATATCAATATTAAAAATTCTTTACGTTTTAAATAAATGGATCGACTTGGCCATCGCATGAAAACATAATGTATCGTACAATTTAAAGAATTTTTAGAAGGTCCCTTAAGGACTAAATAAATTAATCGACTTTGTATTACATGGATCTCACAACTTTTTGAGGTAGAAAAACTGAGCTGCGAGACTTGGAGTTTTTTTTACAGGATGTTTTTGATGGGATTCATTTGTACGCTTCTCTGTTGCATCAGGGCGGTTCTCCATTGCCAAGAATTACCTTACAATTCTGGGCATGAGCTTGTTCCTACTTAGAGAAGACTTAGGCCATAAACCACCAATATAATCATACAATATCCTCCTTGACAGCCTCCGCATAACATAACATGACCCATCCCATAACATGCATCTCACAACTTTTTGCGGTAGAAAACCTGAGTTGCGAGACTTGGAATTTTACAGGATGTTTTTGATGGGATTCATTTAAATCGATGTAATTGTATCGTTAGTCACATGCTTATTCACGCTGTTGTATTTTCTAATCACAAGAAAACAGCCTCTGTGGCGTAGTTGGTTAGACGCCAGCTGTTGAATCTGAGACTGCGGGTCTGATCCTCACACCGAAACAAATATTCGTGTGATCCACAGCTATTTGTTTCGGATCTGGGTGTTCATGAGACGAGGGAGAGAGAAAAGTCTCTCATGGTTTTGTCCAACCAAAGGACATTGTTCAATTTTGGCCTAAGAACCGAAGTGAATATAAATTATACTATAATTTTCATTTATTTTTATATTTTTTGAAACATATTTTAGTATTCCACGGACACTTCAAATAAATAAATTCCAAATAAAAAGTTGGGTCACAATAGGGTATTTGACTATGATGAAAATATGAAACATATTGTTACTAGACTAACTGTAAATATTTTTTTAAACCAAATTAACTAATAAAGTATTAAAAACAATGTTGGATTGTCCTAAGAAATCATTTTCAAATTAAAATAATAGACCGCGGGTTCGATTCCCGCCTTATGGCATGTAGATAGCTAGGTAACTGTCTAAAATAAAAGTAGTGACAATCATTTAAATAAATAATTTTCTATCGAAATAATATCGATATTTTATGAATTGTGGTGAATTTTTTAACTCTTCTATTTTGGATATGCGTTTTATCACAAATCCAAAGTGGATTCACTATATTTTAAGAAACGTAACGTTGAAAGCAAAAGCGTTTAGGTAGTTATTTTTCATAAAAATTCTAAGCATTTATGAAAACTAGCCACATGCCCCGTCTTCGCACGATGGCAATGTAAAACCTTGGTGTAAACCTTCCTCTTGACCTACTCTATCTATTAACAAAAATCGCACCCAAATCCGTTGCGTAGTTTTAAAGGTCTAAGCATTCATAGGGACAGACAGAAAATGCAACTTTGTAAAATGATAATTGTCAAAGAATTATCTTAAACTTGACTAGGTACTATCTCTTTTCCTAGTATCTAGTAGAGTAGTCCTTTCCTAGTTCTAGAAGAGAACTTATATAGCTGTACATAGTATTGTTAATATTACTTTGATATTACTACTCTAATATTTCACGCAAGCTTGGTTATTTTTTATTTATAACCTCAAAATATTAACTTTTCCGTAATTATTTTAGTTTCCTGAAGTGTCCGTTCGTGAAAACTTATTTCATAGGATTCCATATAATTTTAAGAGTTTATATTAGTCACTTTCGATTCGAACGGTTCTTAGGCAGAACATGTATGGAGCCGGAACAATGTCCTTTTGACCCAACAGGGTCTGATATCCACCCAACACCCAGTATTATTATACTTATAAAACCGAATGCCACATTTACAATTGAAATTTACCACTAGTATTTGACGCCAACTCATTTCATAGCAAACAAACAGCGTATTAAAATAGCTGTGCATACACGCAGCCGCCATGCGTGGACTGCGCTAGTCGGTGATGTGCTGAGCCCCGGGCTACTGCCGACGAGCGTAAAGATCCTTAGTGCGATTCACGTATTTTAATAAGTTCAGCTGCAGTGCAGTTGCGGTTAAGTTTCGATCAAAACAGCCCTTTTCGTATTCTCGTAATTTTGACAACCGCTGTCAAATACGCTCGCGTGAAGTTCGCGTCACCCAAACGTTTTAGCGTATTCTACTGCTGCGCGTATATATGTCAATCTCAAACAAATTTCATACATCTGACGTACAGTCAACTGTAACTGCGCAGCTCACGCGCAGTTCACGCGCAGCTAAACACTTACAAGAATACCATTTTGTACCAAAGCGTAAACTTAATTGTAACCGCACCGCAACTTGATCGGCGCGTCAAAAAGTTACGTGAATCGCACTGCCTGTCATAATGGCCGGGAAACGCCGCGTTTTTATTTTTATAGTGGTGTTTTTTTTGCACTGAATGGTGAGACAAGCATGCCGTTCACCTGAGGATAAGCGATATGACCGCTCATAGACAGTAACAAAACCAAACTACATCCTGGATTACAAAGCAATGCTTGGCATTCTACTGCGCTCGCCGTCCTGAGATATAAGGTGTTAAGTCTCAATATGTCTAGCAGTTACTCTAGCTACAATTATTCTTACCGAAACACAACTGTGCATTTACGCTGCTGTTTGGTGGGAGAAATAGACATTGTAGTGGTATCTACCCAGCGGCCTGCCATATATGAGAGACCTTCCACCAGTAAATGTATGAAACCAATATGTTACGAGGAATAAATCTTGTAATATTACCTCACAGAACTTCAAGCCCGGTGTTCGGGATACTTGATAGTGACCACTATGTCGGCTCATATAGCTATTTTGATTTTGTTTTGATGTTTTAATTTTTACAGCACTTAAGGTGACAGTGACAGTCGGTTGAAGCCTTGCCATTGGCTTATGTGTTACCTACCTTTAATAATGGGTCCTTTCACCGAAATCTCTTTCCTTATAGAGATTTAAATAGAAATACATATCAAGTAAGAATAAACAAATCGAATCGCATATATTACGTTACTGTCAATCACAACGGGATCCGGGATATAACAACAGGTTATTTATCTACTTAATTACTGGTACTATAACCCCATTTTTATATATTTTCGTGGTATGGGTCATGTAGGCAATTAAATAGCTCTTACTTACTTAATCCCAATTAACAAAAAAATAATTGTATTATAACATAAATTGAATTTATTTAGTTATATATAACTATTAGTAAGTAAAATATTAATGGACTGTGGACCATGTGCATTACTAAAACGACGCGCCTTACAACTCTCAATATATCAGGAATATGTAAATGTAGTTTTAATTTTTATATATAGATCATACCAGCAACAAGTTTTAATGCAACGTAGTCGTGTCTATGCTTTGCATAGTTAGCATTTTCTCGTGACAAAGAGCAATTCTTTACTCCACGCCATGTCGCCTTTTAGAGATACAAGTCGCCAACTGTAGTACAAGTTAAACAAGTAATAAACTTTTCTTAATAGAATTCAATGTTCTCGGCTTAATAGATTTTAAAGAAATGGTTTGCATTTTGAAAAGTATTAACGGGCCTTACATTATATTGCGGTTTGCAATTTTAATTTTATCTTATTCTGACTTTAAAGGGTCGTTAGCCCAGCTTATAGAATGGTTTTATGACCTTGGAACAGTAAGGCTGGCATCAAGGATATCAAGTATTTGTCATCTTCACTGTGATTAAGGATTAGTCACTTGAATTGCACCTCGTCATCTTAATTGTATTGTATTGTATTGTATTGTATCAGCCCATATACGTCCCACTGCAGGGCACGAGCCTACTCTACAATCGAAAGTACGATTGAGAGTGGTTAGGCCAAATAGTCCACCACGCTGGCCTAGTGCGGGTCGGCGGATTTACATATAAATTCTTATGATAGAATATTATTACCATAGAAATTCTTATGAATCGCTATGGTATGCAGGTTTCCTCATGATGTTTTCCTTCACCGTTTTAGTGCGTGGTGATTGACTGTCAATGCACACATGACTCCGAAAAATCAGAGGTGTGCCCTGGGATTTGAACCCGCGACCACCGTGAACATGTTGGCAGTCGCGTCTAGTCCGTTTACCAACAGGCCACCACGCAATTTGTGATCTTAATACAATAATAAATTAATAAGCTAAAACATATAATTTAATATTTCCACTACAAACTAAACTACTAAAGTCTCAAGTTTGTAAATTCATTTAAAATGACTTAAATGAGATTCAAAATTGCACATTGGCATATTTACTCAATCAAGTCCCAATCTCCTTCCCGCGTCCAGTCAATCCGACCTATCATTGCAATCACAGGCAACTAGGCTCAAACAACGGTTCATACATAGCATGCATAGTAATGCCTTATTCAAATATCCGCATTATAAGGAATGGGTTGAAAGAAGAAGCGTGCGTCAACGCGTAGCTTGCGGCGACCGTACGTGGGTCGAGTGGAGGGAATGCCAACCAACCAACCAATCAATATATATGTATAAAAATAGATACTATATATATATATATATATATATATATATTTACGTTCGTTATAATATAATCATACAAAATATTATATTTCAGCCGGGCCGAAAAGGTTAGGTTATTTTTAGAAAGTTAAAAATAGTATTAGGGTCTGTTTTTAAAACCTTGCTTAGTTTGTTATTTATATCTGATATTTAAAAATACATTTTCATACATTATGTAACTTTTCGGTATTTGTATTTTAAATGACATAATCAATTTTACGCAACATACATTTTTTATTTTCCTTTACAGTTCATTTTGAATGACGTTTGTCTTGAGTTCATCGTTATTTATTTTAATTTCATTTAATGCTTGAATCATAAAATAATACTCTCCCTCTATCTTTATCCACAGAAAACTCATTGCTTAACATACGCCTCACCCAAATATTTATACATTAATAAAATATTACTATCAAACAATAAAATATTGGCACTAAATCCCGGCGTTTTCCTCGCGCCCGCGGCGATTCTCCATCCAGTGTAAAAGGCACGCTATGCCAAAACATATTGAGGGCTAACCGATGGCTTCAATCGAGTGATGGATGTGTGAAATGTGTAGCCGCCGTATAATACCGCTCTCAACTGTGTTTTGAGGCTTCTCGCTAAATTATCATGTTTGTGCTGTATTATTTTGGAATTTAAGTATATTGAATAATATGTTCGCTGTATTATTCTGGAATTTCAATATAATATCTATGTTCAAGCTCGGGGTTTCAATCAGACATTTATCCATCAAATAAGTAACTTAACTAAATTATAAAGTGAGACAATGATGAGTTATGTATTTATTACATACATGGTTAAAATAATATAGTGGCTACGACTTCTCCGCCAGGAGTGTAACGAAGAACAATCTCATATTGGTTTACCGAATTAATATTTAAAAAATCAAATAAAGCAGAATGGCTAATTGGATACAGGTTCTGAATTCGGTGTAATATAGTCAGTTTTCAGCCTCCGTGGCGCAGTTGGTTAGACACCGCCTGTGAAACTAGAGGCCGCGGGTTCGATCCCCGCACCGAGAGAAATGTTCGTGCGGCCCACAAATATTTCTTCCGGGTCTGGGTGTTTGTGAGACCGAAAAGTCTCTCGTAGTTCCTCTTCCTGATACCCACGACACAAGACTCTATCTTAGTGTTGGGTCAGGACTATGTGTATGACCGTTAGGTTTATTTATTTATTTAGTTTGATTAATTTAATTTATAATCGATGCAAATGATGTATTAATAATATGTTTTACTATTTAAATAATTAATTAGGTAAACTCATATAACGGTGATATTGGGGCATTTAAATAAATGCTATAAAGTTGGAGTGGGATAGGTCCTACTAAATATTTTAATAGTTTAATTCGTGGTGCTTTACAGCTGGCTTCTCTGGCTATAAAAGTCTTTATCAGTGGTTATTTACCTCTTTAGTCCATTGATTTGCCACTCGCTTTGCTACAGAGGGAAATTGATAAAAATATTTCCAACTCCTCCTATTATTTACTTCATGATTAATTTCGTTGCGGGTTAAACACAAGTTAGACATTCCCGTAACTCGCCAAGCTTCAATGCTCGGTGTCATTACATTGCGTGCCACTGTTGATCCTGGCTCACAGGAGTTGCAGTGGTGGGTGCGAGGGCGGGACAATCTATACCATAAAAATTCTTACAAAATTCATAGTATTCTAGTTACATTACGATGTTTTCCATCATCATTTTAGAGCATGGTGAATGGTAATAGACTGTAATCAATACACACATGAATATTTCCACTATAATCAATAATTTCCATTTTAATCTCGAGAGGATACTTCTTATTGGGAATTATTATGGCACTTCTTCACAATACTAGAGCGTGGTGTATAGTCTATCCAGCACTTATAATAACAATTAAGGCACCAAAAGAAACACTTGTACTCATTTTACGAGTGTTAATAAATAATAAATATACACACCTAATAGCCATATACATTGTCATGATCCCACACTTAAAATGCAATTGGATATTTTTTTAAGCCATTTAGTTCGCTGGATAAAATTATTCCAACCTTCTACGTATAATTATTATTAAAATCGATTTAAAAATAATTATACACACACATAATACATACTACAAAAATTGCGCAAAGCTAATCTACTAAAAAGAGACAAACACAACACTTGCAAAAGCGTATATCGACGAAGCCATAGAGAAGCTGCATCAAGAGGTATGAGAACAAAGTCCCAGCCCACAGCGAGTAAAGAGGACCTTTGACAAAGTAATGACGACGTGCAGACAAAGCCGCCCTCGGAGGGTAGGGGAGAGGGTATAAGGGGGGGGGGGGGGGACAGCCCACGGGTATCCATACCTTGAGAGGATAAGCCATTGTTTGAAGTACGATTCTGAGAGGGTTTTTGCATGCAAATATTTGTCGCGTGTTGTTATTAGTGTTTATTTTGAATGTGTTTGAGGTGAAGACGGCGTATTTAGGTGATAAAATATTGAAAAATAATATTGGAATGCAGTGTTGAAGTTTCGAATTGTTGACAATATAAAGCTTTATTGCATTAAATTGAATATGACATTATGTTACAAAAAATTGCGATCGTCAAGAAAAACGACTATTATGATAACTATAATAAAAAATGTGATCGTCTATGACTCAATATTTTTTGTATCACTGCTGTGATTTGTATCTGTATTTATCAGCCCATATACGCCCCACTCCTCTACAATTAAAAGAACGATTGAGTTAGGGCCAAATGGTCCACTACCCTGGCCCAGTGCGGGTTGGCGGACTTACATACCATAGAAATTCTTATAAATCGCTATGATATTCAGGCTTCCTCACGATGTTTTCCTTCACCGTTTTAGTGCGTGGTGATTGACTATCAATACACACAAGACTCCGAAATATTCTGTATTCTGTACATTATAAAAATCACATAGCATTTCTTGCATTCTCTGAACAATTTAACCAACATCCCTAAACAGATCGCATATAAAGGCAATACAAAAACAAAAGAACCCTATCCTCAACAATATCTGACAGGCGCCCCTCGAGACGCAAATTACCTAAGTGCTTAGTGGGGACTAGAGAAGCCGCTGAATCGCACGTGCCGGTTCGACCGCTCTTCAACCGAGACATCTTGTAGTACCATTGAGGTACCCCGCTTAACACTACCTTGGTATTGATTGAGGTAGTTTTGCGTTTTTGGTCTTTGAGCAAAAGGAGTGTGGGGATTGTGACTTGTATAGCATCAGCTTATTATGTATGACTGGTTCGACAGAGCTCGACGTAATATTAAGTGTTCGCGTCGAGTGATTGTAATTTTAATTTTACCTTAATACTCGTATATATATTTTTAATTTGGAATAATATAAATTACTCCTACAATCGTATCCTCAATTGTATAGGAGGCCCGTGCCTTGTAGTGGGCACGTATATGCCATATGAACTGATACAGATACACAATTTATTTTGCATTATTACCTGGATTAAAACAATAAATACTACTTATATATTTTGTCGATTAGGTATCGGGTAGTTTATATATAGGTTAACTGTTTAATTTCTGCAGTAGAGATAATCATCAAAATAAATATACTTATAAAGGAAAGATATCGTTTAACTGACTATAGGTATTGTACAATCTAAAACAATGACAACAAAAAAATACTAATAGCAGCCTAATCCTACGGGGTGGGTACATATCTGAAGGAAAATTCGTCGCGTTTTAGCAGTCGTGTAACGCCAAAACCGACAAATATAAAACATAAGTAACGCATTTTCCATCAGCTAAGCACCAACTCAACAGCTTATATAATACACATAGAAATCAATTTCAGCACACACAAAACCATAACCCAATCAAATGCCACACCGAATATAACTCAAAGCGCACAAGAAGCCTTCTGAACGTTCAATAGCCCAGTATCAGAGATCTGTATGGCCGTGGTGACAGCCTCGGCCCAGCGCTCCTGAGTTATACCCCGCGATTATCTCGCATATTAAACCATTACTTGTACTAGGAATTTATATTTGATTAGTCGCTTTTGTTTGTGATTTATGGCCGAGTGGTAACTTTTATAACTGCACTAAAATTTAATGATATGCAATATTTGTTAATTTGAATATTTAAAAGATGTTAGGCGGCCCCTAGACGAACTTTAATTTTCAATATTTTGACCATATAGGATTAATATTTAATACTGAAGATTTCGCAATGATGAATCGTTTGGATTCCAGCGACTTTCAATCTTATTGTACAAAATATTGTGGGTTATTCTAGGTAATATATACAAACTCATTCACTCATGAATTGTATTTAGTACGTATGTTATCTACGTAACTAGGCGCGAGAAAATAATGAAAGGAGAAAAAGAGACAGAAAGGGATAATAAAAAAAAAAAGAAATTTAAAACTAAAACAAATCATATTTGTAATTAGTAAGTATATACTCAATGTTTTGTCAACATGGTCATTGCACACCAAATTCGAACCTAAATCCATTGCAAACATCCCTCACTCCTAAAACAGCATTTACCCCCATACCAACGTGATTACTTAACCAATTAACCGATAGTAGAACGGTGACCACTCGCAAGTCATTACGAACGGTGATCGAATCCGTCGACCGCTACATGATGGTAACTGAATTACTGTGCCGACGCGGTTAACAAAAACTTGTCGCTAATGATTTGGTATGCAAGATATAAAATACGAGCGATTTGAGGATTATTTAATATTAATAATTTGTTTATTATAATTTATATTATAATAAAAAATTAGACAGATAGCTTATTTTTTCAAAAATCTTTTGTTTGTATGAACAAGTAGTTTAATGTGAGTAGTTAACATTAAGTCAGGCTGTGATTTGAAAAAGTAAATTATCTGTCCATCACTACATAGTATAAAACAAAGTCGCTTTCTCTGTCCCTATGTCCCTTTGTATGCTTAAATCTTTAAAACTACGCAACGGATTTTGATGCGGTTTTTTCAATAAATA
Source organism: Hyles vespertilio (assembly GCA_009982885.2). NCBI lineage: Eukaryota > Metazoa > Arthropoda > Insecta > Lepidoptera > Sphingidae > Hyles > Hyles vespertilio. The sequence goes on from CM042816.1 coordinate 4,219,982, forward strand.
GTGTGATTCAAGAGGAAGGTTTACGTGTATAATACGTGCATATTATTGCAGAGAAATCTATATGCACCCGGGCGAAGCTGGGCTGGGCCGCTAGTATATTATAAAATCGTGCGTTGGTTTTTTGCAAATAGTCGACATTTTCGAGTGAGTTTGAGTGATTTCAATGTGCTTCGTCGTGTGATAAGTAGCATTCCGTGAAATATTTGTAAATATTTTTTATTATTTATGATTTAATCAAAACTAAATGTAATTTGTTGTGTATATTTGGGTGGGGGTTCTAGTACTCTCAATATCCTCCTTCAATTAATCCCCTGTTTGGCCTCACTCTCTGTATTATTGTTTTAAAGTGTACCTATACAGAGTATTCCGTGCTCCACTTAAAATGTTTAATCAATCAATGATATCAATTATGATAACATATTGAGGAAATATTATTGTCTGAAGATTTTCAAGTACTCTTAGGATAAGTGAAATTAAGTGCCTACTCAGTGTACGTATAGAATTTAATGTGTCACAATTCTAGTAGGTAAGTTTGGTATTCAATTTTCCGACTAAATATAAACTCCGGTAGGTATGCGTCATTGTTCAATACGACTAAAATACAATACAGGTTAGACACCGGCGTTGAAACAACAAGCCATGGGTTCGATCCTCACGCCGGCACAAATATTTGTGGGAACCATTTGTTTCGGGTCTGGGTGCTTGTGAGAACGAAAAGTCTGTCTATATACCCATGGCACAAGACGCGATCTTAGTGTGGGGTCAGGACTATGTATGTGACTGTTTGATGCTATTTATTTATTTTATAATAAACTTAATACACAATAGATTGCTTCATCAGTGCAGTTCATGCAGAAACAAACTACACTATCTGTATCTGTATCAGCCCATATTACGTCCCACTGCAAGGCACGGGCCTCATCTACAATCAAGAGTACGATAGATAGTAATAGGCCATATAGTTCACAACGCTGGCCTCGTGCTGGGAATTTTATATAACATAAAAATCGCCATCGTATGCAGATTTCTTCACAATGATTTCCTTCACCATTATAGTAAGTACACTTTACTATCCACAAATATTATGGAACCCGCTACCTCTCTCATTTGGACCATACATCGTCCAGTAACTTCCCATGTGCGTTGTCGGTCAAGGGGCCGCGCGACAGTTACCCAGTAAAGCTGACCTTCCAGCCAACACGTAAACCATTCAACACGCTGCTTGCTCATTATCTTCTCAATACGTTTTCTCAATGAAATGAATACGTGATAGTTGCTTAGATTTACCAGAATGTTACATTGGAATAAAAGTATTATTTACGCGGCGGACTCACAACCACGTGACCACGAAAGCTTTTAAGTAATCAGAACGTCGATAAGTTAAATAATGTAGAATTAATACCAAATCCTTAATGCCTACCACCATTCATAATATGTGATAGGTTGCCTGGGTAGGTACCACCGCAATGGTAATGTGTTTCAATTTGAAGGATATTATAGCCAAAGTAACTACTGAGTGTGCAGTGCAGTGGAATGCCAAGCATTGCTTTGCAATTAAAGGTGTTTTTTTGTTTCGCTACTGTCGTATCGCTTACCATCAGGTGAACGATATTTATTTTATATATACTTTATTGTACACCATAAAAAAGGAACAATAACAGATTAAATACTTAAAACTAAAGACATGGTAACAATTGGCGGCCTTATCGCTAGCTGCGATCTCTTTCAGGCAACCTTTGGATGGACTATGCTATATACTATGATATGCTCGTCTCATCATTCATTGCAATAAAAAAAAATACTAAATAAGTAGACAAAAAGTCGCACGAATTGTTCGGATCCTATTAAAAATCAGCGTTGTGGGTGTCAAAAAAACGTGGGACTGTTTGATTTTACACCTGCGCTCGAAATAAATATTTGAAAATCGCATTGCATCTCACTTCACACTTGACCACATATTTATTGCTCTATTGAGATGATATAGAAGAATCTAATTTAATTACTTAACACGCTATTAATTAAGATTATGCCAAGCCTGCTTACAAGGGCGATCTATTTAAGGTTGTAGTAAGTCGCTTGATGCAGGTTGCTTTCAACAGGTCGATGTGGAAATGTCTGGGGGAGGCCTATATTCAGCAGTCCACTTCCTGCGGCTGAAAAGCGAGAGGTCTTACTCTTGTAAATCCTCTTTCAGCGAGGAGACCCGTAATAACAAAGAAAAAACAGAGATAACTGTTCAAGGTTCTTATGATGAATATGATGAGTGATCAAGGGTTATGTTCAGTTTAGGTATTAGCCATTAGTAGCAAACATCGACAAATCAAATAAACGATAGATTTTTTTCGTTTATGTAATATCATCATCTGCCTATAGCTGTACTTGTCTAATGCTAGACATATTATTTCACATGACTTAATTTTTTTATGTGTCGCCTGTTCTATAGACGGTCTCCGATGTTTAAGACCAAAAATTATAATGACATAATATACTTTAGAAATACCGTGGAGGTAAAACTCCCAGAGAAAATTCTGTTTCAACGTAACACAATTTCATAATACGTGCTAAATAAATACCTGAATAGATTAACCTACATACGATATTTCTATAGTTCTAACATTACATATAGACTATTTGAAATGTACATAAAAGCGGCTGTATCGCTTTATAAACTCGTTGGATGTCTGTTCGCCGCAAATAGCTTTGTTCATAGCAATCACAAAGCTATTATGTTAAGCGCGACAAGCGCTCCGGTGATTTACATCAATGAGTTTTCCGCTTTATACGCTTAAGCAATTATACAAAGCATGTTACAGTTATAGCTAATTGGTGGCCTCGTTCAATGACTGGCTTCTGAATAATTGTTCCGCGATATTTATGTGTCGCTTCAGTCGGGTTTAGTTGGTGTCTAGTTGATCTATTTTCTTCTCTGTTTTCCTTACATTACTTCAATGATTACTAAATTACATACAAATATACATACACAACCTCACTCCTTTTTCCCAAAAGGGGTAGACAGAGATGCCAGGACACCCACATTTCGCCTTGTATGCTCCGTACCACGATGTGATGGGTGGCGAACCAATCGCTATATCGGATACAAATTCCTGACTCTGGGCTGATAATGAATTGAAAAGTTCAATATCACTTTGCCCAATTCGGTATTCGAACCCAAGACCTCAGTTTGTAACCGTATCCTAGTACAACTACGCCACTGAGGCAGTCTACTTTATTACTTCCATACATTTATTAAATCATTACCAGCCTTCCGGAAGACCAGCGTTGGTTTTTTTACTAGCACATGCTGAGCACGAGCCATTTTGCGACAAGCAATACTGTATACTTACTAAAGGTAATTTAAATATGAGTATAACTGGAAACTATTGCATGTTTAATGAATAGTAAATAAATAACACCTAACAGTCACATACATAGTCCTGACCCCACACTAAGATCGAGTCTCGTGTCGTGAGTATCAGGAACTACGAGAGACTTCTCGGTGTCACAAACACCCAAACCTACTAAATGCTTTCTTTCTTTCAATGCATATGAGTTTTTATACCTTAGGATTAGTAAAATTTTACTGTATTAATGTTCTATTTCTTACCGACCTAAATCACAATGTGGTTATGGAGCTCCGGTTAACTTATATTTGTATTTTAACGATTTAATAATAATCACTATATTGTAAGCTGGTTTGAGAAGAGCAACACTAGAGTTTCTTGCCCGTTCTTCTTGAAACCGCTTTTCGAATCCGGTGGTGGATCAAAATACTCAAATAACAAGTCTTGTGTCGTGGGTATCAAAAACTACAAGGAACAAATGTTTGTAGAACAGACAAATACGAAGGCTGTCAAAAGAGACATTCATTTGTTAGTTATCTAAACTTTATACCATTATACAATAATAACTCTTTTTTACGGCACTGGGTAGAAATATACTATATTTAAAGCCAACAGCCGGTTGATTTACATTCAAAACAACCAGCCTTCATTTATGTATAACGGATTATAGATTAAACGCCTGTACTAACCGATGGGGGGCGTCCGTGTGCCCTGTTTTATGTTGCGCCTGTTTTCCGCGTGGTGGCGCCACCTTCTTTACATTGACAGGCGATGACGTCGAGATACCACTGTGTAAATATCCAAGATAATTTATGTTGCTGGTCGTAGGAAGTTGTAAAATGTTGAGAGCTTGAGAGGAGTATGAGTAGTATTTCTGTGTTTTAATGGTAGTGTAATTGACTATTTATTAATTTTCTATGCAAACGTATTGCTGGATATGTACTTCTCACATAATTTTATGAATTTGAAAATTATAATAACAAACACCTTTTGATTGCATAAAATACCTATTCCGTAAGATGCATTTTCTTACAATCACGTTCAACAATTATTATAATTTTCTGGAAAGCGAACCTAATACCTCTCCGTCTACATCTTTTGTACTATGAGTATTAGAAATAAGAAACCAATCCTTCTTATTAGTTATAGCTCCGGCTAGATTTTCTACAAATAAATAAATCTTACATCACAACATTACCAAATCTCCACAAACCTACATTTGGAATGAGAAATCTGTATTCACAATATGAAACACGTGCATCTGTTAATATAAACGGAAGTGCACCGAAATAAACCCTGTTAACGCAAAACAACAAACTGAGGCATACCTATTGCATTAGCAGCGGTTCTCAAAGCTGGGGAGCGTGAAATGGGGCTTAAAATATGATATTTTTGTTTAACACCTTATTGTAGGTACAACAAATTAATTATCAGTAGAAAATGTAACAGAAAAAAGGAATATACAAGTGGTCTTATTGCTCGGACTTTCTACCTTCAGGTATTCAACATGTTACTAATATCCTACGATTTTTTCGACACGACCAAGGTCTCGCGATATATCACATCTTAGCACAGAAATAATTCGGAAAAATTCGGGTTGGCATTAGTTGCACCTCTGCCGATCTATTCGGGGATACAAGCACGAGTTTGTGAAAGTAATGCCTTCTTACCATTTCCTCAAGTATAGAAAAGATAATACCAATAAAAAGGTTGAGAATCATTGAATTAGCGTAATATCCAATAGGAATATGGACCAGTCCGTCTTCGCCTCGCGAATGGGGTCGTATACGGTATGTTGGTTTTTACGAGTTCCGCGCAAATGACTTAGAGCATCTCAGCCCAGTTGCCTACATTGCCGCCATAATAAGATGTCGCTGTAGACTCACTGACCTTTAGGGTGTCCGACAAGTCTAGCATGAAATTGATAGCCTGAATAGAATTTTGCTCTCATATGCAGATTTTTAGAGGAGCTTGTTAATCATTCGTAGCATATTACAGTATTTTTTTTTACAATCTGTATGGTAATACAATACTGGTTAAGGCAAAGATGCCGGCTTGACTCGAAACCGACTTTTTACACAGCTTGAACTCGAGTTTCTACCTTCGTGTCTGGAGATCGAAAATCAGGTAGTTAGAAAAGCTATGAGTCTTCTAGAACGCAAAAGGGACTGAGATTGACCTACCTGTTCCCGGAGGACGAGTATGACCAAAACTTTACACCAAGGTAATACGCCTAAACCGGTAACCCAAGACAGAACAGCTTGGCGCTGACATATTAAAAGAGCCGACCCCACATAAAATGGTAATAATTTTTTTAATTTATTGCTCTGAATGGCGAGACGAGCATACCGTTCGCCTGATGGTAAGCGATACGACAGATTTTAGACAATAGCAATGCACTGCTCTCGCCATCCTGAGACACAAAATAAGTCTCAATATGTCCAATAGTTACTCTGGATACTACCTTCAAACCGGACACAACAGTGCGTTTACACTGCTGTTTGGCGAAAGAAATACCCATTGCGTGGTACCTACCCATGTGGCCTCTCACATATGAGAGTCGTTCAACTATTAAAGAAAAAGGGAGGTCATTATCGGGGCAGATACGAGGTACTACCAGTACCAAAAGCAATTTACACATTACTAATCATGATAATTCCACAACCTACATTATTATAAAATAAGAATAGTAAGAAATATCCTTGAAATTGAAAGTATGTAAATGCAATATTAACAAATGTTTCCAAGGTGTTCCAAGGCGAGGAATATTTTTAATAATGCCAATCACGTGTCAGTCGAGATGCTTTTAGTTTTTTACACTATTTGTGCCGTCCACCGCATAGTACTTAGCTAGTGGGATCGAACAATAAGGTTGAAACGAAACCATTTATCATTTAGACTCCGTAAAACGATGTTACATGAATTATTCTTGAATCGGTCGAGTTGGTACTTTGGAAATAGGAGGGCCTGTTACCAGACTTTGTCCAGGTAGATTAGGTACTAAAGTTTAGTCTATATCTGTCGATAAGGAGCAGTGTAACTACTACTGGATTCAATTTTAAAATTCCATTTGAAATTGTATTTATTTGAAATGATTGTACAAGTAAAACAAGATTTTATGGTGTGTTTATCTAGCATAATATGAATAATCTTTGTAGTCAAATGGAGGATTCATTGTCAGAAACAAATGAACGGGACCTTTAGAGATAGTTTCCTCAGAACTAGTTAAATTTAACTACACTCGAAGTAGTGATAACTTGGTATAGTCGTAAAGCCGTAACCAATTTGCAAGTGGATTTACTTATATCCAATATTAAGATAACACTGCTGTTGTACAAAACAATTGCAAGTTTAACTAACCATGGTGGATACAGGGTGTCCGAAAATAATGTTTTTATAATATAAATGTTTATTTTAAATACACACATACATAAACAAAAAAACGTCATTTTCCTATAAGGGGTAGTCAGAGGTGCTACAATGAGACCCATGTTTCGTCTTTTGGTTTCATTCCCACGATATGATAGGGGGCGGGCCTATATTGCCACAAAGCCTGACTCCGGACTGATAATAAATAGAAAAATCCAATCCACCTAAATCCAACGTTTATTTTAAAGCTTAAAGATATATGTGTGATAAAATTAACTTTATTTTAAAAAGAAAACAGACAGCATGTGATGTAAGACTGATTAATTTTAAAATTGCCTTATTTTAAAGCAATCGTTAACTTTAACGCGGCAAATTACTTTCGGATCGTGGCCACTGGGGTGCAATAAAAACCCTATGTTGCAATGGAATGCCAATATAATGTTTTATTACCAAACAATTTCGTTTAAATATTACACTTTCGTTTAAATATTACATTGACCTCCATGACGCAGTTGGTTAGACGCTAGCCGTAAATCGAGAGGCCGCGGGTTCGATCCCCGTATCCCTGCATATTTGTGTGAAACACAAGTATTTGTTTCGTGTCTGGGTGTTTGTGAGACCGAAAAGTCTCTCGTAGTTCCTGATACCCACGACACTGGTCTCGATCTTAGTGTGGGGTCAGGACTATGTATGTGACTGTCAACTGTGGGTGTATTTATTTATACCTAGGACATCATGTAGTAAAATAAAAATTAATTTGCACATTCTAGCGATGTTTTTCTAACGACGCGACGAAAGCAATAAAAGCAACTGCAACGGTTCATACGTACGATTATAGTCTATTGAATTGCTTCCTTATTTATTTTAAATATAACTTCCTTGAATCTCCATTCTCACTGCACTTTGGTCTGCGGTTAAATTTCACGTGGCCGGTTTAATGGAGTTGTGTTGTTGGTTAATCTCAGTGTTAGTATTATACAGGGTATATCAAGACTGCTACCGAAAACGAAGCCGGGTGGTAGTTTAAGCGACTTCAGACACAATGCAACAGAAAAAGTTGCAAAAAAAAGCGACAATTTTTTTTTGTAATTTTTTTCCTATTGCCATATTTTGGTGGTAAATACATTTTTTCCTAAAATAATAGTGTATACCCTTTAATTTATAAATACTCTAAGATATAAGAGAGTTTAAATTATTATTTTAGCAAAATCTATGGATTTACCACCCAAAAATGACGATATTTAAAAAATCATAAAAAATAATTGTCGCGTTTCTAAGCTAAATTTTTAATTGCATTGTGTTTGTAGCCACTAAAACTACCACCCGGCTTCGTTTTCGGTAGCAGTCTTGAGATACCCGGTATATCTGCAGTTAAATAGAATTTTGATGTTCCTTTTTATACTGTGTCTATTTAAATTAATATACATATTTATTTATTTATTTATTTATTTATTTTATCCTTTATTGCACAAAATAAAAATACATTGAAGAAACAACACAATAATAATTAATAATTATCACTGTAGGTAATTTCTTCCAGGCAACCTTTGGATGGATATTGAAATAGGAAAAATTACATATGTCCCACTGTTCGGCCCAGATTGCTCTATAAGAGAATTAGGACTTGTACTCAAGCGTGTTTCAGGATCAATACAAAATGGACGATTGAAGAGCAAAATTAAAAACTCTAAAGTGAATGAAAATAATGGGGTTGTAAATCTTTTAATCATAAAGGATAAAGATGATATTGTTTGTTTGTTTGTTACCCCTAATCTCAGGAACTACTAGTTCGAAATGAAAAAATATTTTTAGTTGGATAGGTATTTTATCGAGGAATGCTATAGGTTTTAAATACTCACACTATGTTCTATAGAAGGGAAGAAGTGAAAAATGTAGCAAATACGAGGAAATTTTTGTAGTGTTTCGTGGTCCAATTGGTCGATGTTCTAAACTGAGAGTCGGAATTGAAAATTTTGGCCGCCATTTTGAAAAGTGCTTTGAAAAGCACTCGGTCGGGGCCGGGTCAGGCTAGTAAGACTATAGAGCGATGTAAGCCAAATCAACAAATACCATAACATATTTTGAATTCTCAGATGAAATTCAACAATATCATCGCAGAATATTCTACGTAGTTCAACTGACAACGCTTACAAAAGCGAAATACGTTGTCTTTGAAATCCCCTTAGTTGCTTACACTGAAGATTGTATCAAAGGTTAATTTACCAAGTGTCTTCTTAACGTCGTTTCCGAGCAAGATAACTTTGATAGTAAGGAAGATGTGTATAACTATGTTTATGATAAAATTGGCGTTGGTATTGCTTTAGCTATGATTCAATATTGGAAGAGAATTATTAATAAGCAATTTAAACCATATAACAATACCACTAACAAAATGTTTCATTATTTTTATGAATCTGTGTAATGTCCAAACCACAACGTCGAATATTTTAGTTATAATTTCATAAGCGATTCGTAATTATTTCATGGTTCAAAGAGCGCTACAAATCAAATCAAACCAAAAAAATTACATAAGAAAATCTATCATGACATCCACTAGAGTCTAACTAAATATCTTTCATAGAAGGGTTAATCAAATAATTGAGCACCTGGCCCTTGGTCCATCTTGTTTGCTGAATATACCTTGGAGATAATTTATTTCTATACTGGTTCGAAAATCTAGTATCAAACAACATAAGTACGTCTAAGCGATAAAAATCTCAATTTTTGACAAACAATCATGTCGACACTTTCTCAAATTATGTTTTTGCCCGGGTATATCCCACAGGAAAACTACATTTAATTGCAATAAATTATGTAGCTTATGTATTAATCCTGGGTGTCAGCTACCTCTATGCGAAATTTCATAATCTGATCGTGAAACGGTAACAAACAGACAAACCTTTGCATTTATAATGTTAGTTGGACGCCACCTGGGGTGATGAAAAACATGTGGGCTATATTAAATATGTCAAAATCGCTCGGTTTATCGCTCCATATTAAAAAATGGATTGCTCCAACTAAGCCGCAACCAACGGTAAAAAAATCAATACCGCAAATCCATACTTAAACAATTAAAATGCACGGTACGATCATGCAAATTAAATACAATTTGCGGCCGTGTGCATCGAACCTTGGATCGCGCGGTCACTGTTTAACCACCCGTCATTATTGCGGGCCTTGTCCACTAAATCACTCGGGCACACACTGGCTATTATTCGAAATATCTTGCATTTTCGCATAAAGCATCCGAGCTCTCAGGTAATTCTAGTAATGGTATATTATATTTTATAAGTCTGACAGTCTGGAAGTAACTGTAAGTAACATTCCTGTTTGTTTAGGGTTTGGAAATATTTTTCGCATTGCGGTGGCCAGTGATTTCCAGTCTTTTTGAACACAGCCCCTTTATCGGATTAAATCCTTGCGATCCCCTTGTTCTCTTGACTAAGTCTTCGGGATATCCCTAGCGGTCGAGACCCACGAATTGAAAAACATTAACGATTGGCTGATAAATGCAGTGGACTCTAGAGTATTGATTTATCAGCTTGAGATGATTATTTCTTGCTAGCAAACGCAATTATTCTGGCTTAACCTGAACCAGGCCAGGCTGAATCAAAAGAATTATAATTATAATTAGTAGACTCCGAAGTATTTGTCAGCTCGGGATAGTTAGTTCTTGCCAGTCGACGCAATTATGTAACCTTAATCTGAACCAGATTAGGCTGAAATCGAATTGCTACATATTTAGATGTAGCACTATGACTGATTTTGTAATATTATGTGTTGTAATAACTAGTTACTATCCAGGCGAATGAATATGAATAGGAAAAAAATCAATGGTCTTGTGATCTAACATAATTAAATTAGAATGAATTTTCTAGGTATCAAAGTTTCATTTACTATCTACAGATACTTTGTAACTTTGAGTTAATGAACGCAAACACGTCAATAGTTTAACTTGGGTTTATCTATGACCCCATCGCATTGTCGCTGCGTGTTGTGTGACAGTTCATTTGCATAGCGAAGGTCAGTTGTGTCGGCCATGACAGTACTGTTATCTAAGTTCAGACGTATGTCTATTAATACAATACATACATAATACATTAGTTTCTGAACAGTGAATGACTAAACAGTCAATGTATTTACTCACTTGTCTCTTTACTCCAACATACCTCAAAGAAAGCCAACGCAGAAGATGTGAAGTGCGTGGTGACCTGTTGGTAACGGACCAGACGCGGCTGCCAACATGTTCACGATGGTCGCAGGTTCGAATCCCAGGGCACACCTTTGGCTTTACGGATTCATGTGTATATTGATAATATATAATATATAATAACTCACCACGCACTAAAACGGTAAAGGAAAACATCGTGAGGAAGACTACATACCATAGCGTTCCATAAGAATTTCTATGGCATGTGAAATCCGCCAACCCACAACAGCTCAGCATGGTGGACTATGTGGCCACTCTCAATCGTACTCTCAATTATAGGGGAGGACCGTACCTGCAGTAAATGGGCTGATACAGCATAGTACAAAACCTCAAAGAACGCGTAGGTAATACTTTTGAAATTAGAGGTTTAAAGAGAACGAAATAAAACTTGGTTGGGGTATAGAAATTAGAAACTCCTCCTTACGTACATTAGAAGAACCGTTTGTTAGTAACCCCAGCTCCGCTAAAAATGAGAAATATTTTATTAATAACCAGAAGCCCGACCCATCTCCACCCGGGTGAAAATACACTTTTTTGAAAATATTTGAACGCTTATGTTCATCCGAATGGTAAAAGTATTTTTTCAAATCGGTCCAGTAGTTTCGAACAATCTAAACTTTCCTCTTTATAATATTAGTTTAGATTAGACTTTGAAATAAAATTCGAGACGTATTTTGCCTAAATAATGAACTAGAAGAATTCAATGAACTTTCTTTAATTATTCAGTTATTCAACAAAGCCGAACGGAATGTAGGAAACAAAACTATTTTAACAATGGTAGAGAAGTATAAAAAAAATCATTTTTTATTTATGGCAATTATATTACTTTTTTATGATGCTTGTATTTGGTATCAGATGTACGGACCAAAGCTATAACCAAACTATTATCAGTAAGTGTATCTATATCAGCCCATATACATCCCACTGTAGGGTAAAGGCCTCCTCTAAAATCGAGAATACGATTCACACTGGCTCAATGCGGGATGGCAATATCAGTAAATGATAAAAAAAAAAACTCATCGGGAACAACCTTCCGCTAATGTAATCGTCGGCAATAGTTTCCACACGGCGTACTTCACCGTACAGGCTATGGATATCGGTAGGCACTTCCACGGCTTCTTTCCATGGGATTATCGTAGCCATACGAAACGCGAGAGTTTATTGACATTAACAGCTGATTCCGGGGTCATAGCCCGTTCTTTTACATGTATGACACCATTATTATTTGTTATGGGACAAGTTGGTGAAGTGTCGCATTTTTTTTTTACAGAAATGACGGCAAAAATATACCAAATTTTTAACAAAACGGAAATTAAATTATCTATGTATTAAATAACATGAATTATACGAAAAATCTGGCTGAAATAAGACAACTTTTCTTCAGCCATATTTTCTTGCTTTCTTTTTAACTCTTGGCATCCTCTTGTGCACGGAGGTATTCCTGGCCAAAATTAGCCACAAATTACTCATGATCCATGTCATCGATAATTCAGGCCGGCATAATTGTGCCGAATGGCATGGGACTGCCGACTGATGCCCGATACTTTGCCTGGACAAAAGCAGAATCACTTATGCTCTGTCTCCTCATCTTCTCTCTCTCTTCAGCCACAGAGAGTTGACTGGTGACCATAGACATTAAAACTTGAAAAATAGCCACATGTTACAACAGCCTGTATAAAATAAAATGAACCCATTAATAAATCACCAATGTCCGGTGATAGGCGATCCACCCCGAGGAGCTACGCAGCGTATCGTGTGCATTAAACATTGCAATACAGGCTCGCAATCACGCTACCTAGATGCCTAGTACCTACCGCTTGTAAGCAATACGCTTCCGGGGATCTTGACGAGTGGTTAGGAATAGGTATAGGAGGTATATTTAGCCTCTTATTAAAATGAATTAACTAAACAAAGTTCGCCAAACAGCAGTAAATGCACTGTTGTGTTCCGGTTTCAAGAACATTTCAGCCAGAGTAACTAGTGGAGTTCTCCTACGGATCTCTTCATTTCTGATTCGATCTCGTAAGGAAACCCCGAGCATAGCCCTCTCCATAGCTCGTTGAGTGACTTTGAGCTTCCTAATAAGGCCCATAGTGAGAGGCCACGTCTCGGTGCCGTAAGTCATCACTGGCAACACACAACTATCGAAGACTTTCGATTTAAGGCACTGAGGTATAGCGACATAGCCCACCGGATTAGCAAGTTGAAGTGGCAATGGGCAGGGCACATAGCGCGGAGATCTGATGACCGATGGGGTCGGAAAGTGCTCGAATGGAGGCCGCGTAGCGGAAAGCGCAGCGTAGGACGTCCACCCACACGATGGTCTGACGACCTGGTAAAGGTCACGGGACGTCGCTGGATGCAGGCTGCCTCCAACAGGTCTCTGTGGAAATCATTGGGGGAGGCCTATATTCAGCAGTGGACTTCCTTTAGCTGATGGATGAACTAGTGGAGCTATTGACACTTAACATCTTATGTCTCAGTTTGACGAGCGCAGTAAATGCTAACAGCATTTGCTATCTAATTCATGGTGTTTAGTACTACTGTCTTTGAGCGGTCGTATCGCTTACCACCAGACGAATGGCATACTCTTCTCACCAAAAGAAAAATTAAAAATAGTTTTCTTTGCCTTCATAAATATTAGCAATGAAAATCTTCCACATATTAATAATTATGACGCAACCTATGCGCCCTGAAGATAAACGAGAATTACCCAGCCGGATTATACTCTATTCACATGTCTCCGACCTTTGCAAGGATCTGCATATTATATTGTGTGTAGCGGAATTATGCAGGTGAGGCCGTGTGCTTTGACGGAGATAACACAGTCTCTCCACGTTACATATGACTGTATTGTAGAATTTTGGAATTTAGCTGTGGATATTCTGAGGAAGTTAAGCTAAGTTCTGATTAATCCTGCACGAAAACCTATTTCAGCTTAGTACCTACGATCGAAGATATGTGTATTCTTGATCAAAACTTAGTGCACATAAACGCGTTTTGCCATATTAGGCAGAAATCTCCGGATAAAGTAATATTTTCCGATGGGTTAAATAATTTGCACAAATGGATTTACTATTTTTATTTTAAACAAAAACTGTTTTTATAAAAGATCAATTTGAATCACGTAAAACCTAATACAGCTTAACAATAACTTCGCATAAAGCAATAATTTATCGTAGATAAACTTAAAAAAACTAATACAGACTCGGGTGCCATATATTATATTGTTTTCATGATGTATGTACCTTTAAGATATTTTGTTAGCACCTATCAAATATTTACGTATGTTGTTGTGGCTAATAAACAAGTTTTCTTCTTTCTTTTTTCTTGCACAAGTTTAAACCACTTAAAGTCAACTTTTCATTTGCCGTAGATATTTAAACTACAAACACTATTTAGCAAGATATTACAAGGCGTCGGATAAATGAGGAGCGAGAAAGAAACACTATTACCATAATAAGTTTAGCTGGAAGGCGCGCGGTTAATTGCAGCCGCCGCAGTTACGCAGACCGCGGGGTCACGTACTGAATTACTCCGATTCTATCGTTTTACACCTAAGTATTTATAATGTATTGAAGATTGAAATAATGTATTGGTTGGTTCTCTGTGATATCCCGCAACGAGAGAAATGTTTGTGCGGCCACAAATATTTCTTTCGGGTCTGGATGTTTGTGAGACCGAAAAGTCTCTCGTAGTTCCTGATACCCACGACACAAGACTCGATCTTAGTGTGGGATCAGGACTATGTATGTGACTGTTGGGCATTATTTATTTATATTTTTTTATTTATTTGTGTAGTCAAATAATTATTACGTCATCGTTCAGTGCTAAAAAGACGCTGTTTAGTTATTATAAGGAGCGGTGTATTGGTTGTTGAGATTTAACGTATTGGTGGTTGGGTTTCTTTGCTATTTTTTGTAGCCGTACGGTTATCGCATTGTGATTCCTACCATTGTAGGGCCTCCTCTACAATCGAGAGTACGATTAAAGGGAGCTATGTACCAAATACAATATTTCCAAAAAAATAAACATTAACCTCAATCATACTTTACACCCAGTAACACAATTCCTGCTTATTTAATTAAGCGCCTAATTTGACCACGCCACGGCATCGCCACAAAATCGAACTTAAGCACGCGATTTGAACGATGTTATAGTTTCATTATATTAATACTAGGTTGTAAATAGTAATTGCTTTATTAGACTAACAAATATATTAAAGCAGTCCTTTCAGGCCAATTGTAATGTAATAAAGTAATCTTTACAAATTTACACTCTTTATTAAATAAAGCTGAAGAGTTAGTTTGTTGTGCAAGAATTATCTTAGAATTGTTCCAACTATATGTTCGAAATGAAAAAAAAAATATTGGATTGGTAATTTATATAGAAATGCATAGCTTTATAACATCACGCTAGGACTAATATGTTGGGTGTATTTATTTATTTAATATTAAATTTAACACAAAAGCGATAGCTTCTTCAGTGCAGCTTATGCAGAAACAACTACACTATCTGTATTTGTATACCGGGTATCTCAAGACTGCTACCGAAAACGAAGCCGGGTGGTAGTTTTAGTGGCTACAAACACAATGCAATTAAAAATTTCGCTTAGAAACGCGTCAATTGTTTTTTATGATTTTTTAAATATCGTCATTTTTGGGTGGTAAATCCATAGTTTTTGCTAAAATAATAATTTAAACTCTTTTATACCTTAGAG
This sequence comes from Hyles vespertilio, assembly GCA_009982885.2. NCBI lineage: Eukaryota > Metazoa > Arthropoda > Insecta > Lepidoptera > Sphingidae > Hyles > Hyles vespertilio. The sequence continues at coordinate 4,235,622 of CM042816.1, forward strand.
CATTTATAAATAAAAGGGTATATACTATTATTTTAGGAAAAAATGTATTTACCACCCAAATATGGCCATAGGAAAAAAATAACAAAAAAAATAATTGTCGCTTTTTTTTGCAACTTTTTCTGTTGCATTGTGTCTGAAGTCGCTTAAACTACCACCCAGCTTCGTTTTCGGTAGCAGTCTTGATATACCCTGTATGTATGAGCCCATATTAAGTCTCATTGTAAGGCACACTCGAGGGTACGATTGAGAGTGGTTAGGCCATATAGTCCGCCACGCTGGCCTAGTGTGAGTTAGCAGACTTTACATACCTTAGATATTCTTACAACTGGCTATAGTATGCATTTTTCTACACAATGGTCTCCTTCACCGCAATAGTGCGTGGTGATTGACTATCAATGGATAGTCTATATGAATTATATTTACCTACTGTCTGATGGCTTGTAATTTGAAGTAATTTTATTGCCTACATAAGCAATTATCTAGATGACTATTAAAACAATATAATTTTAATTAATGTGACAAAAAAGGACTTTCCTTCGAGTTTCGCACGGTGTCTGAAATCACTAGAAAATCGCTTCTTATCAAAGTTATCTTTAAGTGCATCAGCTATTTCTTAAGATATCCATGACGTCAGCCGCCAGAACGCTGACGTCGCCCCTTAAGTGAAATCTTTTAATAGAAACGTAATCTATAATCTGACGGGAGTGGGTGGAAGATTTGCGTCATTGCAAGCGTAGGTGCAGGGTCTATTATGGTAAAAAGTGATAATAGTATAGCATTTCTTTATAGACTGGTAGAAAGTGTTGAAAATAACCTCTTTGTTTATTCTGACGGCGTCTATATTGCATTCATTATTGAGTAAAGTGTCAGTGCGATTAACGATATATAAGGGTTTTGTGCTCTAAGAATAAATCTTTATTATGGTTTTCTGATGCCCACGACATAAACTGTGCAATAAGTGCGTGGTGGCCTGTTGGTAAACGGACTAAAAATCGGCTGCCAATATGTTTACGGTGGTCGCGGATTCGAATCCACCATACCATAGCGATTTATAAGAATTTCTATGGTATGTAAGTCCTCCAACCATCACTAGGCCAGGGTGGTGGACTATATGGCCTAACCACTCTCAATCGTACTCTCGATTGTAGAGTAGGCCCGTGCCCTGCAGTGGGACGTATATGGGCTGATACAGATACAGATTACACGACATAAAAGAGTTGTTTTTTGCTTTTATAACGTAGTATATTGTGATTATATTTTATGGTTGGTTAATTTTAGAGTTCCACCCAATTTCATTGTTGTTTGACTTGTAGTTCAACAACAAGAATATCAATTACTTGACTCATTTTCATACTTGTGTATTTTATTTTATACAAGTCACGGCATGAATAAATTGAGCTGCTGCGGTTAGCCTTTATACCCCCTACCATTTATACCTCAGGTGTTACTGCCTATCTATACAGTATTGTGTGTGTGTGTGTATTGTATACAGTATTGTATCCCACGGCTCCTTGGCCTTTTTAGGGCTCGTGTTTATCTCGCAGACGGCTGCCTAGTCCCTCACAAAGGTTGTCCGCCCACCGTCTCTTAGTTTGACCACCAACGTGGAGTAGGCGAGGAAGTCAAACGAGAGGTCGGAAGTTCGACTGCTGTGTTGAGAATAATGTTTGTGTGATTAAGGATTTTTATTTTTTATTTTCTGATATGGACCAAAAACACTTCTTTTGTTTTTGATATTAATAGCTTGGGAAACAAGAGTCTGTTCTTAATGATGGTGCTAAAATCGAATTTGATATTAATATGGCAACCCGATATACTACGATGAAAATGTTCAGATACTTGTTGTTTTTATTATTTGTTGTTATTTTAAATCCGAAAACAAACAAAAACCGTAGAAACGAAATAGATAGAAACACCTACTCCTAAGTATAAAATTATTCAACGAACACAAGGCCTTTTCAATAGTGTTGCAATAATTGTTTTGCTCGGTGGCGTAGTTGTACTAAGGTACGGTTACAAAGCTGAGGTCTCGGGTTCGTATCCCGGGTTGGGCACAGTGATATTGGATTTTTCTATTCATTATCAACCCAGAGTCAAGAATTTGTGCCCGATATGGCGATAGGCTCGCCACCTATAACATTGTGGGACGGAACATACAAGTCGAAATGTGGGTGTCCTGGCACCTCTGTCTACCCCTTCTGGGATATAGGCGTGAGTTTATGTATGTATGTCAATTGTCACATCGTACTCTTTTTGGCCAAGTTATAGAAATTATGTGACGGATTTTGGATTGAAACATTAATGAAAATAATATTTTCCACTAGGTTTGACGATAGATCATCAAATCATATTAATCATTAAGCTATATGTATAAAATTTACTTCAGGAACACTTCACTGAACATAATAGTACAATGTCTTATTTCCTCGCCAACAGCTGTATAAAGCACTGTTGCATTCCGGATTGAAGGACATTGTAGCCAGAGTAACTACTGTGCTTATTGAAACTTAAGACAACTTTTATGGTGTTGTTTTGTTATGGTACTGTCCATGAGCAGTCATATTGCTTACCATCATGCAAATGGCATGTTCATCTCACCATTAATTGCCATAAAATAGCAAAAAGACAACGTTGTAATGCTTCCTTATCAAGCCCTAGCAATTTTTGATCCTATGCTAACCCTCAAAATATCAAAAGGCCTCTTATTGATGTTATGCAAAGAATTCGTAGATAAGGTATTTTTAAAGGATTAGCGGATTATACAGGGTTATAATCCTCTAACATATGTAAAATTTTCACGTAAAAACGGAAGCGTGGCAGATTATTGTGATAACACTTTGATAAACTATTGATATAGTTTCGTGAAAAAATATTTATGTTTCATTGACATGGAACTCATCACTTTATTTTATTATTTGAATTTTACAATGTTTAACAGAGAAAAGAAAGTGAACGTAGATCTTTGATATTTAAAGGTACTCTAGTTTTAATAGAAGCCCGTAGACTCCCTAATAGAGTAAAATGTATAATTAATAATAGTAAATTGTAAGTGCAGAGTCGTACCACCCGCCTACAAGGTGGACAGGCGACCTGGTTAAGGTTGGAAGTCGCTGGATGCAGACCGCTCACTGGTCGATAATTGACTGATAGAGAGTGCCTTTGGCATTAAGTCCACCTATGTAGAATATAGTTGTATATAAAATTAAATAAATAAAAAATAAATAAATATTTCAGCCGCGGACTTATTGTGGCTGAAGGCAGACAGAGACTACAATCTATCTTATAATTGATATTAAACAAACAGTGTCTATTAAAAAATAATTAATGTTTTGTATTTGATGCGTTACTGTGTATGCGGTCAAAACTTGCAATTAATATCATTATGTCACCACTACTCGGTATTCAATATTCATAGGCAGTGGTTGCTTCTGCGGTTATCAGGTTAGCCGCATATACATATACTGGTATTGCTTACTGCTTCGCCCACGTGAATATTTTTTTTCCGAGATGAAAGATTCGCTGTATATTATTTTCAGGTAAAATAGTACACTATAACCTTAGTCGATACATGGGCTATCCAATATCAAACAATTTTACAATTCGAGCTAGTATTTCCTTAAAATAGCGTGTTCAAACAAACATATTCTTCCGATTTTATTTTATTTCATTTACTGGCGGTAGGTCTCTCATATGTGAGAGGCCGCCTGGGTGGGTACCACCGCAATGTCTACTTCTCCCGCCAAACAGCAGTTTAAATGCACTGTAGTATTTCGGATTGAAGAACATTGTAGCCAGACTAACTATTGGACATACTGAGACTTTACATCTTATGTTTCAGGAAAGCGAGCGCAGTGGAACGCCAAGCATTTTTTTGTATTCAAGGTGTTTGTTTTTGCTACTGTTTATGAGCGGTCGTATCGCTTACCCTCAGGCGAACGGCACGCTCGACTAGCCATTCATTGCAATAAAAAAAACATATATTCTTTGATTCTACTTCATGTCGTCGACGGATGTACCTGTAACTGCCAACTGTAGCTGGCATCAGTAAGAGATCAACATGCACCGGATTCTTATTTATCAACAATGTACCCAATTTCATAAATGTTAATAATTTAGGATAAACTTTATGGTATGATAAAAATTAGTGCAATAGATTGTGCTACTGAGTCTCAAGTCTCAACAAACTACTTCCGGCTTTGTATACTGAAAATAAAGTTGTAGCGATAGGAATTTCAATAATGACTTAAAAATTCAGTAATAGCTTATTTGTACCATATTTTATTTTACTGCAATAAATGGCGAGACGAGTATGCCGTACGCCTAATGGTAAACGAAACAACCGCTCATGAAATAAAGCAACGCTTGACATTCCACTGCGCTTGCCATCCTGATATATGTTGTGTACATTCCAAAATGTACAGTAGTCACTCTGGCTACAATTTACTTCAAACCGAAACACAACATAATTCGTCATCATCATCGTAATCATTTTCACATCAATAACCACAAATTATATTAAAATGTATCCGATGTCCATTCTCATAATGGGTTTGACGTTAGCAAGAATATTATTTGTGTCGCGTCCGGCCCTCTTAATTAATGGGGGTGACTCTGTGCCTCATGTATATTCATTTATCGAGTGACAGGTATTGGTGGTATTAAAATGTACAGGATGTATACAGTTGGGGCAGTTGATAAAACCAATCAAATGGGGAAAATGATCGTGAGTTTGAATTCTTTTTGATGTATTGGTGAATATGACAACTAAAGTTTGGAGCTCATTGTCTAACTGTGTTATTAAATTTAATAAAAATTAATTTGCCAAAACATAGTCACAAAAAGCAGAACATATCACAATAATGTACGCTGAAACTTCCGTTTGCTGAATTAGGTATAACCTCTATTTCAACAGAAATCAATGATAATTGAAAGAACAAAAATATTATAAACTATTAATGTAATTGTTAGTAAACAGAAAGCCTCTTCTTCTTGTACTAAACAATTAGAACATCTCTAAAGTTTGAAGGTGTTGTATTGTCGGTCTGTTTAGTTTCAAACAATATAACTGAAGTTTTTAATGACTTTTTGTGACCTACAGATATTTAATTTCCAACCCTGTTAGAATCAAAAATAAATAATTTTACACCTTATATCTGATCATCTGATCAGTATATGCGATTTACGATGTGAACCAGAGGCCACACAATTGTACACGAGTACACAGCCATTTGATATTTCACAGTGCTGAAAGAGGGTTACTAATTTGCGCGTGGGCAAATGCGGCGTGAAGTTGTCGTCAAATTATTATTTCCGGGGCACAGATATCAGAATTCAATCGGTTTGACATTCAATCTAGAACTAAAGTAAAACCATATCATTACTTTCAAAGCCTAGACTGTAAAACTGTATATTTATCACCCTAATTATACGACGATAGACAAAAAATAACAAAAAAAATAGTCGCAATTTTCGAAAATCTCCCACCCGGCTTCGTTTTCGATAGCAGTCTTGATATACCCTGTATGTATTTCACAGACCTGAAAAAGGATTACATATCTGCGCGTGGGCAAGTGCGACTAGAATTTGTCGTCAACTTTTTGTTTCCGGGGAACATATACAAACAATTTCTATCGATTTTAAATTCAATGTAGAACTAAAGTAAAACCCTGGCATTCGTTGTAAAACCTACAACATACTGAAAAGAGAATGTTAACAGAATGAATTTTACCAATTTATATATACCACTGCATTTAATAACCTCCGATTTATTTGACAGCCTTCGTGGCGCAGTTGGTTAGACGCCGGCTGTGAAACGGGAAGCCGCGGGTTCCATCCTCTCACTGAAACAAATATTTGTGTGAACCACAGGTGTTTTTTCGGGTCTGCGTGTTTATGAGACCGAAAAGTCTCTCGTAGTTATCATACCCACGACACAAGACTCTATCTTAATGTGGGGTCAGGACTATGTATGTGAGTGTTGGATGTATTTTTAATTTATCATGTGAGCTACAATCGAACCGAGCGTACACGAGTATATTTCACAGAACTGAAAGAGGGTTACTAATTTTCGCTGGGGCAAGTGCGACGAGAAATTGTCGTCAAATTGTCAGTTCCGGAGCGCTGATTGCTCCGTGCTCCCCCCTTCCGCTCTACGTGTTTGCCTATTTGCTGTTTATTCGATTACATTTTAACTGGAGTCGCAGATTAGAACGTTATCTTCTTGAGTGTGCGTTTTGATTGATACTTTTGTGGTACTTTGCGTAAATATCTTTAAATATTGACAATTTCTAGTGATAATATAATGTATAGCACGCTCCACATGGCGGAAAGCGCAGTGTAGTTTACCCATAAGGCGGATAGACAATCTGGTAAAGGTCACGGGGCGTCGCTGGATGCAGGCTGTCTCCAACAGGTTACGGTGGAAATCGTTGGGGGAGGCCTATGTTCAGCAGTGGACTTCCTTTGGCTGATGGATGGATAGATATATGGTAAATGTACCGCAGACCGAATAGGGTAGCCATCACATAAAACCATGTATCATGGAGAAAAATTTACAGGCCTTTCCAAATCAGATATAGCCAGTTAGTAATAACTTAGACACAAAAGCAGGTTTTAGACGATTTTAAATATCAATAAGAATAACCGGTCAGTATTATACATAACTACCATCAGCATTATATAATATTATGTGTATAATTTTAATATGAACCAAGGAAGATATTAACATTTTTCACTTTATAATTCTGCATCCCGATATCACAGTAACAGCTTTATAATATCACCATAAAATCAATCAACGTCTCCTAACTGGTTGATAAAGCTCGAAAGACACCTATGTTATGTGTCATAAACTACAGTCCATTTTAATGATCCATAAAAATATCCGAGGCTTGTTTAAAAACAGTAAAAATTCTTTACTACCCTGTTTAGTAGGGGTCATAGCTGTTAAACAAACACTGACGTAATTTCTGAACAAATTTGAACCATATTTAAATCGTCAACGATTTATTGGGTGCGGTTCAAACTGTGGTAACTGAGGTCGCAATTTCAGGTTAAAACATCGCCATTAATTACCGCCAGATTTTCGTAGGTGAAGTTTAAAACGTAGGTATTGTTTGAATTTTATCTAGTAAATTTAATGTATTAACATCTACCAAACCCCCTGCATCGAAGAAGATTTAACCTAATCACCACCAGTTTACCATCATCTCTGAAGTCTGCTGCTTTCAAACATCTCCATATTGGGCTATTGGCTAATAGGTACTCGTCTACTATACCAGATACTAGATACATAGTTACTCTCCCCCACTTGACATTAGATAAAGCAAAATATAGTTATTCGCGCTGACAATGCAATTGACCTTACCTAGCAAAAGGATCATAAATTGATAACAATAATATTCAGATCACACCACATAAAACTTTAGCATAAAACCGTACATAAATCTTCAAACAGATTGCCCTCCTAACTCTGCAGAAGTTACGAGAGAATTTTCAAGTTTAATTTTGGTCTGACGTCACCGCCCCGGGCGATTGAAGGGCGTGAAGATATAATTTCCATCGAACAGGGAGATGAGAGTCTGCTAGGTAAAGATATTACGCACTTCAGAAATGAGGGTAAGAATGTACTTCGTCTTGTGTAGGGTAATTGGAAGCGTTTCATTGAGCACCCGTTGGAAATTTTGACAGGTTGAGGATATTTTTGTTAGCTATTATTAAATATTAGAAATTAAGGTCATGATTCTCGCCTTTTAGACTTATTTAAAAGTACTCATGAATTGATTGTCGCTGGAATGAGTAAGTTGGTCTATCTTCCTTGTGGTAGCAACGAAGAAACAGATCGAGATGATTTTATAAGAGGGCGGTAAGTTATTGGTTATTTAAATGTAAGAAATAAAAACAGAGTTATGTTTTAGTATCACAAAAATGTGCTCTTAATGATTGAATTTTAATTTTAATAATATCTACTAGTTAAAAAATCCTTAAATTCTCTACAGTTCTCTGTGTGTGTCGGTGATTCTAAAATTCCAGCATATTAAACAGCAATTATCCTACAACAACATCGCCAAACTTGTGGAGCGTGTAAAAAGGGCTCGGACACAGGCTCGGACAAAAACTCAACAATCAGTATGTAAATACATTGCAAAGTCAAAGGGTCATGAGCACCTAGATTATTTCGTAGAGTTTAGATTAAATGGTAATTAAACTTTGCTCCGGTTTGTTGTAGGATGATTGTCTTATGGAAATGTTTTATATTAACAAAGAGTTGAAAGACATGTGATTTGTTATAAATATGTGTTTTTATTCATATGTGTATTTAACTGTATGTATATCAATTTTATTTATTTCCCTTATTTCCAAATTTCAGTACTGGTCTTAGGGCCTCCCTCTCCACTTTTATTCCACTCCTTATTTCAAATGATTTAAAAAAAATCAAACAACGAATATGAAATGAAAATAGTTTATTGAATCCATTAAAATGTTTAACATAATTTAGATTAAGTAATTTTTTGATCTACCACTCGGTTCAGAAAGCGGTTTTTACTAGAGAATAATGGGCAAGAAACTCTAGTGTTGCTCTTTTCAAAAATAGTTTACAATATAGTGATTGTTACAAAAGTTACAAGTTGGTTTTAAATCAGGGCAGTTCATTAATAATTTGTTATAATTTCTATGTAATTAATTTTCGCGAGTTAAAATGAACATTATTATGATTATCTGGAAAAAAATCTCGTCTTATCCACCACGCAAGGCAAACCTCTGGAAATAGCCGATACATTTTTAGAGCACAGTAAATATTGGACCAGTATGTGCACATTGAGTAAGTATACACCACAGATGTCCCCATAAATAAAGACTAATGCACGCGCACGTATGCGACACCTAATCATATGTAAATATGCATAACTGTTCTTTACATTACATCAAATAAACTTAATGCTTTTATAACAATCGCTTGCATTCAATCTGTTTTTTAGATAATACTACAAGCAATACGAAAGAAAAAAAATGGGACGCAGGACGAATTCTAAATAAGATGTTGATTGGCGTACGCCAATTGAATCAAATTGATAGTTTACAGTCTAGTCTAGTAAAAGTTCCAACAAACACCTTTGTTGCTGGCATTAATATCCCGCAAAACATTTAAAGTCCGCCAACCCGCACTAGGCCAGCGTGGTGGACTATATGGCCTAACCACTCTCAATCGTAATCTCGATTGTAGAGGAGGACCATGCCCTGCAGTTGAACGTATACGGGCTGTAACAATACACATTTAAGCAAGTTTTGGACGTCCAGCCTCTATAAATAGGTGGGTAGACCGTCGAATGTCGCTGGATACCGACTGACCCAATAAAAAATCCACATCATGATGGAAATCTTTGGTGGAGGTCTATTCTACATTCTACGTGGGGCCATAGATGTTGATGATGTTCATATATTATGAACATCATCAACTCATCACCATCATCATCTCAGCCACAGAGAGTCTACTGCTGAACATAGGCCTCCCCCAAACAACAAAAATGATCAAAACAGCTCAGGCGAAATTTATCAATTCGAATTTCGTTGCAAAGTGCAAAATCGATGAATGAAATCATAAACTATAGGACATAGAAAACCAAATTCCCCTAGTTTTATGCGTAACCTAACGTCTGAAGCTTTTCAAGAGTAGAATTTGTAGAATAATACCAAGAACCGTAATCATACCACGAATGAAATAATTTTGGTCATGGCAATTACTACTACAATATACACGACACATAATGCCATGGAATAGCACTATAAACCCACTAAATTGGTCCACAAATCCCTTTGAAATCCAACGATCTGTAACTCCTCGTAACACAGTTACGTACTGTCCAATGCTGAAGTAATGACGTCGATTACAGAATAAGTACTGACCTTGCGAGATGCATTCGATAATCTGCAGATCTTACCGCGGTTCGGCGATCAGGGCTAACGGTATGTGTGGACGCGCATAGACTCTCTAATAACAGTACCGAATTATTTGTTTTAATACCTATTACACGGGTGCCTCGAAGAATAGTAATTTGGTTTTTAGTCATATAATTTTTTTGGGTTTTAATTTGACATTTCTATATTGGTTCCAAAGTTTTGAATATGATTTCAAACACAAAAAAGACAAGAGGCTGGTTTTGATTGTAAATATTAAAAATTTGAGAGCGTAGCTCAAAGAAGAATCCAGTTGGGCTGGGCAGCATTTGGAAAACTTCATCGGGTCTTTTCGTCGCCTATACCGCCAAGCCTGAATACGAAAGTCTTCAATGAGTACGTCCTACCCGTCATGACATGATCATCCATCCATCAGCCAAAGGAAGTCCACTGCTGAACATAGGACTCCCCCAATGATTTCCACAGTGACCTGTTGGAGGCAGCCTGCATCCAGCGATGTCCCGCGACCTTTACCAGGTCGTCTACCACCTTGTGGGTGGACGTCCTACACTGCGTTTTCCGCTATGTGGCCTCCATTCGAGAAGTTTCCTTCTCGATCGGCTATCAGTTCTCCGCGCTATATGCCCATACATGACATGATGACAATTATTAAAACTCATCACTCATCCTTTCTGATTAAATTAATAATCTCTTATGATGGAAAATAAGCTCTTATCCTATAGTTAAACAGTTATCGATTTAAAGTGGAATTTAAAATATTCACGCAACAGATAGGTATGTAAAAAATTATGCCAACCCATGTGACCGAAAAAAAGACCTAGTAAACACTGTTTCGCATATTATTACAAGGGTCTTAGGACTTAGGCATAACTCCAAACGTCGCACCATCTGCGCTCGTGTTCTATAGTCTATGTACACAGTCAAAGTATCCATTGGCTAACTGTACCGAGTTGCGCGTTGTCTTGTCTCTGGCCGGCGTGATAAGCCTCGATGTAGCCGGCGTCCCGAGATTAACTCGGAACACGGACAAGACGGTTCAAGTGTTGGCAAACTTGTCCGGGGAAAGGTGAGGGATAACAATGACAATGACAAATGAACAGATTAACTTTAACGCCATTTGCATTTTGAACGTGAGGGTTTTAAATTGTTATGGATTGTATTTTAGATATCGGGCTGTGAAAGTAGATGTTAGATGTTTTGTAAAATAAAATAATTTTGTAAGATAGCTCGGTTTTTATTTTGTACTAGTATTGTCACGTCTTCGCCTGCATGAAAATGTTTTTGCAGAATAAAAGTCGTAATACTCAAATTATATTTCCCAGGATATAAAATATTTTTTAACCTTCCTCCACAAATTAACTATCTCGCATTCAAATATTTTTTCAATTCGAACCAGTAGTAACTGAGATTAGCGCGTTCAAATAAACAAACCCTTCTGCTTTATAATTTAGATTAGATTTAATTTACTACATATCTACTGTATTATTATATTTTCGTACCACTCTTGTTTTCAGCCATTGTGAGTCCGATAATCTTCCACAGCGACAAGATGGAAGTAACCTGCATTCATCATGTTCTCCTCAAGGCAGGCAGTGACTTTGTTTTGCTGGATGGTGGACCCTTGGCACTGCGATGGTATAAGGGCAGTGGTAGCCGCTTACCATCAGGCGGGCCGCTAGCTCGTCTGCCTATACCTTCGATCAAATATACACTAGATACAACATGAGCGCTTAGAAAATGGCACCAAAAAAGAGTGCTTTAAGCACTCTTTCGCCTTCAGTCACGCACCGACCGTTGCTTCTAAAACGTCGTAGAACTTTAGACAATATTATGTGAGAAGCTACTTTAAGCTCCAGGAATAAGGTGGAATTTATGTTAATATATTTGGAATATGTGAACAAAACAAAACAAAAACAAAACAAAAAGATGTTTACTTTTTTTTTTGTTTCAATGCATCGGTGCCACTTTTTAACAGAACATTTACAGGGAACTGTGTATCTAGTGTATATTCGGTCGAAGGCCTATACCACTAATAAAAAATCGACTTCCTGTAACTTTTATTACTGTCCAACTGTATCATTACACTCGTATCCCAAAAAGGGTTGGCATACGTGCGACGTAGCGGCCGTATCTTTATCGGATACAAATCTAACAGACTTGGGAAAATTCTGTTTCTCTAATGATGAGAAATACACGCTATGTTTGAACTACGTATTTAACCTATCACAGCAAGGCTATTGCCGTTAATACGTTGACTAATTAGGCATATAAAATTATAGTTAACATATCGCACCTTTAGAATTAGAGTGACCTAAATAAAAAAGGAAGACCTTAGCACTATGCTCGAAGACCTTAATCGAGTCTTCCAAAAGGTGGGTCTTAAAATGAACATGGATAAAACGAAGATCATGTCGAATATCCATGTTGTGCCCACCCCCATTGGAGTTGGGGGCTCGACTCTCGAAGTTGTAGACGAATATGTCTATTTAGGACAAGTGGTCCGGTTAGGCAGGTCCAACTTCGAGAGAGAGATCAATCGTCGAATCCAACTCGGTTGGGCAGCGTTCGCGAAACTTCGCGACGTCTTCTCGAAATACCAATACCTCAGTACCTAAAATCGAAAGTCTTCAATAGTTGTGTGTTACCAGTGATGACATACGGCAGCGAGACGTGGCCTCTCACTGGGGGCCTCATTTAAATGGCCCAAAGTCACTCAACGAGCCATCGAGCGGGCTATGCTCGGAGTTTCCCTACGAGATCGAATCAGAAATGAGGAGATCCGTAAGAGAACCAAGGTTACCGACATAGCCCATAGGATTGGCAAGTTGAAGTGGCAGTGGGCCGGGCACATAGCTCGTAGAACCGATGGCCGTTGGGGCCGAAAGGTTCTCGAGTGGAGGCCACGTACAGGCAAGCGAAATGTCGGACGCCCGCCTACAAGGTGGACGGACGATCTGACTAAGGTCGCAGGAAGTCGCTGGATGCAGGCCGCTTCCAACAGGTCATTGTGGAGATCCTTGGGGAGGCCTATGTTCAGCAGTGGACTTCCTGTGGCTGATATGATGATGATGATGATGAAATAAAAAATCTTATTTTTTGGGAAACGTTTATTAACGATTTGTAACCACAGTTTGTAACATAAGAAATTTTGTACTTACGGAAGTTACATCTAGAAGACCATTAATACATCTTTCTACCTTTCATGCGTCCATAGGTCCTTCTTTAATAACGGGTCGACAAGCCATTTTGAACCAAAACATGATTAAAATCCAAAGTCATTTTTTTGGATTAGGTCACTCTAATTCTAAAGGTGCGATACTTAAAATTAAACCAACTTTACCTTTAAGAAAATTATTCTGGCACCCTAAAATAGTACATAATAGTAAATTAATACATGCTTTAAGGTTAACGTGCTTTTCAACCGACTTAAAAAATTGGAGGTTGTCAAATCGACTGTATGTTATTTTTTATTCAAATATACTTAAATGCATACGGTCTTATTCATTGGCGGCTTATAAAACAATTTTAGTCATCGAAAGTTTTGTCTCTTTTTGAACGACTTTTGAATTCAATTTGTACGAATAAAACGAAACATTCTATAACTAAAATAGATTAATTAATCTCTCTATGAATAAGGCGGGTAACATACATACATACATACATACACAAACATGTGTACATACATATCAATATGTATTCACAATAGCAGTAATCCTAAGCTCGCACAGAATACGAAATCATTATTTTCGTCTCAGCTAGGCTTGTATTCTTTTAAGGTGCGTTCAAAAATAAACATAATAGAACATATCACTAAATAAAGGTAGGTCCACACGCGACCCCAAACTGTGTCAGCAACATGCACGGAATGTTTGCGGTTATAAAATATTCCGCACACGAGCGGCAAATACCTTCGCTGTCAATGAACGAATAAAATAAATAAACTCTTCAATACACACGACCGTTCTTTTCGTTCGGTCTCGATCGCAATACTTCATGCTAGTTTTTGTGGAGTTCTCATATCGTTTTATGTAGGGCGTACGATATTGACATCGAGATGTGTGAATGAATTATACCCGGCTTACATCGATGTTCTGAAAGCTTGGATTAAATAAATATTTGTGTGGACAGCAGCTGGGGTAGCATATGCATTTTTTTTAAAGTATTGTTTTTATCCCGGCAAATCTTTAGAGTACCTATTCTTCCTATCTTACTAGCCTAGACTAGCCCAAGTATCTTAGAAATAGATGTTCACTTCGATCTGAATTCAAGAAATCATATCGACGGCGTAATATCGGCCACTACAAACAGGGTTGGAATATTAAAACGCAGATTTTTCCCGTCCCGTTCTGCTGTTTATATGAATGGTAAATCGCAGGCACGATCCGGTATTAAATTTATTACGTATTAAAAGATCGTACTGGAGACGGGAAACGTTTTGCAAGCGACATTTCATATCTACGTGTAGAACCTTCATAGCGTTCTCTTACGTAATTAAATTAAACTAATTAAATTATATGACGCCGTTATTACGAAATCCCTTTGGTTACCCCTCACCTATATACAATGCATTATATATCACGTATTTAACACAATGCTTTAGACTCTAGTTAGGTAATCATTTAAATAGTGTTACATTCTCACGCATAGTCTCGGCCGGCGCAATAAATCGATGCAATCGCCTTCGATTCCCAGCGCGGTACTTTAACTGGAACACTGGGGATCACGTGTGGAATTTTTCTCATCGTTAAAATGGAAATTGCTGTTTGAAATTGGAATTTATTTTTCAATTTTGAAACGAAAGATTTACTGTGTCAGACCTTTGCCAATTTGTATGTAAGTATTTAAAGTTAACTTTCGTACATATTTGATGATTTTTCTTTTAAATTACATAACACATAATCAGCATGAACCTTTCTAAGTTTGATACTCATCAAAAATAATTATTTCGTCGGTTGACAATAGTTAATTAAGACAGAAATTCTCAATTTACTTTTCAAGGCATTTATTATTGAAAGGATATTCCACAAGGTATACAAATTAACGTATCAATATATCGAAGTAATCGATCAGCGTGTTACCTCAGTTATAGGTAATTACAAGAAGCTAAATTTTAGCTTTTGTACTTTGCTTTTTGCTACGGCTTACAAAAGAATGTTATGGTAATGTAGAGTCTACACATTATTCTATTAACTATAACAGCGATATTCCAGCTCATATACATACGTCCTACTGGAGGACATGGACTCCACCTCCACTTTAATGGAGACTACGATAGTTCGATGTATTTTATTTATATACATAAATAAGGTCATGCCTCTTTCCCTAAAGGGGTGAGAGGTGCTACGAGGACATCCACATTTCGCCTTGTATTTTCCGTCCCACGATGTGATAGGGGGCGAAACTATCACAATATCGGGCACAAATTCCAACAAAAAATCCAATGTCTGCTGTAATGTTTGCCAGACCCGCGATTCAAACTCGAGACCTTTTTAACCGTATCGTAGTACAACAACGACACCGAAGCGTTCGTATTTACTCATATCTCCATTTTCCAACCATTAGGCCGTTTGTCCACCGCCGCCGTCACCGGACCGTCACCGAGAACGAGATTATATTTTATTGCCGAGTTTAAGATGACGTGACAGCGATCGTTTGTCCACCGCGCCGATAAATCGGTGGCTCAGTTCCACTCAGTTCTAGAGCTTTGTCATACGCGGTAGTCGCGTTTTCCTTTTTGATATAAATAAAACCAACTAGAAGGATGGCTAGTTTTAACGTAAGTTGGATGGCTAGTTTTAAGTAGTTGTAACGTATAGTAAGGCGTAGGCGATTAAAATAATTTTGGACTCTGCTACTCCAATTAATGCATAAATATCGTATTTGAATTTCATTAGTCCTTTTGTTGACAAATTTTATGATAGACATAACTAAACCGGGCGACGGTACTGTGTGGACAAGAACAAACGTGTTTTGTATTGCCGGCATATCGGCCCGTCATAAAACGTGCCGAGTTCTAGCGGTCACGCCGAAGTACTCGAAACATCGGCGGCCGGGATGACGGTTCTCGGGTGACGGTGGCGGTGGACAAACGGCCTTATAATATTATGCATTTTACGAAACCCGATGTAGTCGATAAAACATACAATAAATTAAGCTTACAACATTAAACCTTAGGATTATCTTGATTTATACAACCGTGACACAATAGTTCACGATTAACACATCAACCCCGAATCGAAAATTATGAGTAGATTCATACAAAATACGAGTTCTATTTCTTATTCAATGTACTTAGGTCATGAAGCATATAGTATATGATTAACTTTAGTAGTAAGTAGGTCATTATAACACAAATATTATGTATGTATATATATATAATATTTATTTTTATAATTTTATAATGACCTACTTACTACTATATTAAAGCTTAGGATATTAGGTAATATTTCTTGACATGTAACGTAACATATTTTTTTGTTTTACGTAAATAAAATTGTTTTAATGGAGAGACAAAGCATTCGCTGCGCTCTGCATACCTTTATTAATAAATTGACAAGAATTTTCACAGAGGTGCAGGTATGTGATATTTATCAGCGCGTATTAGATCAGTGCAGCGTGATGTTTAAAAGCAGTAATCTTTATTTTGTTTATGTCTTAGATCACTGGTAAAGACTTTTAGTATTTGGTAGACCGTCTTACCTACTTTATATTACATTTTTGGAAATTGCTAAAATCAATTTTGTGACTGGCTGTGGTGGTAGTTTATATAAAAAAATTTAAGATATGGCGTGCTAGAACTAGATCTACATTCTCATATAGGTACTTGATTGTATTGGTGATCAACAATCGGAGTTCCCTAATTATATTCTCCGCTGACACAAATCCCCTGCTGGTTATCGTCGACCTCTAGAGGTCAATATAGATTATAGACCACGTTACGCATCAACGATCCTATGCCTGACCTCACCAAAACGAGCATATAAATAAACAACAATTTAATTCGAACTAAGAACTGGCGTGAATTGCAACTATACAGGGTATATCAAGACTGCCACCGAAAACGAAACCGGGTGGTAGTTTAAGCGACTTCAGACACAATGCAATAGAAAAAGTTGCAAAAAAAAAGCGACAAATTTTTTTTTGTTATTTTTTTCCTATGGCCATATTTGGGTGGTAAATACATTTTTTCCTAAAATAATAGTGTATACCCTTTTATTTATAAATACTCTAAGGTATAAAAGAGTTTAAATTATTATTTTAGCAAAAACTATGGATTTACCACCCAAAAATGACGATATTTAAAAAATCATAAAAATTAATTGTCGCGTTTCTATGCGAAATTTTTAATTGCATTGTGTTTGTAGCCACTAAAACTACCACCCGGCTTCGTTTTCGGTAGCAGTCTTGAGATACCCGGTATAGCACATTTAAAGGCGTAGTACTAATAATAGATAATACTCCTTCTAAATTTCTTACACAACTTTCTTCGGCACCGATATTTAAAATCATAACCGTCATTACGCATAATGTGGCTATGATCGCCGCTCTTTTACGAGATAGACTGCGGCAAGAACTTCACTTACACACAACGCAAGAAAATGCATGCGTGAATGAATAAGGGAAACTGGCAGAGATAACCGGACGCAATGGAGCACATATCGAACTTACAGAAACAACACAAGCTGTTATCAATCTTACTTCACCAGCATAAGGTTGCAAACCCCCCACCTATCTCCGTCCGAGATATCTGAAGTTTACCTTTCTCACAGCGCCGCCAATTATTTTGACAAACAAACGAAAGTAGGTGACTCGCTGGAACAAAAGCTTCACTATTCCGTTATAAATATTTAAGTAACAACTACGCAATAATTTCCCATTTTCCTTATGACCGGAGATTTTGATCGCATGTAGGCCGGTATAGTGTATACATGCCCTAGTACCGCGTCATTCGTTCGCAGCGGCGCGGCATTCCGGTCTATCATTCGTTTCGTACTTCAGAGTTCAGTCGTGGGTGATAACCGCGCTGTGGCTGACGTGTGTGAGTCCGTTCCGTATTCCCGCGCAATCGTACGAAAGCGTTAATTGAATTTAAGTGATTAAAACTGAGATTGTGTTGTGTTGTACGTGTCGTTGAATAGTTTTGTGTTGTTGCTATAGATTTGATGTGAGTGAGTGAAGAACGAATTTATTCTGTGCCCTCCTAGCTCGGATTATTCTTTCGTTGGGTTTTTGTGGTGAGTACTAAGTACGAGATGAAGTAACATTTTTATTTCAATGTTAATGGCACGTTTTTATTTATCATTGTTAATTTAATGCACGTGTGTTGTTATCGGTGTAAGTAGTATTGATTTACTGTGAAGTGTTGTTAATTGATTCTGCAGCAATTTTGCGTGGGTAGAAATACTTTTTATAATCAATTTTATCATAAAGTTGTAGCGGTGATTAAAAATTCTTATCGAAAGTAAACTAAAATGTGAAAAATTGAATGCAATACAATTTGTTTTGCGAATATTTTACAGCTAATATATATACATTTATATTATAGATATCTCCATAAATGTGTAAATAGTAATTGGTATTAATAAATTCACCGACACAACCAGGCCAGGACCAAGTAAAGTTAAGTTTATTTATAACTTACAACCGCGTTGATTGATTTATAATGTTGTAATATTTCTATAAATAATTCTATTGATCACTAAGTAGTTAGATTTAAAATGTCATAAATAAATAAATGATTCTTCCATTCTATATTCTATAGTTACTTTGATCGAAACTTTTAAGGCTTCTAAGCGTTTAATGCATTCCTTCGTAAAGCCGTAGCGTTTTTCCTTGACAACTATACGTACGTAATATATATAATATAAAAGTAGAATTACCTTTTGTTATATATTGCCAAACAGGATTACTAAAATTGTTAAGCGATTGAATAAAATAGAAAATGTTTTAGGTCAAGTTGAAACAAATTGAAGTCAATCTGTTAGCAGTTATTTAGGTGCTAATTTATCATCAATTTCACTACTTAGTACTTTCCATCACAGGTAGTAACTGAATTAATATTTATTGTATTTTATGTCGTATTTTTGCATTCTCTCAACCAAGCGTTTCGGGCTAGTCTTATGCACCTCAGCGAAAATTCTAGAACGTACATACAAAACCTGTTTTAATCTGAGCTATGTTAAAGTGATAAAAATAATACAAGGAAGCATTATCGAGTTTTGCAATGGTACACCCACAAGATATAATTTATTATAAGTTATTTCGTCATGAATTTAAAACGTGGTTAAATATTTAATCATTGAGAAAGAGTGCGAAATTGGTTTTTATATATTGCCCACTCGAGTAAAAAAATAAAGATAAGTACGTAACTTCACGCCTGTATCTGAAAAGACGTAAGCTAAGGTGTTAGTTGTCACTATTGCCACTAGGTTTCAAAACTTATTTTCATCCCAAAATATGGATCAAGCGTGTTGTTATAAGGCCCAAATTTTAAATAAATCGTGTACTTATCTTTATTATAGCTTGAATTTACTTATCTTTGTATCTATAAACATTTACTTATAATGACAAAAAATCTCATTATGTACTTTCCAAATTATAGAACTCATTATGGGCTAGGAAAGGAGCTCGGGACCTCACGATTCACAACCACTACAGATATATACTACCACTACTTCAAATATTGAACTTATTTAAAACAACAGTAATGCTTTACTTTTAGCTCACACAATAGGTCCCATTTATATGTAATAATGAATTCTGTGTGCTTTACAGCTGGCTTCTCCGGCTGTAAAAGTCTCTTTGTGAGGTTATTTACCTCTTTAGTTCAATATTTTGTCACCCGCTTTGCACGGAAGGAAGTGGAAATTATTTATTTCCAACTCCTCCTATTGATTTAACTTTCTGATTAATTTCGTTGCGGGTTAAAGACAAGTTAGACATTCCCGGAGACTCGCAATTCAATGCTCGGTGTCATTACATTGCGTGCCACTGTTGGTCCTGGCTTACAGGAGTTGCCACTGCGGGTGTGAGGGCGGGACAGTCTCCAGATAATGCTTTACAATTTGACTGTATTCCTTACAATCATCAATTCCCATCTTCGATGTTGTCACTCGATGTTTATCTACCAAAGTACTTAATATACTTACACAATATCGATTAGATATAACAGCGCCTTTATCTGGGATTAACGAAAAAATGTAAATTATTATTTAATTGTAGCTTCTATTTGCCACTATCAGTACTCTTCACCAATTTCGCTTTTCGGCCCTTGATAACGATAAGAACAATACATATATCATATTACGCACATGATTAAAGCATTTATCAATTAAATCTCAAAAGAGCGCCATCTGTTGGAATCGTAATGAAAACATAAGTTGACTACAAATCAGGGATGTTGCGAATATTCGAATCCGCATCCGCAAATGCGGAGCTTCCGCATAGATTTGAACATCTGCATCCGCATCTGCATCCGCAATAATCGATGCGAATATTTATGCGGATGCGGATGTAATACAAAATGAGACAAGACAGAAATTTGACGGTGCTGGCGAATGGCGCGTGCCGTTCGCACGTGACATTGACCAATGGGAGCGAAAGAAATAGTGACATGATCCGACGCATTTGTTCTTGCTATGATGTTAGATTCTTCTAGTGAAAATGAGAGTCGAGAAATACCAGAAAATGGTAGCACTGAAGCTGTACTCCAAAAATAATTTCTTTCTTAGCTCATTAAAAAAGAGTCTATGTGGATGAAAATCCTCTTAAGTGGTGTTTATCGAGATATTATTGCCGATAGCACACAGATTTCTATCTACTCCACTAAGTAACCTAGCGAACAATTATTTGCAACGTGGGTTTAATTTACGAACCTCTTCCTAACCGCCTTGTTATCAGAAAAGGCGGCGCGGCGTTATACTTAGTAAATGAAACGGTGTTCTTTTGCGAGCTCTTGCTACTCAAAACGAAGGTAATGCATTTATTTATCAATAGAGAAGATAGCTAGAACCTTGCACAAGCATGGGATCAAATTCTACACTTAATTATATCGGAACCCAAAAAGACCAACTGCCCGAGATCAAGAGACGTGAGCTTCTTCTGCGTAGGCCGAAATGCAAAAACAGATTAACGTTTTAAATTAACTTTTTAATTTAATAATTGTAAATTACAGGTAGTTAAATTCCGCCCCGTGACCATGAATCCTTTAAAGTAATCGAAATATTGGGAAGTTAAAAATATAAAAAATTAACATAGATAAATCGATAAACTATTAGGAAGCGATTAAATCCGTAAATAATAGTTTAATTTTCATTCATTCATATATACTATATTTATATAAGATCTTAAACATCCACATCCGCATCCGCATCCGCGGATGTGAAAAAATCGACATCCGCAACATCCCTACTTCAAATTGCCCGCGGTTTGCCCCGCGTGAAAAAGTTTTTCCGGGATACAATTCCCACCTCACAATTTTCCAGGACAAAATTACGCTTTAGCCAGCGGAGCATTGAATACAAGAATTTCAAAGTAATTTTCAAATTAAATCAGTATTTCTGATAATAGCGCGTTCATGCTTGCTCTGGCCAATCAACCCTCAATCTAAGATCTAAAAACTCCATCACCCAATTTGAGCAAACGAGTATTTTCCTTTAATATGTGGGTGTATTCGGATGAAAACACCCACATACTGTTATTTCTCACTTTACCATTACAGTTAAATATTAATAAATCCGCTTTTAGTTCCAGTACCTGGAATTTCATAAAATCTATCATATAGAAAACATGATATTCATAGAATACAACAGCGTAAAATCATTCCTCACTTTAAATATTATAATTCCGGCTAAAGCAAACATTTCAAAATAAATATTATTTTCAGATAACATTTATTGAATATTCGTTACGTCTTCTGGTAATCAATAAAACCCAAATAGTACTTCAACAAAATTCATTTCGCAATCCAACAAATCATATAAGAGAGTATTCGAGTGTATTCCCGCGTCGTGTCGTAGCTTATAAGACATTTATAAAACTGCAATGCACGCCCGCTGAAATCGATAAGTCGATTCCGTATAAGGCGGTGGGAATTGGCTTGGCTTGAATAAAAAATAACAAGCGCCACCTCTTCGTATATGGGCAATTTTTAATAAGTATTTGACGTCTATCTGTATTACCATAAGTTTTAAAAGCATCTGTTTAAGTACACTTATTAATTTTATTATTATCAGCCGTTAGATTCCCTCTACAGAGCAAAGGCTCCCCTCTTTGCTTCTAGATTGTGCGATCTTGCGCGATTTCAGGCCAACCCTGAAGAATCCTGTCGATTTCATCTCCTATACTTATATTACACATAAGAACTATACAGGTTATATGAAGACTGCTACTGAAAACGAAGCCGGGTGGTAGTTTAGTGACTTCAGACACAATGCAACTAAATTTTGTGCAAAAAATTGTAACAATTTTTTTTTGTTATTTTTCTATCGTCGTATTAGGGTTGTAAATACATAGTTTTTCTTCTTTAATAATAGTGTGCATCCTTGTATTTTTAAATAAGCTATGGTACATAAGGCTTTAAATTATTATTTTAGCAAAAACTATGGATTTACCACACAAACTTGACGATATTTAAAAAATAATAATAAAAAAAAAATTCGCGTTTCTTTGCGAAATTTTTAGTCAGATTGTGTTTGTAGTCACTAAAACTACCACCCGGCTTCGTTTTCGGTAGCAGTCTTGATAAACCCAGTATACTTATATCAATTTCTGATCTATCAATTTTAAAAAATCTCTTTCTGTAATTTTAATACTAGGCGTTACTAACCAACATTGGACATTGTTGAAGTCGTCAACAGTTGGACTAGACCAAACCGACGAATCAGATTACTTTCAATATTATCACTTATCCATTATCAGAAAAAACGACAACAGCCGAATGTTTCCGAGCATTCACGATTAGATCCATCAACCGCAAACCGGTACAGAGAACGTAACAATCTGTTCTCGATCTAACATATTGACCCCGTGATCCGTGTACGCAACCTTTACGGTTGTCATGTCACATTTAAATGATTCTTTCTTATGTGTATAAGAACTGATGGTTGAGAAATTTCAATGTACGCTTTTGATCTTTCGTAATTAACTAAATGAACAATTGTGAATTTTTAGTCGTAGAAAAGTAACTAAGAATATGAAAGATGAAAATGAATGCTAAAAAATTTAGTTTTTGACCAAACTCACTTTAACTCCATGCCTTTTAGATCTCTTATGATAATTTTCCAATTCCTTTGACATAATCTGAGACGAAAATTAAGTACTTTTCTTGTAATAAGACATGAATTTTAACGTAATAAACCAATCGTTTGTTGAAAGACAAATACTTACGCCATTGCGACCAAAAAAATGTAATAAACTAGTATACGAGAATTTCCAGGAACATAAACTTACAACCAGTTTGAATACCATCTTTAACTACATCCAGTTCCCAGCTTATTACGTATTATTAATGCAAATTTAATTAGTATGCTTGTTACTTAATAAGCCAGCCTATGGTCTAAGGGCTGCATACAAATGTCCTACGGCCGCATACATGCTCTGTTCCGATTTACGTAACAATTTTGCTTACAATGTTTGTCTTCCTCGGAACCTTTAATACACTAGATACTAGGCAATTACTAGGGGTAATTAAAGCTTTGGTATCCGGTTCAACGCAATATATATGGTTTTGAAATTCAATGAAGCAAGTTTCCGAATTTCTGGTTAATCCACTGAGGAAAATATTTTTTTCAATCAATTTTTATGTTTAAAAAATATATCGCTATGGTACAACATATAATTTTACTAATGAATTACAGATGTTAAATAAAATGGAAACGCATTTAACATCATCTTGTATGGCATACCTACTTGAAAACGGATTTGAAATTCTTGGCATCTAAATGCGAGTTAATCCTTGATATATTGGTCAATATAGACAAATCAAATCTTAATTGGCATTCAGAATAAGTATTGCCGCTATATATACCATCAGATTGCAACTTGAGCGTACACAAAGTACGTTTAAAGTGCAGTTTCATCGAACAGATAGTCAAGGCCTCGTATTACGAATAAGACAAAGCCGTGGGGTACAGCTATTTTGCCGATTAACAACATAATTCGAAAATTATACAGTACTACCACCACTTATTCTTGTAGTATGTTTCTGTAAATAAGTAATTCCTTACATTTCGGATTTATTCATAATTGAATATGGAGGATTTGCAACCAAAGAGCTTGAATTAAGTTTTATAATATCAATGCAGTAGATTTGATGAAGTTCTGTGTTATTTTAAATCATAAAGTTATTTCGTTCAACCCAAACTTAGTGTAGGCCGATGCGACGCTTCATTTTCCAGCATAACTTTCGTCGTTTCGATTTGGCTCTAGCACCCGCAATGACAAGATCACTAGTTCTCATATCTCCCTTGAAGACATCAAACCAGATTCCAGAAGATAACTTTTTGGCCGAAATTTACTGAACCCAGCCTATTTCAGACTCAGGCAAATGTTGTAAATAGCTTATTTTGTTTGTTTTCATTACCCGAGACTAAACCATCTCAAGCGAAATTCCTGAAGTTTATGCGCCACAAGATATTTAGACACACTTGGTTCTTATTGCATTCGCCATAATGTGTTTTTTAATAAATGGTTCTTACTATAGCTCTGTTTTAACAGATGGGCAGATAAATGCAAATAGCAGATTCACATTACGATAAGCTTTATTTTGCAATACCGTAGAAATTATTATCAATATCGGAAGCGTAACAGATTGTAGGTAAAACAAAGTTGTAGGTGGTAATGGTTTTATTCTGATGATTTTATGATTACGTGTTACTATGCAATCGCGAAATGAATTTTTACTTTGAGTATTCATTATTTAATCTTCTTTCTTCATTCCGTTCATCTAATTTCCCTAAACTGTAAGTACTGAATCGCAAATTAAATTAAAATAATTATTTTAATATTATGAATTGACCTGGAAGACCCCATTGATAGTACGACATGGTATGATTCTTAGAAGGTCTATTCATCATAATGGATTGTTGTAAAACTTCTAGTTAAACAAATATGAGTAATCTAGTAAAAAATACTTTCAATATAATTATCTAATATTGTGTCATTTCGTATGTAAAAATCTCTCGCATATTACACTCTGCATTTTAGAAGCAAATGGAGCCACCATTTCGTTACGGATTTATGAACATTATGCAAGTCCTCATAAATATCAAATCCGGCAAGTTTCCTTATGATATTTTCTTTCGCTTTAATAAATTGCATACATTAGGACATGTTTGTTTTAATGAAAAATTTACATGGATTCGTTTGTAAGGACGCCAATGCTTTTTGATGATGTGAACGGGGTTTGTCAGCAATGATTTGTATGAGTTATGTTTTACAATACCAGAATGCTGAAATATTTCTAGTATCAGAGTATCTAGCACAGAAAAAATATCGCTTTTATTACTTTCCTAGGTGAATGTATGACACATCTCTAGATACGATTGAAAATCGTAAGAAAGGCGTTACACATTTGCGCTCAACTCATTACTTCTCGTCCAAAACCTATTGCGTCTCATGACAACATTTCGTTGACAACTAAAAGCGGCCGCAGTACCTAATTGACGTTGTTAAGGAATTCCAACAGACCACGTTCACGTAAAGCAAGCGCAACACGATGATTTGTGTTTATTGAGCTTTCTAACAAACCGCCTAGCTTGTCATTACAAACGCCAACCGGTTCGGCTACAGCATCTGTTAGCTCGTTTTCAGTTTGACAATAGCCGGCTATAAAACGACAATCAAGTCCAGTGTTGTACATCGAAGTGCTAGAGGAAAGGGCCGTCAGGTCTTGGCTTTGTGAGCCATTAATGTTACAGCGGACACTAGGCTCCTATAAAATATTCGCGCTCAAGAGCCGATAGACAACTAGGAGTAAACGAACTTTATCTTGAACGTCAGCTGAGTTTGTATGGGTTGTTATGTCCTAGAATCTAGATAATGTGGAGAGATAAAACCTAGCAGATTAATCTAAGTAAATCATTTGTGCAAATTTATTAATAGTCAGTATGTGCTAACATTTTTGTAGTTTATTCACCAGTAGTGGTTAGTATTACTATATTTCTAAAGGAGGCAAAGATCCATATAGGTCTTACCACGAGAGCCGATATCAGGAACTTGTACTAATCGCCATGCAAATTAAGTATCACGGTTGATGTCTTTCCTTTCTTGTTCCCTTGATTATATTTCACCGTGTACTGAAGTTCATTGCTTTGCAAAGTGGACAGATTACTTAATTAAATATGAGCTGATCTATACATTTTGTTGCTTTTCAATAAAGGAAAAATTTTAAATAAAGTTTTTTAAAATATCCTCTTGCTCTTTTTTGTTTCTAAAATATCCTCTTGCTTTGTTTAGTTAAGAGTTAGATTATAAATATATAATGTTATTATTGGATGTCTTATATTTTGATGACCATGATCACGCTGTTAAAGGTGCACGAGTACGAAGAAGCATTTTTTGATACTATGATAAAACAAATTTTCAAGCAACGGAAATAAGAAAAAATAAAATTATACGTTCATTTAAGAATAAGGAAAAAGAAATAATAATGGAAGCGCCCCACAAAAACAGTACAACTGTTGAGTATTGTTACGGAAACCTTGAATATGAATTAACATAAAACAATATCATGCAAATTTAAAATGATAAGGAATTAAATTTGCTCGTTGTTCTACAGTTATCTGATAAAATTACACACATCCTTGATACATCAGGAATAAATAATATCGAGATAATTTTTATTTTAAAATAACGTATCATTAGTATTTATTAATAATGGTTTATTAAGAATTTTGCCGTTTTATCCCCTCTGTTAATTCTCAAGAACTGAATGTGATTTTACAATCAGAATATATTTGAGGCAATTGCTACTATTGATCATTCATATTGGTTTGATTGTCCAATACAATATTAGATTCAATATCATCATTATTGCTTTCCGATTATTTTCAACTAGCTGTGCCCCGCGGTATCACCCGCGTTTTTCTCGTTTCCCTGAAAATACCGAGATAAAATATTGCCTATATATTATAGCCTCCCTCTATAAATGGACTATTGAATATTTAAACAGTTTTCATATCAGATCAGTATTTCCCGAGATTACCGCGTTCATAACAAACAACCAAACTTTTCAGCTTTATAATATTAAGAAAAATATAGATTAAGTTAAATTGTATAAATCGCAGGCAATAGCTGTCTATCTGTTCGACATTCAGCATAAGAAGTACGACTACAGGCGGGAGTGTCCGTCCACTTTAAACCGGGTTAAAATATTATTTTAAAGTACTTCTGAGTAAATTATATTTTCGTTTTATTTTCTTGTGGCAGAAGAATATATTGATTGTTTTCGCAACCTGATCTTGACATATCTACAAACCCGTAGTACATAATTTTGTTCTATTGTCAATAGTTTTTGCAGCGCACGCAAAAATAGGTTTTTGATTTTAAACCTTGTGTTACAAAATAGCAATTTTATTACGGATCCCTAATATTGAATTACTTAAAAATTAATACACAGTTATTTATATAAGCGTGAACTCATATGCCTTTGATATGAAGCCTTTGTGTCTTACAAAGTCGGCTTGATGTATTGCAAGACTAGAAAACAAGACATCTATGTTACGCCTTGTTGCAGCGCACGTAAGACCCTTGTGTCTTCTGACCTATTTATGTATCTTGTGTTGGATTTTGTTATTTTCTAACAAATGTCATTAATTATATGAGTAATGTTAAGGTTTATAAGTACATGAAAAGACATATATGTAAGACAGTAGAACTATACTCTAATATGGCTTTGGTACGTGCTAAAGCCAGGATTGTGAAGTGCCAGGAAAGTATACGGGTGGCGACTGATATTGCCAGGATTTACATTAGTTGCTGATATAGATAAGTTTTTAGATTTTTTAATAAAATTCGATTGGAGAGGATACAATCAAATGAAGAAAACGGAAATAAACTGATATTTGATGATAATTACAAAATTTAGAGATATGGTCTATGAGCAGTGTAAAGGGACTATAAGCTAAGGATATTAACAAAAGAAATATTCACATAAAAAATGAAAATTCTTGAAATTTTAAAATATATGAACACAGTTATTAATTCAGAGGTGGATATTATAATTTGGATATAAAATTACCGATTGCAAATCGTTTCGCTGATATGTTGAACACTTGTGTAACGCTAATTGCCACGTATAAAGTTAAGGTCAAATATTTGAATAGTCTGTTGTAAAACCATTTAGCGCGCGTGTTTTGGTATCCAATAATGTATGCGTGATAATTACTAACGTGTTGAACGATGAATATGTTTTAGTTAAGTTGCGTTTCTGGGGGCACGGCAGTGCCCCCTCCAAGTCGAGCTAAAAAGCGGCACAGCCGTACTATCCTTTTCTCGAAGCACTTCAGACCATTTTCAACCCCCCATAACTTCGTTGTGGTTAAAGTAAGAAGCCTGAATTTTCAGTTACTAATTAGGCATTGTGTAAACACGGTATATGTAAAATTTCATTCAATTTGAACCAGTAGTTTAAGAATTATAACTTGTCAAACTTTCGCAATTTTGTCACTCACTGACTGACTGACCGATCATCAAAAGTCTAAGGCACTTCTAGCAGACATAGAACCTTAAAATTTAGAATATAATTTGTGTTTAGTGTCTAAAGTAAGGAAAAATTCAAACATTTCATAATTTCTGTCTAGTTTTCTAGATACACCAACTGCGTGAATAACTTTGTAATCTCATATAGATGTATAGGATTACAAAGATACATTTGCAGTTAAAGATTCGTTGTACCCGTATATAATGGAATAATAGTTGTAGATTGGTATCTATATATATTATATATGAGGCATAACAGGAGGGGGGTATAAAGAGGGAAAGGGTGTATTCAGCCCATTAAACTGTACAACATTCCTCTAGAAAAACATGACAAAGATAACCTTGCAAATAAATAGACTAAATAGCTCGAAAACAATCACCATGAAAGAAAGAACACCAATAATCAAATACGCTATATTTGTGATAAATTGATACCTACAAAAATAAGAAAAAACCATAAGACAGAGGCTTTAAGAAAATCATTATATATATTCTAGAAATAAAAAGTACCGAAAAGGAATAATGTAGGACTCTACAAAAAGACGTGAGATCCCATCAAAAACATCCTGTAAAAAAATCCAAGTCTCGCAGCTCAGTTTTTCTACCGCAAAAAGTTGTGAGATCCATGTAACACCAAGTCGATTAATTTATTTAGTCCTTGCTTAAGGGACCTTCTGTATAAAGTTATTACGTAAGTTATTATCATATCAATATTAAAAATTCTTTACGTTTTCAATAAATAGATCGACTTGGCCAGTAGCATTATGCATAAATTGTACGATACATTATGTTTTCATGCGATGGCCAAGTCGATCTATTTATTTACAACGTAAAGAATTTTTAATATTGATATGATAATAACTTACGTAATAACTTTATACAGAAGGTCCCTTAAGCAAGGACTAAATAAATTAATCGACTTGGTGTTACATGGATCTCACAACTTTTTGCGGTAGAATAACTGAGCTGCGAGACTTGGATTTTTTTACAGGATGTTTTTGATGGGATAAATTATTTAACTCGATTAAGAGAAATAATATTAAAGGAGTGGTTGTGTGATTAAGAAAATTCTGGAGTCCAGCTGTAATTTTTTGTGATAGTACTGCAGAACTCAATGGTATGATGGAATGATAAGAAATTAAAACATCGTTTCTAAGAATACATTATTAAGGGTTTAAGCTTGAGTTATAAACAGTCTTATTCCATTAATATCTAAAAGATTTCTGATGCTTTCTTCTTGTAATTAATATTGTGTTTAAAGCATGTGAGTCCCACACCTATCAGCCGAGGTCCGGCTCAAGTTTCGCATCGCTTCGCTACCATCCTACGCAGTTCTCAGCTGTTTCGAGACTAGGATTACCGAGTTTCCTCATGCCATCGAGAGGTATCCATTACGTTAGTCACTTTCGCACTGTCTTCAACTTGCGACATGTTATAAGAAACATCTTCATAACCTACTGTTTTAGTATTGTGGCACGATGTGGGTTTACAACGTCGAGTTTACCCTTATTTAAAATGAACTAAAAAATGAATAAGGATACAAAATAATATTGACACTAGTAATAAATAAATCCCCATGTCCTTCATTCTATAAACTGACATTCAGTAAAAAATCCAGGTAGATATGTAAAAACACGCTATTTTAATGTTCACTTTTTTTGATCCCATCTAAGATTTATTGAATGAGGCTACAGTTGGTGAGGTGAATCTTCGTCCCCAAAAGTATAAAATACGTTACACCAATTGCTTAAATTTGATCCGAGTTCTATGATTTATAAATATTTTGTACGAATATATGCGACACTGGAGAAATTCTTCTAAAAACATTTACATAATTAAATTTGTTATCATTGAAGTTCAGTTTATAAGTAATATCACTAGTTTTTTATCGAGTAGATCCTAATCTCTTATAGGAACACGTATCTATTACATAATACGAAGTTGGTGAACCATACTAGGTCTTGTCATCGTGTCACGACTAACCTTTGCATGCCGGCCACTCACGCCTTAGTTCCCGGAGCATTTTATATATTTGTCTATTTTAGAGAGCAACCTTTAGAGTGATGTTTTGTGTAATTGTTATTTTATTGACGCCTACCATTTTGATGGTAAAGAAATAAAATGTATTTCTAAATACCTATGAAGCAAAATGGCAATATTACTAATGGAAAATATAAAGCAATCTAAAATGTATCTCCTTTATTATCTTCATAATCACCTTCATTATATTCAGCAGAATGTCCACTACTAAACACAAGTGCTAAAAATGAACTAGAATTCTTTACCATTTATCTAGTATTATAAAACCTAAGCAGTAAGGTTGAAGTGACGCCGATCGATACGATATGCATTATTAGATTACGTTAGGAAATGGACCGTGAGAACAATCGCATACTAGCTAGTCGGTGAATAAAACAGTTAGAAAACATAGGTGAAAATATGAAATTGCGCGTATGTGTTCTATGGTAATTGTTTGGTGTGTAAATTGTTAACTCACTTCGTAGCTAACAGGTGAAATGTATTCACTTGATGGGCTGTGT
Organism: Hyles vespertilio; assembly: GCA_009982885.2. Lineage (NCBI taxonomy): Eukaryota > Metazoa > Arthropoda > Insecta > Lepidoptera > Sphingidae > Hyles > Hyles vespertilio. The sequence goes on from CM042816.1 coordinate 4,266,776, forward strand.
GACGTAGTTTTAAATTGAAAAACAGGAAAGGATGTTATAATTGGAAACCCATATGATATTATTTGGCAATGTCAGTGGACTTAAACATTTCAAAAGAAATTTATGGGGGCACCAACAATTTAGACACTGATGATTTTATTGGAATATATAGCGAATCCGACTAAAATTCCAACCCTCCCACATGATATGGAAGAAAGTGAAAGCGAAGGTGGACATCTAGCGCTTTGTAGATAGCAATTATGAAAGATTTAATTATTTAAGTCTAGCTAAGTTCGTGTTTAATAAAAAGAGTGCAACCACGTTTAGTAAAATTAATGAAAAACTTCACCTCGAGCCACATCCTAGAATTTAAACTTAAGTACAGCCTTTCAAATTCACCGCCAACTAAGTTACAATCTATGAAACATAAACCACTTTAGCATATTAATAGAAAAGGGATGCAATTACAGTAAATGTATCGATTATTTTTCCATCGATTAATCTTCTGTAGTCTATATTTATACTCTTCCGTTTCCCACGGGATCAGTTTTGCACGGCAATTATGCTAATCGACGTATAATCTCAGGTGTGATAGAATGCACCGCCATTTGTCTAATGATGTCAGTGACGGTCGTTTCTATATGGGATTTCCTAGTATGGACGTGTGATTTAATAACCTCAGTAGAAAATTCTGGAAAAAATGATCAATTAAAAGGCGTTCGTATAGCAATGGCTTCCTGTGGATGATGGCGATGATGACTTTAAAAAGAAGAGATCGCTGGAAGCAAATGGATTCCAAAAGATCCCTTTAACAATCTTTAAGGTCTATATTTGGCAATGCACGTCCTAGCGTTTACGATGATGGCGCTCTGAGGCCTGAGCTAATTCTCTAGCAGGACAGTACACTTAATATGAAAACGGTACTACGTTAAAAGTGCCTTTTATAAAAAAAAGGAGATAATTCTAACTTCAGTACTAATGAAGCAATAAATATACACCACGGTAGTAAACAATTTGAAGCCAAAAGCCTTCCAGTACCAAAACACATTTGTAAACCACAAAAACGTTATCGGTTGCGGAACAGTTATCACATGGAGCTTGTCAATCACACCATGGCAACTGGAAATGTACTGGAAACAGCCATGTACTTTCGGATACTTTTATACTTAGAGTAATTGACCTATAACATAAATAAAGGTGGGCCGGTGAACCGTCGGCAAATTCCGTGATTACCAAATTGCTTCATACATTAGATCGCATTAGCTCTGTGTGTATTAATGTTATCTCAATCAGAATCTAATTGAATGAACATAGAAATATGTTAATTGTGATTGTTTGCAATATCGCAAACGAATTTTTTTAAGGTGATTTGAAGAAAATTCTAAGCATCCTCTCTGATGGAGTCGGTTGAAAAGTTAGTTGTGCAACGAGAAGCATCGCTGTCGATCGTTGCATTGAGGCAAATGTTTATGTGTTCGTATTGTGCGTCGGGACATTGGATATAATTAATGAGGGTAAAGTTAGTGTGAGTGTTTGAAGGCTTCCTGCGCCAGGAAATCCAAATGCCGCTTGAAAAACGGATGTCTAACAATGCGCTAAAATTCATTACGCCCAAACAAGTGCGGCTTTTTGGAGACTAGAATTACTAGGCTCGTTTTTTTTTTTATTCCAGCCCATATACATACGTTCTACTGAGAGTGGGTTAGCCACATAGCTAAGCTCATTTTATTAATCAGTATCGCTCCAAACTGAGTTAGACTAACTAACCACGGAACACTTTTACAAATGATACCTTTATAGCGAATTATAATTCTCAAAGAACGCCTATAAACCATATATCAAACAAATCAATCCTATGTTTAAAATGCCGTGAACGGTCAACACTTCGTGCTCATTTCGAAATGAGATCAGTAATTATTTATTCAAATGACTTCAGGTACGTTTTTATAGCTAAGTTCTTCTAACTCGGCCATAAAAAGTCGGGACAAACTCACAACCGGTATTCAGATATACCTTGTCAAAATGAGAGGTACCCACAAAAACCAAAAGCTATGATGCCGCTAGTATTTCTCAATTTAGCCGAGTCAGATACAAAAAACCTTATTAATATTGAAGGGCAGAGACGTTGACCATCTGATCACGTCGTAGAAAAAATAAATTGTTTTGTCTATTGTATGGCAAATAAAAATTTGAAGTAGATAAACACACACAGTGTTTAGTTTTTATATTAGTCAACTGGTACCAATATGAAAAGCCTGTATTGTAAATCAGTTGTCTATGATGATATTTTATCTGAGTGTGGACGAGCTAAAAGGAAGGTTGATGACTTTAGGAGGCTATGTTGTAGATAAATTGTATTTATTCATACTGTGATATTATAAATATTTGAATATGTATATTTTCCTTAGGTTCACAAATTAGAGATCATATTGATTCTATCAATACATTAAAATAAAACTGAAGTATGGCTACTATTCAAACTACCCCGAGTTGTGTCTTAAACAAATCTTCCCTGTTTATTGAAATAGTCTTTAAAGGAAAGTCAGACAGAACAAATGTTTGTTCAAATATCTGAACCTTTGATACCAAGTTCTTAGTAGATTTGATTGCTTTTTATCTGAAATTGCTCTCTCGATCTTTATATTGGAGCCTTGTTTAATCGACTCCGTTACGACAAACAATACAACGTCTTGTGAGAAACACAACTGTACATTTTATTTGCCTATTTTCGAAGAAATTGTACTGCCTTGGATATTATCGGAATATTACTGTACTTCTGTTTTGTTTGTAATATATTTGTATGTAATGGAGAAGAATGGGTTATTTATTTTGTATGCAATATTTCTAGTGTAACATAAGGCTTATTGATTATGGACTCCAAATAATAATATTTAATTAGGTCGATACCAGTAACAGTATTTGGTGTTGTCGTCTTGCTTAAACCTACTTATATTTATTATCATATATGATCACCATTAAATATTAATTTAAGTGATACCTCTGATTGGTCACTGAAGATATACTAGTTGGAGGTTTGTTTTATAATGGATTATGTAAATGTAACTATGGCCTAAAACTATGGTATAAAATTCATACTTTTATGTTTCAATTTGTTCGCAGTACAATACTATAATCACGTGCCCTATTATTGTCGTGGCAGAATTTAAAGAAATCTTAAATTGATCCTCTGCGATGTTTCCTTCTAGACCAACTATCACGATTCGTGCTATTAAAACAAGGGTCGCCATTTAATACGACGGAGTAACTTATCAAACGTATAATACGTGATAAAATCTAAATTTGTCAATGTCTAATAAATCCTTAACCTGGTGCCATAACATTTTTATTGCTATCGGATAAAATTACCGCCGCTTGAATTCATGCAAAATTTGATGTTAAATTTATCTAGGCAACGGGCTTCTATCGTAAAACATAACTGCTCGAATTTATAGCTTATTACAATAAATTGCAATTTCTTATGGATTGACAACGTTATATTAATTTAATACTTGACAATTATGTCCTGATTGACATAACTATGTGTTTATGAGACAAGTTTTTTGTTTGTTATAAATATGACAAGCGATACGGCAAGTTTACGTATTTTTTGTTTGTTACTTAGCGATTAAATTAGTATTGCAAGCATAGATATTTAAAATATAAATATTACAAAGGTTTTTTTATGGAGTAAATAGATTTGCTTGTTTGCATTGAATAAGATCTGAAATATCTGGACCAATTAGATAAATTCCTTCAACATTAGAATCCTATATTATTCTTGATTAACAAAAGCGATTAAATGTTTCTTAAAAAGTATATCTGGGCCCGCGCAGACCAGGACTTCGTTTAGTGTTACAATAAAGATATTATACTATTAAGAAATATACAAGATCCAAAAAGTTATATTGATTAGACAATCTTAATATCACATCTGAAAACTATAGCAACAAATACACAATATCAGTCTTAGTCTAATCGAGTGGTTGGAATGTATAGCTAGAATAAGTGCATATTTCTTAATTGATTGACTTGATTTCTTCATCATCAAGGTGCTTTGTGATAATGCTCAAGTTTGATTACTTTAAAATTCAAGATTGTATCACAACTATTAGAATCAGAAATTGATTGCCTCTGTCATTTGAGTTGATGTTTTGCCCAATTTCTAATCTCTAATTTTAATTTTTATCCACCATCAAGATATCTTATACAACTTTAATTGTGTAAGTATTTTTTTTTTTTCAAAAAGCAATCAGCTCGGGATTACAGTCTTACAGTTTACAGGATTACAGGCTTTATTGCTTTAACTAAACGTCTGTATTTCATTTAATCACTTTACTGTCTAAGATACATATCAGCGCAAATGGTTACTTTAATCGAGTTTTTTTTAAACCCATTGTTCTTTGCATTACAATTGTCAGATAGAAATTGCGATAATATCCTTATTACTATTTCGTTCCCGATTTGTTATGAAAATAATTTTAAACGTTCATTGTCGAGACCAAATCACCTACATTTGTCACGTTTGTCTTCATTTATTTAATATTATTGAGTTTTAATTGTCGTTAGTGACGCACGTGCTATTGTATTTTGAGTTGTATCTTTATTAGTTCTATCGTTTGAACTAAGATTATTCTTTCTCTTCATCTGCTTCTTTGTGTAGGTTCATTTACCTTTAACAGTATCAGTAAATAATTGAAAAACATAATCAGAGAACTACTGACTGCCTTGCAATAATTGGAAATATTTCTAGTGCTCTATTACAAATTCAAACATTAGTTTTTAAAACTTCGAATTACCATTTTTCTAAATCTACTAAGATTCAAACCTGTTATTTGTAGTTTTTGTTTCAGCTATAGAACCGAGACTAAGCAATTATATCCACAGCCGCGACAAACTTGCTTTCAATAATTTTATGGTGTCGATTAAACATAAATTTATTGTGCCGGAACTCCAAAAACCCAATTAACAGATCCAATTTCATTTCCATAACCATTAAGAAGGTCGTTTATGTTGTATCAATTTATGAACAAGAATTACTTCTGGCACTTCTTTCATATTCGTATACGTCTTGATCTAGCAGTACAGCTTATCTTATGATGTAATTTGAGAGATGCTGGATTCAATCATTCATTCATCTCGTGACAAATTTGGATTCTTAATACAAGACTCGCTATTAATTTCTTGAAAGTTTTATATCTGACAGGCCAAACCACCCTCATTCTAATTTATTTATATATGAATGAGATAAAAGCACATACAATTTTGAATAAATTCTCCTGTAGAATTCATACAGAAGTCATTTATGTCAGACAGTATGTTAAAATCACAGATCACTCCCAATGATACCTAATGCAAGGCAGCGATTGTGCGCCACACATATAAGCTATCAGAAATATATAAACCGATGCCAAATGTCGCGTCATCAGTGTCGTCCAAGTAGTGGACCCGCACATATCGTTGCACGTTGGCGAAAATTGCATTTTGGGAACATAATATTACAGTTAAAAATGATTTGTTCAATAAAATGGTGTGCAAAAAACTCAAAAAAAATACAGTATCTAAAAAAAACGCAATAAGTTTTCATCGATAACTAATATTCTTTAAATTAATACTGGTTAATGTATCAATGTCAAACAGTCGAGTTCGGATGGAGAATCAACCGTCTCTTTTTCGCATAGCAATAACCGTAATAAGCCATCTTTTTTTGGCGAAATCACGCGTTCTTCTAGTGTTTGACGCATGTTTATAATATAAATTTCCCAGAAATATCGATATTTTAAAACAATAATGTAAATTAATTTTATTTAATGACAATGTCACAAAATATATATTGATTTAAATAACAATTGCAAATTACCATAATTACGTTATTTTATGTAATTTGAAATAGTTAAATTTGTAAACAAGGTACTTTTACAATATTTTTTTATTTATTTTTATCTTTGGCGTAATTAAATTTCCTTTTTTTCCTCTAGTTGTATACGTTTTCAATTATAATGGGAGGGTATTTATCATAAGTTTTAGTATACTAGAAAGAAAAGAAACGGAATAAGTTATTGTAGCCCTTTAGGGTGTGAGGTTTAGTTATTTACTATTTCATGTTTTTATCTGATCTTTTATATCAACACTTAATTTGGGTATTTCGCCATTATGGTATACAAAAATACACGGTGAATAATAGAAATAAAACCGTTACATACTAAAGTATAAATCTTAATCCTATTTTATTCGTAGTTAGCGGTTGCCGGTTGGTATAATTTATCAGATCAGGCCGGTGAAAAAATATTATCAAACATTTAACAAGTTGGTAATCAAGTTATAGAAGCGATCATAACACATGAACATACTGGCAAATCGAACTATCGATACATTTTTTTATTTATCGACTTATGCCTCATCTCTCTAGCGATGTCCACGTGACCGCGCTGCAATCCGCCCACCCCCCGCGCAGTTCCCTTTGTTGGCGTTTTCGGTTCAAAACAAAACTATCGTAATGCGGTATCTATTGGAAGTGATCTGTGGTTAAAATATACGAATACGATAAACAGTTCTAATAAGATGAAAGTATGTCAAGTCAGTGTCATCTTTGAAATTGTAGCGTTAAATGTTAATGTTATGATATTTGATCACTCGTGTCGGTCACGAAAAATATTAGAAATTTGACAATCAGTTGTGAATTTACTTTCAAATTGACTTTTTGTGTTGCTCTTTTGAATTTTGAACGTGCATCGTTTTGGTTTGCATTGTGTGATTGTTAATGCAATTACGGAGTTTAAAAGCCAGTTCCACATCATTTCTTTTTTAGTATTATGTCTGCATATTATCATTCTCTTTTTTAATATTGCCAGACGCTATGCTGTCTACAATGCATCTTAAAGTTCGGATGATGGTCGAAGGCCCAAATCCCTGGATATAATTAATTCATCATTAAATTTGCGTAATATAAATTAACACTACTAATTTATTATGTGTCTCATATCGGTCTTACTATAATTATCAATACTTACGCTACAAAGTAATGGCAGAAAATATCGAAGTTTACCCATTTTCTGCAATAAAATAATGAATCAGACTACTTTTCCTACCGCAAAATGTAAGGATTCGTAAGATAGATTTAGAAAGTAGTTCGACTTGAAAGGAGTCACGAGTAGAAGCTTGCTTATTAGTAAATCCGGATATAAAATTAACATGCTGCTCCCACTTCTACTGTGGTAGCAGAGTGGGCCGCGTACTTAACCGTTAATTAAGACAGTGTAGGACGTTTGTTTCCTACAACATATGCAATAGCCCCGGTCCTCCCACGCAAGCCTGGTCACTTAGGCCATGACAATAGCGATTTTGTAACAAATATAATGTCTTACGCAATGAGCTATGGAAATTTTGCCTTAGAAATGTTGTTATATTTTGATATTATATTTTCTTTGCTTAAATGGACTTAAGCGGTGGCTTATAACGCCAAAATAGAATTTGGTGGTCCTAGTGTACTTAAACTACTAATTTAAGCTAATGAGATGAATGAAAGAATGTATATTTTTGCTCATTTCGATAGGGTGACAGGCTAGAATCCTGGTTAGAGAAATCAATTTGGTGGCAATCATTTTAAATCTATTTGCTCTCGAGAAAACGTGGAGATGTCGGTTCCAGTTGGAATTTGATAACGGTAGCAATTGTTAGGCCGACCCAGAAAGCCTATCGGTGGTTAGAAAACTGTACAACCGAGTTTTCACGAAAAAATTAGATTGAAGTCAATCTGGATTGTTTTCTACCTTTCGATTTGTCATGTACCATGTTGCCATAGTTTTTTTACTACTGAGATTGATTATTGGCAATATAGTATCAGAAAAAAGATTGAGCTGTCAATCTCAAACGGCAAATTTTAGATTGGAATTGTTTATTGGCAGCGGCTGTTAATCAATTCAGCAACTTATATTAAGTTAGCACGGTTGGCTAAGACTATTCAACACATCTCATACTCTAGGAATAGGGTCGTATATGAGCTGAAAAAATAATATAATACGCAAATTCATGGCTCTCCTTTGAGGCTTACTTTATTAACAATCTAAATATGGGCCAGTACAATAAAATCTGATATAAGCATATTGCATAACATGGAGGCCTATTTTATCTATACTACTACAAAAGTAAAATGATTTTGTGTAACGAATTGGGTAACGATTTACATAACTAGTTATTTATGGCTTGACTAAATATGACTTAATATAAGAAGCTTTATTAATATCATAAATCAAATGTACAATTAAACGTATATGGTTTAGTCAACCGTGGGACTCTGAATTGGATTTTATGTCGAGGCATCCACAGTATAGTGTCCCTGCCTTATTTATTAGAGATTTTTTGCCTCTTCTGAGATGCCCGTATGCCGTATGTTATGCTTATAATAAGTATGATTTTATATAGGACCTTTTTGAAAATAACCTAAATCCGTGTCAGCAACTTGACACAGACCATCCACATTCAGGAACTATGTTTTTGTGCAAGTTTTTGCTTGCAATAGGAAACATCTAATGAACTTGCACGGCACAGTAATGAGAAAAACACCATAACTGGCCCATAATGTATGCACAATGCATATGCAGCCGGCCTTATTGAGAAATCTTATGAGACTATTTGAATAAAGCTGACGTGACTTTGCAAAAACTGGTTGACGTTTTAGCATAGCGCATGCAAATTGAGTTAAATACTCATATTCATAGAGCCAGAAGAATATTTCTGTAAGTGTGTTGCAGTTAACTGACACATTCGTATTGTGACAAATTATCCGGATTGGTTGAGTCTTGAGAAATTGTAAACAGACAAATTTGGGCCCGGTTTTTAGAGTAAAATCTGCGTATTTAAATAATTACTTTACTGAAACGTTTGTGGCATTAAAATGTTAATGGCTTTAATATTAACTCTATGTTATTAGACTATTTAAACAGATAATGTTAATTAGCTTGGCATTAATTATTAAATTAATGTGATATTTATTAAACCCGCAATGTAAAATGAGATGATGAATGCATAATTTTTTATGGCAGCGCGCGTGTCATTGACCGGCAGTGTCAGCTGATTTTTATTAGCATTACACTATTAAAAGTAGGATTGTTAATTACTTTCTTTATAATTCATCATTATATTTATTGATACTGTAACCATGATGATTCTTTAAAACATAATGTTTGTCATAGTTTTTTACAGTGGTCTCCAAAGCATAATAAATATATTGTTTTATTTTAATTTCTATGAATCGCAAGACGAGCATGCCGTTCGCCTGATGGTAAACAATACGACAGCTCATAGATAGTAGCAAAACAAAAAAACACCTAGAATTAAAAACCAATGCTAGGCATTCCACTGCGCTCGCCTTCCTGACACATAAGTCTCAATATGTCCAGTAGTTACTCTGGCTAAAATGTCCGTCAAACCGAAACCCCACCGAGCATTAGCACTGCTGTTTGGTGGGAGATATAGACATTACGGTAGTACCTAGCCAGATGGCCTCTCACATATGAGTCCTACCCACCAGTTTGTTGGTTGCAGTCCTCTTATATTTAACATATTATGCGTGTTAATAAATGAATATTGGTTAATAATCGCGGTGAGGAAAGCGCAACAAACAGATCAACTAACGGGCACGTAACACGATAGCGAAGCCACGCGGCACGGCAGTGGTGATCCGAGAAAAAAATACTTGGCGATCGAGAATTATGTCATAAACAGGCTGTAGATTTTTTTACGTATGTACGTATGCAAATGGCTTTAAAATCAATCGAGTTTTAATCCCTGTTGGAGTGTACATTCATTTTCAAATCAATCGTTTACGGCTTTGTAAATAATTGCAATTAGGCGAGTCTGGTGATTGTTGTGTCAATGTAGAAATATAAATACTGTTTAGTAATATAGTACAAATGAAGTTATTTGAAGAAGAAGAAAACGTTTTAGTTTCCTCTATACTGCAAATTCTCATTCCCTTAGGTCGTCAGACAATCTGATGTTGAAGTTTCCGGCACACAAGACATCGTTCTACGATCGCTCCTTTACCGTGGAGGCAGTGCGTTTGTGGAATGCGTTGCCTCTCAGTATAAAACGGTCGCCCTCTGTGGAAATTTTAAAACGAGGGTGAAAGCACACTTTCTGGCAAGCTAAAACTGTGTCCATACTTTACTATTAATATGTATTTATATATTTATTTTATTATATTATATGTATTCTGTATGTTAATAATGCATCGTCTTTTCTTTTTTTTTTCTTTTCTATTGTAGAATATGTATTTATGTATTGTTTATGTAAGTTTATCTTATAGTATTATAAAAGCACGGTCCATGGTAACCACTTTCTCCTCTTCTTGCACGGTTGTCTGGAAGAGATCGCTTTTAGCGATAAGACCGCCGTTTTAAAACACTTTGTTTTATTTTTATTCTTGTAATATTTTTTGTGGTGTTTTAAATAAAGAGTTATTATTATTATTAAAACAGATTTATTGCCACCACAATACAACACACACAATTATTTGTTTTTATATTATTGATTAAATAATAATGGTACACTTCTATAACAAGACAAAGCTAATGAGTAATATATTTAAACTATTAAATACATTACAGGTATTATAAAACAATTACATCTTTTTATAGATTGACGTCATTAAAATTCACAAATACCTTATTCAACTATTTCCCTGCAGACTACTTTCAATCTTCAAATGTTATTTAACTACTACTCAATGCCAAATATAACAAATAACTTACTAAAATTCCCAGCTTGTAATAAAAGCAATGGTCGGTCCGTTCATTTTCCACTTGTAACATTAATTGTATACCTTGCAGTACTTTGACCCCTGATTGACTCGTCACGAAGCAATCTATGTACGAATTCAACGGCCAACGGACTTTGGGACGGTTTTTGTCTGTACGCGTACAGTCGTCGAGAAAACGCTTGGGTTTTATCTTATATTTATGAGGTTTTTATTTACCAAAGATGAAAAGATCTTTGTGATAAAAAAGTAATTCATTTGAGATACGCAATAGTTGTAATTATTGTGTTCGTCGACATGATGCAAAGTTTATGGTTGTAATTACTGCCTAAAATAAATATTGTTTACCAGTTGACACTATATATATTTAGACGGTACTACACTTATCGTTGGTTACGGTATATTAACTTCAAGTATTTAAAAGTAACAGGGTAAAACACGATCACACTACCTCGTAATATCAAAATTATTATAATATGTTACGTTGACCATGAAAACATTAATTTTAAAGTAATCATTACAATTAATATTAAATGCCATATAAAAGTAAACGATTAAATTTTAATTCCGCATAATAATTAGCACAATAAAATGCACATGTCCTTCATTACTGAAATTAAATGACCAAAAAAACTGACTAGGAAATGAAAATTACAGTGAAAAATGTTATAACACGTTACGTATTGTATATCGCACATGACTTGAAATCCGGCATGTAACGCATAACTTGATACATTCGCGGCTCGTGCCGTGATAAATAGCTTCAAACGAAGCGTGAAGCAGACCGGCATTTTTATTTCAAATGATAGATGATCTATTCTGGCCAGTAGATATTATTTAACCTTGGCGCTTTGAAAAATTCCAGTCTTCATTCAGTAAATTAACGAATAATAGATTATGAAGAAGTCAATATATTCAAGATGGTTCCGGTCTTATACTATTGATAGGAATCACACGAAAATAGTTATTTTCCAATCGGCTTTTTAAAATTATGTAATTGCCTTATCTTTAACATGCATCTCGTTCTATCTTACGAGTTAGCGTTATATCGAAAGATACCTAGACCCGTCTTCCTTAAACCTTCTTTATTTTTTGTAGTCTTGGTATCTTTCATAATAAATCCATTGCGCCTAATTCACAATATTTCAACAAGAAAATAACAGTTCTCCACCGTACTGTACGAGCGAACAAGAGCTACCGGTCCATTGTTGATGTAATAATTTTAACGCTTGGAAAAAGGTTTTTTTTTCCTAGAGTTCTCGCAGTGGCACTAACGAACCCTTATAGATCCGTACAATCAGCTCGCTGCGCCGCACCAATGATTCACAAATAGAAGAAGAATAATTCACGCCCACCGGCTTTCGTGCTAGCTAAATATTGACCATTTCGCATTGCGTTTCGGTTGATTAGATGTTGAGGAATATTAGAAGATATTTTATTATCTTGTCTGATACAATTTATTTGATTGCTAGGAATATCATCTTGGGTATAATTGTAGCAAATTATAACAAATTGTATTGTTAATTTCACTAATTACTAGTAAGGGATGATAACTGGCCGAATGTTTCATTAGAGCTCATAGTTCTTCTTACAATCTTTTCTACATCTATGATTTAGAGGCTGCCTGGGTAGATACCACTGCAATGTCTATTTCTCCCGCCAAAAAGCGGTGTAAATGCACTGTTGTGTTTCGGTGTGAATTGTAGCCAGATTTCCTACTGGACATATTAAGACCATACTGAACATCTTATGTCTCAAGATGGCGAGCCCAGTGGAATGCCAAGCATTTCTTTTAATTCACTGTGTTTGGTTTGGCACTGTTCATGAGCGGTCGTATTCCTTACTATCAGATGAACGACATGCCCATCTCGCCATTAATTGCAAAAAAAAAGACGGGTTTCACTCCGAGAGTGCCGGCAGAAGTGAAAACTTGATTATTAACGTTGAGCATGTTTGATATTTTGGAATGGTTAGGGAATAATTTTGCACCAATTGCTTTATCAGTATAAAAGTACTATCATTTATGTGGTAGAATACAATATTCATTTATTGCGCTATCGTACACAAACATGACAATTTATATTACATTAAAAATTTAACACTTTAAAACTATTACAATTATTTTACATTAAAAAGTTTATCTCTCCGAAAAATCAACTTTCATCCATAATTTCAACGACTTTTTCACCATCGTCATTACCAGAACTATCATCGCCAATCTCTAAAACTGATACGATAGGTTTATGGTAGCTGAAGTAAGAAACGAACAGTTTTGATTCGAACCTATTTAAATGTCTAATAAAGACCGCATCAATAGTAGTTTTGTATTTCGTTGTGCTAAGATTGCGATCATTCGACATAGTTAAACCAAATTCATTATTTAAAAATTCAATTAATAGTTGATTTTTATCGTCTGCGAAGTTTATGTTGAAATCTCCACTCAAAATCATTGGCAATTCATCAAAGCTTTATAAACTGACAGCTAACTGACAGCTGTCTACTCTCCATCCGTCTTACGCTTTTTCGATCAGGTCACGTGTCCTGACGCGAGTTTAAGATTTTATACCCATTACAGAAAAAGTGCTCAACGCCGCTAAAGAAGTTTTCACTTCAAAAACAACCATCAATTTATTCTCCACTCTCTTATATTACAAGCTAGTAGTAAAATCACAGCACCACCGTATCAAAACGTACGGGGCCCTTCAATTCAATAAAGTAATTCCTACCATCCATGCACGTTTTTCACACGTCCATTCTCGTACAATGAGGCTCAGTTATGCGGTCTCGCGTACTATAATTGGTCAAACGGTAGAAAGCACTTTGTGTAACAAGCCCTGATGTATCTATGGAGTATTGAGGCACTCTTGATGATTAAATTAATAACGTGTACTTATTGAAGGTAGTGCAGTGAGTACATTATCAATAAACTTCATTGATGAAGAGAAATTAGTTTCAGACTGCTTATCAATGTGTGAATAGTTTCGTCTCGGGTCAACTGAAACACAGATCCTATATTATCAGACAATATATTATCGTCTTTTGTACTATATTTGTCTTTATTTCGTCGTCATTTCAGTCGTCCTTCACATCTTCTGGACTGTTCTCTCTTATTCCGTCCTTCTGTACTTCAACATCTTAATCATTTATCCTGTAACTCTTTCCATCTTAAGTTTTTTTGTTTTTTTTTTATTGCATTGCATGGCGAGACGAGCAAGCCGTTCGCCTGATGGTAAGCGATACGACCGCTCATAAACAGTAGCAACATTCCACTGCGCTCGCCATCCTGAGACATAAGATGTTAAGTCTCAATATGTCCAGTAGTTGCTCTGGCTACAATGTCCTTCAATCCGAAACACAACAGTGCATTTAAGCAGTGTTGTTTCACGGGAGAAATAGACATTGCGGTGGTACTTACCCAGATGGCCTCTCACATATGAGAGACCTACCACCAGTAACTTAAGTACTTTTATTAGACATCTCTTTCACACAACCACGTTCCATACCAGTCATTCGTCTAACGTTTCATTCTACTCATCTTTCTTCATGAAATTCAAATCCTTCAATAACGTCTGGTTGCAAAATTTCACGTGCCATTTTTCGTCATTAATATTTGATCGAAATAAATTATGGGATTCAAAAAAATCATAGCTTTATTTATGATAATACCAAATGTATTGACTGTGGAAATACTTGGAGGTGCTCTATGTTCAGCTGTTGAATTGGTATGTTGGAAATTAATGACTATAATCATTCAGTAATTCTCGCTTTAAGTACATCTTATTTCACCACACTGGTTTGTTGGAACCTCGTAAATATCAAATGCATTCAAAAGCGTAATGGACATCTCAGGAATTACAGATTAATGATAACTCTCTTCGAAATAGTGGCGATATAGTAATTATAAAAGGAACTTAAAAATTACATTTTTTTCCTTCCCTTATAGTACAGGCAACGAAGCAACGGGTTACTCTTGTCCGCAATGCATAATTTGCCAGGAGTTTTTTTTTTCATGAAGAGGTGGCATATGACCCCACTAAGTTAAAAACCCAAAATACTTACAAAAATGGCGTCCGCTACAGCCGCCATTTTGGAAAACGCGTTTGAAGCCATATCTCCGGAACCGTCCACTTTAGGCCCATCATGCCAAGGACCTTTCTTGTAGATAATTAAATTTCCCATCTTTTTGTTCAATAATTTTTTTTGTACCATTAACCGTTCGCGATTTACAATGTTATTAATTGATGGGCCTAAAGTGGACGGTTCCAGAGATATGGCTTCAAACGCGTTTTCCAAAATGGCGGCTCTAGCGGACGCCATTTTTGTAAGTATTTTGGGTTTTTAACTTAGTGGGGTCATATGCCACCTCTTCATGAAAACAAAAAACTCCTGGCAAATTATGCAGGAAAAAATGCTTCGTTGCCTGTACTATTAATAGGTAGGTACAAAGATATAAAATCCAAACGCCAGTCAACCGTTCAATGCACTCATTTCTTTAACCCGTTAACAATTGCATAAGAATGTGCTAAACGTATTGTATAGCAACAGACAGGGAGCGAGGTTAAGACCTTTCCCACGTCGCGGGGCGGTCGCGTTGACCCGCACCTGTCAGAAACTGAATTAGATAATGCGGACCTTGAATTTGCGTTCGTGATTAGTTCTATTGATAATTGTGTAATGTTAAGTTATGTTAGGGAGGGTTAAGTTTGTACGCATTGCGGAAAGTCGTATGTGTTGTGTTGTTTGCTATTGTTTGTTGATTTCTTCTTAATTAAGATTTCATTTAGATATTATATTGTACTTACTACTATTTCTAATTGTGTAATTGTTTGTCAAATCATTCGTAGTGAAGTGGAGGAAAAGCTGACTGTATAGGGAAGTTTTGGGTTTTATTCGCGTAACTAGACAAATATCCTATAATTCTGTATATGTATTAATTATTTGGTGTTGGACGGTTATAGAACCCTTAATTTCCTCCTAATCACGAACTTCACAACACTATCTTAATGTAGGTTCGAAGCTTACAATACCAAGCTTACAGATCCTCTTGGGTAATTTCCAACACTTTTAGGATTGTCTTAAAAATTCATATTTTATTAGTAACACTGTGTTAATTAAAATACAACGAAAATCTTTCAATCAAACCTCGTGCGTTTGCGTAATGTTTTAGTGAAACAACACACTTTAAAAAAATAGTTAAAGCCAACAGATCGCCCACACTCAGTCCAGAACAAAGGCGTGCAAAAATAAGTTCCATTTAATAACTCATAATCATGCCCCCATATTTAGAAAGTATATTGTAAGATTAAAATATTACTTATGGTTCCAAGCAGAAAAACTCTGTAACGTACCAGGAAGTCATTGGTGTTGGCTGCTTTGAACAGGCCACTGTGGAAATAAAAAATAATACACGCAATGTTTAAAAAACGTAATATGCGCACTTTGAAGCGACCGGATTCTTTGATTTTCTTTTACATGAAAAACAGACTCAATCGTACTTTTGATTGTAGAGGAAGGCCTAGCGCTAAAGTGCGACGTAAATGGGCTGATACACTATCGTCAAATAAGTCTTAGTTACTAACTATAACTAAGTAAACCGATGGATACTTATGTACATCTTACTTTTCATTTTCTGCGTATCAGATCTAATGGATTAAATAAGCAATTGACTCCTACTTGTTGTAGGTAGGTATTATAAGGGCATTATTCTTGATTTAATTATTCTTGCTTCCTCCGTCAGAATAATTTAGCTAACACCAAATTGTATCAACATTCTTAAACTAAAATAAATGCTTCTTCTACTATTTATCCACAACATTTTCTAAATTCTTCAACCAAATCTTTAACTTTGCGTCTATATCTTGATGTAACGTAATTCCTTATTTCCTTACCCAAGTTTTCAAATTCTACTCAATAAAAGCTGAACAGCCACTATAGTAATTCATTAATCTAACAGACAATAGCCCTTTATGAGCCTTGACCTGACGTCTCGTGTATGTACCCAGTCCTCATGTCTCTATTGTTACTGTATTCCTGTCTATACCGAAATTAAGTCCTTCCCGTTTAGTATCAATAAGCTAGTACTATCGGCTTCTGGGAATCAGCCTTGGATTGTAAGCTTAAGTCACAAGTATTATCTGATGCGTTACCTAGTACAGATACCTAGGAAGATTAATTTCATCTTGATTTTGATTAGTGGTGTGTAAATTAATGAAATTTATTTAAACAAATAATAAAAAAACTCGATAGTCGCTTTCGTAGTCCTGGTATTACATAAAGTTATTTTTGTATTATAGTTATAACTTATCAGTAAAAATAAAACATTTTTAGTCCTACGAGCTAACACACTAAATTGTTTTTTCTGTTTCACACCAAATTTATCTAGATCTGTATCAGCCCATGTACGTCCCATTGCAGTACATGGGCCTCTTTTACAATCGAGGGTACGAATGTGGTTGTGGCATAAAGTCCACCATGCTGGCCTAGTTGGCTTGTAAAGTATAGATACCAACCCTTCTCAACCCAAACATAGCTAGTTTTAAAGCCATTTGCGCCGCGCAGTTTGCCAAACGTTCACAAAAACGACGGGTCGATAAACTGTCTCTAATAAGTTGATCAAAAACTTCAATATCATCAAGTTCATGGGACAGTCACGGATATTGCTCAAACTTACAGTTACCTTCATTAGTGCGAGTTAGCGGCGACGTGATAACTTGATGACATAATGTCTCTATAAAATTCTCTGAATAAATAAAGGGTTTTCTTTTACTACCAGCTAAAGGTACAATGTAAGTTTATGGGTGTGTGACGCAAGTGGGAACTTTATTACGAGTATGTTGACAGGGAATATTGTGTTGTTGGTGTTAAATCTTTTTGAAAGACAAAAATGTTTTATATCTCGTGTGAATGGATAATGAACAGGTGGGAATACTTTTCTCCTTTCTAATTTTAAATAAATAATAATGTTCATTCGATTCTATTTTTATTAAACGGTTTTATTTAGCTCACCCCGTTTGTTTGTTTGGGTCTTTATCATTTATTTAGTCAATAGTTTAGTCATTGAAATGCATTGAGATATTATACTAGAGGGGACACTGCAAACAAAATGTTTGTTACAAAATGAGCGGTACATTCTATTTCTGTCTCTGTCACGCCTACGAAGTAACATATCTTCCCTCTCGCTTCAATGTGTACCCTTGTGCACGCACCATACGCAGAGATTTTGTTCCCGATGTCCGCTCTAGTATAATACCTCAATGTTGAAATGTAACCCTTTTCCCGTTAACTGATTGATCTGAAATTTGGTATACGCCTTTGATTATGGTGACAATACAATTATCCATATTCAATATTATTGTGAATCCAAGATGGCCGCCGCTACAAGATGGCGGACAACTTAGTTTTTTTCAATCCCATCAATATGGGTATCAAATGAAAGGACTTGTCAAGTAGAATTCAGTGCACATACAAAATCAAAATCAAAGATGGCCACTGCTACAAAATGGCGGATAATGTATTTTTCAATCCCATCAATATGGGTATCAAAATAAAGGGCTTGGTAAGTATAATACAGTATACTATACAAAATTACAATATGAATCTCCCACCCAAGTTAAGATCTGGTATCCTGTCGAGGACTGTGTGGCGTTAGGGTGGCTAAAAATGATACGTCGCTAGGGGTACACCACCCAAGTTAAGGTAAAAGGTAAAAGCGCGCCGAGAACTGGATGGCATTAGGGTGGATAAAAAAAGTAAAAAAAAATTAAGTTAAACGGTTTTATATTGCAGATAAATGTTTAGTACATTGCCAACCCGCACTAGGCCAGCGTGGTGGACTATATGGCCTATTCACTCTCAATAGTACTTTCGATTGTAGAGGAGGCCCGTGCCCTGCAGTGGGACGTATATGGGCTGATACAGTTTCATCATCATCATCATCATTATATCAGCCACAGGAAGTCCACTGCTGAACATAGGCTTCCCCCAAGGATCTCCACAATGACCTGTTGGAAGCGGCCTGCATCCAGCGACTTCCTGCAACCTTAGTCAGATCGTCCGTCCACCTTGTAGGCGGGCGTCCGATTTTTCGCTTGCCTGTACGTGGCCTCCACTCAAGAAACTTTCGGCCCCAACGGTCATCGGTTCTACGAGCTATGTGCCCGGCCCACTGCCACTTCAACTTGCCAATCCTATGGGCTATGTCGGTAACCTTGGTTCTACTACGGATCTCCTCATTTCTGATTCGATCTCGTAGGGAAACACCGAGCATAGCCCATAGATACAGTTTAGTACATTTATTTATGGGGCACGTCCAAAATTCATTTAAAGTGGACGTGCCCCACGATTTTATTTTAGTTTAATCAATGCATATGTTTAAAATTTGTATATTTCAAAAATGACATCTTTTGTCATAGGTGTTTACATAAATGTATATTTCATTTTTAGGAATTTATGTGACCATAGATATTTCCAGAAAGTGAGTAGGTTACGAGTTACTTTATTTTGAAAATATAACAATGTATACATATTGGTACCCATGACTGTATCCATGAAATTATTTTTTAGCTTTTAGTACATTTATCTGCAATATATAACCGTTTAACTTAAAAAAAATTATTGAACAAGATTGAACATTTTCTCGAAAGGTTTGATATCAAAAATGTGCCATGGAATACAAAAGAAAATCCTAAAATAAAGATCAAAATTTGTTCATATTCTGAATCTTTTGTACACAGACATCATAACATAAATTGTAAACCAAACGTATCATAATTTAATATTCCACCTCATAAACATTGCGGAAACAAAATAATGTATTTCTCAACGCATTGAGAAAGTGAGATAACTGCAACATCTGGCATCTGACACGGATGACATAATATTCTACGAGACAGAAACACGATCCTTGATACCACTATCGGGCAACGACTTAAGTTGACGTACGACCAGATTTTTTACTAGAACCTGTTATTCGCAGTTGCTAGACTGATCTTAAAGATGGCGACTGATCTGTGTCTTTAGATTGTATTTAGTTGGAGTAATACTGAAGATATAAAATGATGTTATATATTTCCTTAGCTTTTTTGGCTTTGGCTTTTCGGTGTGGTCGAACTTTCATTTTGGAGGCATAGAACCGATTGGTTTCTTAGATTGAATGTAATATTTATTTATTTATTTATTTAACACTTTATTGTGTACACCATATATACATAAAAATTACAAAACAACATGAAAAAAAAATGCACAAGTGGCGGTCTTATTGCTTGAAGCAATCTCTGCCAGACAACCATGGGATGGATAAACGATAAGAACGTAACGTTGGGGCTTCAGGTGTACGAATAATTCAATTTATATAGTAATATTACTAATATTTATATAATATTATTAAGTTTATATATAAACATACATATATATGTTGAATAAACATATAAATACACAAAATACACATATAATATATATACATAAATAATATAAAAAAATAAATATAAAAGCGATATAAATAAATAATAAACAAAGGAAAATGTGAACAAGTCCAATATCTTCATAGAACCTGAAAGTAGTGTTCTTTAACCAATTTTTTAAAGATGGGCAGAGATTTAGCCCGTCTCACCGTTACTGGCAAAGCATTCCACAACCTGGCAGCTTGTACGGAGAAAGATCTGTCTATGAAGGAAGTGGAATGCGCGGGGATTTTCAGCCTTAAGTTCTCCGATGACCTAAGAGACCTCGAATATATTAAATTAAAACTAATTTCTACGGACTTTATAAGTTTGTTTTAAATCTTACATATTTTAATTGTGTCACGGGGTAGACGGTCTGCGATTAAATCCGTAAAAAATTGTTTTATTTTAATAGAATCGATTTTGTAGAGTTCATTTTTATAAAGTAAGGTCTAATGTGTTATACATAAGTTTAGTAAAAATGCGAAATAATTTTCGCTCTAAGTAATGTAAATAGTAAAGGTTCAGTAGGAATATAGGCCGTGGCACTATCGAGATATCATCACGGTGAGCGTACGAACGAAAGATCAATCAAATAAATGATGACATTTGTTTTTTATTGATCTTCGTCCTAAATTTATTTTGTATTTCTTGGAACATTTTTGTCGTCATACCAATGTTTTTCGTATATTTTAATTCTAGTGTAGGTCACTAATATTCATAAGTTATCATTCTCGGAACTATTTCCGTCCCATACCCACGATATTTATTTATAAATCCACGCTCCACGTATTACGCATTTCCCTTCTCAAACTAAAACAAATATGCAATCTCAAAGTAGCGACTGATAGCCGAAGCGATGCAGAACTCGTTGATTTTTTACTTGAAGCTCGATCGAACTAAATTTGTGCTAGTTGCGTAGAAATGATTACACAAGAAGGGGCCCAAACAGCATAGTTTACAAAAGAGTCTAGCGATGACTATGTGTGAATAAATAGAAATTTTAAAACTTCACTGTCACAGACTAACAATTAATATATTACAAAAACGTAATATACTTTTCGATCACAATTCCAAGACATATTGAAACTGTAACTGATTTGTTATTTAACAAAAACCTTTTGAAATTATTATTGTAGCCATCAAGTTAAATCCCAAGATTAAATGCCATAACAAAAGAAGTATCGACAAATAATTTTAGAACAATATGTCATACATATTAAATACCCTTAATTATGGAGAAACTCTATTCAATTAAATTTTAATTTACCGTACATATTAATTAAATGCCTAATATAAACTGACTCATTAAATGCATTACAGCCACTTAAATTCAATCGATAGGAATTAATAATTTATAATTCAATTAAAATTATTATCAGTTAATGCTTTTTTATTTATCTTAAAAAACATTAGAAAACTATAAAATTGGTAGAGCCTTCAATTTAACTACATCGATACACGAAGCATTAACTTCACGTATTATATCTCAATTATCAACATCCGTATTTTATATAGGGTAAATCAAGTTAGAGAAACTATCAAGCAGTTGACCTGATGTTCGGTGGTCACAACACCTTAAAGCCAACCATAAAAAAATGATGAGAACGCATGACCCATACAGGCTTTTAAAAAATTATGAGTAAATATAGGGACACAGGAAAAAAATGGGTGTATACCGGGTATCTCAAGACTGCTACCGAAAACGAAGCCGGGTGGTAGTTTTAGTGGCTACAAACACAATGCAATTAAAAATTTCACCTAGAAACGCGACAATTTTTTTTTATGATTTTTTAAATATCGTCATTTTTGGGTGGTAAATCCATAGTTTTTGCTAAAATAATAATTTAAACTCTTTTATACCTTAGAGTATTTATAAATAAAAGGGTATATACTATTATTTTAGGAAAAAAATGTATTTACCACCCAAATATGGCCATAGGAAAAAAATAACCAAAAAAAAATTGACGCTTTTTTTTTGCAAATTTTTCTGTTGCATTGTGTCTGAAGTCGCTTAAACTACCACCCGGCTTCGTTTTCGGTAGCAGTCTTGATATACCCTGTATAATATACCCAAGTTCAAGAGATCCAGTTATATCACTTCGATCCACTTAATTGGCATTACAAACATTAAAAACTTAACGCCGCATCCACACATTACGCTAATAAGTTGTCTAAACCAACAGGCTGATGCAGTCGGGTCGAGTGGCTAGTATGTGGCTGTCCAAATGTTTACTCTGTGCCGCGTCGGAGCGGGAACCACGGTGTACTACCGTTACGTATTTACACGACGATATGAGTTCAGCGTCCCGAAATGTTACGAAACATGTGATGGTGTGGGGTATTGTTTTCATTTTGTATGGATATGACGATACAGCAGAAGATATTGGTAATGACGCACAAGGAAGAGGCATGAAAGATCAGCACAAAATTGCTCTAGATATGCTACGCGGTAAATTAAAAGAGCAAAGGTTAATGAAAATTTATGACGCACTGAAAGCTTCTTCCCTATTTTCAAATTCTGCTAGGAAAACGGATTTTAATTTAACAGGAATTTTGTAACAGTGTTTATTCATCTGACCACACAATTTGAAAAGGTGGTCGATTTGTTTGGACAACAGATGAGCTTCCCAAAAGAAAAACATAGGTTTACTTACAAAGGCTACAATATAATAATATATTCCATATCTGATGTTCCAAGCATATCAAAGAAGCATGTTTAGAAATGATCGCACCATATTTGAAAAATACGATGCTGTATATTTTTACTACTAAAACGGCATAACCTGTTTTTCAAAATGTTTGCATAACTACGCAGGAGCATCAAACTCCACCGCTAATAGAATTTTAGTGTCAAACTGGTTCTGTTTATTTGCAAATGTGTTTATGAACTTCAATAATAACTTGATGAGGGATTAGCTGTTTGAATTATAGAGTGGTGATGAAGACGTTTAGCGAAGTGTTGAAAAGTGATATTTCAAATCGTCAGTTATCACTTATCTTTGCCGGCATCCATCGCTGTATTATTGAAGATACTTTGCGGAAGCATTCTTGATGCACAGAGACAATCAAATCACGATTATAAGTGTTGGAAAACCTAATTAATATACATACATACATAAAAAAGTGAATACACCCAACAGTCACAAATATTCATCTAACTCCACACTAAGATCGAGTCTTGTGTCGTGGTTATAAGAAACTATGAGAGACTTTTCGGTCTCACTAACAACTTGACGCGAAACTTTCTGTGTATCACATACCTACTAAGTATTTGTTTCGATGCGGGGATTAAACCCGCGGCCTCTTATTCCACAGCCGGCGTCTAACCAACTGCACCAAGAAAGCTATTGTAAATACTATAATACATGTTAATACAAACTTCGTCTAGGTTGGGTGTCTGTGAAATCAAAAATAGAAATTTGAATACCTTCTTAATTAAATCCCGGATAAGACCACCGTTTATCTCGGTTTAAACCACAAGAACCTTCATACTTACTTAGTCACTAATTGCGTTATTGACATACAAACTAATTTTAACACGACCACGATAGAAATGTATGTTATCGATCGGCTATTAAAGAGTGCTTAAATAACACTTAAAGTCACGTTTACATTTACTTTGGTATCATCAGCTTGCAACTAACCCTTATCAGCTTATCTGTGTTTACTTGTTATGTGCTGTTACACTCTATTATCATGCATTTTTATATTGTGAGCAATATTTATGTTGGTATTTTCAACATGCTATAGGGGAATAAGCTGATTGTATTTGTTGAGTAGCTGTGCTTGCTTCAGTGGCATACAACTACGGTATGATTGCAAAGCTCAAGTCTCGGGTTTGAATTCCGGGTCGGACAAAGTGATTTTGGATTTTTTATTCATTATCAAGCCGTCAGAAATTCGGTTTACTGTTCTCTCTGTTTCTGTACTCGTTTCTGTCACATTTCGCTACCGCAGCATCCTTAACTTTATAAAACTATCCATTCGCCATTGTTTTTATCTACTTCCAAATCTCCTTTCTGACAGACGTCTCAAATTGTCAGTTGTGGTTTAAAAAGATTTTCTAAAAACCGAAAATGTTAACTCGTCATAAAAGTACTTCTACAAATGACCAAAATCATCGTGTAGAAATGTATGTCTGGAAACGCAAACTTAATGACACAATTTCAACATTGATCACTGATTGTAGATAATCATATCTTTATTCGGCTCTTTATTATTTTACTAGTATAAATACGACCTTATATCACTTCACGGGAATCTAGATACGAGAATCGAGTATCATGAGTTTCTTTTGATAACCTGATAGCGCAATTAAATTTTTGTAACAAGTTGTAATTGTGTTTTTTGCATTAAATGTAAATTTTTAATTTATTTGGTCTTTATTCATTCTTTAAATTTAATTACGAATTTATGGAACTAACACTTAAAACCAATTAAAAAATACTATTTATGGACATAAGATTCACGAATTATTATAAACTTGTTTTAAATAAGTGTTTTTTAAAAAAAAATTTAGTGCCTACAAAAAAAAACATAAACCCGCGGTTTCTACAACCAAATTTTCATCTTCCTCACAAAAACAACTATCAAATACTATTTAAATTCATAAACCATATAAATAATTGAAAGAGCATTAACAGTTGTCCACAGATAAAGATATTACTTGTATATCGTTAAGATAAACGGAGGCGGCGTCAAAATGACCGATACAGGCAATTAAGGCCGGATATTAGGCCACATCAATGTGCCACATTATCCACTATCTGTCTTTGTTCATACATTAAGCTATTGATGTTTAGATAGGGCGGTGATCGGTAGTTTTTACTTGCATAGTTAGCGGATCTCGATATGAATATTTTTATGGTTGTGATATTTATGTGTATTAATAAAGTTTTATTTTTCAATATGGTCTAAAATGCTTTTATGAAATTGATTTTAAAACGATTTATTTCAATGTTTTATTATATATTAGCCAATTTAATTACAAATAATTGAGTATATTCCACTTTTTTTTATTAAATTTTGTTCATATTGTTATATTTTTATCACAATAAAGCTCTTAAATGAATAAAATGAATAAATTAGATATTAAATACAGAGAAAATTGTGCAACAGGCAGTTTTGTCGCCTAAAGCGATTGAATAAACCTGCAGATTTTTTTGGCAAATACTTTTCAATAATACTTTTTTTTATAATTAACAAAATAATTCATAATTAGTTGTTGAAACTAATATAAAGTAAATAAATACGTTCATTTTTTATCTATCTAGAAACGAGGCCGCAGTAGCCAGCCCCGCGGCCTGCCCACCTTAATCAATTACCCGCATATTAGGTAAATTTCGGAAGCAATCACGGCCTCGTCACCCATTCTGAGAAGTAGAGATAAATGCGGCGCCAAAGCAATAGAATTCATAAAGGCAACTTCACAGAATGACGACCGGACAGCGGCGCGTGAGTCGATGCGATTCTATGTCATATTAAAAACTTTTACTGAGAAGCCTTAATGTATGCTATGTCGTGAGGGGTAATAGAAAGTAATAACGTATGACGGGTCCCGTAGGATGGATTTTTGTGACATTAATATTTTTGTGAGGATTAAGTTAGTGAAATTGACTCCTGAACTGAATTTATGGACTGTGGAAGCTCAAAGAATCTTTTATGTTCAGGTAGGATTTGCAATGGGTGTTGACCCTCAAATAATTTACTGTTATGTCTCTCAAAAGTGAGAGGCCGCTTGGGTAGCTATCACCGCAATGTCTACTTCTCCCGCCTAACAGCACTGTTGTGTCCCGGTTGGGAGGATATTGTAGCTAGAGTAATTACTGGACATATTGAGTCTTAACATCTAATGCCTGAGGATGGCGAGCACAGTTGAATGCCAAGCATTGCCTTGTTATTGTTGGTGTTGTTTGGTTTTACTACGGTTCATGAGAGGTGGTATCGCTTAACATCATGCGAATGAAATGCTCCTCTCACCATAGACTGCAATTCAATGCAATAAATATCCATATATATGTAGGATTTGAATGTTATGATGAAAGATGAGTAGAATGGAACGTTGGGCGAATGATTGATATGGAACGTGGTCTGTGTGAAAGAGATGACTAATAAAAGTATTTAAGATGGAAAGAGTAAGAGGATGAATGATATAGATGTTGAAGTATGCAAAGACGGAATAGAAGAGAACAGTCTGGAAGACGACGGAAGACGTAAAAGACGTAGAAGACGTGAAGTGAAGACGAATTTATTTAACAATAAATAAATTGAATATTACCAAGACGACCATAGTTTGATTTGACCCGAGGCGGAACTATTCCCACATATATGTTGTTAAAAAGCCCTGGATCCAATTATCGAGAAAATAAAATTTAATATAAAAATAAAATTTAATAATATTAAGACGTGTTGTATAATAGTCTCCGCATAAAATACAATATAATAAGTGAAGCGCATATGGGACAATATAGACGATGTGAATGCTACTGACTCTAGAATTATGGTTTATGCACATAGATCGCCTTATATGCATATATTGCATTTATCGATTACCATCAGCCGATGCACTTGCTCCATACAAAAATAGATGCATAATATTTATGTGAATCGGTAAAGCAAACTCGTCAACTAAAACCGAAGTGAGTATGTGATCAAAATAATAATTCGTGTTTAGATTACAATTAGATCCTCCAAATGCTCAGATACAAGATTTTGGAATTCGTTCCCTCTCGAGATTAGGACATCTACGACACGCTTAGGTTTCAAAATGAGAGTTCGAAAACTGTTCCTAGACAGATTGGCAGAACTATCATAACATTTTTTTTAATATATATATATATATATTATATATAAATATATATATATATATATATATATATATACCGGGTATATCAAGACTGCTACCGAAAACGAAGCCGGGTGATAGTTTAAGCGACTTCAGACACAATGCAACAGAAAAAGTTGCAAAAAAAAAGCGACAATTTTTTTTTTGTTATTTTTTTCCTATGGCCATATTTGGGTGGTAAATACATTTTTTCCTAAAATAATAGTGTATATCCTTTTATTTATAAATACTCTAAGGTATAAAAGAGTTTAAATTATTATTTTAGCAAAAACTATGGATTTACCACCCAAAATTGACGATATTTAAAAAATCATAAAAATAATTGTCGCGTTTCTATGCGAAATTTTTAATTGCATTGTGTTTGTAGCCACTAAAACTACCACCCGGCTTCGTTTTCGGTAGCAGTCTTGAGATACCCTGTATATATATAATTCCTAGTATTTATGTATATTATATCTTGTATTTATGTATATCATATTTTATATTTGTGTAGGTACTAGTATAAGTATTGAGTATATATCCTCGATTTACGTCTCAACCCATTTTTATGCATCTTCTGAATTTATCTCTGCACCACCTGAAGGTTGGCTGTTAGAAAATGCCTTTGGCATTAAGCCCCGGCTGTATACTATTTGTATATGAAGTATCAAATAAATAAATTTTGTACACGACATCGCGTTATCACAACCTTGCACCTTAAAATTCAGCCCATAAACGTCCCACTGTAGGACACGGGCTTCCTCTACTACCGAGAGTACTATTGGTAGTGGTAAGGCCATATAGTCTACCACGTTGGCCTAATACGGGTTGCCGGACGATCTAAATATTACACAGATGAAAACTCTACCAATTCTTTAGGTTTTACAGTTGCATAATATAATATATGGCTTTTGTCTAAATTCATTTCCTCAGGAATGCCTTATAACCTTCCTACAATGTCTGTCCCGTCCGCCTCCCAAAACATTCTTGCTTATAATTTATTTGTGTTATTAATTGGGTTAAATTTCTCTGTATTTGAAATCTTTTCTTTTTACGTTTTTATAGATATAGTATATAAACAAAATACATAAAAAAATAAACCCCACAATGGCGAAGCTCGAGACCCAAGCCACCGGTGATGAGGTTCCCAAAGTGAGGAATTTGGTGTTATTATTATGTATTAAATTTGTTGTTTCCTTCTTCCCAGATGGCGTAGCGTAATGGAGGGAGAGTGTTCAGAGGGCGCAGAGGGCTGGCTCCTGGTGCGAGTGCACGTGCCCGAGCTCAACGTGCAGAAGAGCCTGCAGTTCCCACGAGATCAGCTCATCTGGGACGTCAAGCAGCAGTGCCTCGCCGCGCTACCGAAGGTACACAGAACACGCCAATTAATTATAATTAATACATGGTATAGTTGAAGAAGGATGTACGACGTACGTAATACATAACTGTTTTGTAAAGGTTTTATTTAATATTGTAATTTATGTACCAGTAGTTTAGTAAACCTAAAAGAAATCCGACGAATTGAGAATCTCCTCCTTTTTGGAAATCGGTTAATTAAAAAAGAAATGGTACAAAAAACATTTACAAAATACACATCCTTTGTCGTCGCATTCACTTCAAGATGTAAGTGTATTCAATATTGTATACAGAATTTTTGTAAAGTAGGTTTTATATACGTTGTTATTTGTCCAATTTAGTAGGTTTAATGAAATAAGTCAAATATTAATTACAACACATTTGAGAAACAATAATAGGAATATTTAATTTAGGCTGTTGCAACTCATAGACAGTTGGTGCTATCGGCACGGTTTAATATTTAGACTAACGAGTTAAGAATTTCGCATTCCACATTATAAAATTAATTGAGAACGATATTCAAACTTCGAACTGTCGTAATAATATTACCTTATCAATTGATAGACTATGAGCAAATACTGAAAGCAAAAAGTCCCAAAATAACCTCTTCCTTTCTGAATGTCCTTTGTCGATTCTTAAAGGTGCTTGGCATTCGTTTAAAACGCTAGTGTAATAGATAATACCTTTTACACATTTTTAAATCACATGTAACTTACACAAGAGCGATGAAGTATCCTGGCGATTTTTCTTACATTGGCAATATAAAGACAGCCTTAAATTGTATTATAACCATAAGAAAGAACCGAATCTTAATATTGACTGCCCATTCCACTAACTAGATTGTTGCTCAATTAATATTAAGCAGTTGGTAATATTTCCAAATCAGACTGACACCGTTGTTTGAGATAATATTTTAAAGTTGACAACTACTTAAGCAATCAATTATAATTTAAAGACACAGACAGAATAAGATCGATCGAAGTAGTTAATTTCATTACACCATGGTATTTGGGACTTTGTTGCTTATCTAATATTGCATTAAAACTGTTTTAGAAATCGTGGGTTCCAAAGAATTCCTTAATCATGCTATCAAGTTTTTTAAAGTTATTATGTTTGATAGACAATAGTCGAAAATAAAACGAAACTTTGTAAGGAAGGGAAGAGCTTAAAATTATAAGAGGAATGCTACTGTAACGTACATTAAAATAATAAGAGCTCCCTAATAACTCTACGACAGAAATTCATAATGGGAACTTAGATTACATCTATACTTTCTATACAAATACAACTAATAATAATTTTACAAATACATTCATTACACACAAACAAAACGACATTTTTAGGTCAACAAAATGACCAAACTAAAGCTCTTGAACATGTTTTCCGAACGGTTGCCAAGTGGAACCGCGGAATGAAGCCATTTACATGCTCCGATGCGTTGTAAAAATTTTATTATCTTTATGGCAACTAAATTTGTTACACTTTTACACAATTCGCTACAATTTCATTAAATTAGCCCACATTGTGAGCGATTGCAAATCGCGAGAATGTACGAGTTACTCGAACCGAAAAATTGTGAGCACTCATATATCGACTGTTGATGAACAAGATTTTGTTCGCGCAAATTGTTTTATTATCTTAAGCCAGTTATTTTTTAATGTACGGCATAAAGCTTGCGGTTACTTTTCACTGGTGTCCATTTTCAGTCGACACATTCCAGCCAATTGCTAAAATAGGAAAATATTATTATCATTCTATTATTAGTACTAGAATCTACGGTATCCATAACGTAATATATTTCTTCGAGAATCTTCTGCCATATAATTTTTATTTTTCAATTTAACTTAATTTTTGGTACACGTTAATCCGAACTAATCAGTTCCGACAGAATGTATACCTTTTAATTTTCTTTAACCTACAAACACAGACAGCCTAAAATCAGGCTATACGAAACTGAATAGACGCGCTTATTATTTCACATTAAATCTTAACATAACAGGTTTAAAAACTTTCGCTTATTCAAATTCTTTTGGGAAATATTATTCAATGTTACCACTTCACGGTAAGTGGGACGCCTTTATTCTGTGTCCGTGAACTACTGTTCTTGATTCTTCTACTCAATACAGAATACAGAATCAGACTGTAAGACTTCGGTGCTACAATACTTGATTAATGTTACAAAATTATTTAAAGGCTTTTGAAATCTGGTCTAAGTGCCTAGTGGCCGAATCACTCAATTGAACTCTCAGTTTTAGAGAAGGACTCTTTAGCAGAGGATAATGGGCTGATACAGTTTTGAGATCAGCCATCTTCCAGACATCAATGATGGAAATATCAGTTCTATTTAACTCATTCTAAAAGAAAAGTCTTTTACACAGTGAATTTCCTAACCTTTAAAGCCACAATCTTGCGGTTTACAAACTATACATTGATACCGAGTTTTGCAATAGCCACACTATCAATAGCAATGTGATAAATACGAAAGTAGTTCTGCATTTGTTGCAGTTTTTTTTATATATATCCTTGATTAAATCGAAATTCAAATTGGTCCAATGTTGTGTTACAAATTCAAGGATAATATACGGCAGAATCAATTACTTAATTCACTTGTGAAGGGAAAAGTCGGGCAGCAAATCTAACACTATTAGTAGTATATTTTGGTCACTTCTATTTGACACTTATGTTACTCTTTCTTCGTTCATTAGACGAAAAACAAACCCGCTAACAATTTAAGCATTAAAAATGTATACTTCTATTTTTAATCTTTGATCATCTTAAACGTTTCGATGGAAACACTCCAATTATGAGAAAGAAATAATTAATTGGATCTCCGAAATTATTTTTATAGGAAAAATTCCAATGAAAATTTATCTCAATAAAATAATTATTTTGTTTATTTCATTGGATTATATTCCTTCGTGTTGTTTGGTAGGCCTTCAGTTTTAAATATAATAAACAAAGTTACGCGTGTTAAAAAAAACTGTGAAAGAAAACATCGTCAGCACCATAGCGATTTATATGAATTTCTATGACATGTAAATGCCAGCGTGATGGACTGTGTGCCCTAACCACTCTCAATCGTACTCTCGATTGCAGAGTGGACCCGTGCTCTGCAGTTAGAGTGCGATTGAGAGTGGGTAGGCCATACAGTCCATCTTAGCTAGCCTAATGCGGGTTGGCATTGCAGTGCGTATCAGTATCATAGTCGGTCTACATTTAGTATGAGGTGTAGTGTAAACAAGGTAAAACATTTGCTTTAAGTTCGTCTCAGTATCGAATGTAGGTTTATGAACCTGAAAAGGTATGCCTCTTTACATGTCGAAGTTAAGTGTATATAGAAAGTCTACAATCTTTTGGCCTTCGAATGCGTTGTCGTCATGAAGTTGTAGCAATAGTAGGTAGGTAGTTCCAAATTTTGCCACACACCAATAGAATGTTGATGAAGTTTATTTTATAATTTTGTAAATATTATAAGACAGTAATAAGTGAATCAACAAACCTTCTGTACTTATATTCAGTTTATCAACCCACATTATGTCAGGAGACTACTTCATCTCCTTTCATAATATTAAAACAGTTTAATTACGTCGCTATATATAAAATAACGTCAATAACATTCACACAAACCGTACTAATGGTTGGCAAATATTTTACTCTAGAGATCGTATCTTCAATCTTTACATTCTAAAAACAATTAATCTCAATCGATGGTAAGCGTGCATTGATTCAATCCGGTACTCGGCCGCTCGAGGCTCGGAAATCGAGTTATCAAAGACATAAAATAAATTGAACCTTAGAAGGCGCACGCCAACGAGTTAATTAAATACGCGAACTGTATAAGACTTGTTGCGATTTACAATAAGCCTTTTAAATTGAAGTAATGTTGGAGTATTAGTTAATTTGGAATGCCGGATATTCAGGGTTTGTTTAGCATGTAGTACATTCACAAAGGCATTGAACACATTGAGTAGTGTTCAAAGTTTAAGCTACATACAATCTTTTTCGAAGATGCCAGTATTACTTTGTCAATTGTAAAGTTATAACTATCTTTTACCGATGGATTCAAAATTAAGACTGAACGTCCCACAGCCAACTCGAAGTAGTGTTTAAAGTAATCTTAAGTCGTTTTCTATTTTAAAATAAAATATACTTAAATTTAACTTTCTATTTTCCTTTGCTTACATTCTCTTTATGC
Organism: Hyles vespertilio; assembly: GCA_009982885.2. Taxonomy (NCBI): domain Eukaryota; kingdom Metazoa; phylum Arthropoda; class Insecta; order Lepidoptera; family Sphingidae; genus Hyles; species Hyles vespertilio. The sequence continues at coordinate 4,299,322 of CM042816.1, forward strand.
TCAGTTTTTTTAAGTAAATAAAACTTCAGTCCATTTTCTATTAATAGAGTTGAAAAAACCTTCTCGGAGACAAATCGATATTCTCAAAAGTAGTTCTTGAAATAACAGGGAAAGAGCCTGAAAACTAAAAGAGAAACATTTTTGCAGTTTTACGGATGCTAGGAATATCAGAAATAGGTTAACCTGTACGTGTGTTTCAGAATAAACTGGTAACAGTTCGCCGCGTTTAAAGCTATTCATCATTTTAGATTTATTTTCAACTGAGAATTCAATTGGAAAAAGTATTGTGTATTTACACTCGCCTATAAATATAGGATTGGAATATAACGAAAGATGAGTGAAATGAAACGCGAGATGTCTGACTGATATGGAACGTGATTGTATAAAAGAGATGAACTTACTATGAAATTACTAAAGAGGGAAAGAGTTAGAGGATGAATGATTAACATGTGTAAGTACGGAAGGAAGGAAGAAACTGCATGGAACACGATAAAGGACGGTAACGACGTACAACGTGAGACGAAATTAAAGAGACAATAAAAAATAAAATAAAAAAAAGATCTTAACGGAACTGTACTGTAGTGTACCCGCTCATAAATGTACGTCCAATAGCAGGATACGGGCCTCATCTATAAACAAAAGTACGACTGAGAATGGTTAGGCCATAGTCATAGTCCACCACGCTGGCCTAGTGTGGGTTGCCTAATGTAACTATTCCCACATAAGTAATCAAACTTTTACTCAAACGATTTATACAGATATGTGTATATAAATTGCATAATGTGCCAGTATCTCTATCTTTTGCGACTTGTATAGAGTCGAAAACAGTACAAAATTCATTTGAATGATTTAAACATTTTTACTAAATATGCCTTGAGACACTAACCAAAAATCTCAGAGGGCTTCCAATTCAAACAAATTGAAGACGACAATGTGTTGTAAAATTCCATATTTACATATTTTGGTATGGACAATAGAATTGACTGAAATATACAAACGTACAATAATACTTATGTCGCCATTTCAACATATACGAGCGGACAATGCAAATATTTTACGTCAAAACCCACAGCCATAAATTAAACGCTGGATTATTGGAAAGAGTGTCGGAATATCCGCATGACAGCGTTTCAACTGATTAAATACAAACAAGACGCAAATTTTAATTGTAAATACAGATTGTTTTATCAATTGCGTTTGATCAGCAAATGCATTTGATTTGTTTTATAAAGGAAATAAGATCACACGTGTAAGAAGGGTTCCAAGCGGAATGGACACTAGATAGAGGTATTATAATCACCTATAGTTTGCTGACCTTATTGTCGATGCAAGTGTAGCAGAAGTAAGTCTTTCGCTATTCAAGCTACAAATTCGACTCCTGATCATATCATATAAGATTTTTCAAATTATTACACTAACACAGCGTGAAATGTCTGATGTAAGCCAAAGATTTACATCCATTGTTTGTGTTTAAATCTGTAATTGGCCTACTGGTAACATCAAAATAATATTATTAGCTTTTGATTTTTCAAATAAAATAAAATAAATTGATATTGATATCCAACATCTAGCCAAACTATCTTCTAGCAATTTACGTTTGGGACATCAACAATTTTATTCCCTCAGTTACTGAATCCATTTTCCAGTAAACCCAACGCTCGAGCTTTCTGTAACAATTGCCGATTTCCGTCTCAACCGTTTCCTGTGCAGACGAGCGGACGTGTTTGCACAGTACTTTAATCAACGGTCTAATTAAAATTTCAATTGTTCATTGACAATTCTGAATCGATGGCATTAAGTCGGTCGGAATAACCCATCTGCTTTGCAATCTTTGGAAGATAAACATTAATTGATTACGTTTGCTTCTGGATCTAAGATTTACTTGTTTCATTAAAGATAAAAATACACCCATATCACATTTATAGTCCTGACTCCACACTAAGGTCTTGTCTTCTTGCGTGGAGAGATTGTTTATTTTTAATTGGAATTTATGGGGAAACGAGCATGCCGTTCGCCTGATGGCAAGCGATTCGACCGCTCATAAGCAGTAACAGAACCAAACAAAACCATGAATTATGAAGCAATGCTTGGCATTCCACATCGTTTGCCATCCTGATACATAAGATGTTAAGTTTTAACAAATCTGTCTACAATGTCCATCAAATCGGAACTCAGCAGTGCATTTACACTTTGGGTTGGCGGGAGAATTAAACATTACTTACCCAGGCGGCCTCTCACATATGAGAGATCTACCACCAGTATTTCTACATCTGGGGTGAGCTTTAAACTCATATCAATCTAGTTGGATATAACTAAAATTAATTTAATACTATGAAATTCATGAGGTTTTGGCATCTTGACGTCACATTTTTGCGATATTAGTTAGGTTTTAGTTCATGTAGCTTAATGCCATCTAATGTGTTGTTTTTGAAACCGCCCACAATATTTTAAGGACGACTCAAGTGGTTCGAAGGTTTAAGACGGTGGCTTAAGGTTTCGAAATTTTTGGCAACAAACTTGCTTGCCCCATATCCCGAATACGATGTCATAGCCCTCCTCATGTTGGTGTTGCGAAATTGCGGTTTTCCAACGTAAGCTAGTATTTCAAACTCTTAACATATGGTTAAAACACTTACTTATAATATAATGATTATAAAATATATGCGTTATACTCTTTCGAATCCCAGGGCACACCACTGACTTTTCGGAGTCATGTGTGTATTGATAGTCACTGACCACGCACTAGAACGGTGAAGGAAAACATCGTAAGGAAACCTACATACCATAGCGATTTGAGAACAGGAGAGAGTCCGCCAACCCGTAGTAGGCTAGTGTGGTGGACTGTATGGCCTAACCCCCTCTCAATCTCACTCTCTAATCTCTATCACTCATAGGTTCCAATGTAGAGGAGGCTTGTGCCTTGCAGTGGGACGTACAGGAGATGATATAGTACAGTAATAAAAATACTAACACATACATACATATTGAAATTTCAAAAGCAAAACCCATATATTTTACAATTTACGTTCAAACTAAGTGAAATATTTCCGTCCATTAAGTAAGAACAAATCTTTCGACTGCGCCATACTATGTGTTTACAGTGATGGCGTGTAAGTCCATTTCAATAAACATTTTTCAGAGTCGTAAAAGTGTTACTGACCGTGGGCGGGACCGCTCGGCAATCATAAATACGAATGTATGTCGGCCTTAAATATTACTTTTGATGTATATTCTTGCTTTTAAAGGAATATGAAGAATATTTATAGTTTGCAGAACGCCTAGTGCCACCGTAGCTCCTAATTTAAAATGCAGTGACAGACGTATTTATAATCAGAATTAAACAAGATAGAAATGTCTTCAATCTCGTAGTGGGAGTAGAAGAAAAGGGATGCAAAACATAACCGATGACGTCACTAGTCTTAACCCTTTGATACAGTTATACTAATCTAATCAGTTTCATTTTAGAGTGAAGTATCCGAAACTTCAATAGACTGATGACTTACTAAAAAGTAAATAAAATCAGGATTGAACGCGTAGTATTTACGATTTCTAAACTAACTCTTAGAATTTGATTTATAGTTATAAAAGAAAATGTAAAACTCATGAATATATTAAAGTGTTGTTTATTCTAAAATTTCAGTACTATTTCAACTACTATCATACATGACTCTGTGGTTCTAAAAATAACTTAAAATATAAGTATTTTTGGCCATAAATCGTGCGAGATTATCTTCATGGTCCAAATACCGACTTCTCCTTTTTAAACGCAGACACTATAAACTTCCAAATATAGACGGACATGTCATCGTATTAAATATAAACATAAATATACAGCTGAATTTATATCGCCAAAATATATGCAAATCTTGGCACCTGGTTAAGATTTCCCATAAAAATATAAGTAGGCGGAGGCCACACAATGTGTTTTGTTTTGAACGCCTAAACAAGTTTAGCTGCAGGCCTAATCCGATAAAGTGGTAATGTACGTGCAAACTACAAACATTACTTGGCACCTACGCCTGACATTGAAATAATCAGTGACCATAATTACTTGTACAACCATGGCTTTGTTATACTTTGTACCTACAAACAGACATTTTACGTACACATACGTAAATAACTTTACACTAATTTTCCCGAAAAGGGAGATATAGTCATTTATACAACCCACAGATAGCCGAAATTATTACCAACCCAAAATCTGATACGACAAGAACATACCCAGCGAAGAAAAATGAATTTCTGGAATTTTCAAACTGAAAGCCTTTAAAATAAGTAGAATTGAGAACTGAACACAGCTCTTACACGCGCCACGAGTAACAACCAATTTCGAATACACATGTCGGAAAAATGACAGACCGACATCGGTCGGACAAACTAAATACTACTCAAACCGGTTTGGTACCGTTACTAGTAATTTCTTAAACTACACTCTGGTACGGTCACGATGAATCGACTATCGGTCATATCTATCGGCTGACTATCGACTATTTTCATCACTCAAAGCATGCCGCGAACTGTCGCACTTGATGCTCCAAATTGATTTCTGTGTCGGATGTGATGAAATTCACCAAGCAACCGTGACATGACTAATTTTAAAATTAGAACAGGTCGTTCTATTTTTAAATATATATTTTTCTATCCGATAAATTATGCAGATTTTGAAAAGAGGTTGTGTGTTCGTTTTTGAATCTATTAAATCGTTTTGTTTTCGTTTTATTACAATCATTGCCGCTCATTACCATTGACCTTCGATTATACTATAAAATATGTTTTTTTTTTTTTGCTTTGAATAGCGAGACGAGCAAGCCGTTCGCCTGATGGTAAGCGATACGACCGCTCATGAACAGTAGCAACATTCCACTGCGCTCGCCATCCTGAGACATAAGATGTTAAGTCTCAATATGTCCAGTAGTTGCTCTGGCTACAATGTCCTTCAATCCGAAACACAACAGTGCATTTAAGCAGTGTTGTTTCACGGGAGAAATAGACATTGCGGTGGTACCTACCCAGATGGCCTCTCACATATGAGATACTTACCACCAGTAAGGATGTTTCTTCTGTTGTATTTAAATGTAGAAAAACATTTTTAATTATTTATCAACGTATTAATGAATATAAGCAATGTAGCTAATATACACTTTAGAACATTATTTCTCACGTTATATATTTTGTATATGTTAAGGTGATGATGTTGGTCTAAATAAACAAAATATTTATATGTATATTGTATATGTGTATACATTTATTAATATATAATTATTGTTTCCGGTGCGTTGGACGAACCTCAGGTGGCCAGTTGGTACAGGGTACGTTTTTGCAAAACAAATATGACATATCAAATGCATGAATCAAACGTGATTCAGTGTAGTATGGACGAAACACGTGTAAAACCGTGTCCTATTGCATGCTAAGTTGTATGAAGGTTGACACGTCATAATACTGTCAAAATTTTATCTGAGATATGACGTCATAGTTTAAGAATGTCCATTAGCTGGCATTAATCATAGCATGACAAATGTATGAATATGAATATTCCCTTGTACCCGAAGCATGTACCCCGTCATATTATCCATTGAAAAAATTGGCGACTGAAAATTGCAATGATATATAGCATCTTAACAACATGTGTCTAGCCGAATGTAGCATGTATTGATCACATTATAACTACTATAGATATGTATCTGCGTATGTGGTAAGTACTTATATATAATAATAAATATTAAAATATTGTCAGTAAAATACAAGTTGTTCGAAAGCATAGTTTGTGATAAATTTTTGTCCAATAAAACCGTAAACATTGTTTCGAATCAGCATTATGTTGGTTGAGCGCCGATGGATTTTTTGGTTTGGATTCTATACCAGGAATAAATCTCGAAAATGAGTGAAGTATATGTGTGTGAATGTTTAATTATGATCCGGCGTAGTGGTGAACGTAATCCTGTTATAAATATACTCTACAAAATTTTGTAATAAATGAAATGTACCAGCTCCCACAAGGTTAGGTTGATAGGCCGCCTGCTGTCAAGTCACCAACGTTCAACATTGCTGGAGTCAAAAGAAGCCCTAATCATTCTCCCCAACATTTTAGAAGAATTTCAAGTTCCGTGTATTTACTCGTGTATTATGTAAAACACGGTAGCAGGTCTCTCATATGTGAGAGGTAGCCTGGGTTGGTACCAGCACAATGTCTATTTCTCCCGCCAAACAGCAGTGTAAATGTGTTTCGATTTGAAGGGCATTGTAGCCAAAGTAACTACTGGACTAATACATTGAGACTTAACATCTTATCTCTCAGGATGACGGGCGCAGTGGTGTGCCAAGCATTGCTTTGTGATTCAAGGTGTTTGGTTTTGCTACTGTTTATGAAGAGTCGTATCGCTTACCACCAGGCGAATGGCATGCTCGTCGCGCCATACATTGCAATAAAAAAAATACAAAAGCTGTTTAAAAAAACGTAACCTAAATACACCTCGCCTAAGCTCTCATGTCCTACTTACAAAAATAGCCCGCAGTGGACACTTTTCTAACCCATTGTGCGTTCTGTACTTCGGCTTTACATACCCATTGTGTTCGTCCTATTTCGCTCTCGAAAGGGCCTGAAATGATACATCCATTTGTGTATTGGTGTTGTGTAGTGCTATTTTGTCTCTATTCAAGGGTATGGGTTTATTTTGTCCCCCGATGATAAAAGTTACTGATAAACATTTATAGGAAAATACCCGTTCATTGTATGAGTAAAAAATATCGTAGACCCGTATTACACGTTTTCCTGTTTTATCCTGGCGGACAGATTTTTATAAAATAAAGTATTTATCATCACATATTATATTTCGTTCACAGAGACGAAAGCAAAATATTTTTATTGCACTTCAAATAAATTTCTCCAAGAACTCCCGGCCTAGGTTGTCATTATGTTTCTAGTTATTAAAATATATTTTTTCCCTACACAAAAAAGTAGTTTTCATCGAGGGACAAAAATTTTCGCACAGATACTAAGTTTCGTAGTAAAATGGGCATTCTCATTCATTTCTTCTTTATGTCAATATATATCAATATCTACTTTGGTCATAATTAAGTAGAATAATAGTTTTAAAAAAAGGGTGTTTTAATTGATGTCCAGCTATTATTTCTTAAATATTAAAGATAAAGATCATAGTCAATTTTAAATCCTATTTTAATTATCGAATGTTTTTGAACTCACTGTAAGGGTGTTTTAATTGATGTCCAGCTATTATTTCTTAAATATTAAAGATAAAGATCATAGTCAATTTTAAATCCTATTTTAATTATCGAATGTTTTTGAACTCACTGTAAGGGTGTTTTAATTGATGTCCAGCTATTATTTCTTAAATATTAAAGATAAAGATCATAGTCAATTTTAAATCCTATTTTAATTATCGAATGTTTTTGAACTCACTGTAAGGGTGTTTTAATTGATGTCCAGCTATTATTTCTTAAATATTAAAGATAAAGATCATAGTCAATTTTAAATCCTATTTTAATTATCGAATGTTTTTGAACTCACTGTAAGGGTGTTTTAATTGATGTCCAGCTATTATTTCTTAAATATTAAAGATAAAGATCATAGTCAATTTTAAATCCTATTTTAATTATCGAATGTTTTTGAACTCACTGTAAGGGTGTTTTAATTGATGTCCAGCTATTATTTCTTAAATATTAAAGATAAAGATCATAGTCAATTTTAAATCCTATTTTAATTATCGAATGTTTTTGAACTCACTGTAAGGGTGTTTTAATTGATGTCCAGCTATTATTTCTTAAATATTAAAGATAAAGATCATAGTCAATTTTAAATCCTATTTTAATTATCGAATGTTTTTGAACTCACTGTAAGGGTGTTTTAATTGATGTCCAGCTATTATTTCTTAAATATTAAAGATAAAGATCATAGTCAATTTTAAATCCTATTTTAATTATCGAATGTTTTTGAACTCACTGTAAAACTTCACTAGCGCGCCTAGATACTCCACAAAATGTTGAAATCCTTTATCGTACGTCGTAACCATAGACTAAGTTTGGAGAAAATGATAAGTATAACAGAGAATATTAATTATTTTTAGAAGTGGACTTATATCTTACTCCGGACGTCGAACCTCCGAACATTCGAAGATCGTATCGTTTCATAGCGTAACCACCCAGTTCTGGAGAAGATGATAACATTCAATTCCTAAAATAGATCTAAAAATTGTCTATGAATAAGCCCGTAAGATAACAGTTTATAAATTCAGTTGTGACTAATTACTTTATTATCTTTGCCATTGCAATGAATTGTCAATTACGTGCGAATTACCGTATAATTAAATAAATTGCAAGCAATCTTCCGGAGCGTCAGCCCTTAAGCTAATGTTTAGTATAAACGATTAGAAGCATTTGATTGATATGACGATATTTATGTGAGTCATTGCTCATCCCACTCCTTTCTTATTCACATGAAATGATAAAACATATTGCAAATACAATATTAAAAAAGTTTAAAATATTGATAAAATATTGATTTACATATGAAAAGGATATTTCGTGTTGCTGAAGGTGCTTCTTTCACCGTTTCTTCTTCACAATTATTATAATATTTTTCAAACCGGTTGCATAACATAAAGGCTGAAAAGATCTTCATAATATCTAAATAAGGAATATTTATACTCTGTGGTATTTGAAGTGCGTGGTAGCCTGTTGGTAAACGGACTAGACGCGACTGCCAACATATTCACGGTGGTCACGGGTTCGAATCCCAGGGCACACCTCTGACTTTTCAGAGTCATGTGTGTATTGATAGTCAATCACCACGCACTAAAACGGTGAAGGAAAACATCGTGAGGAAACCTGCATACCATAGCGATTTACAAAATTTCTATGGTATGTAAGTCCGCCAACCCGCACTAGGCCAGCGTGGTGGACTTTATGGCCTAACCACTCTCAATCGTACTCTCGATTGTAGAGGAGGCCCGTGCCCTGCAGTGGAACGTATATGGGCTGGTAAAGAAAGAAGAAAGTGGTATTTGGAAGGCTTTACTGGCAAGCAAAGAGTAGATCGACAAGCAGATTATATGAACTGTGAATATAAGCCGAGCAAAAAAGGTGGATGTTATATATTTTAGTATTAAAAGTAGTCATGTCTAAGCACTGTTTGACACAACATTCCACGCATATCCAAATAAAGATTATACTTTATGACTATTAATGTGCTCAGATAATCTTATACAAGCAGATTGCTCTGAATACAGAACAGGAAAGATTTATATTTAGTATTTAAATTACATACATACACTCACTATTCTCAAAAGGGGTAGACAAAGGTGCTAGCAGGACACCCACGTTTCGCCTTGTGTTTCGTCTCACTATATGATGGGGTCGAAACTATCGCCTTATCGGGCACAAATTCCTGAGACTGGCCTGATATTTTAATATAATTAATAGAAAGATCCAATATCACTTTTCCCGACACGGGAATCGAACCCAAGACCTCAAGTTTGCAATCCGCAGTACAACTGCGCCACCGAGACAGTATTTACATTCTCAAAAGGAATAATCCGAAGCACTCTTTTGATCCGAGCTTACCACATTGTGTACACAATGTTTCGAAATCAGTACACCATTTTAACATAAGTTGTTTTTTTTATTGCCCTGATTAACGAGACGCGAGAAATAAATATTGTAGTGGTACCTACCCAGGCCAGGTGGCTTCTCACGTATGAGAGACCAACCACCAATTTGTTACATAATTCAAGCAAACCAAATCAAAGGCAAACAGCTCGCGCGTTTTGAACACGTTTACCTATACAACCTCATTGTTCCAATTCAATTAATCAATGCCGAGTAAAGCATTGCTCAATATTCAATAGGTTTGCTACATTATCGACTAGCGTTGGGTTAATGAGAACGTTTACATACAGGGCCGTTCTTATCAGGACTGTTTTAACCTGAATTAGATACATACCATATAGAGCTAACAATTATTGAATAAATAACCGTATATTAAGTATATGATAAAGTTCACTAGACTGCCTTGGTGGTGTAGTTGTACCACGGCATGATTAGAATACTGAGGTCTTGGATTTGAATACCGGATCAGGCAAAAAACATATTTGATTTTTCTATAGTGGTTTCTTAGATATTTTTTTTACACCCAACAGTCACATACATAATCCTGACCCCACACTAAGATCGAGTCTTGTGTCATGGGTATCATGAACTACGAGAGACTTTTCGGTCTCACAAACACCCAGACCCGGAAGAAATATTTGTGGGCCGCACAAACATTTCTCTCGGTGCGGGAATCGAACCCGTAGCCTCTCGTTTCACAGGCAGTGACTTACCAACTGCGCCACGGAGGCTGTCAAAAAATTTACGCGACTGTTAGTAAGTGAAATAAAACTTTTATTTACAATTATTAGGCGGATGACTAATACACCAATCCGCCTTGTGACCACGAGAGCTGTAAAGTAATCGAATAGACGGGAAGTAAAAAAATGTAAAATTTAAACGAAATCTGCCATAAAATTCGTAAATAATATTTTAATTTTCTATTTATTATCAGCCCGGAGACAGGAATTTGTGCCCAATATGGCGATAGGCTCACCCCCTATCACTTCGTGGGACGGAACACGCAAGGCAGAACTTGGCTGTCCTGGTATTTCCTCTACCAGGAAAACCTGCCTACCTGGGAAAAAGGCGTGAGTTAATTTATGTATGTACTGGTGGTAGGTCTTTCATATGTGAGAGGCCATCTGGGTAGGTACCACCGCAATGTCTATTTCTCCCGTGAAACAACACTGCTTAAATGCGCTGTTGTGTTTCGGATTGAAGGACATTGTAGCCAGAGCAACTACTGGACATATTGAGACTTAACATCTTATGTCTCAGGATGGCGAGCGCAGTGGAATGTTGCTACTGTTTATGAGCGGTCGTATCGCTTACCATCAGGCGAACGGCTTGCTCGTCTCGCCATTCACAGCAATAAAAAAAAAATGTAAGGCTCACTACACTGGCTGTTAAGGTATTTGAGAGATGGTGGTTTGAGGTAAATGTTCGATTAATCTAGATTAATCTGATCATGAGACTGAGCTATCATTACGTCTGCGTGCAAATGGCAAATGGCAAACTAAGAAACTAGCATATCGACATTTCATATCTATTCCGGTTAAAAACCAAAGTGGGGCCAATATAAAATAATTTACCATGCTAGGTGCATACAAAAGCTATGTACTACTAGCGGCCAGGGGGGGTTACTATACTATAAAAACATTACGAACTTCGAATGTTCGACGTTCGGTAAGATATAAGATTTCCACTTTTAAAATTAATACTATTCTCTATTATACTTATCATGTTCGAACTTAGTATATTGTTGCGACGTACGATAGAGGAATCCAACATTTTGTGGAGTATCTAGGCACATTAGTGAAGTTTTACGTACGTCGTCCGAACATTCGAAGTTCGTATCGTTTTTATAGAGTAACCCCCCAGTCCCTATTTCGTGCGGGTGTACACACTTTTTAAGTCCAGTCCACATCACACACATATTATTTCGCGTATTAACTGTTTTATATTTAAACTCGAAGTGCCTGCCTTCTTTTATACTGCTTTTCTCGTCCCCTCCCCTTACATCCAGTCCTGTAACGTATCGTAACGTATCGTAACGTAATCTGTTCCATGACTCAAATCATGCAATTACGTCTTCTTATATTCCATTTTATTCGCCCTATATTGTATCCCACACTATTTCTATGAATTTGAATGATAGGGACACTAGTCTCTAATACCTGGGCATTAGATTTATCATGCGAATACCCAGAATTACCTTACCATATCGCATTACATGACCATTATATCCTGAGTTTGTGTAATTTACTAATTTCCTGAACCGTTATATCACCTAAGTTCAATGCAAATATCAAGCTAGCAGTTAACCTTTCTAAAAGGACATTAACCCCGATCTAAATTTCCTATTATAACGTTAAAATTAACCTCTAAGCGCCATTTTAGAGTTTTTTGGGTAAGAAACTTGCAGAAACAAGAAGTATTTCTTTCAATAGAACTTTTATAGGAAAATATGTTGAAAACGCTTGTATCAAATAATCATTGCTTTATTAACAAATTGAATCCTAAAATATTTATGTCGGAATATAACACATTATTGCGGAAATAATTAATATATTCCATATAAATAACATTCTTCAAATGAAAAAACCTTTAATTATTGTATCAGTATGGCTGTAAAACATATACAAAGCCAAATTACATTACAATAATCCAGTCAAATTCATTAAATTAAACAAAAGCCCAGAAGCTCTAACTAAGCAACTCCTCGACAATCAAACCACAAACCTCAATAATTCCAAGCAAAATGTATTAAAAACTAAAAACTCATTTATTAAACTCGAATTAACACATGCGGCTGTCGCCCCCTATCGCGCAATTAGAATAACGAGTCAGATACAAAACTAGATTTTAATTAAATTCTCAACTTGAATAATCTAATTGCTGGTTGAGACTGCGAACTAATCTTGCGTGTGTCCGTTCCCTTTTCCTAGTTGATAGAAAAAGCCGAGATTTATCGGTGAAAAGCAGGCTTTTACACCTGCGTAATAAGATAGGAAATATCAAATAATGAATAAAGATAAGTAGCTACTTAGAAATTATCGAATAATTTATATATTATTATTTCTCTTGCGACTAAACTTAGCTGACATTTATATTATTTTACGAAGGTACAGCTGTTTTCGAATTTTGGCTGAATGTAAAGCTCCATCGAGTTTATTTATTTATTTTTATTTTATACTTTTTATTGTACATTTGAATCTTCTGATGTCGACCTATTAGATACTAGAGATTTCTTGTTATGTCTCCTATCTTAAAAGTTGTATATGGCTTTTCCGTATCTTTAGAAAATACGAATAAAAGATTATCTCCGATGATGATCCCTTAGAACATGCGTAGAGGAAACGATTCAGAAAATACATACGTAACCGTGATTGTATCACCGAGATTTAGGAGGAAAAAATTTGGTAACCTCACCTGTAAATATTAACCCCAATGTAGAATAATACAGTTTAATGTTAAAAATATTATATACATTCTCAAAAGCATAATTTTAAAATATCCCTTCAACAATACAGTTCTTTCTAAAATTTTGCAAAATGAAAATGCTTTTATGACTTATAAACATTTGCATTTAATACCCAATACGCAATACCCTTACAACGTATTCCATCAACTGTAGCCGAACTGCAAATCAAAGATTTCACAACGCAAATACAACGCTCGTAAAGAATTTCTCATGAATAAATTCGGGAATTCGATAACAATCAGAATACAAGAAAAATATTGGGAGTAATATGAAAAGCCTGCCCAATGGAGCGAAATAAACGCATATTTACATTTCGGAGCAATGCATCCCGTTTTATTTTGGCGTGTGTGCATTATTCCGCTTTTTCAGGGAAATTAGGTCGTGGGGCTCCGGTTGTACTGAAACAAGGCTTTTAAACACATCGCAATAAAAAACTATATAATAACAAACCTCTTTTAATAATTTTTAAAATGTACAAATATTTTCAGCCAGGATCAATGTACAGTCAGCGACATAAGTCGCTGAACACTTCACATTTTTTGATAAGCTTTTTATGAATTAAAATTTGTACGTACTACTCTGTAGTCGTAAAATATAACCAAGTAAATTTCTCTGTGCCATACGATATTGAAAATAATTATTATTTTAGATGATAAGACAATTTCAAATCTCGTGAATGTGTAGCGACTTATGTCGCTGACTGTACAACTCAGTGGGTCCTAAGAACAACACATTAAACAAAATTGTATTTAGTATGCAAAAAAATGCATGGCACTATACCGGGTATATCAAGAGTGCTACCAAAAATGAAGCCGGGTGTGTATCTTTCCTAGAATGTTTCTCTTGATATTATTCTAGTTTTTTTCATACTTAATAGAATCTCACCAATCATAGAACATGTTTAACTTGCATGGTAACTATTAATGCCCAAGACGAAAGGAAATATATGCACACATAAAGCACTTATTAACGATAGCAATGCAAAAATATTCGCATACAAGAAGCAATAAAACAAGGCCGCCTAGTTTCACTGTGCGTTAAAACTGGAATTTTGTATGTCATGAAAAAAGGTTATTCGAAAATATACGGAAAAAGTTGAAGGACGTTTTATTGGTCGAAATCACAATTATATTATTTACATTCACTTCTGGACTTGTTGGTTTCGATTTTGTTTATGACTTGGCCCTTGTGAACATTCTTGAGAAAGAAAATTTAAAGATATTTTTATGGTTTGAATTCCCTCTCTTTGCATGTAAATAATGCTTCAAGCCGCATAGTTATTCTATTTGTGATAATAAGTAGAAGCTAAATAATGGAAACAAAGTTTTTTTTTTCCGAATAATGGTTACATGCAAGTAAAAAAATATTTGAAATTGAACCTCCGACTTCACGTTCCTCAAAAGACGTCATACCCGAAGCGCCTTGTTCACACTTCAATTTTAAAATTCCTAAAACTGACTCAAGATCAAAATCTAATTATAACTTGACTGACACTTTCGTTTTTTAAATAATTATAAAATCATTTTATTTAAATAATAAGCCGCGGTTTAAAATAACTTATGACACTCAAAATAACTGATCATCATAAGACAACTCAATGTCAGACGCTCAAATAATACAAAAAAAAACAATTTTACGAGAGTTGCAAACTTTTCAAAAGATTAATAACTTATAAAACCATGCAATAATACCTTATTTGAATATACAAATAAAAAATATTAACTTTGTTGAAAACAATGTTTTTATTTTGGGAACTTGCAAATGATGTTAACGTCATTCCTTTACTCATCAATTGAAATTCGTCTCGATTTAAATGTTATTTAAGTATTATTGAAAATATGCATTTGAACAAAAATAAATAATAATTCTGATACACTCCAGAAAGAAACATGATAACCAATTTTCATTTCATTTCATTTCATCTCTCATTTTAGCTCAAATTTAGAAGTGCGATTTGGCTTGATATGTTATCATGTATTTTTTTTTTCGAATAGAATTAATAACTGAGTACTCGATGTGGTTAATCACCGAGATTGTAGTTTAGAGCATCTTGATTCTTTACATATTTCCAAGAACAGTTTAATATGACCCATAAAATATTTTATTATTTTATTTTACTCTCATTTCTTAAATATATAAATCCCTGTCAAATTACTATATTAGTCGAGTCTTTTTAGGTGTAAAATATATAAAACGCAACTCATATGCAATTAAAACACATTTCCAAAAGTAAGCCTAAGTACCACACAAACTGGTTAATTTCCTTTCTTAAACTTAGGGGATCTCCAAAGCGTTAGAATTTCCAACTATGGAATGTTATTGGCTCATGACAATAACTATTCAAATATATAGAAATCTACAACATAGAGTAACTCAAAAATATCACCCAGCATGCTCAACAGCTATAAAGTTCCTTTAAATATAACTATAATAATCTGAAAGCCAGTTCTAGAAATTGAATAGGCGTAAAGTAATTAACATTGCCTCTCTGATAGAAACCTCCTTTTAACTATATAGGTACTATTCAAGGCATTAAGTCAACTACACTATACCCTTCATAATGAAAAGGCTCTGATGAAACGCGATCCAGATTCATTTCAATAGTCAAGAACTCCTTGACCGCTTTTTCGGGTAACGTAAATATCATATTTAATAGACTTCGGACTAGAGCTCTAACATAAAAGGAATATAATTACGAACGTTCATAAATAGAGGATGCATGAAATAGACATGAAAAACAGGAGCAACTTAAAAAACTGTATATTTTGAAGCCTTTTTAACTAACCAATGCAAGCTTTTAAAATGTCTGGTCATTTTACTAATACTTTAGAACCTATATTAAAAATACATAAGTACATACATAAACTCATGCCTTTTTCCTAGTAGGAATATAGGACTGTAGGACATACAAGGCGAAATGTGGGTTTCCTTACCAGGAAACCCACATTTCGCCTTGTATGTTCCGTCCTACGATGTAATAGGAGATAACCTATCGCTATATTGTGCATAAATTCCTGTCTCCGGTCTCATATTAAATAGAAAAATCCAATATAATTTTGCCCAGGATAAAATTATTATTATTTACCCATATTATAAAGCTAAATTGAATAATGGTATTAATGCTGTTTTATAGTATAAACAAAATTATGCATACCATCTTCAAGTCATCATGATCACATTATTTTAAATTCAAATCCGGACTTCACTTCCACGGAAAAAGTAGCAAATGAAGTTATAAATATTTTTAGTACAAAATATTATCGTATTGGATACAATCTGATCGCCCCTGGGGATATTCTCGAAATCGATGCAAAACACGCTGTTTCTGCCGTTATTCCGGGAACGTCTTAATCAAGACCAGATCACATTTTGGAAATTGCCAGTTCGTAATTTACATTTATTCAAATTTAGATGTTTCGGGGAAATATTGTTTGCTCAGTAAGTTATGCTTATAGGATCGCTATTTGGTCACGCACGCTCGTCTCGCTAAGGGTGTATTCAGATAACAAGCGCTAAACGCAAGTTTGCAACTAGGAAATTTTATTTAGGACGTGAACATGCTGTCGCCCGGTTTATGAAAGGCTTTGGCCGACGGGGCGAAATAAGTTCAAGTAATTTTAATACTTACACTGCTTTTTGACGTGATGTTTTAATGCCCAGAATCAAATAAGGTAGCAATGTTAAACAAATTTTTCTTTTTTACACGCCTAAATTACCGCAAAACTGCTTATGCGAAATTATCAAGCAACAGCGACATACAATTGGCAGCGGTAAGTAATCGGAAGCATCGTGCGAATGAAGACTATGCCCTCGTAAATCGTTATTATTTTTAAACAATATGTGGCCATATCGGCGTAGATTCACAGCGAATTGGCTTTTTCGGTACAATAATAGGTCACTTGCTTAACGTTTTCCATCTAAACATACCCTAAAGCTAGTCCCAAGAAATCAGGCCGCTCATCTGATTATGGAAATGAGTGGATGACGTAAGAGCGAAGTGTCTCATACAGTTTCAGGGCCGTTTTGAGGTATTGGCATAGTGGAATTTTGTATCAGGTACTTCGAGTGCCTTATGTTTAAACATTGCGTAATTTTTGGCGATATACCTACATATTATATGCTTTTTACTTAATGTTGAGTGATGTAAAAAAAATTAATCACGGTCCGACATGTAAGTAAACTGCATACATATGCTACGAAATAATCTTCATATTTTTCTTGCTATTTTATGCTTACTTAGTCGAGTCTTATGTCGTGGGTATCAGGAACTACGAGAGCCATTTCGGTCTCACAACCACCCACACCCTAAATAAGTATTTGTGGGCCGCACAAACATTTCTCACGGTGCGGGGTTCAAGCTCCCGGCCTCTCGTTTCTAAACATTTAAACGCTTGCGCCACGGAGGCTGCCAATTAAATACTGCTGTCAATCTCTCACTTTACTCGTTCACTCACTACTAAGGATCGTGACTTCGTTTGTTTCCGTCAACCAGTTGTCTCCATTGGTTCTGTTCTTTAGCTTGGTAGAGTGCCTCGCTGACCCTTTTAGTTCCTCCGATATTTGGTCCGACAAAATATAAATACATATGATCGCTTGCATAATGAAATAAATATACGTTTGCGTGCCAATGTCGGGAAACACCCAGGAGTGGTAGTCACAGCACGCACTCCAGGCACCACTAGGAAGCATATTGATGCACAACATTCATATAATGACGCAACCATACACGCACAGACTGCAGAAATAAATTACTATAAATATAAACATATAAAATTCTTATATTGTGGTTGATGATGTCAGTACCAAATGGAAAAAAATAACAGGAGGAATTGAAAACCTCATTGCATTTTTAAGAATTTAAGGAAAGTAATTAAATATTCTACTGGTGATTCACAGCCTTTAATATCAATTATTTTATGATTCACGTCATTGAATTAGCAAGTGCTGTTTACTTTTGGTTTGTTTTGACTAGTGACTATTGTAAAACTAGAATTCATACTCATGAGTTTTGTGACTAAGCTCCATAAAATTTGTTACTTCCTACAAATGATAATTTCAACTACTCGACAATAAAATACTTATAATAATGTGGGATCGGGAAAAATGCAACCAATAAAAATATCCGAGCAGATCAACTTTATTTATTTAACAAGGCATTTATTATAACTTTGATAAAATCTTTATTCGTTTTCCTACACGTGTCGTTCTTGCTTTTCTTACTTTTAATAATGCTGTACTACGTCCATCTTTCATTTCTTCATCTCTATTCCTTCACTCGCTTCCTTTGTATTCCATTTCACTCAACATACTTACAGAACTACAATAATATGTTAGGCACTTAATCAGTGATTCTTTTTTTTTTTTCTCTTTATTGGTTAGGGGTTTTTATCCACACGGATACGCCAACCCCATTGTACCTTATCAACTGTACACTATATAATTGTCTTAAGAACTAAATAATATTAAGGTATACAATAAAAGTAAAAATAAATATAAGTAGAGATGGATGACAATATAAGTAGACAAAGTATTTAATTACACAGGTTAGTTAGGTTACAAAATTGTTTGGCAATGTCGGATTTAGGGGATGCTAAAATATTTTGAATAAGTCCAACGTTTAGAATGTTCATGTCAAATTTTTTAAACAAGGCGTCCCTTTCTTTTTTGTTCTTAACACACTCCAGCAAAAGATGTTGTACATCTTCAAGTGATTCTTAATCTAAACTGGACTACGGTAATCTAAAAATCGTAATCTACTAAGCATTATAGCTGCTACAGTATTTGGTGTCTTCCATCTGTATTCTTGCGCATTTTCGTACTATGTGCTATAGTTTTGTTAATAATTTTGCAATCTTCAACTCTCCCACCACAATTACGAATTATGAGGTAACTCATTTATATTTGGCGAATACCTGAAAAAACTAGCGGTAGGTCTCTCATATGGATGAAGCCACCTGGGTAGGTACAACCGAAATATCTATTTCTCCCGCTAGATAGCAGTGTTATTGCACTGTTGTGTTCCGGTTTGAAGGAAATTTTAGCTAGAGTAACTACTGGACATATTGAGACTTAACATCTTATGTTTCAGGATGACGAGAGCAGTGAAATGCCAAGCACTGCTTTGTAAACAATGGTGTTGTTTAGTTTTGCTACTGTCCATGAGTGGTCGTATCGCTTTCTATAAGATGAATGGCAAGATAATCTGGACATTGGCCGCAATAAAAAAATGCAATCTAGCGCTTCATACAAAATCGAATGCATTTAGTAGAAATAGTAACGATCTACGAATCAAATGTTCTATCTAGTTTATTCATAATTCAAGAACATATTCTAGGTATCAAACGTCTGACAAAACTCGTCAGGTAACAAATGATATCATCGTATGTTTACGCAGACAAAAATATACTTGATGCACCTTTGCACAAACATTTCACATAATTAAATGTTTTAAATCACCAATTTAAGTGTTATGTTTGCCGGTATTATGCTTCGCGACTTTTTGTTATCTGGGTTGTGTATACCTACATTGTCAAGGTTATTATTATCATCGCTATTAGAATTGCTAGTATCCGTCTTAAGTAAAATGGTCACATTATAGCCGTCCTGTGGATCTAATCTCTCCGAACTGTCTGAGAAAATGGTCTTGAAGGAACTATTTTTTGTCATAGGTTTCTGCCAGGGAACCCACTAATTCTTATAACGTCATTGTCTTTTTGAAGGATGGTAATTTGTGGATCTTCTCTGTCATAACCTTAGAACACCTTTTTTCCCTCGCCAAACAGCAGTGTAAATGTACTGTTATGTTTCGGTGTGAAAGACATTGTAGTCAGAGTAACTACTGGACATATTGAGACCTAACATCTTGTCTCAGGATGGCGAGCGCGGTGGAATGCCAAGCATTACATTGTAAGACTGAAGGAGCGAATTTTTATGACCAGCAGCAATACGGCATGGTTCAACATGGGCGGCGGTGATCACATACAAATAATAAGGAACTTCGTTCCAACAATGTTTTCCCAATTAGAAAATCTATTCCTCAATATAAAGATAACTAACGCACAAATTTAGAACCCGTGTCATTTGACCACACCGTAACAATTACCTCACAAAGTACTAAAATTAGGATAATTTTGAAGTAATAATTAAACCTCCTACCCCTATTTTGTGGGGGTGTTGACAATAGTAAACCTTGATCAAACTACCCGCCTACCCATTCCCCTAATAAATTTATTACAGCTTACTCCCACGCCGACGAAAATAGTAACACCCGCTCCAGGGGGATAACTCTATGAAACGATACCAACTTCGAATGTTCGGACGCCGTTCGTAAAACTTCATTGTACCTGGATTATCCACAAAGTGTTTGAACAATCAATCGTACGTCGTAACCGTAGTATAGGCTCGGAGAAAATTGTAAGTATAATAGATAATAGTATTGATTTTAGAAGTACAAAACTTTGTCGAACGTCGAACAACGTCGAGTTTCCGAACATTCGAAGTTCGTATCGTTTCATAGAGTAAGCCCCGTGTCGTTGGCTCCATTATCCCAAACTCGTCCAACATGGGAAGGAAAATAATCCACGCCAATATTGGCGCCAATTCTTTTTGTTGGCGTTAAAGAACAGAGCCAAAGAAGGCGTTAGACAAAGAATGTTTATTATGTAATGACGTCATAAATTCATTAGACTTAATAGCATTTGTATAAAAAGAAGATTCCACATATTATGTTTTTATACCATAGTTAACTGTTTCCTTGTTCTTTGTTGGTTTTGTTACTTATTAAAGAACTCTTACAAAAGGCTCAAGGTCGTGAGTTGTGTTTCTGTATACTCGACTTTACAAACTTCACTAATGGTCCACTAATGGTCATTAAACCAATACAAATGTTGCGCAATTAATAATATGATGGATTAGTATTGTTTTAAATTTAAAACAGTGTAGGTTCTGTGGGCATTTAATATCCAAGAATAAAATTTTAAATAACGGTAACATATCGTCTTTATCTATCTCTTAGAAAACTTATAAATACTTTACGTACATGAATATTAATAAACAAATTGAGCATCTAATAACGTAGAAAGTATAAAATTAACACGCACATTAAATATTTATTGGCCATATATAATCGGTAATTGTTTGCGTACATTCTTGCTTATTCACTTATAAGAAGACAAGCCATTATGAAGCCATCATAAAGCCTTTTGCAAGGCTTTTTCCTCAAGCCTTAATGAGACGGCCACGAGACAATTAACATCGTAATGAACAGTAAGGCAAGTGGCGTGGTTCAAAGTTCGAAGCCGGTAAGCCAAGTTTATTTAGTCACGTATTTTATAATGGAGGGAAATAGCGTTTTTATGTGCACTACTTGCTTCAGAAAATGGATAATGGTTTTATTATGATCTAAAGTTTAGCTGCGGTTTGTATTAGGTACTTCCCGTAAGTAAGCCAAGAGTTTCTAAGTACTTTTACATGCAGATACTCACAATATTGTTGGCTATCTCCTCTTTATTTTTTAACTAAGTATTTTTTTTTATCAAATATTTATTGATTTTTGTCATACTTAAATAATTGTGAATTTGAGACAAACTGAAGGCTCCTCTTCTCTCGTCCATCAGTCTCGCCGATCTCTGGTGTTCGGTTTAATTTGATTAGATGTCACTTCGTGATTGATAAAAACTCAGATGGAAATACAAAACCCTTTAAACTCATTATTTTTATAACACAAGGTGGAATGAAAATCTAATAAACTTACTGGTGGTGGGTCTCTCATATGTGAGAGGCTGCCTGGGTAGGTACAATCGCAATGTCTATTTCTCTATGTCTATGTTTATTTTTCTGGATTGAAGGATATTGTAGCCAGAGTAACTACCGGACATATTGAGACTTATCATCTTATGTCTCAGGATGGCGAGCGCAGTGGATTGCCAAGCATTGCTTTGTAATAAAAGGCGTTGTTTGATCTTGCTACCGTTAATGAGCGGTCGTATTGCTTACCATCAGGCGAACGGCAAGATCGTCTCGCAATTCATAGCAATAAAAAAAAGTTGCGATATCGCTGGATGCAGGTAATTTGTTTTGAGAATTCTTGGGGGTTACAGGAGTGGGCTTTACAAGGCTGAAAAAGATAATGACATGGAAGACTGCCTCAATGGCGTAGTTGTAATACTATGCGGTTACAAAGCTGAGGTCTCGGGTCCGAATCCCGGGTCGGGAAAGGTGATATTGGATTTTTCTATTCATTATCAGCCCGCAGTCCGAAATTTGTGCCCGATATGGTGATAGTCTCGCCCCCTATCGCATCGTGAGACGGAACATACAATGCGAAATACGAGTATCCTGGCAGCTTTGCCCACGCCTTGGGGGTAAAAGGCGTGAGTTTATGTATGTATGTATTTCCATATATATTAGAAAAACCACGAGTACAGCGTCCATATCATGTCACGTTACTTCTATTCATAAGTATACGTAATACACCTGCGCAGCCACTTAAACACTTCATATTTCCTTGAGTCGCAGTGATTATTCTAGCTATTAAAACTCTACCACACGTGATCTGTGCCGCTCAACTGCGTTCAAAACAATAGTTTTATCTTTCAAACTATCGTTATTCTTTTTGTTGTAATAGTAACAAAGGAATTGCCAACTCATTTTACAGACACGTTCTAATTTGTTTAATTGGTAATTAAGGAGATATGTATTGCGAATAGCAATTTGAATAAAAGTTGATAACGAGAACCAGTATAACAACCTCTTTATCTGCCATTTCAGTAACCAGTCTGAAAATTTGGGTTTATATCTTGCTTCAGCATTTTTAATTTCTGAAAACATTATTGGTTCGTTAACCTTCCATAGTATCTAATATAATTTAATTGGTGAACAAATTTATTTTTACATATGTAATGTGACATGGTTAGCGCTTATCAATACAAAATCAGATACAATGCCTAACAATATAATATAATCTATACAGTAGTTATATTTTGATAAATAAAACTACTGTTATCAAACCTGTCTGTGGTCATTACTCTGTTTGAGATTCTTCTTCTTTTCAAATGTATTTTGACTCCACTCGTTTCATTGGTGATTTTGCCAATGTCATGTATACCTATGTACATGTGAAGGATAATATTCAGAGGTAAAGTAGATATTGTTTAGTCAGTGCAAACGGCAGGTTTCGGTCTGTTGTTTTTGGTAAACGACAAACGAAGTAAATGAAGGGAAAATTTCTTTAAAATATGTTCAAATATTTTAATTAAACTTCATCCGCTTTCTTTCCAAAACCAAACCTCAAGTTTCACACTTAAAGCTATACTAACTTCTAAGTTTTACAAAGCGATCAACGTCACAAGTTTGTACAAAAGACTAAAATTGCACAAAGTTATGTAACCTGGGAGTCATAAGACACAAGACAACAGCCAACAACAACTTTTACTTAATAAACTTTAAAGTTTTTTCCTTATTTAAAGTCTAGAGAAATCCCTTAGGAGCGCGACAAGTTAAAGAAAAATTTGCAATATGATCTTATTTTCGCAAGTTCCCTCCAGTATTGTCGAATTAAAAATCAGGGATGCAACCATTACCTATTGCGTCAGTATTATCGCACCGCTAATCAAAAAACCAGAAATGCTCCAAAATCACTTCCGTTTTGTAAGCATTTCAATACTATTTAATCCAATGTTATGTGTATCTCTCATGTTTTCTATTAATATATACTCATAAGTATACAACAGTACACTAAATATACACACAACACTTTTTGTAGATTTAAGAATATATAAAAAACTACTTTGTATATAGCTATGAGTTATCAGGAAAACTCACAGTTAACAGCAACTTCATCATGACGCATTTTGGATGTAGGTTTGCGCGCGCGCATCGTAAAATTTTACGCTCATATTTCAAAACACTCCAAAAGTTTATTTTCAAAAATGACGCAATATTAAAAGATTTAATTTTTGATATATCCGCACTGTTCCAAATAGCGTTGTGGGAGTACGAACGCATTATCCGATTCAATGATCGCCGGTGACTGGGCAAACGGGTTTTATTGAACAATAATGCAACACCTAATAATAGTTCCAGTCGGTCACTTGTAAGCAACTTATTTTATCAAATCTCATTTAATTATGCGCGGTATTAACGTAGGGATGAACGGAAATGTATCGAAAATAATAAACAGTATCGATGTTTTCTTAATGATGTAAGTGCGTGGTGGCCTGTTGGTAAACGGACTAGACGCGACTGCCAACACGTTCACGGTGGTCGCGGGTTCGAATCCCAGGGCACACCTCTGTCTTCTCGGAGTCATGTGTGTATGGATAGTCAATCACCACGCACTAAAACGGTGAAGGAAAACATCGTGAGGAAACCTGCATACCATAGCGATTTATAAAAATTTCTATGGTATGTAAGTTCGCCAACCCGCACTAGGCCAGCGTGGTGGACTATATGGCCTAACCACTCTCAATCGTACTGTCGATTGTAGAGGAGGCCCGTGCCCTGCAGTGGGACGTATATGGGCTGATATGGACGGATGTTTTCTTAATGTTTTTCATAATTTTGAATGAAATTGGGCATTTCGAAATATAAAGGGAAGAAACGTCAAATAGAATATAATATTTCTTATTTCAATAAGAAAATATAATAAATATAAAATTTTTATACAGTTTTTAAGGGACTTTTATACTAATAGAAATACAAGTTTATCCCTTATTACCTTATAAATAAATATCTACACAACAAATTAAAATTGAAAGAAAAATATATGTATATTCTTGATGTATATTCATAGTTCTTGGTATTTTTACATACATCATGCAAGCTCATAAAATTAAATCCTTGCGTCGGTGTTCCTCCAAATGTAGAAATCTTTAGAAAAGCCTATTTCCATCAATATTTGACGATTATTATTACGCTGTATCGTCACTTCAATACATGTTGCACAACTCTATATTAAGTCTCTGAATACATTCATTCAATGTATTTAGAACATTATTTATGTATGATCAAGTAGCTACGTTTAAAAGGTCACCTTGGTATTTACATGTTAAGAACTGTTGTACCGAATGTATTGATTTTATTTTTATTAAGCGGATGATGTCAACTAACTAGCTAATAATTTGTCTATTTTTATTGGCATTAAAAAGTGATGTCATGTATCACTGCTTAAGCAGACATATTAAATATATACCGGGTATCTCAAGACTGCTACCGAAAACGAAGCCGGGTGGTAGTTTTAGTGACTACAAACACAATGCAATTAAAAATTTCGCAAAGAAACGCGACAATTATTTTTTATGATTTTTTAAATATCGTCATGTTTGGGTGGTAAATCCATAGATTTTGCTAAAATAATAATTTAAACTCTTTTATACCTTAGAGTATTAATAAATAAAAGGGTATACACTATTATTTTAAGAAAAAAATGTATTTACCACCCAAATATGGCCATAGGAAAAAAATATCAAAAAAAAAATTGTCGTTTTTTTTTTCAACTTTTTCTGTTGCATTGTGTCTGAAGTCGCTTAAACTGCCACCCGGCTTCGTTTTCGGTAGCAGTCTTGATATACCCTGTATACTGCATATTAAAATTATTTATTGTTACTAGATTATGAGACCTTGTTATTAAGAAAACTTCTTTAAGTATGGACGCAATAATGCAATGACTTTTTTTTAACAACCTCTATTACTAGTGGTAGGTCTGTCATAGTATGTAACAGGCCACCTGAATAGTTACCATCGCAATGTCTTATTCTCTCGCCGAGCAGACATACCTATATAATGCACTGTTGTCTTCCGGTTTGAAGGAGATAGTAGCCAAAGTAACTATTGGATATATTGAAACTTGACTTTTGTTTTGTCAGGGATTGAATATGTCATTCTCGCTTAAAAGTCTGTGCTTGCGGCGGCGTCGTGTGCCGGGTTGGTCAGTTCCCTTTAAAATGGTTGAGGAGACCGATGGCTGGCATATGCGTCATACTCGTGAACGGATGCTGCTTACGCGAATTGGTCTGTACGATTTGCTGGGGCTTTCACAATTATTCATTGCTTTGGCAAAGTAAAGGAAACTTATTCTTCGGTCGTTCGATTTCACTTCACTCAGCTATATTAAATATAACGTAAACATGTGCATATTTAAAAGTCAATAACTAACTATTAATGAACTACTCTGATTTAAACCACTTGTAACTTTTGTAATAATCTCTAAATTGTAAACTGGTTTTGAAAAGCACAACACTAGGAGTTTCTTGCCCAATCTTCTCAAGTGAAAACCGCTTTCCGAACGGTCGTAGATAACAAAATAACTGAATCTATATGATAAAGAACATCTTAATGGAGTCAATAAAGTATGTATTTTCATTTCCATTTCATTTTTACTTCTTATGTCTCAGGATGGCGGGCTCAGTAGAATGCCAAGCATTGCCTTATTTCATGGAGTTGTTTGATTTCACTGCTGTCTTTGAATCGTCGTATCGCTTACCATCAGGCGGATTGCAAGCTCGTCTCTCCATTCGCAGCAATAAAAAAATATCGTGACTTCATTCCACACAATTATGATGTCCTAACATAATTGTCTATGCGCATATTGTACAATTATACCTAATCAGGTCATAAATTCTGTCACATGTTTAATATAAAATAATTGATACAAGTTTATTCATTATGTAACCATTTATATACCAAAATGAACTTAATAAAACATAGATTCTTATGACACTAAAGTTTATTCAAAATGACGTCCGTGATTTGGAATACAGGCCTTCAATCTGCGCGGCCAGTTGTCTATCGCAGCACGAACGAGGTCCATGTCAATATCGGCGGCTGCCTTAATCAAGGATGTCTTGAGTGACTCCAAATTGGGATGAGGCTTTGAGCACGCCTTTTCCTCCAAGTGTTGCCATATCTTGTAATCTAACGGATTCAAATCTGGACTGGAGGAGGGTCTTCGTGCCGGATGATGTCGATTTCACGTGCCGCCAGCCAGTCTTGTGTGCTCTTCGCTCTATGAGCTGGCGCCGAATCTTGTTGGAATACCCAGTGCCTGTTATTGAACATGGTATGAGAAACAGGTTCCACAAGGTTCGTCAGGACTGTATTTTGATACACAACTGCATTCGTTTTTACACCTTTCTCACAAAAATGTACCTCTGTTAAGCCCCAATAAGAAACTCCTAACCATACCATGAGCGAGGATGGAAAATGACCTCGTTGAACACGCGGAATACGGTTGCTCGCTTCTTCAGTACTGTGTGCGTACACCTTATCATTTTGTTTGTTGTAGCTCTCTTCTAGGGTAAAAATTTTTTCATCTGAAAAAAGAATTTCCCGATATTTTTTTCCCGCGTACGGCTTCAACAAAGCGCGGCATCTCTTCAGGTAAATTAGACGAGCATTCAAACGATGTCCTGTTTTTCTTCGATATGCCCGAAGCCCTAAGTCTTCATTTAACACCCTTTTCACCGTGGTTCTGCTTAACCCCATCTGAAGGGCCAACAGTTTCTGCTTACGTTTGGGATTTCTTTGAATTCGCCTAAAAAATTGCGAAAATTGCCTTCACAGCTTTTATCACTGCTGGAGTCCTAACAGACCAAGGGCGACCACTTCTTGACCTGTCATCTACACTAGAGTCTTCATTGTATCGTTTGATGGTACGATAAACGAATCTTTTGGTTATATTCAAATTTTTCAGTATGTCAAAAATTTGAATTGGCGCGTAACCGCAACGATGCAACGCAATAACTGCAACACGGTCTTCTTCAAGCGTCCACTTCATATTTAAAAATGAGTAAAATTCTAAAAAGTATACATTTTTATTTTCATGAACAACTCAAAATTCGAATTCAATAAACTTTTTTGTGGCCAGCATTCTAAAGAAAAGTTTTTACTGTGTGACAATACTTATGACCTGACTGTGTATAACTTAGAAATGTACCATATTCTTTGCAGAGCGTATTCAAATGAATCTAATCACAATTTTAAAATTAATTAACCATGTGCATTAAATCCATTCGACCTGGATACTTTAATCTGTCTGTATGTCTGTATCAGCCCATATACGTCCCACTGCAGGGCACGAGCCTCCTCTACAATCGAGAGTACGATTGAGAGTGGTTAGGCCATATAGTCCACCACGCTGGCCTAGTGCGGGTTGGCGGACTTACATACCATAGAAATTTTAGAAATCGCTATGGTATGCAGGTTTCCTCACGATGTTTTCCTTCACCGTTTTAGTGCGTGGCGATTGACTATCAATACACACATGACTCCGAAAAGTCAGAGGTGTGCCCTGGGATTCGAACCCACGACCACCGTGAACATGTAGGCAGTCGCGTCTAGTCCGTTTACCAACAGGCCACCACGCACTACTTTAATCCTAGACTTCATTTACAGCGTAGGTATATAGACAAACAATAAATTAAATAGACAAATAATAAATTAATGATTCGACAATATCAACAAAATCCTCGCTTTTAAATAAATCAAAAAACTAATCAACGCTAATAGTTGTGTGTGCAAATATTTGTGCCAATTAACGCCAATCAAACATGAGCTTTATTCCACGTGTTACAGGGTTGCCAAGTTGACTTATTTAAAGTAACTTATTTAATATTGCCCAATATATGTTGTGACATATATTTCAATTATTTCATCAATTGTGATTGATCAAGAAAATTTAGTACTACCATGTTAATAGAAAACATTTAGTACGAGTCAACCATGTAGGCCTATAAAAGACTAAAGAAAAAGAAGAAATATTTCTCATGTCAAAAAACTCACATAAATTGCTCAATTTGAGAGTCGAAGGCGGAACCGTACTGTTTGTATTCACATACACGCTATTCTGCTATCCCATATACTACTTAACCACTGATAGTTGAGGAAATTATATATTTTCTCTCTATTTAATCATAACAATTAGAAAATAGTAGCTAA
Organism: Hyles vespertilio; assembly: GCA_009982885.2. Classification (NCBI taxonomy): domain Eukaryota; kingdom Metazoa; phylum Arthropoda; class Insecta; order Lepidoptera; family Sphingidae; genus Hyles; species Hyles vespertilio. The sequence continues at coordinate 4,328,345 of CM042816.1, forward strand.
AATTTCGACAACCCTACAAGTTTGTTCAAACAAAGTTAACCAGTTTGTTATGTTTGTTCGTTACACATGAAATAATTTTAGCTTCATTTACTGTTAGCTATTTATCACACAACAATCCAGTTTTAGTTCTACTGGTTTTCTAAATTATTCTTAAATTCGATTTATATCAAAGAAGATCACTTAAATCTTCTTGTAAAGTCTTTTGCAATCAGGTATACATATTCTTTTACGACGTTTGGAAAATCATGATGAAGTTAGGCGAAGAAGTAACTGTCAAAGCGTAACAACTCATAGCTATATTTTTAAATTTCTGTAATTTCACTCCACTTACAATCTTTTAACTCAGTTGGGCCAGTTTAAAATACTTGTCACAGCCTTATAAAGGTCATGTCACCATCGGAAACTTAGCACAATCCTGCGCGATGATAAGCGGATGAGTTAAGTGTTTATCAGCTATGACGTCATGAGCTATGGAAAAATCACCTCTGACTCATTGTTTTTGCAAAGACCACAACTAATACGTGCCTGAGACCGGAAAATTACCATTAGCGCCTCAGTCTATAATGCATGTCCACTTACAGCTTTGTATTTGTCTTGGGATTTTTATTTACCGGATTATTGAGATACTTATTTTTTTTTTTTATTTACACAAAGTATGATGGATGACTTAATGCCTCAGCCTTGTTTTCTCCAGTGATCCCTGTAATATAATTAATAAGGGAGAGCAAAGTACAATAGTAAGTTGATTAATGCTTGGTTACATGAAAACCATCCAAACAAGAATCTTAAAGGACAACATATCAATCTTAATCTTAAATCTCAAATATATTAAGAAAAGCTCAAAAGTCAAATTGAAGGAAAATCAAAAGAAAGTGCCGGGCATGTTGCACGAATCAAAGCAGAAATAAGGTTAAATTCCCAGAGACTAAAACCCAAGCACATCCGGGTTATTTATAGGTATTTACAAATTGCCTTCAAAGAATATAGTTAAAACAACCTCAGGTATATCTTTATTATACCTACTCGATTATCTAAATCGTCTTCATATAAAGTATGACATCATTCTTCTTAAAGGAAATATTTTAAACTCGTTACTAATGAATATATGAGTACATATTATCTTTAGTATATTGATATCATACATCAATATTGATCATTACACATCTGTGTACCTACATTTTTATATAATGTATATTGATGTTTATTATTTTTACTAACCTGAAAGTAAATTTCAATCTTTATTATACATATATATGAACGTATCAAAATATATGATTAACTTCAAAAAATAAATTATGTTACAATCCAGCTCAAACCTAATCCTGTACATACCAAAATTCCAGACTTAACCCTTTCATAATTCTATCCCTAATCATGAGCGATACAACCACAAAGACCCACCAATTGAACGCATTAATATCGCCTGTTGAAATCACAAACCACACAATTCGTTATCAAGTAATTTACTTCTGAATAATCCTTTATAGTGACACATTCCAACTATTTTGTTTGCTTGCCAATTTGCACAGCTGAATTATTGGGCTGAATAAATCATACAAAATGTTTAGGAAAACCACCATTTGTTACCGGCATTCCAGGCCGATATTACTCGGATATCAATAGTGTAACTTACTTTTGGTTGATTACAATGATAAAATCTTGTTTCTTGTTTATTTAACGAGGACAAAGGTATTACATTTAATTCTGTTTATTGCATTGCTCGGTAGAATTTTGTATATAAATTTTATTTTGAAAGTGATATTGCGAAACATACTTAAGTTAAGCTGTGAGTTATATTCCCAAGAATCTTTATCATTACCTGTTCTCTTTATACCTCTTAATCATCAATGCCATAATCCTGACCGAAATCTGCTATCTAACATTATTTCTCAGGTGTTATTAGGCTGTAATAATTTATTGCTGCCAGGTATGTCACTCCAATGCTTCGTTAGAATTATTGTTAAACCAAAGCTGGTAATTAACCGGCTACCTTCTGATAACGAGGATTCTAGAAATTCTTCTTACGAAATTCTTCAATCAATTAATTTCAAATTTTATCACTCCAGTGCAGTTACCTCACGAATTCATATTTCAGTGACAAGGATCTAAAAATGAATTTCAACGTTCACCAACTGCTCTTCCGAGCTAATTATTTCAATAATCTGAAATCAGAGTCAAATGTAAAATGATTGTACTTGAGGGTTAATGCGCAACACAATCTAACAATCGAGAATGAAATCAGTAGCAAATTACAACCACATATCCCCGAGCGGCGAACCTGACGTTTCAATTACCGATGAAAGGGTTGAAGATAGAATTCCAATGGCAGAACCTGTCCCGCACTTCATATTGCCGCCTTAATATTTTATTGTTTGAAAACTATTTATCAAGCGGACGGGTTAATACTTCTACGGAACGGTCGTGATGGAATGTCAATGTAAGGCTTTTAAGGGTTAGTTTGCATCGTGCAGATATTTTTGATGTTGTATGATTATTGTGGACTTGTTATACCCGTGATATATCAGGAGCCTTTTTACTATAAATATTAATTATCATGGTTAACTTTAAAGAATCAAGTAATTTACAAAATTGTAGCGCATACTTTTAGTGCTAACGAACTATTTATGAAGTATAAACTCAAAATTTCTTGCCTTAAAACTTACTGACTTAAACTTAATGTAAAACCTAATGAAAAAGAATGAGTTAAAATTAGCAACTACATAACTTAAAGACGTCTTTAATAATAATTAGTATTTTGTTAAGTAGAAAATAAGAGCGCCATTAAAAGCAACGCACAAACACTCATAAAGACTTCGAAATTATTAATGTTTCGAGGAATTTAAGAAAGAATGACATGGCTTCTGACAATTTACCTTGCAGATCTCAACCGTAAACCTGCTCCTCCCACATCAAATTTTCTCAGAAACAAATGTCCCGTTCCAATCAAGCCGATCCATTACAGCTATAAACTGGCTAAACCCATGCCCTGCCACTTAAAACGAGCTGATACAGACGACATAAGTATGAGTGACGTCTCGCGCGTCTATCTGCTTATCTTGATCGTAGATTTGCAATCTGGCCACTTGTTACTTGTCAGGGTTGGCTTCCGTGACTCACGAGAGATTAGCCGAGACATATTCAGCTTTATAAACTGCGGTTATTGCAACATTTTTCCTTGCTGTTTTTCGATATGACCACAAGGTTAAACATGGTTTCTGTTGTTGTTTCGCAATAGACATTTTGATTGATTACGTGTTCCATTTTATTCTGATTGGTCAATTGACATGTATGGTGCCAAATTGTCAGATGTTAAGTTCCATTTTCAGGTCTAATGCCCTTTGATTATTTCAATTAAGTTCAATAGGATTTATCCAAGATAAAATTACTTCACAAATAAGGCAATATCCAGTAGTATCTGGTTGTAAAATCATTTGCCTAATTCCTTTGCAAATCGCATTATACTGAAGCTCAAATAAAAAAGAATTGGTAAACCCGCTCTATTGTGAATTTTACAACATACCTAAGTATCTCTTTACCTCGTACAAGAAACGGCAAAAAACGAACCGTATAGTTTAAAAACCTGTACGAATTCAAGCAGCACTAAAAGCACTGTTTTAGTGTAATTCATAAAAACGTATTCATCTGCACGCGCGTCAATTTTGTTCTCGCACGAAGCCCAAGCTTTCGGTCAGCCGTGCGACCCCATTCGGGTACTTTAAAATCTAGGTGGGAATTCCACGCGCAGTCCATACTGAGATCATTAACAAAGCCTAGAATGTTCCTGATTTTTACTGCTATGCAAAATAAACTGCCTGAAAAGATGGCTGAATACATTTTGATATATTTGACAATGGAACACTTATAATAATGGAATTGTTTTGTATTTAAAACAACTAGGTAGTATGCTTTAAATAGGCATTTAATTTTGATTGTATAAAATGTTATGGTTTGCTTAAATAGAATATGAAAATTTTAAGTGTTACGATGATTACATTAATAATTGGATTATTTTGCCCCAAAACCTCTCAAAGCTACTGATAGCTATGTTCTAAATGTGTCTCCGGCAATTGTTGTTTAAATCGAAAGCATAATGAATTTACAAACTTTTTTTGTTATTAAAAATATGACTTAATGTCTAGAAAAAAAAACAATTTTAAATTCAACTAGTTTTGTCCATCATCCTGAGCAATCTATAGTGAAATCTACAGCCGCATTTTACTAGTGGGTAGCTGCTGCTGAAGACGAACGTCTTCAATGAGTGCGTCCTACCCGTAATGACATACGGTGCCGAGACGTGGAAACTGACGGTGGAACTGGTTCACCAATTCAAAGTCGCTCAACGAGCAATGGAGCGGGCTAGGCTCGGTGTTTCCCTGAAGGATAGAATCAGGAATGAGGTTATCCGACAGAGAACCAAGGTGACCGACATAGCCCAGCGTATCAGCAAGTTGAAGTGGCAGTGGGCTGGTCACATTTGTCGGAGAACCGACAACCGTTGGGGTAGACATGTTCTCGAGTAGAGACCGCGCTTCGGCAAGCGTAGTGTAGGACGCCCTCCAACGAGGTGGAGTGATGATATCCGAAAAATGGCTGGTAGCGGTTGGAAACGTTGGGCTGAAGATCGAGCCCAGTGGCGTGCCAGTGCGTGATTTAATCATAGTAAATAATATTTCACACTTTTATTTCATGCACCCTGGGTATGCCAAACTCGCGCCAGCTTACACTCTATTGTAATCTGTGGAAAAATATATAATGGAAAACTCCATCAATTTTGTGCTTGTTCAGAACATACAAAAAAGTAAATTAATAACATCCGCATATCCATAAAAAATATTCAATTTAATAATTGAAAAATCCTGCTAATTGGGCTATTATGGATACAAATGTAAGCGGCTTTACGCCGATCCGGAAAGATTTATAAATATGGGAGAAATTTAATTGCTAGTGGTTTTGTAAATATATTTGTAGTACTGCATTGTCTCTTTGATATCAGCTTATTGTACAAAGGCGTTCGATATTTTATTGCACTGTTTTCGAACAATAAGGGGAACAGAATACTGAATGTATCAATTTCGGAATATAATATTTGTTGAAAAATTTATATTGCCTTACAACATCACACGTGTGTTCTTTCCCTTCTAATTTGTATGCAAAAATATCTCCGAAACATCAAATACATTTCCGTAAAAATGACGACATGCCATGACAGAAAATTGAGAATTCCACATAGTCAAAGAAACGTTCTAACATTTTGAACGCAATAAAACTGCAACAAACTTTGAAGCTGTGCGTTTGCTTGTAATATTTTGTCATTTTAACCGAGGCATATTCATGTCGGCTGCCGGCGGGCAATGAATAACTATCAGATGTAAATCAACAGACGTGGGCGCTTGTACCTCGAAATCTCAATTTAGCGTGCACTGAGCTAAGCTTGCCTCTGATTGTATGCTTGATATTATTTTATTTGTTTTAAATGGTTTGTGGTTTCGGCTGCAATAGTAATTTCATAACGGAATATATATTTATTTTGTTTTATAAAAATAATTATACGAGTTTTTTCGACCCAGGTTTACGGAACCCAGGAAGGAATCGTTGGTGAATTACTTCTCTCGATCACGGTATTGTTTTAGAAAACAATGTGGAAAAAATAAATTATATCTTTCTATATCAGCCCGTAGACGTCCGACTGCAGGGCACTGGTCTCATCTACAATTGACAGTGATTATGCCATATAGTCCACCACGCTGACCTAATGCGGGTTAGCGGACTTTACATACCATACATATTTTGGATATGGATACAATTTTTAATAAAAACAAACAAACGAGCGATTTATAATAAAGCATTAGTCTTAACAAGCTAGATCTGCCGGTGTCGCCGGTATCAGTGCCGCACGATGCTGGTCGCAGATTGATTCCGGCGGCCGGCCACGACCACGTGCGGTCGCCGACTGTCGCATCACGACAATGACCCTCGTTGCCTCGCGACGACAGCCTGCCCATTGTTTAACTTAATAATAATTTTATATTTTATAATATACCATTTTATTTTTTATTTCTATAAACTATTTTTTATTGCTACGAATGGCGACGAGCATTCCATTCTGTTGTTCATTGGCTACAACGTCCGTCAAACTAGAACACAAAAGTGCATTTACACTGCTGTTTGGCAGTAGATATAGACATTGCGGTAGTACCCAGGCAGCTTCTCACATATGTATGTCCTACCACCAATAAATTGAACAGTGGTAAGAAACATCACAGTATTGACGAAAATTAGTAATGTGAAGGGAAGTTAATGTGGACTGCTATAAGCTGATAATTATAAATATTACAAAATATATTTACTAAGCCGGTGATGCTTAACATCAATTATAAACACTAATGTTATAAATAAAGTTGTATTTTTTATCATTCCAACAAAGGTCAATTGTCATAAAATACCCAATAAAAACTGTATTTTCCACTCTCATCTCTTGAAATTCCTTTTAAAATTTTGCACATCACCTCCGTGCTTATCAATTACATTTTATTACAATTTTCCGGCCTTCATTAGGGCTCATATCTAAAACGACATATTAATTTGCGTGCGCAATTTATTACTTCAGCTGTCACGTGTAGAGTGTTAACCTGAAGCTAATTGGTCAAAAATACAATGAGTTTTGTGTGAAACGTGTCTATTTTTCCACATTATCGAACAAAAAACTAACAACGTAATAAAACTAATTACCGGCCTTACGTCTCATTTTGCTTTTATCGCTTGAATAGAATATTTTATAATCTAATATTACTGAATAGGTATCTTTCTTGATCGACGATGTTCTATATAACAGTATGTGTGCACAGATTTTCTTTTGAAACAGGATTTGTAATGCCAAGCCACTCACCTGATGGTGTATTGTTTACACTCTATAACTAGCTGTATATACCTGGAATCACAAGGGCGTCACAACCCTTTGTAATGTAGGAAGAGGGGTTGCTAGCGGATAACGTTTGTTGGGTTTCCGGCAATCTCACAATAGGTGGAAAAACCTACCTACATATATCGCTTCTCTCCGCTGTTTCTATGTTTAGCGTGGCGCAATCAATTAATATATTTATTTATTAAATATTTCGTGTTAACATTTGACCTGATAATCACTCAATCTAATTATATAGTTGTGAAAGATATATTAGTTACCGTAAGCAAAAACTATTTTTTATTTTAGAATACCCTTGGTTAAGGGTGAATATGCGTAATTAAATATATCTATATTCCAACGTCTAATGATGACGATTAATCATAAAAACGATGAACAACTAGGCATAAATTATCCACAAAAATACTTAAAGCCCCAGGGCTCGTAACAATCAACCCTACAATACAAAAGCAATGCTATCAACAAGATAAATGACGCACAAATAACACGATACGTTACTCAATATTTTGACAAGCTATTGAAGCACCTAATGGAATAATTCCACGCATTAACACATAATAGTAAGCGAGCGACCTTAAACCTCACTACAACATGTAATCATCTCATTACAATAATTATAAGAGAAGTTGGCAGGTCAACATTAATCCGACCTTCGTTTTGACGTTACTAAAGCAAAGTTAGAAATAAAGTGTTGTATAACAATGTACTTATTGCTGAAGTCCAAAGTTTTGAAGTAATATATTTGTATACAGTTAACAAGCCACGAACTGCATTTGTAGCAGCAAGTTGTTTCGCTTAGTTGCTTGAACAGAAGTTTCTGAAATTCCTGTTATAATACATGAAAAACGCGCCAATTTTTTTTTATTGCATTGAATGGCGAGACGAGCATGCCGTTCGCCTGATGGTAAGCGATACGACCGCTCATAAACAGTAGCAACATTCCACTGCGCTCGCCATCCTGAGACATAAGATGTTAAGTCTCAATATGTCCAGTAGTTACTCTGGCTACAATGTCCTTCAATCCGAAACACAACAGTGCATTTAAACTGCTGTTTGACGGGAGAAATAGACATTGCGGTGGTACCCACCCAGGCAGCCTCACATATGAGAGACCTACCACACGTAAAATTATATAAATCCCTTGTAAATACTTAATAAATTTAATCACATGGTATGATAAAAATCGCAACAACACGAGCTTTTACTTACATAATGTAAGAAGACCTTGCTCATTGACCTTAACGCGACTTAGCGAACCAATCGCATTTATTAGACTTGACCTTTTTAGTGCCAAAATCCTCGTAGCAACTAAAAATATTCTGACGTGATTAACGAATATTTCGATAGCTTAAGTGCTTAGCGACGTATAGTATGACTAATTTTTGTGACCAAAGTAACTAAGTCACCATATATCAAGAAGTTAGACCAACTTCCAAAATTAGAAACATCGCGTCGTGTCTCTTCATGCTTTGCCTAACTTGCAATAATAGTGGTAATTTAATATGTAATATAAAAATTCCGCACTCTCCTATTTCATAACTCGACATCTGGACGGCTAGCGGCTCGATCGGCGCCGCGGCGATCGTGCCAGACATTTTCTTTTTATCTACACTACGAGTTAAATCTCAGATGACATTATCTTCCCAATACAGACGTAAGAAGGGACAGATTTGGACCGGCTTTATTGATAAATACGTGTCTTCGTAGAAGTTGTCTTTAGTGGCTTACTGAAATCGATGGTTTTGATTCAATTTGTCATTCATTGTCATGTTTGAGATTTTTACGGTAATTCTCTTCATTCGTGGAAATCGTGAATCCGAACGATTTAAAAATACTTTCCTTGTGAATATTCGAACAATTATTTTTTATGTTATTCTTTGGGTTTCTTAATTTATTACTCTTATATTTTTTTAAGAGTAAAATACGTAATTACTGATGAAAAAATAAAAATATACCCGTATTCTCACTACCCTCAGCGGTCCAAACCTTGGGTTGACCTAATCATTTTTAAATAACTTCTAAAAACAGTATTCATAAATTATGAAAAAAAAAAATTTAACTGAGAAGATAATATTTGAAGTATTTAAGTATAAATCATTTACAATAGTCGTTTATTAGAAGTTGCACCGATTTTTAAACATTTACCAAAAAAAATATCTCATTCTACTCAGCTGACTTTGTCAATGCGATTACTAAGTTCAGTTATTATTTCATTATATCTATGACTTGTACTGTACGCTAGTGGCCGATTAGTTGTGCCGGCACCGTCGGCGAAATCGAACGTAATTCTAATATCTGATGAATTATAAGCCAATATTACGCGAGTTTTTAAGATTACCACGTGCAGGTGCTCTATACCATCTACGTGATAAGCAGGTAAATATTGTACTACGTTACTGCATTATTTGTTTAATTCATTTTTCATGTGTACATAAATAACTTTATCAATATTAAGTAGACTTAATACTTATTGTTAATTAATTAAAAATAAAAATGGTGTCAATCCTCATTCCATTCTATCTCATTACCAGGAATTCCTCTCAGTTTTATTTCGGACGGTAATGAGAGTGTACGGAACGTAATGAGAAAAAATCAATACTTATTTGTTTTGAATTAATTTACTTTTGATTTAATTTCTAACAATTATTTATATATACTTATTTAGAGACTTCCGCATTATCTAGAATTAATAAAATTGTTGTTTCATTCATATTTCAGCAATGGCAAAATCTAAAAAAGGGATCAACAACGAAGAAAAAATGGAAAAGGCTAAACTACATAAAAGAAAAATATATGCAGAAATAAAAAGAGACCCTGAAAAATATGCTCAACAAAAAGAGAAGGATAGATTACGATATACGAAAATAAAAGAATAAAAAAAAAATAATTGAAGACATGACGCCATGCCAAAAGAGATCTCAATTGATATTGGTGCAATACATTATTCTATCATTAAAGCATTAAGTTAATTCAAAGACTGTATTTTGGAATATCTCATATTATGATTAATAAAGTTGATATTTTTTGACAGCCTCCGTGGCGCAGTTGGTTAGACGCCGCCTGTGAAACGAGAGGCCGCGGGTTCGATCCCCGCACCGAGAGAAATGTTTGTGTGGCCCACAAATATTTCTTCCGGGTCTGGGTGTTTGTGAGACCGAAAAGTCTCTCGTAGCTCCTGATACCCACGACACAAGACTCGATCTTAGTGTGGGGTCAGGACTATGTATGTGACTGTTGGGTGTTATTTATTTATTATTATATTATACTAGCGGCCTGGCTCAGCTTCGCCGGGTACAAATAGATTTCTGTTCAATAATATATACGTATTATACATATAATCATATAATATCTATTAAAAAACCGCATCAAAATCCGTTGCTTAGTTTTAAAGATTTAAGCATACAAAGGGACATAGGGACAGAGAAAGCGACTTTGTTTTAAACTATCTAGTGATAAGTACTTAAAGTCTGATTTTATGTTTCTAATAGTTTATACACATATATATGCAAGTCAATGAAACTTTTGTTATTTTCAACATAATTTCATTTGTTACTAAATTGTTCAATCATATTATTGTATTGAATACATTTTTTGTTATTTTTCAATTAATAAACACAATACTAGTCACTTAAGGTCTTTTATTATTATTTAATTCAGTTTTAAAAATGCAAATTATTAAATTTAATAAATAATCGGTGACTTATTTCAGTACCGTCATCAATACTTTCATTACCGTAAACAGCCATTCTCATTACCGTTTTAAACAGTATTTTCAAACTTAATTTTCTCAAAGACTATGGAAGTTATGTATGTAGAAACCACATTATTGTATTATTATACATCCATACTATATGAATCAGGCATAAAATACAATTTCATGATATTCTTTCCCGATTCAAAAATCCATCCATAATACCAGTTTCTGCCATGGCTTGGCGGCAACAGCATCGACAACTAATAACACCATTTGGATTATTACAGTTTCAGAAACACTGAAATGCATGTGATATCTTTTATCAAAGGGTCGATTATATCGCAAATAACTGCGTTTTCCAACTGAGTTACAAACTTTCTAGTTATCATCTTAATTATTGTCAACCATAAAAACCCCACTTCTAATCATAGACCATACCTAAAAACCTATTGTAAGCGGTCTGCCTACATTAACCTCAAACTAATTTTGTTACATAATATGACTCAATTGACCCTTAAAGTATCCAACATAACAAAAACAATCTCAGTTATTGACACTCCATCTCATATTTCGTGTAATTGAACCAGTTCCTGACCTTCAAATCTTGAAAGTACAATTCCTTCCATCATATGGAGATCAAATTCGATAGTGTCGTTTCGTGGGGCGCGCTTGCCACACCGCGGTAATTAAGTTTATGGTTTGAACAATGAAGTTTTTGCTTCACCGTACTTCCGACAATTTGCATTTGATACCCTAAACACCGAGTTGTAAAACAGGAAGGTTATTGTCTTACCGTGGATTATGATTGATTGTTCTATTGCGAGAAGTGTTGTGTAAAGCATTTTGTTTGGAACCTCTCTCCATAATATTGAGGTTTTTGAAGGAAATTGATGTTTAATACATCTTAAATATGGTATTGATTTTGAAGTTATGGTGATTTTAATTTATGTAGTTTTATTATTGTACGATTTTCCTGATGGTAAGTTTATAATTAGTCTAAAACTGAACTTCTGAAATTTCCATCATTTTTCTTTATATTAATATCAACGTTTGGGTAATTTTTATTAGCCTAATTCTAATTCTGTACCAAGATTTTCTTTGGTTGCTTCCGATAATAAACAATATTTAACTCCAACCAGAACAACCTTTTATCATCTGTATAAAATGAGAACACCATGTTTTATAAATCCAAATTGAATTTAGGAACATAATCAGCAAGCAATTTCACAGCGTGTGTAAGATATTAACTTATATCTCCAGAGAATATGCAACACCCTCATACATTATACATACCGTACAAAATATTCTACGATCATATGACTTTCAGCAAATTCTCAAGACTTTGTAAAATAGAAAATTCAAAACAATTCATGACACATCAAATAAAAACTTCAATTAGTTGAGAACTTCTAACAAAGAGATATTTTGTAAAAGAAGCGGGAAGATGTAGTTTAGTGGTGCGTTTTATCATAGTATTATTTTTGGACAAAATTAGTTTTGCTGAAAGAATAAAGTTAATCCAATAAAATCAGCTATAAAAAACACTTATTTTTCTGCGACGTGTTTTATTTTTTTAAATAGCGAAGTTTTTGACCTTTAAAAACCGTGTCCATATAAACTGGTCAGTAGATACTTTACTTTTTATTGCATTCGTAGCAAGAGCTCTCCCAGCGCCGGCACAAAGAAAAATCGTCGAGTATTGTTGTGTTGCCCGCTTATTGTTCTGTCTGAAGAAATGTTCAACAATTTAGTACCACTCCAGTATGGTGTTGAGTTCCACTTGTTGCTATTCGTGAAGTATACATTTTTTTGATATTGTTTTATGTATGTTTTGAACGGATAGTGCTGAGACAAGTATAAATAATCTTGAATCTTTATTGATGTTAAACAATCTTTACTTTCTATCTATTTTTGTCATGACGTTTCCCATGTATATTCAAACTCTAGCAATGCATTTTTTATTTCAATGCGTCGTTGATTTTTCTATGTGTCATAGCATAAAACCATTTTCGAAAAAATCAGTCGCTTTTTTAAGCCAAATAAATATAAATTTTGCTACTAAACACAAAAAACAAAAATGATATGAATATTCAGGACAAAAAATATCGACCACTCAATTAATTACTTAATTTAACCTATACAACATCCGCAGACAAATTTAAAAGAACACTCAAGAAACACTAAACCTCCTTGCTATTTAATTTAAAAAGAAAAAACAGCATTAATATTCGAAAGCGAATTCCTTTTTTAAATATTCCACGTTACAGTACAATCCGTAGAATAAATAGTCGCGGATAACAACTGTCTCCGAACTTGGTACGACCCGACAAAGTCAATCGGGTCGTTCGGTAGGTGAGACTCAACTTCGTCTCGGAGAGATTAATTAGTTTCTGGAAGGTATAGATATATTTTTGTTTAGTGATTTTGCGGGTGTCTATTGGATTTTGTTATCTTCTGGGTGTTTGCATGTCTCTTGAAGTTTCAGATGTGACTTGTGACTTAATTGTCATGAGTTTGACTTTTGAGTATGTTATTTGGCAAATATGTAATTAAATTTATTGAATTATCAGTGTGAAATATGAGTAGAGACGTAGTTGCGATTCTAGCATTATACAATATTATAATTATATTTCATTGCATAACTATTTGCATTTTTATGTTATAGTTTTTATTTTATCTAACATTTTACTAACGTAAGTTCTTTCTTTTACAGGTAAGTTCATGAACAGAATCAAGACAACACTGGTAAAACCAATTTATAAACTTAAGAAACTTGTTGAGGAAGATCTACTTCAGAAAATCGATCAAAACGCTCGAGGCAAGCGTACTAGTTTACTACCCAATTCCGTGTAATGATGAAGATCCATGTCTATCAACATACAGATAATACGTAATTAAAACATCTGCATACGTAATAGCGTAATGGTACAGAATTATCTCAGGACGGTAAACTACACTGTAATTATTAGCGATACCAGAATGCGTACACTTAACAGATAATTTCACTCAACTGTGTATTATCAGACGGGAACCCGATGAATAATTGATAACTATCTACTCAGTATACACTATTTGTAATTTACCATGCTTACTTTTGCTAGAGGCGTGGTAAAACCTACTTTTTAATTTACTCCAAAGATATTGGTTTCAAGACTCATATTTAAACCGAATATGGATAGAGAGCCAGTTTACTCCGCAAATCTCAAACCAAATCGCTAACGTATATTAAAAAGACTGGCGCTGTACTCCTCAACCAATGTTAATATTGATGTAAGTTAATGCATCGAAAATGGTAATTAGTTAATGCATATCAAAGTTGAGATTTATAACCTTTGTTTGATTACAATAGAGGCATCAACTTGTAGATCTTTATAGGATCCTTGATAGACAAAAATCATTACTTAATTTTACCAATCTAATAAAAACTTAAATAAGAACATGCATATACAAAAATATAAAACACCAACACTTCAGATCGAGCCGTGCAATAAAATTTAAACGCACTATTGTAAAACTCCTCTACGATGGACTACACACTGTCCATTAACACTCGTTCAATCACCACTAACAATGCTAATCCAGCCTTAACAGCATTCATTTAAAATAAAACGCCGTCGGCTTTGTTCTCAGCAAGGTTTTTTATTCTCAGTATTCTAGTGATTAGTTTTGTGAAGTATCGTCGGTCATTATGCCTTTGTAAATTGTGAATTCTGGAGATTGGATTCTGACTTGTATTGTTTTTAAGTTAAGTTTTCACGGTTAGAAGTTGTATTATTTTAAGAAAAAAATAGTCAAATAACTCAATTTTGTGATATTTATTGCATTTTATAAATTTGTTGCACCAATTATATGAACTTCAAGGTATGGAAATCAATGACAAAAGAGCAGATCTATCAACCCCGACCGTAATAGGTTGCGATGAAACTGAAGACCCTAAGATCGTATCATAGAATGTCACTATTGTAGAATTTCCTGGACTTTATGTAGGAGCTAATCAACTGTATAGCACATACAAACACGTCAAAGAAAGATCCGAATTGGGCAATGATAAAAAATCCTCAAAACTTCTTATTGTTTCAATTACATTGCTAGAAGTTAGTATCTTCACCCCAACGCCGTACCATCAATTAGTAAATGTTCGATTGCTCTCACAACTTAAGCGATATCGCAGACGGCAAACGTAATAACTGTCGGGAACAGTGATGGATCCCCTTGTTGCGAAAATGTTTTTGTCACAGACTTTTGATCAATAATGAAAGTTGATGTAATAATTCAAAACTTTGTTTTATTTACGACAAATTGCTTAAATGCATAAATTATAATATCAGGCAGTATTTGAATTGATGACAAAGTGAGGTTCTTCAAAGGTTAATTGTCTATTTTAAGAGCAGAAAAGTGACAATTAAAGTCACTTTACTGAAGAGTGATCAATGATTTTGAAAGAACCGGCAAAGTACGAAGGCTTCGACAAGACTAGAAAACCACTCATCGGAAAGTGACTGCGGGAAACTAGACGAATGAGCTTGCCGGATGCACAATACAAGGGATATTCCCATCCCATCCTATTTTCTTCCCACTCCCCTCTAATGTGATGGGCTGGCAACACATCCAAGCGGTGCGTATGTTCATGACCATGTCATGAATGACCTATTTGCTCGTTTGCCGGACCTAAGTGAAAAAAATGAGCGGATTAAAAGAAATGTTAGTCTAATTTCCTTCAATAATTTATTGTTATGTCAAACAACATTGGTATAAATTCAATTTTACGGTATTTAGCACTCAGAGCGCATACAAAGGCCTCTAACCATCCAAATAAATTTGACACATTATACAAACGAGAATGTATGTTGAATACTGTTGGTCTAATCACAAAATTAATTGCCGTCTGTCGCTCACACACGCAGTTTCAAATAGGAAGTTCGAGTTATTCAATTGATGCACTATGGACTAAATAAATATTTGGCATGTATTCCGACGTGCGGTTGAAGTTTTAGGGAATATAACTGATATTAAATTAAAACTAGGTCGGCGCCAGTTATGTTTGGTCTTCGGGATTTTGTGGAACTAAATATTTGAGAACTCTTAGAAGAGATTCTATTTAACAATAAGACAGGATTTATTCTAACATAATATTATAAAAAAGAAGGATTCGATTGTTTGTTTGCATTGAATAGGCTTTGAAACTACTGGACCTAGTTAAATATTTTTTCATCACGAAAATTCTACTCGTACATGAACTAATGCACGTTGGTGATAAGATATTTTCAAGAAAGTATCTACCAGTCAGGGTCAGGGCGGAGTCGGATCGGGTCCCTAGTAAATTATAAAAATATAGCACTCATTTATCTAAGTTAAATTTTAGGTTTTTGCCTCAGGTCTGAAATGTGTTTTACAGTAAAGAAAAGCTTTCTGCATGATCTTTTTTCGCTTTTTCGTAGATTTATTCATGTTGTAAAAATGTTATACCACAGGAAGTGCTGAAGAAGTGAACTGATTAATATAGGTTTCCCACAAAGATTTCCAGTTAGTATACCGTGTAGGTACAAACAATATTACTGTATGTTTTTGATTAATAACTAGGGAATGAAATAGAATAATCTACTAAGAAAGTAGGAGTACACATTTTTTCTATTATTCCAAAGGGCACACAATATTTGTAATGTAATATTTTAACAAATAAGTTTGTAAAGCCTAAGAACCCGAGTAAAATGCTTTACAAACAAGCAGGACTAATATACTTTTATAACACACACGGTTTTGGTCAAATATTGGATTGAGTTTGTATTAAATTTCACCTTTGGGCATAATAACTGGAGATTACATGTGTAACGATACTAGTATAATCCTGTCCTAAGCAAATAATAAAAGTTGTTTTTTTTAGTTTGTTTTTATCTAAGCTATATTTTTTATTTTATTTTACATGGAATGAAAATCTTCCAGCATTGTTTTGTTACTGTTCCGATTAATGAGCTTTCCACCATCGGGTATCTGCTAGCTGGCTCCTCTACTATCAAGAGTACGATTGAGGGGGGTTAGGCCACAGTGGCGAAGGGTTAATACAAGCCGATTATTTGCGGATTCCCTTTTCATTTATTGCAAACAAGTTTCAATTTTTTAAACATATCAAGAAATCCAATATTACTTAATAAAAATAAAAAAAACTAAACAAAAAACAAACACTATTCGAATTTAAACAGAATGTTATAGTCCATACCAGTTTTGTACTTCTATCAATACGAATGTAAATATGATTTATTATGAATCTGTTCGGTTTAATTTGCCTTGTTGTATTTTATACAAATACTGAAGTAATAGAAGTAACTGAACAGAGCGCTAATTAAAATGAGAAATTGCATTTTTAATTAAATTTTGCAACCTCGCCTAGATTAAACCTGCGGAGGTGGCTACAAGCTCGAAATATTGTAAATATGAATATTCGTGTACTTGTAGGAGGAATATAGATTTTATTTTGGACGAAGAGTATGCGCTATTGAAATATGTGTGTGTTTATATTTCAAGAGCATCAAAACTTTTGTCGTTCAAGAATGGCAATCGTTGGGCGTTTCAGAAATCTATCCAACAACTAGTATTAGGTCTTCTGACATCATTACAGTTAATTTGGACAAAGACTCGTTCTTGACAGTAAAATACCCGTAGACCCGTGGTTCCTAACCTGGGGGTAATTACCCCCGCGGGGGTAAAACTTGTAAATTGCGGGGTAACAATGAGCTGGTTGTTGTCTTAAATGAAACAAAACAATTTTTTAAACAAACAGTTGTTTAAGATCATCGTTGGGAGGAGGGGTAAAATCAGTCACCCTACTTAAATCATAGAGGTAACTGACCTAAAAATGTCAGAAATCACGGCCGTAGACTATCCGTTAAAAAAAATTTGGCCAACATAATTTATAAAATCATAATATTAATTTCATCCTCATAAAAAAATGTAACAACTCGTTCTCATATTAAAATATGAAGGTAACAGGGCTGTGCCAAGACCGTTAATGTATCATAAACTGCGGTAACACGAAAACATCTGAACAAACAGCCTGTCGTAAACGCTTAATGGCTCGGTTCATGGTTAAGTTCAAATTTAATATTAATTGGTAACAGCCCGGTTGTGACATGTGACGTCAGATGTCTTTAGGGTTGTCGCTCTGCTGTTTTACGTGTTCTGCTCTTGACTGGAAAATAAAACGTATCTTATACTCGTAGAAAATAAAAAATTGGATTGATCGCATTTCGGTTTATGTATAAGATAATAAAATATTATTTTAAATTTACGTACTACAGCCAAAAATTATACCCTAGTTTGATTATGTGATTTGAACTCATTAATCCAAGGTTCTATTTCTTGAATGAGAATTCGTAAATGATACGAAAACAACCAAAGATTATTGATTTCGTTTGGAAAATTTACATTGAAAATGTAGACTTTCACAGTAGGTATGTTATTTCATTATTTACAATTATAATACAATAGTAGTGTTTTTTGTCCGTTTTTCTCTAGTGAAAACTGCTTTCCGAATCGGGTGCTAGATCAATAATTACTGAATCTAAATGATATTGCACATTTGAATGAAATCAGTAAACTATTTTTATTTTCATTTATCTGATCTTTTAATTACTAAATAATCAATAAACACAAACAAGCTACCTATAACTTAAAGTTAAACAAAGTTAAAGCCGCGATAATGTCCGCTAGCGATAGATTCGATAACCGTGACGAGTACGTGCCGAAGTGTGGATGTCGGGGCTCTCTTCGTCATAATGCGCTAAGATCCTGAAGGATTTGCGATAAAGCCGCGTTTCAGGCGCACTATCTGTTAATAACTACTGTATATATTGGAGTGGAGATGTAAAAAGATCGGGGGTTTGAAGAGTCAGATATTTTATACTTGTAAGTTTTACTGAAATATGCGATATTGAATAAACGTTATGATGTAAATTAATAAATTGGATACTTATTAGCCTATTATCAGTCAGGAATTTGTGCCCGATATGGCGATAGATTCGCCATCTATCACATCGTGGGACGGAACATACAAGGCGAAATGTGGGTGTTCTGCCTACCCCTTCCGGGAAAAAGGCGTGAGGTTATGTATGCTTATTAGCCTAATAGCAGCGTATATATTGTATAGGTTGACCATCGTGAAGTTCTAAGTTCGATTCCCAGAGTAGACAGGACAAATTGGATTTTTACTTTAAAAATGTTATAAATTATCTGAGACTGGAAGTTGAGCCTGGTAAAAAGGTAAAAAAATCGTCGAATCTATCGCTGACCTCTATATAATTTCACCCGATGACCTTACCTTCACCATCGGTCCCATGCAGTCCCGCCCCCACATTCCGTATCCTGGCGACTTGTCCCGCCGACCTTACTGTCCCATCGGTCATCGTTCACCGGCTTAGCAACACACTAGTGACGAGACCTGTTCTAATGGATTTAGCAAAATAATTATTTCAATATGAAGGAATTTATTTATTTATAAATTCTTAATTGAACACCAAATATAATAATAAGACAAAAAAAAGACATCTTACCGCGATTTCTTCCAGACAACCATTAGATGAACTGGGTTGAAAAGAAGCTAGAAAGAAAAGGAATATACATGCATTATACACATCTCATACAATTAACCTAGCGATGCATGCCTGTCACATACATCAACAACACGATGGGTGACTACCTAATTACTAAAATATTAGATGTGAAAAGGAGACTTATTCATTTATTTTTATTCTATTTCTCCTGCCAAAAAACAGTGTAAACACACTGTTGTGTTCTATTTAGAAGAACATCGTAGAGAATCAACACTGGACATATTGAAACTTAACATCTTATGTCTCAGGATTACGAGTGCATTGGAATGCCAAGCATTGCTACTGTCCATGAGCGGTCCTATCGCTTACAATCAGGCAAATTGTATGCTCTTCTCGTCCTTCATAGCATTAAAAAAAAAAACATTATAATACACGATAAACATAATATTTTACAGAGATAATATGAAAACAAAATAAGACTAAGACCGTCATTTGGCGACTAAGGCAATCGGCAACAGACAACCATTGGATGGATTCATGAGAACGACATTGAAATAACTATTACCATTATTTACTAAACTATTATTTACCGGACCCCGCTCCGTGACCACGAAAGCTGTAAAGTGATCGAATCGTCGGGAAGTTAAAAATGTAAAAAATTAAACTAAATTCGCGATAAAATCCGTAAATAATAGTTTTATTTCAATGTGTAACATTCGCGTAAATCTAAGAAACCATCATGGGAGCGAGAAAGAAAGCAGTGTTACAAGCATTTGTTTTTCTAAACTTTTGTTTCAAAGCCGTTTACTAATTCTACACGCAATTAACTTTATCTTTTCAAGCCTTAGCAAGCAATGGAACCAATCTGAGAATCGAACAGTAAACCACACAGTTCCCTCTGTACACCCGACTAGATCAATGACGTGACAACCTCGGCAAACAATTGCAACAATTATTCCATTTTGATCACGTACACGCTACTTTAAAGCGTACTCCTCGATGCAAATCAACTTAACACCTTGTTAACATTCATTAACAAATGGCGCAATCGGTTCATTGACCGCACAATCTGTGTTTTAACTCATTAGGCGCACTCGTAGTCCTTAATTTGAAAGCTATCGTATATCAATGAGTTGCGCCGCGCTACTTCCACCGTCGGAACTGGCACGTGCGACTGTTACACAACTAGGGCGAATTATTTGCATTTGGTAAATACTAATCTCTAGGAAGAGTTTAATTGGGACGCCGGATTGTTGAGAAGTGGCGCATGTTTGAACATAGGCTGTATATGTTACATACATACATGACATCTACATTTCGTCTTGTGTGTTCCGTCCCACGATGTGATAGGTGGCGAGCCTATCGCCATATCGGGCACAAATTCCAGACTACGGCTGACAATGAATAAAAGAATCCTATATCACTTTGCACGTCATGAGAACGTTCGAAACCAAGACTTCAGCTTTGCAATCATACCGTAGCGCCACCGCGGCAGTCTTCTTCGTCTTACATGTTGGCTTGATTATTTATTGAATTAGCTTATAATCACTAGGCATGCGCTTCCTTACTGTTAAGACTACGCAATCTTTGGTTAATGCTAGCCTAATGTAATTTGTCAGACTTCACATTCCTTTGGAATTCCCCTAAAGATCCCTTCGGTAACAGATATCAGGTATCAGGTACAGATTTCTAACCATTCTCACATAAAAAATCAAATACGGAATGACGTAACGAAGCTAGGCCCTAAATATCATAGTTAATTAATGAAAGTGTATTTTCTTGCAAGTATTTAGTTGACACGCTTTCAGTTTTCAATATACTAGGACCTAGGCACTCTCGTTCCATAACAACGCACAGGTCCTATTGAGATGCTACTTGTTTCGAAATAGGCCAACACGAGCAATGCCTACTTGTGACGGAAGAGGGGAGAATTTATATAAAGTCTCTCCAATACTCTTTAGTTATTTCACATTGTACGAAGGATTTCGATTACTTAAATTCTGGCTATCTTCAATTAACAATCTTCTTAATCTTGAAATCCATGGAAAATGAGTTACTCAATATACTCTTCTATAGTTCCCAAAACATAATCTCATATATCTTATATTTTCCTTACATTTATTGAACCTTTCTTTATTACTGGCAACAGGTGCATTACCCAAACCAAAGCACATCGATTCAAAGTTACATTTAAAATTTTGTTTAAATATTAGATTTACACCTGTAACTGAAATAAAATCAGTTTAATTAAAAGGAACGGTACGGTTACAAAGCCGAGGTCTCGGATTTGGACTCCGGGTCGGGCAAATTGACATTGGATTTGTTTTTGTATTCATTATTTATTTATCGGGCTGATACCCGGAATCAGGAATTTGTGCCCGAAATGACGATAAGCTCACCCCTATCACATCATGGGACGGGGCATACAAGGAGAAAGGTCCTGGTAACACCTCTGCCTACCTACTCTACCTTATGGGAAAAAGGCGTAAGTTTATCCATGTATGCAAAACTAAATTCCGCAGTCCAGACACAAGACCGTTTAGGCGACAAGTAAGCGCAATAAATACAATTAAAATATGGCGTTCAGAAGCGAATCTGGCACGTGCGATCATTACACAAGCCGCTCCACTTCCAATGCTAGGAATATTGTATAATGTGCGTTTGACATGAGAATAAACGAAACAACGCGCGAGCTGTACTCTAGTGATAACAAACTGGGAGGAAAGTTTTCACGTTAGCACCTTATTTTCAAAGTCATCTGTATGCTATTCGACTTGAGGCATTATGTAATCTCTTATTACATTTAGTGTGTTATAAGTACGATAATACACTAAATTCAAAATAATTACTGGCGGTGGTCATTCATATGTGAGAGGCCTCCTGGGTAGGTGCCAGCGTAATGTCTATCTCTCCCTACAAACAACAGCGTGGGCAAACCTATATTTAGCTGAAGATGTCCTGTGGTAATACAGAAAGAAAATGAATGAAACTAAACTTGTCAATATTTATACTTACATTTTTTTTATTCTGTTAAAAGGGGCTGTTATACTAATCGAAAAAACATGGCTGTCCCATCGTAGCTTAAAAAGAAAAATATTACACATATATATGTACATAAAAATACGTATTCGTTGTCTAGATTGAAAAACTACGATCCTCTAAAACTAAACAGAATGATTCATACCATCACCTTTTTCTGAGTCCTTATTAAATATTCTAAATCGACGGATTTAGTAAGTGGGTCTATGACAATAAACCCTTTGAAAAACATGTCACGCAGATTTGAGGTTAGTCGGGAACACAATCGTAACATCGGATCCCGCATAATACTTCTAAAACACACAAATCCGGCTAAAAGGGTTTCACAAAGCAGTGGCCGGCGTGATCGTTGTCATTTATGTCACAAATAAAGTCCATACACCTTTGATGTTTAAAGTGATCTATATCGGTTTTCAGGGGTCGTCAATCATTTTTTTTTTATTGCCTTGTAGGCACACGAGCTAGCGGCCCGCCTGATGGTAAGTGGCTACCGCTGCTCATGGACCTCCGTAGTGCCAGGGGACCAGCACAACAAAGTCGCTGCCTACCTCGAGGAAAGTACTCTCTCCTTAAACCTCGTTTGAAGAAGGACAGGTCATAGCGCTGAGGAAACACCGATGCAGGGAGTTCATTCCAGAGCTTGCACGTACGTGGTAGAAAAGAACGCTGGAAACGTACCGTCCGGGAACGGTACGCCTCCAGGTGGTGGGAATGAACTCTACTGCGCAAACGTGTGGTGCGATGGTAAATAGGCGACGGTGGTACCAACTCAAACAACTCCTCGGAGCACTCCCCATGGAACAAACGATAGAACACACAGAGAGATCCGAAGTCTCTCCGCAGTCCTAACGGTTCCAATTTGTCCGTGAGATCGGGATCATTGACTATTCGACAAGCTCGTCGCTGCAAGGAGTCAAGTGGGTCGAGCTGGTATTTTGGGGCACCTGCCCAGAGGTGGGAGCAGTACTCCACGTGGGGCCGGATTTGCGCTTTGTAAAGCGTCAATCTATGACCCGACGTAAAGTACCGCTTGGCTCTGTTCAGGATTCCCAACTTCTTGCTCGCCAGTTTGGCTTTATCCTCCAAATGACTCCTAAACTCGACCTTGCTTGATATTTCGATGCCAAGGATTCCAATACTCTCGGATCCTTGGAGAGTAACTCCTTGGAATTGCGGCGCCATGACAAAGGGGTCCTTCTTCGCAGTGAACACGCAAATTTGTGTCTTCGAAGGGTTAAATTGAACTAGGTTCGATTCACCCCATTCGGAGGCCCGCCCCAGAGAGCTCTCGACTTCAGACACAAGTTGAAACCGTCTTTCCATAATGGAATCCCGAGAGTGGCTCCGTTGGCCGATGTACCGCGCGTCACTCGTACTATCATCTGCATAACAATGCATGCCATCAATAGACAACATGTCATTGATATGCAGGATAAAGAGTGTCGGCGATAGCACCGAGCCTTGTGGAACACCAGCATTAATGGTCTTGGTCTCGGAGCAACAGCCGTCCACTACGACTTTTATGCTCCGACCATCCAAAAAGCTGGCGATCCATTTGCAGAGCCCCTCAGGAATTCCATACGCAGGTAGCTTCGCCAGAAGGGCGCGATGCCACACTCGGTCGAACGCCTTCGCAATGTCAAGGCTGACCGCAATCGCCTCACCCCCACTCTCCAAAGCTTCCGCCCAACGGTGCGTGAGGTACACAAGAAGATCACCAACCGAGCGACCGTGACGGAAACCGTACTGGCGGTCACTAATCAGCTGGCAATCCTCAAGATACCTCAGGAGCTGAGTGTTGATAACTCGCTCCAAAACCTTGGAGAGTAGGGATGTGACAGCAATCGGCCTGTAACTCGAAGGGTCCGAACGGTCACCCTTTTTGGGGACAGGGTGTACATTGGCGACCTTCCACGAAGCCGGAACCCGGTTGGCTTTATAGGAAAGACGGTAAAGGCGCGTGAGCACGGGTGTCAACTCAGGGGCGCACGTTTTAAGAACCGCTGCGGGGATACCGTCTGGCCCACTCGACTTATGGACGTCTAGAAGCTTGAGCTCCCGTCTGACAGCACGCTGGGTGATTTTTATGTCAGATAGGAGGCTCTCACAACGCGGGATGTTCGGCGGTGTGGCGCCCCCGTCATCCAAAGTCGATTTCGAGGCAAAGAATTGGGCCAAGAGATCGGCCTTCTCCTTTGCACTGTGGGCCAAACTGTTATCGGACTTGCGCAGTGGTGGGAGACTGGACAGGCAGAAATTACCCTCCACAGCCTTAGCGAGCGACCAAAAAGCACGACTTCCAGAGGGATAGCTCTGGAGTCGCTCGCCAATTCTGCGGATGTGCTCCGCCTTGGCCTTAGCTAAGGCTCTCTTGTTGGATCTAGAGGCGGCGTTGAATTTCCGTTTCTCCTCCTTTGAATTTGGATCCCGACGCCTCCTTGCGTCTTGCCACACCGTGTATGCCGTCTGCTTTAGGCGCGCAGCAACAGCACAGGCACTATTGTACCAAGGCCGGCTGCGACGCCCTGCGGGTATTTTCGAGCTGGGTATGAAAGTTTCCATACCCAAGCTAATCGTATCCGCGACGCAGTCCGCACAGGCGTCAGGATCATCGGAGGAGAAACAAAGCCGCCCCCAAGGGCAGTACGCAAAGAATTCTCGCAGTCCATCCCAATCTGCTGACATGTACCGCCAAACTGTGCGAGTTCCAGTAGTCGAAGAGCGGCTGGGACCCACTCCAGGAGCCCATGAACGGACCAGGCAGTGATCAGATGGTCCCAGGGGAGCATCTACCGCTATCCTGTATCCGTCCGGGTGGGTCGTCAGCAGAAGATCCAACAAAGAGGGCTCATGGCTCTCAACGTCTGGAACACGGGTGGGCTGTGTTACCAGCTGCGAGAGACCATAAGCCAAGGCCATCTCATAGACAGCCCGACCGGGGAGATCAGTGGTCTTGGATCCCAACCACTCTTTGTGATGAGCGTTGAAATCACCGAGGACCACCACCTCCGCGGAAGGGAACTGCTCGAGAATCTGGTCAGTCCCCACTTGGACGCTCTCAAATAATTGAGTAGATCCCGTATCACTGGCGTGGGACCTGTACAGGCATGCGTAGACTCGGGTCCTGCCCCTGAATTCTACTCGTAGCCACAATAAAGACAGGTCCTGACGCTCGAGGCCCCGAAGGCGGTGACAACAGATATCACCCCTGACGAAGACGCACACCCCGGCTTTACGTAGGAATCGATGTTCCAAAACGTAACCGGGGTAATTTAAGTACCATACATCGTCAGGGGCGGATATTTGCGTCTCCGTTAAAAAGAGCAGGGCAGGCCGCGCCGTCTCTAGATGGTGGTGGACGGCGTCGAGGTTGCTATGTAGACCCCTGACATTACAGAAGTCCACAGAAAATGTGGATAAATTTCCCGCCGTGGAGAGTCTGCTTCTATTGTGCCTTCGCATATTTTAAAGAGAGTGGGATAGGGTAAGGACAAGCGTGGTTGAACCAAGACGATACTCGAGAAGGGAGGATATAGTGTGAAGCGGGCATACGGCATTAGGAGTAGCCAGCGTGAAGCACGGAAGGGCCCCCGATGCTCCCCCGCGTGCAGTCGCCGGAATCCACTCCAGTCTCCCACTCTGGCACGACGACTGCGCAACGGGATTTTCGCCGGTTGGCGGGACAGCTTCCCGGGGAGGGAGTTAGACAGTTGTGTATCCCCGGGTTCAGGTCCCCTACTAACCGGCAGGCGGCCGGCGTTGACCGTTCCCACCGGGTCTCCCTGTACTCCACACCAGCACCCCCACCCGAGCGCCCACTCCGACACCCAACCACATCAACGAGCAACGCTTGCAACAACCAACACCTATTATCGAAGAGGAAGGAACGGATGAGGGAACGGCTGTCCAGCCCTTCTACCGGAACGCATTTCTACTTAGCGGTAGAAATAGACCAGACGGTGGTACCAACCCGCTCGGATTCAGCATTGAGTGAATAATATGACTCAATACAAAAATCCTGCCACCAGTAGTGGGGAGGGAGGGGGACGCCAAAGTCGCGGATTGGGAAGTGGAGTGCGACAATGGTGGCTCGAGGGGCCGGGAGCGCGTGCCCGTGCCATTCTGTAAGACAGCCGGACAGGTTGCCAAAAGAATGACCCTCTGACCTCAAAATCAATCTGTACGGGGTCTGCGAAAAACTAGCGAAAATAGAAATTAAAAATATTATTTTAGTAGGCTGTGGAGTAATAGAATTTCATTTTTTTTAATTTAATATTATGTATGTAAAGTCTGTCCAAAGCTAAAAGATACACCGATGAGTACCTACACTAGACAGTAAAAATCACTACCTATGTATATTGTAAAAACATTCATAGATACATACATACATACACACATAGATATATAATAGCCTGAGTAATAACTGGCACCTTTGACCGTTCTCTAGAAAAACACAAGACTATTAAGCGGCATTTTCTGTAGATTAAAATGAAATCCGTTTACTAATGATCAGGCAATTAAATTATACTTATGACAATTCACTACAAAACAGGGAATATAAATTAAATATAGCCGGATCCATATGCGGCATCTTTTGTCGCTTAGGAGGAATTCACACTTTTGTTTCACTGTGGTCGCTAACAAATACGAAATTCTACCTCAAAAACCAGATGATAATTTATATAAACTCTGCTGTTTATTTTTATTTAAAACATACATAAAAAGAAAGAAATTCAACGATAGAAAACGATCCCCGAAGTGTTTTTAAATATGCATGGATATAATATGCAAATTGATTTTGATTTCCATTTATCAGACAAAAAAATTTATGAATAATTAATGGCGCGGTGAACTGTGAACTTTAATTACCAACGTGGGGTTTTTATTTAGTAACGTAATAAATTTTCTCAACTGCCAATTATTATCTGAAAAACGATTGTTGGTGTAATAACTAGTGATTTATCGGTGCCATGTTTACTAACCCGTTTGCTGAGGACTTCTTGTGGGGCCTAAATCTACTTTTATTATTGTAAAAAATTTAAGAGTATTATTTTTTTATTGCGATGAATGGCGATACGGATATTACATAAGCCCGATGTTTGATTTGTGAGAAAGAAGAAAAATTGAACTAACCTTTATTAAGTGAGCTTGTAATAGCTCACAAATATGTAATCTTTTATATCAAGATTTTTTATCTGATTCGATAAGTGTTTACGATACAAGTACTCTACCAAGAATCTGCCATAAAGAGAGACTGCTACCAGCGTGGATAAAAATATTACCTCCTAATCATAGAGAAGACTCGTGCCCAGCAGGACATTAAAACAACTGTTGATAATAGCAAAAACAGATAAATTCGAAAGCAGCTTGTTTCGTATAATAACTAAGATGCAAGCTAGCGTTTCAGATATGCACACCGTACTCGACGTATAAGGCTTTATACAATTCCTTATTGTATTACTATAAGCGACAATCTGTACAGTCGAATCTATTCGGTGTGTAGGGCCGCCTGAATCACTCGACACCTGGCTTAGCTTCGCTTATATGGAATGTGATGGCATTTCTGCGGCGTTGGTGCGATAAGTATAGTCTACGTGCGTTTATTTCTATATTTTTTTTTTTATTTATTTATTTAAATCCTTTATTGTACACTAAGTTAACTTAATAATAGAACATTATATTACACAGAAGTACAAAAGGCGGTCGTATCGCTCGAGGCAATCTCTTACCGCCTACCTTGGGATGGACAATAAGAGATGGAAAAAAAGAGAGGGCAGTCAATAGTTTTAATATAATGTTTATGTATAATGTTTATGTATTGTGCTGTTGTGTAAGTGGGAAGTATTTATAGCCTTGCTTCTTCTTCTGCTTTTCTTTTTAGTAAGGCGTGTAAAGTTAGCGATGTGTAAGATACACGCATTTTTTTTTTTTTTTTTTTTTTTATTGCTTTGAATGGCGAGACGAGCAAGCCGTTCGCCTGATGGTAAGCGATACGACCGCTCATGAACAGTAGCAATATTCCACTGCGCTCGCCATCCTGAGACATAAGATGTTAAGTCTCAATATGTCCAGTAGTTGCTCTGGCTACAATGTCCTTCAATCCGAAACACAACAGTGCATTTAAGCAGTGTTGTTTCACGGGAGAAATAGACATTGCGGTGGTACCTACCCAGATGGCCTCTCACATATGGGAGACCTACCACCAGTCAGTACACGCATATTGTAATTTTAATGCGATACAAGAAAGCTGTCATGGGCCTGGGTAACTGATTTAAATTAAATGTGTTTAGAAAGGATTTCAGTTCAGTCTTTATCGGTTTTCGTCTGCCTTACACTACTTCGGAGATGTTGTCCAAATTTAGAAAAAAACACATGATTAATCACCTGAGAAGGGTGTGGGAATCTCCATTCGAGTGTATGGTTTTTTTTGTATTAGAAAGGTGTTCATACAACATATTACTGTACTGGTGGTAGGTCTCTCATATGTGAGAGGCTGCCTGGGTGGGTACCACCGCAATGTCTATTTCTCCCGTCAAACAGCAGTTTAAATGCACTGTTGTGTTTCGGATTGAAGGACATTGTAGCCAGAGTAACTACTGGACAGCCTCCGTGGCGCAGTTGGTTTGACGCCGCCTGTGAAACGAGAGGCCGCGGGTTCGATCCCCGCACCGAAAGAAATGTTTGTGCGGCCCACAAATATTTCTTCCGGGTCTGGGTGTTTGTGAGACCGAAAAGTCTCTCGTAGTTCCTGATACCCACGACACAAGACTCGATCTTAGTGTGGGGTCAGGACTATGTATGTGACTGTTGGGTGTTATTTATTATTATATTGAGACTTAACATCTTATGTCTCAGGATGGCGAGCGCAGTGGAATGCCAAGCATTGCTTTGTAAATCAAGGTGTTGTTTGGTTTTGCTACTGTTCATGAGCGGTCGCATCGCTTACTATCAGGCGAACGGCATGCTCGTCTCGCCATTCACGGCAATAAAAAAATAAAAAAATTGTCCGATGTTAAATTAAATTCTTGCGAAGTTTATTTAGAGCGTGACTTTATAAATCAGTAATCAATAATTATCAACTGCATATCTCTACATCTATCTTTACTGACCCAGTCAACCGAAGAGACCAACATTTCATCACACATTCTCAGTATTATATAAGGTTTCGTACAATCGTTTTATATAATTCAGATCGCGATTAAGACACTTGTTTAACTACACACGAGCATTTCGTGTCGGCTGTAATGTAATTGAGTAATTATTACAAAAAACATAAAATCTGGTTCGAAACGAGTGGGTTGTATAATTTATGAGAATTTATTAAAGAAAGGCTGAAGAATTGAGAATTGAGTGGACTAATTAAATTTAAGAAACTAGTACAATTGAGTTTAGGAGCTGACAAGTATTGTTCCCCAGACAAAAGAAAAACGTTTGAAGTATTTTTATTTGAATTCTATTATTCATTGATTGATTTCCATTTTATGAATCTAGACAGTAATGTTTTGTTGCTGATAAATGTCATTAATTCAAGTATTTATAATAAGCCGAGCTTTTGAGCTTGTATGGAAGTACCGCCACTAATATATATATATTTATTTATTTATGTATGTATATTAGTTATATACATGTATGTATTGATGTATGTATATTAGTTATATATATGTATGTATTGATGTATGTATATATATATACCGGGTATCTCAAGACTGCTACCGAAAACGAAGCCGGGTGGTAGTTTCAGTGGCTACAAACACAATGCAATTAAAAATTTTGCATAGAAACAAGACAATTATTTTTTATGATTTTTTAAATATCGTCATTTTTGGGTTGTAAGTCCATAGTTTTTGCTAAAATATTAGTTTAAACTCTTTTATACCTTAGAGTTATTTATAAATAAAAGGGTATACACTATTATTTTAGGAAAAAATGTATTTACCACCCAAATATGGCCATAGGAAAAAAAAACAAAAATAAAATTATATATATATATATATATATATATATATACAGGGTATATCAAGACTGCTACCGAAAACGAAGCCGGGTGGTAGTTTAAGCGACTTCAGACACAATGCAACAGAAAAAGTTGCAAAAAAAAGCGACAATTTTATTTTTGTTTTTTTATATATATATATATATATATATATATATATATATATATATATATATATATATATATATATATATATTATTATTTAGTAATTATTTGTATTTCTTATATTTTTCCGTCTTAACTCCTATTCTTTACACTTAAGACTGCCCTCTAATTATCCTTTTATCAAATCTATCCCATGGTTGTCTGTAAGACATTGCCTTTGAGCGATAAGACCGCCAATTGTACTTTTATGATTGTGATTTTCATTTTATTTGTATTTTTTTTTTGTGCAATAAAGTGTGTAAATAAATATAAATGTTCAATGGCTGGTCGACGTCTGGAAGTTTCAAGTATGGTAATTGTAGCGATCGTGCAAATTTCAATTATCCGGTTCCAACCTTATTTAAAATTTCGCCCGACACATGCTTCTTAACAATAAATTGAAATAAAGAACATAGTACTTTTCCCTTTTTAAATATTTCCTCAAAAATTAAAAAACGTATTCAAGAACAAACATGCACGTAGTGTAATTATTAATCTATTGGCATTGTACACAGAAACACATATTTTAGGTACTGAAGATAATTAGTCATCAAAATTAACACGAGTAATATACTCGTGTTCATATGCAGCACCTCAATGGAATCGCTCTATCTTATAAAGTAGAATCATAGAAACAACATGCGTATTCCAAATACTACCTACATTTCATCCCATCTTCATTTACAAAATGACCTCTGACTCGTGCCCGCTATCAACTCTCATTTCGGGTCGCCTTTGTCACCACGTTCCAACAGAAGTCTAGCGAATATTTCTCACCGAAACCCAAACCCGAATACGTGACTACTTAAATTTATCTTCTGCAAAAAAAGTTAATTTGAAAGACCTTACAACGGATTTCTTGCTAAAATTGACTTTAAAAATATTATGACTAGTGTGAATCCATAATCGCACGGCTAGCACTAACACTCCTAAAATCAAGAATTCAATTGAGATGGGTTAGGCCATTGTCCACCACGCTGGTCTAGTGCAGATTTGCGTATTTCACATCATTTTTTCACTTATATTGTTAGCTTAATACGATATTGACAGATAATAATCGGTAAAACACCTTTTAAAGTCAAAACGTCAGGTCTAATCACAGACATCACTTCTAAACACCAACAGAAATTTTCCCAGCTTATTTTAAATTCGTGATCGTTTAAAATTAGCTAACGTTGGAGTTGATTATACTTATGTAGTGAATTGTTTTAAATTGCCGCTTTAACATAGTTATTTCATAATTTAATAATTTTGCAGTATTAACAGTGGAGTATTGAAAACAACCTCTATTTAGAGCCAATAAGCTAAGTAAGACTGATAGAGTGTCCATGGTTCAATCCAACACATAAACATTTCTAATTTCAAGTCTAATTTTCATTTCTAAATTCATGTGAAGCAGTTGGATCATAATTTTTTTCTATAACCTGAATAAAAGGTCATGTTGCATCAACCCCATTTGTACACTCTCTCTCTTTCTTCAGCCACAAGAAGTTTACTGCTAAACGTAGGACTTCCCCAGGGATTTCCACATCGCCCTGTTGGAAACAGCCTGCATCCAGCTACTTTCTGCAACCATAACCATATGTGCACCTAAACCAAAAGCAGGCACAAAAAGGCTACAACAAACCCATAGCTATGAATCAATTTATGATCCAATTCATAGAACTGAAGAGCAGTAGACAATCAGATAAGATCAATGCTACAGATTTGCATTTGACATAATTCCAATGGGCAAATGAATCATTAAATTGAAATCATAACGGCATTGTTCGCTTCTCACCCGAACCGGTTTGTACGGAACGGTCTCACACAGTCTGCGACCCAATTCGAACCGTTTAATTGGAAAGTACTGTATTTAATCAAATATATAAGATTTCGGGTTCTGGTTCGATAACGAGGCTACTGTGCGAAATGTACTGTAACACGTGCTTGGTATTGAGTGAAAACATTTAATTTATAATGCGAAATTTCGAGACTAAACAGTTTGTGATATTTTCTATATATTAAATTTAATTTTTACTTTAATAACTAATCAGCTGACTACCAACTATTAATGGTTTTATTAGTGTAACACTTCATAAAATATAAAATTGCTAATAAACATACTACGTAAAAGCATTTTTAAAAATAAGTATATGCGTTCCTATTACTTCATTTGCGTAACAACATTAGATATGTATTTAAATATCAATATAAAAAAACAACATATTATTATGAATGCGGATGAATCCGAATCAATCCACATAATATCCACGTTGCACGATTTCCTGCAAAATTATATAACACTCAACATGTAGAACATTTAGATTGAACGCGCCTGGACTACGCTGCCAAAATCAACTCATTCTATTTTATTGCAAATTACAAGTGTCCGACATTCTTTTAGCTCGCTACGTGATGATTTTTTGCTCCAAGTGTCGAAGTTGAGCAAGTAAAACGAAGAAAAATGTATTATTTGCCGACATATGAATCTGGGACGTTGTGACTAGGGGTGATGCGTATTTATCGTAACAGTTCAAAAGAACAGGTAGAAGCAAATCACAGATAACAGTTGTTCTCACTGTTAACAAATATCTGTTCCTCAGGCCTAATCTGTTCTTAAAAATATAACAGTTGGTATTAACAAAACTGTTCTCATCACCCGTCTCTTTTAAATGTACACACGAATGTCACTTGTTAAAACGAGACACACCTAGTATTTATGCGAAAAAAAGCAGTTGGCAGTCATGTACGAACAAATCGTCCTTTAAAAAATACTTCTTGAATTAGGTCGTGTTACTTGTTATAACGTTCCGTCTCCCTCACACCATCTGAATAGGCCTTTGCTAGAACGAGAAGCACCTAGTATTTTATTTGACAAATACAATATGCAGCGCTAGAAGAAATCATACACACAAAATGATATAAAAATAACAGGCTGTTATTTAAGAACAGTTATTAGGAACTGTGATTTGGAAGGAACAGTAACAGGAGGAACAGATATTGAGTTTGACCTGTTATAACACAACTCTAGTTGTGACCAAACAAATGTCAAAAGTTGTATTACTTGTTGACTTTATGTGCACCGCCCTACCATTTGGCACTGATTGCTGTCCCTATCACAATCAATGGGTGTGAGCAGGAAAGAAACTTGTCTTTGTTAATTCGATTTTGACCAAAATAAGGTACGTGTTACAATGTAATGAGATTGCGTACGGAATGACCATTAGATATGTTGACAACCTTGATACCTCAGATATCATGATATTTTATAACATGTCTTAATTCTTGTCATGCCAAGCTGTCAGTAACAATACAATTGATTATAAGTTAGATTAAAACAAGTGCTTGGTTTTTAATTACCCTCCAATCGAACACTGACTATTCAAGTACAATAGATATAAAAACAACATAAATTGAGAACACACCACACCCGACATTCAATTCAATTATTTCATGAAAATAGTTGTACAAAATCGGACATCCAACATACTACGGAATAAACAGAACAAAATAAAACATGATTGACAAAAACCTTTTTTGCAACGAAACGTTTTTATTTTAAAACGTTTTTGTGTTTGTACAAAAGCCTTTAAGCTCGCGTCGTGCATATATATTTTTTAACACGTGACGTCATCCCTATATAAACGGAGGTGCTGTGTTATATTCAGAAAGTATTTGATGGATATCAATTGTTATTTTATTGCAATTTCGTCATTGGTATGTAAAAACTTTGTCAGCCACGCTTCTAACTTTTTACATAGAATAGTGTAAATGACCTTTAGATACCTACTTAACTGATTTCATGTTACTATATTATGCAATAGAGCGACTGTTGGGCAAGCTCCTCACCCCATATAATGACGCCAAACTTATACTATTGTCCACCATGCTAGGTCAAATGAATTCATGAACTTTCTTCCTTTTTTTTTTACTGTTTAAACAAAAAGTGAGAATTCAAGCTTTATAAACATCAACGAAAAAAACTATCAAATATGTGACGCTATGCTCTACCTTACTGTATACCCCTTAAGTTATATAGGCGTGAACTTACATCTATGTACGATGATGTAGTTCAGTCACCCCCAATGAAACGTAATATATGTCACAGCGAACCGCTTTTTTCGCAGGATATCCTCATTACAAACTATATGGGACTGCATAAATTTGAATAAGCGGAGGACAAATTATGAAGTGTACACGCTGCCTAATGGAGACGTAAGGGGTTTGTGCACCTACCCTTAATGGGAGAGGGTACTAAAAACTTTACTGCAGGATAAAAGTGGCAGAGCTCCTGAACAACACAATGTTTGTTACGTATTTGTCGTGAATTTTACATTGTATTTTATGTTAGAGCAAAAATATATACTACGCAATTTATATGACGTACACTTATATACTAGTTTTTAAATAAATCAAAACCTTACCAAAAATATTTTTTCAATATAATAAGCGTCGTAATGTATAATAGGGCACCAAACTCGGTTAACAGATTCATATGAATTTAATATTTATTCTCTTTTGTTCTTTTTAGGAGTCCAAATAAAATATCTGTCAGTGAATCCATAACTATGTTACACATTTGTATCAAACTATACAACAGAATCACGTTCGAAAGATTAAATAAAACTGTTAGAAACGTAATAGATATCTAATCGAATAACAGAAGTTACAAGAAACACAATAACACATCCATAACTATTAAATGCTAATCTGTTGGATTTAATGTTTATCGCCGTAATCTAAAATTGGATATAATTATTTGAAAATGAAACTACTGTTTTATAGTTTGCTTCTGCGACAGATAAAGAGTAACGTTTTCGGGTCAAGAATTCTCTCATTATACGGAATAGTTTGTCATGAAACTGTGGGGTTACTCTGATCTAAATCGAGGTTCGAATGTTCGAATACTCTATCATACGTCGTAACTATAGACATGTTCTGAGTGAATGATACAAATCATAGAGAATAGTGTTTAGTTTTAAAATTGGAAAAGTTATAGCTTAATTCGAACGTCGAACGATTGAACATTCGAAGTTCCTTTCGGATCATAGAGTACTCCGTCCCAGCGTGCGGCTTGCAAGAGGTCCTTGTTATAAAAACTAATCTATAGACTACAGAATTTATAAATAAAACCACGTATTGGGTTAATTTATAATCAAATCTAACATGTGAATCAATCACGCCTGACTCGAATCGATTGCGATAAATCGTTGAGAAGCTGTAAAATACTAGCCAAAACGGTCTCTACATTTTTAAGTAATAAAATTAATACTTATGAACTCATACATTACGAAAGATTTAGTCAGGAAGTTCAATCCGAAATTTGCAACAAAAGACTAATACGAAGCTGAATTACTCCAAGTATGAACTTACCACCGTATCAAGTAATTTTAAAATGGCGTCGACAGAAAGAATATAAATAATAGGATTAATAAAGAGGACATTCAACAATGCTGCCATTATATTAAGTAAGATTAACGACTCGAATAAAACACACTCGCTACCAAGAACAATTTTATAATTGACAGCTTAAGAGATAAAGTTAATTTGATACGAATTATCTTATTAAAAGCCCTGCGCATTTAGGTGGCATCGCATAGTTTCCCATAGGTGGGTAATGGCGGGCGATTTGTAAATATTCCTTTAATTAATTGTTATTACATTTCAGTAATTATCAGTTAACTTGGTGTATGTTAAATGGCATGACATGTGCAAAATGGGTATCAAATGAAATAAATATTTTTTACACTTCTAAACTACCGTTCCACTTATACTCGCTTTGTCATCTTCCAACCTATTATAAGTATAGATGATGGGACCTTATTATTGCATAAGACCGGCAAACGAGCAAACAGGTCATCTGATGGTAAGCGATCACTGCTGGCCATCAAAATCCACAACACTTGGATCATAGCTGTTTTGCCGGCCCGTCAAATCGAAAAGGATAGTGGGCATTCGGTTATCTCACTCACCAAAAGAAATACGAAGAATAAGCTGTTCACATCGACATCTAAAATTATTGCTATTATATAATGTTGAAAATATCGGAACACAGAAAACTTATACTCTAAATCTCGGCTCCCACGAGAAAGTATTACAGTAGGTACGCCTAAGTAATCCACTATGTGGCACATATTACACAAGCAAGAAATTATAATTAAAACACACTTTTCTCACGATATTTTCCTACTTAAATTCAGTACCAATCCACTTATGACGCTTATATAACGTGTCTAATTGTAACAATAACACTGCCGTGACCCACTTACATGCTAATCAAATTGATGTTAGAAATTATTTGATATGAGATTATCACAATACGCAGTAACAAATTATCAAATCGAGTCGATTTTATTTGCGAGTATATCTAGGAGACAAACGAGTTATTTCTAAGGTTGCTTGGAAGAAAACTCCTAGTGTAATAAGGCCGCCTCTTGTATTAT
The DNA here is from genome assembly GCA_009982885.2 of Hyles vespertilio. Lineage (NCBI taxonomy): Eukaryota > Metazoa > Arthropoda > Insecta > Lepidoptera > Sphingidae > Hyles > Hyles vespertilio. The sequence continues at coordinate 4,365,102 of CM042816.1, forward strand.
AACTGTAGTCATGTTATTTATTTACTGTAATTGTTTCCCAATATGGTGCAATAAAGGAATAAATAATAATAATACGCCTAAAAGGGTAAAGCAACACATGTAAGCTAAGCTCAACCCTAGAGATACTGGTATTCAGAAGACTCCGATTTGATCCAAACAGAAACATTTGACCACTAAAAACGATATCACCGGTAGAATATAATCAATGACACTAAATCTCTGCTTCTTATTCACGATTCAAAACACACGCCAAGAAAGTCCTGAGTATTAAACAAATAAAATAACAACCTATATATTTTGTAGACACAATCGGTCTTATTACAAAAAGCGAAATAAACCTTGGTTTAAACCTAGTCTAGCAAAACCAGTCTAATCTGCAGAACCATGGTTTAATTTTACTGGTATTATAAAACATAAATAAACCATGGTTTCCTTGATTCATTTTTTTGAACCGTAGTTTATACACCAACCACAGAATATTCGTTCAACATGATATCATTCCATCACAACGTTCCATATCCACAGAAAAGAATACGTTTTAATAAAATTTTAATGATTAAATAATGTTTAGGCGTATTGAACCTATTGAGGGTTGGACATTTTGCTAGAATGTCAATATTGGTTGGTATATCGATTATTATTTAATTTTTTTTTCATTTGGTTCATGTTATATTAGCTAGTCACACATCCAAACATGTATGATGGAACGTAACATTCTGGCGCGTTACAAGAAACCATAACAATAAACAAAACTATCGCGAGTTAAAATAAGTTCATTTAGCATTGGAATGCATTTACTATTTAGTCAACGACGTATGTGAAGTGAAGTGATATAAAATAATTGTCGCTTAGGTAATTACATAGTAATCTAATTTAATAATATCGTGTTGTGGTGGACCTACAAAATGAAAAATGATCTATGAATTTGAGTAGTGAGAAAAAAGTGAGTAAACCAACATTATTATATGGATGATTACATTGCAAAAGGTTTGGTAAACCTATCCTTATGCGTATATTTTTATCGGAAAAAATTAAAACAGGGTTTGACGCGTAGACGTATTTTGTTGGGCCGACATGACGTTTTTAATCGCTCGAAGGCTTAAAAATCCTTAATAACGAACAAATTCATCATATTAATATCAATTTTAGAGTAAAAGTAACATAATACGATGAAATAGACACTAAATCCAAGAGAAATAGTTGAAAGTTTACGATTTAGACCACCGTTAAACTAGGGGGCGGTCAGGTTTAGCGATAAACCATAAAAAAGGCCATGGTTTATCGTTAAACCACTTTTTGTAATATGAATTTCATATAAACCATAGTTTATTGCGATTTAAACTAAAGTTTTTAGATAAACCACGTTTTGTAATAAGGCGGAATAACTCCATTTAAATGTACCTTATGCTAGGCTTTAAGACTATTTCTCAATAACAAAGGGCTTCTCAAAGCACATTCTCCACCCGTATTATATCCCAGTGGTCGCGTAACATCAAAACCCACTTTCAGTAGGTGAAAGTACTTGATGATACACCCACGGTAACAGGTCATAGAGATTAACCCTAGGTACCCTAGACGCTGAATAATGCCAGCGTAACATGTGCATTGTGCTCACTCGCCTTGTCTTATGTAACATGAGGCTATATAATATAAAGTTTACTTGACTCTGGATATGTCATATGGGTAAGATAGGTGTGACGGTGTGACGATAAATTTGCTGATACAATGTTTGAATATTTTTTAAACCAACGCATATTTACGACGCATATGCATTGGAGTTTGATGTATCTTTATATTTATCCATGAAACTTTTACAAATGGACCGATTTCGATCAAGTTTATTATGGTATGTGTGATGCTGAAAAATATGGGAATGTGCGATAGCAGTGCAGTTTATACTTACAAACCAGTGCAGCGGCACGATTTGTTCTATCAAAAATTATGTCTCAGTAATGGAAGAATAAGTCCTCTAACATAATATTCTTAATAAAACCTTACGCTGACTACCTAAAAGATCTTTGATGAGGAAGCGGTAGTAGTCAAGGACTTTCTATTGTGTCTATAATCCAGTTTAAATCCCATTGCAATGAATCAAATAAAGACCAATCTTAACCGACGAACTTGTACGAAAAGATTAATGACAGGAGAAGCGGATAACACGTGCTTATACTTCAAGCTTTTGATGCTCTATAGAAATTGTGTACAGCAATGAAACCCAGGTTAAATATACAGTATGACAATAAAAACACCTGTAAGACGAGCATTTTGGTATCTTCAGTGTAGTATTAAAAATACGAAATATATATATCTTAGGGTAACATAACTATCGTAAGTTTTAGTATTATTATCACCCTTAAATCTAATTTTAAAATCTTAAATTCTGACAACAACACACATTCTTACATTTCGGAAACGTTGTAATGTGAGTTAGCCTATTTTTCATTTATTTAACCAAGGATTTTTATTTTTTATAATGTGAAACTGATCTTTTAAATAGAATACATTAATAATGTCTCATAACGACTTTATCAGATCGGACAGAGTTTTTAATCACCTGTATAACATTTATTGGCTAATTTCCGTACATTCATAGCTAAGACTGTTATACAATCATTACAAAGCAATTCAAAACCGAATTTTACTAAGATCCAATTCCCACGATACAATTCCGCGTGTATTAAATAGCACGAAACCCGATAAATAACGCCTACGTGTACGATTGGGCTAAAACAATCGCAAAGTAAATACCATAGTTAATCTAGATTCTAGACTAGACTGGACTGAAGGCCAATCGTCATAATTACATTAGTCATTAAGTTTCGTCACGGCTAACCTGTCTTCATGTTACTTCGCGGCCTCGATCTACAAAGGAGAGCGGTTTGAAAGCTGTGGTAACTTCCTCTGTTTTAGGATAGGAAATTAGTATGTAATAGATGGAGTTCGAGCTTTTTACGTAAATTATATTATAGGTATAGTCAAGAGGTTTAAGAACAAACCGAATTTATTTGCTTTATAGATTGGCCATCATTGTTATAGCACGAGTTAAAAAATCAATTTCTTGGGTGCTTTATTTATTCGCCTGATCTCTGCATCTTTTATAAATTCTAAATATTAAATAAAACTGTCTAGAAACAATTATCTGATACTAAATTGGCCATCCATTTTCTTTTAGTAAGATTTGATTTTAGGAGGTTAAAAATATCCTATACCTTTTCCCGAATTCACGGGTATACATTTTCTTCATTTTCATAAGATCGGTTCAGAAATTCATACGCGCAAAAGCTTATATTTTTCATTAATGTTATGTGTACACATACATTTTGCAAACATACTCAATGTTTACATAACTCTTATCGATATTTAATATCTTACCGGCATAAATATTTATACAATTACATATTTGTGTTGGCAACAGTTCGACTTGAGTCAATAAACAGCGTGTCAGTGACATGGACATCAACTGGTATTCTGTCGTTCATCGCTGTGACATTACGATGAGAAGTTGTTGAGTGAAGAATTAATAAATAAAGAATTAGTATTTACTGCAATCTTGATGTTTTTTATACATATAATACAACTCCTACATTGGGCAATCCACTTTATAAGCGTTTGGTTGTACCATACATGGCAATAGGCTTGTGAAAGTAAGTTTGATAGTCTGTGAATTATGCTTATGGAACGACCCTTCAAAGGTAACAGCCAAGCCCAAATAACCTCTACCTACCCCATGGGAAATATATACATCAACTCATTTATCATCTTGACATTTTCGGGTAATAAATTACAACTGACAAATTAAAATATAGGAAGTATAGCCGATAAAGCGCCAATTTCTACATTCCAACATATCTCCTTCGTTTAAAGTTCCACTTCTAACATTTCGCCTTGCGTTTTCCGTTGAACGATTTGATAGGGGGCGAGTTTATCGCCATATCGGGCACAAACTCCTTATCACGGACTGAAAATGTATAGAAAATACAATATCACTTTGCCCGACCTGGGACTCGAACCCGAGACCTAAGCTTTACAATCATACCGAAATAAAACTGCGACAGTCAAAAACATAATATAACTACAATTGGGCCTCAAAATAACTATATCCATACAACATAACAATATCCGCATAAAACAAAAATATTGCAGGCAATATTTGGGTCTTTTTGCCGAACAAACGTAGAATAACTTCATATAAACCAGGACAGTATTAGCAATTCAGATAAGGCGTTTGGAAGCCTAAATTTCCGAGCAATTCCTATAGAATCCGTATTATGGCCTCATGCATATGATCACGACGTTTGTGTGGGAAATATAAAACTAGGAATACTGTCCACAATAATATATTCGCAAAGGTCTTGTAAACTTCACAACTACAATAAAACGATATTTTTCTATCACAAGTACCGAGTCAAGATCAAGAATAATACAATTAATATCTAATTATGTGCTCACACTAAAAACACTAAACAGGCAACTAAATATTAAACAGTTCATTTTTTATAAACAAATGTATTGATCTCTCTAGGCCTATAAATAATATTTAAAAATAATGTACCTCACAATACATTCAACATTCCTTTCACACCGCAAACCAAAGGCGTCAAGACTCGCCTTACACATTCGCCCGCGAATTCTTTGCTTGAATCATTGTTCTGTAGATACAATGAATAATAATAAGGCATTATCGTGTTGCTAATGGAGTGTGGTGAAAGCGAAAGGGCCTGTAACAGTTATCTTGTAAGGCACACCTTTATATCACACGCACTGTATGGGCCTTTGAACCTACGTCACTAGATTACCGCGGAGACAGATTGGTAGAAATATGTAGGTTATGCTTTAAACAATTACTAGATCATATAATGTTGAAATTATGCTAATGAAAATGTATTTATTGGAGTATCATTTTTCACGTATACAGCCAAAACGTATCTATTTTTTGAATAACTATTCAATTGTTTTTGGATATCCAAACTGTCAAAAAAAGGATACTGATTTTACAGTCCCTAGCCCATTTAAACTGGCATTAACACAATGAATAGAATAAAGATACATGCTATAAAACACATCCCGCCAACACTTTATTATAACATCACTTGGGCATGTACTAAGAAATACGCTGGCTTATAAAGCCCCCTTATTACTAAGACTGAACAGATGTCTACCCAAGGTAAAACAGATAAAAAACATAATTATCACCAATTACTCACATTACGAGCTCGCTCTCCGATCTCGACGATACCGATCAGAACAAATTTCGATAAAATCAGACCATAACATACTCGTGGGCTGACAGACTGCATGTTTCACATACCAATCGCTTATCACGGTTTAACTGTATCACGTATGCAATTAATTTACAGTTAAATAATCCAACTTTTAATTGGAATAATCGAAAAAGTTGTGCATCCATATTTGCCGCGTGAAATGAGGTTATGTTTGTTATGTTGTTTACTGGTGGTAGGCCTCTCATATGTGAGACGCCATCTGGGTAGGTACCACCGCAATGTCTATTTCTCCCGTGAAACAACACTGCGTAAATGCCCTGTTGTGTTTCGGATTGAAGGACATTGTAGCCAGAGTAACTACTGGACATATTGAGACTTAACATCTTATGTCTCAGGATGGCGAGCGCAGTGGAATGTTGCTACTGTTCATGAGCGGTCGTATCGCTTACCATCAGGCGAACGGCTTGCTCGTCTCGTCATTCATTGCAATAAAAAAAAATGTTTGTTATTTAACAAGTAATAATATTGTTAATTTTAAGTATTTTTATGACGTTGAATGGCATGCAATTCGCCGGATGGTAAGCGATACAAACGCTCATGGACAGTGGTAAAACCAAACAACACCATGAATTACAAAGCAATGCTTGGCATTCCACTGTGCTCGCAATCCTGAGACAAAATATTCAAGTCCAAATGTATCCAGTAGTTACTCTGGCTACAATGTCCATCAATTTACACTGCTATTTGGCGGGAGGAATAGACATTGCGGGGGTACCTACTCAGGCGGCCTATGACATATCAGAGAACTAGGACTAGTAAAAATATTTAAAACTGCACATCATTTGTTTCGGGTTTGGGTGTTAGTGAGACCGAAAAGTCTCTCATAGTTCCTGATATCTACGACACAAGTTTCGATCATAGTGTGGGGTCAGGACTATGTATGTGACTGTTTGGTAATATTTATTTATTTGTACAATACAAAATATACAAACAACCTTGTAATAATCCTATTAACCCAATTTGATAGACATTCGAGTGAAACTAATAAGTGATAACCGTCTATTGGCATACGCAGCAAGATAACCCAGGCTCTACCGTATGGCGCCAAGCGCAAATACTGAAAGCTAATTGAGTTGCGTAATTACAACAGTGGCGAAAATTTATGCAAATTTAAACCGTATACCGTTGATTTTCGACACAGATTAGCTTTAATATTTAATACTTTCAAAGTTAAAGGAATTGTAACTAGAGAATTATAGAATAAGCGAGTTATTAGCAAAATGTTTATTTAGTGATACGGCAGCTGGTTGTAATTTCGGTGTAACGAGACAAAGATATCGATAGAAATTAATTATACTGAAAATCTAGTTTTGTGTAATATGTTCCTACTTATTTCTATCAATGTTGATCGAAGATAGGGGCCTATTAAGAAAAGCTTGATTTATTTCGACTATACTGTGTCCCAAGAAATCTTAGTCCGAAGAAAAATCAAAGGATGTTATATCGAAGGAGTTTTGATAGCATCGTTGATTTTTTTGTGCCACACAGTTATTACTAAATAAGACTTTATCTATTCAAGATTTACTATTACTGGGTATAATAGAAATAAAAACTAAAATAGGTAAAAAATCTTCACTTACAAACTTCACTTACAAATCTTCACTTACAAACACAAATTAAAAATGATTTCATAAATATTTGACATTGCGTATTCGTTTCCCAAATTAAGCAACTATTTATGCAAAGATAAAAATTTATAAATCTAGTTTGTTTTTTGCTGGTTTACATTCGAAACACGCTCACCTTTCATCACCTACAAGCGTCGAATGATTTATTACTTCTAGCGTATATACTGACTATTAATTAAAAACGTGAAGACTGCTAGATACAATTAATCAGTAAAACAAATTGCGGACTAGTCCATGCCAAAGTGATATGAATGGCGCAAAAAAAGCGACGGGTGCGATTTCAATCTAATGTTGTCAGAGGCGGATCTGTAGCTTGTCATATAGTCCTGACCCACGCAATCTTTTAAATCCAGAGTTTTCTTTTTATTGCATTGAATGGCGAGACGAACATGCCGTTCGCCTGATGGCAAGCGGCCGCTCATGAACAGTAGCAAAACCAAACAATACCTTGAAATACAAAGCAATGCTTGGCATTCCACCGAACTCGCCATCCTGAGACATAAGATGTTAAGTCTCAATAAGTCCAGTAGTTATTCTGGCGATACTTTACAATAATAGTTATAGATATAGATTTTTGTTAATAAACCATTGATCTAATAGATGTAACTTCTTTAAATCATTTGACCACACTTTGCAAATCCTATATGAAATCATATTCTTTTGAATCTATACATGGAATAGGATGGAAGTTGTAGCGCGTAATGAAAATTACTTTTTTTGTCTTTGAATATATGTCTATTTTCATATAAAATGTAAACCTTTAGCCTATTTTTTATCACTACGAGTACACCACAGCTAATGACAAATCTATTCCTGATCAAATATTCCAACGTTGCCTACTTTATATTTGAGTAAAATCGCATGTGTTCCCAGTCCCCCAAATACATGGTCCAAATCCGCGCCCAACATCTGACGAGACGATTACGAGCATGATTAAACAGGTTGCCGTCGTCGGTTGCCCAAGAAGTTTCTGTAACGACTCACCCAGCGCGGGTTATGCAACTGTGTGGGATTGCGCCCATTGTGCTGGGACAAATCTTGCTCGTTTTGTACTTGCGGGATTTGGAGCTAATGTTGGTGCGTTTCCGCAGTTGCTTGGATTTTCGAAGTCAAAGTCTTCGTTGGTTTTAGAAACTTGAAATTATTTTTTGAATAATGTGAATTCTAAAAACGGAAATCCACTTTTGTAATATGAAATAAACAAAATAAAATAATGTGAAATAACCTAGCTAGTGACAGAACTGATTCATTGTCTCAAATTGTAATAAAAAGAGGAAAGATTTCTTTATGTTGTACATTATCGCTGATGAATATAGGCGACAGAATATTTTCAAAAAACTATCCGCACTCAGGCCAAACCGCGCCAGGCCACTAGCATAATATGTAGGCCGTATGGTCAGGTATGTCTCGGCATTTCTGACATTCAAACATAATTTCGCAACACCCATTTCTTAGTTGCAACATATCAAAATTTAAACCTCCATATTTCATTACAGCCAATTTATTGAACTTTGATCTCGAATTGCACCTAAAAAATCAGACAGTTTACAAACATTGGCGTAGTTGGCCTTCATATCTGTATGATTATCGCATTGGCAACATGTGATTGGTCAGTTAGTAATAAGTAATGATGAAACTAGAAACTGCAGTGGTGATATTAAGCAGTTCGCTCTGGGATTTTGTAAACACATGAATTATGTTTTGTACATTAGTTATGTTTGTGGACGTAATGTCTTTTTTGTAGAGTTCATGAATATCGGTTGCTCGATATGATTAACGGTCTTTAGACTGTTGCCTATTCCACCAGTGGGTTATAAACAAAAATTGTGAAGGATCCACGTTAGGCGATATATATTTTTTCATAGATGAACACTGCTGTACATTTCTAAACCAGTACTAGATTAATGTGAACCGAACTAATTACTGAAAGCAATTTACTTACGTAGATTGACAAAATTGTTACCAAAATCCAAATCAATCAATCAAATCAGAATCGCTTTCGAGCCTATGGCCCTCAACTCTGTTTTTTCATTATTAGTATACTCGTAGTTTATTGTACGGAGAGTAACACAAGTAAATTTTATTCTGGTAAAATCCATAATAGTTCTTGTAGAATTAAACGCAATTATCCTACACGTACTGAACCTTTTTTTTTTTAACGAGGTCAAAAACTGGTTATGGTCCTCTCCCCACAGCCCCGGGGGAGGGATGTAGGAAGGATGTGTCATGCCCATAAGCACCCAATAATCCCAGTGGTCCCGTTTAGTCGCCTTTTACGACAGGCAGGGAACACCGTGGTGGAATTCTTTTTCGCCCCCTTGCCACAGGGCAGGGCGCCAGGTCTAATTATCGCCATTAAACTGGCGCCGTCTTCTCCGATACACGTACTGAACCTACTCAATTCGTTGCGTTCCAGCATCAGTATATGCGGTTACAAGCGGACATCATTGTATTAATTTTTTTCAAATATTCTCAACGGCAGATAGGTTAACTAGTGCAATATTAATTAAAATTTCAAATTTTGCTCTACAAGAGCTCAAATAACCGATTAGCATTCACGGATGTACAAACGCCACATCAAAACCGTGTCGAAATGCATGAAATTAAGTCTTGATATAAATATAGAGGGTTCAAGGCTTTCTACGCAATACTCATAAAACTGGTAACTCAATAAAGATTTATCAGAAAATATATTCGCAACTGAGTTTCGTGTTCGCATCGCGATTATGTGCGTATAACTCTTTGATGCGAAAATTTTCGAGGCTTTTATGGTGTTGCGAAAAATTGCGTTTAATTGAAATTAAGAGGTTCAATGTTCCAATAAATCTATGTTTTTTTTTTTTGCAGCTAGTAGTATTGTATGGGTTGTGTGAGTTTAAACCAAATCCGCGATAAAATGTGCAGAAATTAGTTTTAATTCAAAGTGTAATATTCGCATGAATCTAAGAAACCATTGTACCAGGTCTCATTAACTAACAAGTAGAACAACCATACCACGAACATAGACGTCCTGGGTTTTTGATTCCACAGTCAAACAGCCAGTTTATATATTCTAGAGCATTGAAAAATCGTATCCCGAATATAGTCGGAAATATAGGCAGCAAAGACTAATGATAGTAGATTCAGTTGAACATAGATTTTAATTATAATCATTTATTAGAACATTGTGTGTCCCTGTATATCGATAGTGAATTGACTAAAATATTGATTCTACTTAATTGGACACAATAAAATATCGCATTCGACAAAATATCGACACTAAGCAAATCACTTACATTTGATAACATTTGTAATTATTAGTTCAAACGATATTCTTCTGTGTTTATTTAGTTCTACATTATTGTAGACAATTAATAATATTAATCAAATAATGATTAATAAAATTAACTTATATTCCTCTTTGCAAGAGGACACTGGACATTGGACAACTATAACATTATTTATTATAAGGAATGGCGAGGCGGGCGCACCATTTCCCTAATGACTGCCTCGGTGGCGTAGTTGTACTACGGTACGTATATAAAGCTGAGGTCTCGGGTTCGAATCCCGGGTTGGGCAAAGTGATATTGGATTTTTCTATTCAGTATCGGCTTTCAGTTCAGGCTCGCCACCTATCACATTGTGGGACGGAACATACAAGGCAAAATGTGGGTGCCCTCGCACCTCTGCCTACCCCTTCTGGGAACAAGGCGTGAGTTTATGTATGTATGTATGTATGGTAAGCGATACGACCACTCATGGATAGTAGCAAACCAAACAACACAATGAATAACTAAACAATGCTTCATATTCCACTGCGATTGCCATCCTGAGATATAAAATGCTAAGTCTCAGTATGTCCAGCTGTTACTCTGGCTAGAACGTCGCTCAAACCGGAACACAACTGTGCATGTACACTGCTGTTTGGAGAAACCAGACATAACAGTGTTTACCTACCACACCTACAGAGCACTACATGATTTGAACCTTTTTAATTCTTTTTATCAGTAGATTGGAAGTCAATATTTTTTATAATAATTGGTAGATTGCTTAGGTATTCACGGCTCAGAAACAAAAGCATAATTTACCTATAATGTTGCGTTTTTTACCCAGTAGTCACTAATCGTTTGCGATCAACTCTTAAGAGTCTAACATAATATGAAATTTAGCAACCACGCGATGTCCTAACAAATTATTTCACATAGTGCAAAATAACGCGAAAATAAACTACTCCGTACAGGCATTTACAATTGTTCGTCTCGTCATTTATTACCGGAATGACATTCGGAACTAATGCACATAAATCGATGATACCGCATACTGAGTTTCATAATGAGTCGTTGTTACACAGCCTGTCTTGTGCAATACTATACCACTTTACTATGATTTAAAGAGGTATACGTAGGTAGATTACTATCTAATATGGAGCAGATATAACCCAAAGAAGCTAAATATCAAAAACAAAAACGAAAAATTAAAGCGTATAACTTACTTTTACATAATTTTTAAAGGTACTGTGTTTATTCCATAAATATCTGCATCTACTAGCTTTAGCTTCATAAATGTACATTATATGTGACTGTATTTACTGCAATAAGCGCAACAAGCCCCGTACCTCTATATGTATCAACAATACCGTACAGGCACACCTATTAATTTATCCAGTCCAATATAGGGTATCCTATAAACCATTGATTCACATCTCAACCATACATCTTAGACAACAAAACATGGTCACTACGCTAAAAATTGCCTATAAATTCGCCCACTATCCACTAACGTGAAAAATGTAGACAATAAAAAGTCTAGAGAATACGAAATCCATACAGTCAGTTGTTTATCTCCTACGATTGTCCAGTAATGGAGAGACGGCACTCAAACTGATTCATGTCTTTAGCCACTAGATGCCGCTCGTTTCGATGCCAAACAACGATACTGATGCTCGATAACAGACACGTAAGCAGTAATAAGCAGCCACGAGGGGGCACGACCTCCCGCACCTGCCATTCTAACAAGTTTAAATAATTTGTAACTGCCTGACCTTAAATTGACGCAAGATTCTCATAAGCTCGTGAGTAAAAGGCGTTATTCAAAATTATAATGGTGCTTTATCGTTGTTTAAATAATTGTTGGACTTGGATTTAATTTCACGTGTGTAAACACACCGCATGTTCTCTGGTTTGGGTTTTCCTTTAAATTTATACCGTTGATTATAATCCTACAAGAAAGCGGCCACCTTCCACCCCGAGGTGTAAAAATTGCCATTGTAATACATGCAAATGCGTACGCAGTCCTAAATCAATCACTATAAATAAAAACATATCTTAGACAAAATTGTCCCTCTCTATTTGGCACTCCATCAAGCAGTACTGCACTTAAAAACAGAGGCATTGCAGTCTCCGTAGTAATTATAAAATTTATCTGAATACGCTCCTGTCTGAAAGATTCTGCAGACTAGATACGACGACGGCGCCAAATAACTTTATTTGCGCCATCAAATTGATTTTTCGTTCCGATACACTTGGGATATTGATTTTATAAGCTAAGTATATATTTCAGACGTACCCGACGATAACCACTTAACTATCTCCTTAGACACTCATATTTTTGTTTTATTTCATATGTCGCTATAAAGAAAATTATTTTTGCTGTTTACTAGAGCAGACACTAAGCTTATAAAATTATTTTACCTGTCGATATTTATCCAGATGAAGTAATAATCTAGTCGGGTACGGGTATTAAAAACTGTAATTTATTGCCTTGTAAATTGCTACTTGTAAATTGTTTTATTATTGCAGCCTACGTAGTGAAGTAAAAAAATCAACAACGAGGCAAATGTTTGTTTGGTTGAATCGGAAAATCGTTCGTTATTCCTGATACTCATAACATTACAATCGTAATCAACATGGGGTCGGTACTATGTCTCTACTCCCTGTTATTTATTTACTTATAGTGCAAACCCGGTCAATGAAATATGAGTATACAATTTTCAAGGACTTTTCGCCAATAGAAAAACACTCAAACGCAATGCGTTATCGAGTATTAGATGAGGCGGTATTTGACCGGCCATCACAGATCCCAAGGGAGCCAATAGAGGGGAGTTCATTACCTCCTTCCGCAGGGGCGTTAGTTCCGTCACACGTTCCGTTTCGCACATTACGAGAGCAAATTAACGCGGCGGTCGCGGCTTGCAAAATAAAACTTTTGCCAACCAAGTGGGTCAGGTGGGCAGTTTTTTTTTTTAATATTTCCCCCGGCGACCTATGTGTGTTTGGATTTAATACGTTGAAGTTGAAAAGCGCTGTTGCAACGCGGTTAAAATGCTTTTGTCGAGCATTGTTGAGTGAAACGGAACGGCGGCAAGATTTTATAGGAGCCGCGCGGAACTAGTCCATTCTGTTTTAGGACGCATTCTTTTTTGAATTTTTAAAAGGAGACCTTTGTTGTTTTGTACCTGTGAATGGGTAATAAACAGGGTATGATTCGAGGGAAATCAAAAATATATACAGGGTATATCAAGACTGCTACCGAAAACGAAGCCGGGTGGTAGTTAAAGCGACTTCAGACACAATGCAACAGAAAAAGTTGCAAAAAAAAGCGAAATTTTTTTTTGTTATTTTTTCCTATGACCATATTTGGGTGGTAAATACATTTTTTACTAAAATAATAGTGTATATCCTATATTTATAAATAATCTAAGGTATAAAAGTGTTTAAATTATGATTTTAGCAAAAACTATGGATTTACCACCCAAAAATGACGATAGTTAAAAAATCGTAAAAAATCATTGTCGCGTTTCTTTGCGAAATTTTTAGTTGCATTGTGTTTGTAGTCACTAATACTACCACCCAGCTTCGTTTTCGGTAGCAGTCTTGAGATACCCGGTATACATTTGGAAAAAAAATGTACATACATATATAAGACGGACTTCTTAATAAATAATGTTTAAGGGACCCACCTAACATATTCAGTTAAGAAAAATACTGGGTATCTCAAGACTGCTACGAAAACGAAGCCGGGTGGTAGTTTTAGTGGCTATAAACACAATGCAATTAACAATTTCGCAAAAAAAACGCGACAATTATTTTTTATGATTTTTAAATATCGTCATTTTGGGTGGAAATCCATAGTTTTTGCTAAAAGAATAATTTAAACTCTTTTATACTTTAGAGTATTTATATTAAATGGGTTATACACTATTATTTTACGAAAAAAATATTTACCATCCAAATATGGCCATAGGAAAAAAATTACAAAAAAAAATTGTCGCTTCTTTTTGCAACTTTTTCTGTTGCATTGTGTCTGAAGTCGCTTAAACTACCACCCAGCTTCGTTTTCGGTAGCAGTCTTGATATACCCTGTATATCATTAATAGAATTATAAAATACAGGACATGTGATCTTCCGCCACAAGAATCCAACTACACTCGTCACGGAGTACGATCCTTTGTGCCATTTCCTCTTGATGTTTAATTTTATATTTCCATACAAATAAATGACTTCTCTCGAATCCGGAACCGCAATAACTCCTACAAAAGCCCATTACGCTCATCTCGTAATTACGTAACATCTTCACAAACCCAAAGCAATCACATATGATTTACGTTCTATTAAATGTGGTAACCAACGGTTATTTATTGTTGGACAAACGCATAAATCTGCGAAAGCTAACGGCACCATTACCCGTACTTGCGTACCACATAATAATTGACGTCAATTTGTACCAACACATACGGCCGTTATGTATCAATTCGTATGTTGTATTGGCTCAATTGCAATTAGAGCCAGGTCAAATATGGGCTCCAATGTTGATGTCAAACTCAGTGAGCATTGTGATTTGTTGGAATTATATGTTATATTTTTGAACTGGTTGAATGAACTTATTGATGACACAAATCAGAGTTCATTTATAATAATTTAAATAATATGGCCAAACAGCTGTGTACAAATTATACCATACATTATGTGCAAGTTCAGAGACTGAGTTCACTGCGGTGACTCAAACCCGATTGGTTTTAAATTCTCACCTGACAAAATTATAGATACTTAATCTGGTTGCCTATCGCACCAAGCTGGCCAAAGAAGGCATATATGAATGGTAATCAACACACGTGTAAAAAGAGTTACCTAGGCCTATTTTCTGGAGAGATGCAATAATTGTTTCCAAGGTTACGGACGGTATCGTGGCCCATCATCGGCGGTAGTGTGGGACGCTCTATGGGAGCTCTGAAGCTTATAGAAATTCAGTAGAATAATGTTACGAAAATACAGCCCATACGCTAAGCATTAGCCTTTGTATCAATCTTAATTTCACAAATATGTAGCAACACCACTACAGAAGTTACTACACTACACTACATAATATAATAGAATAAAACCAGACACATAAAATAACAGAACACAACAAAGCCAGTCAGCGTCACGGCAATATTTCTCGCGTGTTTACAAAAAGCCTCCAATGCCTAGACAATTTCGTAGATTTACTACGTCTGGAACTAGTCGCGGTGCTTAGGTTATTAAGTTTTATGCAAGAACTCCGTAAGACCTTGTGGATGTGAAAATATGTGCTGTAGAATTATCGGAGCCTTAGTAATATTGTGAAGGAGATAATATTGACGGGAGATGTCAAATGTTTCATATTTACCCATTTATATATTAGCGTTAACACTATTGTTTACCAATTTTACTGAATTATTAGCCTTTATTGAATAGATCCCATCAAATTACTGTAGTAATTATTCTAGCTAACCATAGAAATGTTGTTCAGAACTTTGACGTCTAAAACTTATTTTTTCAGAGTTATTCCCGCTTGCATGACATAGTATGCAAGAAGCCAGATGCCAATTACAACGCGGCGATATCATCAACAAATATATTGTAGCCGTGGTTTTTGTGAAACAGAAAAGGATCTACGATGCCCTCACACCCACCACTACAACTCCTGTCGGCCAGGATCAATAGTGGCACGCAAATGATGTCACCGAGCTCTGGAGCTCAGCGAGTCTCAAAGGGACACACAGCTTTAACCCCCTTCGAAATAAATCAAAACGAAAAAAACAACATAAGATTTGCAAATAAATAACTGTCCTAACTCATCCACATCTATTGAAAACACTTCACCACATTTTTTTTTCAATATACAATACAATTACTTAACTTTTTTTTTCGACAGCCTCCGTGGCGCAGGCGGTTAGACGCTGCCTGTGAAACGAGAGGGCCGCGGGTTCGATCCCCGCACCGAGAGAAATGTTTGCGCGGGCCCACAAATATTTCTCTCGGGTCTGGGGTGTTTGTGAGACCGAAAAGTCTCTCGTAGTTCCTGATACCCACGACACAAGACTCGATCTTAATGTGGGGTCAGGACTATGTATGTGACTGTTGGTGTTATTTTATTATTTATTTATTTATTATTTTTGCATACACACCAGATATATCTGGCGTTTATATTTATTAGTTGCACTGTCAGCGGTGTTCGTTGGACGGAATCCAACAGCTCCCGCGGTATTCCTTTATTTGCTTTTATCCCACTTACATTACTTACTGGACGTTGTGTAGTCTGGCCTCCTTTTAGCAATACTCATATCGTAAAGTATATGTTTTGTGGACAACAACGGCTGTTTTGAGCTTGGTATCTGGTTTCATCCTCATGAATTGTATTTAGTTTAAAATATTCCCGAGATTGTTTGCAAGGTCTAATGTTCATAAAATAGGATTTCCAGTGAGTCAACCCAAACTATAATTAAATAATACTCATAAAAGCTTAGTTATTTTTATAAACTCCAACCACGGTTTAATGATATTTATGCAAAGACTAAAAGTCGCTTAACTATTCCCAAAGCTGCTACAAATATCAATATTCAATACACTCAACCTTTTATAATATTTTCGTACTAAAATTTTCACAAACCCTTATTAAACACTAAGGAAAATACACCAACAGTATAATTTCAAAAAACAGAACTGGATAATAATCACACAAGTTTTTTTTTCTCCTTTTTAATTACCGTACCTTTGAGACGTCCCTGGCAGGATGAAGGCCGTCTTAGCGAAGATTACTTTGGAAACAATAACCACGCTCCGAGTCGGAAACGGCCCGAGTTATTGACTTTCTCTCTCCTTTATTGACTTTATGGATGAGGAAAAATGAAAGATTACCTAATACAGAAGTATTAAAATACGCTTTTAACGTTCTAGCAAAATAGAACAAGTTTAAAAATAATTGCTAATCTTTGCAGAATATTGTACGTTTACAAAGCGTTATGATTATTTTCTTCTTTGTGAAGATACAAGATAAACATAAAAACATATTGAAAAACAAGCATTAAAAACATACCTAACGGCTAACGCAATGTTTTGGTAGTTCTCGAAACACAGTCTAGGTGCGCATCATCGTAATGTTTATATCTCCCATCAAAACAGCAGTGGAAATTCAATGTTGTATTCCGGTTTAAAACACTTGTAGACAGAATAAACTACTGGATATATTGAGATTTTACATCTTCCATCTCATATTGAGATGCAAGCGCAGTGGGATGTCAAGCATTGTTTTCTAATTCATGGTGTTGTATGCTACTGGCCATTAGCGGTCATATCGCTTACCATCAGGCGAATGGCCGACTTTTCTCACTATTCAACGCAATTTTAAAAAATGCACAATAGTCCTTTCACCTAACTGCCCTATCTATTCAATGCATTTTTTATTCTCAATTATTTGTATCTTTGCGAAATTCATGTAACGGTCATATTACTCAAGCATAACAACCTACGAATTACAATATAATTCAACACACCAATTCCAACAATTAAAACATGAAAACAAAACACGACAATGAATATTAATGAATTAATTGTTAGCTTCCGTAGCCCGCATGGAGTTCGCTAAAATATTGGGCTGTGACATCCCGTCGCCTCGCTTTCTGAAGTAACTCAGATCCGTGATTAAACTTGGTAATTGTTGGATCGACTCATCCACTGTCATCTCAACTAATACTGTGATTATGTCTGAGATAAAGGGGATTTTAATTGGCGATAGATTAATGAGACTGGAAACAAGTTAACAATTTATATTGATATCCAAGTTCGGCAATTGGTTTCAGTTCATTACTCAACGTGTATATTATTTTATCTGTATTTGATGTTACATTTTTAATTAGTTTCGTGGACTTGCCAAATCTTTGAAATTATCGAGATCTCCAGGCATGCAGTTTTCATATTAATGTAATTGCTACAATTATTGTTGTTATATTTCGATTGAGTATACAATATCTTGAAAAGTTATGCCGATGTAAGAGATGTCATATACATATTGGTGGTTATAAGTGTAGGTATTAGAATAAGCACTCACTTCCAGGAACTAACTATTGTATATTTTGTAAATTAACACTTAATACATTCACAGACAGAGTAAAATTATAATTATGCGACTCGGAGCGAGATGTGCTCGTGACGAGAGATGGCAGACTGTCTCTTTCATCCAAATAAACCGACCCTTTTATAGGACTACCCGAATGAGGATCGGTGGGGATAAATTCTTCCAGAAAATATATTTAAGCCATAAAATAGGGTCTATCCTTTCAACTAAAAATAAGATCGGCCCAAACATCTGGGCTATTGTCCAAACAGAAAGGTTTACCCAAACATGTGTACTATTGTCTAAAAAACATAAATTGTTGCAAAGGATTACCGCCACTAACGAACTTAACTATAATAATACAGTTTTATTGCCCGGCATGAACGGGTCATTACAATTAGGAAACAATAATTTAGAACAGCATCTTTTTAACTAATATTATACAATAAGGTACACAAAAATTCTTACTTAAATAAAACGACTCGCAGATGTTTTATGGTTAAACATCTGCAGTCATATTTTAAAATGAAATGCGTGTTTAAATAATGTTCAAATTACAACTAATAAGCGTGTATTTTAAAGCTAAATATAAGTTGGCGTATTGCTACCGCCACACATATATGGAGGAACCAAATTTGAAAATTTATGAAACATAAGAAATTAAAACCGCTATAAAATTTATACAATACGTTATGTTTCAATAAACACTATTTCTTGTCACATAACTTATAATTAATACATAAAACATAAATATGTTGCATTATGCATTTTTTCACTTCATGCAGTATTATAAAACGGATTACGATAGCATATTGATATCAGTATCAGGCAATTATATGCGTTTGTATTTATGTTACTATCCTTTTTAATACATTTCAAAATCTTTATTACGCGTGATAAAAATAATCAGTGAATGAAAAACATTGGTTCTGTTATATCGCAAATCATAATGTGATGTTATTATGTAATTGCGGAGTTTATTTAGTGATAGCTGATTTTTTACATAATGTATTTTTTTATAAATTGAAAATTCGTATAGTTAGATTAAGTTTGCCTTATTATTTATTTGAGGAATTCGAAGCTCATAGACGATACTACAAGGTACAATCAAACCGATAAGCCTTATTATGATAATTATTTACATAATATCTATTGCAAGTCACTCACAATACATTGCAACATTATTCAAATAATTATAATCAAGGATAATGTTTTATTTCTTTATTTATCTTTAACACGCCCGTACAGTTTTTCGGGTTTATTTAATTAACGGTATTTTGCGTTTGAGTTATACAATCACTTCGGTATTATATATTTAAAGTTAAAGAGATACTAACTGTTCTAACATTCTGTTATTTTAACACAATTCTGACGAACAAGCAGCATAGTTGGTCCATCATACCACATACAAACAAACGAGTTCACAAAACATCAAACATAGAATTCCAGCGGATAAAGTACAAACGCCTCTGACGACTGCGTTATTTAGCGATATTCCCGGCAAATACTCACATTGTGGCTGAAATACTTCCCGCTTGATTTGTACATGCCTGGTTTTGTCTATTTTTCGTAGAAACTGCAATTTTTTTAATTGTACTCTAAAGACCGTAATCAATTAATATATCGCTAATATAAAGTACAATGGTGGTATCTCTAAACAAATTCTTATTGCTCTAGTTTTATTCTTTTTATTAATCAGTAACTTTTTTTAAACTATGCACAGGAGAATGAGAAACAGATGCCAGTTTTAATTACTAAGATTCATTTTTATGCTTGTATAACATATATATAACATATTATGTAGACATAGGTAATCTTTAAAAATAAATAGCAACACAACATGCAGACGTCTGCGTTGTTTTAGCGATGCGCAATCCTGACAAATACTCGCACTGTCACTGAAATATTTCCTGCTAGAGACTTGTAGGAATGCTTAGTGCCTATTTTGTCTGCGCGGAGCACAGTGGGGCGAAACTGTGATATTAATATATTTTATTTAAACTGAATGCCTTAAAACAATTATAATGTCACTAATTAAAATACAAATGTTTTTGTTTAGGTCGTGATCTACCAGGCTGGCTTAATATGGAACAGCTGATTTTACATATCTTTGAAATTCCAGTACAGAAGTTAGGTATAAGAAAATTCCTTAAATCTCTTTAAAGTAAATTTAAATTTCTTTACTAAAATATATAATTATCTAGTTTAAGAGATTCCAGTACTTAATTATCGTGATTTTCAGGCAACAATATGAACTAGCAAGTCAAATGATTTGCCCACTGTGTGGCGCCTACTCCTTATCTATGCCATTGGTTCCGGCCTACTTGCTGTTACAAACGGTATCTCATATCCATCTCGACTTAACTCGAGTACTGAACTATTCCCAACTAAATATTCTACACGGAACTATTTCTATATTTAGAAATTTCATCTGATTCTCTTTGGTATGCGGGTGTTCGATACAGCTGGAAATTATAGCAGGATTTTAAATTTTTTTTTTAAGATTATTAATATGAAGGTGAAACTATAATTAAATTACCTATACTTTTAACTATAATTAAAAGTATAGGTATAGAAATAGTTCATTTAGGTCATGTATCGTTCGTGTTGAAATCTGTGGGAAGTAATTTAATCTATATATATGTGGATTTGTTAGGATTGGAACCATTAAATGAAAACTAAATTGACTGTGTCACAACATTAAAGAAAATACTGCCGTAATTACGTTTAAATTTGCTATATATACATTTCTGACTATTTCTTTTTGGATACACGCATAAATATATAATGTAATGTTTTGTAAAAACACGAGCACGCATAAATAAGTCACAGAATATAAAGCATAACTTACTTTTCAGACAGCGATAATTTCAAAATTAGTTGATTAACTTGAAGTTAGCAACTCCAAAGACATTTATTTGAATTCGCCAGCTCTCAGCTATAAGTAACGGCAGTAAAACAAATTAACCGAGTTAATCAGAACCCATTGAAACATTACTTGCAATCACAATTTATGGTCTTTGCTGAATAAGTCTTTGGTTAATAAGTCTGGATACGTCTTATTATATTTAACTTCGGTGTTTTACGCGAATGACTATTATATGAAAATCCTTAGGAACCAACTTGGATAATGGTGTAATAATCAAACCAAATCAGCGATAAAATTGTTTTATTTTTAAATTCAATGTGTAACATTCGCGTTAATCTAAGAAAACATTAGGGTAATGGTGTCAAAGTTAGATAGTAAACGCAGTTTATGGGTGTACATTTTTACACCACAGTTAAAAGTGTTAAAGTTTATAAGTGCTCATGCAAAACATGCGAAAGATGGCCGGGCATTGACATAAATTAGCCAGGCTATACTTTTAGTTCATTTGTCTAATGATTAATGACGCATAAACATTTATTATACTTTTTTGCATAAAATACCTCAAACATTCTACAAGTCGTGATACAAAATTTTCATCCATTCATCTTACCATATGTGATTCACCCTAAATCAAAGATGGCGCTAGCAAATAATTCGAGGAATTTAAACGACGTCTTCGGCGTCCTTACATGGCGACCCCAGGCAGTGCCTTCTGCCAAGATCATCTCATTATGTTAATGCTAGCGGTAATGCTTAGGCGTAAATAAACTAACGTAATTGGCAGCCCTAACAGACGGACAATGAACACAAGAATATAGGGAACCTCAATAGGATGTAATGTGTACTGTGTAGGGAAGAGAGGTATTACTGATGTAGCTGAAACTAACATTAAGTTTTCAGAAACCCTCGATATTCGATTCCTCGGTAATCTATGTTCTCAGGTAACCATGGTCTCTTTTAGAAAAGTATTTATTACTATACAATGATATTTACACAAATATTGAAATAGAACCATTGATATATTATACTAGAAGGGACACTGCAAACAGAATGTTTGTAACAAAAATGATCGGTACCGTACCGCTCCTTATGTTTGTCTCTGTCACGCCTACGCAGTAACACCATATTTGCTCTCGCTTTACTGAAAATCTTACAGAGATGTTGTTCTCGATGTCCACTCTAATAATATACATATATTTCAATGTCTGGAACATATTATGTTATTATAAAGAAATAACAAATATACATACTACATAACTTACAATTACTCGAAGTTGTGTCGCAAGCGATATACAAGAACAACTTGTCATTGTTGTTTAATTGCATATGCATAATTTAACGTGCCATGATTTAATTTTATTATAGTGTAGGAAATATGCACAGAGCGCGCCAAGAATATTACCTTGAGGCATGTACGCTGTATTTAGTATCTTGTATGCAACTTGGAGCTAAAAGAAGTTCCACTATGAGACGCTAGATGGCGCTGAAATGAGGTCGACACGGTATTACTGAGTAAAATCTAGGAAAAGTTTATTTCATCTGTAGACTAATATTTTAAAAAAATATTTTTTTTATCTTATTCCTGTATATGGTGTTCAATAAAGAATTTATAAATAAATAAATAATAAACCGAAGTCGTATCACAAATGACGTTAACACGCATTTATTGGTCATAGCAATCGCTATTTAGCTACAATTACATTTATTTTATTTTAAGCACACAAATGTATTCAATTACTAAGCCCATGATTCTAAAATGTTAATACTAAGACCTAAATTTGTCACATCAAATACCCAAGCGAGTAGATGTAATGCAAATGGGCATATACTTGCCGATATGTAAGGACCGTACCTCTGATATGTTAAATAACTTGCTGATTAATATCCGTATTAACATTGTAAATGACAAGTATTCAGGCCGCAAACATGTCTGCGAATACCAAGGTACGCAAAGCTATAAATTAATTAATCAAATACGAGAAACATACCGCTTAGATATTTCAGTCTCAATATTCCCGACCTTAGTAATGAACGGGCTGTACCAGGAGTAGATTCTATTTCACAAGGGATATGCGATTCCTTTAAGGTATTAACTATCTTCAGATAGCGTATTGAAGTCTAGAATTACAGATAGGGAGTTATGATATGGACGCCGGATTCGCAAAGCGATTTCTGTTACGAGATACGTCTGAGATGGTTAATTTTGTGCTGGATTGGAGAACTAAATCGTTCGTTCTAAATGTAGCAAACCCTAATTGTAAGCGTATGAGTATTATTTAAACAAGGGAAAATTTTCTAATAGCCAACATTGATTTGCTCCCTCTATCAAATAAATGTATTAGAAATATGTCTTTCAAAATTTCGTAATCCTACAATCATTCAATCATATTTGTTCCATCCCCTATACAACATTGATCACTGCATGGAAGCCCTTGTTATGCGTTTGAAAATGTTTCTAATTTAAGAGTCGGCTCTTACAGTAATATACTACCTCATTGACCACTTCACAACCTTCCATACAATTGATACAATTAGCCAAAACATAAACCTACCTATCCTTCACAACAAATTGCTCCTATGTGCATTTATACCACTCTTGCCAACCCTAAAATGTTCACCTACGTCCATTAGACCCATGCAATTTATAATGAACAAGGCGCACTTCTCCGGCGCGTCCGCATGTATTAGCGATCATTTGTCAAAGCCACCGGACTGGCCGGCCGATATCGACGGCAAACAATGTACCAACCCGTTGCGTTGCTAAACCTAGATTGATTTATACCGTTGCCCGTTGTGTTAAGTGCACCTGCGCAATATATTGTGGGTGTGTAATGCCTTACATTATATTAGTTGCGATCGTCCGCGAATTATGACTCTAAAATAGGGTTGTCGAACGTCAAATGTAATAATGGACATTTGTTTCGGATCTATTGATTGTAACTTCAATGTTAGTTACGGAGAGATATATTTGAAGAGGAAGTGACACCTTAATTATGATAATATCAGCTCTGTATTAAAGCTACCTACAGCTGGGCGCGGTCTTTCTCTACGACAAAGGTGCGTGAGTAATAATTCCAAAGCGCTTGCTTACAATGGATTTGTAGATTACATACTACGCTTGCAATTCGTATGAATGACTCTCAATCAACTGAGATTTAGAAATCAATTCATTAGTTATATTAGAATAAATATAAAAATATTTTGACGACGACTTATTGTGCTTGATTTTTTATTAACTTGTCTGTATCAATGGCGTCGTTTGTAATAGAAGCTATAAAATCAATCAGTTTTAATACAAATCATATTCTTTATCTTTTACCAGTCTATAATTGCACTATACAAATATTCGACAGTACCGTTGTTAAAAAATAACATCCCACACTTATTTACAAACCAAATTCCTCTCCTATACGGAATGCTGCCAACGAATAACAGACAGCATGTCGCAAGCAAATAAAACTTAAACGTGTTTTTAAAATAACATTTGATGTACTAAAAACTCCGAATAACATCTCGTGGCTTTGGTATATACATTACTTACACCGTTCAAGTTTATATACATATTTTTTTAAAAGGGTAAACAAAAGAATACTTCTATCTATCTCATTTACATTTACAGACTGATTCATAAACAGTTCATAAACCTATTTTAGGTATCAAATGTTTTGTCTCTCTCGAACGAAGTCTGACAGACAACCATAAGAAAGAACGAAAGTTGGGACAGCTTCAGGGGTACGAATAATAAATTTCTATATACATATCCAATAAACATATTCATCCACAATATACATAAATATAATCCTGTAAATATACAAATAAACATAAAGACGATATAAATAAATAAAATTAACCCCAATGTCTTCATAGAACCTGATGATAGTGTTCTTTGACTATTATAAACACCTAATTATCTACGAAGCATACGCACACATATTTCTGCAACTCGTGGTTTTTTACACCATCAAAATCTCAAGCATATTAATCGATATAAATTAATCGATGAATATCAAATACCACCTACTGGGTCAGCCGATCACGCCGGATTTTCATCAAATAGTAATTAATTAGTAAAAAAACGCGTTGATTTTCTACGAATGCTGAATGAATGTCTCGGCGGATGTGAAGTGTCAAGGCGGTCCGTAAAAGGTCTGATCGCTAATAGATTCACCGGACAAAGAATTATCTGGTGCCCTTCACCGAACACGACCGACTTTACGTAGCCGTTCATTGATGTATTGTATAGTAGAATTATAAATAGATAAAAGTACCGCCAGTTTAATACATCTCGAAATTTTCTCAAATATCAGACACGTTTTGGCGCAGCGTCTCGATCGTCCCACAAAGTGGACATACGACCTAATGAACGTGGTACAAAGTCACTGGATGCAAGCTTCCAACATATTGCTGTGGAAACAGTTGGACTGTACTAACCAGTAGTGTCCTTCTGGCTGAGGATTATGATAATGAATACGTACCTGGATTCTAAGGAGGTAGATAAAGAGAACTAGTGAATTTATTTATATCTATCTACGTATTTTGTACATTCTTTTATTCACTTCAGCGACATACTCTGGTAAACGTATCGAGAACTCGATACGTTTACGTTACGAATTCGATAGTTTTTCGTGCTCGGCCTACTGATCAGGAATTATACTAAATGAAATTAGATGTATTTTCAACCAATCCATCAGTAAGCCAAAAAAGCAAATATTGCACTAAATGGATATGTCACAAAAGAAGTCTACATAAACTAGACTAAGTAATCTAAAGCTGAACTAATATGTTGCCTGATCTGGTATCGAAGTAAGGTCTCTTAGAACACAAGTCATACGCTGACACGAGACTAATAACGCAATAATGGTATCTGGGTGCAATGGCAATTGAAATCATTCATCACCCCAGTGCTGAGACAACCAGTGTTCGTGATTGAATCATATCATTTAGCTTGTAGTGGGAATAGTTTAGGTCTATACGGCATTTCCTATCGATAAAACTATAATAAATTATGAACACAGTCGAAAGTCTAATCACCAGTATTTTCAATCACATTAAGACTTTCTGAATAATTCTCCTCTGAGGATTATTACAACCTGAAACGAACTTCATCCACTATACGTTGTCATATTATATCTGGTGAAAAATATATATATAATATTATTTAAATATTTTATTTGTTTCGCTAAAGAAATTATCATTTTTTTAAAGTATCAATCAATCAGATCAATCTATCGTCAATTTTTAATATCAATTCCTCCAAGTTATATCTGTAACTCGCAACCCTTTATCATTTAATTACCAACCTCCAACAGAACATCGATATTGGATATAATTGTCAAAGACACGACGGTCGATTCCCCGGGCAGGCACATGTGAAATGGAGCTCGGTAATGGTGTAATGGCTGGAATTGTACCCCGAGATGCGCAGATGAATGTCGTCTCAACCGCACGGAGCTAGGATGCGCTGAACGTGATGCAACCGGCAGAATATTATCGATTATGGATATGGCAGAAGAAAATATTTTAGTTTTAGTGTAGGAAAATATTATTAGGTTGGAATATACCTTATACATATGTATGTACATAAGTTGTCTCGAAGTACTAACTAAATTGTTATTCAATTTCGATAATGCTTTGGCCCGAGTAACGCTTGCATGTTGACCGGGAAAAGATTGAAAAAACCCAATTCATGTTCAATAAAACACTTAAATAAGATACGCTTTATATTCATAATTACCCTTGTGGCTAAATATGGATTTAAAAATTAATTATCATTGTTTACAATAATGAGTACAATTTCTTTTACTGCTATATAGTTGCAGTTAAAAACTGTACGTATGAGTGTCGCATCCATCACACCCGCATCGACATTGCGCACGAAGGCTCGCCCGTGTCCCCGAGGCCTGATTATCGTTTATTACCATGCATCATGCCATTACGGCCCGTGCCGATGGCCGAAGCTTTATTCTTTTCCCTCAGTTCCCATCTCGCCGGTAAAAGTGATGTAATACTGATATTCGTGCTCGAAAAATGGCAAAATGCCGAGTCATTATATCGCTATTGTTATCATGCCAGGACACCCACATCGCCTTGTACGTTTCGTCACACGATGTAACATGGGCGAGCCTATCGCCATATTGGGCACAAATTCCTGACTCCGGGCTGATAATGAATAGGAAAATTCAATATCACTGTAACTCGTATGATATTCGATGTTCATCACACCGACTCTGGATTCGGACTCAAGACCTCAGATTTGTAACAGTACCGTAGTAAAACTACGCCATCAAGGCAGTCCACCAAGTGAAGAAAATCTATTCCTAAATATAGGTTTTCCACTAAGGATAATTCTCAACAATCTAAAAGCCTGTATCCAACGGCTTAACTCGTGTATTTCTAATTAA
This sequence comes from Hyles vespertilio, assembly GCA_009982885.2. Classification (NCBI taxonomy): domain Eukaryota; kingdom Metazoa; phylum Arthropoda; class Insecta; order Lepidoptera; family Sphingidae; genus Hyles; species Hyles vespertilio. The sequence goes on from CM042816.1 coordinate 4,392,610, forward strand.
TTTTCATGGTTAAATTAACTGGAAATATTTATATTGCTAAGCATGATTGATCGGTAAAAATCTACTGATCTCTGACAATAAGTATCGCGACAGTAAAATCGAATATTCGTTTTCCTTAGTATTTGCGACATCACTAGCTGTAATTGATATTTCGTGTACATTATATTTCGTTCTACAATATCTGAGTATGGCCCTATGTAGATTGATGTTATTACGTTCGGTAAATAAATACAAAAAACATGAATGTTCATTGCTTTATGGCGTGTAATTTTTAATTTGCTCTTTTGCGTTCGGATACTACGATATTTTATGCAAAAAGGTAATTTTATTAATGAATAGGACTTTCAGTAATATAGCAAAGTATTTTATTTTTAAATAATAATATTGAAAGAAAAATTGCGACTATACATTATCGCATAAATATCGAAGGATTTGAGTCACATGAGGTTTATTTTCCAGATTTATACAACGATCTCTATTTAAAATAATTTTACCTCTAAAGTTTGATTAACTTGCCAACTTATTTCATTATACGGACGAGTGTATTATTAAGCAGATTCAACATTTCTGCATATATCGGCGCCAGCATAGTTTGCATATATTCACACAAAATGAAAAAACCTAGTGAAATGTCAGCTACAAAGGTCAAGGAGTAATAGCATAGTTTCAAACTTTAATAACATAATAAACATGATTTACAGTCAATTAAACCTTTTCCGAGTTCATAAATGAAGTCTTATAACACTTCTAAACAGTAATAAGTGTCCGAAAAATTGTTTAAAAGTTTGTAATTTATGTAATAAAGCTGAGAAATGGGTAATTACTTCATGAACAGAGCAAAAACTAATTTTTCGGTGTTATACTCAAGTAATAATTATTAAGTATTATAAGTCGCTGGATGCAGGCCGCTTCCAACAGCTCGATTTGGAGATCCTTGGGGGAGGTGTTACATGCAGTGTATTTCCTGTGGCTGAAGAGAGAGAGAGTATAATTATCACCAAGATGTAAGTAGTAATGTATGAGGCGCCCTTTTCTAACAAATGGATTCTGACAAGTGAATTACTTGAAATCCCCACATATTTCCTCTAAGAGTATAGCAGGAGTTAAAGGTCTTAAATATAAGTATAAAGAAAAACAGTTATAGGGCCATATATCTAACATTGCAGTTTGACATGAAATGAAACTATTCCAAAGACCTTAATACAAGGGTGTACCCTGTACGAAACTATTCAAACTTTCTAACTATTAACGATATGTCCATACTTCCTTCTCAATCCTTCACGGTTTAACGGCAATTTCATAGGATTTCGTACATTATATACATGCCCAATGGTCACGCGACAGTTCGCGATTAAACTAAATTCGTTCTAGAAAATTTAATCTATATAAAGTTACGCTTAATGTTTATGGTACGTGAATAACAAATTCCTGGGTTAATGAGTTTTTACTAAATGAGTCGTAACCAAAGACACTATAGCAGATTCTAATCTTTGACTGCTATGCATAAATATCCCGATAAAATTCTTTGTTCTGATTTTTGCAAACTAATTCCTAGGTTGAGGTTATACGAGTAGAGCTTTTTTTAATGAATATACCGGGTGTCTCAAGACTGCTACCGAAAACGAAGCCGGGTGGTAGTTTTAGTGACTACAAACATAATGCAACTAAAAATTTCGCAAAGAAACGCGACTATTATTTTCTATGATTTTTTAAAAATCGACAATTTTGTGTGGTAAATCCATAGTTTTTGCTAAAATAATAATTTAAACTCTTTTATACCTTAAAGTTCTTATAAATAAGAGGGTATACACTATTATTTTGGAAAAAAATGTATTTACCACCCAAATATGGCCATAGGAAAAAATATCAAAAAAAAAATTGTCGCTTTTTTGGCAACTTTTTCTGTTGCATTGTGTCTGAAGTCGCTTAAACTACCACCCGGCTTCGTTTTCGGTAGCAGTCTTGATATACCCTGTATGTTTCCAATTTATTTTTAACGAATGCTTAAACCATACTCACACCTTTAAAATTAATATTTGTCAAATGTCATCCTACCCCTCTGTCTTAAGTATAGATTAACAATTTACAACGTAAATACAATTTCTATTGGTCAGAAACTCTAGTTGTATGCAAGATTCGTACAACTCTGGCTGGCGCTTTGTTTCTGCATAAACAAAACGCATCTACACTATGTCGTCAATTTTTAACATAAATCAACAAACAATACGCCACAAATCAACACTGTTGAAACCGGCGGCTCCAGCTGTAGGTGGATATGGTAATCCAGTTCCACTCTCCTACACGAATACAGATGTACTAATCGCGATGACAAATTGTGCTACATTTTCCTACTAACCTGATAATGGCGATTTATGCAGTGACGTCATTTTTGGATTACAATCGATTAGAATTAGTGGTGGGTAATGATAAGTTACAGGTTGGATGCAATCACGATCTTAATTAGATGAAGATAAGGTTTATATGATTTTGGGACCCAAATTATTCGAATTTGTTGCTTTATGATTTGTCAACACCTTATTACAACAACGAAAACAGACTGACCACTCGAAACGATACAAACAAATTGTAATAACATTCGTCTTTCAAATCAATTCAATCCAACAGCACACGTAACAAAAAAAATATAAGTACCGTTAACACTCGCAGTGATCTAATTACAAAAAATGCAGCTACATCTAGACTGCCAACGCATCCCATAGAGTAAGATTTATCTATATACGTATATAAAAATGCAGTTCCTACTCATTACTAGCAGGATGGTTGGTACGTATGTTTGTGTAAACGTGCGCGCAACTAGTTGAAGTTTCCGGCGCGGCGCGGCCCTCGGGACCTCACTAACTACGGACGGAGTTAATTAGCTTAGCTAGGACATTGACGGTCCAAGCTCCAGGCGATTAGCGAGAATCTTTGCTAGAAATATTCTAGCTTATTTCGGTTTGTGTTATGCCTCACCTTTAATCAATCTCAACAGCAGTGTAAATATACATTGTAGCCAGAGTAACTACTAGACATGTTAAGAGTTAATATCTTATGTCTCAGATGTGCGAGCGCAATGGAATGCCAAGCATTGCTTTGTTCATGGTGTTCTTTTGTTTTGCTACTGCCATCTTACCATCAGATGAATGGCATGTTAGTCTCGCCATTCATTGCAATAACAAAAAAACTTACCTCGTACTATGTGTAGCATCCGTACTGTGAAGACCCAGTAACATACAGACCATAGCAATGCATGCCCTTCACAACCATGCCAACCATACTTGTGAAGAGAGCTGTTAAACATTTAATTATTATTTAGATACGAAAATAATATTTCTAAAAACATTCACAAACTTATTAAATTGTTAAAAGTTGTCACGCAAGTCTTTCATTCAAAGGAATAAATAACTATGACATCCAATTCGTGAGAATAATTATTCTCACTGATGCTTTGTTAGATTTTTTATGCGACAATATTCGTAATAATTAAACTACCAAAGTGATCTCACCAGTTTTTTATTCTCCTTCATCTATTGATTTTTTAACAGATTACCCCAAAAAGATAATAGTATACCGACTCGTATAATAAATACCGACCCGCTACGCCCATCACTTATACCACGCCGCCCATCCGGCAGTCAACACCAAACATCAGCGGCGCTTCTGGTCGGTGACAAATCGGCAAATAAGGATGTGCCACCACGCAAACTATTAGCCGATCCATCGATGTACGGCTAATTGCGACTCAACTCGATTAATTACTTCCACAGCCTTTGACGGATTCATTAGAAAAATATTAATTGCAAAAGTATTCCATTCTTGTTATATATCTATACTAATATAATAAATAGGTGAGATTTGATTGTTTGTTTTTTTCTTTGCATTGAACAGGCTCTGAATCTACTAGACCGATATGCAAAATTCAACACTGACAGCCCTGAAAATTTTTTGGAAAATTCTTCCACCAACCGACACTATCCCGGATGAACCCACCCGTGTGCGTGCGAGCCACTAGTTGAAAATATTTAGATTTAAAACTGTAGATAACTTATAAGTTATACTGGCACTTATACTGGGAGTTTGTATTAATGCCAGTATAAGTCGTTATAAGATGGAATATAGACCCACCATTATATATAGCTACAAAATATCTTAATATCTAAGGAAACCAGGCTGTGTTATGTTCTTAAAGAAATTGTATTCCTTGTATGCTGACTTATTCTTTATTTCGTCCTAGGCCATAGCGTCGCTCTTTACCTACTTGGCAAAATAACAATAAAATATATAACAAAAATAAATATGTCGTACACGTTTTGACCTACATAAGGACAACCCTCGTAAGGATTCTCTCGCGCGACATTATTTTTTTACTAACCATGTTGTAAGGACTGCACGATCATTCCGCTAATTGGATAGTCGTTATGTTTCTAAACAAAAACATAATATTTTTTAAAGTTTAGTTTAAAATCCTCGTGTCCGTTGAATACAGAACGAAACTGGCAATTGTGGAAAATATATTAAAATTTTAATTTTTGCTAATTTTCATATTGTTTTAATTTTTACTAATCGGCTTTTTTTTTCTTTGATTTATTATTGTTTTTGGTATTTTATTTTTTCTAACTGTAAAACAAATTTTGGTCTGTTTTTGATGTTGCGGTGTATTTAATATTTATTAGTGAAAACTTTACTGGTCTATGTATTAGTTATATCATATTTAATGTTATATGTATTATTGTTGTACTGTTTGTTTTCCTTAAAAAATTATAAAAATAAATAAAAAATTAAAATATACAATGCAGCGAAAGAGTTTGAAAAAAAAAGAGTCAGAAACGAAACTAAACGTGGATCCTACCAGAGCGATAGGCTTATTGACTTATCTCTATATTTATTTTTCTTATGTTCAGACTCTGAGGTACAGACAAAGCGGAGTCGTAATGAATCGTCTCAATCATTGTTTATAATAAACTCTTCAATTCCCACATCATACAGCATTTCCTATTTACAAGAAAGATTAATAAATCACATACTGATCTTATCAACCTGGCTAGCCTTAACTTCTATCTACCCTTTTAAAGTAATAAAAACTCAGTCTCAAAGGCGTTCACGAGATTTGGAATTCTCTTATCATCCAAAATAATAATTATTTTCAATATCGTGTGGCACTTCTCGGCATAGATGACTTTACTTGGTATTTTACGACTACAGAGTAGTACGTACAAATTTTAATTCATAAAAAGGTTATCAAAAAATGTGTAGTGTTCAGCGACTTATGTTGCTGACTGTACAGTTGTGCTCGAAAACGTATTTCCACGATTTAAATGTATTTTGAAAAGTATTTTAATACGGAGGATTAAAAAAGAAATATGCATCGTTTCGTAGCTTGTCAAAAAGCTTGCACCCGAGCTCCCAAAGTCCCAATCTATAAATTTGACCCTGGGATTTGACAGTTCGCAGCCCATTTACATTACCATTAAATAAATGAAACGATTTTTCCTATGAAAGTATTTATGGCTGTTTTCAGACCATATATTTTTTTAACTGTTTCTTCCTCACTGGTTCCTTATGTAAACGCGAAATACATGTAGAAATAAAACTAATATTGTCCGTTGTGAACCCGACTGTACTATACAGCCACTGTTGACTATTAAAACTGTAACTCCACTTTAATCTATCTACACGTATTAAGATAATTGTAATTTTCTTAAATTATTTCATCCGGCTTCAATATCAATTGCAGACCCTTGAAAATTACTATAGATTATTAACAAACCATTCTCCGTAAGACATATGAAGATATTCTTAAACATTCCTTTGCATAAATCCATTATAATAAAAAATGTAAACCTATTCCGTACACAAAAAAGGATAAAATTTTATACTTCAAAAATAAACATTATTACGAATTAAAATATTTCAAATATTGTAAAGTAATTTATATGGCAGTAAAGTAATTACAACATAATACCCCACGACATTAATCTACTAAATTATGTTATCCCTTAATTCAATAATGTAATATCCATTCAAATCACGTGACAGCATTCAAAATAGAAAATTAACTGAACATTTTAAGAACCAAAACAACATCCACGAATGTGTCTTTTAAAACTGTACAAGCGTACAATTCACAGCAGACTGTCTACTCCTATATGTCCCGTCACTATCGTATCAATTATAATGATTTATAATTAATAACACACAAGTATTTATTCGGAAAAATAATTACCGCCGAGACCTCATTCACAGCAGACCGGTCCCAAGTTCCAATTCGATACTTTGACGAATCGTGAATCAATACCTATGCATTACAAAGCGACTTTCTCCGTAATAATCAACGAGAAGACACGGAAAAAAAACCTTTGTAAAAAAGTGCGGTGTAGTATTACTATTTGTGTCTCTATCACTCCAAGGCAGTAGTACTATCTTCCTTTTCGTTTCATTTGCTTCCCGCGGTCCTTGATGGTCGGTGCCAACTGCCACTGCAATGCACAGATATGAAGACTAATACCTCAATGAAGGTACAATACCGCAACTTATTTTTCTGTCTCTCTAACTGTTACATAGCTTCACTATCTTTCATCTCTTTCTATTGATCTCTCGAGTGCAGACAATCTCGAATAGATTTTGTTAGCAATGTCTGCTCTAGTGTTATGCTTAATCCTTAGAGTATATATAAATACTCTAAGGTTTAATCATTACAAAGCACCTTTCTTCGTAGTAGTTCATCCATCAGTGATATCATATTATTTGTACAGTTGATAAACTTACACGTCGCCTTTTATTTGCTTTGTGATATTACGAAATATAGGTCAATGCTACTGCATTACGTTTGTTTTGTTTAATGTCTTTCAATTAAAGTTGATAACGTGTTATTTGATTTTGAAATATGTACTGATAAATAGAACTAAATCATCTATCAGATGTTACGAAAAGCTATGAGCAAAACATATCCTCGATATGTTTGCGAGACTAATGTGGAATTTGTTTTTGCAATAATCAAGTTACTGCGGTATATTTTATTTCGACATTATTATACCTAACAGTTAAATATCAAATATTATAAATAACTAACTTATTGAAATCATAATTTTAAGTCAATCGGTTAAAATAGTTCTCCGAAGGTTTTTAAAGAAATCTTCTGGAAACAGCCTTCATCCATCGACCTCCAAAATTTGTTATTATTCATTTATTACTCACATATCAATAAACTTTAATACAAGTATTTATCTATGTAGTTTCATTTACGTATACATTGTCCATTACTAGCACCTCATACAATAACAAGGCTGCACATCCAACGACCTTTGCTATAAAAAGCAATTCATAAAAGACAAAAACACGCAGCAAAGAGACGGACAGCCCATTACCGGCGCGGTGAGGCAACGAATAGGATCTGTAGCCGCAGCCAGCAAATTGACCCATAATCTGGCGATAGGCTTGAGCAACGCACACGTGTAATGGTGGCCGATGTGACAAAACACATCTGTCATTTGACCACTGATCCACTTAGGTGGTGTCGGTGCCTCGTTTGCAATACAGCGTGCCAGATACTTGTTGAGATGTGGTTAGTGTTATAAATACAATTATCAAGCTTTAAATAGGTATTAAAGATTTATATCATTCATGATGTAATCGTTCCTATATCCAGGATACCATTAACATAATAGTCAAGCAATGAGATTTTTAATTGGCAGTAATCATCGTTCGTCCCCCTTCGAGGAACTATTGAATTCCTAGGAGTACTGGTGGTAGGTCTCTCATATATGAGAAGCCATCTGGGTAGGTACCACCGCAATGTCTATTTCTCCCGTGAAACAACACTGCTTAAATGCACTGTTGTGTTTCGGATTGAAGGACATTGTAGCCAGAGCAACTACTGGACATATTGAGACTTAACATCTTATGTCTCAGGATGGCGAGCGCAGTGGAATATTGCTACTGTTTATGAGCGGTCGTATCGCTTACCATCAGGCGAACGGCTTGCTCGTCTCGCCATTCAATGCAATAAAAAAAAAAAAAAGTAATTTTCAAGCTGAATACTTAATTGGTGCTATTCATGGATACTCTTTAATAATACCATCAGTCTACTAATCTAAATTATACCTGACAACAACGAAAATTCACACTTGCAACTAGCTTGTCTATATGAAATAAATTCATACAAATCCAGCATCCAAATACTTTGATCCCCCTAAACCTCAATTGCCCAACTTACTGGCTCAGTTACTCGCGCAAGTTAACTCGCCAGTGTATCGGAACACGCTGGGCGAGTGGAGCGGCCGTCAACTCAGTTGAAGCCGCACATCAATTACACAGCCACGCGGAGTGCGGACCGCTATAAATTGATTGCTTCCCCTCGCACCAAATGGCCCCATTCACTTACAATCTTTTTGTACTACGTCTTGCGCGTGTTTGGACTTACGTGTGCTTTTGACGACCACGTGTTTTGTGAACGCTAGAATTCTTCGATAATTTAATATTGGAAAGAAAAATCAATCATCTTGATCATTGGAAATCTTTTTACCAGTAATTATCCTAGATTTCCGCCGTAGAGAAGTAAACAAAGAAAGAAAAACTACGTACGCTTTCGATTTCCCCTCTGAGAAATACGTTTGTGTCATTCATTAGAATTTCGACTTCTTAGGAAACGAAATAGTCCTTATAATTCCACGTCCGAAATTGCATCGTAATCTGTCGCATATGTTGGGGTAAAGACGACTTTAATGACTCTTAAATGAATACTACATGGTCAACGTCTTCAAAGTTACATAATTACAGAATACAATACAAGTTGTAATCGAGGCATGCATGATCTTTATTAAACGCTGCAGTTCTCGAAAAGCGAGCTCTCAGTGTATCACGCGAGATCGCAATTATCATCCGCGGATGTTGATTTTCAATTAAGATAAACTTCGCGCAGGATAATCCTAGAAATGTGTGAAATTATACGTTCTGATATGCTATCCAGTTCTATTTAGCCGTTCTTTGTTAATTTTCCATGAAGTTTGATATACTTTATGGGATTTTTTTGGCGCTGAGAATCGATTTTCTGAGAATCCGTCCGGGTATTTTTTACAAACGTGTAGATACATATTTTTTCCTGCTATACTATGACCACGATTCATATGAAAGTAATATTACTGTAACTAAAACTATATAGTTTTAGTTCAATTAACTACCTAATGAAAGTTGAAGGGAGAGGCTGGATGCTGGCCTCTTCCAACAGATTACTGTGATAATCTCCGTAAAAGAACAAAGAACTTCCTGGGACTGAGAATTAAAATTACTTAATAGTGATTACGAAAAAGACGTTCGATTCATAAGCTAAACCATTCTGAATGAAGTGTGTGCTGATAGCGCTGCGTCATCCAAGTGAAAAACTGGAGTAATCCCAGCTGTCATCAACCGAACTGACCTACAAAGCGACGCCACGATCCATTGTGTGTAAACAGTTTTAATTGTTCCTCTCGAACAGGAACACCCACACCAAACCGGCTCATGTAAAATGATTTGTACCGTTCGTGTACTGTTATTGAATGCTGGACTGATAGAACTGGATGTGATTGTTTTTAATGTATGTAGCTTATACTTGCAGACTAACGGTTCAAGTTTAAGTATTAGCATAAAAATAATTGAACGCGCAAACAGAATATTTTAAGCTAGCTTCCCTTTTTAATAGTTTGATTCCCTGCTCAAAAACCTGATTAAATTTATTTCCTTATATCTTCTAGTAATTATTATTTTTACTTACGATTTTTTCCAAGAGTAAATTAAGAGCGACAATACAGTTGCTCAGCTTCGTCCAAGTTATCTAAATGAATATTAACATCGTAATGGCACGCATCGTGCTAAAAAAAATAAGTAAATAAAACTTGAAATCTTTTAAATTGAAAATGTGCAGATAGGCAAGCATAAAGATCTAAGATGATCATGTAAGAACTTTTAAACAACCCGAGTAGCTATGACTCAGATGGTGGTCGGCGGATGTAGTCCTATGTCGTACAGTTATATTTATATCGCTATATAATTAAATAAATTACCAGTAATTATCACGTAGCCTCGTTTCATATGTGCAAATGTTTGACTTGGTTTTTTATCGCCGGTGTGGACAGTTCGAATGACACAAGTAACCAAACAGAGCTTAACGTTATCTACCGACGTGCTCGCACAAATCAAATAAGATAACACTTCTTTGCTGTGGGATAATCTGTTTTGTGCTGTTTCTTAGTAATATTTGATGTAGCTGATTGTGAAGGTGAACTTTTAACACTGAAAAATATTATGATATTAATTAAAATGTATATTATTTGGCACCTGCACTAAGCCAGCATGGTGGACTATTCCTAACCCCTCTCAATCATACTCTCAATTGTGCAGGAGGCCCGTGGCCTACAGTAAGGTATATATGGGCTGGAACAGATACAAATATCAACTCCATTATATAGATCGAACTAACAATTTCGAAATTTAAAAAAAACATCTATGTAATTATCTACATCAAAAACTTGCGAAACAAGCATGCCATTATTATGTCCATGTTATGTCCAGGTGTTTAGGTATTGATAGTTAAAAATGAAATACAGTGCTTGTATTTCCAGTGTCTAAGACCCGTCCACTCCATCTGACACCCGTCAGTATAATAATGGTAACGGTATCTCGCACTTTAATTTAATTGACATGTTTGATCTACATACTACTAGTTTCTGAGTCCGTACACCACAATACACACTTGAATTGTTGTAATTTGAGCCGACTGTACTTAGTCGTTAAGTCTCCATAAACAAGCTGTGGAAGCTGTCATTTTACGTTGATGGCTTGGCATTAACCGCAGCGTGTCGCGGCTTCAGTGCTTGACCGACCCCGATTTCAAAATGTATACATTCCTACCTAATAATTTATGTAAATATAAATGTTTGACACATATGTGATTTCTGGTATGTATATTTTGACGCGACATTACATAAAAATATAAACTTTTTAGATGTGCGAATAAAATTCAAAACGAATACCATTAAAAAGATTTATGAGATATAAGATAGATATTAGATAGATACATATACAGGGTATATCAAGACTGCTACCGAAAACGAAGCCGGGTGGTAGTTTAAGCGACTTCAGACACAATGCAACAGAAAAAGTTGCAAAAAAAAAGCGACAATTTTTTTTTGTTTTTTTTTTATGACCATATTTGGGTGGTAAATACATTTTTTCCTAAAATAATAGTATATACCATTTTATTTATAAATACTCTAAGGTATAAAAGAGTTTAAATTATTATTTTAGCAAAAACTATGGATTTACCACCCAAAAATGACGATATTTAAAAAATCATAAAAAAAAATTGTCGCGTTTCTAGGCGAAATTTTTAATTGCATTGTGTTTGTAGCCACTAAAACTACCACCCGGCTTTGTTTTCGGTAGCAGTCTTGAGATACCCGGTAGATATTAAAGAAAAGATACCATTACCATCAGATAAAGTTATTGTCAAACGTCTATCTGTAGACCAGAGGGAATAAAAATATAAATTTACAGGCGGGAATTTTCCATCGTTGACCTAAAAACCTTAAAATACCCTCTTCCGCCTCATTCCACCCAATGTTTCCCATGTTGCAGTATTACGTTTGCGATCCATCTACCTGTGTGACCTGCATAAAACGGGAAGGTCGTATTTAATCTCATGATATTACGTGGGCTCCCGCGGGATGCCTTGTAATCTAAACGCCGAATATCCCGAGGTCCCGATATTTCCTCGCCATATTTCCTATATCTCCAAGGGAGCTCTGCTAATATTACGCCGGTGAACAAGCCTGAGCTGCCAATATCTTGAATTTGCTTTTCAAATTCTTCACAAAATGGAAAAATTCCCAGGGAAATGTTTTATGAATTAATTTCGGGCCGGCTTATGATCGCCGAACTACGCTTCAAGTTAGTAGAGAGGGTTTATAGTTATTGCAATTGAAATCTTGCAGCGTCATTCGCTGCAGACAGATCCACTTCTGACGTAATATAAAAATATTGAAAATTGTGGAAAGTTGTAACTGGGTTTATTTATCTTTCCAAGGTGATAAAATATGAATGCGAGAAGAAACGAATAAATATATAAGCAGATATGATGATAGACAGGTATCCAAGAGAAAGCATGTAATCCTAACCTCAGAAAATTTATCATAAGATATTGTAATCAGTAGTGGAAAATATTTCGCATTCCTTTGCAGACCTTTGACCTAAAGTTATTCATTACGTAATTACATAGATAACTTTGTCAACCTCTATATCTTAATTATGTTTTGAAAATGATTCTACTTCCACAATAGAGTGATGATTCAATGCATGTTTACAAACAAAATTATGGAATCTTTCCTTATTATGGTGCAAGTTATTGTTGTATGCATATTTTTTTTGTTTTGTCTCTAGTAAAGCTTAATTTGAGAGTTATGGCTAAAATTTTAGTAGCCCTTTTTACAAAATCCATCGATAAATAACACCTAGGATGTTTCTTAAGGGCTACGATCAAGCCATTATTTACCGTGGCCAGCGTATTTATCATTTTAACATGTTGATGTTGAGCAAAATTCCTAGCACGTTCAACTTCCTAGTATAAGTTGGTTGAACATAGTCGTTAGTTGCTTCCACAATATATCATGCTTGTTAATCTGCGCTGTTGCTCCGTCGGGAACAGTGGCTGCAGACTCGTTGTCCACGCGTTGTGATGTCACATCAGTACGGGCGACTGCAAAACCGCTTGCTGTTTCTATATTAAATTCTTTGGTGACTATCTCATTGTTTAATATGAGTTTTTTTTTTGTTTATGTATTTCATTCCTATTAAACGGAACTATACTGCACTTTTCTAACATAAAATCACAAAGTTTTAGTTTTAGTACTGTCACATCTTCATCACTGATCTAAACTGATGGCCAACTGTAATGTGTATTTTGTATGGTTCTATATTGATTTCCTTGGTATAACATAACTCTCATGCACTATACTGCAATGATCTCATTAAATGTCAATACTGTTCTAGACCACATTTTTCAAAAGGAAGTGGTAAGGCCGTATTGCTTAATGAACAGACATACCATACTTCAAGGTTTTCAAATTAAATTATCGTAAAATATTTCATATTTGTTATGACGCAACACGTACAGCACTTATCTGTCAATTTGTACCTCCAATACCCACCACAGATCACAAATATCAATATTGTTTGCAATTCTCCAATCAGTGCCGACTTTTCAATTACAATACGTATCAATCGAGCTAACGAAGCTTAAATAACATCACAATTGGAGCTAACATTATCATCGCGATGGCTTCGATAATAAATAACAAATGTTGCAGTCATTTGTAAACGTTCGTAGCCGGCCCGTGCCAGATCTTGCTCAAATGTAACTGCAATACGTTCTGCAACTCTCGGTTCATCAATCGTTGCCACGTCGTGTATCCATCTTACTTCGTTAAAGCTTAGTTTGTGATTTAAAAGCTTTCACATGCCATGCCTGTGTTTGATCGCTGCAAATTTAAATGTATTAGGTGTTTCCGCAGTTGCTTGTGTTTCTAATTCGTTTGTATAATTGAAAAGGTCGTTCTTGTTACTACCATTTTCATGGAAAATATTGTTTCATACTCATATTTTGCCGTCTCAATTCTGAAACTGATATTGCATTTACTATGGTTATTTTTAAGGAATGTATCTATTAAAACTATTATTATATTATAGTAAATAAGATTTCCATTAAAAATCTAAGTTGACTCCAGCTAAGGAAATAACTGAGAAATAACTATTTCGACTTTGCGTTACCTACATTCGAATTATCTGGATATCATTATAACAATTTTTCAGTGTCCCGTATTTTCCTCAATCGATATTTTAATCGCATTATGAATGACAAGGTAATCTGACATTAATCATCCATTAACAAGGACGCCCGCACTTAAACCTTACCCAAGTACGGTCCGCGGTGACTATACTTTATAAAAGTCTTGTAATCCGTAAGCGACAGAATATTCCCACAATCGCCTTTGTTTATGTGAAGCCTTAAGCACTCGGCCGTCGCTTATCAGCGAAATATGACATCATTAATAACCTCAAGACACATGACTCTAGCATTAAGTCTCCGGTCATAATTAACTACTGTTTTCACGGCACTTCGTAGAAGCCTAAATAAGAGCGTTATATTATACTTATTTTGGTACAAGCAGTAGTCATAAAAATGTAATGAATAATGAAGATAATATCCAACTTAGTAAACGTCTGAAATATTTGTGTAGTGCGTTATACAGATAACAGTACATTTTTAGACAGATAACTGATTCCAAAACTATTGGAAAGGCTAAATAAATAATAGATTAACGAAAAAGCGCGAATAGTATTTCAAACACCATTAATTCACACATGAATGTCCTCCTAATCCAAATTGCACTCCAATTGGCAGGGTTTTGCGAAATTTGTAGCAGCAACGGAGCATCTAAATCCTAATGCCGAATAACCTTCCAAAGGAACCAAGCCGAAACTAAGTTTAAACTTAGTTTATAGTAGTTATAGCCAGGTAGCGTGGGAATTAGTTGCACGACCTACATACAAAATTCACAAGCGATTAATTAATTGTCCCAAGGCGTCACCTAACGAGGATTTGCTCGTGTGTGCTGTGTCCCGGTATATACACGCAACTTGAAATACGCAGGCTTTAGAGGTCCTCAACTGTATACAATGTTCCTGAATACATGATCAAAGAAAAGTTACGTACAAGTATTTTTCTAAAACCTATGAAAAACATCGTCTAACAGAAGATAGACGTGAAGTTTTATTTAAGATAGTTCTCGGTTTCATGTTAATCATATTACAAAGCGATAAAACAAAAATTAACCATAAACTGAAGTTTTAATGAGATTTCATGTCCTATCATTTAAATCATTAACTAAATAATTAATGAAATAGTGAAAATGCAGCTAATAGTACATGGTATTACTATTAGCTACACTATTATCGGCGATAGTCCTAAACTGGTTTTAATTGAACTCACTTCTGCTCACAACAGTACAATTAATTGGTTCGATTACCAAAGAAGATTAACGACGTACAGTCGGGAGTTAAGTAATGTTGACTTGTTAACATTGTAATTAAGTGATTGATAATGCATCGACCCGATAACTATTAGCTGGGAGGGTAAAATGCATCTCCACTGCAGCAACAATGTTTCATACATTGTTGCTGTTAGCAAACACTTTAGGCATGTGAATCGGGAATCGATTTATACAACAATCGATTGCTGTGGGTGTAAAATCGATTATTAACACTATGCCTACTATATCGATTACGTTAATCTAAAATTTTGGATCAATGATCAAGATTTAGATATAATTTGTGCTCAAACAGCTAAAATAACCATTCTTAATTTTATTTTCCAAACAATTATAAACTAATGCTTTAATTAAATCGATTCTCTGATTCTCGATATTTCTAGGAAGAGCACGTCTCTAGCACATTGTGTGCAAAATAGCGAGTTTCGTTTTTGTTTTGTAAGAGTATTACAGCGATCGGCACTTTAACGGAGCACGATACCACCGGGGCGTTTATAAAACAGCACACGTCACAGTAAACTCACTCCAAGGAGATTTAAATGGACTTTAAATTGCTTTGAGCTGCTTGGATGTCGACGTATTGAGGATATTTTTATTCGCTCATTCAATAAACGATATGTCGTCGATATTGCCCTGGCCGTTTATGGGATTGATAAATGGACGTATAGAGTCAAACAATGGTATATACATTTTAAATTTTTGTACTACAATTTACTGATAGTTTTTTATACAGTAAGCACCAATGAAAAGTGAAACGTGTTTTTTTTTATTTTTTATTGCCTAGTATGCAGACGAGCTAGCGGCCCGCCTGATGGTAAGCGGCTACCGCTGCTCATGGACCTCCGTAGTGCCAGGGGACCAGCACAATAAAGTCGCTGCCTACCTCAAGGATAGTACTCTCCTTAAACCTCGTTTGAAGAAGGACAGGTCATAGCGCTGAGGAAACACCGATGCAGGGAGTTCATTCCAGAGCTTGCACGTACTTGGTAGAAAAGAACGCTGGAAACCTACCGTTCGGGAGCGGTACGCCTCCAGGTGGTGGGAATGAACTCTACTGCGGAAACGTGTGGTGCGATGGTACATAGGCGACGGTGGTACCATCTCAAATAACTCTTCGGAGCACTCCCCATGGAACAAACGATAGAACACACAGAGAGATCCGAAGTCTCTCCGCAGTCCTAACGGTTCCAATTTGTCCGTGAGATCGGGATCATTGACAATTCGACAAGCTCGTCGCTGCAAGGAGTCAAGTGGGTCGAGCTGGTATTTTGGGGCACCTGCCCAGAGGTGGGAGCAGTACTCCACGTGGGGCCGGATTTGCGCTTTGTAAAGCGTCAATCTATGACCCGACGTAAAGTACCGCTTGGCTCTGTTCAGGATTCCCAACTTCTTGCTCGCCAGTTTGGCTTTGTCCTCCAAATGACTCCTAAACTCGACCTTGCTTGATATTTCGATGCCAAGGATTCCAATGCTCTCGGATCCTTGGAGAGTAACTCCTTGGAATTGCGGCGCCATGACAAAGGGGTCCTTCTTCGCAGTGAACACGCAAACTTGTGTCTTCGAAGGGTTAAATTGAACTAGATTCAATTCACCACATTCGGAGGCCCGCCCCAGAGAGCTCTCGACTTCAGACACAAGTTGAAACTGTCTTTCCATAATGGAATCCTGAGAGTGGCTCCGTTGGCCGATGTACCGCGCGTCACTCGTACTATCATCTGCATAACAATGCATGCTATCAATAGACAACATGTCATTGATATGCAGGATAAAGAGTGTCGGCGATAGCACCGAGCCTTGTGAAACACCAGCATTAATGGTCTTGGTCTCGGAGCAACAGCCGAAATCCGAATCCAAAAAATGGATGCCTTTGCCTTTAGTTGGTATTGTAGGCTAAGTAGGTTGACAAATTATTTTGCGAATGGAGAAACAATATGTACAGCACATGTTTTATACAATAATGTTTCGTTATATTAACGGTTGATTTTTCTGTTGTTTCCAGGAGCTAAAAGAGAGCTTCAACTATGGATTGTTCTGCCCACCGATCAACGGCAAAGCTGGGAAATTCCTCGACGAGGAGCGTCGACTCGGCGACTACCCATTCAACGGACCCGTCGGCTACCTCGAAGTAAGCATACAATTTTGACTTTATTACATTTCTTAAATTGGAGTAACAGTATTCGATGCATTGCTTGAGATAGTAAATTTACATAGTTATGCAATTTACTGCAATATTGTCATAATTAACATTGATATATATTTCTCATATTTGTGTTTCATACTGGGATAACCTTTATGTATATGTCTATACAACCCAATTTTTTTTATTTATTATTTATTTATTTTTTATTTATTTATTTATTTCATTCATATAATTCCAGTTAAAATACAAGCGGCGCGTGTACAAGATGCTGAAGCTGGACGAGAAGACGCTGAAGGCGCTGCACTCGCGCGCTAATTTGCGCCGCTTCCTGGAGCACGTCACTCACGGACAGATCGACAAGATCAGCAAGGCCTGCTCCAAGGGCCTCGACCCTAACTTCCACTGCCAGGAGACGGGAGGTGAGAGAAATCAAAAACTTTGATCATTTTTATAGGTCCTCAATCGCTCACTACTCGAAATTTCCATTGAGAAGAATGATGCAACAGTCTACCTCGATGAGTTATTGCTGTTTGGTTATTCTTCTAATATTGGAGTTTAAATAATAGAAATTTAACAATATCTAATGTAGAGCTTTAGATACTTATACGTTGCATTTTAATGTCGGTATCAATCTATACAACTTCCATGTATTGCAAGATTAATTGCCACTAAAAACAAAAACTTAAAAATATCAGTCTTTACGAGTATCACAATGAATTATATGAAATTACTTAAAATTTTTGCTTAGGATTTTATGAGCGATCACCTGCCACATCAAGCCAATTGGAATCGCTTACCAAAGCCAATAATTTTTTTCTCATCAATTCAACGTTTTCTCATGTACAATACCTACTGTACCAAAAATACTAAATAATGATTCAGACATTCAGTATGGAAATGTAACCAAAGCACTTATTACAAATAGCCTTGTAAGTTAACACTTAATTGAAGATAATTAAACCAGTAATTAAGTCAAGTGTGAAAGACATTTTGTTTTAAAATCAAACATCCGGCAGCGCGCTATCTTCCAACTGTTTGTATTACAAATCTATTCAAACATCCCATTACGCGGCTTGTACATTATCTTTAATTGTTGGCTAGTTCTCGTCCACGGGTTTTATTATGCTTAATGAATTAACTTCCATAGACATATAAGATAGATACTTTATTTTCTGAAAATAGATTTGTCTCGAATTTGATATAAATCGGTGTAGCCTGTATAAATGTTCAAGAAATGGACACAATCGCGATTACAAGTGTAAAGTTCTCTTACCTATTAATACCAATGTATATATATGTGAAAGGCGCAGAAAAATTACAGACATAGTTTAAATATTTCGTGATTCGAATATCACAAATTCAGAATTTCAATATTACAGTGACAGCAGAGGGTAGTTTCAATATCGATGGTGATCGATGTTAAATAAAACCCATTGCGAGCCGTTGAATGAACAGTCTACTTCTAACAACTGTGCAGAAAAGTGTTAAATGTGAAATGTGAGAAAATAAAGTGACTAACCAGCAAAGATAAAAGAAAGATAGAAAAGAAGGTAAAATAATCGGAAGACAAACCCTATTTTGCTGGGTGAAATTAAATTCATTAGATTTAAATTGCCGCAACAAACATAATCGGTCTACATTTCCACTCAAATGATGTTATTTGAACGTAACATAATTCTACCAATTCTACCTACAAAGCACGGAAAGAAACAGAGCCCCTAATGTGAATAATAAACAGACAAACACACAAAATCACAAACGGCATCAGATCTTACTGAATTAGTTTGCTAATACCGAACTGAAGTTATAAAACAGTGTATTTGCATATAGATCCTTATCACGCATTGTTCCACGTGTGCCGGCTCTCGCTGCCGACCATTGTACAAGAACCGTATCAATCCAGCCGTGGATAATCTGTGATAAATGTCGAATGGACCTTGAAACTCATTCACCGTTTATTTCTTTTGCGATTTATGCGTCCTTATTTCAACTGATTTATACCGGGTATCTCAAGACTGCTACCGAAAACGAAGCCGGGTGGTAGTTTAGTGACTACAAACACAATGCAACAAAAAATTTCGCAAAGGAACGCGACAATGATTTTTATGATTTTTTAAATATCGTCTTTTTTGGGTGGTAAATCCATAGTTTTTGATAGAATAATAATTTAAACACGTTTATACCTTAGATTATTTATAAATAAAAGGGTATTCACTATTATTTTAGGAAAAAATGTATTTACCACCCAAATATGGTCATAGGAAAAAAATAACAAAAAAAAATTTGTCGCTTTTTTTTGCAACTTTTTCTGTTGCATTGTGTCTGAAGTCGCTTTAACTACCACCCGGCTTCGTTTTCGGTAGCAGTCTTGAGATACCCTGTATAAGTATTGTAACGCATTGTTTTGTGGCAATAACTCACATAAACAAGGAACTCGTGATTCATTATTGAATTTGCTGAACATTATTGAACAGCAGGCAAAATAAAATAATTAATTCAGATCTATGATACTAAAGTTTAACACCTATTATGATTCATCAACCTGCACTAAGGCTGCCCCTTGATAATAGAGGACACCGATCCTCATGGGCTGTTATTTTTTTGTTATTGCGTTAAATTTACTTAGTTAGCATTACTAGTCTTCTAGGATAAAATCTACTTAAAACCTTTCTCAACTTACAGAAACACCCCTGACAATAGCAGCAGGCCAAAAATCACCCGGAAAGCTACTGATAGCCCTGGTCAACGGCGGTGCTCTCCTAGACTACAGAACGAAAGATGGCAGTACTGCCATGCACAGAGCGGTTGAGAAGAACTCGCTAGAAGCCGTGAAGACCCTGCTGGAGCTCGGAGCGTCGCCTAACTACAAAGACGGGAAGGGACTGACTCCTCTATACTTGTCTGTGACGAACAAGACCGACCCGCTGTTGTGTGAGACGTTGCTGCATGATCATGCGACTATTGGCGCTACAGATCTGCAAGGATGGCAGGAGGTGCACCAGGTAAGACTTATAGGTATAATAGTGTTAATCGGGATAGTGAATAAACCATAAAAATATCATCCCACATCACAATGTTATCTACATATTACGTGTAACTTTAAAAAAGAATAATTAAATTTTATCTTATTCTAAAAAAAAGGCTTATAAAGATGATTTGTATTCATCATCATCATCATCATCAGCCCATCCGCTTCCACTGCTGGACAAAGGGCTCTCCCATGGTACGCCAATAGGCTCTATCTCCAGCCCATTGTCTCCAACCAATTTTGAGAATACCAGCCGCTGCTGAAAGGGCCCTAATGCTTGGTACGCGGCATATATTCAACAGTGAACATTCCGCATCTAAGTATAATTTTACCTAATGTTGATGGAATATACTTTCAAGCTCATAGAAATTAAAAGAACAATTCTCTACCACCAAGATTTCGATATCCATCAAAATTAAAAAGACATGTATCCTAAATCCTCTCTTTAAAATTATGTATCAGCAATCGTCTCTATTCTTGCAGGCTTGTCGCAACGGCCTGGTGCAGCACCTGGATCACCTGCTGTTCTATGGCGCCGACATGAACGCCCGCAACGCTTCAGGCAACACGCCGCTTCACGTATGCGCCGTCAACGCGCAGGACTCTTGCGCACGACAGCTGCTCTTCAGGGGCTGCGACAAGGAGGCTCTCAACTTCGCCAATCAGACGCCGTACCAGGTAGGATTCAGCTTTTTGATTTAGCAGTTTACTAGCTAATTAATAGAAACTAAAGTCATTGATGCAGCTTATGAAATCTTATGAAATATATGAAAATGTTGAAAAGGTGTCCGTCCGTTTAAGATTAAGATACAAAAAATGAAGATATGATGCTTTGCTTTAAAATTCTATTAGACCATTTTATTCGTTAGGGTCTACTATACTAGTTGTAGGATTCTAGTGAAGTTTAGGTGGTAGGTCTCTTATATGTGAGAGACCGCCTGGGTAGGTACCACCGCAATGTCTATTTCTCCCGCCAAACATCAGTGTAAATGCCCTGTTGTGTTTCGGATTGAAGGATATTGTAGCCAGAGTAACTACTGGACAAATTGAGACTTAACACCTTATGTCTCAGGATGGCGAGCGAGATGGAATGCAAAGCATTACTTTGTAATTCAAGACGTTGTTTGGTTTTGCACTGTTCAAGAGCGGTCGTATCGCTTTCAGGTGAACGGCATGCTCGTCTAGCCATTCATGAGTGCCCGAATCGCTTACCATCAGGCGAATGGAATGCCCGACTGCATATAACGCCAATGTTAAAAACTTTTACACATCCAATTTTTCTTTATGATTTAAGATAACTCGTTTCTCTCAGAACTCCGTTTACGACGACTCAAGTTTACCATACATAGATTACATGACTAAATTTATGGTCAGTTGACTGTTTATGAAACTGGTTTGTTGAATGTACTGTTAATAACGCTAAGTATTAAAAAAAATTACGTGCGTGGTGGCCTGTTGGTAAACGGACTAGACGCGACTGCCAACATGTTCACGGTGGTCGCGGGTTCGAATCCCAGGGCACACCTCTGACTTTTCGGAGTCATGTGTGTATTGATAGTCAATCACCACGCACTAAAACGGTGAAGGAAAACATCGTGAGGAAACCTGCATACCATAGGGATTCATAAGAATTTCTATGGTATGTAAGTCCGCCAACCCGCACTAGGCCAGCGTGGTGGACTATATGGCCTAACCACTCTCAATCGTATTCTCGATTGTAGAGTAGGCCCGTGCCCTGCAGTGGGACGTATATGGGCTGATACAGATACAGATTAAAAAAAATGTAATAATAAATTCCAGGTGGCTGTTATTGCCGGAAATTTAGAACTGGCGGAAGTGATAAAGAACTACAAATCTGACGAAGTCGGTGAGTCCAATCCTATTTCAATATGTTACTGCATGGCTTTCGATGGCGCTTTTTATCAATATGTTTTTAAGTATTATACATATGTATGGGATTCTTAGATCATTATTGGTACACATTCATGGAATTTGTTTTAAAATAATTTGTCATTTTGTTAGGGAACTTTTCATCTGGATTATACATGATATAAGAATCCTCTTTGCGAATATTTATACTATATCAATGTATATGCATTAGCACCAAAGTGTGTGTTTTTATAGTTTATATTTAACAGCAACGACAAACTATGACTAATCTTTGATATTATGGAACTGCATGCCGTCATCCATTTATGTATTTTAATCCATTGCTTATTATCATATGGTGATGGTTGTGTATGGAGTTATTGTGAGGTTTGTAGCACACTAACCAATATCTAGGTAGACAGTGTCCACACATAACTTTATACATTTATTTATTTATGAGCAGTTTAAGTATTGATTTGGAGCACATTGATTTCCGTACATTTTGGTTTTATATGATTTGTTTTATGTTGTTTTCTCGCACGATTCATTATCGTTTTGTTCGGTTTGTTAACGACGCATTCGCAGTACCATTCCGATGCCCGCCGAGGTACAATCCGAAGCGGCGGAGTGCGGTGTGGGGGGGTTGGTGGTCGGCGGGGGACAGGTCGTCTCTAGCGTCGTCCACGCGCATCCCCGCCGAGCTGGACGCCCTGCTGCGCCGCGCGCCCGCGCCCGCCGCCTCGCC
Organism: Hyles vespertilio; assembly: GCA_009982885.2. Taxonomy (NCBI): domain Eukaryota; kingdom Metazoa; phylum Arthropoda; class Insecta; order Lepidoptera; family Sphingidae; genus Hyles; species Hyles vespertilio. The sequence continues at coordinate 4,415,469 of CM042816.1, forward strand.
CAGCAGCCTCCACCGCCTCGACCGCCTCGACCGCCTCGAGAGGCCCTTCTCCTCCGCCTCCTCCAGCATTAGCGACGCCAGCCACCCCAGCCACGAGGACGACGCCAGTATACTCACAGGTAACTGCTGCGACGGAAGGAGATTCATAAATAACCGCTTTGTTGTGGATGTTACATCTTGTCGTTAATTTTGTGACCAGAATTTTGGAATGAAATCAAATTAATTATACTTAAGCTACATACTAGGTCAAAAGATGTGACATGTACGCATAAAGCGCGTTATTTCACCCATCTGAAAGGTAACCGAGAGCACTAACAGTGACCATGTGAACAACCATCACCATGCACACACCTCGCCGTCTCCATCAACGATCATACCGTCTGCATGTGTATGTGTGCCTTTATTGTACATTGTAGATCGGACCTGGCCGCATAGAGCACAACATTCGCACGTTACCAGTCGCATGTGTGATCGTGCTCGGTGTGTCCAGTCTTTACCTCAATCCGCTTCTTCGCTTCCTTCTGTTGACGAGTGTTTGAATTTAACTCTCCCCTATTAGATTTTAGATCTTTAGGATGTATTAAACCTAATCTACCCGAACTGTTAGTACCAAACACCGAGCCCATCTAAGTTGCCTTCAAGATCCCCTCCATAATTGGTACCACAAATGAGCTGAAGATGTCGATTGATTTTGGTGAAGTTGTGCGTACGGCTGTGTTCATCCGTCAGAGGCGACTGGTGTTAACAGATAAGAGTGCGGGGGAGACTAGCGACATCATCTCGGACTCGAGCGGCGTGGGTACGAGCACGTCGGACACGACCACGTGCTCGCTGCAGGCGGGCGGCGCCACCGTCGTGTGTCTGCAGTGCGTGGAGCCCGCCGCGCACGGACACCTGCGCCTTAACCAGGGCGATATTATCGAAGGTACGTGGAAAACTACTCGAAAAAAGAACGTCATGGATGAATGGTGTGACATGATAGTCGCCATTCGATATTTTTACAGGTCGCTTGTTATCAGCTACAATGTACACAATTTGGGAACTCTATCTAATAAAGATACTATTTATTTCCGTCTTATAACTTTACTCTGTTGCCTTTATAATTATTTTATAATTGTTCCTTTTTTCACTTTCCTTACGTTAGGTTCTATTCTTAAATAATATTTTAATAAGAACTTCGTTTGGTTATATAATTTTATATTTGTATCATTTTAACCCTTAAACTTCCTTTCTGCCTTTTTATTACGTTTCCTTTTACACATCTTATAATAATGTTAATTTGATAATTTTAATAATGGTTTGGAAATACTCGAAATTATATTTACAGCTATTTGGCGAACATAGAAAAGTTTTTCTTATATTGACATAAATTGTATTGAAAAACATACTAAAATATCTTATTTGAAGCAGAACCAGCACAAAAGCGAAGGTTTAGTGGTAAGCAGAGCGTATAGTCAATAACTCTTGTAACTAACTGCGTGGACGCTCACGATTGTGTTGGCTGCCCATCACACACTCATTGACATGAATATGATTAAAAACTACTTACCAAATAAAAACAGTCATTTTTAGTATTGGAAATAATGTGTGAAAAGTGCAAGAAATACAGGAATAATTAACATATAGCTAGGCTTAGCTAACCACTCTCAATCGTATTCTCGATTGTAGAGGAGGCCCGTACCCTGCAGACTACAGTGGAACTATGGGCTGATACAGTACAGTTACATACAGGTAACGTGGGGTAACACCGACACCTATATTAAACCATGTATTATTTTTTATTAAATATCTCTATATATTTATAAAGAGTAAAGAAGTAGTTTGTTGAGGTAAATTGATACCAGACTTATTTCATGTACTTTTCACACATTTTCCTTGCGGTAAACGCCAATTCAACAAGCAATAATGTAAGAGTTGTTGTATTTCAGTGACGGGAGCGACAGACGACGGGTTCCTGGAGGGCACGGTGCGCGGCTCGGGCGCCACGGGGCTGTTCCCCGCGCACGCCGTGCAAGAAGTGCGGCTCAGGCAGAACAATGCGCACTTGCATCAGGTAATATAATGAAATGGAAATATTGACAGAGATTGTCGCCATAAATGTGGTCAATTAGATAATGAGAGGATAATGCCCAGTTTACTACGAAACTTAGTATTGGTGCGAAGATTTTTATGCTTCGATGAAACCTATTTTGTTGTGCAGGGAAAATATATTTAAGAACAAATGTAATGAATTTTGAACAGCATGGTATTGGGTTCAACGATTTTTTTTACCGATACTATGAATGGACATTCTCCTTTGGAAATTATGAGTGCGCCTTTTGTTATTTATAAATATCATGATATATTTGAATCGTCTTTTAAATCATGTTTTGATGATTCTAAAAGTACTATTATTGAAAAACATAGTGCGCGGAAAGCGTAATCGCTCTTAAGTTTTATCAAAATCATTGCATATTATGACATTATCTTTAGAGGATACACAGAAACTATGAAAAAGTGAAATTTAAGGAGTAATATCACTTTAGACATAAGGCGGCACGGCCGTAATATCCTTTTTTCGAAGCAATTCAAACCATTTTCGACCCCTTATCAATTATCATGACATAATTCTGTTTGTTCTGGATAACATATAAGAGTGTTCTGTACAATAAATAAACTAACAATAAACATTGTAATGTACTACAGGTGCTAGCATCGGGTCCAATCCACCACTCCCGAGTGACTGGCAGACGAGAGATGACCCTCAGCAAGACGTACAGCGCCACGGCTCCCAGGATAAAGAAATCGTAAGTTCATCACACTACTCTACTTCTAGTACCAAGAAGTATAAACCCCGCGACGTTGAAAGGAGCAAAAGACATGAAGTCATGTTATCATCATCAATTTTGATAGGACGGTCGTATTCAATAATGGACAAATTTTAGGTTTTGTATTTAAAGAGAACATTTGAACTGAATCCAATTTATATTTTTCATAGGTTATTGGCATATTGTGGTATACCTGTATTTAAACTGCATTTTCTTACTGTATACATTTTATTGAAACGCTTATCAATATAGAGTTACAATAAATGGTGTAAGTAAAGAAATTCCGAAAGTTTAGTTCTGTTTATGATCGCTTTGGTTAACATAGAGATCGCCTTAGGTGCCAATCTCAAAGCGCCAGTAAAGCTATAAAAATTAAATATTATATCACCTCATTTCTTCCCCATGATTTTTGACAGCTATAACACTAAAACTAAATATTTATTTTGGAGCGTTCATAAGTAAGATCTTTAAAACGTCCGATAGCATGTCTCTAAATCAGCCCTCGTCAACGACTGGGTATAGGTATCCTCATTTGCATGCCACATTTTTCTATCCTATGTCATCCCACTATCTGGCTGGTGGTACCTTGTAGACGCCGCGCCTTTCTTGGCCACTAATAGTTTAATAGTAAAAAATAATATTTAAATTGGAACGATAATGCATAAACATCTCCCTTCGAGACCTACGAGAGAAATTTATTAAAACAATAATTTGATCAAACAATGGACAATAGTTCAGTGTCAAAACGTGCTTCAATAGGTACGGAAGTGAGACTGGGTCGTTTCCAATGTGCATTACGCTGAAGCCGTGGGATAATCTAGTGTCATTATACTGTGCAGCAAAAAGGACATCATGTGCTGTCAGGATATTATTCAATTTGTTGATGGACAGGTTAATATTTTTTAGTTTTTGGATGAATCTGGTTTAATAAGTAAAAATTGTAATCCCATGATGCACCCAGTATCACCTAGAAGAAGGACTCAGCATGGTGAGGGTAAAATTGTGCTATAGTATTTAAGTATTCCGAAAGTCAATGTTCCCTAAATATTATACATCGAATTAGCACTGATATTTATAAAGATTGTAGAATTCGGGATGTTGCTTGTATGTCAAGAATCAACTCAAGAAATGCACAGATACATACCGTATGCTTCTCTCGTCGGTCCTGGATGGACTATCTGTATCAGCCCATATATTTCCCACTGCAAGGCATGATCCTCCTCTACAGTTGAGATGGGTTGGGACTTGGGCTATATAGTCCACCACGTTGGAATAGTGCGAAATTCTCCCAAATTGTTTTGATATGCAGGTATCATCATGATCTTTTCATTTGCAATTATACTGCGAGGTGATTGACTTGACACACTCGGCTCCGAGAACTCCTTGGTGTGCCGTGTAGTGTAGTGTAGTGTAGTGTAGTGTAGTGTAGTGTAGTGACGGAGTATACGGCAGGTACGGCAACATGGAGACGCGCACGGTGGTGCTGCACCGGGCGCGGCGCGGGTTCGGGTTCGTGCTGCGCGGCGCCAAGGCGTCGTCGCCGCTGATGGAGCTGCGCCCCTCCGAGCGCTGCCCCGCGCTGCAGTACCTGGACGACGTGGACGCCGGCGGCGTGGCAGACCGCGCCGGACTCAAGAAGGGGGACTTTCTTGTGGCGGTGAGGAACATTTCATTATAATAATAAATTATAAACATCTTTATTTGTACCAATAATTACATTTACAG